>OW026454.1:75573078-76823078 GCA_932274525.1 Podabrus alpinus | reverse complement strand
AAATAATTAAAAAACAACAATATATTATCATCGTTAGGGGTCGTCCATAAATTACGTCACGCTCCTGGGAGGGGGGTCCGACCCTTGTGACGATGGGGGGCCTCAAAAATTGTGACGTCACAAAAAATACAGATTAAATATTTTATTATGCTACCCATCAAAAAAAAGGTCATCAGCCGAGGTGGGGATGACACCCATGAAATCCGCCCCGGGTTTCTTTTTATTATATAAATTTTAAATTTGAAAAATTTATGGGTGGGGGGGGTTCAAGAATATGTGACGTAATACTTGGAGGCGGTGTAGGTTTGTCTGACGATCGGGGGTTTAAAATTGCGTGACGTAATTTATGGACGACCCCTTGTCGTACAAATAAAAGGTAACCAACTTCTCAACGCAATTTTACCGGGCTGCCAACACTGTGTAATCCGAGTCATGTTGTATTAAATTGCGGTGTACCTGGCTAAGCCATCATAACCTTCAAACTGACTGGTGCGCCACGCACCTTTATTGTTGTGAATACAGGGTTGGGTTTTGACAACCCCCTGTACCCGAGATCCGCCAAAGATCGAAGTTGGATTTTACCCCCCCCCCTTCGATGCTCGACGAAAATGGCTGAATTATTCTTGACAGAGAAATACACGCAGTCGCTGTCCGTAGTGCTTTCGAAGCAGGTTAGACTTCATCTACTGATCCCTAACATGGCTGGGTCATTTCGATGATTTAGAAAAGGTGGAGGAAAAGTTGGCAAAGTCCGCGTATAAGTGGCAAAGTCGAGATTCCTTCGGCCGGGGATTTCGCGTCGGAGGAGTGTCGGTCGCTTCGAGGACGAAAACCTCTCCGATTTCGTCATGTGACCGGGCTTTGGTGGAGCCCGAGCCTGCGTGCTCTAGTTACCCGGAAACGCCGGATTTATAAAGTTAATCAGAGATTAACAAGATAGCCCCCGTATACATCCGCCCTACATTTCATCCCAACCACTCGCAAGGCGAGTTGTTAATCAAATACCCCCCAAGAGTCCACCCAAGTTGAGGAGTGCAAAAACCGCCACATATAGGTATAAGTACATTGATAGTTACAGTGTATGTAAATATACAATAAAAAAAATGTAATTTCAAAATAGCAGCGATAAAAACCGGCGTAAATAAATACACAATGTGATTTTAGATCCCCTAAAATGGCTTTTGTTTATAATTAGCTTAATTTCATTTTTAGAGACCATTTCCAGCAGTAATTCAGAAAGCATCAACTGCTATTCAGAAAACGTCAACTGTAATTTAGATTTGTAAACTGACAACTATTCAGAAATCGTCAACTGATAAATCTGAATTACAGTTGACGCTTTCTGTATATCACTTGACAAATCTGAATTACAGTTGACTATTTCTGAATTACTGTCATTAATCTGGATGGCTCAACAAAACCACCATCCGCAAAGAAATTCAGCGTTCAGTCCTGAGTTGTCAACGCTAATTACAATTTATTGGTTTGATCCTGCATGTCAGTGACCCCCCCCCCCCGTTTTTAGATTTTTTTTTATAAAAATGGTGTTAAACCTTAGAGCATCGTTTGAGCCTGAATGAGCTTCCATTATTTTCGTTTGAGTCTCAAAGGTCGCGGAGTTATTCGCGAAAAATTACTGGGGGGGGGGGGAGGTAAATCGGTCGCTCAGAGGTGTATCAGCCGGGTCGAGCTTAGGTTAGTGTTAAGAAACGATTTTTTTTCGCAAGTCGAACATTAAAAGTTTGAAGTACCAGAAATGTTATGAATCTGGATGGCTCAACAAAAATTTCTTGTATTGTTAGAAGCTGAAAAGAGAGACAGTAAGAATGTGCAGGAGCAAGAAAAAGAAGAATATTGAAAGAGAAATCGAAGATATAGAAAGAAATCATAAGAATCCCAGAGAATTCTACAGAAAAATACGTGAACAGAAGCAAACTAACAAAATAGCGCCAAGAGGAATGAAAGACCCTGAAGGAAATATGAAGTGTAGCGAAGAAGAAGTAAAAAACATATGGAAGGAATATTTCCAGAGCCTCCTAAACGAAGAATCAAAAATAAACATATGTGATAACAGCGAACGAAAAGAAGATGAAAACGTAAACGAAGTGATGGTTGTTCAACCAAGTTACGATGAGTTTAAAAAAACAGTAAACAAAATTGAAAATAACAAGACACCCGGACCTGACAATATACATAGATGGTGAACTCATAAAGATGGGGGACGAAATAATGCATGAAAGACTGTATGAGTTGATACTGAAGGTATGGAGGAACGTAAAAATGCCAACAGACTGGGGTGCAGCATGTGTTATACCAATCCACAAGAAGGGCAGTACGACAGAGTGTAAGAACTACAGGGGCATATCTCTATTAAACGTTGCATATAAGATACTATCAAAATTGATACTGTCACGTCTGCAAGAACACACCGAGATATTAATAGGTGATTATCAGCAAGGTTTTAGACCGGGAAGATCGACGATAGACGCATTGTTTGCAGTGACACAAATTTTAGAAAGAACGTACGAATATGACATCAGACTGGAAATGCTTTTTATAGACTTTAAGCAGGCATTCGATAAAATAAATAGAAACCAATTACTGAAGGAAATGGAGAATATGAAAATCCCGAACAAATTAATACGTTTGACACGCATGACGCTAGAGAAAACTACAGCAGAGATATTAACAAAAATGGAAAAACAGAGGAATTCATAATTAACGCAGGAGTACGACAGGGTAATTCACTATCGGCAACATTGTTCAATAGTGTGCTCGAAGGAATAGTAAGAAGAACAAACTGTGGAGATAAGATCATAAATAAGGAGGCACAGATAATTGCATACGCCGATGATGTGGTGATTATTGCAAGATCACATAACGGTTTAAAGGAAACGTTTAAAAAGTTAGAAAATGAAGCAAGGAAGGTTGAACTTATTGTAAATGAGGATAAGACGAAATTCATAAAATGTCACAGAAACAAAAGCGAGCCCATAGAAGAAAAACAGCTTGAAGGATACAATTTTGAAGAAGTAAGATCTTTTAAATACCTAGGTCTTCAAATTAACAGTACAAACGACAGAGAAGATGTTATTAAAGAGAGAGTAATGGCTGGAAATAGAGCGTACTATGCCATAGAAAGACTCTTAAAGAACAAGTCAATTGGTAAAGACACAAAGGTGAAAATGTACAGAACACTGATAAGACCGGTTGTGGAATATTGAAACAATATCTGTCCTCACTATCTCTAATGAGAAGGTAGCTCGGAACAGATAATGTCCACGCAGAAAATAAATTCTACTTTTATTTGCGTGGTGCCCTGATGGTAGGTATAAGCCAGCTCGATATAGCGGCGGCAAGGCCGTGGGTCGTGTCAAATGAACGCCCCGAAGAAAATCAAGGAAACAGCTTTGCTAACACAACAAAAATAATATCAACAATAAGATGTTCGTTGTCGGAAGGCGATAAAATTAGCGATGTCGGATGGAAATTGCATTAGCCGACCAGACTAGTACAGTGGCAACAACATTGCCACCAAGAACCACTCCCCAAAATCAACCAACAGAAAGTTCGAGTGGTCATATAAAAATCCCACAAACGGTGGAAATAAAACTTAAACATTGGCATTATAATCCACGACTTCGAACGTCAGATTAGATAACCTTTAATCACGTCGAACAGAAAAGTAAAACCTGCAACTTAACGATTATTACGGCCAAAAACGTTCCAATCAAAACTGCAAGGCAAAAGAAAAACCTATATGACAAAACATAAAAAAATACGAGAATCAGCCAAGGGTGAATTAAACAAAACGAACTCCAGGTGGACGGAGCAAAACTTGTCCTAATCGATCAAAGCATATACCACTGTGGAACAATTAAGTAACAAAAAGGTTACTCGCCAATCCGACGGGATACCAAAACCTAATCCACCATTTTCCAACAACGAAGATATGTCAGATCTCCATCGAGTCTGCGCGAACAAAAATTGTCCCGGTAGCCATATCTTCGCTCCATATCCGCTAATTACGTAACCCAAAAGTCCATGATTATTCAACAGTAGCCACACAAATCGACATGGGGTGTGAAAAATTCACACCCCGCCTTCTTGCTTCAAAACTTGACACAAGAGCGTGTTACTCGTTCAATGGTTCACCCAAGACTATGCTTGCGCAGTCTTGAACAAATCCCCACCTCGACGCGGATAGAATGCGCCTTTAAAGAACAAATGATATATAGGGTTGAACGTAAGTGATGGATTTCAAAAATCCGTCACAATATGGGACAGAAATAATGTGCCTGACAAAAGTGGAAGAGGAGAGATTGAGAGTGTTCGAACGAAGAATACTACGAAGAATACTCGGCCTGGGTAAAATCGGAGAACAATACAGAAGCAGGACAAACAACGAAATACAAGAAGTACTAGGTGGGGAAGACATAGTGAAACACGTCAAGTCAATGAGAATAGGCTGGTTTCGACATGTACAAAGAGCTCAAGAAACCAGAGTGATCTCAAGCATAATGAAATGGAACTCGAACATTGAAAGACCAAGAGGAAGACCAAGGACAAGATGGATGGACGAAGTGATGGACGAAGTGATGGGCGACCTAAGAAACCTGGGCGTACATGACTGGAAAGAGAGAGCTCAAAATAGATGCCTATGGAGGAAAGTGATCGAGAAGGCAAAACACACGAAAGTTTGTAAGTTTGCAGATTGAGGAAGAGAAAGGGGGACTAATCCACTCCAGAAAGGGGATTTGTAAGCGTCAAACGATGCGGCGATATTCCGCAAGGAATGGAAAGCCTGATGATGATGATTAAAGATTGAAGAATATCTATTAAAATTTAACGATTGAAGAGTACGTACCATGGACTTAGAGGGGGGAGAGGACTGGAAACTAGTCCTAAATTAGCGTGCGTTTAACCGTATCAACCCAAACTGAACCGCCAGGATTGCTGTGATAGAAAAGTGTGAACTGTTACAGATTTAGGCTTCCTACAGACTGATCAAGCAAAAACGTTGCGCGACAAAACGTTTTTTGTGATTGGTTTAAATCAAACAAAATCAAGTTCAAATCAAACAAAATCAAATTTGATTGGATCAAACAAAAACGTTTTGTCGCATAACGTTTTTGCTTGATCAGTCTGCAGGCAGCCTAACTATTACAGGTTGACCATTTAAGGTTAACGATTAACTATGAAAGATTAATTAAGTATTAAAAATTAACCGTTAAAGATCAAAGATTAATAATTCAAGATTTAAGATCAAAAAATAAAGATTGAAGATGAAAGATTAATGCCTGAAGATTTAATATCAACTATTAAAGATTAAAAAGAGATGGTCATAGCTTTGGCAGTTAAGTGCGTCTACTGCTAATGCGAAACGCTCGGATCGAATCCGGGCAGGGTAGAACTTTATTCTGGCCGTCTCTCCTCGGAAGGCAATGGCAAACCACCGAGGTAATTTGCCAAGAGCGCCCATCTCAACATGAAGTGTATTACACTTCCCGTGGTTCGGAGGTCGGAGCCCACGTTAAACAAGTAGGTCCTCTAGGTATGTGAAAACACTTGGAACACACATCACATGCATAGAAAGAGATGGGTCACGACGTTCGGAAACGAACAATACGACTAAGAAGTGATTAAAGAATATCGATTAAAAATTAACGATTGAAGATTACGTACTAAATGTGCAAAAATGTGTCGTTGAGCAGGGCAGCGGGGTAGGTAAAAGAGGTAAAAGCAAGTAAAAGGTAGCGATAATTCCACTCAAAGAATATAATTCCACTGTGCAGATGCTAGCATGTATTTTGAGATTTTTACATCTTGGTTGAATTAAATTGTTTTTGACCTTATTAAGAGTCGAAAAAAATTAAAAATTATACATTGCGAAAAGCTGGAAGAATCGGTCTATAAATTATTTTCAATAATTTTTTTTGAGAAATACACGGTTTCGGTAGTAGCGTAGTGTAAACGGCAAAATACATGAAAATAATTAAAATATTGTGGTTTTCATTTCGAGTAAATTGAGTTCGAAAATTATTTCTTCCATAACCGTGCATGCATTTTCAAAATTTGAACTAATTTTTTCAAGTAGAAGGGCCACAGAGAATCCATTGAAAAAATTCACACACATATATTTGAGGTATCGAAGTTTGTCGCCATGGGGCTAAATCAAAATTTTCAAATTGTGCCTTTTTCCATTGGATGACTTGTAGATTTCGAATGTGTAAAACATGAGGAACATTTTTGGATAGGTTGTTACTTTTTACCTCAAAATGCCCACTAACACCGTTTTTAAGCTACTTATTTGTGTCTGAGCACTCAACTAGCTCCGCCACTGGTGACTAATGTAAAGGAGAAACAGATAATAAAGAATTTCAGGATTTTTTCATTTGTTTACATCAGGCAAAACCTACCCTTGACCATTGATTTTATATACTAATAATATACTAAGTATATAAAATCAATGCCTTGACATAAATATCAGATGTACCATAACATTTTTAGATTCACCGACAGCTATGAATTTGCATTTTTTTTAAAGGAGAGGGACTATTTAAATGATTTTTAAAATATAAATTATTTATTTTCAAAATGGAATAGGAATTAATTGTATGGACAGACTTTACTGAACAATAACATTAACAAAATTTGATATTTGCAAATCAATATCGAATAACAATAACATAATTTACCATCATAGTGCATAAATACAAAGGTTCATTCCCCATTCGAAAAATACACCCACAAGTTTATAACATACATAAATAACAGAACACAAAAATTTCACAACAAAATAATATATAGTAAATCAGTCGAGAGTAATAAAAAAATAATTACTTTATAGTTCCTCTTTTAGAGGAATGGAAAACGAATGTAAAATATTGAGCCGGTGTGCAAGTTCTTCCTTCTTCTTATCTTGCACTTTACCTTCGCTAACAATTTTATTTAACCTTCCTATTTCTTGTTTTACAAACTTCACACCTTGATCGATAATTTTCTTCATGAACAATACGTACGTATTTGCTTTATTTTTTTCCTAAAATTAAACCGTCAATAACGGTGACAACTAATTTAACAAAATTACTTACATCTTCCACTTCACCTTCCACCAATTTTTCAACCGCTTTAAGTTTATTTTCTTTATCTTTCGATTGCACAAAATCCATCGCTAATTTATCGTATTTTTCTAAACAGCCAGGAAGTCCAATATACAACTTTGTGTTATCACGAATAAAATTTCGCAAGTTATCTACATTCCATTTACTATCCTTACGGAACCGAATAGACGCCTCTTGACCCTGGATAAACAGTTTAACCGTCGGCAAGTCATCTTTGGTCATAATTCCATGTTTCTTTCCAAGCTCTTCGTTTTCCTTATCACCGTAATCCTTAATTCCCACCTGGGCAACTAAAATATTATCATTCGGGGCCAATTCTTCTGCAACCTTAGCAAAAGCTTCGTGTTGGTCGCCGTACGGATAGGCAACATCAAATTTAACCAAAACAACCTTAAAACGAGATACTAATTTATGGAAATTGTATTGGTCCAGCGATACGCAACCGTTACAAGCTAAACTTATCGACAGGACGGCAAAAATGATCGAAATTTGTAGAAAAATTTGTAATACTTTCATGGTAGTGTTTTGTAAACAAACTGTTGACGTTTCGTGTGTTGCTCCGGCTTTTAAAGAATTTAGTACACGTATCCAAGTGACACCTTTTGCATGGCGTTATGTGATTGGCCAAACAATTGATTGTTTTATGGGTTGCCTGAGCCACTAATAATTTAAAAAATTAAATTTAATTATTACTTACAACATTTTTTATAGCCGATTTAGATACGATTGTGTAACTTTAACATTTTTCATTATTTTCGTAGTAATTTTCTTAGCAAGGTTGTCAATTTTTCTTTTTTTCTTATTCCCCATTTTTAAATGGCTATTACAGTGGTTCTGAAACTGAAACCCACTTATAGATATTCGCATCGCTTATACGTTCTTAGTTTATCTTTACTAGCTGGAAAGCCCGTCCACGGACGGGCAGCTAGACGGTGCCGGTGGGTGTCTATTTTAATGATCTAAATAAAAACAACATTGTTTCCTAATATTGCCAATTTTAATTGTTCATCCTCGCATAATATAAATAAATAACAATAGTATTTATAAAATCATTCATTTCCACTACAACGGAGGCGGTCCACGAGGCGAAAATAAAGAACCGCATACAAGCCATGAACGGGTTCACTTCAGCGCAAGGAGGCCTGCATACCCTCCTCAAGGGGTCCGGAAGAGTCACCGAGGAGGGCCAAACAACGGCCGCATCCGAAGAGGTGATGCACCAAAGCCCCTCGGCGCATTCCACTGGTACCGGAAGGGCGACAAGAACAACTACCGCGACCGTGGTGCTCCTATCGGAACCCAACATTAGGGCATCCGAACACTACATACAGGATGCGACCGACAGAGCGGCGGTAGACGAAACGGGAGACGGCCTAGGATACTCCTGGGCAAGAATAGGCGGAGTCAAGTTCTTCAGCTGTGTTACTACTCACCCAACGATACCACCGGGGAGCTGTTGTGGCAACTGGACTAACTGACCGCCGAAATTAGAAGAACGAAGAAAGAGGAGATGATCCTTGTGGGCGGAGACTTCAATGCAAAGTCTCCCGAGTGGGGATGTAGTGTCGAGGACAAAAGGGGAGAGACCCTATCGGAGGCACCAAGTGCCACGGAAATGGGGGTGTGCAACGAGGGGAACACCCCAACATTCACACGGGGAGACAGTCGCTCCATAATCGACGTGACTTTCGCCCCATTGGCATTCCTCAACAAGGTGACGGAATAGGCAGTGCTTGATGAAGAAACCCTCAGCGTCCACCGATACATAACCTACGGACTACGAGATACCGCCGACAACGTACACCCTCAGACAGGGGAATGGGCGGCGAAGAAAATCGATGTCGGGAAGCTGAGGGAAGAACTGGCACAAAGAGTCGGACGCATGCCCCACCTAGATGCGGACGGGCTCATGGAAGCCCTGCGAGAGGCCTGCGACGCGGCCATACCTAAACGGAAAGGCGCGACGTGGAAACCGGTACCCTGTTGGACGGGAAAAATAGCAGAGGCCCGCAGAACAGCAAACCGCCTGGGAAGAGTGGCACACCGACTCAGAAGGAACGGCTCACAACCACAAGCCGAAATGCAACACAAGATGGCGAAGAAAACCCTCCAGTACGCCATCGCCGACAGCAAGCAAAGATGCTGGAGGGAACTACTCGCCACACTAGAAGAGGACCCATGGGGACTCGCCTACAAAATAGTGTGAGGAAAGCTCAGGGGTCCCAACAAAAGAACCGGACCTCCTCCGGACAAAATCGGAGAGATAACGGCGATCCTCTTCCCGATACACCAACAATTCCGGGAGCAGAGAATGGAGTCTTCCCCCGGGCGCGGCGGCGGCCCTTCACCCAGGAGGAGCTGGGCGAAGCCGAGAAGATGCTCGCTACGGACAAGGCACCTGAACCCGACAACATCCCAGGCATGGTGGCGAAACTGGCAATTAGGGAGAACGCGGAGGCTTTCCTCAAAGCGTTCAACAACTGCCTCGCTACGGACACTTTCCCGACGAGGTGGAAAAACGCGAGGTTGGTCCTGATCCGCAAAGGCCAGAAGCCGGCCGACCAGCCATCATCCTATAGGCCCATATGTCTGTTGGATCACGTCTGAAAGGTACTGGAGAGGTTATAATATTCAACCGCCTAAACCCTAAACGAAGATATCCAAAGAAACGGCGGCGGCCTCTCCGAAAACCAGTATGGCTTCAGGAAGGGCAGGTCCACCGTGCAAGCCCTACAACACATTACCCGGACTGTAACCTCAGCCTGGAGGGGTATACGGAGGACCAGAAGCCTTTGCCTCATAACCACACTAGATGTCCGAAACGCATTCAACAGTGCGGGATGGCGCCACATCCTCGAGGCTCTGAGAGCGTTGGGGTGGAACCCGATATCTTCAACTTGATCGCCAGTTATCTCGAGAACAGAAGGCTCATCGTCGGAGAGCAAATGGAAACAATCGACGTCACCAGCGGAGTCCCCCAGGAATCCGTGATCGGTCCGACCCTGTGGAACGTCATGTACGACGAACGTCATGTGGCCCTCAGAGTGATATGTGCGTACCAAACGGCATTCGGAGGGGCGTCGAGAGTGTTGGCATCGATGACCCCAGCCGACCTTCTGGCGCGAGAAAGAAACTTGTCGCACGAGGGAAATACCAATATTCGACCGGAAACGACCAGGGAATGGCAGGAGAGATGGACGGCGTCCGAAACCGGTGAATGGACCAGCCGACTGATTCACGACATCAAGGATTGGGTCGACAGAGAACACGGCGAGCTGAATTACCATCTCACCCAAGTGTTCACTGGACATGGGTGCTTCAACAAGTACCTTCACCGGTTCGGAAAACGCGAATCCTCCCAGTGCAGATATTGCGAAGAGGAGGACTCCGCCGATCACACCCTGTTCCAGTGCTGGAGATGGGAGAGGCAATTGAAGTTAATTTATTTATAAAATAAAAAACATTTTTGAGGTTGTTGCCAACCTCATCATAAAATGGACCCTGCAAATTGGCGGGGAGTTCATGTTTTCATCACAATTATAAAATCATTCTTAGAGTTTTTTATCAAGTTCTGGTCGTTTTTTATGAATTTTTTAATCGGGTTTCAAACCGCGTGTCATTTGGTATATTGTTACATACATATAATCTGCCTATTTTTGATATGTTGGTTTCTGTTTTGTTTGTTTCAGGTCTTAACAATGGATTGCGTGGGCGTTTTTATTTCATCAATGTTTGGTAAGTATCGGTTTTCATGTCTTGATTTGTAATCTATTTTTCATTTTCGATAGTTATTTGACTTTTTTTGGGTACACTCAAACCTTATTTCTTATCACGGTTATTAGTTTTTAGGATTAGATCTTATTGGTCACGGTTATTTCTTTCGTTGTCAATAGTGGTTGCTATGGATTGTGCAAGGGCCATAAGACGGTCCTTATATACATTACACAGGGTTGATCCTGTGGAGTGCTTATTGTCACTGAGCTTCGCTCTGACACAGTTGGCGCATACATGCATAGCAGGTTCCTTTTGTACTACACAGTCACGTGAAGCGTGTTCTGTTGAGGTGCAAAAGGCGCATGTTTCATTTCCTTTGCAAAATTTGGCTGTGTGGCCAAAACGTTGGCATTTATAACATCGGGCAATTCCGATGTGGTTCCGCACTCGGTAGCTTTTCCAAGCCACTATGAATTTACCTTCCTTGATTGTTGCTTCATGGATCAGAGGGTGAAGCTCTAGGATCCATTTGTTGTGTGTTCTTATTCTGGTATGTACGGGATTGGCTCTTTTGAGCCACGAACTCCCGGCCATATTGACCGCCTCGGGAAAATTTCTTTCTATTTCCGCTATGATTTGATTCTTAGAGACGGATTTGTCTACCATCTGTATAGCAATTGATGGCCAGGTAGCTGTAGGCTCCCGTGCCATCAATTGGTTCTTAGCTAGTAGAGTGCTGCCTACTAGTTTCTTGACCGAAGGGTGGGAGGATTCCACCACGACACTTTTGTTTTTTGTCAGATAGAGCCTATCTGCTTTTATTCCAAGATCTTCCGCTCTGATGCTAGTCAGGGCGGCCCTTGTGTTTTCCGCTGACAGGTATGAGCTACCCTCTCCAGGGTAGACAATCACTTTATATTTCTTGCGCGTGCTCCGGGGGCTGCTGATGGCAGCCCTCTTCATTGCTGTTTGGTACCTCCTGGGTGGGCTGTACTTCGTGGGTTCTTCCTTAGGGGAAGAATCTGTTTCCTTGGGTTCCCGGACCTTGAAGAGGTTCGGGGTGTTGGACTCTGCCAATTCTTTCTTAGGTGGGTCCTGCTTTTTGGGCTCTTCCTGAGGGGAAGAAATTGTTTCTTTGGGTACCCGGACCTTGAGGAGGTTCGCGGGGGTGGCAGGGGCAGGGACCGCCTCTGCTGTGTTTACTTTGGACGGGGGAGGGGTGGCTGAAGGCTCACCCGTCCCTCGTATGTTGTCATTGCCCTTCAGTATAAATTCTACAAGTTTCAAGGTGCTTTCTTTCATGTCTTCAACATTTTTTGTGCGTTTTCCTTATCTTCGAGTTTTTCTTTGCTTTGGTTGATGAATTTCATTACTTTATGTGATGCGTTCGATACATTGGAAAGTATTTCTTTCGCCCATTTTGTTGCTTCCGTATGGTTTTTACTTGGTGTTTATTCTATTCCAAGTTCTTCTTTTTCTTGTATTGCCTGTCTGATTTCGGACAATGCTTCGAGCAGTTTTTCCATTTTTTGTTCGCTTTGTGTTTTCTCAGTTTCATAATTTTTTTCCTTAGTTTCGTTACTGTTTTCACTTAGCGTTTTCGTTACTTGTCTTTCATGTTTTTCTTTTTCTTGTTTCGCCAATCTGGCACGTTTCCTTTGGTTTTTGTTTGGTTTCTTTTTTGCTTCCTTTCGAATTTCTTCTTGTTTTTCGTTGTCCGAGCTATTACTTTCTTCATCTTCAAATGTGGGCCATTCTTCGGGCCACTCGTGGGGACTTTCTTCTTCGTCTGTCTCAGGATTGTTTCTACGTTTTTTTTCATTTTCTTCGATTTTTGCTGATGAGGCCATATTAGACGATTTCGACTTTCTCGATGGGAGAGGCAGCGGATGACCGCCATAATTCTACAAGTGCCAAGGAACTGGAAGGTGGTAACAAGGCTCATCGTAGCCATCACGAAGGGGAAGGAAACAGACGAGCGGGCTGACCAAGCGGCCCAGAGACGCGGGGAGCTAGCAGGGCCATGCGAAAGTGCACACGTATCGCCGGATTCCATTGCATGACCCGCGGCACACCTGCGCGTGCACGATGCCCAGAATTTAACCACGAAGAACAAAAGTCCCGAAAGGGCAAAAGAGAAATGCGTCAAACGCGAAAGGCGCAGCGCAGGCCAGAACGGCCACCCCCCGTTGTACGGAAGTAATACCTAACGGTAGATTCCCGGCAGCGGGGGTTAGGGGTGAGGTTTTAGTCAGTGAAGTCTGACACTAATCCTACCTATTAGGTTATGGAACATAACTCACTCCTCCTGCTATTTCAATTCATCACTGGTATCCGATTGCCACTGTAAGGTTAAGTTAACCCAAAGGAAGCTTCTTAATCTAGATTGAAGGTTTTAAAAAAAAATATCATGTAGATATGAATGCTTTAGTTATATTATATTATTAAACACAAGGCACTACAATGCTGTGATTTTCCTCGGACGCAAATATATAAGCCCGAAAATCAAGAATGGCATCGGTGGTATTTAGCTATTTTCTTTGACTTTTTTCTAAACCCAAACTGATGAGGTGTAAGGTAATGCTTTGAATCTAGGAACTACAACATTCCAGTCGTCACCATAGTCGTCAGCACCTTAATTGCATTTAATTTGCAAATGGGAACAACAATTAAAATTTCGAGCGCTACTTGCTCGGAGCGATGGTACAAAATTTTACAATTTCTCAATCTTTAGAACGATTGAACATTTTTACATTTGAGGCTGAAACGATGGGATAGAAGCTATTTGAAGCTTCAACGATTCTCGAACGGTTAACATAACTTTACCATTATTTATTTAGAATTAAAAATATTGCTATAATATTCATAGAATTAAATTTATTATAAAATACAATAAATTGAAATAAGTGTTAGGTACTGCATAGGTATAACAAACAATAAATGGTAAGAATGAAGCAAATGATCTCGAATTTATTTTTAATCAAAAGGGTTCACCAACTGGACGAATTATGAGTTCCGTTACCTAAACAAACAATAAAAAATAATTATTAAATTGGGGGATTTTTCATAATTATATATCAATAACAAGCTATCGTAATAATAATTTTAAACATATTTTGACAAACATTTTTAAATTTAAAAATGGAAAAAAAAATAATAAAAACACCATTATGGAAATTTTTTTAACAGATACATACAGGCGAGTTTGAAAGGAAAGCATAACAAACTTGGAATGTTGTAACATTTCTTTACTTAATTTAATCCTTAACTCGAAAACCTTTGATTTTAGGTAATAAAGGGTTATTATCTAGTTTGCGGTTAACTTAAAGCTCATTAAGATAGCATTGAACCGCTATCATTAAAAAAATCATTTTCTGTACTGTGGTTAAATCGGGGGGAAGCGGTGTATGCTTAAAATATTTTTTTCAATTCATGATTTTATGCAATCCTAGCGTGTTTATCAAGGATTTATGACTACTTTTGCAGTTCGTAATGACCTCCTTCAGTCCCACGTGGCGTTTATTAGTATATTTACTCCCATGGGGTCATTTAATCCCAAGGGATCATAGTATGACCTCATAATTATTGACTCAATAAAAGTCTACATGCTATATTTTATCTTACGTTAGAATTATTTATCGCTTCCTTCAAAGGAATGCGTTATCACATTGCAATGAGATAATTATAATTATGCGCTCTTTCTTTTAATCATACAACCACTGTTATCATTTGTAATGGGATACATTAATAGACAATTTTATAAATTGCATAATTACAAAGTATTTTTACATACACTAGCTGTTATCTTTGGCAATGCGTTTTTTAACAGCCACTTCAATTTATATACTTTAATTTGTACCTGTTAATTTCAATTTTTCTTTTCGGCTATTTTTTGTCGGTTGTTATTAGGATTGCATAAAATAGTATACACAACTCGTGACAAAAGCGCCATTAAATCTCTGGTGCTAATTAGGATCCCTTGGTAGAGAGGGTAGCTACCGCTTCCCCCACTACCGCAGGATCTCAATTCGCACGCGAGTTTAAATGGCCTCCTTTTGCCACTTGGTGTGTAATATACTATAATTAATTAGAGGGGGGAATCAAAAGTGTTATTAATCATTCGTGTTATTACTGCCCTCAATTTCGTCTCGGGCAATTAACTTAACAAACAGGATTAAACTATGCCCCTTGGTCCTTTGTCTTTAGTCCTACCTGAACATGTTGAGGTGTACCTAAAGCGTATGTAACTGCATCTGCAACATCTTTCGAATCCAATTTGGGTAATTTCGCTAACAATTGCGTAGCATGTTTATCTTCACCTCCAGTTAATCCATTGGCTGCAAATATATCAGTATCGACAACACCGGGACTGATGCTCTAAAATTAACATAATATAAAAATTTATATTTACGCATTAACCTTGGTACGGATGTAATTTTTACAAAATAATTATGTACAATTTTAATTAAGTTATAAAAGAAATTACGTAACAAATAAAATTGCTACGACCTTTAGTGTCCTAACGCAAAAATAACAAATTTTTTTACAGTTGAAAAATTGGGAAAATAAGTGCAGAAAAAATTCTAATAAAAGTATGAAACTTACAGTAATTTTAATTTTACTTTCAATCGCATTCAATTCTTGTCTCAATATTTCTGTTAATGCGGTGATGGCATGTTTGGAAGCGGGATAAATGTTCAAACTGCTACCAAGTTTGGGTACATAATGTCCAGCGATACTATTGATATGTATAATATGTCCATCGATACTATTATCCCTCATATTTTGAATTGCTTCCCTGGTTGCGATTGTTAAGCCAATAACATTCGTATCAAAAATATCTTTATAATCAATGGTTTCTGCATCTATTACAGGTGTAGGTTTAAGAACTCCGGCATTATTTATCAAAATTGAAATGGGACCCACATTTTCTTTTACCCATTTAAAAGCATTTAAAATGTCTTCTTCTTTTCTGATATCTGTTTTAATACCATAAAATTGTTTTCCCTTGAATTTCGCCGACAATTTGTCTAATAGTTCCTTGCGGCGTGATAATCCCACCACCTTTAATTATGAAACAATTATTAACTTTATTATTATTTAATTAAAAAAAAAAAATTATAATAAGCTGATTGCATGGCGAAAATTTAGACTAATTAGATTTTACCTTGAGATCATAATTTACAAGTTGTTCGACAATAGCAGCTCCAATTCCTGCACTAGCACCAGTAACTATTGCAACTTGATTCTTCCAACGATCCATTGTGACTGAATCACGCAATATTTGATTATCCTTTATATAGCCTGGACTGGTGGGTCAGACAAAGGAGATTTATGTTGTCTGAAGAAGTAAATATTTTTGTACTTGCAAAATTCACAGTGCACTTTTACGAAAAAAATTTCGGCTATTAGGAAAAGTTTGGTGGGATTTCATAAGGCTACATAGTCAATTTTTCTAAATCGTGACTTTATTTGAGGTTTTTAAAAATTGTATATTGATTATGTGCGGATTATGTGCCCGATATGTGCGGGCCGCATGTAAGAAACTTATGATAATAGGGTTTTGTTTAGATGCATAAGAACTTCAAATTGAAATAAAACATTAAATTGGATGAAATGTTTTTTTAATTTTTTTTTTATGAAAGTAAATTTAATCCCATTTATTATTTAAAATGATTTGCGGCATGTGACCACCACAACTAATCGTTACGAAGCGCATCCGATGAGTCCAATTTTTGATCACCTTTTCCAATATATCTGACATTATTTCATAAATGGCTTGCTGAATATTGACCTCCAATGATTCCAGAGTTGTTGATGTGCGTGAAGTTTTTCGAAAACCAAAAAAATTTTTTTTGTATTGTGTTGTATTCATTTGTATTGACAAAAATTTTTTTTATTTTGCGAAGCATTAAAATAAATATCGCGAAAAACCGTTATTTGGGCTGGCCCCCCCTTTTCAAAAATTCAAATTTTTTTGGGTTGTATTTTGTTGTATTCATTTGTATTGGATTGTATCGTAAAAAATAAAAGTCGTAAGTTTAACCTTAACCGCGTAAATCGCGAAACAAAATTTAGCGCTGGCCCCCCCTTTTCAAAAATTCAAATTTTTTTGGGTTGTATTTTGTTGTATTCATTTGTATTGGATTGTATCGTAAAAAATAAAAGTCGGAAGTTTAACCTCAACCGCGTAAATCGCGAAACAAAATTTAGCGCTGGCCCCCCCTTTTCAAATATTCAAATTTTTTTTGGTTGTATTTTGTTGTATTCATTTGTATTGGATTGTATCGTAAAAAATAAAAGTCGGAAGTTGAACGTTAATCGCGTAAATCGCGGAACAAAATTTAGCGCTAGCCGACTGGTTGACAAGCCCAAAATTTCTTATATAAAATGTAAGTTATTGCATTGTATTGTATGTGTAGTGACCGGGAATTATGTTATATCCGATGATCCGTATCATCGGATTATTATCGGATTACTGGGCAGTAATATGCATTAATGGTAACGCCAGTAATTGCTGAGTTTGCTTCATGGACACATTGTAAATAAAAATTATTAGCCCAAAAATCAATAAGCTTTTCATTCCCATGTGTATCCTGTTTTGATAATTCATCCTCTTCCTGGTCTTCTTCTTGTTTCTCGTCATCGCTTTGTATATTATCAATGATATTGTAATCTTCATTGCCTTTAATTTTCTCGCAAATATAAACACGCGCATCTTCGGCCAAGGAAATTTGCCCGTCCTCAGTGTATCCAGATGTTTCGCTAGTACTAAGAATAATGGCCGATTTAATTAATTTCTGAAAAATACTGAATGTGGTAGCTTTAGTTAGTAAACACATAAAAATAATATAAAACTTTTTTACATGAGGGTTCAACGACCCCAATGTTTTCCACCTAGCTATAAAAGCAACGTAATGGGATATGTCCAATCTTAAATAACAGCCGGGCAAATTTTTATCACTATTTATAATCGCCAAATAACACTTGGATAAATAATCTCGAAGATCCCTACATTGCCCAAAGACTCTCGCCACCGCACTCATTAACGCTTTATCAAAATCGCAAACTACTTCTCGTGGCATTGGGAAATTTGATTTGTGCATGCAACCTATTCGAACAATTTCAAAAAGCCAGTACTGGATAGCATTGGCATTTTGCACGGCACTTAGCATTTGAAAAACAGGCATTTTTGCTGTTGTGGTTTTGCAAACGATTTGGTACAAATATAATATGTGAGCCGATAATGCAGAATTAGCTTTCTTCAATTTTTTAACCAATGAACCTGTTGCATCTATATAAATTACATCAGAATGCAAAATGTAGGTTGCCATTTGTGCCAATGTCCAATAATGCACAAAAAGTGGGTCCAATCCAATGCCGTGAATTTCTCCAACATGTCGTTCGTATTTCAAATGGACAATAGTTTGAATGGGGTCTAAACCTTTAACTAAATTCAACAGCTGATCTTTCTGTTCTTGTTTGGCTTTCCGTAGTGTTTGAAGTTTAGGCAAATGGGGTGGTTCCAGATCATCCAATTCCATTAGTTCATCAGCTGCATTTCGACGCCACAGGCATGGTTGTAAACTGCTTTCAACCATC
Organism: Podabrus alpinus; assembly: GCA_932274525.1. NCBI lineage: Eukaryota > Metazoa > Arthropoda > Insecta > Coleoptera > Cantharidae > Podabrus > Podabrus alpinus. Next base: position 76,804,638 of record OW026454.1, on the reverse strand, counting down.
ACTTTAGAAATTTTGGCCCTTCGTTCTCCTTTCAGTTGTCGTTTCTTTATATGCTTCAAAGAAAAATCAAACTCCTTCATAGAACATTCCATAATTGCCGGAGAATTTAGATCTGGAGGTTTATTTATTATATGACCAAGAAAGACACCACCACATTCTTCACAACGTCCTTTGGCAGTTACGAAGTATCCTGTTTCAGACACATCACAATGTTTAAAGGCAATGGCACATGGTAACTTTGTTTTTTCATATAATATTTGAAAAATTTCGTCCGTCCAACATTTACGTTTTAATGCACTGTATCTTCTACTACCACGTTCCTATTTGGAATATTGTTGCAAATTTGCTAATTGCGCCTCCATAATTTTTTATTTACAAAATTTTGGATGCAATAATTTGCACAAATTTAAATCAAACGAAAAACAACTTTATTCTCTCATTTGTTACTGGGCCCATAACCTATTGGGAAGGTTGGCAGTAGACAAGAGAATAAATACAACAATCACAACATAAACAATTTAATAAGAGCACATTGGCAATACAACTTAATAAAACAAAGAATGGATAACATCACTAACCTGGTTGTGCACTCGTACTTGAGTGACTAAAAGTACAACCCAGGTGTCCTTATATCCAGCATTGGTATAAAGATAACCAGCTACATAAATATGTCGCGCCATCTATTAGTCACATTGTAACTTACATACCAACAGTTTACTAATAAATTCTAAACTAGTATAAATATATCGCAATTGTTCAGATTTTGTTTATTAGAAATAAAAGTTTCACTTATATAGTATTTTTTATCTGATAATCCGATGATACGGATAATTCCCGGTCACTACACATACAATACAATGCAATACCTTACATTTTATATAAGAAATTTTGGGCTTGTCAACCAGTCGGCCAGCGCTAAATTTTATTTCGCGATTTACGCGGTTAAGGTTAAACTTCCGACTTTTATTTTTTACGATACAATCCAATACAAATGAATACAACAAAATACAACCAAAAAAAATTTGAATTTTTGAAAAGGGGGGGCCAGCGCTAAATTTTGTTTCGCGATTTACGCGGTTAAGGTTAAACTTACGACTTTTATTTTTTACGATACAATCCAATACAAATGAATACAACAAAATACAACCAAAAAAAATTTGAATTTTTGAAAAGGGGGGGCCAGCGCTAAATTTTGTTTCGCGATTTACGCGGTTAAGGTTAAACTTACGACTTTTATTTTTTACGATACAATCCAATACAAATGAATACAACAAAATACAACCCAAAAAAATTTGAATTTTTGAAAAGGGGGGGGCCAGCCCAAATAACGGTTTTTCGCGATATTTATTTTAATGCTTCGCAAAATAAAAAAAAGTTTGTCAATACAATCTAATACAAATGAATACAACACAATACAAAAAAAATTTTTTTGGTTTTCGAAAAAGGGGGGCTAACTTCACGCACATGAGTTGTTGGTTTGTTAGCATAAACCATGGATTTAACATAGCCCCAAAGAAAATAATCTGGAGGCTTCAAATCACACGATCTTGGAGGCCAATCGATAAGACCATTTTTTGAAATAATGTTGTCACCAAATTGTCCTTTCAATAAATCGATGGTTTCGGTGGTAGTGTGGCACATAGCACCATCCTGTTGGAACCATAAGTTGTCGATGTTTAACTCTTGGATTTTTGGAAACAAAAAATGTATTGATTATGTGTCGATATCTCACACCGTTCACCGTAACGGTAGCTCCTTCCTCATTTCGAACGAAATATAGAGCGATGTTGTCGTTGACGTGTATACCACACCAAACAGTCAATTTTAATGGGTGAAATGGAGTCTCAAGATAATGTTCCGGATTGGTCTCAGTCCATATACGGAAAATTTGCTTGTTCACATACCCATTCAACCAGAAATGTGCTTCGTCACTGAACAAAACTTGGCGGTAAAAAAATTGATCCACTTCCAATTGGTTATGAGCCCAATCTGCGAACGCACGACGCAATCGATAATCATTAGGCTTCAATTCTTAAACCAACTGGATCTTGTAAGGATGTAAACCAAGATCTTGTTGTAAAGTTTTCCATGTAGTGAACGGACAAAGCCCAAGTTGTTGAGCACGATGGCGAATTGAAATGTTTGGGTTCTCTTGCACACTTTCATCCATAGAAGCGATAGTTCCTTCTATACGCATATTTCTTTGTATTGTTGGTGGTTTTACATCATGCAATGAAGAAGTGTTTATATAATATTTCATGTTTAATGTGAACTTGGATTTTTTCCGTTGGTTTGATTTTTCTCTTTACTGAAGTGGATCCATTATCCGGGCTTCTTTTGAAGGATTTTTTTCGTCCAATCGGTAAGTGAAAATCTGTTATTTACTTCGAAAATTATATTTATCAATCAACTCAGCAATTTATACCCAACAAGATCTAGAGGTCTTGATTTGTCGCCCACTCTTATCAGATTATGACAAATGTTGAAGTTCTGTTAAATTTCTCACACCGATGGAAGTTTTGGTAACACTTTTTGTAGTTGAAAGACAATCAACAGATGGCACTAATTAATTTAAACAAGGTGGAAATCGCTTTAGCGGCAGTTCCTAGGCTTCTATACAGCTACCTTTCTGGTGTGAAAAGTTGTTGTTGATAGTTATTTTTGGTCGACATAACATTTATAATGTAACTTCAGATAATTCGATAATCTGCACCAATTAAATTTTTCGAGATAAATACTTATTAGGGTATCAACGTCTTAAGGTATCAACGTCTTAACGGATCAAAGGATCAACGGATCAACGAATCAAAGGATCAACGGATCAAAGGATGAACGGATCAACGTATCAACAGATAAACGTATCAACGAATCAACGTATCAACGTATTTAAATTTCCTATATAGGTGAAAAATTATGTAAATAAAATATAACTTATATTTGGTCTGCATTGAAAAAACAGTTGTTATTTTGGTCGCCATATTATTATAATGTAATATCAGATAATCTGCACTAATTAAATTTTTGCGGTTACAATCACAATTTCGAAGGTTCCGATTAGATTTGAATTATGCGGACAGACAGACGGACAGACAGACGGCCAGACGCGGAGCCAGATCATAAGGGTTCTTGCTATACTTTGTATAGAAGCCTAAAAAGTAGTTTATATAGGAAGACCTCTTTGAAAATATCTTAAAATTACTTAATAAATTTCTTTCGAACATTTGCGTATTTATAATAGTATATTAATAACCCTTTGTCTACCATAGGTACTTCCAAGTACCGCAAATTTCAGTACTTCTCAAATACCAAACACTGATGCAGTGAGTAAATCATCAATTTTTTTTTGTATTTTTTATTCTTTAAAGTTACTTTCGTGAAATCCCTAATTAGAATATAAATTTTTTTGATATTTGGTAGTTTTTTATGAGCGGTACTTCGTACCGTTGGTAAATCTATAAACAGAAAAAAATTAATTGGTTGCTTTACGAACTTCAAAACTTTTATTTAATTATATATAAATATGTATAATATAATATATCTATTATATTTATATTTCGTGATATTGTACAAAACAATTTTTTTTTGTCATTGACACAAAGAAATACACCGCACATGGAACATGTTGAAAATGGTTTTGATTGAATGCCTTGAGCGCTACACATCTCACATGCGTGAAACGTAAGATATGTTGCCAACATTGTAACTTAGAAAATGAAAACACATACATAGTTTAACGTAGTACTTAAGAGTACCTCTGGAAAGAATACAGTTTAAACTACTCTATATTAAAATCAATCGAATTTAAAATAGTGGTACTTCTAAGTACCGTTGGGAGCGTAACTGGGTCTCTAAAAAAATCTTGTCTGGTAGACAAAGGGTTTTAAAGAACGAGTTTTATAATTGATTTAGAAATCGTATAATAATTGACTATAATAATATCGTAGTATAATTGACTTATCCTTTAGAAAACTCCCCGCTACGCGGGTCGTTTTCTAAACAGATTTCGTGCGATAAAAACAATTATAAAACGAGTACTTTATACAATTTTTTCTATTTTGCTTTTTTTATGGTTTAAAATTAAAAAAAAGGACAATATTAAATGATTGTCATTTTAAAAATTTCGTTTTATTTAATGTTTGTTGGTAATACAATACTTTGACATTTTTACAAACAATTGAAATTTGAAAAACTTTTGAAGTTTGTGTCAAATTGTAGATTTGTTCATAGTAACGAAATTATACCTGCCGTTAATAATTTTCCTTATTTATTATTATATCTTTAATTTATAGTTAATTAAAATGTTTAACACAAATTTGGAGATTTTTAATGTGATTTAAAATGACATTCGTTTCAATAATTAATATTATTTTCAATGACGTTTATGCTGCTGTAACAAACCGCCCATTCATTTTATTCATAATTACGATACAAATATTTAAAGTTGTATAAACAACTTCCGACAGGAGTAATTTGTCATAATAAATTAGCATAAAGAATAATAATATAAAAATAAATTAGGTAAAGAAATTTAAACACCCGGTACATTGATCTAACTAACAAACGTTTTGGCTTTTATTTAAAATTTAGGGTGCAAACACCTGTTTTCCAAAGACTCGGCACGGCACCATGAATGTGTTAGTGAAATCAATGCAAACTGTGGGAACAAAGTCATTTTTCTAAGTAAGACCCACACGTGTGAGGAAATGGGGGATTAGCCAGTATACCGCCAGAAAGATTCGTTTTAAGAAATATTCAAAATTCTTCATAAGGCGTGATTCCAATCTAATGCCTCATTTGTTTTAACGAGTTTAGGAATTATGTTTTTAAATTAAGAAATACAAATTCTGTGGGAAAATTACTCTATTCCCAACCGAATCAGTCACACACGTGCAAGGAAGTAAGTTTTGAGAATATCCAATTTATAAGACTACCCTCTTTTAAAGTTAAGGGAAAAAGCACCCACGCAATTGGTCAATAAATTCAATTCGAAGGCGTAATATTAATATTCAGAAACGGGGAGAAGTTGATAAAATACCCCGAGAGCGAATCAAGAGGAGTTCAAGCGCAGTTCGCGAATTCAACAAAGTTCGAAGTCACGTTGAGAGACAGTCCACGAATCCATCAGATTCAAACTCCGGCGTTTGATGCAGTAAACCAAACGGGTGAATTTTATTTGAGAGTTAACCGAAAACTCGACAAAATCGGTCAAAATCATTTTAAATTAAGTGAAAATAGTCAGATTAAAAATTATTATTATTATATTTGTTTTCTTCGGCAGTTCGAGAAACGCGAATAGATAAATTCTTGAAGTGATAAAAGGTCAATATTTTAACATCAATTTACTTGTCTTTAACTTTTAATCAGTCAACGAAACGAGTGTGTTAAAACTATAAGTGTAACCAATTGGGATTACCATAAGGATATTCATCTCAAACCTTACTACCCGTAGAGCACAGGATTTTTTGTAATAAATAGGTATTGTGACTTTTAGTTAAAATAATACTTGTAACCAATTCTCTTTTGTATTATATGTGTGTGGATCTCTTTCACTTGTAAAATCTTGATATAATTGTAATCCTTTGTATAAATCTTATAAAAGGTTTAATTAGTTGTTCAATATATGCAATTATACCAAGTTAAATCTTTAATTGGTCGTTACTCCAGCGATCGACTTTAATTAGTTTGTGTAAGTTATTTCTCTGGGTTTCCCTACGTCTTCCAAAACAATAGAAGAGGCACGTTACCTTAAATCAACCAACAAGGTCCAGTGAAGTTGGAAGGCAGTCAATTTAGAGGTCTTTCTTAATTCTATCCTCCGGGCTTTACTCACAAGGTGGTCACACCCGTGAAATCCAAAAGAATTGAGTGGTGGCAGCTATCAACAACAGTAATACAATCGTACTAAAGGACCGAATCAAACCCTTTAATTCAAAACGGGGTTCAGTTTTGTTACACGTTGACATTGAAAGGGTTAAACTTCAATTAGAAACGCTACTCCCGTTTTGTTACATGGTGTCAGAGGTGGGATTAAAATTACAATAACGCTACGCAGAGTTGTTACATGGTGGCACAGCTGTGGGATTTTTCGGTAATTACGATTTTTCAAAATCAAAAGGAGAGATAACGACATTAACTAATTACAGTCAAATTCAATAAATTATAAAATTTTGTTTGTCATTTCAATAAAAACACCACATACGGTACAAATAAATTACAGCAAGTTTATCTAACCAAAGTAGGTAGAAACCCTAACATTTTCAGGGGTATTGTAGTTATAGTGTTAACAAAAAAGGAAAAGGTCATATAATGCCAAACGGTTCGGACGACTTAATTATACCCCTCGAGGAAGACATAACAATGTCTAGTTCAAATCAATCACCGCCACCGAGAGGAAATTCACCAACACCCGCGCAATTATTTTTAAATTACCCTCAAATGAGTTTAGGATTAATCGCCACCACAGTTAACCAATATGGAGGTGATACGAACCCCACCGAGTACTTTGATTATATGGACACTAGAGCCAAATTAGATTCATGGGACGAACCGACAATATTAAATATAGTAAAATTTAGGCTAAAAGGTTTTGCGTACAAATTTTATAAATCTGACCCCGAGTTAAGCAAATTAAATTATACGCAGTTTAAGGCACGGATGATCAAACAATTCGGTCGCAGAAAAATACCTGGCGAAGCAGCCGCACGGCTGAGTAATTGTCGTCAGAGACACGATGAATCGGTCGCAGAATTTTCAGTACGTCTTAAAAGTTTAGGGTTAAAAGCGCTCGAGGAAGACTTAGAAAACGCGAATCAAGCGGAATTACCGGGTTTGAAGGCGAAAATGGCGCAAATCATTTTGACACAATTCAAGTTGGGGCTAAAGAAAGACCTACAAAAAGACATCGGCGTAACCCTGATGAGAATAAAGGATCTCACGATAAATGAAGCGATCGAAGTGGCTCAATGCCAGGAAGTAAATGATTCTTTAACCCGACCGCGATCCAATGCCGTATTTGTAACCGACACCACTTACCCTCAAAACGATCCTAGCGATGATCTATACGATTACGAAGAGCCCTATGCGAGGGGCCGCGCACAAAACAACGGAAACCGCGTAAATGAACATTATCAGTCGCGGCAAAATCATAATAACCCTTTCGTTAATAATCGAAATAGCAATAATAGGTCGCGACAAAATTTTAACAACCATGCGAACAATAATTACTCACAAGGTCGGAGGAACAACGGTAACTACCATTATTCGTTCCAAAATAATAATAATCGTGACCAGAACTCGCGGTTCAATAACAACGGCTATCGAGGAAATGGTCGGAATGCAAACCCTAATCACTTTCACCAAAACCAGCGGGGAAATTTTAACAACCCTAATAATGGGTTACCGCCAGGTAGAAAATTTTATCCTTCACCTACGCATACCGCGAATCATAATAATCAAGTCTCACAGGATGCGCGGCAATACGGCGTCCAGAATTCCCCAAGAGCAAACCGAGTGAGTTTTGCCCCTCAAAACGGCGACGATCGAGTACGCGACTCTAGGAACGTTCCTTACCAAGGAAATCGTGACAATTATCCCTACAACCACGGTGCAAACGCGAGCGCGAGTCAGGTAGATCTTCAATCTACGGGACAACCAAAAAACGCGAACCCTGCTACGACGACCTCTCGATCAGTAGCGGCTATAAATTTCAGCCAATAAATAACAACGACCCCTATTATGACACAGATAACCAAACCACTAACCCAGCACAATCCTTTTGCATGCCTCACGTGATGAACTCACTAGCAGAAACACCCTGTGTTGTTGAATTAATGATTCAGGATACATACACCAGGATGCTTGTGGATACCGGAGCATCGTTGAGTTTATTGAAAAATAATGTAATCGATTTAATCAACTTAGAGAAGCCAGTCGAAGAAATACTCTTCCGTGGAATTTCGGGGGGTACACAGAACGCGATTGGAGTCGTGAGGGTTGACATTGGGACCAACAAAACGCAAAAACTTACGGAGTTTAGTTTTGTTATCTGTGATCATAAAAACATCAGCCTAGAAACAGATGGAATACTAGGTCGGGATTTTTTTAAAACGATTAACGCGAATATAGATTATACTAATGACGAGTTAATGATTTTAAACGAACTAATACCTATAGTTAAGCTAGATGAAACGGACAAGGAAAAGTATATGGGAAGAAAATTTTATAGAGAGGAAACAGGTAATGGAAAATATTATGAGAACGCGGCCTTGAAAATGGAACGGAATAATTATGTTGATTTAAAAAGCAATGATATAAGAATTGAACCGGATAGGGTAGTAGAATTAGATAAAAACGGAGCGAACAAATTATCAGAATTATCGGAGATTGTGATAAATGGACAGGGTATTGAAAATAAGGGTGCAGGTATTTTAAGTAGGTCAGTAGGAGCTGTAGAACCCAGCGTAAAAAGGGAGCATCTGTTTAACCGGGCGGAGGTAAATGTGCCACCAAATGTACCTGACCAGAAAAGGGTACCGGTAAATGTGCCACCGACCAAAAGGGTTCTTTAAATAAACACAGGTATTTGTGCCACTAACAGTGAAAAAATTAAAATTTTTTTGCCTTCGAATTTTGGGGTGTGCATTCGATAAGGAGGGTAATCCATCGTCAAAACCTACCCTTACGGGGCGCCGCTGCGCTCCGCTCCGCGTTGCACCCCTCCAGGGCGGTTTTGACTCTGGTTACTAGGCTAAACATACGAGAAGGCGCCACACATCAAGAAAACCGGGATAAATGAAACCGGGATGTGAGAGACCCTCGAAATAGCATTAAAAAGTATAGTTGCGGTATGGGGCAGTAAACTATTACGTTTCACCCCCAAAAAATCGTGTAGAATCAAAAAATAATCGATGTTACATGTAGGAGATGCATCAGGTAGATGCCGTTTTCTCCGGTGGCACAAATACCTGTGTACTTTTAATATCCTAAATTCGTAGCAGGTAGAATAACATTTCTGGTGGCACATTTACCTCCGACCAAAAACTCGTGTAAAAACAAAAAATAATCGATGTTACATGTAGGAGATGCATCAGGTAGATGCCGTTTTCTCCGGTGGCACAAATACCTGTGTACTTTTAATATCCTAAATTCGTAGCAGGTAGAATAAACATTACTGGTGGCACATTTACCACCGCCCGTTTAACCGTACGATATTATCGGAAAGCGAAAGTGGTTTGTTAGGTAATGAGTTAGAAGGAGATGGTAGAGCGCGTAGCCAAAAGGAAATTTGTAGTGATGATGAAAATGTTTTGATTAATTTAGAGGAAAGTTTAGTTAAAGTCGAAGATAAATACCGACTAAATGAGGGTTTAATTAATATTAATAATGTTGATAAGGAAGTTGTAAACGGTTCAGAAGAGTTTGAAAATAAAGTCGAGGATAAATACCGACTAGATAAAAGATTGATAGAATTTAGTAAAGGTAAAGGATTAAACGGTACGGAATTGGAAGGTATAAAAAGGAAACGCGGATTGGATAGTTTAAAAGCGAATTTTAGCATGGTCGAGGATAATTACCGACCAGTAATTGATAATAAAATAGATAATGAAAAGAATGAAGTAAAGTTAAATTTAAAAACGCGGAAAAGCGATAATAATAATAATGCGGCAGGCGCACATAACGGAGAAGTGAATGAGCAAAAGAAAGTAGATACAGGTAGAACCACTGGCGCCACAAAGAAAATTAAACGGTACGACACCGAGGTAATTGAAGATAAAGTTCACGAGACTTCAACAAAAGAACGGGTTAAACGCGATAATTTAGGATCCATTAATGACACGGTGTTTAAGTCGAGAAAAGGTTTTGATTATGCAACCTCCAATGAACGAGTGATGCATAAATTTGTGGGTTTTGATAGATACGGAAATGAAATAATTTCAGAAAAAGGGGTAAACGAAACTAATAAAAGTAATTTTGAATTTAAAAATAACAGTAGTACCAAATTTACAGAGGCGAACTTAGGTTTTTCACTAGACGAATCGAGATCAACGAATCGCGAAGTTCCGCGATTTAAACATTACCAAATCGACTCTGCGATTCTGGGTAAAATAGTAGATTTGAGCGAACCATTACCCTTGTACCAAGCCGAGTGGTTAAAAAAAATTCGGATGCAAGGTACATGCGGATTACCTAAACCTTTAATCAATCAATCGACCCCGGTGACACCAACACTTAGCGAAGCGAAAGAACGCGATAACGCGCAAACTGACCCGTATGGGGCAGTGGAAAATTTCACGATACCGCGATGTGAGCCAGCCAGTTTGTGTGTAAATCCGGTCGAACATCTATCGATCCAGGTGACGCCAACACTTGACGAAACAAAGGGGCGTGAGAACAAGCAAACTGACTCGTATGGGACAGTTGAAAATTGCGAGTTACCACAACCTAGTTCGACAAGTGCAGGTGTAGATCTGGTCGACCGAGAAAGATTGTTAAGAGAACCAAGTACTACGCGAAATAAAGGGAATTTGGTAGGTACCCTTCTAGTAGTAAAAGAGGTGATTATACCAAAAAGAAGTGAAAGCGAACTGGGGTTCAGGGTCAAGTTCAGATCGGCCAAATGCGCACCGTCACCCTGCGAAACATCAAACCTCGTATTAATAGAACAGGATGACACTAATCATCGTGATCTGATTATAGCTTCGGCGGTAGTTAATAACGATGGCGAACAGGTGGTAACGAGGGTAATTAACTCAAACGATTATGATGTGAAACTCAACTCGGGTGAACGCATAGGCAAGGTAACCAAAGGTATACGGATACTGGGCAAGGACCAAAGCCACGGCAAGGCGTACGAAATTAACTACATACCAGATCCGCGAATAAATAAAGATGACATTATGTCTCAACTAGATTTCGCCCATTTAGACAAGGACACCGGCGACCTATTATATAACACCCTACTTGAGTACTTAGACGTCTTTATTACGGACGGAGAACCTTTAACTAGCGTGCGCGGAGTAAAGCATCGTATAATAACCGAAGACGTGCCGCCCGTTGCTAAACGACCTTATCGGGTTCCCTTTCATCAGCGGGAAACATTGCAGAAAGAAATTGATAAATTACTGGATGCCAATATTATTTACCCTAGTGCGTCAGCTTGGAGCGCTCCCGTTGTAATCGTGGAAAAGAAACTCCCTAACGGCGAATCGAAAGTCCGAATTTGCATCGATTACCGCGGATTAAACGCTGTCACTAAACGCGATTTTTACCCCCTGCCAGATTTGCATGAAACTATAGAACAATATTTCCACAATGCGAGTTTATTCACCACCCTGGACGTCTCCCAAGCGTACCATCAGATAGAAGTCTACGGGCCGGACCGCGAGAAGACCGCGTTCACTACGCCCACAGGCCACTACGAGTACGCCCGCTTGCCATTCGGAATGGCAAACGCTCCTGCTAGTTACCAGAGGTTTATGAACGTAACCCTCTCGGGATTGACGGGAAACATGTGTCTAGTATATCTAGACGATATAATAGTCTACAGCCCGAATGACATAAACGAACACATGCAACGACTAACCGCGGTATTTAATAAATTACGAGAGGCAAACGTCAAACTAAAGCCCAGTAAGTGTAAATTTCTGGTTAGCGAGGTCAAATATTTAGGGCATGTAGTCACGAAAGACGGTCTCAAACCGGACCCCGAAAAGCTGCAGGCATTAAACGAATTCCCAGTGCCGCGATCAGTGAAAGAAGTACGATCATTATTAGGTCTTGCTTCATGGTATCGACGTTTTATCAAAGATTTTTCGAAGATAGCTATGCCCCTAACGAACTTGACCAAAAAAGAGAATAAGTTCGTAATCACACCTGAGGTATTAGAATCCATAGACGCATTAAAATCAGCGGTTACATCAAATGATGTTTTAATCTATCCGGATTTCAATGAGCCCTTTCTATTAACCACAGACGCGTGCGCCACTGGACTAGGCGCCATTTTAAGCCAAAAGCGCGACGGATTCGAGAAACCAATCGCTTTTGCCAGTCGCAAACTGCAAAAAGCCGAAAGGAATTACACTGTCACCGAGTTGGAATGCTTAGCAGTCGTGTTCGGTGTAAAACAGTTTAGAGGATTTCTGTACGGGAAGAAATTCACTGTTATTACGGACCATAGGCCCCTCAAATGGCTACTGAGCGTGAAGGACGTGAGCTCTAGGTTAGCACGCTGGAGTATGCTATTAAGTCAGTACGAATTCGAGGTAGTGCATCGTGCCGGCACACAAAACGGGAATGCGGACGCTTTAAGCCGAGCGTACGCCACTGAACGTCCAACTTTTCAGGAATTCGTAGCTTTGTCCTCAAAGGGAAAACAAATTGACAACAAAAATGTAACCATAGAAACCCCAAGCGCGACGCCCCTGGATGAAATTAGTTCCCTAATATTGTGTGTAGATTCGAATTTTAACACTAACACAGGGACCTATAAAGAATGGATCAAAGATTTCGGTCAAATAAACGACTTAAAATTACAAAATAAGGGATTAGGCGAAGTAGCTGAATTACAGCTAACCGAACGCAACGTATATTTTTTAATTATTCAAAGCCCTCAGTATGGTAGTGCCACCTACGAGACGCTGTTTGAAGCACTGGGTGAATTGCTAGACAGGTGTCTAGCGAACAAAGATTTTAATCTGACACTACCAAAGTCGAGTTTACCTCTACCTCCGCTAGATGGAGATACCGTGGTGTCGATGGGTAAGTTTTTGTTTACCAATACGACCATACGCATTACAATACTGGACGATACGTCGGACATTATAACGGTGAATGCCATAAATACTGAACCGCCTTTTTCACCTGTCTGGGACCGAGAGCGTATAAGGGAAGAACAAAATAAGGACGATTTCTGCAAACAGATGGTGCAAGGGTTAAGTGAAAGTGAGACCACTGACCTGACGTACTATTTAGATAGAGACGGTCTATTATATAAAATAAATCACAACACCGGACAGGATTTACTAATTATACCTCGAACCTTCGTAAATAAAGCCATTCATGACTTTCATGATTTGCCTATCGCACAGGGCATCCGGGTCAAACTAGAACATTGCAATTTATTCAAACCCGAATGTACTGGCCAAACATGCAAAAAGATATATTCGAATACGTAAAGTTATGCTTTAAGTGCAATCAGTTAAAAACAAGCCCGCATTTTAAAGCAGCGCCTTTACAAAAGTTCCCCCCCTTATCTGAACCCTTCCAACGAACCGCTATCGATATTGTCGGACCTTTTGTCACGTCCGATCAAGGAAATAAATATTTAGTGACCTTTCAAGATCACTTTACTAAATACCTGGAAGCTATTCCGGTACCAGATCAGACGGCCGACACGATTGCCCGAGCTTTCGTGTCACACGTAGTTGCGAGGCACGGTACACCCGCGCAGCTTATATCTGATCAGGGAACAAACTTTTTGAGCAAGGTATTCAAAGAGACTTGTGAATTACTTGGCATAGAGAAAATTCAAACAGTGGCTTACCGTCCGGAAAGCAACGGTAGTCTGGAACGTAGCCACCGGGTAATAAAGAATATTCTCGCATGCTACGTAAGCAAAACCCAACGGGACTGGGATTTACACATCCCCTACGTGTTATTCGCGTACAGATCACATGTAAACTCATCCACCGGTTATTCGCCCTTTTTCCTTTTACATGGGAGAGATATGACCCTACCCCTGGACAACATATTAAAATCAGAGCGTGTAAAATACGACGTGAGCACAAATTATCCATCCGAAATGATGGCGCGTTTGAATAAAGCTTTTGTCGCGGTCAAGAAAAACATGGAAGACAGCGCTAACGCGCGAAACCGTGTATTTGATCGGAAAACACGCGCGAGGGAATTCCAAACAGGCGACGCGGTGTACTTATACGACCCCGCGAGTAAAATCGGAGTGTCGAGGAAATTAACCTTACACTGGGACGGACCATATCGAGTGATCGACAAGTTAGGTCCAGTGACGTACCGCATACGTAAGATAGGGACCCGCACTGATTTAATAGTGCATATAAACAGGTTGAAACCCTTTCTGAACGCAACCGCGGCGGAACCCCCCCTTCAGGACGATTCAAATGTAATGGACGGCCCTGATCCCATCGAGGAACAGCTCAGCGGTATTCCAGAGCCCGTGTTTCTCGACGAATGGGAAGACTCAACACCGGAAGGCAATGAATACTCCGAAGTCGAAGCACAAATCGATCCCCTGGGCGATTTGCCGCCTGTGAACTGCGGCCATGTTTTACCTCAGCGACACACCGAGACGGTTAGCGGACCGACGCAGCGTCCTACGCGAATTCGAAGAAAGCCACAAAGGCCTGAATTCGATTATTATTAAACCCCCCCCCCGTATAGTAGGCGGGCCAAGAATACCTCTATGGGCAGTCTCCCTATCGTAAAAGGCGATAACTGACAACAATATGTACAGTCTATATAATTAATATAATTAATTAAGTGTATACATAAAGGATTTTTAGTTAAGTAGTTTGAAAAAATTGAGAAAGTATGTAATGTAAAAGAAAATATCTTTTCTTTTGGTTTGTGAAGATAGTAAACTTTAAGACAAAAAAAAAAATATAATAATTCAACCACTTCGGAAAATAGCTAGTTAGGCATGAATAATCTAAGAGAGAAAATCTTTTCGGTTGATTTTAACAACTAAATACGCTAAGTGTAACCAACAACCACCACGGGCTTGTAGGACGCCTATGAACTCTTATTAATAGCTACTAAAAAGTAATATTGGACAATGAAACCCTTATTAATTAATAATAAACTAAAATAATAACAGCCGTTAACTGTAATGCATGACGGAATGAACATCAAAGATAATATTAATACACTTGCAATTTAGAATACAACCAGACCGACTGTGCAGAGGCGGATCAAGATGGGGATTTGAAAAAAAACCCACGAATATTCTTAAAAATTTTTGTTTGTGTAGATAGTAGGTACAATGTCGAAAAAACAGTAACGTATAGAATAACAAGACAACGTGAGCATCGTGAAGCCATAAACAACCATAAAACCGTAAATGGAAGACAGCCAGCTTAGGCGGCACCTTTTTAGTATGGTTACTTACCACATCTGGACTAAATTCATACACCGAGTATCGACACTCGGCCCGTATATCTTTCGACACCAGGTAATAATGGGGTCATTCAAGGAAATTGGAAATATAAACACTACAACTTAGAGGAACGATGAATCATTTAAAACATTCAGTGAAAATATTAACACTTAATCAAAGCAAGGCAAATTTGTCGTTTGTATAAAAGGAAAAGCAATGTCATTTTGATGGTTAATACGAAGTGAAAAATTTGTGGGTTTTCCTTTTATTCTAAACCTCAATTAAGCTCGTACATTGTCCAAAAATATATCTTATGATATCTAGGGTCATTCAAAAATTTTACGAGTACAGTTATGTATTAACACATTTATACCACCCTTCCTAGAATTAAGGGAAGAAATTAAACAATAGCCAGCCGGATAACACGGAAAGAAAAAAAAAATCCGAGCTTTATTCAAGGTGGTTACCGTTTGAAATATACATTATTTCAATGCATGATAATTAAGTAAATGAAATGACGTAATTTTGTTAGTAATGCCTAAAAAGGAAAAAAAAAATAAATATATTTATGTGCTAATTGTAATAAGGGCCTATGGAATCTAATCCATTATAAGGCCGAGCAAAAATGTAATCAAAAAACAAAATATTATTGCAACCTCCCCACGAAATGAATAAATAAAGAGACAATACTAGTGCGCTAAAATAACGGATTAATAGACTAAAACGCTGATGCAAGTGCAAACTAGACGCCTCGCGGCAAGTGTCGATAAATAAACTTATTCGGATTAAAAGACAGTGTACACTCAAGATTAACAAAGAAAAACACCAAACAGAGAAAAGTAGAGTGAATACATGGAGCCAATCAAAACCAAATTAATAATAAAATGACATAGGAAGGAGAAAGGAAACACACCCCACCTAACTTTTTTTTACTAAACCCATACGACATTAGGGATAGAAAACCTTTGAAACGTTCAGTACTGCTTAACAACACCAGCCGACCACAAGGAAAGTGCTTCATCACGAACCGATACGAAAAAAAAATTGTTACGAGATGCAAGAACAGAGGGAATACTATAAGGGTAAGCCAAAAATAAATAAGAAAATGGCTGTTTTAAAAGTTTAATGGATAATCCACCGACGCTGGAACTACATATGCCAGGCAGTCGGGGAGACCCACGTTTTTATTTTTGTTGTTTGGCTCGACTCCGCTAGTAATTTACTTACTTCTCGGGGCCGAGAGATTATGTCCGATCAATATATTAAAATGTACTTTCGATTGCGTAGGATCAGTGGTGTTATTAGACCTGGAGGATGAGCACCCGTGCATCAAATTGTGACCACATGAACGTAATGTTCATGGGGTGCGAACACCGTTTTTGCCAGTTGTGTACCAGTAAGAAAATGAAGCAAAAGAATCGGGACCCATTGGCTTGTCCACGTTGCGGCACACAGTCCCACGTGCTGACCATTTATTGGTTTCAGCGTCCCACCGAAACGGTCACCGTGGCGGCATTTGTACACGGGAACAGACGCCAATACCCAGTCGGCAGGACACGGGCAGGACCAAGCAATCGTCACCATTAAGAAACGCTACTCCTGATTTTATAATATGCTGAATGGAAAATTTTTTTTTGCTTATATAAATAAATTTGTTTAATCATATGAGTATGTTTTACTAAAGAGCAAGCGAGAGAAAGAAGATTTTGTTATATAAACCTGACTCCTAAACCTATCAAAGTGCGCGCTTCCAGATAAAAGAATTATAAAGACTAAATCAAACAATGGGGAACATGCATGAAAAAAAAATTTTAGTTAAAACAGTATTTTCCGATTAATCCTATATAGTAAATATCAAATCAGCAAAAATAACTTCTATTTATTGTATATTGTTATAAATAATCCATTTTAAAATTCAATAATAATTTAAAATAAAACATGTGACCTTAAACGCAACGAAGTCACCGGCACAATAACAATAACCTCACTTTCATGTTTACAATACTCGTGTAAAGTACTTTTTTAACTTTCTTGTTTTTAATTGATTTAATTATGATAAATAACAGCTTTTGACACTAACAAACTTCAACTTTCAAAGCACAAAACCACAGAAAAATAATATAAATGAATGTAAAATTAAACTGTGACGTCACACGTTCTGTGGCAAATTGCGCGGTCGTTTCGTTCAATTCAAATTGACGGATTTTTAAATATTTTTTAAATTATTATCAAAACGAAAATAAATAAATTAAATAGCATTAATTAGTATATTTAGTTATTTTTGATCCAACTACGCTATAAAAAAAATTTATGCATCTTCCCTATTGTCCTCGGAGTGAAGTAATTCCAAGGCGAACCCCTTCGCGTACTACGGAAGCACACTCCACTGGGCTATTCGCGAAAAGATACGCCACCTTACGAGCACGTGCCGAACAATTAAAACTTTAAAGTGCGGTTATGTGCCAACAAAACGAAGTATAAAAATTTTTACGAATCGGGTTAACAAGCGGTGCACTTAAATAAAAAAATGAAGCAATAATATTCTGGTTTTAGCTCTTAATTAAGTAGTTGTAAATTTTAGCTTTGCAAGGAAAGAGGCAACCCCCACAAAAACCGAGGAACACTTAATCTCGACATGAATCTCAACATCTCGGAGAAGTCACAGCGACTTCCACCACCAGAGAATCCTTTTATGTGTGTCTAATATTGTATTATAGCGTGTCTTAGGTTAATGTTTATTATAGTCTAACACATATAACTAAAACCCAAAACTACTATGTCGGAAGAACGGATTTGTTTTTTTATTAAAAGGATCCGTCGGGTCCTTAAGAACCCAACTGATCTTTTTAAAAGCGGCGGGTGATGTAACAAACCGCCCATTCATTTTATTCATAATTACGATACAAATATTTAAAGTTGTATAAACAACTTCCGACAGGAGTAATTTGTCATAATAAATTAGCATAAAGAATAATAATATAAAAATAAATTAGGTAAAGAAATTTAAACACCCGGTACATTGATCTAACTAACAAACGTTTTGGCTTTTATTTAAAATTTAGGGTGCAAACACCTGTTTTCCAAAGACTCGGCACGGCACCATGAATGTGTTAGTTAAATCAATGCAAACTGTGGGAACAAAGTCATTTTTCTAAGTAAGACCCACACGTGTGAGGAAATGGGGGATTAGCCAGTATACCGCCAGAAAGATTCGTTTTAAGAAATATTCAAAATTCTTCATAAGGCGTGATTCCAATCTAATGCCTCATTTGTTTTAACGAGTTTAGGAATTATGTTTTTAAATTAAGAAATACAAATTCTGTGGGAAAATTACTCTATTCCCAACCGAATCAGTCACACACGTGCAAGGAAGTAAGTTTTGAGAATATCCAATTTATAAGACTACCCTCTTTTAAAGTTAAGGGAAAAAGCACCCACGCAATTGGTCAATAAATTCAATTCGAAGGCGTAATATTAATATTCAGAAACGGGGAGAAGTTGATAAAATACCCCGAGAGCGAATCAAGAGGAGTTCAAGCGCAGTTCGCGAATTCAACAAAGTTCGAAGTCACGTTGAGAGACAGTCCACGAATCCATCAGATTCAAACTCCGGCGTTTGATGCAGTAAACCAAACGGGTGAATTTTATTTGAGAGTTAACCGAAAACTCGACAAAATCGGTCAAAATCATTTTAAATTAAGTGAAAATAGTCAGATTAAAAATTATTATTATTATATTTGTTTTCTTCGGCAGTTCGAGAAACGCGAATAGATAAATTCTTGAAGTGATAAAAGGTCAATATTTTAACATCAATTTACTTGTCTTTAACTTTTAATCAGTCAACGAAACGAGTGTGTTAAAACTATAAGTGTAACCAATTGGGATTACCATAAGGATATTCATCTCAAACCTTACTACCCGTAGAGCACAGGATTTTTTGTAATAAATAGGTATTGTGACTTTTAGTTAAAATAATACTTGTAACCAATTCTCTTTTGTATTATATGTGTGTGGATCTCTTTCACTTGTAAAATCTTGATATAATTGTAATCCTTTGTATAAATCTTATAAAAGGTTTAATTAGTTGTTCAATATATGCAATTATACCAAGTTAAATCTTTAATTGGTCGTTACTCCAGCGATCGACTTTAATTAGTTTGTGTAAGTTATTTCTCTGGGTTTCCCTACGTCTTCCAAAACAATAGAAGAGGCACGTTACCTTAAATCAACCAACAAGGTCCAGTGAAGTTGGAAGGCAGTCAATTTAGAGGTCTTTCTTAATTCTATCCTCCGGGCTTTACTCACAAGGTGGTCACACCCGTGAAATCCAAAAGAATTGAGTGGTGGCAGCTATCAACAACAGTAATACAATCGTACTAAAGGACCGAATCAAACCCTTTAATTCAAAACGGGGTTCAGTTTTGTTACACGTTGACATTGAAAGGGTTAAACTTCAATTAGAAACGCTACTCCCGTTTTGTTACATGGTGTCAGAGGTGGGATTAAAATTACAATAACGCTACGCAGAGTTGTTACACTGCCAACCTCTTAAAACAAAAAATTACGTGTCGTAATGAGTCCATTTCGATACCCATTCGCGTATCGAAATGACTTTATTTTAGACGCAAAATAGAAAAATTGCATTAGCGAATCGAAACAACGGATTAACAGATTAACGCAATACTATATAGACGAAGTATTTACAATGGACATATGTAGACTGCGCCGATGGTCAGAAATTAATCCTTTTTTTTGGGTAATGACCATGGGCAACCTGTAGATTGCGCTGATGGTCATTAAGGGTAACATACAGATTGCGCCGATGGTGTACCTGAGGGATTAAAAAGTATTACTAAGGCATAGTGGTGTTATTATTGTAAATCAGTTTATTAAATATTAATAAAAAATTAAATTGCGGTACCTAATTATCATTAATATGACAATACTTATTGCAATACTTATTAGTAGATATTAATAATAAATATTATCAAAAAAATAGAAAATAACCGGTGTATTGCCGAAAAAGTGAAAAAATTAAATTTTTTTTTCATCGATTTTTGGGGTGTGCATTCGATAAGGAGAGTTATCCATCGTCAAAACCTACCCTTCCGGGGCGCCGCTTCGCTCCGCTCCGCTCTGCACCCCTGCAGGGCGGTTTTGACTCTGGTTACTAGGCTAAACATACGAGAAGGCGCCACCCATCAAGAAAACCGGGATAAATGAAACCGGAATGTGAGAGAACCTCGAAATAGCATTAAAAAGTATAGTTGCGGTATGGGGCAGTAAACTGTAACGTTTCACCCCCAAAATTATAGACCAACAGAATCGTGCACAAATTGTTTCGAAATTACAAATTTCTCGTAGTTATAAATTTGTGTTATAAAAGTTTTTAATAATGAAAGAATCAAAATAATGCAGTTATTTAAAAATAACCTCGTCAAATTACTAACCTAATTAAAAATCGCACATAATGTATAGTAGGTACTCCTGTAATAAATTAAGTACCTTAATCCTCTAATGGGATTTTCACTCCGTCGTTACCCAAAAAGATTACCTATTAATTGACCATCGGCGCAATCTACATACTAAGCCTAACCGAACCCGGCGCAATCTACATGCTAGATTATGAGACCCTTCAACCATCGGGCGCAGTCTACAACCTCCCTTTACAATACGTATAACAACGTATCAGTTGATCAACGTTATGATTGGCTCTGAAACATGCGAACGGACACGAAGCCAGACCATAAGGCTTCTATCTATACCTTGTATAGAATCCTAAATAAGGCCTCTTGTTATACTTTGTATAGAAACCTAAAAGTAGCGCACTGGCTACCCAGTTCTTAGACCTCTAATACACACAGAGTATTTCCAACACGATTTGAAACGCTCTGTATGATTTTGAATTATGCGGACGGACGGACACGGAGCCAGATCATAAGGCTTCTTGTTATACTTTGTATAGAAGCCTAAAACTCAATGGATCAATAGATCAACGCATCAAATAAAGAGATCAACAATATATAGGTAAACCACTCAGTTATGTATATTTCAGCAACCTTCTTCACATATCTACTCATTTTCAGAGTGTTTCCCAACACAATTTGGAGCGCTCTGTATGAATTTGAATTATGCGGACAGACGGAGACGGAGCCAGATCGTAAGGCTTCTTGCTATACTTTGTATAGAAGCGTAAAAATAAAAATTCGCCTATTTTGTAAAACAGCCACCTACAACAAAATAGAATAGATAAGAGCAAGAAAACTATTCAGTGTAAAAATTATTATATCTTGTCAAGCCGATTGTTGCTTTGGTAATGGCTTCCGCTTCCTCTCCGTCCCTCTTTCCGTTTATTTGCGTGTTCGATTGTATTTGATATTATTTTTTCTTCCCTTCTTAGCATGGAATTTAAAATCTAAATTGCAAATTAATCAACACACACAAAAAAAAAAGAATCAATATTGCTGTAATATTTATTTGAACAGGGCTTATGATTAACAATAATTTGAAATAATAATGATTTTTCCAGAAATCATCGACACAACAGCCCACGTGAGTTGATAAGTATTCTGGGTATTACCCGATTTAGGATTTAATCATTTACCCGAATTAATTTTATCATCTCCCTGGGACTCTTACATTCGATGGTAGTAGTGAGCATACATGTGAGCATAGTAGTGATTACCATAACAAGAAAATCATATAATGTTGGTTAAAGAAGGCACAATCTATTCTCTTAGTTCGAGACGAAGGACAATAAAAAAAAGTCGGGAAATAACATTCAAGTTTGAATAACGGCATTGAAAGGTGCTCTATTATCCCCATTTAAAAACATTGGTTTGTTTTCGCAGCTATGTATGCTCGTTGCTAGCATCTCAGCTAGGACTGAGATATAATAAACAATAAGTTATAAGATTCAAATAAAGTTCTAAATCAAAACGGTTCACCAATTGGTCGAATTGTAAGTTCCGTTACCTAAAAAAACCATACAGAATTAATTCTGCAAATTAAAGTAATATAAATATTTTTTATTGTTTCATAATAGTAATATATTGGTTAAAAGTATTTGGTTTGCTAATCATGTTCGTTATAAGCCAAACAGATACTTTGGTATAATAGTAATGGTTTAAGACTTTGGAAGCGTAAAAATGAAATGCAAATTTTGGCATAAAAATAATTTGGCTGTACTTAGCCACCCGTTCAATAATATCCTATATTCACCGCTATCAGTTCACCATTATTAAAGCTAAGGTGAATTACGAACTGTCCTCTCTATAGGTTAACGAGTGCAAATTAATTAACAAGTGCTGATTTTGGTGAAATTCGAATTAAATTTGTGCTAGAATCTCTGTGACTGTGACGATTGTCGAATGTTTTTAAAAATATGTATCGTAGATGGAAAATAACATTTCAATATATTTTACCAGAACAGATGGAGGTGTGCTTAAAACGTAGGCAACAGCATCTGCAACATGTTTCGTATCTAACTTGGGGAGTGTAGACATACGATCAATACCACTTTTTAGCATTCCAGTAGTATATAAATCGGTAGCGACTACACCAGGACTGACGCTCTAAAATGATCATATTATAATATATTATAATTTTAATAAACAGAAAGTTATTTACGCATCCTTATTTGAAAGATTTATAACAAGAAGTTGATTTCTCGATTTTTTCACTTCCAGATAACTGCCAGTTAAAGTGTGATTCGCGTCGTAGCAACGGTCACGAATAAATGCTACCAACTGAAAACTTATTTGTAATTTTAACTGGAGATGAAAAGATCGAGTCAAAAATTAAAAAATAAAACCTAAAAAATACGAAACTTACAGTAACTTTAATTTTACTTTGAATTGCGTTTAATTCTTGCCTCAACGTTTCCGTTAACGCGGTGACGGCAAATTTGGTAGCGCAGTAAACATTTACAGCGATAGCCACTTCAGCAACGTAATGTCCACCAACACAATTAATATTTATAACGTGTCCATCTACACCATTATCTCTCATATTTCGAATTGCTTCTCTGGTTGCGATTGCTAAGCCAAAAACATTAGTGTCAAGAACATCTTTTAAATCAATCGCATCTGTGCTTATTAAATTTTCAGATTTAATAATTCCCGCATTGTTTATCAGAATGGAAATAGGGCCCAAATTTTCTTTCACCCATCTAAAGGCATTTAATATATCTGCTTCATTTCTCATATCTGTTTTGATGCCGTAAAATTGCTTTCCTCTGTATTTAGCAGTCATTTCGTCTAATATGTTTTTGCGGCGTGCTAATCCCACTACCTTTAATTAAACAAAAGAATGCGATTAGTTTGTTCATAAAAAAAATAAGTCCAAGTAACATTTTAAGTCTGGAAAATGCCTGGCAGGTGCCTGGCAAGTAAAATTCACAGGTTGCTGTTGCTGTAACAATTTGTTACAAGTTTGTGACACCTGCTATATGAGTAAAATGGTTGCTGTAAAATTGCTGTCACAAGCTTGTAGAAAACTTGTGACAGTAGCCTGTCATGGGTTTCTGGCAGCAAGCTGAGCAGGTAAAAGTTAAGATGGCCAAACTTATTCTTTTAATCTAAATTAGAAAAACAAATCTAAATTAATTAATAAAAAGAGTCCCTATCAAATTGCTGTCACAAGAAACTTACAGAAACTTGTAAAAGAGTAACTGCCAGGCTCCTGTAATAGCAAGCTTATGGCAACTTGTAAAAGAATACCTGCAAGGCGCCTGTAATAACAAACTGACAAAAATAGCTAAGCAAACTGCCAGGTGCCTGCCAGCAAAATATAGATTTTACAGGAAATAGCCAGCAAAAAATTGTTACTTGGGGTGGCTTCTGAACATGTGATACATCATATTATCTAAATGTTCTTCTAAGCACGAATTAATTACATATTTTTGAAAATAGAGAAAAGTTTGCCAAAAGAACAATGTCAAATTAGTAAAATTATATTTTACCTTGATATCATAATTTAAAAGATTTTCGACAATAGCAGCCCCAATTCCAGCAGTAGCACCAGTAACTATTGCAACTTGATTCTTCCAACGATCCATTGTGACTGAACCACGAAATAATTCATTCAAATTTTTATACAGGTTGGGCCGGTAGGCTTGAAAAGCAAAATGTTTTGATAAATAAAGTAGTAAAATGAAAACAAGGTAAACTGTTTTGAATTTTGTATTATCGAGATATTTAGGGGAGACCGGGACTAATTAAAGCACCCATAGTTGTCTCGGTGTTAATGTTCATACGAGCTGCTTCAAATCAAAATTTTTCTCCATTTGCTTATGTAAATCGTTCTTTCGTCGATGATGATGCGCACCATAATTCCTAGGTAATTTAAATTGATAATAACAAAATTATGTTTTTGGGGTATTTTAATTTCAGAGTAACATCAATTTTGTAAATAGGAAAATATTTGCCAAAATCAAAACAAGAATTGGGTAGAAGGTATGTTTTTGTTTTTATTTGCAAAGTTTTTATTTCGGCGTATTACATTTTATTATTTATATTTAAATAGTTATATCACATTGAAAACATTACAATTTATCTAAATTTGACATTTCTGATATTGATTGATAAACTACAGACGAGCGATGAGCGACAAATAAATGTTTTTTAATAAATAATAATATTGTTTTTTTTTGATTTATGGCATAAGGGGCAAAATTGCTACAATCTGCATTGACGAGCTCTTTCTGATTTTCAAACATCAACAGATTATTTTAATTCAAAACAAAATATAGATTTATAGGTTCGATTATTATTATGAAATGGTAGGGAAAAAGCGGCACACTTACAATAAGATAAACAACAAGAAAACTATGTAACAGAATTTTGTAAAACATTTTCGTCGGATTCGAAATTTGCATGGATTTCCACAATGTGGACATTAATTGGTAGGATATCTTGACTAAAACCTTCTTCTTCTTCAAGTGCCATATCCGGTCTCCCGGACGTTGGCGACCTCTCTCCTATGTATGTGTTGTGCGTTTGAAGTATTATCACACACATAGGGGACCTACTGCTTAACGCGGGCTCCGAACCGCGGGAAGTGTATACACTTCATCTCCAGAGAGGCTGTTCAAGGCAGATTACACCTCGGTGGTTTGCCATTGCCTTCCGAGGGGAGACGGTCAGAATAAAGTTTTTACTGAGCCCGGAGTCGAACCAGGCATTCAGCTTTAGCAGCAACGCACTTAACTGCTTTAGCTGACGACCGTCTCTAAAACCAGTCAAATCATTCAAGAGAAGAGCACGTTAAACTACACCCCACTCAAAAAAATTTGCTCAAGAAGTAAATCAAGAATCCGTGCATTAAATTAAGAATCTTGAAAAATTTTTGATTCTAAGAACTTACTTCTTATTTTATACATTTTGGTATTAAATCAAGAACGCTATTCTTATTCTTGCAGTACTTTATTAATTTAAGCTTAATTTTGGAAACAAGAATGACGTTCTTAAATCAAAGAATACAAGCTAACACGTTAATGATATCACTTTTACTTTTTCGTTCAAAAACATAAATTATAATGCAATTTTAAGCATTTTTATCTTCGCTATCGTAATACAAAAATTGTCCTCTACATGAAAAGGCATATTTATAAAAAATATTTTACACACTTTTTATTTCATTTTGTTTTTTAAGGGTATTCGTTACTCTGCTCATTTTTAGGCACAAAAATTTTATAATAGTTGACGTTATTATTATTCATAATTATATAATATACATTATTGCAAATTTATATTTTAGCTGCGAAAATCGCATGGCATGGTAACCAATTCTCGACTTTAAGGTTTGGACAAATGCCGTAAGCTTTATTCGCTGTACACTGGGCCAACTCCCTTTTTTGCTAAATTTTCTTCCTAAATAACAATAATTTACATTATGTTCATTATGTACATTATAAATCAGTGTTAAATTAAAATAAATAAAACATTTTCTGAAATGTTTCTCAGATCAATTTTATATTATGAATTATTTAAAATAAATGTATGTTGCAGAAAAGGGAGAAACACGTGTCATATATACTTTTTTACAAGCATTATAATTTATTACATTAACCAGTATTTATTTAAAATAATTTATAACCACGTGTAATTTTTATTTAAATTAAGACAAATAAATAACTGTTATTAATTAATAAAAACAAAAAAAATACAAGCATTATAATTTATTACATTGTATTGAATTGATGGCAAAATTTTTTAATTAAATTTGAAAATTTTTTAACTGCTTAATTTTAAAGAAATCTTTAGTTTTTGATAGATGTTGCTATTTTTAAACACTAAACTTTGTAAGCTCTTGCACGAATATTTTAAAAATTTTGCTGAGCCACATCGCTTGAATTAATGTCAAAATTTTTAATTAAATTAGAAAAATTTTTAACTGCTATTATTTGCGCGCTTGTTTATAATGCTTGATTGTGAAATTTTTTTTAATTTTTGATAAATGTTGCTATTTTTAAACACTAAACTTTGTAGGCTCTCCACGTGTAATTTGAAAATTTTGCGAGTCACTCGCAAAATGTATCTTATAGATACATGTATGATTTGTACGATACTCCATTGCAATTAAGTAAATTAAATATTTATTATGTATGCCACGAAGGTATTAAACATGAAAATTTTATTCTGTCCCAAATAGAATGCAAATGTGTTGCTATTGAGCATAAAAAAGGTTATGCAGTTTTTCCAATTCTTCATCAAAGACGTTAACGTGAATACCGAAAATGTAAAATTGTAAAATAAAAATGTAAAATAAAAAATGTAAAATACGTTATTTAATTTTGTCATTTTAATATTATTGTAGCCCGCCTGTGCTAGCTAGTCTTTTATAATTTAAAATTCGAATTAGAAAATAGGATTTTTATGACTATTTAAAATGACAATAGTCAAGCACGTCCAGATAGCACAGATGTTACAGCGTTAGACTCAATACCTGTGGGTCCTAGGTTCAAATCCCGGTGGAGCCGTAAAAAAAAATCTAAGTATATAATTTGTGGTGAACCGCAGAAGACATTGCAGGTAAATCAAAGGATTGGTAAGTTTTTAATATTTTTCATATAAAGCCAGTATATATCTGATGATGGCCAATAACGCGATTGAAAAATCGGGTTTAAGGTTGAAACAGTCTGTCATATATTAAGGTCTTGGATCTTATTGATTATTTGCTTGTCATTTGATTTATAGCTATGCCAGATACGGTCCTGAAACAATATTACTGGTTCAAAACGGTTACTTGCAGATTTTGTTGTGTCTACTATTGTAGACCTTCTGATCGCTTACTCAACCAATGAAAAAGAAATCTTTTCTTTAACTATTGAACATTTTTCGGTCAACAATTTATTAAAATTTGAATTTTCGCAAATTCAAAATTTAAACCATATAATTAATATTTCAACTTAATCAGGATTTTACAGATATGCAAAAACAACACATCGAATCGAGCTGGTAGAAAAAGTAAGTAGTACGTGTATAAATAAATTTAATATTTAGAATTTAATCAGGAATTTACAGATATGCAAAAAACAACAGGACGCAATATGATGAATACCAAAATTACCATGAATAAGTAGTAAAATTTAAAATAATGAAATTGTACAGAAGAGATAATAGATAAATTGTCAAGTAAAATAATTGAAATAATAATAATAATTTTTATTATTTTTTTTATTTGTTTTAAGACTGGTCATTCTAAAATTAATAACTTCTTAAATCTTGGAACCAGAATGTGTTCGCTTTGAAATAAACCTCGGGTGTGATTAGCATAAATTAAGAATGGGCATGTTTAAATAGAGGATGCCTGCTTAAGTATTAGGGTTTCTACAACCCTAATTAACAATAAGCTTGCCATTCTTAAATTATTCTCGATTCAAAGTACCCGGCATGATTGGGTCAATTTCCAGAACGTTTGTTCTTGATTTAAAGTTCGTTATTCTAGCTGGTAAGAATGTTTTTTTTTGAGTGCCGAAGATACGATGTTTTGCGTTAAAAACTTAATGGAATTAATTAGACAATATTAAAATTAAGCGAATAAGGTACGGATGAATTCGATAATACCTGTAATTTTGGCAATAATCAATATTGAAAATCGTCAATTTTCAAGAGCTTAACCAATCAGAAGCTCGCATTCGATTTGGGGCGGAACTACCTCCGTATTCTGTTGATGGTACGTGTATTTTCACCTAGTCTTAACACTTTTTACCTTAGAAGGTGATCGATTGTTCATTTTACGTGTATTACATTAAATTTTAAATTGAATTACATTTTTTCAGCTTGACCCGAAAAATCTAGATCCGTATTTTACGAATCTGTTGCGCCCAGGCAAATTTTTTCCAAGTTTACCGTAAAAAGCTAAAAGTACACAAAAAGGCGGGGTGGGGCGTGGCTTAAGAGCACCAACAGCCAATGGGAGATCCCTGCTTCACTACCACTTTAACGGTTGTTTTTGAGGGTTAAATAACATGTATTTTCAGCAATTTTAGGCTTCTATACAAAGTATAGCAAGAAGCCTTATGATCTGGCTCCGTGTCTGTCTGTCCGTCCGTCTGTCCGTCCGTCTGTCCGTCCGTCCGTCTGTCTGTCTGTCTGTCTGTCCGCATAATTCAAAATCATACAGAGCGTTTCAAATCGTGTTGGAAATACTCTGTGTGTATAGAGGTCTAAGAACTGGGTAGCCAGTGCGCTACTTTTAGGCTTCTATACAAGGTATAGAAAGAAGCCTTATGGTCTGGCTTCGTGTCCGTCCGCATGTTTCAGAGCCAATCATAACGTTGATCAACTGATACATTGTTATATTGTAAATACGTCGTCTATATAGTATTGCGTTAATCTGTTAATCCGTTGTTTCGATTCGCTAATGCAATTTATAAATACGCAAATGTTCGAAAGAAATTTACTACGTTAAAGATATTTTCAACGAGGTCTCCCTATATAAACTACTTGTTAGGCTACTATACAAAGTATAGCAAGAACCCTTATGATCTGGCTCCGCGTCTGTCTGTCCGCATAATTCAAATCTAATCAGAACCTTCGAAATTGTGATTGTAAACACATCGTGTACCTATATATAATTAAATAAAATTTGTTTTAAATTTAAAATCGACTTTCTAGCCACGTTCTGTAAAAAAATTTTTTTTATGATTTAAGAAATGAAATGTTCTGGGATTTATATTGGAACTTAAAATGCTATTTTTTTGTTTTAGGCTTCTATACAAAGTATAGCAAGAAGCCTTATTTTTTTAACATGGAACATGTTTTTACGGTCGTTACCTCGCAAAAATCGACACCAAAAAGCCGACACCAAAAACCGACAGCAAAAACCGACACCAAAAATCGATACCAAAAATTGGCACCACATGTATAATGTAATTTATAGTTTATAATTTGAATAGAGTAGATTATCGAATAACATCTTCCCATTCACAATAATGAATTTTCAATAACAAAATTTTCATTACCAAAAATTTAAATCCGAAACCGATCGCAAAAAGCAAATTTGCTTATATAGTAAATTTTTTATTACCAACACAAAAATTAAGGGATTATCCCCCGTGTAACACAACTGCGTGTAATACACGGTTACACAACTACGCCGCACTTCGGAAAACAGTAAAAAGAAGAAGAAACGTGATAGGCGCCACTCCCGCGGCACCCCTCAGTCTCGAGGAAAACTATGATAAATAGTTTGGTACCGAAAAACAGGTTCCATGTTAAATCTTCATATTTAGCGAACGATACAGCCCTGTTTAGCGCCCCTTCCACAACCTTATTTAATTCTCGCAAAGCCATTTTTTGTAAAGACATTTTTAGTTCACGTTCAACACATTTAAGTCATAATAAGTCATTTGGTTTATATAGTATTTTTATTAAATATTAACGGATTAACGTATTAACGTTAATCCGGATTTAAGTTAATCATTAATAACCGTTATTTCCTATCTCCTCGATTTTTGTTTCTTCTTTTCGTTCCGTTCAGATCCTTCCCCTTCCATAACTTCGATTAGTGCTTATGTTGGTAACAAATTTGGACCAATGAGATTAGGTTTTGACACGCCGCAGGAGCGAGCCGGCATTTTAGGCTTCTATACAAAGTATAGCAAGAAGCCTTATGATCTGGCTCCGTGTCCGTCTGTCCGCATAATTCAAAATCATACAGAGCGTTTCAAATCGTGTTGGAAATACTCTGTGTGTATAGAGGTCTAAGAATTGGGTAGCCAGTGCGCTACTTTTTTACTTTGATGTGAAAAAATAATTTTTTATTGATGTGGTTAGTGAAGTTAAGTTATAAATAAAAGAGAAAGGAGAGGATTGGTCCACCTCAAAAAAAGGACCATACATTACAGAGAAGTAAATTTTCTAATAGAATGGAAAAGTTTGATTGTTATTACTTATATAGTAAATGATAATTACCAATCGCAAAAAATTTAATTGGTGCTGATTATCTGATTATTTCTTATAGGTATCTGAAAAAATAATTTTTATCCGATAATAAAGATACTAATCTGAAAATCTAAATGTTTTGTCACTAAAATTTACTTATATAGAATATTTTTTAAGTTGGTAACCCTCGGTTCCGAATTATCGGATTATCTGATATCACATTTTTTTGTTTATTTCTACTTTATAGCTTCCGTACGTCTTATAAGGTAATCTTATAAAATCGTGTGTATTGCTTTCATGTCAATGCCTAAAGGGGTGTTTACATTATAAGATTTTCCTTATGTCAAAGCTTAAGATTTTACGTAAGACACGGTTAAGACGGTATTTCGCTGTTTACACTTTATGATTTTCCTTAAGAGCCGACTCTTAAGGAAAAACATAGAGGTTATCATAAGGAATTTTAGCAAACATAACGAATAGCGACGTACCTATTTTCTTAAGATTTTTCGTAAGATTTTTTGACATTTTAAGGTTAGTGTTGTGTTTATATAGATCATTTTGTGTCACGTGACTTTGACAGGGCGCGGCCATTTTGTCGGGAGGGCATACCTGTCGGGAAGTCACCTCGAAATGATAAATTGTGATTTAAGGTTATGATTATGAGGTGTAAACTTCATAATCATAACTTTAAAATAAAAATCAATTACGAAATTTGACAGGGCGCGGCCATTTTGTCGGGAGGGCATACCTGTCGTGACGTCACCTCGAAATGATCTATTGACTTTTTGTTGGTACCATGGTTATATCCGTTATATCAGATAAGATTATGTCGATGATTATTGTTTTAAATTAATATTCAGTATTTTTTTATTAATTAATTTTTTTTTTATAAAGATTTAACAATACTAAAGTTGTTAAAGTAAAGCATTTTAATAATTGTTCTTGAACAAATCGTAATTTTGTTACACTCATCTTGGTAAACAAGAAATTTTTACTAGGTTATGTTCAAACAATACAACCTGTCAAATAAACCGTTGGCGACTCTTAAAACTTGTCATACAATGTAAACCCAAAACCAGGTAACCTTATGTTTTTTGTTATTATTAGAAATCTTAAGCAAAATCTTACGCGTTTCACCTAAGCTCTGACATAAGGAAAATCTTATAATGTAAACACCCCTTAATATAGTATGCATTCCAAGGAACATCAACAGACAGGGCCGTCTTCAAAATATAATTTCAAACTAATAAAATTAATTATAATAAATTTTTGTTCAGATATTTGTTCAAAAAAAAAGATATTTTTTGTGTATTTCTAAAAATGAATGATAACAAAAATTATATATTTTTTTCAGTAAAATGTAGTTGATTCTACAATTATTTGAGCATTTGTCTACTATACAAACTTATTTCTTAGGTAATAAATCAGAGAAACGTTTATGTTTGAATTTTTTTTGTGTTTATGGATGACCGGTTTTGCTAATTTAGCAGCATCAGATCCAAATATTTAAAATTATTTAAAATTTTAAATAAGATTATTAACACTGAATGCAGTTGAAGAATTTCATTTTTAATATTTTGACGTATTGGCGCACCCTTTGAAAAAAGAGCACAATGGGGGGGGGGGGGTAAAAACTCTGGATCGAAAAGATAATATGTAATGATATGTTTTAAATTTTAAATATTTTAAACCGGAAGCTTTACTTTAGCACAAGTGGCCGATAGATGGGCGACTGAAGAATCCACCAATGAGAGAAGCGGTAATTCTAAAAGTGGCAGTTTCAGAGTCAACATGTTTACAATTTATAGCGAAAACTTCTTTATTATTGGTTTTTATGCAATTTCGGGACCTAAATCACTATTTTAGTCCCCTTTGCAGTGTTCTAAAGCTGATTGCTTTAGTTTGATTGAACTCGTGCATGTATTATTTTAATTGAATTAATAGTTATAATTGCTGCCACCAGGAACCGTTTTAGAGAAAATTGGCGAGTTGGTTCCAAACTCGTGAATATTGCTTAAAATACTTACTTTAACTTTTCATTAATTTGTTTAATTGGTAACGTGATGAGCTTTTAGAACAGAAACGTGAGAGAAATATTTACGACAAACGATTGATCACTTATAGGAGGTTTCAATAATTGAGACACCTTTGGCTTAATTAAAACAATTTATTTAAATAACAAAAAAAAACCCAGACAGAAATTAACAGTTATGCAACTTTAAAGGTTTTACTAAATTACAATACTAGAATTATGCCCAAAATTACTTAATTATTCTAATCCGACCAGAGTAAAGTTTGTAAGAGATTTTTCTATAATTAAAGAAAATGGTTGATACCTGAAGTTTTATAATCCTCTTTTACTTGCACCTGTGCGTAATCCTTCTTTGGTTACGGTTGGGTACTTTGAAATTGCGCGTATCTCGTAATGGTTGGTTGAGATAGTTTTATCCGATTTAATTTTAATGGCGCGGTCGAACTTTGAATGAATTACACTTTGAAATTCGAACCGTACTAATTTACGTGGAACTTTATCTTATTTACTTTAATTAACACGAGTATTTTATTATTTAACTTAGGTTTGAACTTAAATTGATTAAACTGACTAGAAAACTTACGCTTTGAAATAGCGTCTGATTGGTTTACGCGTATATGCTAAAAAAAAACCCGGCAACTGGCAACTGACAACTGGAAACTGACAACTGGCAACCAACTTAATTGAATCGCGAGATGTTGTTTACGACTGCGTGTGGCAGGACGCGACTCGATCGTGTGATGTTGAACGACTGACTAATTTTGGCTTAAGGCCCTTCTTTTATTGAATTGCTTCACCTCGTGGAGGGAAGAAAAAAAACGTATGAGATTTCTTAATTTGAGCCCTCGTGTAGAGGCTAAGTGAAATCGCGCTAGGGGTGTTTAACACCCGATTTCTTTTCTGATGATTTAACGGTTTTCAAGTGATTTGTAAGAACTAGGATTTGTTAACTTCCTTTCAAAAAAATAGAAAGTTGGACTTTTCAGAGGGACGGTACACGTGCGGGTCATAAAATGTATGGCTCTTCGCTCGATATTCTATGACTTTATGACTTCTTTACAATTACTAGCTTTCAAATTCTCGTTACAAATATATTAATGTTTCCGCTCCCATTGTTACAAATATTAAAGGACGGATATTGTAAAAGTTTACAATATCACTCGAGAATTTCCAGTGCATCTCAAACAAATTTTTCTCTGGTTTAACACTTATTATAAACAAAATTAATTATTATAAACTAAATAAGTTTAAATAATTTTGAACTAAATAGTTTACACATAATATGGTTAGATACTTATAATCTAATTTATAACATGGTTTAATGTTTATTTTTATTTAATTTTCATTGATAAATTCGTATTTACGTGTTAAAATTACGTGGTCGATATATATAAATAATCAAGAACCAAACGCGGGTTGTTACAGCAGTACTTTTAGTACTAAACTAAAGTTTCATTTTAGATCTCAAGGAAGACATTCTGAAACTAATAGAAACCACCGCGATAGGCTCTATAAACTCCTTCTCTTTCTAAGATGCCGACTAATTACCATTCAGATCCTGGGTAAAGATATAATAGAGATCTTAAACGGCGCTAAGGTTCTTGGAATAGATCTTAACAAAGGTTGTCTGATATATGGAGCGCATGTCGTTAGAGTCTTTTCCAAGGTGACAGCACTTACCCGATCATTGGTCAAGATAATGCCCAATATGAGAGACCGACCGATGGAGTGTAAAAGAAGCTTGCTGGGTTTCATCTCAGAGTCTATAACATTATATGGATACCCATATGTATGGTACTTTCCAATGGTCAGAGAGGCGCAGATCCACGCGCATAAGAGTGCAACGACAATCTTCGGTATCAATAAAGAAAAAACTGCTTAATTTAATAATTCGCAGCCAAAAGCAATTTTACTGGAGGTCAACGCAGATATCTAGGATTTGGCTACAAAATAGCGACAAAGAAAATCATTAGACAAAGTATGCTGGGACTAACAGCTGTATGCTGTAAACCGAATTTTGACCTAGCAGAACAATCTCAATTGGGTCACGATAAACTACTTGAAAAATAGCTTATCTTTATTTATTCGTTAAGCCTTTGATCTTCTGTATACGGCTAGCTATGTTGTTAGTGGAAGCAGGGTAGTGAATAAGTTGGAGTATTTTAGGGCAATGCTTATTTCAAATAAAACAAAATATTGTTTAACAATAACTTTAATAAAAAGCTTGAAAAATTCCACTATAAAGGTGGTCACACAGTATTGAATTCTCAAACAGCTGTTCGTTTGAAATAAAAATGTAGAGTCAGCTGTTATAGAAGACACGTTGATCCAAGTTACACAATAAAATTTGATAATATACCAGTTACCACTGAAGGTTTCGCTTTTTTGAAAAGAAGTAATTAAATTTAACTCACCAGATCTGATAGTCTTACAACTCATATGATGACAGATGCTACTTCTTTCAAGAAGCGAAATTTGGTTCTGAACTTTAAGTTGAACGAATGCACTTGGTGAAATTTCTTCAGCTCTATCTGATGATGAACTACCGCTGGATGTTGATGGGTTTACACTTCGTAAGAATAACCCGTCGAAAGGTGTGGAAAAGCAGGTACAATGAACACAGGTGTTGTTCGCAATTATGCCTCGAAATGCGTTCCAAAAAATTGAACGCATCGATGCAAATCTTCTTGAATTGAAATGTCGAAAGTTTTCTGGTTGCAATGTTATAAACCCTTTGATGGTAAAGTTGCGTACGCAGTAGAACAATAACTTTGTAATACGCAATAAAAGAATTCTCACCACAAACATGGGTGCTCAAAAAAACATAAGATTTGAGTTATGAACTGCTCTGTCGATCCGTAGTAATTACGTGCAGCTTCTGGAGATTTAAAACTATGACCCACACTCACAATTAACTAATTGAAGGCCGAAAACAACGAAAATCAAAATGATTAAACAAATCAACAAAATGGTCGTCAAAAAGCGGACCGTTCTCGTTGCCCTCTAGAATTGAACTCCCCGCGCGCAGTCGACATCCTTCACGCCGGCGCGGTTATAATGCGCTGTAAAAACATTAGTATAATATACAAGGTGGAATGTAAGTGATGGATTCTAATATCCGCCACAGCTGCTAGCTGTTAGTTCTAAATAGCCGATAAAATAAAGAACATTCTGGACACTCTATTTCCCCCCCCCCCATTACAAGGTGAAAGTCAAGCAAGAAGTAATGCTTATGTTTACGAAGATCGAATTGACACAGCCAGCATGAAAGATGTCTGTGGTCAAATCACGAGGACCTGACAGCATTATTCCCAAGGAAGTGACCAGGGCTGTCATAGACGCGTGTCATCCAATGAGAGTACTTCAAGTGGCAAACGAATGTCTTAAAAGTGGATTTTTCCCCGAAATTTGAAAAATAGCAAAATTAGTGCTGTAGGAAGGGTTAAAAGCGATTGGAGAACTCTAACTCCTATCAACCCCTATGCCTAATTGACAATTTGGGAAAGTTATTTGAGTGTCTTTTCATAAACATGCCGATACCAGAAATAGAAGCAACCGTTGGTCCCTCGGACACCCAGTTTGGACTTAGAAAGGATCCATTCACAATTTATGGCGACTGACTGGCTATCGCTAGCAACTCGAAAGAATCTAGATTAAGTTGGTGGTCTGAGTCAGTTGTGCGTACAGAACCGTTCGTAAGGACGCGGCATTGGTGGTGGTTAGCATTCTATTGATAGATCTCCTCGTAACGGAAAGATAAGAAATCTATAGAGAAAACGAGACTTCTGAAGAAAGGATTGTGAAAAAACACCATTAATAAAAGAGTGACAAATGAGATGGAATGAGACCGAAAAGGGTGAGTGGACCAGAGCACTGATTCCAGAGAACATGGTGAACTAAATAGTATGTATCGCAAGCCTTGCTGGGACACTGGCGCTTTAATTATTCTTATTTACACAGATTCGAAAATAGAGAAAACTTAAAATGAAAATACGTACTGCGAAGAAAGACACACAAACGATTCCAGGTACTGCCGTGATTATAGGGAACAAGTTTTAGTGGGTGGAAATCCAACATTACCACTAAGCGCAGGTCGGTGGTGTTTTCAGAAGATTTTTCTCTTCCTAGATATTTTAAAAATTGGTCCCGGGCTGTTACCGTCTACGAGAGGCTGTCATTGTATGTATCAGCCCAAGGGAAATGTCAATATTCAAATATTGACCGACAACAGGCATTTTGAATACCAATTTCCGGAAGGCTTTAACCTGCAAAAAATCGCAAAAAGTGAATGCCAAAGGATAACATGCCGAATATTTATCACCTCCTGCGGTCTGTTAAGGAAATTACAGCCCGGAGGTAACAGTCTTAGAGCTGTTACCGTCCCCGGATTTTGTGCGCTTCCCTTCGGGCTAAAGCCTTCTAAAATTGGCAATTTAAATGCCTACCGTCTGGCAACATTTGAATATTATCGCTTCCCTTGGGCTGTTACCGTCCTCGCAAAGCTGTGATTCGCCAAACAGCAGCGGCAAGTGACAAATAATCGGTTTTTTGCACACCGATTATTATCACTTCAAAAGTTAAACTGTTAACAGTTAAAAAAAATTAAAAGTTGATATAAAAATACGATACAAAATTTAGCAGGTTACCGAAAACTTTTATTTGCTATTCAATAGTTTTACATTTAATTTTAATAAAAAATTTTCATTACGGTAAGAAAGTGAAACTGTTAAAAGATTTAACACAACCTTGTATATGATCATATATTTCCTTATTTGC
This sequence comes from Podabrus alpinus, assembly GCA_932274525.1. Lineage (NCBI taxonomy): Eukaryota > Metazoa > Arthropoda > Insecta > Coleoptera > Cantharidae > Podabrus > Podabrus alpinus. The sequence continues at coordinate 76,767,314 of OW026454.1, read as the reverse complement.
AACGTTGGTGTAAACTCCAGAATATTTTGGATGGGCGCAACCTTTTCCCCAAGAAACGATACCAACTTGTCTGTGTTCAAAAACTGCTGGACCACCTGAATCTCCCTAAAAGATAGTATAAACGTATTTTGAGGTTAAATTATATAAATTCATTTAACCTGGCAAGAATCTCGGCCTCCTTCTTCGTAATAAGAAAGACAAATCATGCGGTCGGTGATATTTTGTTCTCCTTTATACTGTTCTCTGCATAAGTCTTTGCTTACGACGGGAACTTCGACAGATTGCAGAGTATCTGGATAATCTGGCACTTCTACTCGCAAATTTCCCCATCCAGTTACTTGAACTTTGGTTCCAGGTGTAAGTTTTCCTTCATCGGATTCCATCGTGATGTTTTGGATGCGTGGGGAAAGAACAAATTTAGGGGTAAATAAAACTACAGAGACGTCATAATCAACAGATGAACCATTATATTTTGGATGCTGACAAACTGCAAGTACTTGGGAAACTTTACCGTCTGTTGTAACAGAAGTACTTCCCCCATACACTTGTAAGGCTATGAATGGAAAACTAGCAAAATACATCAAAATTATGTTGTGTTTTTTGGATTAAACCACGATTAAACTGATTCTTACTTATTGGTGCAATGAGCAGCAGTTAAAGCGATGTTCGCTTGAAGTAAAGACGCACCACAAATGTGGCGGTTCATCAATCGCAGAGATAATTGATAAGGAACTTCTTCGATAGTTATTGGATTGCCTCCTACAATTTTTCCTCCGAATTTGACATTCTTGGGGGTAGGAATGCGACCTAAACAACTGTAACGTTTTACTTGACTCGGTGATGGTAACTATAATTAATTGTTTTTTTAAAATCCAAGTTATGGAAATCAGCTTGCATGAAATTAATTGTTCAAATATAAGCCATAACTCCAGTGTTTCGCTCTATCCATTTCAATAACTTGGACTTAAAATAGGAAATAAAATTTTTAAATATTTTCAATTAGTGAAAAATCAACACTTTGTTATTAATTTAATCCCATTTTATATTAAACAAAATTTGATACTGCTTACCATAAGTGAGCGCAACAAAAATTGATGCCTATACCAAGCTGCGCATGTTGACTGAATTTGAAAATGTATTAACAACTACAATGAGGGATAAAACAATTTTAAATGTACGTAGATATTAGGTAGAGTTGTAAGCGATAAAACAATGTTAATTTTTTATTAAAACAAAATTTACAATTTAAATTAAATATTGAGGGTACCTAATCGTAATTTATGCAGTCGTTAGGGTTCAATATCACGTTTCCAACTTAAACGAAAAAATTAAATATTTTATTTATTTAAAAAAATATTGTTTACAATTTTAATCATTAATTTTCTCATTTTTAACTAAATACGCTATTTAATCCATGACATAATTACCTATCTAATATTCAAATTTGCCAATTTATTGATAACTAGATGATACCCCGTCTGAGGACGGGCAGCTAGAAGGACGGGCAGGCAGCCAAGGTCATATGGCTTTTGGATTGCACTGAGAGCTTTCCTTAATCTTCATTCAACTTAAGTTACCTTGGGTAGCTGCCCGTCCTTCTAGCTGCCCGTCCTCGGACGGGGTATCATCTAGTTAATATTACAACTCGTTTTTAACTTTTTTATTCGAATTTAGAAAGTTTTTTTTATTTAATGAAACATTTATGTATTTAGAAGTTTTTTTTTATTTAATAAAACATTTATATAATAATTTAATAACTAATAATAAAACTAAGTTTTACTACTACTTCCTACTTCCTCCTCCCCTACCTCTTCGAGTAAGGAATTTTCAAAATCACGCAGCGATATTGAAAATTCCTCAGCTTCTTCCTTTTTCTTTTTCTGTTCGGCAGCAATCAGTTTCTCCACTCTTTTTCTGTTTCTTATACGTTTTGCCGCCACTTTTTTTTCGCAATATTTAAATCAATTTTACGCATTCCATTGCTGCTAAACTCACGAAGTGCCTCCTTTAACGAATTAATAGTAGCTCGTTTGCATTCTTCCCTGACTTCAAAATCTTCGTATTTTCCGAACGATAAGGCCCTCTTTAGCGCCTGTTCCACATCCTTTATTAATTCACCTGAAAACATTATTCGTTGACGTTCAACACTTATTATTTCGTTATAATGTAATTCTGCTTATATAGTAATTTTGAGTAGGATAATCGGATTAACTGATCCGATGATACGTTGATCCGATGATACGTTGATCCGATGATACGTTGATCCGATGATACGTTGATACGATGATACGTTGATACGATGATACGTTCATCCGATTGGTTATGAAATTATCCGTTATGCGTTCGGTTCGGTTCGGTTTGCTTCGGGTATTTGCATTGTCGACGGGATTTCGAGGATAGATACGGATATCACGTTCAAATGGAGGTTCGCCGTCATCATTTACGAACACCATTGCAATTTCATTGGACGTTGGAGCATTGTAACGTCTTTGATCAGACTGCCGATCGCGCCTCATCACCATATTGACGACCGGAACTGGTTGTCCTTCTTCGGCTCGTACACGCTCTTGTTGCTCAATTTCTTTCATCAGGCAATATGAAGCTGCGATACGATTGTTGACGCGGAAGAAACGATCGATTTTCTCAATCACTTCAGGTAGACAACCTCTATTCTCAGGCAGATTTACTCGTTCATTGACCGCTTCTGTCGTGTCCATTACATACAGTTGTTCAAACTTTCTTGTTTGTCCTTCAGGTGGATACAGGTTTGTGGTTCTGTGGTACGTCTGTCCATGAATTTTGAAAACGTATGGTCCGTTACCCGGCATTGGAACAATCTCTGCCCCCATTGAAGCGAAAGAAACCGAGGAATTGTAAGAGCGGATGTGCTGACGAAAGTTCTTGTAGTAAGGATTATCTGAATCTGAAAGCATAGAGCGAAGAAATTCGTTATATAACAATAGATTCCCATGTTGATCGAGCGGTTGCGGAATCTTCACTTTTCCTTTATGACAGCAGTTGTTAAATTGTTTATCAACTGGACGCTCCTTGGCGAAATTCTTGGAGTCGCAGAACTGACAGATGGAATTCATTTCTCCACAATCGTGTCGAGTAACGTGAGATTCATCAAATCTCAATGCTCTTATTTGGAGTTGAATTGCTTGACTTTGGTATCGATTTTCTTTCTGTCGATGTATCGCATGGGACCGAGCGTCAGCAGCTTGCCGCGCTTGAGTTTCTTCTAAAGTTTCACGTTGTTGACGTATCGCATGGGACCGAGCGTCAGCAGCTTGCCGCGCTTGAGTTTCTTCTAAAGTTTCACGTTGTTGACGTATCGCATGGGACCGAGCGTCAGCAGCTTGCCGCGCTTGAGTTTGTTCCAAAGTTTCACGTTGTCGACGTATCGCATGAGACCGAGCGTCTGCTTGTCGCTGTGATCGAAGCTGTTCTTCTGTGTTATTAGCCCTTGTACGTGCTTTTCTCTCACGATTCAATCGCCGTCGCTTTGCAGCAGGATTTTCAAAATTTTCATTATCCATTATGGAAGTTCACATAATGCTTTTTTGGAAATAGCTGTCCTATATAGACAAAATGATACGGTGATACGTTGATCCGATGATACGTTGATACGATGATACGTTGATACGATGATACGTTGATCCGATGATACGTTGATCCGATGATACGTTGTTTGCTTCGGGTATTTCCGTGGGACAGACAGAAAGAAAGACTTGTTTATATACTAGTATAATAGTTTACTTACTCCTTATATTATTTATGTAACCTAATTATAATTTCCGGCCCCCAGGTTTTTGACTTGCTAACCAAAAGCGCATATTTTTCGAGCAAAAATAGGTGAACTTCTGGGCGATTACGTACACATATCCGTTGGTTTTTCTACTACTAAACGCTATAATTTATGTAACACCCTATCCTTCTTGGTCTTTTTACCCTAATGAGGCCCAAAAAATAGCTAATACGAGTATTAGTTGGCTAATAGCAACTATTAGCTATTTGGTCCTGATCTTCTTTATTCTTGAATACTTCCTAATAGGCTAATGTCGGATTGTTCATCTCCGCTTTTGCCCCGTATTGCCGCCGTATTTATTACCAGAAACCTACACATAAGATAGGGTGATGTTTCTCGACAGTTGGTCGAGGCGTGCAGGGAGGCGGATGCCATGATAGGACGCCACCTCTGCCTGTTCCAACGTGTGCTTATCCTTGATTCTATGTATCCAGATCTCGCTTCAGTAAGCCACGATGGGGATAACTGCCCCCTGGTAGATCCTTAGCATAGAATCAGAGTTGTCCAGGTTTCATCCGCTCTTTGCCATTCGATGCAGGGCATGCACGAGTTTGTTGGCTTTGCCACAAACATAGTTGACATGGGTCTGCATCGATATAGATCTTCATCTATAAGAACCCCAAGGTATTTATATTCCCTTGCCACTTTTATGTTTTCCTCGTTTAGTAAAATATTCAAATCGCGATTGTGAACCCTTTTCGAGTACAAGTGCATGATTTTGGTTTTCCTTTCCAAAAGCTTCAGTTTCATGTGCTTGCACTAGTTATTAAAATTATTGACGCAATTTTGAAGATGATGGTCGCCATATCATCCGTATAAGCGATTTCCACGTGCCGTCTTCTTTGGGTTGCTTTAAGTAGTGATCTAAAAGGGAATTCGACAGCATCAATCTCAAAACGGACCCCCGTGGACAACCCTTTGTGAACCTATTTCTAGCAATAGCGACTTCAGAGATGAGAGTCACCTCTCTTGTCGCCAAATAACTTTAAAGAATAATTTTTAGCCTATTTTTAGCTCAAAGAGCAAAAAAGAGTCGGCCATCTCGTGCGCAAGCGGCGATTTCTCTGAAAGCCAATTTAGGTTCAGAAGAGGAAGATCCTCTATTATGACATATTTTATTATTAAGACTGTTTCAATATCATACAGTGTAGACTTAGAGAATGGTCATGCGTACTACTAGGAAAAAACATAAGGAAACGCCTACGAAACACCTAGGCATTGCAGGTATTTATTTAAAGTAAATAAAATCGTATTGCATATAGGAAATTAACAAGCTACAATGTGGTTTTGAATGATAGATTTGGCTGGATCTGCATATACTCCTGGCTTTCTAGGTTGGCCACAACCAGCTCCCCATGATACAACACCAACTAGAGTAAGACCAATAGCAAGAGGACCACCGGAATCACCCTAAATTTAAAAGTAGAGTTATTAAAAAGAGAATAAGCATTATATTTTAACATACTTGGCAAGAATCCTTTCCACCTTCCTTCCATACATGACAAGTCATGCTATTAGTAATTGCGTATTGTCCATAATCGTCTTTGCACTCTTGTTGCGAAACTTTAGGTACATCAACTTTACGTAACCTTATAGGTAAAGAACCACCTTGGGAAGTGGTTCCCCAACCGGAAACAGTAGCCAGAGCACCAATACTGACAGAGCTTCCGACTGATGCTAAAGCTATTGGTTGAATTTGTTTGCTAAAAACTAAAGAAGAAGATAATCTAAGGACCGACACATCGTTATCAATTGTTCTTGGGTTGTAACCTAGATGGGCGCAGATACTTGCTACATTTTCAACAACACCTCCACTACCACGGTTAGTACTTCCAGCTCTGACAGATAAAGAAGAGGCGCTGGCTCTATTAACAAAGAGTGTCGATTAGATGAAATGTGGCTACAAGTTAAAATGTGAAATTTATTAACCCAGCCGTGCAATGAGCTGCAGTCAAAACTCTGGTGGAACTGATAACAGAACCTCCACAGATGTGACTTCCCCACGATTGTAACGAAATTTGGTAGGCAAGATCTTCAATTGTAGTTTCTTCACCTCCTACAATTCTGCCATCCGACATTGGCACATTTGGACGAACTTGTGGGGTTCGTGCTATAAATAACGATAACATTTTTAATTCGCAAATATTTTTGAAGAACTGAAGAATTATAACCGTTGACCAAATGAACTACATAATTTCTTGAAGATGCTAACTTGAAGATCTAATTTATATTAAAATATTAGATTGCGGTATACTTTGTTGTGGTACTGGTAGAAGTTTAGTTTTTATACCCACCCATATATTTGTTCTACATAACTTACCATAAGTCACCATATTATAAAATGGTAGTAGTATTAAAAATACGCGTATTGGCTGCATTAAAATGATATAAATTAACAACTGGTCAAATTAACCACGGTAATGTAAATAATACATTATAAGTAATATATTTATGTATGTACGTACTACATACACAATCATATCTGCAAGTAAAATTGTAAACCATAAAAATGCAGATATAAATAAAATAAGATTCGCGATTTGTAGAATGCAACGATATTTTTATCAATAATAATAATAAATGCGCTCATTTCATTGAAACATGGCAACCTCTTATGAGGTGTTTACAATCCGTTTTAAGAGGTGGATTACTCCTCATCCTATTTCTACATTTACAATAATTACAAAGTAGCGTGGGATTTAGTTTCTAGCACTATGTTCTTCCATCTCGTCCTGTCGCCACACTTCTCTGTCCAGTTTCTTATGGCCATCCTCTCCAAATCCTTCTCCACCCCATCAATCCATCTCATTCTGGGTCTAGCCCTCTGCCTCTCTTCCATTGGTCTCCACCTTGATAGACTTCTTATTGCGCTGGCGTTGTCTCTTCTTTTCAGGTGTCCCAACCATCTCAACCTCTGTGACTTGATAAACTTCACAATATCTTCGCCATTAATTTTTTCCATTAATTCACTGTTTGTTCTTCTTCTATATACGTCTTGAGCAATCCTTTCAGATCCCATTATTTTCCTTAATATTCTTCGTTCAAAGACTCTAAGCTGATTTTCTTCCCTCTTCGTCATGCATAGCACCTCAGACGCATAGGTCACCGCTGGTCTTATCAATGTTATGTACACCTTCATCTTTGTACTCAAATTTATTTTTCCTTCCTTTAGCAGCTTTCTATTTGCATAAAATGACCTGTATCTGTTCTGTATTTTTTCCTTAATTTCCTCGCTTCCTACACCAGTGCTACTTATTTGCACTCCAAGGTATTTAAAAACTTTAACCCCCTCAAAACATAAGTTATCAATTCTCAGCTCTTTCTCCATTCTATCTGTCTCTCTTCCACACTTCATGTATTTAGTCTTGTTCTAGTTTATTTTCAGTCCGATTTCACCCACTTCATCTTTCATCCCTCTAAACATTTCCACTAACTTCCTCCTCGATCTCGCCACAATCACAACATCGTCAGCATATGCCACAAGTTGTCCTTCTCTAGTAGCCAATGTTCCTTTGCAATTCATCTTTTTCACTACTCGGTCGATCATGATGTTAAACAATGTCGCCGACAGCGCATCGCCCTGCCTAACTCCCGCTGCTATATCGAAGCACTGCGTCTCTCCCTCTCTACTCAGCACTGTGGCTTGGGTTCCTTTCAATGTTGCCTGCACCAATCTTGTCAATTTTCGGGGTATTTCTAGCTCGTCCATTATTTCATAGAGCTTCGCTCTGTTCACTGTATCAAACGCCTGTTTCAGGTCCACAAAGAGAAGATGTAGGCCGATGCCATGTTCATGGCATTTTTCTTTCAATTGTTTTATTATATGGATTGAATCGACTGTCGACCTTCACTGTCTAAAGCCGTACCGATAATCGCCTATTATGTTCTCGGTGTACATCTTGAGTCTTTTCAGGATTATTGTAGACAGTATCTTATAAGCCCTCTGTAATTCCCGCAATCCTCCACGACTCCCCCCTTAAATATTGGAACTATTCTACCTATTCTTCATTCTTCTGGTATTTCTTCCAGTCTCCATATTTTCATAATTAATTCGCATATTCTATTCTTCAGTTGTTCTCCTACATTCTTCAACAACTCTCCGCACAGCTCATCCCTCCCGGGCGCCTTTCCATTTTTGATTGCTGCTATTTTTGCCATTAGTTCTTCGCGGTCCGGTTCCTGTATAATTTATTCCCTTTCATCTCTTTCCGCAAACACGCTCTCTTGTTGACTTTCCGTGTTTCCCCTTAACAATCTCTGAAAATGACTTCTCCACACCTCCTGAACGCCTTCCGCTCCCTCTCCCACTTCGCCTCCTGTACCTTTTACTGAGCTCACATTTACTTGTTTTTTGTTTCTATATTCTTTTATGCTCCTGTAAAACTTCCTTGTGTTGCTCATTCTGTTAGTGTTCTCTATCTCGTCCAGTCTTTCATTCAGCCACGTGTTTTCCTTCTTTTTAAACAGATTTCTAGGTAATTTTCTCTTCGTATGGTATATCTTTAGATCTTCTTCTTTTTCTGTTTTCAGCCATACTTATCTTGCTTTTCTTTTTTGTTTTGTGTAGCTCACACATTCTTCATCATACCACATCTTGTTTCTCTTTTGTTCTCTGTATCCTATGACTTTCTTTGCGCATGATTCCACCGCAGTTCTTATACTTTTCCATTCCTCATTAATATCTTCAAGTCACGTATTTTGTTATCTGTTTCTTCCATGTATTTTCCTCTTACTCGTCCATCATCCAGTCTCTCCGACGCCCATCTCTTCACTTTGTGGTTCTTCATTGTATTTGTTATCAAAGCCTTTCTCGTTTCTGCTATCACCAAAACATGGTCCATATCCGCATTTGCCCCTCTAAATAATCTCACATCCGTTATGAATTTCTCTTTTTGTTTCGATATGAGGACGTGATCGATTTGATTTCCAAGTTCACATGCTACACCCGGTCTCATCCAAGTTACCTTATGCAATGTCTTGTGCTTAAACTTAGTGCTTCTCACTGCAAGGTCTTCTGCCGCCGCCAGATTGCACATCCTACTTCCATTATCATTTGTTTCTTCATGAATAGTTTGCTTCCCACAGACAACTCTTAGGTAGTCTTCCTTCCCCACCTTAGCATTGAAATCTCCCATCACCATTAACGTGTCATACTTTTAGGTATCATTTCTATTAGTTCTTCCACAGACTCATAAAACACTTCCTTCTCATTCTCCTCCTTTTCCTCGGTCGGCGCGTATACATTTACAATCGATAGGTTTGATGGTTTCGATTTTACTCTTGAGACTTGAGACGCATAGGTGGGAGCGGACCAAAATGGCACACTTTTCACGCAAATTGACGTAGATCAGTTGATTATAATTTACAATTAATAAATAAAATAATTTTGCAACTTTTTATTTTGCCTTATTTCATATTTAAGACATTTTGTAAAATAATTAGCAGAAATGAGCCACCTCCCATACATAATTTTTAAATCCAAAATTAATAATTCTTAATGATAACTTTTCGCAATAATTAACAAGAGTTAATATGGTTCTGAATGATTGCTTTGGCTGGATCGGCATAAACTCCTGGTTTTCCAGCTTGAGCGCAACCAGCTCCCCATGATACGACACCAACTTGGGTTCGGCCAATAGCAAGAGGACCACCAGAATCACCCTAAATTTAAAGCAGTAATATAAAATCAAAATGAGTTATTATATTTTGCCATACCTGACAAGAATCTTTTCCACCTTGAACCCATCCATAGCAAGTCATACTATCAGTAATTGCGGATTGTCCATAGGCGTTTTTACAGTTTTGTTGCAAAACTTTAGGTACATCAACTTTAAGTAACTGTATAGGTAATGAACCACCTTGGGAAGTGGTTCCCCAACCGGAAACTGTAGCCAGAGTACCATTAGGAACAGAGCTTCCAAGTTGCGCTAGAGCAATAGGTTGAATTACAGTACTAAGAGATAAAGCAGATGCTAATCTAAGGACCGATACATCGTTATCAATTGTTCTTGGGTTGTAACCAGGATGGGCGCAGATACTTAATACATTTACAACAACACCTCCACTACCACGGTTAGTACTTCCAGCTCTGACAGATAAAGAAGAGGCGCTGGCTCTATTAACAAAGAGTGTCGATTAGATGCAATGTGTCTACAAATTAAAATGTGAAATTTACTAACCCAGCTGTGCAATGAGCTGCAGTCAAAACTCTGGTGGTGCTGATAACAGAACCACCACAGATGTGACTTCCACGGGATTGTAACGAAATTTGGTAAGGAAGATCTTCAATTGTAGTTGGTTCACCTCCCACAATTCTTCCATCTGACATTGGTACATTTGGACGAACTTGGGGAGTTCTTGCTGAAAATTACAAAACTTTTATAAATATTTCAAATACACGTAACAGATGTGTTAGGTGCCAGGATAACTAAATGTGTTATATTTGTCATAATAGTTAATTATCAAATACTAAAGGTTCTTATGTACCCCCCTAAGTTTGTTCGGTTCCGATTTAGACCCCGCGGTGTACGAGTATGGATACATTCCGATTAAATTAATATATTTGGAGACAAAGAAGTTACGTCCAGGATTGCTTTGCGGAATTTCGTGATTATATCTCAAAGCTCTGGGTATCTCAGAGTCACATTCGGACCGAAACATACCCAAAAAGTCCGGAAATTACCCCAATTTTTGTGAAATTGCATGGGGGGCGTTGGCCTAATTTCCGGATTTTTAATTATTCGAAATAAGGGTTATTTTCCAAGGGTTCAGGCAAAATCATTTTTCTATAGCCTCTATTAAGCATTATCTTTAGTGTAGGCAACGTGAAATTTTTTTTTGGCGCGGGCTAGTTTCATAACTCGAACCGGCCCTTGCGTTTTTTAAAGTTTTTTTTCGCAAATTTTTTAGAACTTTTTATTTATCGACGAATATTTTACGTATGATTTTTCGGTGATAATAAAATATTCTACATTCATCCTAAAAACCGCATTTTCTGTTTATAATTTTGTCGTCAAAATAATAACCATATTATTAGTTTTTAATGTGATCTTAAATTAAATTAAATAGATCAAAGTTAAATAGTAAAAGAGTTAGCGAAGCTTGTCCTAATCAGAAAAGGAACAAAGCCCCCGGAAGACCCCACTTCGTACCGGCCCATCTGTCTGCTCGATAACGCGGGCAAGCTATTCGAAAGGCTCATTCTAAATCGTCTCGAGAAAAACATCGAAAACAGCGGCGGTCTATCCGACAACCAATACGGATTCAGGAGGGGAAGATCAACCGTGGACGCCCTAAAAAGGATCATGGAGATCGCGGTGGAGGCAAAGACGGGAACTTGGCGCACCAGAAGGCTCTGTCTACTCGTTACCCTCGACGTTCGGAATGCATTCAACAATGCGGGGTGGAAGCACATCCTTGGGGCACTGAGGAACCTGGCGACGATCGACAATGACATATTCAACCTAGTGGTCAGTTACCTAGAGGAGAGACGCCTGATAATAGGCGACGGAGAACAGGACGAAATCGAGGTCACCAGCGGAGTCCCTCAGGGCTCGGTACTTGGACCGACGCTATGGAATTTAATGTACGACGGGGTGCTACGTCTGCAGCTCCCACAAGGTTGCACCACTGTGGGTTTCGCGGACGATCTCAACGTGGTAATCGTGGGCAAGGACGTGGCGGAGATCGAGAGATCCGCGACGCAGGCCCTGGAAAAAATCTCCGCCTGGGTACGCGAAAGAGGACTCACCCTAGTCCCCGAAAAGTCGGAGGGAGTACTACTAAGCGGAAGAAGGAAAGTGCCCGCGGTTTTCATTCAACTAAACGGAGTTCCAATCCCATGCAAGGATTCGGTAACCGTCCTCGGCGTGAAGATAGACAAAAATCTAAACTTCGCAGAGCACATCAGGGAAGCGGCAGCAAAGGCAGGAGCGGTCACGACGTCGCTTGCCCGCCTATTGCCCAACATGGGTGGCCCAAAACAGGACAAAAGAAGAACCCTCGGACTGGTGACGCAATCATATCATATTATATGCGGCACCGATATGGCACGAAGCACTCCGAGTAAACAAGAACGCACAGAGATTGCTAAGCGTCCAGCGAAGAATGGCGCTACGAGTTTCCTGCGCCTATAGGACGGTCTCGCTCGACGCGGCCCTCGTCTTGGCGTCGATGCCCCCAATCGACCTTCTCGCCTTGGCAAGAGGCAGAACATACGAAGGAGCAGAGGATGCCGGGAAGGAGATGGCGGAGATTTGGCAGGCCAGATGGGAGATGGCAACTTGCGGCTTGTGGACCCGACGACTAATCCCCAACATCAAAAGATGGATCGAAAGACGGCACGGACAAGTAAGCTTCCACCTCACACAAATGCTGTCAGGGCACGGCTGCTTTGCCCACTACCTACACAGATTCGGAAAGTTGGCAAGCCCCCGTTGCAGGTATTGCGAGGAAATCGACACCGCGGAACACTCCCTTTTCCACTGTTGGAGATGGGAACGCGAGAGGACAATGGTCTCCCTAGCACTGGGGTACACGATGACTCCCGAGGACCTAATCGAAGCAATGCTCGTCGACGAGACACAGTGGCAGCGGATAACTACCCTCGTCACCACCATATTAAGATGTAAGGAGGCAGCCGAGAGAGCCGAGCAACAGGCAGCCGCCGCCGCTACTCTAACGGAGGACACACAAACGGAGGACGACACACAAATGGAGGACTAACGATTCGACGCGAAACCCGGACAGGTAGAAGAGAGGCATGCGGAAGAGCACACGCCACACGCGAGTTCCATCGCATTGCCCCCTACCCGGCCGACAAACTAGGACGACACTATCAAAGGAGAAGAACGTGGTCCGATTCTAGGACACATCATCCCGGAAGCAATGCCTGACGGCGGACACCCGGGAGGACAGGTAAGGAAGAAGGTAAGTATATAAAAAAAAATAGATCAAAAATCTATTATGATTAATATGATGATAAGATTATATAATAAGATAATAACATTATTCTCAAATGAATTCTTTGATAAGCAAATAGCAAAAAACTAAAACTACTTTAAAATTTTAAATTTGTCTCGTCATACTATTTTTGAAATAAAATTGAATTCTATAATAGTAGAGTGCAAACTCGCTTTTATTTTCACTTTTGTGGGCACTTTTGAGGTAATAAATAAAAAAAATTTTTAAAAAAAAGCTTTTATAAAAACATGCACTAAAAAGTTAAAAATAATTTTTCGTCACAAAAAGGAATAAAAGCGTGCGGCTGTTAATTTTAATTTAAGTAATTGCTAAACAGCCGCACGCTTTTATTCCTTTTTGTGACGAAAAATTATTTTTAACTTTTTAGTGCATGTTTTTTATAAAAGCTTTTTTTTTAAAAATTATTTTATTTATTTTATATTTATTTCTTTTTAGTCTTCCAAAAATTTTTATATAGGTAATATGTTTTTATTTGAAAAATATTCCTGCGTGGGTTCCTTAACAAACAAAACCACTGTTACGCCTATGGGATTATTTGAGTTGACCACTAATAATAAATAATAATAAAAAGAGATAGCAACAAATGTCACAACAGTGTATCACATAACCATAATAAAAAAAAATAAAAAAAAATAGATATTTGCCGCAAAACTAGTTTTCTGATTTTAACACAAAAATTATTACAATACACCAAATTATAAGACAATACACCAAATTATAACAACAGAGCTTACAGAAAGCGCGCTTTTGTGAAACATCTGATATTCGCGAAGCCATTTTCAAGTTGCGCGTATAGGGATAAAATTCTACCGACCGCGGCGCTGCATCAAAACAAGCGTGACGTCAATAAAAGTATAAATAGTAAGGTTAACTTTTGAATATGGTGACGTACAATATGAAAACACATTAAAAAATTTGTTATACTTAGGTACATATTAATATTATTTCACCAGAATAAACAATAATCACTACGGTATAAAACCCATATGAAAACAATGCAAGTTTTATTTTTACTCTTTTACTCTTAATGACGTCAAATATTTAGTTGATATTAAAGCCACCAGGGTCAGGGTGCGTACAATTAATATTTTTCCCCTATAGGATATGCGCGAGGTCAATTTTGTACGAGCTAAATAAAAGCTTTTAAAAAGTAACAACCTATCCAAAAATGTTCCTCATGCTTCACACATCACAAAAAGGCACAATTTGAAAATTTTGATTTAGCCCCATGGCGACAAACTTCGATACCTCAAATATATTTGTGAATTTTTTCAATGGATTTTCTGTGGCCCTTCTACTTGAAAAAATTATTTAAAATTTTGCAAATGCATTCACGGTTATGGGAGAAATAATTTTCGAACTCAATTTACTCGAAATGAAAACCACAATATTTTAATTATTTTCATGTATTTTGCCACTGCCGAAAACGTGTATTTCTGAAAAAAAAATTTATTGAGAATAATGTATAGACCGATTCTTCCAGCTTATCACAATGTAATTTTTATATTTTTTCGACTCTTATTATTTGTGTCTGAGCACTCTACTAAAAGCAAAATAGGTACATTTTATTAGAAAGAAAATTGAATTAAAGTTTTTGATAAGTAATTCTTATTCCTAATGAAATTTTTCACATGCCATCTGAAGTTAATTCTTAAAACCAATTTTGTAGAAAATTTTGTGCTGTACAATTTTGGTATAAAGATGCTTCGGAAAAAGAATCTGAATCAGTGTAAACAATCTGTTTTCAACTAGAATCCAGAAAGTCGCTTCGCAAATTATAATAAAGTATTCTTTTTTATCATTATTTAGAAGATATCCTCAGAATAATATATACGTAATTTTTTTTAAAGAAAAATTGTGGAAGAATAAACGAATATGCAAAACATCTTCATTTCATAATACAGTCAACTCGCGTTATAACGAAGTTCGATATAACGAAAATCTCGATATAAAGAAAGAAACTGCCGGGTTCCTTGAAAATCTCGCGTTATATAATAGAATATATTAAACTGAATTTCGATATAACGAACTTTCGATATAACGAACTTTTTTCCTGGTCCCTTGAAATTCGTTATAACGCGAGTTGACTGTGTATTATAATAGTTTCTAGGGAAATAAATAAAATAATATTTAAATCATTTTACTAATAGTAGGGAAGAAACATAAATTTTTTTTATAGCGCAGCGTAGCGTAATATAACGTATTTCGTTTTGATAATAATTTAAAAAGTATTTAAAAATCCGTCAATTTGAATTGAAGGAAACGACCGCGCAAGTCGCCATTTGCTTGTGACGTCACACGGCACAATTTTACTTACATTTATATTATTGTTCTGTTGTTTTGTGCTTTGAAAGTTGAAGTTTGTTAGTGTTAAAAGCTGTTATTTATCATAATTAAATCAATTAAAAACAAAAAACAGCCACGAGTAGAGTAAATAAGAAAGCGTGGTTATTGTTATTGTGCCGTGTGACGTCAAACCAAACGCGTTGCGTTTAAGGTCACATGATTTATTTTAAATTATCATTGACTTTTAAAATGGATTATTTATAACAAAATACAATAAATAGAAGTTATTTTTGCTGATTTGATATTTAATATATAGGATTAATCGGAAAATACTGCTTTAACTAAATTTTTTTATTCATGCATGTTTCCTATTACAACACATATACTTATGTAGGGGAAGGTGGGGCGGAATGGGGGTCGGGGCGGAACGGGGGATCAGGTTTATTTGCTGATAGTAGCACTGCAGTTCGCTGCAACTCTCTATACACCTTCATTATGCATCTGTGCAGTGATAAGAACGGTTGTTGTGAATTACCAAGTGTTTCTCCTTTGTTAATTAAACACCTCCCTGAAATCTGTATAAAACTACAACTTTATGAATATTTGAAAACAAGGTAAGATATATTTCACATTACTTTTCGTTATTCCAATTTAGTGTACCGAATTAAGCGTTGTTTAAAGTGTCTTTTCACGTGTTAACATGTCTTGGAGAAGTAACATGGCTGTCGCTAACCTTGCGATGTTTGGTTTACCAACACTTGGGGCACAACGGGGTAGGGCAGAACGGGGTCCTACCCCGTTCCGCCCCGACCATACTTTTATTTTTCACCGATCTAATTTCTTTTCTTTTGTGTTTGTTATATATTCACTACTCGTATCTATAACAAACAATAGCTAGCCCTATTTTTACCAGCTTTCCGAGGTTTTCGCCTGAACATATTGCGATGCCCCCTCTAATGTTGACAATAATGAAATTGTAACAATAAGGTTTCCTTAAGCAGATCGTCTTAAAAATGGTAATGAAACCAATTGCGCTCTAAACTTACTAACATAAGCCTCCTATCTCAAATGGGTGTCGGTTCTTATTGGTTACGCCTTTAGAATTTTTCTTTATCATCAAGTCTTTTAAATTCGTTTGATAAATGCTCACGTAATATCTCTGAATAATTAAAAAACGCATTGGCAATGAGTTTGATTTATTATGGACATATAACGATTTAATTATTTTTTTTTTATATACAAGATTTATAACTACTTCAAAAGTTTTAGTACCCCTGACAAATTTTTAATTGGTACGTTCTTTTACGCATTAGCTGCTTGTATTAAAACACTTAAAACTAACCTAGAAATGTTTTTTTTTTATTTTTGCGCCGTCACAAACGTTCAGTTCGATACACAAAAATTATTGAATTTGCCCGGTTTGATTTTATTTAGTGAAAGAATTTTTACCTTTTTGTATTACTGGATGAACTAGGTAACTTTTCTTAATTCATTTTTCATTATCAAGGTTGGCATGTGATCCATGACGTTTTTCCTTCTTTTAACAATGGAATCGATCATCGAGCCGTTTTTTCTTGTTGAATATTATCACAATAACCTTTTTATGTAATTACTTATCCAATTTAAGCACATTTTTCGATCAACAATCAATTCACCAATTTTTCATTTGACACCAAAAAGTCACTTTTTTGCACGTTCGAATACATTAAGATAATTTTAAATATTTGCCTTTTAATTACTTTGGCAGTTTTTCTCATATTCCGATGCACTTTAATGAAATCTTTATATTTTTAAGTGACGTTTTTCATCATAGCACTTCTACACACACATTTTTTTTTTATAAGTCCTTGTTGTTGTCCAGAGAGTACTTGATCTTTATTTTTAGAAAAATTAATCTATTGGTTCATTGATTCACTGTTTTTGGACAAATTCAACATACAGGGTAATTCTGATTTTTGTGTTCCACTTTTTATGCAAATTTAATTGTCTTTTGCTCTTAGTTTATTCGTGAATCACTAATTCTCGAAGCACTGGATTTTAAACTACTAACTAATTAAAATTAAAAGGGATTTGGACAGTTTCACGGACTTAAATCTAATGGTATTCATTTTTTTGTCATTGCGTTCGTTAATTTTTGTTTATCTTTTAATTTATTTTATTTTAACTAATGTATTTGATTAAATGAGCATTCCTTATCTAACTTATTTAAATTCTCTTTCTATTTTTAATATGTTTTGATCATGTTGAGTAACCTTTCGTACATTTCAGATCTACTCCCATTTAAGTCAAGATTTACTCATATTAGTTCGTAAACCACAGCATCTAGCCCCCGAAGTTTTGTTCTCAATGTGGCTTTAGAATCTTAATTCGTAAGTTCACATTGGAATAAAATCTTCCTGTTCTTTGTAAGAAATCTATGAATTTGTAACATTTAACTTTTTTTTTTTTTTTTTTTAACACAAACTAACTAAATTTAAATAACTAACTTTACTAAACTAACATTATTCTAATTAACTTCATTTTATTTCTTTTAACCAAAACCCTACTTGTATTTTCCTTTCGATCTTATTTTGCTCAACGTTTATTTTTAAATTGACCTATCTTAGGTGTTTTATTAACATTTTGATTCGTTCTTAAATTTTATGTTCATTTACAAAATTATTTTTCTCTGGGTGAATTTACCTATTCCTCTTTATAACTTATCTCTCTGTTGTACTTTTTTAAATTGACTTTTTATTTATTTAAATTCCATCATCGGTATCCTCATGTCTTATTTATTTATTCAATAATTCCCTATTTATTTCAATAATTCTTATCCATTTTACCATTTATTGGTACCCCTTATAATTCATTTATAATCAATAAATCTAACATCCGCAGTGTTATAACTTTCCGGATATCTATTTCCTCATACTAATCACATTAATTAACCCCCTTTTATTTCATTAATAATTAATTATTTGGATACCCATTCTATCATTAAATTTTTATTATCATATTTGCATCTTTTATCTGTTGTTTATTAATCGCAATGTTCACCCAAGTTAAATTCCCATTTATTTTATTTAAATGAATTATTCGTTTTACATTAAATTGCCCTATCTTCCCAATAATTTTATTTTCTTTATCAATCAATTTAAATCAATATTGTTAACACACGTCGAGTCCTTTTGTTCTAATAAATTTTCTTCTTCTTGTTTTGGTTAATTCATACATATTTTCTTCTGCTTTCTACTATTTTTCTACAGCGGTTCACGAATATTGTTTGTTGCATTTTTATATTAAGTTTCGCTGTCATACAACAAATACCAACTTTCAATCCGCCGAAAAATTCTTTTATCATTAATCATGTCCCGTTTCATGGCTTTAATCATATTTACAATTGGTCGTTGTCATAATTATTTATCCCTTAATCCGAGTTTTCTTCTTGTAATTTCAATTGTCGTCTTGTTAATTTAAACCGTACTCTTTTGTAATTTGCCATGGTTTTCATGTAGTTATTCGTATCTTTTTTAATTCGGTGTGACTTATAAATTTTTAAGTCACCGTCTCGTATTAAATCGTTAAACGTTTCCTTGTCATTTAGCTGTGGTGGCCTGTCAAGTTTTAAGTTTTTACCTGTTTTACTATTGTTTAATGTATTGACTTTATTAAATAAATCGTTTTGTGAATTAAAGGTGTTTTGTTGCAAGCTTTTCTCACCTTTTGCTTGTAATTTTTGCTTGGCACGTAGTTTTCTAATTTTAAATTGAACCCGTTTAATTGTTTTTCGACTTATTACCACGTAAGTTTGATTTTTCTTCGTAACAGGTGTTGGATCATTTCTTAATTTTTCCTCCACCTTTTTTTCTTGTAATTTATTGTTAATGGTTTCTAATTTCAACTTTACCTTTTCTTCTACCTCAGTAGTTTGAATTTTAATCTCATATACTTTCGCTTTTAATTGTAGTCTTTCTTCTTTGGCCTCTTGTGCTATTTTATTGATGTTTTCTATTATTTCTGCTGTATTTTTATCAGCTTTCTTCTCTAATCTTTCCGTATTTTTGTCAGCTTTGGCTGCATTTTCTCTCGCCTCTTCTCCTTGCCTCTTCGCCTCTTCTTTCATTTCTCTAAACATAGCCATCATTTCGGCCATCATATTCGCTTTTTCTTTGTCTTCCATGTTTGTATTTATTTTAAACAAGCAATATTTATTTAACTAATGTACTCATCTCCCCTCGTTTCATTTGACGTTTTTGCAAAATTTTTATTTTATTGTAATCAATTTACTTAGTTAAATTAAATTGCCTGTCACAAAATTTTTTTTTCATTCAAATCAATTTTATCTAGCAGCCCCGTTCTGGCTGTCATCCAATTTATTAATTTTTTATGTCAGATTCTTTTTCAATCCCCAAATTACTATTTCTACAAATTCCTATTTTTGAGTGACCTCTTTTCGATGCTCACCTAATCCTACAAAAATGCTCCTTCTCGAGCCACCACGTTTCTTCAATAGTGCCCCACGTTGCTGCGTCAATTTAAGATGCGATGCCCCCTCTATTGTTGACAATAATGAAATTGTAACAATAAGGTTTCCTTAAGCAGATCGTCTTAAAAATGGTAATGAAACCAATTGCGCTCTAAACTTACTAACATAAGCCTCCTATCTCAAATGGGTGTCGGTTCTTATTGGTTACGCCTTTAGAATTTTTCTTTATCATCAAGTCTTTTAAATTCGTTTGATAAATGCTCACGTAATATCTCTGAATAATTAAAAAACGCATTGGCAATGAGTTTGATTTATTATGGACATATAACGATTTAATTATTTTTTTTTTATATACAAGATTTATAACTACTTCAAAAGTTTTAGTACCCCTGACAAATTTTTAATTGGTACGTTCTTTTACGCATTAGCTGCTTGTATTAAAACACTTAAAACTAACCTAGAAATGTTTTTTTTTTATTTTTGCGCCGTCACAAACGTTCAGTTCGATACACAAAAATTATTGAATTTGCCCGGTTTGATTTTATTTAGTGAAAGAATTTTTACCTTTTTGTATTACTGGATGAACTAGGTAACTTTTCTTAATTCATTTTTCATTATCAAGGTTGGCATGTGATCCATGACGTTTTTCCTTCTTTTAACAATGGAATCGATCATCGAGCCGTTTTTTCTTGTTGAATATTATCACAATAACCTTTTTATGTAATTACTTATCCAATTTAAGCACATTTTTCGATCAACAATCAATTCACCAATTTTTCATTTGACACCAAAAAGTCACTTTTTTGCACGTTCGAATACATTAAGATAATTTTAAATATTTGCCTTTTAATTACTTTGGCAGTTTTTCTCATATTCCGATGCACTTTAATGAAATCTTTATATTTTTAAGTGACGTTTTTCATCATAGCACTTCTACACACACATTTTTTTTTTATAAGTCCTTGTTGTTGTCCAGAGAGTACTTGATCTTTATTTTTAGAAAAATTAATCTATTGGTTCATTGATTCACTGTTTTTGGACAAATTCAACATACAGGGTAATTCTGATTTTTGTGTTCCACTTTTTATGCAAATTTAATTGTCTTTTGCTCTTAGTTTATTCGTGAATCACTAATTCTCGAAGCACTGGATTTTAAACTACTAACTAATTAAAATTAAAAGGGATTTGGACAGTTTCACGGACTTAAATCTAATGGTATTCATTTTTTTGTCATTGCGTTCGTTAATTTTTGTTTATCTTTTAATTTATTTTATTTTAACTAATGTATTTGATTAAATGAGCATTCCTTATCTAACTTATTTAAATTCTCTTTCTATTTTTAATATGTTTTGATCATGTTGAGTAACCTTTCGTACATTTCAGATCTACTCCCATTTAAGTCAAGATTTACTCATATTAGTTCGTAAACCACAGCAATATACTTCCCATACCCAGAGTAAAGCCGGGACAAAAGCGAGTGACGAGGAACCGAGGCAAAACGGCAATCCTGACAGCTTCCCCTTATAAGACTGAACTCGAAGAAGCGGCTAATAATGCTAAGAAGATCAAGGAAGCCAAAGAAAATAGACTTAAGAAAAAACTGTTCACAGGTAACGAAAAAAGGAAGGAGAATACCCAGAAAACTGTTAACAAAATAGAAAAGAAAAAAACACAGAAAATTGTTAACAAAATAGGAAAGAAAAAAACACAGAAAATTGTTAACAAGAAACCACGGAAACAAAGCGTGGAATCAGATGAAGAAGACGATGCGACCTGTTTATATTGCAACGACTTATATTCAAAATCGAGTGAAGGCTGGATATCATGCATACAGTGTAAAAAATGGGCCCATAATTCCTGTGCCGGCATTGATACTGACGATGATGAATCACAACTCATCTGTGAACTTTGCCAGCCATAAAACATGATTTTGTTTCACCTTTTAATGAATACCCCGTTCTGCCCCATGCATGGGGCAGAACGGGATATAACCTTTTTTTTTCAAACGTTTAAAATAAATACAAGTATTTTCATTATTTTAATTTTGAACATCGGAGATGTTAAACGAAATGTTAAATAAATTTATTCACACTATAATAGATTTTTACCTCTTTATTTACACCTTCAAATACTGTCCCAACCACATCGACCCCCGTTCTGCCCCACCTTCCCCTACTTGTACAATGTACCCACATAATTATTATATAGCCAATTGGTAAAAATAAGTTTGAAAAGCCCTCGGTGAGTACCTTGACGCAAAAGTGTTCTTTTTTATATCCTAGAACAAATATCTATTATTAATGAAGTGCTTTGTTCATAGATATCTTAGATTATATTTAAATTTAAAAACTATTGATAATCAATTAGTTAAAAAGTTACTATAAAAGGTCTGCTTTCGGACGTTCAATTATAGTCCAATCAAGATGTTGCGCCTATTACTTATTTCTGCTCTCGTAGCTCTCACAGTTGGTAAGCTATATTTTCATTATTTACTGCTAAACTTTTAAAATAAATTATTAAATAGTCATTTGGTAAGTCGACGACTTAACCACAATGCTTACCTTCAGGAGGATTCCAATTTTTCATTTGTCTTGTTATTATCAAAATTTGTCAACTACATAAACATTTTGTCCTTTACAGCACGAACCCCACAAGTTCGTCCAATTGTGCCAATGTTGGATGGCAGAATTGTAGGAGGTGTAGAAACTACGATTGAGGCCCTTCCCTACCAAGTTTCTTTACAATCCTATGGAAGTCACATCTGTGGTGGTTCTGTTATCGGCACCACCAGAGTTTTGACTGCAGCTCATTGCACAGCTGGGTTAGTAAATTTCACATTTTAATTTGTAGACACATTGCATCTAATCGACACTTTTTGTTAATAGATCCAGCGCCTCTTCTTTATCTGTCAGAGCTGGAAGTACTAACCGTGGTAGTGGAGGTGATGTTGTAAATGTATTAAGTATCTGCTCCCATCCTGGTTACAACCCAAGAACAATTGATAACGATGTGTCGGTCCTTAGATTGGCAAGGTCTTTAACTTTTAGCGATCAAATCCGACAAATTTCTTTAGCATCACTTGGAAGTTCTGTAGCCGTTGGTAGTTTAGCTACAGTTTCCGGTTGGGGAACCACTTCCCAAGGTGGTTCTTTACCTATAAGGTTACTTAGAGTTGATGTACCTAAAGTTTCGCAACAAGACTGCAGAAACGCTTATGGACAATCCGCAATTACCGATAGTATGACTTGTCATGGATGGGTTCAAGGTGGAAAAGACTCTTGTCAAGTCTGTTAAAATTTTATAGCTTATTCTTTTTTCAATAACGCTACTTTGAAATTTAGGGTGATTCCGGTGGTCCTCTTGCTATTGGTTCAACTCAAGTTGGTGTTGTATCATGGGGAGCTGGTTGTGCTCAAGCTGGAAAGCCAGGAGTATATGCCGATCCAGCCAAAGCTATTATTCGAAACCATATCTTATCTTGTTAATTTGTTATACATACAGCAAAGTTTGATATAATATATTTAATAAATATCTGCAATTAAAATGGTGCATATTTTTTATTTAAAAAATTAAAAACAATCTTATTAGACGTTTTTCTATGGTCTTTTTCCAGAGGTCTGCACTAAATGATAGTGAAGCAGTCTTAAAATTTGGATTAAAGTTACATCTGATTCATAGTGGCATAGCCACATTTAATAGCTACACCACTGTATGATCTACTTATTTATCTATCGTACAGCGTTATAACCCTGGGTGGGTCTTTACAAGCTTTCTCCATCGTTCTCCCGAATTTATTTGTGCTATTAATTGGAGTTTTTATATAAAAAAAAGTTAAGGAATTAAAATGAAGATTTTGAATTTAAAAAGCGGGGATTAGTGATGACATATTATGTACGTACATGGGCCTGTAAGTTAGACAATATGCGAAACACTGGCTCACAACAAAACGTTTTCAATAATTGGGTTATTTTGATTCATTACAATTTTTAAGCATATATTCCGAGCATATCTACTAATTTTATAACAAGAATTTACTCAAAAAGCGTCAGTTTTATTAAAAAAACATCGAAATAAAAGTTTTGCGCTCTAAATTTATCATCACAATGGTATATCTCCAAACACGATTGGATAAATAGTTTTTGAGAAACTGGCAATAACCCAAATCGATCACCGTTCTCTGATGACTGCCCCGTTTGTGATCCGTACTTTTCTATGCCAAGTTATGCGATTATCTATCAAATGCGAGAAAAGGTTCACGTAAATTAGAGGAAAATAAGGTAAATATGAAAATAACTTAATGAGGTCAAAAATAAAGAACCAAAAATCCTCATCTCCGCTGGATGATGAAATGTTCCCCTTTTCGCGAAAACCCGCCCTTAATGGAGGACTCGACGCTGGTTTTTCTCATTTTTCTTCCGAACCCTTAGACGTACAAAAAATAATAGATATGAAAATATTAATAAGTCAATTCTACGTTAAAAGTATAATATTGACCTTTCCGGTAATCGCCACCCAAATCGCGCAAATAACGTTCAAAGTTTGATAACAGTCATAATTATTATTAACCTCAAAAAGACATATTGCTCAGTACAAGCGGGAGTGCGACAAAAACGCTAGACATTAGATAGAAGGAATTGCTGACAGGGCGTCGGGGTTTACAATAAAAATTAATATTGCAAAATAAATAGTTAAGTAAATATTGAAATTATTAATTATTCAACAAGAGCATTCAGTTCTGTATATTGCCGTAAATAAATAAATAATAATTTCAATGTTTAATTAACTATTTAAAATAAAATTGTAATGTATCAAAATTAATTGTTAATGTAGAATTTTCGATTTTAAAAACGAATAGGTATGTACAAGATTAAATACAAGTCTTAAATAAACAAAAATTTAATATGTTTGCATTTTTATTAATGGAAGTAACATGAAACTCCAAGCGATAAGGTTATTTACAAAGTGCAATTAAAATCAGCAAAGGGAATACCCGCTAGCAAAACTTCAACTTCTAGGAATTTATTGGCAAGAATGTACGTAAGCATTATTAAGTAAACCCCAAGTGAAAACTATATATTTAATTACAAAGAGCGCATCAAAGCAACTATTGACCTAACATAACATTGACTGAAAACATGTAACATAATTAATACATCAATCGAAAACATTGTTTTCAGTTCATATATGATCATTTTACATTGATATCTTAGATTGTACCAAAATTGCTGACTTTCGAAGAGATAAATTCTAAAGAAAGTAATGATTTCGCGCTATCATGGAGAAAAAAATATTTTGTATACGTAGAAGTTGTATAATGGCGAGGGGGAAAATTATGAAAGGATTTATTTTTAATCAATCGACGCTTTCAAAGTTAACTTTTGGTTTTTAAATGGGAACTTATATTTTTTACAAAAAAAGATTAAATAATGAATAAATGCATTGAAATAAAATAAAAATGTTTTACTGGTTAATCAAACCAAAAGCGTTCGGTTTGGGCAAATGGAAGGAAAAACTTTTCTATCGCTTACCATAAGTCAGTACAACAAAATTAGATACCAGCACTAAGAAACGCATATTTTCTGAATTTGAAAACATTTTTTAACAAATGAAATAAACTCTAATCACATTTTATATATTTATACGCGTAGAGAGTCATAGATAAAAAATTTGTAATTTAAAATCGAAAACTTAATATCTGAATAGTTAATATAAATATGTAAATCATTTCAAAGCGTGACTGATTATTTATTGACTTACGCACTGCTTATTAGGGTTAACTATAAAATTTTGTATTTATAATTAAAAATAGTTTGTTGTCTATATTTTACTAGGTAGTAAAATTATTATCATTACCAATGCTATATACTTAATTTGAATAAATATTGTAAATTTTGGACCTAAAAATTAAAATGTTATATTCAAATTTGTCCCTATTACCGATTGATTTTTAAATTATTTAAACAAATAGTATCACAATCTTTAATTCGGTTTAATGGTTTCAGTATCATATTAACACTAAATATATGACTGGAGGAAGAAAATGGGAAGGAGACAGGAATGGAGGAAAATTGTAATGGAAGCGAGAACGAATAGTAATTTGTAGAAGTAAAATGTATGAAAAGAGAACTAATCCACGTAAAAGTCGGATTTGTAAAGTCTGGAAGATTTAATAGTTTTGCTTTTAGCGTAGAATTATGTTTCAATTTGAATTGTCAGAATGATGTAATTTTTCTAGAAATGCTCATAAAATTTTATTGTTTCCGTGTCGTAACAATAAGTCTTAAAAATTCTTAAAAATTTGCGTCATTTTGTACCAAAAATACAGTTCAAGGTGATGATTCAATTTATGTCACCTCATTTTTGAAGTTTCGGATTGGTCAGCTTAGGCGTAATGTTTTATGCCATTGGTCCGTGTCTTCATTTCTTGTCTTGAGTGTTTCTCACTCCTCAGCCATTTGCTGGGTTTGAGAATTTCATATTTTTGTTTTGAGCTTTGAATTATATTTTGTGTCGCGCTTTATGAATGAGAGTTTTAATGGAAGTTCGGCATAAATCGAACCATCCTTAGTAACGCTTGGTATAGTGTGAAAACTCAATTAATGAAGATTTAGCAAATTCAAACTAGTTCCCCCAGACCTGGGAGAAGACAGTCAATTCGGTTACCTGTTCATCCGACTGCAATCTGTTAATGTGAGTTTTTATACCTGGTTAATTCTTTGTGTCATTTGGGATATTGGATATTTCAAATCTTACAAGAACAACTTCAATAGTTATTCGATATTTAATATTATATTATTATGATGTCATTCTGGTTAAACCCACTCGAGTTTATAATTATTTTAGCACCTAATTAAATTTATGCTTTTTTAAGAAATTTTAATTAACATAATATGTTAATTCTTATGGAACCCTTTAGAACTTCGGAAAAGATTACTTTATTAAGATTCATTATATTACATAATTTTTAGTACAATTTGAATGCAATTTATGTGCAGTGACAGGTTCAGAGTGATTCCGCATTGCGTTCTGCGCAGAAACGATATATTATTATATTGAAATTGTTTAAGAACTTTTGTGCGGTATTGCAAACTTTACAAACAGGAATTAATATGGTTTTGGATGATTCCTTGGGCTATATCGGCATAAACTGCTGGTTTTCCAGGTTGGGCACAGTCCTCTCCCCATGATGCGACACCAACTAGAATCCGGCCAATAGCAAGAGGACCACCAGAATGACCCTAATTTAAAAAATTGTGGTATTAGAGAAAAAATATCCATAATATTTCATTGTAAACAGTACAATACAAGAACCTTCTCCACCATTATACCATCCATAGCAAGTCATGCTATCAGTTATTGTGTGGTTGTTTAAGTAAGCGGCTCTGCAATGTTGTTGTGAAACTTTGGGTATATCAACTTCTAGTAGCTCCATCGATAGAGAACTATGCAATGAAGTTCTTCCCCAACCTGAAGCTGTAGCCAGAGTACCAACAGCTACAGTGCTTCCAAGAGGTAGTAAAGCAATTGGTTGGATTTTATTGCTAAAAATTAAATTATTTGCTAGTCGAAGGACTGACACGTCATTGTCACCGGTTATTCCATTGAAAAAAGGATGGGCGCAGATACTTGTAACATTTACAACAGTACCACCTCTACCACGATAAGTACTTCCAACTCTGACAGATAAAGAACTTGCGCTCTTTCTGTTACAAAAATGTATTGATTATAATATACGTCTAAAAATTACAATGTCACATTTACTAACCCATTTGTGCAATGAGCTGCAGTCAAAACTGTAGTAGTAGTTATTATAGAACCTCCACAGATGTGTTTTCCATTTGATTGTAAAGAAGCTTGGTAGGGAACATCTTCAATTGTAGTTCCTACACCTCCTACAATTCTTACATCAATCTTTGGAACATTTCCAAGAACTGCTGAGGTGTGTGCTGTAAATCGCAAGAATATATCAAATAGTAATACAAATAATATGTATAGTACAGGTTTTCTCAAAAACTTCTATGAACTCTATAATTGGAATTTAGTGCAGTTTATAGAGGATGCTTGAGAGGGCTAAAGGCTAAATATTTCACGATTTGTACACCAATCGTGTACAAAGTTGTGTGCGCATCGACAATAAGACAATATTTAATAGTAATTGCAATAATGTACACATGTTTTCTACCACTATGTACTTACCATAAGCCGATACCACAAAAATGAATGCCACAACTAAGCAACGCATATTGTCTGAATTTAAAGAGATTGTAAAAACTGAAATGAATTACTGTAACGACAGTTACTTATATGCAACTCGTCGAGTTATAAAAATTACAATAGGTATTTAAAATTTGAATTACAAAACCTTTTGATTTAAATAATATAGTTAGAGCATATTACGGAATCACTTAATAATGCTATGCGAATAATACTGGGTGTTTTGGAAAAGCGACTGATAACGTTTGCAGTTTGTAACATATCTCAATATGTTGACAAGGTCAAAGCGCATGTCGAGCTTCGATGCAACGCACAGGGCACAGCCATGCAATAAGCGGCAGTCGCTCTTAGACAACGTAAGTAAGAAGCACTCGCGCTCGTAACTGAAAGCTGATATTAGACAATAAATGGTTAAACACATTAACATAGTTTTATTGAATATCAAACATATTACATGGTGGCATGTACACATACCGGATACATTATCCAGAGATCCAAATCAAAAGAGGACAATGAAAACGAATTATTTGCAAGGAAAATGCGTGTCAGTCAACACAATAATTTGTGCATCAGAGGACAGAATAAAAGAGGTTCAAGATTCTACATAAAAGGATCCGATAATACAAGAAATTATCACCTACATCAACAATGGTTGGCCGATGCATAAAAAATTATTAAAAAATGAAACGAAAAAATATTGGGAAATAAAAGATGAGTTGTATTACGCCAACGAAATTTTATTTCGCGGAAACAAAATTGTGATACCGAAAAATGAAATTGACAAGGTATTAAAAAAATACATAGTGCACATCAAGGCGTCACGGCGTGTCAGAATAAAGCGAAAACTTTACTTTATTGGCCGGGCATGACCAAATAAATTGAACAGTACGTGTTAAGTTGTAAAATTAGTCAACGATACGCGAAATCCAACACAAAGGAGCCATTAAAAAGTCATGAAATAGTAGATTTGCCGTGGTTTAAAATAGGAATAGATTTTGCTTACATAAATTCGGAGAATTATTTAATAATTGTGGATTACTTTTCAAAGTTTATTCTAGCCAAAAAATTAAAATCAAAGAATGCGCAAACAGTAACAAAAATATTAGAAGACTCATTTTCGTATTTTGGAATACCAAACGAAATATTTAGTGACAATGGCCCACCCTTTAATTCACAAAATTTTGCTGAATTTGTAAATTATTATGATATAAAACATGTAACGTCAAGTCCTAATTTTCCAAAATCCAATGGTATGGTAGAAAGGGCGGTACTAACCGTGAAAGGATTAATTTTAAAAGCAGTTGCCTCAAAGAATAGCATTACCAACGCTATATTGAATTATAACACAACTCCAAAAAGTAATCTAATGCCTTCACCATCAGAGCTTATTCAAGGAAGAAAATTGAGGTCAGACATATTAATGACAAAGAATGCATTAACACCAAAGTATAACTGTAGTGGACCAATGCACATAATAAAGAACAATCAAATGAAACAAAAATCGTATTACGACAAAGTTTCGCGTGCACTTGATGAATTTGAAGAAAATCAAGAAGTATTAGTCCAAAGTGACAAACGAAACTGGACTCCAGCGAAAATAATTTCGAAAACAAACGAACCAAATTCGTACCAAATTGAAACAAGTGAAGGTTCAATATTACGCAGAAATAGAGTACATCTTCGACCGTTTAAAAAACCGGACAGTGAATTAAAAAATAAAAAACCGGAGAGTGAATTTAACCAATAAGAATCCGAAAAGTGACATAAAAGATACGGACGAACAGATTAAAATAATATGTGAAAAAGACATGAGTAACATAAATCAAGTGTTCGAAAATTCGGAAGTGCAATTAAAAGCTGAGCAATTAAAATTCAGTATCAGTAATTTATGTAAATTGGTAATGTTTGGTCTAATGTTATGAAAATTGTAATCTTTGAAATTAATGTAAAAAGAAGCATGTAACATATTGCGATATCGAGATACCACGTCAATGGAAGTACGTTATTTAAGATTCGGGAAAATTTTGTTATTAATAAAGCATGTGACTTATCAAAGTAATCAGAAAAACTTCGTCCGATACCAAGAAATTTAGTTCAAAGTCAAATGATTTGTAAAAAAGGACATAAAGCAGGTTTGAATAAAATAAATTTAAAATGTAACTTTTAATAATTGTCTTTGTTTAAAAATGTTTATTTATAGTAAATGAAAGATTGTTTAGTAATAAGAAAGGTATTTCAAAAGTTAGAATTTTGTTAATTAATTGATTAATGTAAAAATTTATGTTAGCGTTAAATTTAAATAAGTTCTTAAAATCATTACGTGAGTTCGACGTGTCACAAGTTAATGAACTGTGAATGGAAATTTCATGTCCAGCATCTTTATTTATTCAACCACGAAGCACTTAGGAAGAAGTCAATCCAATCTGAAAATATAAAAATTTTACTTATAAAATTCCAACGAGTCACAATGTGCTTAATACAGACCTGTAACCTGAAAATTTCAATAATATTGATTTTCCAATCAACCAATACGAATGCGTTTACTCAAACATCGAGATTGCCATGAATTTCGAGAAAGAAAAATTAAAAAACAATCGAAGAGGTCCTTGTGTTAGATTTCACACGTAATGGTGGCGAAGTTTAATCGTCCTAATAAAAATTGATATTATAGTGAAAATAATTGGTGAAAGTACAAAATACGAGTGTAAAAATCAACAAATTAATTACTTACCTACGTAAAACTAAAAATAAGTTGAAAAACGTAAAGGATTGAGAATATTTCTGAAGAATTAAAAATCGACACAAAACGAGGTCAACAAACTGCAACTGTGAACCTTTTTAAGGTTTCAAGGCTTTTCAACCAGTTCAAGTAACGAAAAGATTCCTGGATTTTTCTAAGGTAACGTGCACATTCAAGTACAATTTTAAAATAACTAAGTGAAATTTTCGGACTCCATACGACACGTGTTTTTCTTTATTTAACGTTCAGAATTTTGATAATTAGATTTAATAATAGAACTTTTTAATATAACAAAACCTTTAATTACATTTTTGTGCTCAATAAAAACATTATTATTTTTGTAACGAAGGATATTTATTTTGACCTGTTCCGCGCCATAAATTTATTTACAGTATTGGTCACGGAACGAACTCACCCTGTACAAGGTAAGACACATGCACTACGAACCAGCTAAGCCGAGGCATATTATTTCCATTAATTTGTATTTACTAAATTTCACATACATTTCCATTGACGGGGTACATTTCTGTACACTCGTACAAACATCAATAATAAAACGTGTAACAACATTGGCGAGGGTTATTCAGAGCAATATGTCAATATGTTGACAAGGTCAAAGCGCATGTCGAGCTTCGAGGCAACGCACAGCCATGCAATAAGCGGCAGTGGCTCTTAGACAACGTAAGTAAGAAGCACTCGCGCTCGTAACTGAAAGCTGATATTAGACAATAAAAGGTTAAACACATTAACATAGTGCTGTGTTTCAAGCTACCAGGTCGAGGCAAAACATTGAATTTCTTACTTGTACTTAAATTGCACATAAATTTGACCTCATTAAAATACAAAAGATAAGAAAGATAAACAAAATTAGCTATTTCTCAGTATAATGAACGAATAGAAATCTTTAAGCATTAGTAAATGACATGAAAAGCTGTAATATTATTTCACAGAGGTTTTTATCACCTCAAAATTTCATAATAAAGGATTGTTTGACTCAAATATGGTAAAATTACTGTGAACTGTTATCACAAATGAACATAACCTCAATGGTACTGTACAAAAATGGAATTTATTCCATGAATAACAATTATTGTGTAAAACGGATTATATGAAAATTTGTTAAATAATTTACTCTTTCTAATGATAATAATTTGCAACTATAAATCTCCAAAAGTGTATATAAAGGTCATTTTCGCTTCAATTTGATAACAAGCTTCATGATAAGAAAAAGGTTGGAAACTTCGCTAAATCTTGCCTACAAAAGTGCTACCGTATTTACGAGACGTCGGGGAACCACATGGACAATCAACTCGTCATGAATGAAAGCGCTCCTGTAAATTTAAAGTCGATCAGTGAACATAAAATGCATGAAGGTGGAAAACTCGACTTACTGATAACCAAATTTGACCAATTTTCACGAACGGCGCAGGCAGAAAGACAGTCTTCTTCGAATGCTCAAAATGATCGGACGTGCGGCTCCGTAAAACAAAAGTCTTCTTTGAACGCTTGAAATGACAAGACGTGCGGCTCCACAAAAGTGAAAGTTTTCCAAAAGTGATCAAAATGGATGGACAGGTGTCTCCATAAAATTAAAAGTCTATTTTTAGCTCTTGAACTTGCAAGACGTGTGTACCTCTAAGGTAGAAAATTTAATCCAAAGTTACCCAGATGTTCGACCAATTTGATGTTTGTCTAAATTAGATAACAATTTTTACAACAATGGCTACCTTACATTAAACATCCACAATCAACGAGTTAAAAGTATGACTCACCTTTTAAATAACTGGTAGACGAATAACAACAACAATTCACTGGTACTTCAAGAACACGATTCTAACAATCAACAAGTGTCAACTGACAATTCAACGTCGTCAACAATCACAAAACAGGAGTTCAAAATTTCGTCAACGCCATCAACGAACGAGCAACAAGTTGAGTGCAACGCAGTGAAGTACGCGCAAGTTAAATTGTGTTAGTGCGCAGGTCTTTTTCTCATGAAGTTGGATATTTTAAACACCAGGTATTTGAAAAAACTTTATTATTTGAAAATTTATATTTTTGTCTTCAACATTTATAATAGGACGTGACTAACTAGTAGCACTATCCTCGTCAACTACGTTCAATAAACATTTTTGCGATTATTTAATTTTTATCAACAACATTTTATTAACAAACAATTTAAAACTGCTACTGGAAAGCAGAAGGTTTTGAATTTATTCAAACCGCCCAGAAGAAAGAAGAAAGTTTGGATACATTTATTTGATTTATTTGGTATTGAACATTGTCATTATTTTTCAGATAAAAATTTATCTGACATTTATGTGTTCGCTTGCGATTGAATTAATTTATTTACATTAATATACAACTATTTTCGATTCAAGACAATCTTTTATTTATCGACTCTACTTCATTACCAGCAAACATTTCAAAACTTAAAGATTACATCATCGAAAGCAAATTTGTTCATCTCAATTATCATAACTTCGACGATACAAGTCAACAAAATTAACTTAAACTCAATAAGCATCTCAATAATTCAACGAATCCACCACACCTTGAGTGAATCTCAACGATTGAGCTAGATAAATGGGACAAGAGTAGTGAATTTCTGAGTAAATTTACACCACCTGAAGACTTCATTTTATTTTATAAATTTTGTTCTCACTTTGAGAACTGGCGCCTAACAAAACCAGGGTGGTGCAGTTTACGAAAGGGATTACACAGCAATAGTTTTATTGAATATCAAACATATTACACAGTTGTACACAATTTCTTAATACATTGATTTTTTAGCGATGTCACCACATCGTCTTATTTTGGAGAATGAAGCTCTATCTAGTAATGATGTTACCAAATTTGATTTGAAAATGACTGCTGTCCAAGTTCTACTATATTAGGGACTTTTGAAATAAGTACACTTCAATCTGAACGAACAGTTTTTCTCATGGAAAACTTTACGTTATTACAATTCATGTCATCTCTGGTAAGTAAACGAAATTATTTGGTGATATTGGGCATGTTTTTAAACTACTCGAGCAGCTGTTCGAGTACTCGAACAAAAAGGTGCGTTTTTAAACTACTGCATCAATTGTCATCAGTCGTTTTAAAAGTCCCCCCCCTCTGCTCGAACGCATTACTCGAGCAAATTTTCATGCACCGGATCGTAAGGTAGTGCATTTGAGCAGAACTTTGTTGCATTTGTTCATAACCTACAAATTCGTCAAGTCAAACGTGTTAAAAATGGATTCTTCCGAATTATTAAATGAAAAATAAAACGAAAATAATAATTTTCGTTTTTTATTATCAAAATTTAATTTGTTAGCTTGACAAATGACTAGTGCAACAATAGGATATAGTAAAAAACACAAAGCGGAGGAATGTGGGTTGCATAACCAGAACTCCTCCTATAAATCAAAAAGTTTACCCGCGCTTTTGTCCTAAAGCTCGCTTGTGTACCATACATTGTTAGAATTTTAAAGCAATCGAAAAATTTTCTACTTTGTTACAATTTCGTGATATGGTATTATAAATCAATTATAATTAAACAGCAATTGAAGGGCCTAGTGGAAAAAGTAGTTAAGTCACTTTTTTTTCAATTTGTTGATTTTTATACTAATTTGTAGAGAATAAATGCCGCAATGTGAAAATGTGCTCAACTACAAATTGAAAAAAAGTGACAACTACTTTTTCCACTAGGCTCTTCAATTATTCATTGCTACAATAGAACTGTAATACATAATTTTGTGCAGGATACCGGTAGTTTTGTGTTGTATTTTAGGTTAAATTTTGGATTTTATTTACCTCTGCCATGGATTCGTAAGAATTGAAGCAATAACTTCAGGCCCGTAGCCAGGATTTCATTTCGGGGGGGGCACTTGTAAAAAGTCTTTTGTAAAAAGTAAATTTTTGGGGGTTCCCCCTTTTATTGCAATTTTTTTTAAGTTTTATTTATTTATATATTAAACTACTTTTTAAAAAAAATTTTAAAAGTAAAATTTTCGGGGGTTCCCCTTCCGGGAATTTATATTATTACAAACAAATTTTTTCAATATTTTATATATCTTAATTTATTTTAAAAAAATTAAATTTATTTTTATCTAAAACAAACATTACATGAAGACTTTATTCACTCTCTACTTTATAATTTAAACTCTAAGCGCCTTTCTTTTTTCATCGCAAAATTATCTATTATAATATCAGTATCAATATTTATATCCCTATGAATATTCATGAGTGCTAGACCGTTTAGCCTTTCTTCACCAGTCGCCATCTGTTGACATTTTTCGAATTAAAGCCGCCCTCCCGCCATCTGTTGACAGTATTTTGAATCACTGACTGTACGTCAGATTAATTATTTGACAAATTAAATTTTTTGTCAAACTTGTGATTTGATTTTCGAAAAAAGCGAATAACTTTTTCCCCGCTCGAATTTCTTCTCCATATATGCGAGAATAGTTGCGCCTGGAGCTACAAAATAACTGTGCAAAATTTGGTTGAGATCGGTCCACGGGTCTAGGAACGTATAGCGAACAAACAAACAAACACGCAAACAGATCTTCTCTTTTATATATTTAGATAATGTTACAAATACCAACCAAATAATTACAAAAAATGTGGAAAATTCCAAAAATAAATTTTAAACAGAGTCAGGCCCAGCGCCGGATTTAGACTTGATAAGGCCCTAAGCTATTTGAGATACCGGGCCCTTTATAAATATATTTAAGTATATATGACTTGATATGACAATTGCTCACTCGGAAAATTTTTTTTGGGGCCCCCAAGAAAGTGGGGGCCGGCCCTAAGCTATAGTTTGTGTAGCTTATACGTCAATCCTGCACTGGTCAGGCATGAATAGAGTTTATATTTTATTCTTAACAGCTATTATGTTTACCATTACATGGTTTTTATATTAAATTAATTCCATGGCTTTCAGGTAAAAAAAGGGATAAGCAGGGTTGACCTATAAGCCGACAAGGTAAATAACAATGAATTACGGCAAATAAATTTGGAAAAAAACTTTTTACGTAAATCCTGCACTGGTCAGGCCTGAATAGAGTTTATACTTTATTCTTAACAGCTATTATGTTTACCGTTACATGGTTTTTATATTAAATTAATTCCATGGTTTTCAGGTAAAAAAAGGGATAAGCAGGGTAACCTATAAGCCGACAAGGTAAATAACAATGAATTACGGCAAATAAACTTGGAAAAAAATTTTTCCCACTTTAAAATACAGCTATTTCATTTTCGAAATTTAAATTTTTTAATTTCCAAAAAAAATTTTTATTTCTTTTGAACATTTCGGGGGGGGCACGTGCCCCCAGGTGCCCCCCCCCTGGCTACGGGCCTGAATAACTTGCTAGGTATTATGCGAAATTACATAACAATTACTTTTTAGTAGTGTATGCCCTCATTGCCTTAAAAAGTTCTATGATATTTTAACCAAAAATCGACATGAGAAAAATTCATTCAATTGCAATTACAAAAGGGCACATATTTTGTCCAATCTGTGTCGAAGAAAACAAGGTAAGTATTGGAACTTATTTTTTATTAATGAAACATATTATATAGATACACATGATATAGTAATCGAACGGGAAAAATTACATTTTGATACTTGCCAGGATTTTCAAAATTGACAGGTACTTGAAAAACAGGAAGTAAATTATGCAAAAGAGAACATGGTAAAGAAACTGAATACAAGAATAGAGTATTACAACTGTAATCGTAGCAATACGAGAGGTAGCAGTGTTTTTTACATGAAAAATACTTGGTTTAATTAAAATTATTTCATTTAAGAATAAATTTAAAAGTAATTGCTCTAAAAGAACAATGAAATACGAGGGAAGCATTAAAATTGATGGCAATAGAGTAATCGTACTGATTTGTTAATTGTTTTTTGATGTTTTTAAAACTTGTTATTTATATTTATTAGATTGATACTTTATAGAATATTTGTTAATTTTAAGTTTAATAATAAGGTAATTTTAAATTGTATAATAAAATAGTAGCAAAATAATTAACTATTGTATATAGGAGTAAATAAAATTTGTACTAGAGAATTGTACAACTGTTAATTTTTCGAAAATTACACATCTCGTTATTAATTTTTAAATTTTGATCAATTTAAATGTGTTATGTTCATACGTACCTACCGAAAAACAACATTGTAATACAATGCTATATACCTTCCCAATTAATACCTAAATAACTTACGAATGCGTTTGTTTGACTAAAAATGTCTAGAAGAAAACCAAATTAAACTAAGTAAGTAACGTACAAAAACATTTGAAATAGAAAGAGCGGGTAAATTTTTTAATTTAAAGGAGAGGCCGAGTTATGCAACCCACATAACTACGGATAGGAGAAGAGCGTATAACCCAATATAACCTCTCTCAGGCTTTGTGTTATTTACTGTATCCTTGCAACAATATCGTTTGACATATTTTAGGTTAGGTTAGACATAGGTGTATTCACTACTGATAGATGGCGATAAGAAACAAACTTTTGCGTTTCTTAACTACACCAGTTCTAACAGTTCTAACCCATGTTCTAACCTGCTCGAATTTGGTTCGAGCAATTATTGCTCGAGCAACCGGTACAGTTTAAAATCACACCCATTAGTTCCGGAAGGTAATAGATAATAGATAATAGATAATAGATAATAGATAATAGATAATAGTTAATAGATAATAGATAATAGATAATAGATAATAGATAATAGATAATAGATAATAGATAATAGATAATAGATAATAGATAATAGATAATAGATAATAGATAATAGATAATAGATAATAGATAATAGATAATAGATAATAGATAATAGATAATAGATAATAGATAATAGATAATAGATAATAGATAATAGATAATAGATAATAGATAATAGATAATAGATAATAGATAATAGATAATAGATAATAGATAATAGATAATAGATAATAGATAATAGATAATAGATAATAGATAATAGATAATAGATAATAGATAATAGATAATAGATAATAGATAATAGATAATAGATAATAGATAATAGATAATAGATAATAGATAATAGATAATAGATAATAGATAATAGATAATAGATTATAGATAATAGATAATAGATAATAGATAATAGATAATAGATAATAGATAATAGATAATAGATAATAGATAATAGATAATAGATAATAGATAATAGATAATAGATAATAGATAATAGATAATAGATAATAGATAATAGATAATAGATAATAGATAAATAGATAATAGATAATAGATAATAGATAATAGATAACAGATAACAGATAACAGATAACAGATAATAGATAATAGATAATATTTATTTATTTATCGTATGGCGTGTACACAAAATAGAAAAGAAACTACATGTCAATAATGCACAGTCAAATCGCGATGTTCAGGGTTTCAATCCAAGTGACAGCCGGCGGGGTGGCCCTCAAAAAGTCTTCAGCTGTACAGTGGCTCGGTCTGCTTTTGCAGTTATAGGAGAGATGGTGTATAGTTTGCCTTTCTTCGCCGCAGTCGCATGCGGCTGATACGGATTTGCCCCATTTTAACAGCGAATCAGCACATACCCCACAGCCTGTCCGGACTCTGTTCAATCTGCACCATGTATTCCGCGGCAGGGCAAAACCAGGTGGCGTCTGTCCGGTGTGGAGAACATCGCGGATCTCAGGTAGCGCTTTAGCTTGCCAATCCCGTTCCCATTCCTGGTCCAGGCTGAAGTTGTTGGCAAGTAATCGTTCAGCGGTTTGAATGGGCGGTTTTCTGGAGCGCAGTCTGTG
This sequence comes from Podabrus alpinus, assembly GCA_932274525.1. Classification (NCBI taxonomy): domain Eukaryota; kingdom Metazoa; phylum Arthropoda; class Insecta; order Coleoptera; family Cantharidae; genus Podabrus; species Podabrus alpinus. The sequence continues at coordinate 76,729,023 of OW026454.1, read as the reverse complement.
GCCCAAGTGCGCGATGTCTTCATGGATTTTTAGGAGCGGATTTCTTAGGATTTTATTGTACTCTCTGACTAGAGCACTTGAGCGACGGAGGCAGGGAGGGGGGATGTTACTCAGAGTGGGCAGCCAGTGAATAGGAGTGGGTTTAATTGTTCCACTGATGATTCGCATCGAGTTATTTAATTGAACATCCACTAGGTTTGTGTGTGGGCTGTTTAGCCATACTGGTGAACAGTATTCTGCCGTCGAGTAAACCAGGCCCATGACGGAGCACCTCAGTGTATCGGCTGCAGCTCCCCAGGAGGTACCGCTAAGTTGAGAGATGATATTATTTCTGGTCTTGAGTTCTGCGGCCACGTTGGTGAGATGTTTTTTGAACGATAGTGTTCTGTCTAATGTAACGCCGAGGTATTTGGGAAACTTGTTGTGGTTTAGGCGGGTGGCATTGAACTGGACGTTCAGTTCAACGTTGGCCATCTGTAACATTACAATGTTACTGTGTTTTCCTTTCCGTTTTTTTATGAAATTTATAAAGTAAATAGAATAGTTTTACCACCTTTCGAATCGATTAATTTTAAATTAAAGATTTATGCATTTTCTAACGCCTGCCAGTTAGGTGACTTTAAAGTCGATCGAATGGAATTTTTGTGAATTTTTGAAAGATTTTGTACGATAGTCGTTAATACAGTTCTCTGACCGCTATTTTCGGAAATAAAACAGCGCCAAAAACACAAGAAAAGAAGGTCGGCAAAGCTTATAGTTAGCAGTAGCACGTAAATTTTTGTCTCCACAATAAAAACCGAAAATTATATGATTTTGAGTAGTAATCGATATCAGATTTTAAGTGTGCGTATTATACACACAGTGAGCAAACGTGAGTGCATTTTATTTTAGCACAATCCAATATTTTGAAGCCATATTTTATGATCAATTATTCGAAGCCGATAAGGAATCCATTCCGCCATTTTAAGGTCATATCTTGCCCGATCTGTGAATTTTTCACCACGGATAACCGTAAGCAGTTCAAGATAACTGATCCATTTGCCCGTATCCACCTTACGCAATCAACGGCGATAACCAGGGACGAAAATATTACGTCACCTGTAAAATCAAGACCATTTCACTCAGGAACACCTGTGCAATTATCAACTGAGAAATCCACACGTCGATTATTAAAACAAACGGATGGTATCGAAAGGTTCTTGTTATTTATTGAATATTTCAGTAGTCTGAGCTACATCATTATACATTTCAAATTCATACATATGTGTCTCTTCTCATTACATTTTAGTCTATCATTCCGAAGGAACACAACTGGATTCCGACTCACCACCTGTAGTGCACTTCCGGTGGCTAAACATTTTGAAATCAATAATACGGATACAAGGAAAAAACCGTAAGTAGTTTTGAGAATTTGCTTATCGTATGAATATTGAATGCGCTATAAAGCCTTACTAAAAAGTAGCTATTTTTTTGATAATTTCAAAACCGCTCGCACGAACTATCGCATGTCGCTTTTTTTGTAGAAGTAGAATAATTTCTCATATATTTTTTGCGAATAGATGTTTGGAGTGCTTGCAAAAAACCGATAATAAAGACCTTAGATACCAACACGGAGGCTCGTGGACCCCCGACTACCACCGTCAAATTCAAGTTGATTAGTTCAACAAAGATTGTAATAATTAATTTTAAATATCGATTTGTAAATAATAATAAGAATTCTGTTTGTATATTGTATATAATTAAGCCGTTCATTAGCACGAGCGTGTACTCATATATTTTTCCTTTCATTTATTATTTTTATTTTGACAAAAATTAAAGTGACTAAGTTAACTCCGAAATCTTTGTTTTTTTTGTCTGGCGCCCTGGCACAGTTGATTAGCAAAGCGACCCTCAGCACAAAGAATCCACGAAACGCTTTCGAGCGACCCGGCCATTCTCCGACACTGGTTAATGCCAATGAGCGAGCTGTCTTGTACTTTCCAACTACAGACGTGATAAGCGGCAATCTGAGCGGAAATTCGACGGTTTTCGCCATACATCTTGTTGGTTAGGTGGAAACATGCTGCTTCGGTTTTTGATACATTCGGTTTCAGTCCCCATTTAGCGAAGTAGGCGTTCATGGTTGTTAAGTCCTCGTTCAGTGCGTCTTCTGTTATCGAGAGGTTACTGTGACTAAATGCCAGGGCCATGTCGTCAGCATAGCAGAATTTCTTCGAGCTTGTTTCAGGGAGGTCAGCCACATACAGGTTGAAAAGCAGCGGGGCAAGCACGGATCCCTGGGGGAGACCGTTGTTCAGGGTACGTTTCTTGCTTGTTCGGTCGTTCATATTGCGGTGTTCTGAGCCACCTTAAGTATAGAACTAATTTGGGTAAATACACAGAAAAGAATTGATGAGATAAATTTAATTACGGTCCTGAACAAAATTTTGAAAGATTAAAAATTTAACAATAAAGATTATACGTTAAAAGAATTCATGCTTAATTTTATAATAAATTAATAATTAATATAAAGTCAAATCATATAAAATTTAAATCAGCAATAAAAAATAAACAACACAAAATTAGGTATACCAAAATGACGATTTTCCTGTAGATAGTTATAAATTTTTCTGTTAATTATAAGTTAATTTTAGTATTGTTATTAGTTTATAATTTCCATAGATAATTTAGTGCGTCAAACGGTTGGTAAAATTCAGTGCTTCGGACGATTTTAAGTGTTTCTAAAAACGAAAAACAATTAATTACAAAACGATAAGAACATTTCATAGTGACTTACCTTGTATATGACTGTCGTTGAAAGTACATTTATATTGGGAGCCAATCAAATAGAAGGATTTGGAATTTTGATGATCGAAGAGGTAGTTTTAAAAAATAAAAAAAAAACAGAGTCCTTAGTTACCAAAAAATAGTGACGGTATAAAAAATTTAAATTGCAATTACAAAATGCAAAAATGTAAGAAAATTAAGTGATTAAAAATGCAAAAAGAGAGTTAAAAGATCGATCTAGCAAAATATTAATGATTGAAAAAGTGAAAAGTTATGAATGTCAAAGTGTGACACGTCAAAATACATAATTGAAAAACATTAATTCAAATTTGAAAAATATCGTGTTAATCGATACAAATTGGACAAGAAAAGTGTATTTAAAGTGATTGTGAAGAGATATTTACTTTAAAGATCAATAAAATATGGATCACTCACCTGTTCTTTATATCAACAAGAGTCACCTAAGAAAACTTCGATTAAGGTAAAAACAATAAATAATAAAGTGAATATTTCAACCGCGAAGCGACAATAAAAAAAATTCAATTAACCACAAACTTTTGTTTAGTTTAGTATAAACTTGTCAGATAAATAATTTTAAGATGCTAGTTAGTTTAAGCGCTTGCGTCAATATTCAATATCTACAGTCCTAAGCATTTCATGAATAATGTCAAACAATTATTTTGAAAATATTAATAACTCGATTAAAATAAATAATTTTCATTGTGAATAATTAATGTGTTGTTTATTTAATTATAAAATCAAGAAACTAGAAAGTCATAAAATAAAATTAACAATTCAAAAGAACGTACAATCTTTAAAAGGATTCAATAAAATAAAAATAAGCGAACCCATCCCATAAGAAAAGATCTCATAGCTATAAAAAATTATTTGAGCAGTAAGGATTCATTTCTTTAAAGTGTATAGTCCCATAAACCCCAAGGACATAACATCTAATTGGCGCCCAACGTGGGGCTTCGACAGGAAAAGGGGGTAACGTTTTTACAGTTATTTTGCAACAACAACGTGAACGACTCAATTAGGGGAAGTAAAAATTAAACAATTTGAAATTTTGAAAAGTTATTATTAATATTTTGATCGTAATTGAATCCCATTTACAATGGCCGACAAAATAATTAAAAGAGATAGGTCAGAGAGGATGAAAGGAATAGAAGAAAAATTTGATTTCAAACAAATGATGGCTATGTTTATAGAAATAGCTGACAAAAATATGGAAAGATTAGAGAAGAAAGCTGATAAAAATACAGCAGAAATAATAGAAAACATCAATAAAATAGCACAAGAGGCCAAAGAAGAAAGACTACAATTAAAAGCGAAAGTATATGAGATTAAAATTCAAACTACTGAGGTAGAAGAAAAAGTAAAGTTGAAATTAGAAACCATTAACAATAAATTACAAGAAAAAAAGGTGGAGGAAAAATTAAGAAATGATCCAACACCTGTTACGAAGAAAAATCAAACTCACGTGGTAATAAGTCGAAAAACAATTAAACGACTACATTTCAAAATCCGAAAACTACGTGCCAAGCGAAAATTACAGGCAAAAGGTAATAAAATTTTGCAACAAAACAAAGTTAATTTACAAAACGGTTTATTAAATAAAGTCATTACATTTAAAAGTACAAAATTTAAAAACTTAAACAAACGGGTGACAAGTAAAAATAATTCAAAACGTCTCCATGATAAATTTATCAGGAGAGCGAAACTTACATGCATTAAACGAAGATCAGTAAACATACCGCGAAGAAATAGTAAGAAAAATGCACAACAAAAGAAAAATTATGATAGTTCACAAAATAGTGACAAAAGGAAAAATAATTATTTGCGACAGTCAAATTACATTGAAATGTTAAACAATTTAAAGCAACGTGATACTTTAAAAATTTATAAGCTACAACTATTTAAGAACGACTCAAATAAAAATAACGTTATGCGCATGGAAGGGTACAAAAGAGTACGGTTTAAATTAAAACGACGACAACTAACAATGCAAAAAGAAAACTCGGAATAGGGGATGGAATTTATGATGACAACTACAATGTAAATATTGATTGGAAAGCAATGATACCGAACAAGAGTTTATAAATAAATGTTAATGATAAATGAAGATGATTAAATATTTAGGATTAGTTGATTAGAATTAAAGTTTGTAAATTTGAGAAATTAGTTATTAGAAGAAGTTGTTATTAGAAATTGGTAAAGAAGAAGAATCATGGAAAAGAAGATTTGAAAACGTGAATTTAAAGAAGAAAGCAGAAGAAATTGAATTTTAAAACAACAATTAAAACGCGTACAAAGATTAATTATTGAAAGAGATTTTTAGAAAACAATATTTAAACGAATTTGAATTAACAAATGAAAATCCAAAGAAGCTAATAATTATTTGAAAATTAAACAAAGACCAACAAGGAGATTTAAAAAGAAGAAGAATTTTTATGAAGAAAGCAAAAATAGATTAATTGAATTTGAATTGATAATTAAGAAATGAGAAATCAAAAGAATTAATGGTTAATTACGACACTAAATGTGATATTTTTCCAATATTGTGCAGAGTACACTGAGGAAAGTTTTGTTACGTCGAAGGGGACGATTTATAAATGTACGAAACCTAGAATGGCCGGCATTATTTAAAAGATTTATTGTTAAAGAATTGACCAAAGGTAAAAGAGATTGCGAGTTAATTGAATAAGATTCGAAGAAGAGAAAGAAATTAATGCTTTATTAGTAAGAAAGACGCGAGACATTTAAATTGAATTGTTAGCAAAGAAATGAGTTAATTCAAAGACTTTAGATAGAAGTTAAAAAAAATACGAGTGATGAATTCACAAAACAGAAAAGAATTGACGAGAAGGAACCATGATTCTTGCAAACAAATGATTATTGTTAATTGAGTTAAGAATTGAGTTACAATGTTGAAATAGTTAAATGGAGTTAAATTGTTAAAAATTGAGTTACATTAGTTAAATTGAGTTGAATGAGGTACAAATTGAAATAGATTAGCCAAACCAAGTTAGAGTTAAATGTTTAGAAATTAGTTTAGTTGAGATGAGTTAAAAACAGTTCGATTTAGAACAATTCATTTGAAAATAAAATTAATTAAAAAAAAAATTGGATAAATGAGCAGAGAGAGAAGGGGAAGATTTTATTCCAATGTGAACTTACGAATCAGGATTCTAAAGCCACATTGAGAACAAAAACTTCGGGGGCAAGATGCGGTGTTTTGAGCCACTGTAAGTATAGAACTAATTTGGGTAAATACTGTGACCTTCGTTTCAATTTTTGGACGCATTTTTTTTAATTAATAAAAAAAAAATTAGAGGGCTGGGATTTGAAAAAAAAAGAGAGGAGAATAAAAAGTCAGAAAAAAAATTCAGGTCGTTGATTTGAGGAAGGTTGTTTGTGATAGTTTTGGGAGTTAGTGCCTATGAGAAAGAAGTGCGGAAACGACAAGGTTTTGTCTTTTGAATGTTCGGGTGATTGCGAATTGCAAATATTAACACCGTCGTCGGTCGTTTCCACCGTACTTGTCGGTTACGCGTAGGTAACCCGCTCCAATTATTGGGGAATTAGAAGGTCGCTGGTGGCTCTATAAAAGGTATCGTGAACTCTCTTTCTTTGTTAATTGTTCAATCCTGTTACAAAAATTGTTTAGTTATATTTAATACGTTCAGTAGTTAGTTGTTAATTGTTCAATCCTGTTATAAAAATTGTTTAGTTATATTTAATACGTTCAGTAGTTAGTTGTTAATTGTTAAATCCTGTTACAAAAATTGTTTAGTTTTATTTAATATGTTCAGTAGTTATTTGTTAATTGTTAATCTTGTTAACTTTTGTAGATTAAGTCGGGTAATTTTAGGCCGTTAGGTTAAGTATCTTTGTGTTCGTTAATAAATTTTGTTACCGCCGTTAAAGCGACCTTATTACCCGTCGTTAATTATTATTTATTCGTTAGTCCACGCTATCTCTCCTTCGTTTGCACCCAGGACTGCGAGCGAAGGACCGTTGGGAAGTGTGGGCGAATTACTTCGTCTTGGTGGCGCCCATCCTTTCCCCCCGTTCAATAGAAAGAGAGGTAAGTCCCTTACGCGCCGGCCAGTTCCCCCGGGTATTTCAAATACCAAAATCGACCACGACCACTCCACTGAGCCAGCCGTCGTGCAACTGGTCCCGTGTCCGCTTACTCTCTCTTTGGGTCAATTTAGGCCCGTCGCAAATTTGGCGCCCATCGTCTTGAGGCCCTCGAGTTTGCTTATTTTTGCAGTTAACCAAGTCTTCTTGCGTATTTGTTGGAAAATTTAAATTATGTCTTTAGCTTCGCCTAAGTCGGCGATGGAGAACACGCTCCAGGTTTTGTTGAGCGGATATAGGTTTAATGTGGATAGACTGCTGAAGTCAGAACTAAGTTTTGAACTTTCAGTTCGTGGTATCCCCTCGGACTCCACCGTTGTTAACTTGAGGAAGTTGCTGCGTAAGGCTTTGAACGCCGAGCGTGACAACCCAAACATATTTCGTCCCCAACATATGTTTAGTTTTGAGACAGATGCCGCGGCCATTGGCAATGCATTTGAGTCGTTAACTATTTTGTTTGATACTGCGGATTTAAGTAAAGCGGCCGTTATCTGTGAGACAAAACTAGTTCATGTTTTCAATCGAATTAGAAGTTCGGTCCCGGAAAACGGTGCGCAGGCTCTGCTTAAGGCGGATTGGTTCGTGTCGCTTCGTGATTATGTTTCGGGCTTTGAAACTGCTCGATTATCACTAGATAGTTCTGCTGCGGTTACTGATACCCCAGATTTGGCTGAGGGTTTAGCAAAGTTGAATATGTCGGTTTCACAAGAGTTGGTTACGACCGATGCTGCCGTCCCACCTGTGATAAACTCTTCTGCTTTTGTTGAGGCTGCTCCTTCGGCGTTAAATGTAACGGCCCCTGGTGCTGTTTTGGCTACTATCGCTCCTACATCAAACAATCAGTCCGTTTCGGATCCCCCATTGGTTTCGGTTTCATCGCCGAGTTCAGATTATGTCAAACCTATCCCAGTGGTAAAATGGGGTATTTCTTTTAAAGGTGATAAGTCCCAATCAGTTAACGCGTTTCTAGAACAAGTTGAAGAGCTTAGCGTAGCTCGCAATGTGTCTAAGGAACGTTTGTTCCGGGAATCTTTTGACCTTTTCAAGGACAAAGCTTTAGTTTGGTTTCGTGCCAACAAAGTACTTTGTCGAGATTGGAATGAACTAGCTACCGCGTTACGGGATGAATATTTACCACCGGATTACGATGATGTGTTGTTAAGAGAAATTGAGCGTCGCACTCAAGGTGCTAACGAGTCTTTAGGGATGTATGTCGCGATTCTTACCAACATGTTTTCGCGATTAACCGAAAAACTTTCTGAAGCTAGGCAGTTGAAAATCGTGCGTAGAAATCTCACTCCTTTTTATCAGACGCACTTGGGTTTGTCTGAAATTACGTCGTTTCGCCATCTGGCAAGATTGGGTAAGGCAATTGAGGAGAAACATTCCCAAATTGAAAATTATGTACCCCCGGTTAAACGTAAGTCTGACTTAGAGCCAGACCTTGCTTATTTAGACACTTATGGTGAATTCTCAGACAGTGGGATGGGAAAAACCTTCCATCGTCCTTCATCCTCTCCTGCGGCGCCTTCTGCTCGTTTTGCTGCGGTGACTACATCTCCTGCACCCCGTGACGTCGCGCAATCGTTGCATAGGTCCAAGCCTTCATTGTGTTGGAACTGTAATTCACCCCGTCATTTAGCTCGGGAGTGTACGGCTCCGAGGAAAGCTTCCCTGTATTGTTATCGTTGCGGTGAGCCAAACTTTACGGTGCTTACCTGCCCCAAATGTGCTTCGAGTTCGGGAAACGATCGTCGAGGTCAGTGAAATACGGGCTCGCTACCTCGCATGTCTTTCGAAATTCGTCCCGTTACGTTCATGAGTTGTTGTCGGAACGCGATAGACTGTTTATTAAAAATAAAGTGTTGTTGGATTTTATCATCGAACATGCGCGCGACGATGAACGTCCGTACGTTACTGTAGACATTTGCGGTACTCGGATTTTCGCGTTATTGGACTCTGGTGCTACGCGCACTATTATTGGTGGAAAAGGTTGGGATATTTTGTCTCAAACCGGATTTAGTATGAATCGTCGTTTTCGTTCTGGTTGTGCGTTGGCCAATGGACGTTCAATTTTGGTTGCCGGTGCCGTCGATCTTCCGATCAATTTAAGCGGTCGAACCGTAATTATTACTGCCCTTGTTGTCCCTGATGTATCTCCACTGCTGATCCTAGGTATCGATTTTTGGAAAACCATAGGCTTTGTCCCTGATGTGTTCCGTGGAGAATGGCGCTTTTCGAATCCTGATGCTGCCACTGTGATGTCTGTGTCGTCTACGGTAACGCCTGTGTCAAAGTTGACTGACGAACAGAAAATGGAGTTGAGCTCCTTAATAGATGAGTCCTTTCCGTCGATTGTCCCTAACATTCTTGGATGTGCTACTAATGTGTCGCACCGGATTGTAACTACTTCCCCACCCATCAAGCAGCGCTACTACCCTGTGTCCCCTGTCGTACAGCGCCAGATCGACGAAGAATTGAAGACGATGCTCGATGCGGGCGTCGTGGAAAAATCGAACAGTGGTTGGTCTAGTCCCGTACTTCTAGTGAAGAAGAAGGATGGAAAATTCCGATTTTGCGTGGATTTTAGAAAAGTCAATGCTGTCAGCGAACGTGATGCGTATCCCCTCCCCTATGTTTCGTCGATTTTGGATCGCTTGGGTAATGCCCAGTACATTACCAGCCTCGATATCAAATCTGCGTATTGGCAGATTCCATTGGATCCCGACTCCAAGCAGTACACTGCTTTTACCATCCCTGGTCGAGGATTGTTCCAATTTACCCGCATGGCTTTCGGTCTTCATAACGCACCTGCAACTTGGCAGCGTTATGTGGACAAGGTTTTGGGCCCTGAGCTCGAACCGTTTGTGTTCGTATACCTAGATGATGTTATCATCTGCACCCCAACTTTTGAGAAGCACATGGATGTTTTGCGCGAGGTGTTAAAAAGACTAAGAGACTCCGGCCTCACCCTCAGTAAAGACAAGTGTAATTGGTGCTTGTCTCAGTTGACTTATCTCGGTTATGTAGTCAGTGACCAAGGTTTATCGGTTGACCCTCAAAAGGTAGACGCGATTTTGCGTGTCCCTGCACCTAAGTGCGTGACAGAAGTACGTCGCATTATCGGTATGGTATCGTGGTACCGCCGGTTTATCCCGAACTTTTCATCGATAATCTCACCAATGACTGCCTTGCTTCGGCGTAATCACCACTTTTTATGGACAGAAGAGTGTGATTTTGCGCTAAAGACCCTTAAGAACAATTTAGTGAGTGCTCCCATCCTTACTTGTCCCGATTTTTCTTTCCCTTTTTCTGTCCAGACCGACGCGTCCGGGTACGGAATCGCGGCCGTGTTGACTCAAGAAGTCGATGGGGACGAGCGGGTCATCAGTTATTTGAGCCGCTCTTTGACGAAACAAGAGCAGAATTTTTCGGTCACTGAGAGAGAGTGTCTCGCGGTAATGTGGGCCGTGGAGAAGTGGCGTCCTTACCTCGAAGGGTCGCATTTTAAAGTTATTACGGACCATTATAGTCTTGTTTGGTTGGCTAATTTAAAAGAGCCTACTGGTCGTTTATGTAGATGGGCAGTGAGGCTACAGCAGTATGATTTTGAAGTCATACACCGTAAGGGCAAAGACAATATAGTGCCTGACGCGTTGTCGCGTGCAGTTCCGGTCCTCGCCGCTGTGTCGGACAGAACAGTTGTTGTAGAACCTTCAGTGAGTGCGATTGACATTATAAATGCGACTGATATGGATCGCGTGGCTGGCCCCGACAAGTGGTATCGGTCCATGCTTGCGCGTATCACGAATAAACCGAATTCATTTCCGAAGTGGAAAGTAGAAAATGGTGTTCTTTATAAACACGTTCCTGCCGATTATCCAGACTTACGAGAAGAGGTTGATACTTGGAAAGAGGTCTTGGCTGACCATCGCCGACGCGATGTTATCCGGTCTTGTCACGATGAACCTACCTCAGGTCATTTAGGCATTCGGAAAACTTTAGATCGGGTTGCTCGTAATTTTTATTGGCCAAAAATGAAATATACTGTCACTAAGTATGTGAATCGCTGTTCCATTTGTATTGCTCACAAACCAGAGCAGAAGAAGCCGGCTGGTTTAATGGTTCGCCATCCTGTAGTTACGAGACCGTGGCAGATGATCTCTGTAGATCTTGTTGGGCCTTTACCCCGGTCTACACGCGGATATTGTTATATTTTGGTGGTGGCGGATTATTTTTCAAAATTTTCGCTATGTTTTCCCTTGCGTGCCGCTACTGCTGCTGCCGTGACGCGACGCGTTGAAGAGGAAGTCTTTCTGATGTTTGGTGTGCCAGAAATTGTATTGTGTGATAACGGTGTTCAGTTTAGGAGTCGTGAATTCCAGAACATGGTACGTCGTTACCAAGCTAAGATTACTTTTAGTGCTCTTTATCACCCTCAAGCGAATCCAGTTGAGAGAGTGAACCGCGTACTCAAAACTATGCTCGCTTCTTATGTCGCTGATAATCACCGCACTTGGGACAAATATTTGGCACAAGTTGCTTGCGCGATGCGGACCGCCGTTCATGAAGTTACCGGCGTAACGCCTTATTTCGCGAATTTCGGTAAGGAGATGTGCATAAACGGTAGCGCAATAGAGCCGGATGACTCTGAAGCGACAGAAGTGTCGTTTGGAGATCGTTCGAGGATGAAAGGACCTAAAGACTTCCAATTGTTATATGACGATATTGTCGTGCGGCTACAGGCCGCTTATGAGAAAAATAAGCATTACTACGACCTTCGTCGTAGACCCGCAAATTTCCGTGTTGGGGATTCGGTTTGGCGTCGCAATCACGTCCTGTCAGACGCTTCGCGATTCTATAATGCGAAACTTGCCCCCAAGTTTGTGGGCCCATTTATTATCAAGTCACAGCTGTCAAACGCGACTTACGAACTCTCGGATGAATCCGGAGATATTCGTGGTGTTTGGCATGCACAAGACCTCAAGCCTACCCCGGAAGATTAGTCCCGTCGTCATTTTATTTTAATTTTCTTTAGTTTAGGTTGTTTCGTCCCTTTAGTTGCTCCTACCCCACCGAAGTGTTTCTTTGGTAAGGGGGGTGTGACCTTCGTTTCAATTTTTGGACGCATTTTTTTTAATTAATAAAAAAAAAATTAGAGGGCTGGGATTTGAAAAAAAAAGAGAGGAGAATAAAAAGTCAGAAAAAAAATTCAGGTCGTTGATTTGAGGAAGGTTGTTTGTGATAGTTTTGGGAGTTAGTGCCTATGAGAAAGAAGTGCGGAAACGACAAGGTTTTGTCTTTTGAATGTTCGGGTGATTGCGAATTGCAAATATTAACACCGTCGTCGGTCGTTTCCACCGTACTTGTCGGTTACGCGTAGGTAACCCGCTCCAATTATTGGGGAATTAGAAGGTCGCTGGTGGCTCTATAAAAGGTATCGTGAACTCTCTTTCTTTGTTAATTGTTCAATCCTGTTACAAAAATTGTTTAGTTATATTTAATACGTTCAGTAGTTAGTTGTTAATTGTTCAATCCTGTTATAAAAATTGTTTAGTTATATTTAATACGTTCAGTAGTTAGTTGTTAATTGTTAAATCCTGTTACAAAAATTGTTTAGTTTTATTTAATATGTTCAGTAGTTATTTGTTAATTGTTAATCTTGTTAACTTTTGTAGATTAAGTCGGGTAATTTTAGGCCGTTAGGTTAAGTATCTTTGTGTTCGTTAATAAATTTTGTTACCGCCGTTAAAGCGACCTTATTACCCGTCGTTAATTATTATTTATTCGTTAGTCCACGCTATCTCTCCTTCGTTTGCACCCAGGACTGCGAGCGAAGGACCGTTGGGAAGTGTGGGCGAATTACTTCGTCTTGGTGGCGCCCATCCTTTCCCCCCGTTCAATAGAAAGAGAGGTAAGTCCCTTACGCGCCGGCCAGTTCCCCCGGGTATTTCAAATACCAAAATCGACCACGACCACTCCACTGAGCCAGCCGTCGTGCAACTGGTCCCGTGTCCGCTTACTCTCTCTTTGGGTCAATTTAGGCCCGTCGCAATACACAGAAAAGAATTGATGAGATAAATTTAATTACGGTCCTGAACAAAATTTTGAAAGATTAAAAATTTAACAATAGAGATTATACGTTAAAAGAATTCATGCTTAATTTTATAATAAATTAATAATTAATATAAAGTCAAATCATATAAAATTTAAATCAGCAATGAAAATAAACAACACAAAATTAGGTATACCAAAATGACGATTTTCCTGTAGATAGTTATAAATTTTTCTGTTAATTATAAGTTAATTTTAGTATTGTTATTAGTTTATAATTTCCATAGATAATTTAGTGCTTCGAACGGTTGAAAAAATTCAGTGCTTCGGACGATTTTAAGTGTTTCTAAAAACGAAAAACAATTAATTACAAAACGATAAGAACATTTCATAGTGACTTACCTTGTATATGACTGTCGTTGAAAGTACATTTATATTGGGAGCCAATCAAATAGAAGGATTGGGAATTTTGATGATCGAAGAGGTAGTTTTGAAAATAAAAAAAAACGGAGTCCTTAGTTACCAAAAAATAGTGACGGTATAAAAAATTTAAATTGCAATTACAAAATGCAAAAATGTAAGAAAATTAAGTGATTAAAAATGCAAAAAGAGAGTCAAAAGATCGATCTAGCAAAATATTAATGATTGAAAAAGTGAAAAGTTATGAATGTCAAAGTGTGACACGTCAAAATACATAATTTAAAAACATTAATTCAAATTTGAAAAATATCGTGTTAATCGATACAAAGTGGACAAGAAAAGTGTATTTAAAGTGATTGTGAAGAGATATTTACTTTAAAGATCAATAAAATATGGATCACTCACCTGTTCTTTATATCAACAAGAGTCACCTAAGAAAACTTCGATTAAGGTAAAAACAATAAATAATAAAGTGAATATTTCAACCGCGAAGCGACAATAAAAAATTCAATTAACCACAAACTTTTGTTTAGTTTAGTATAAACTTGTCAGATAAATAATTTTAAGATGCTAGTTAGTTTAAGCGCTTGCGTCAATATTCAATATCTACAGTCCTAAGCATTTCATGAATAATGTCAAACAATTATTTTGAAAATATTAATAACTCGATTAAAATAAATAATTTTCATTGTGAATAATTAATGTGTTGTTTATTTAATTATAAAATCAAGAAACTAGAAAGTCATAAAATAAAATTAACAATTCAAAAGAACGTACAATCTTTAAAAGGATTCAATAAAATAAAAATAAGCGAACCCAACCCATAAGAAAAGATCTCATAGCTATAAAAAATTATTTGAGCAGTAAGGATTCATTTCTTTAAAGTGTATAGTCCCATAAACCCCAAGGACATTACAATATGTACTTGAAAGGTGCGATTTGTCAGCATATTTTCAATTAGCCATTCAATTCAATAGATAATAGATAATAGATGAAAAAACCATACAAGTTTAGAAATGCAATGAGATAAAAGTCAGAATAAGAAGAACGGCGAGGTAAGAAAACGTAATAGGAAGGAGCTGGAAAGCAACACGGAATCCGAATTACAAGCATTTCAAGCAAAAAGGTCACCTGATCAGAAACAAGCTCAATTAAAGAGAGCCAAAACTGAATTGGGTACAAACAAGCTATCGTTAAAATAAATAAAAAATTATTTTTTCGCATCGAAGTAAAACTAGAAAGTTCATTTTAAATTTAAAACAAATTTTAATTTTATTATACATAAGATGTGTTTATAATGACAATTTCGAGGGTTCTGATTGGGTTTGAATTATACGGGCGGACGGACGGACACGAAGCCAGATCATAAGGCTTCTTGCTATACTTTGTATAGAAGCCTGAAATGGAGGTGGCCGAAGTAGAAGGAATGTTTGAAGACCTGATGAAGAAATTTAATAGAAGTACAGATATCAAAAACCATTTTTTTCCCCAATATTTTGGAGTAATAAATTAAAAATAAAAATTCGTCTTTTTCAAATTGACGACTTTTTGATCTCATCTGCGTGTGATGTAACACGTTGGAGTAGTATATTGACATTACTTTATGAGAGAGATACCCCTATAATTTTTACACACCCTTTTTATCGCCCTTTTTGTGAATTGGGATTATTACCCCTTCTTTCCATTCTTTTGGGATCTTTTCGTTTTTCCATACAAGTTCCATCAGATACTGCATCATATTGACCATATTATGTGTTCCCCCATTTTTGAGACACTCTGCAGGAATTCCGTCTCATCCTGATGCTCTCTTATTCCTTAGTTTCTCTACTGCCTTATGTATTTCCTCCGTCGTCAGCGCCTCAACCAGTATTGAGCGCTGAGCTCGATCTGGCTGGTTCGGTTTAACGTGGTCTTTAACACGCAAAGGAAAAACTGTGGGAAAGAAAAGTAACTTTAACAGAATGATAAGGATTGAGGTTCCTTATCCTTATCCTTATAAGGATAAGGATTGAAAATATGGGTAGATTAATAAAAAAAAGTATAACAAAACTGTTAAGTATTCACAAAAACCACAATAATTTCTAATTTTACTTTATTTTATTTTTGCCAATTACTCTTGTTCTTTGTGATCTTTGTGTTCTTCCTTTTCCTCCTCCCCTTCGTCTTCTAATAAGGGATTTTCAAAATCGGACAGCAATATTGGCAATACCTCTTCTTCTTTCTGTTCTTCTATTTCCTTCTCCCCTTCGTCTTCTAATAAGGAATTTTCAAAAGCACGCAGCGATATTGCCAATTCCTGTTCTTCTTTCTGTTTCTTCTTCATATAGGCAGCAGCCAATTCTTCCTCTCTTTTTCTTTTTCGTATACCTTTTGCTGCGACTTTCTTTTTTGCAATAGTTAATGCATTCCTATGCATGGGGTTTCCGCCAAAATCTTGCAATACTTCTTTTAAAGATTTTATAGTGGCTTGAGTGAATTCCTCTCTTACTTCCCAATCTTCATATTTAGCAAACGATAAAGCCCTGTTTAGCGCCCCTTCCACAACCTTATTCAATTCTCGTAAAGCCATTTTTTAACCGACTTCAAAAAAGGAGGAGGTTATCAATTCGTCTGTATTTTTTTTTTAATGTTTGTTACCTCATAACTCCGTCATTTATTAACCGATTTTCAAAATTTTTTCACAATTCGAAAGGATATAGTTTCAGATTGGTCCCATTTAAATTTCATCAAAATCGGTTGAGTACTTTGGTTTTTATAAATTAAATAAGACGGTCATCTGCAGTTAAACACTTCAGGTCAACGTCGTTGTCATAGTTACGTTGCGATTTTGACACTAAAAGTTTGACATAACAATGTTAACCTTAAAAATGACAGATGACATATACACAGTGGCGTTGCACAAATAGTCAGTAGCGGCTCGAGAATAGGGGCACAAGTTTGACATAAGAATGTTAACCTTAAAAATGTATGTATGTATGTATGTATGTATGACAACTCATGCTTTCAAATGGCTTCATTCGGAGCAACAAACATTTTCTCCAAATTAACCTATTTACTTTTAATTTAAAGCGCTCAAAATTGGTTATTGCCTTCAATAGTCTTTTCTTATGAATATAAAAAAAGAATTATATTGATACGACGTTTAGTTTTTTAAATTTGTACAAAAGATTAGAGGCTTCTTTCAACATCATTCCCTCTCTCTCTTTCCGCAGCGCACTCTTAAGGAACGCAAGATTCACTGAAAAGCAAGAAATAAAAAAAATTTTTACAAAAAAACAAAAACCGACTTCAAAAAAATGCACTAAAAAAATTGCACTAAAAAGTAAAAAATAATTGCGTTATTTTTAGACTTGAATCTACTCACAAAATATAAATTTTTTATTATAATAAAAAAAATATAAATTGTTATTTTTGGAGTCGGTGCCAGCCAAGCTGTTAAGAAATTTACAAAATGTATTTGAAATCACATTAATACGACAATGTAGCAATACCGATGTATTTGAAATCACATTAATACGACAATGTAGCAATACCGATGTCGTGTATACCTAGTGGTACTCCGCTACTTCGTTAATACACGTTTGTTAACCTTGGCTGGCACCGACTCCAAAAATAGCAATTTATATTTTTTTTATTATAATAAAAAATTTATATTTTGTGAGTAGATTCAAGTCTAAAAATAACGCAATTATTTTTTACTTTTTAGTGCAATTTTTTTAGTGCATTTTTTTGAAGTCGGTTTTTGTTTTTTTGTAAAAATTTTTGTAAAGACATTTTTAGTTCACGTTCAACACATTAAGTCATTATAAGTCATTTGGTTTATATAGTATGCATTTAATTATAAATAAAAAGGATTCAAAGATTAATTATATTTAAAAATAAAAGGATTAAAAAAATAATTGAAGGGCCTAGTGGAAAAAGTAGTTAAGTCACTCTTTTTCCAATTTGTTGATTTTTATACTAATTTGTAGAGAATAAATGCCCCAATGTGAAAATGTGCTCAACTACAAATTGAAAAAAAGTGACTTAACTACTTTTTCCACTAGGCCCTTCAATTGTAATAATAACAATAATAAAAATACAAATACAGATTTTAATTTCAAAAACTCATCGTGCCACCTACCGGTGAACAACTTAGTTGATCACGCAGAATACGAAAATGTACTCCCCCACTCTGACACAACCTAAAAAAGTAAAAAAGAACTTCGTCTCGCCTCAATTTAACACCTTCAGATAAACTCCAGAGTGATAATAAAACATAGATAGTTTAAATTTCAATGTGATTTATTTAAATGGAATCGAAATCAGTAGAGAGCGATATGATAAACAATGTTTTTCAATTTGTTTTCCGGCGCAAAAACAAACAACGAAGACGGTTTGCCAACACGCGAACAGGAAACGTACAGCTGATCGTGCGAAAAACAGGGAAATTCGAGATTAATCCCACAGACTTCCAACGATTGGCCTTGCGATTTATTGATTGTCATCGCAAAAGCCAATCTAACGGGGAACTGAATCCGCTTGAATTGGAATGGCAGATCAATTGTTGACTTTGTTTATTTCCTCTGTTATCTTCATCTTACTCCTCGCTTCTTTGTTTGTTTATTACCCTTTATTACTGGGTAGAGTGTGTGTATTATGTTATTCTACCAGGTCTGTACCTAGGGTATGTTTCTTTCTATAGACAACGAAAGTGTGACGTCAAAATGGGGCGTATACTTGTGGTAACCTTTCCAAACAAACTGATATTGCCGTGTTAACTGCCATAAGAGAATTTGTTTTTGCTGTTTTTTATATTGTGTTTAATTAATAAAGATTTTAGTTTTAATAGTTATTAGTTAAAGACCTTAAATAGTGCATTTTTATAGTATAGCGTAATTTTGAAGCTATGCTTCTTATCGCACGGGTATCGCACGGGCAGTTAACTGAAAGAAATCGTACGTCACACCAAATTGTTAACGCAAATGTGTAACGCAAATGTGTAACGCAAATGTGTAACGCAAATGTGTCGCAATTTCGTCACACAAATTTCGACCAATGAAAAGAAAAGTATTTTAAATCAAGGAGGTAATTATTTTAAACGTCAAAATCTCAATTATGCAATCTCAAAGTCAAAAATTATACAATCAATTATAAAATCTCAATTTATAACGTCAAAATATAACAAAACAAAACTAACAAAATTAAAAAATTCCCGGCTCCCCCCTTTCTCCCTTTTCGTGGGTCGGCAAAAAACGTCGAAAAAATTTTCCCGTATTCTTATAAGAAAGTTGGAGGCCGAAGGCCGAAGGCCGAAGGCCGACCCGAATTCTTAAATGCCAGTGGGAGGCCGAAGGCCGACCCGACCCGTGTTCTCTAAAGCAAGTGGGAGGCCGACCCGTATTCTTATAAGCACGTTGGAGGCCGAAGGCCGACCCGTAGTTTTATAAGCAAGTTGGAGGCCGAAGGCCGACCCGTATTCTTATAGGCAAGTTGGAGGCTGAAGGCCGACCCGTATTCTTAAATGCTGTCCTTAATGAGTCTCCAATTTTCAATGATTTCAAAATCGCATTTTTCAGATCTTCGGAATATTCTTTCGTCTTTACCATGATTCTTACTGTTTAAAGCGCGGGTCGCATTATGCTGGTTGCCAGCTGCTGCTTACCAGCGGCTGGTAGTAGTGCCAGCAAGCAGCGGCGGGCAATCTGGTCACACTACTGTTGCTGCTACTCGCCACTCTCCAGTTAGTCATTCATTTGTCGTTTCACGTAAAAAGCTAATTAAGCAGTTGTTAAGAGAGGGTGTCAGGGAGCTTAGTTTAGAAATTCTTAACCAGCTTCACCGCAAACAGAGACGATGGTGGGTCAGGCCATGGATACAAAGAAGGGAAGAATTAGGGGCATCGTCAAGACTTCTCCAAGAGCTGAAAGAAGAGGATCCAGAAACATACAGAAATGTTTTAAGAATGACGGCCCCTCAATTTCATTTCGGCCTCCCACTTGCTTTAGAGAACACGGGTCGGGTCGGCCTTCGGCCTCCCACTGGCATTTAAGAATACGGGTCGGCCCTCGGCCTCCAACTTGCTTATAAGAATACGGGAAAATTTTTTCGACGTTTTTTGCCGACCCACGAAAAGGGAGAATGGGGGGGGGATTTTTTAATTTTGTTAGTTTTGTCAAAAAACTAAAACTAGCTTCAAAATTTTTGAAAAATAAAAATTTTGAAAATTTTTTGACGTTTTTTGGCGACCCACGAAAAGGGGAGGGCCTTCAAGGATCTATTATGGTTTGCTCTGTGCGTAAGAAGCATAGCTTCTGTGGACGGTCCGATGACCGCTCTCATTTTTTTTAAAAATTTTTTTAAAAATCATTAAAAATAAAATTTTTTTTATAAAAATACACTATTTAAGGTCTCCAACTAATATCTATTAAAACTAAAATGATTATTAATTAAACACAATATAAAAAACAGCAAAAACAAATTCTCTTATGGCAGTTAACACGGCAATATCAGTTTGTTTGGAAAGGTTTTCACAAGTATACGCCCCTTTTGACGTCACGACTTTCGTTGTCTATTGGGCATTTTATAGGCAGAAGTATCTTTCTTGACTACTATTGTCATTGGTCCAAATTTTAGGCCAATAAAAAATAAATAAAATTGTCGCGCCACCTGCCGACGACGCAATTTTGTTAAACGATAGGTCCGCCATGAGCGCCATCTATTGAAATTAAAAAATTGCTAACGAATATTTCCCGAATTTTTCAATTATCCGGGCAACTTTTCTAATTTTTTCTTTCGTAAAAACCTTCTCCTGGCAATTACGAACAACTTAAAAAAAATTTAGCCAAATCGGCCCAGCCGTTCTCATGTTAGCGCGAGCTTTGAATGGGCGATAAAATTAAATAAAATACAACTCACCGATACCGAATATCACTTTTATTACGTTCAATACGGCCCTGCACGATGTTGACGTGTGGGATTTGCGAGCGTACATTAACAAAGTATGAAGATTCGATACAGTGCAAGATGAAATGCAAAAGTAGCTTTCATATAGGGTGTGTTAATCTGTCTCTGGATTCACTTAGTGAAATGAACAGAAACGGTGAGATTAAACAGTGGTGTTGTAATGAATGCAACATAACCTCAATGCAGACATCCAGCAATACTGTAATTAATGACAATGAACCACTTATAGATCCAAAAACCAGCGACAATAATACCTTAATTACAAATACAGCTAACCAAAATATTCCCTTGGGTACTGAAGACCAATTGTATCTGGCAAAAGGAGAATACAATAACAAACGCACACAGGAGAATAGTCCTGAAGTGGCAAAATCGTTAAAACAAGCAAGGATGAGCGACTGGCTTAGTCTACCTAATGTTACAACTTACAACCGATATCATATCCTAACCGATACAGATAAAAATTCCACATCTCAAACCCCCCGAAAGGATAAATACCGAGTCCCAGAAATAAAAGTAACTGGGGTTCAAAACATAATACCTCTAACTGACTTATTAAAAGAAGTTACCGAAAATGACTATAAAGTAAAAACAACAGCCAGAAATAATGTCACTATTCGAGTCAATGAACCCGCCCAATACAGTCGTCTGATCAAAGAACTACACAAAAAAGGAACTCAATTCCATACATTTCAAAACAAAGAAGATAAACCATTCCGTGTTGTTTTACGGCATATGCATCAAACAACTAATACAGAAGAAATCAAACAAGAACTGAAAAAACTAGGTCACGAAGTTTTAAACATCAGCAATATGGTGCACAACAAAACAAAGCAGCCACTCCCACTCTTTAGTATTGGACTGAAAGCTGCGGAAAACAATAAAGAAATATACGACATTAAAGGATTCCTTCACACTATAGTCAAATTTGAGCCTCCACACATCAAGAGAGAGGTTCCACAGTGCTCAAGATGTCAACGTGTGAATCACACGAAAAATTACTGTCATTACAACCCCCGCTGCGTCAAGTGCGCCGGTAATCATCTGACACAGGACTGCAGTATGAAAGAAAAAATAAATAACAATGTTAAATGCGTTAATTGCGGTGACAATCACCCCGCTAGCTATAGAGGATGCTCCTACATAAAAGAGATCCAAGCTCAAAAATATCCTCCCCTGAGAACAAGATCTTTGCCAACAACTCACCAAATTAATAATCCTCTAACATCAAATTCTCGCCCAGGTGTAACATATGCCGAATCAGCTAGACAAACCTACCAATTATCACAAAACATTAACAATAACCCAAATCCAGATGTCCCAGAACATCAGCCAAACAAAATGGAAATTATGCTTACAAAACTAATGGAGAGGATGGATACAATGCTGAACCTCCTAACCACATTAATCACAAAAATAAAATAATGGGGCGGTCCTTGCGAATAGCCGTCTGGAACGCAAATGGCTTAGTACAACATAGCCATGAAGTCAAAAAATTTCTATTAAACGAAGACATTGATGTACTCCTAATATCAGAATCTCACCTAACAAACAGAAGCTATTTAAAAATACCTAAATACAACATTTACAACACGAACCACCCCGGCGAGAGAGCAAGAGGGGGCACAGCAACAATTATCAAAAGCTCCATCAAACATCATGAACTTCAAACATTTTCTAAAATCCACTTACAAGCGACTAGCATAGAAGTTGAAGATTCCATTGGTAAGTTAACAATTTCATCAATTTATTGCCCACCGAACATAAACATCCAAAAGGAAAAATTCGAAGAATTTTTCAAGACCCTTGGGCAGCGTTTCATAGTGGGAGGCGACTTCAACGCTAAACATGTGAACTGGGGATCAAGACTGATAAACCCAAGAGGTAGACAGCTATACCATGCAATACAGGCCCAAAATATTCACCAAGTATCCACAAACCAACCAACTTACTGGCCATCGGACCACAACAAGATTCCAGATCTTCTCGACTTTTGCCTAACAAAGGGTGTCCCGCCAGGCTATCTCTCCATTGAATCCTCATTGGATTTGTCCTCAGACCACACACCCATTATCGTCACTCTCTCGACAAGACCTATAAAGAGGAATAAACCATTAACACTCCACAATAATAAAACTAACTGGGATCATTACAAACACCTAATTTCTCAAACATTAAACCAACAAGTCACCATAAAAGATGAAAGAGATGTGGACTGCGTGGTGGACCATTTCACAAGAGTGATACAACAAGCTGCATGGAACTCAACACCGGAGGTGAGAGAAGATCATCGTGAAGAAACGTGTCCCATGCTCGTCAAAGAACACATTCTAAATAAACGAAGACTACGGAAAAAATGGCAAACAACCCTACACCCTGCAGATAAAACAAGGTATAACCGTGCCACTAGAGAATTAAAAAGCATCTTACACGAACTTAAGAATAAAGAAATAAAAAGTCACCTACAAGACTTATCTGCTACAAAAACTACCGACTATTCGCTGTGGAAGGCCACAAAGAAGCTCGCAAGGCCACAAGTACATAACCCACCCATCAGAGCAGAAAACGGCGACTGGGCCAGAAATAATGAAGAAAAGGTAGAGGTTTTCGCTAAACACCTAGAAAAAATATTCTCACCATTGCCACGAGTATGCAATATCGCCGAGGAGGAACCAGTTCACGTGCTTCTCAACTCACCATGTAGGTTTGAGTCACCAATTAATAAAATTAAGAAAAATGAAGTACGCAGACTCATCCACCATGAAATCTCCTCAAAGAAGGCTCCCGGATTTGACCTGGTTACGGGCAAAGTACTAAAGGAACTACCTGACGATGGATATAGAATGCTGACTGTAATATTCAACGCCATAATAAGATTGGGCTACTTTCCTCTCCAATGGAAAATTTCACAAATAATTATGATCTCTAAACCAGGTAAAGATGGGAATATCGCCTCCTCATATAGACCCATTAGCTTATTGCCATTGATGTCTAAAGTGTTCGAAAAGCTCCTATTAAAAAAACTGCGTCCCATATTAAATGAAGGGGGAATTATACCAAATCACCAGTTCGGTTTCAGACAGAGGCACTCAACAGTCGAACAAGTGCACAGAATTGCAAACAGGATAAGAATCAATCTGGAATCAAAAAAATATTGCTCCGCCGTCTTTCTGGACATCTCACAAGCGTTCGACAGGGTCTGGCATGAGGGTCTCTTGTATAAGATTAAGAAAAGCTTACCACACACCTACTTCAAAATACTCCAATCATATCTAACGGAGAGGTACTATCTAGTAAAGCAACAAGAGACTACATCGGGTTTACATAAAATCAACTCTGGAGTGCCACAGGGGAGTATTCTGGGTCCGATACTGTACCTGATTTTCACGGCTGATATGCCAACAGACAACAGGACCACTTTGGCAACATTTGCAGACGACACTGCGGTAATGGCATCCAGTCAGGACGCTGAGGTAGCTTCACAAATTCTTCAGGGACACATTATTAAAATCTGTGCATGGTTCGCATTGTGGAGAGTAAAAGTCAACGAGACCAAATCAGTACATATGACCTTCACGCTAAGAAGAAGATCCTGCCCACCGATCACATTTGGTAACCAAGAAATCCCACAGACGGAGGAGGTCAAATACTTGGGTTTCCACCTGGACCGTAGACTTACCTGGGCGAAGCATATTCAAACTAAGAGAAAACAACTAAATCTAAAACTGAAACAACTATACTGGCTAATAGGAAGGAAATCGGAATTGTCTTTACAAAATAAAATCCTAATATATAAAATAATACTGAAGCCTATCTGGACATATGGGCTGCAGCTCTGGGGAGCGGCAAGTATAACAAATATATCGAAAATCCAACTGTTCCAGAACAAAGTACTGAAAATCATAACGGGCGTTCCAACATACTATCCTAATCACGTCATACATGACCAGCTGGGAGTGCCAACGATACAAGAAGAGATCAATAAGCAAAGTGAGAGATATAAGCACCGACTCTATGATCACCCAAACCCATACGGAGTGGACTTGTTAAACCCTCCAGTGATGAGAAGACTCAAACGACGAGACCCCACTGACCTAATGAACATCTAGCCTACAATATTTGAGATATATCATAACATAATGTAATCTGTCTATACAGAGTAATAAGCCTTATAAGAGTGCTCCACTGGGAAATCTCTTTACATGTCATTGTCTCTCAACATTCAGTGTTACTTAATGTTATTTAGCAGATTGTAACGTATGCATGGATTCAATAAAAAAAAAAAAAAAAAAACTTTTTACTTGAGTTATCCAGTTAGAGTAGGTTACCAACTGGATAACTTAGATAAAAGTAAGTTTTACACATTTAATCATTTGTTCATTTCATTTTGGCCAGGACCGGCTCTTGTATAATTTCCGTCTTGTTGATCAGTGTCTCCAGATACTGATCAGGGTCGGCTTTCGTAGGATTTCCATTGGCCAGGACCGGCTCTTGTATGATTTCCATCTTGTTGATCAGTGTCTCCAGATACTGATCAGGGTCGGCTTTCGTAGGATTTCCATTGCTTCTAACACGGCCAACCTGCGATTTTTACGTCCTCGTAAAACGAATTTACCGAAAAAATAATTAGTGATATGCAACATAATTTTACCTGTTTTGTCATCATGGATGTGTGATCATCCTTACCGCCTGTAATAAAAATCAGCCTCGCCGCCGTAATAATAATAAAAATCAGCCTCGCCGCCGTAATAATAATCAGCCTAGCCGCCGTAATAAAAATCAGCCTAGCCGCCGTAATAAAAATCAGCCTAGCCGCCGTAATAAAAATCAGCCTAGCCGCCGTAATAAAAATCAACCTTGTTAATAATACAAACTATTGAATGTAATTAAGACCCAAGAACAAATCTTATTACCACTAAGGGTAGACCCATGAATTTCATTGAGACCAAAACTATTGAATGCAACTAAGACCAAAAATAAATTTTATTACCACCAAGGGTAGAACCATGAATATCATTGAGACCAAAACCATTGAATATAATTGAGACCAAAAACAAACTTTATTACCACCAAGGGTAGAACCATGAATTTCATTGAGACCAAAACCATTGAATATAATTGAGACCAAAAACAAACTTTATTACCACCAAGGGTAGAACCATGAATATCATTGAGACCAAAACCATTGAATATAATTGAGACCAAAAACAAACTTTATTACCACCAAGGGTAGAACCATGAATTTCATTGAGACCAAAACCATTGAATATAATTGAGACCAAAAACAAACTTTATTACCACCAAGGGTAGAACCATGAATTTGTCACCGTTAAAGGTGGTCTTTCATAAGTCATCACCGTTAGGGGTGTACCGTGAACTCATCACCGTTAGGGGTGGTCTTTCACAACTCATTAAATCGTCAATAAATAAATTTCATAATAACTCAACTCACCTGATCCTGCTTTCTGTGTACTTCCAGCGCTTACCTCAAATATTCGAATCCCTGTTCCACGGTTTCGGAGGCGATCATCACGTCATCCAGATAAACCTGTGCCGTTGAATCTTTTAAATTTCCCAGTAGTTACAGCTTGCGGTATCTGGTCGCAAGTAGAGTCCAATAACTTCTGTATTTTGTTTTTCCAGTTCTCGTCCACTCCTGACCATATTTTCCTTTGTTGCATGCCTCGCATCTTGGTATTCGCGTGCGAAGCAAGTGCTAAATCCAGTCCGTACCTCCTCACAACTATCTCGAGTCCAGGGCGCTTGATCGCTTCCCAGCCAATCAGTGCATCCACACCAGGGATGACTCCGTTTGGTACCACGATGAACTCGATCTCCAGTCTCGCTTCTCGTAGGGCCACGCACAGCCGGCATCGACCGATGGCCTCTACATTCGTTCCAAATCCTTCTCGCTGATTACCGAACAATCCGCTCCCGAATCTATTATGTACGCGAAACTTCGGTTCTGACCATCATTCAAGGCGCCTGCGGTGGGCACTATTTCGCATCGGGAAGCATTCAGGCAACGTATTTGAGGATATCCAATCTTTTTAAAACACTTTGATTCGTCATGCCCCGGTCGTTTACACGAGCTACATACAGGGCCATTCTTTGGTTTTCGGTTGGCCATCACCTCTTGAGTATCATATCGTTTTTACACTTCGGTTGATCTATTCCTCCGTCGAAAACTTTCTATAGTCTGGATTATGCGTTGGTAAATTGAATGAGTGTTGTTCGCTTTCAATTATTGGCTTTTGACGAAAACTGGTAATTTCTTTGAAAAACGTCTTCATACATTTGCGGCCTGCCTGCTCTACCTGAGCACCAGTCACAAAACTTAACAAAACAAAAACTTAAATCTTACCTGCACCTCGGGAACTGGCTAGCGACGCTTTACGGCCTAGCTCTGCGGAAAGCAGATAGGGGGGGTCAGGCGTGCCCGGAATGAATACCGGCACCCTCGAACTAAACTCAAACAAAAGGCGCCACGCCCTTATGTCGCTAAAGTATGATGTTATATTGAAAGGGCAAAAGCTTATGAAATAAAACAATTCCAGTGCCGATAAAAGTTTAATTAAGTTAAGTGGTGAGTTTAGGTTTGTGTCCCAACAGTGGACCAAAACAAAGTAATCGGCTATTATGCAACACACAGCTCTGCACACAAATACCATAAATGTGTCAAAACTAATCAATACAATTATTGTAAATAATTTATCGATATCAAAAATACTTATACTGTAATATTATTACCTATTCAGATCTGATAAGGCGCAAATTTAATAGTCAAAATTAACAAGGGGATAAATTCCCTTTTTAATACTAAAGCAAAACAAAATCAGTTAGGGTGATCTTCTTTCTTGACAAATCGCGTTTAATCGGCGCAATACGCACAGCACAAAAACAAATGCAAAGTGTACCTCACTTTTCAAAAAAATTAAAACAAAGCGCTCACCCAAATTATATCTCGGCCGTGAACCCTTGATTCGCCTCTTGCGATGCGCCACTGGATTGCCTTGACGAATGATGTAATGTCAAATGTCAGATACCACAAATTTATCGAATTCGGAAGCTGATAAGGTAATTTTATGTACAGGGCAGGACAAAAGTAAGGTAAGCTAGAAAATTAGTCTTACACAATCCTAATCAAATGAAAAATTTCAGGTGATAACCAGCGTAATAATTCTGTAACCGACTAAATGTCTTAAGGACGGTTTGGGCCGGCTACAGCTTCCTCCCCAACGACGAAGTGGTAAACGTAGTGAGGCACTCCTACACCTTCACTCGAGTGAAACAAACTCTGCGTAGTAAACGCCCTAACTAATTGCCGCAGGTAAAAACTAAATAAAATCTAAAATTTTATATCCTAATTAAAAAAATACAAACGACCATGGAACAATTTAAAAGTTAATTGATTATTCTAAAGAAAACTAAATAAGCTAATCGGGTGGTTTGGCTTTTAAATTTTTTGAGTTCCATGTCCCTCTTTCTACACCGTTTTCGTCTTCTAGCAAGTACGTCCAAGGTGACACAACGCTCTTTATCCAAAAAGGACCTACATATTTCGGCGCAAGCTTTTTGGTGAATTTATCCGGAGCGCTAGATAAGACCTGGTTCGTCCTAAAAACCTCCTGACCAATTCTAAATTGTTCAGGTCTTCGCCGCAAATTATAAGCCTTTTTGTTCTTTTTAGAAGCTGCCAACAACTTCTTCCTAACAAAGCCGAACAACTCTTTCATCCCTTCGACCCGACTATGTTCATGGACGAGCTCATTGTCGTCGAACACGTCCCTACGTTCGAAGTCCTTACCGGATAGGATCATCGACCTGCCAAAGTTGATGAAATACGGCGTTTGTTGTGTTGCCTCGCTTTTAGAGCTACGAATCGCACAAGCTATTTTGGCCAAATTCTCATCCCAAGTGTTGTGTTGTTGTTCTTGAACGTATGAAGCGATCATCCCTTTGATTGTCTTATTCATACGCTCCGTGGGATTACTTTGGGCATGAAAATAGGGCGTTAATTTCCTAATAACGTCGTACTTATCCAATAATGCCTTGTACTCAGGACTGACGTACTGTGGGCCATTATCGGAAATAGCTACCCTAGGTGCTCCGTAAATTAAAAACACCTCGTTCTCAAGTCTTTTGACTATGTTGGTGGCGAGAGAATTTCTCATTGGGAATACCAACACAAACTTACTAAAGTAGTCTGTGACCACCAACAAAAATCGATTACCACCTTTAGATTTAGGAAAAGGTCCCATCAAATCTGACGAAATAGTCTCCCACGGTTGCGAAGGTTGTGGATGAGACAACATCTGCCCTACCGGAGCCCTATTCTGAGACTTGTACTGTAAGCAAATAGTACATTTCCTAACAAAATTAATGACGTCTCTTTTCATTTTAGGCCAGAAGAATAATTCCGCCAACCTAGCATAAGTTATATACACGCCAGTGTGACCAGAGGTCGGATCACAATTCGCTTTCACAAGCAACTCATGAGGCTTCGTTTTTTTAACCACAGTCTTCCAACGTTGCCACACGTTAGAGAGACTTTCAAATTGGGGAGGTAAATATTTATAAATAACCTCTCCTTCTATCCTCCATTGAGGGTATTTCAGCGGGTTAGCCCTAATTCTGTTAATCATTTTAGCATACCATCGGTCTTCCGGACCCTGATCGATATCTAAAATTGGACTAGAGATGTTATCTAGCGCCGGCACACTGCGACTTAGTGTGTCGGGAACAACGTGATCTTTGCCTTTCCGATGCACAATCTGAACGTCGTATTGCTGCATCTTCAGCGCCCAGCGACCTAATCTACCATTGACATCCCGGAGGTTTTGTAACCAGACGAGAGAATAGTGATCCGTTATGACTTTTACATTGGGAACGCCCTCAATGTATTGTCGGAACTTTTCCAACCCAAAGAGTACAGCCAGACATTCGCGTTCTGTAGTGCTGTAAACCCTCTCTAAGCGATTCAAGGACCTACTCGCATACGCTACCACTTTCTCACCATCAGGATGAGGTTGGCTCAAGACCGCGGCTATGCCCTAGCCGGACGCATCGGTCTGTACCTCGAAAGGTAAGTCGTAGTTAGGGCAGCTCAAAATAGGTGCGCTAACCAATTTCTCTTTTAGGGTCATAAAGGCTTGCTCGCACTCATCTGACCAATTGAACCTAACGTTAGACTTTTTAAGCAAAGCAGTTATGGGAGCTATTAACGTCGAGAACTCAGGAATAAACCTTCGATACCAACTAAAGGTATCGATGATTCCTCTAACACCGCTGACGTTTTTAGGAGCTGGCAACTCCAGCATGGCCTTAACTTTGTCGGGATCTACATGGAGACCATGTTTATCCACGACGTATCCCAGATATTTTAATTGTGGACGACAGTATTGGCATTTTTCGCGCTTCACGGTAATATTTGCCTCGCGCAACCTTCTGAATACTTCGTCCAAAATCTCTAGGTGCTTTTCGAATGTCTTACTCACGATGACCATATCATCAAGATAACAGAAAACATGAGGAAGCAGATCGTGACCCAGCACCCGGTCCATTAACCGTTGCCAAGTAGCAGGGCTCGTAGATAGACCGCTTTGGGACAACAAAAGCAGTGAACTTTTTGGACTCCTCCGCAAGAGGAACTTGAAAGAACGCCGACTTCACGTCCAGTGAAGATAAATACTGAGCGTCTTTCAGCTGATCCAAGGTGTTCGTCACGTACGGCAAGGGGTAGCTGTCTTTTTCAGTAACCGCATTAAGCTTCCTATAGTCAACGCAAAACCTATGGTCGCCGCTCTTCTTCTTAATAAGAATAACAGGTGAAGCCCACGGACTATTGCTCTTACGAACAATGCCGCCTTCAATCATCTCGTCTAGGTGTTTGTTGAGATGCGATTGCACTATAGGCGAAACCGGATAGTATCGCTGCTTAATGGGTTCAGCTGAAGTTTTAATAACGTGTTCAACTAAGTTGGTACACCCTAAACTGTCTCCCATAAGTGAGTAATTTTTAACTACTAATTGCTCCAAACTAATTCTCTGACTTTCACTCAGCTCTGTGATGTCCTTGACAGCACCGTCAATCAAAGAACATTTTACAGGATGACTTCTACTAAAGGTCCACATGCCACTGCGTATATCGGGTACAATACCCATTGATTTCCGAAAATCAATGCCCAAAATTAATGCATGTGAAACCTCGGGTATAATCATCACTGTAGTCGGAATAATTCGGTCGGCTACCTCTATAGGAAGCACGCACCTACCTATACATCGCACCTGTTGTCCATTAGCTACCATACATTGGCTCTCATCTGGTACAACATTAGCCGCAAATCTATCTAAATACTGTTGGCCTGGGGAGCCCAAGATGGTATAGCTCGCACCAGAATCCAACAAACCCAAAATAGCATTACCATAAATAGTGACGGGTAAATACGGACGCTCATCGCCTTCCGCATGTTCAATGACATACCTAACGTCCCTAACTATTTTATTAGTGGTCGGATCAACGCGTTCAGTCACTTTAGTCCGACGACCTAGAAGCGACTGGAACCGTTTCCCGAACGTTTGTTCTTTCTCTGCACAGTGTTTCGGCTCGGTTTCGGCAGCAGCGCGCCACTGCACTTCGGACAATCCTCGCGAGTGACACCCGGTTTCCTGCATCCTGGACAGCGAACACCACGTGCTCCTGCCATGCAATCCCTCGCGAAATGCCCACCCACATCACAGTTCCAACATGTCTGTGTGTTATCCAAACTACCAGCGACTGCTCTACTCGAACTGGGAGTCGAACTTACGTATGCCAAAGATGGCTCTAAACTATCCACCTTACGGGGTGGAGGTGCATACCTATTTGCAACGTCCGTTATTTCGTCAATGCGTTTACACAACTTAACTAATTGCGTAATTGATTTAATTTCATTAGTAACAAAATATGGTTGGTAAACGGGTTTAACATTGTCTACTAAAATTTCTAATTTTGCCTCCTCAGGCAAACGTGTTTGCAGGCGAGAGAATAATGCCTCCATGACCGCTACATATTGACCAATCGACTCGTCTTTACCTTGAGTACGCTTCTTTATTTCGTCGAAAAGTTTGCGCTCATATCGCGCAGGCAAATACTCTTCACGAAGTTCGTCAAGCAAGCTACTCCAATCGTGTACGCGAGCACGAATATAACGGTACCATATTTTCGCATCACCCTGAAACAATTCAATGGCTTGATCGAATCATTCGGCCTTCGATAGGCCGCACGGAATATGCTTTTCCTCTACTAATTCAATAAATTCGTTGACTGATTCACCTGAGCGCTTCCCAGAGAATTTAATACCCCAGTCACGTACTGGAAGTGGTTTCACACGGCGCCTAACCGTTTCAACCTCGACCTCGGAGTCTGTGCTTGACTCCTCGGGTGAAGTGCTGTGTTTTACCTCCCTAAGCGCTCGGCGAAGAGTAGAAACATCAAGAAGACTTTCGCGCGACTTCTTGCTTTTCTTACCAACGCTCCTCAACTCCTCAGAAAATAACAAAATGGCTGTATTGAGAGTGGCCCTAACCTTAATCTCCTCCTCACTAGTGGCAACACAACGACCTATCCTACCTATTACATACGCGAGTTTGCTTTGCATTTTTTTATAAACGCTTTCGCTCATATCACCTGTGTATGAGACCTTTAAAGCATGGAGCTCATCTATCGCCGCTAATATGGCTTCTTCATCTTGTTTAAATGTAAATGGGTACGGCGGTATTGAATCGTTGAGACTATCGCTGTGTGAGAGAGCACCTCTCAAAATCGCCCGTAAAACATCAACTGTTTTACCTTCAACATCGGCGGACACACGAATGCTAATTTCGTAGATTAGCTCGTCCTTCGACAATCTATTAATATCTAACTTCGCTTCCATTGCAACTTCACTTGTTGCCAATTGAACCCGAAAATACTATATTCAAACAGTGGCTTCGCAGCAGCAACCAATGTCACGCCTATGATATCGAGCAAATTTACCAAAAAATCTCGTTTTCGCCTGTACTTAATATGCCCGCAATAAACTTATTTGTCTCTAACTGTGTTTTATTCAGCTGTGTGCGTTTTTTTGTGTAATTAGTAATTACCAAAGTCAGCTGTTCCTGGATCATAACGGGTAACAATCTCACGATCCTGTTAATTGGCTTGGTATAAGCAATTCTTGAATCGATCGCTTCTGCGGATAAAGCTTTTTTTTAGCTTGAAAATTTTTGCAAATTTTGGTTAATGGTAGTTTTCTGCTTATCAACATTGATTACGACTCACCGTTACTTATTTACGATAATCAATTGGTGGCGAACATCTGCCACACTGTTAATTAACTTCTGGACACTATTTGGGTAATTATCAACATCAATTACCTTATCAGCTTCCGAATTCGATAAATTTGTGGTATCTGACATTTGACATTACATCATTCGTCAAGGCAATCCAGTGGCGCATCGCAAGAGGCGAATCAAGGGTTCACGGCCGAGATATAATTTGGGTGAGCGCTTTGTTTTAATTTTTTTGAAAAGTGAGGTACACTTTGCATTTGTTATTGTGCTGTGCGTATTGCGCCGATTAAACGCGATTTGTCAAGAAAGAAGATCACCCTAACTGATCTTACTACTGACCGACTAAATGTCTTAAGGACGGTTTGGGCCGGCTACACATTGTTCAAAGTTCAAGTCCATAAAACCACTTTCAGCACCGTGCCCCTCAGTATTGATCTGATCCTGATGGCGATCCATAATATGTCCAATTGATGATTTCAACAAGCAATACAAACGGAGTAAAGGAGAGAAAAAAAATCTTCCGTGGTTAAACGTTGAATTCGAATCCACACTTCTGATGTTAGCGCGAGCTTTGAATGGGCGATAAAATTAAATAAAATACAACTCACCGATACCGAATATCACTTTTATTACGTTCAATCTATCTTTCTGACAAAACTTAATAATCTTATAATTACTTTTTACTTGAGTTATCCAGTTAGAGTAGGTTACCAACTGGATAACTTAGATAAAAGTAAGTTTTACACATTTAATCATTTGTTCATTTCATATTGGCCAGGACCGGCTCTTGTTAATTTTAAGAAGTGCCGATTAATAAAAAGGATATTTTACGTGGTGATAAAATCGGGAAGACATGGTGCAACAATACGGTTCATCCGAGACGATAACAAACGGCCAAGTGGTACGTCACTGATCGGACAGGTGTGTGTATCGGAGCGCAACTGTAAAAACAAATCAAAAGTGCATTAATCAATTTTGGGAACACAAATAAAGGATAAAAATTATCAACACAGGCGAACATAGCTTACCAATGGGAAAAATGGATCCAATTAAGATTCAAAATCAAGAATGTAAAAACGGGAGTTTTTCCAATATCCCAGGTTACAAAAATTAATAAACGGGTGGTTCTTCCAGAAAGGTAAAATCGGTCACGCGTTAAAAATTTCGTGTGCCGTGTAACGAGAAGAATTAATCAAGTTAATTCTATTTAGAAGTAACTATAAAAATAAATAAAGATTATAAATGGTATGCAACCACGTGCGTGACAATAGAAACAATTAAATTGGAGATAATAATTAAAAATTTGGACTTACCTTTTTAAATTGTCACAAATATTAGAAGTTATATGTTATGGACGATTGGTTTATGATTAAAAACACAATTGGATGATAATTTGGTTAGTTGGAAAATCGAAACAAAGAAAATCACACAAGATTACTATAAAAGGTTACCTTGGAACGGAAACCGAAGAACAAATAAACAGTGATAAAGCTAGGCGTATTGACGGCAATAGGTGAGCACCCTACATATTAAAAATTAAACTATAACGTGCCGCGTAAAATTACGAATTCAAATAAAAACTATTTCGCGAACGGGAATAAACATTTTGGGTAATTTTAAGTTTTTGAATTGATGAACTTTAACATAAAAATATTTCATGTTAATAGATTTAGTTGTTTACATATTATTGTCATTAATAAAAGTTATTTTCTTGCTAATTAATGTTTCATCTGGCATTTCTTTGAAGTCGACGACCTTATTAAATTAATTCACAGATTAAAAGTATCAGTAAAAGGTAAGCCGTCGAGGAACTTGCTCCTGGAAAAGAGATCTCATGCTCAAATAAAGAACTCCAAATAATTCAGAGCTAGCACGAGAGAAAAATTAAACAACAAATTAAACAATTTCAATTAAAAATGTATGTGACCCGCTATAAGAGGTCGGCACATAGCAATATATATACAGAAGATATCGAATTTTGTAGAGAATTTGATTTCCTATAAAGAAGTCCCCGACACACTATTTTTATCTTATAATAGTTTAGGTGTTGAAGACCTTCATAGTCGCGAATAACAACTAAAGTCAAAATCTGCAATATTAAATTGCTCTATTGCCCAGGTTTTTTTAAATAAAAATATGCTGTCACATACATTTTTATAGGAAATTAAATTCATTAGAAAATTCGTTATATATGGTGTTTGCATGGCAGCGGAGGCGAGGAACCGCAGTTCATAGAAGGCTCTCTTGGTGTGCAGGTAAATCGGAACCCGTTCGTTTATTGTGGGTAAATTGTATAAACAATTTTGTTTGCATTTCTGACCATTGCAATATAATTTGTTATTACTTTTATTTTATAACACTTCTAGATAGAAATAGAATAGAACAAATTGATAATTAAAATAAAATTTATCTTGACTTTTTTTGCCAGTTATATTTATTTATTTAGTTAGACATCTACTTGCAAATATTTATTTACCCAATTCACTATCCCGTATAATTAAATAATAATAATTTAATAAAAATATTCATTACATAATACAATAAATTAAAATAAACAGTAGTACCTACTAACATAGCTACAATAAAGAAATAAATCATCTCAATTTGTTTTTTAATCAGAAAGGTTCACCAACTGCACGAATTGTAAGCTCCATTATCTAAAATAAACCATTAAAAACTTAATTATCGTGGGGGTAATGTATTGATTAGAGCTGCGATGTACCTTACCATCCTACAAGCTGAGATACAATTTGAGATTTATTTTATAACAAAAAAAATTCAAACAAAGTTTTCTTGGAAATCCCCAAAAATGGTTATTATTATGCGGACGTCACATTTCTCCAACCCCCTCCTCCTTAGTCACACTTGGTCACATTTTGTAAACCCCTCTTCCCCCCAGGCGTGGACATCCTTTATGGACGACCCCTTACATTAGTTACATCGATCAGCGCCGTCACGAAACGTCCAACCGCAAAATTGAAATTTTCCTATTGAGATTCGGAAAGATGAAGGTTTAAGTAGTACAGCAAAATGATAAAATTAGCGGTAAAAGGCCCTACACGCACTTTTTCCTTTCATTTTTTTAATTTTGGAAATTAACGTTCCTATAGAACCCATTGGCTAACCTCTAAAATTAAGACCACGCCCACCAAAAAGGTTATAAATACGGGGCCGGCACGTACTGTCCAACCGAAAATTGAAATTTCCCTATAGAAATGGCTTAATATTTCGATCAAAAAAGTCAATAGCTTTAATGTAAAGACAGGATCATTAGGTTTAAATTGGAAAAACAACCATAATTTAAGGGAAAACAAAATGCGGCATTTTGGCTTGGCTGGGGCTTAAGAAATCACGGAAAATAGGCCGCGCCCCTGAACCGAGGATATAAATATGGGTGATCGGATTCGGTGCGCCAGTACAGTAGTACCAGACAGTAGTGAGTGAGTGAGACGTTGAGCAGCACGGACGTGTTTTACTGTTATTCCGACCAAGTGATTTTTTGAGGTTAAGTAACGGTATTCAACACTGCCAACCCACGATGACAGTACCTATCGAGGATAGAGGAGCTCTTTATAAAAAAACTCCTTAAAAAATACGGACTTCCCGAACGGGAACTCGGCGAGGCTACGAAGAGAAGGGCTTAACTTTGCACCAATCCACGTTTAGTGAAACCGATGCAAGCGATGCTGACTTCAACTACGAGAAGGAAGTCGACGATCAGGCTAAAATCCAGGCGGCCCGTAAGGAGCGAAAGCGCCTGCGGGACCAAAGGAGGAAAGCCAAAAAAAAGGAAGAGAGAGAAAGAACCAGCGACGATGAATCCACAAGAAGTGAAAAGAGGCCGAGAAGGCAATCACCCAGCACCACTACAACACACACAGATGACAGGCAAGGCGATCGACCCAGGACACCAGTTCTGGACCAAAACGAAACGGAAGTCGTGATGGAAGAGCCCGCGGGCAAAGAGGATGGTAGCCGTTCACGCAGCGTCCCGCAAACCCAAAGGCAAGACCGCAGTCTCCCGACCGAAGAGGTTCAAGACCGAGTCCAGGTCACCGCGTAGCCCCCGCTACAACTACAAACGCAGAAGAAGATAAGAATCCCACCCATAATTCTTAGGGACACCGTCAAATGGTCAACCCTAAATGAAGCGATGGTCAGGGCGAGGATTCGATACACAGTACGGAACGCAGCCGGAGGACTCGCAGTCACCCCGGAAACGATCCAAGATCACGGCGCGATTATCAAGTTGTTCGATAACACCTTGATCCCCAGCGAAGGAGGGTATTACTTCCACCAATTTCGCGAAAACAAGCCGTTCAAGGTTGTCATACGCGGGATTCCGAAGGACATCGACGCGGAAGAAATTTTGAAGGCAATCCAAGGGGAAGGGATACACGCCGTCTCAGCGGGCAGGATGAAGAAGGGGAAGAAACCGCTCCCCCTCATCATGGTCACCCTCACGAGGACAGAAGATTCCAGGAGGATTTATAATCTGGAGAAAATCATCGGCATTTCGATACAAGTCGAAGTTCCATACAAGATGTTAGGATTCAGCCAGTGCTACAGGTGCCAGGGGTTCGGGCACGCACAAAGATGTTGTCGTGCCGGGCCGAAGTGTGTTAAGTCCTGACACCGGAATGCCAAAGGCCGCGAGATGTTAAGGCAACCTGTGCCAACTGCAACGGAGAACATCCAGCGAACTACCGAGGTTGCAGACGTTTTCCTCAACCGAAACAACCAAGAGGCGCGTGGCGCAATAACCGGCAGCCACAAAACCCAGGTCTTCGTCCAGGTCCAAGAAGACCACACCACGAACAACCGTTCGCAAGAAGAAACCCGGGGGGTACCAGTCGCGGCACCAAAACCGCACCAGCCAGACGACCAAGAGCCCAACCCACCCAGGAGACAGACGAACGTGCGGAAGTCACCCCGAAAGCTTTCGTATTCATCTTGGCAGTGATGACGAGCAACCAGCTGGATCCACGTCTGATCGACGAAGTGATACAAAACTTCAAGATGTCACAGTCACCGTAGACGCCAAGTTCAACCCAAGACGACTCAGTGAATATGTCTGTATCTCACTAGAAAACCTGTAAAAGTTTCGTAATTTTGAAACTTTTTCAAAGTGACTCTTATTTTCTTCTTATTTTTGATAATATTTATTTCATTCTGATTTTGATTTTATTATTTTTTTGATTATTTTAATTTGACTGTGACGATGTATATTTTTTTTATATTTTTAAATGTGATGATGTAATAAAATTTGTCCATAGGTTCGTCATTCTACGTTTCGCCTCCGAAACCGTATTTTCCGGAGCAGCTGCTTTTGGCTCCAACGCGATTTCACAGCAAACCGGCTTCTCATTGTTCCACGAACCCAAGGGCGAGTGGGCCAATGAAACCACCGGATTGCTCTCTCACCTCACCCGGGCGCGCCATTGGCCGACGTCCCCTGGGGGCCGTCGACAAATGACAACCGCCGCTTTCTTTCGCGATCACACACTCGACCCTCAGTCGAGGAACGTACTAGCGCCTTCACGTAAGATAGACTACTGCTCAATTTTAATTTTATTTTTATAAAATTTCAATATAGCTAATCACCATTATGAAGATTCTTTTCAAAAAGTCAAAAAGTAAAATTCATTTCGGAGCTCAAATCGGGTGACCGGGTCAGTTTTTCTGACCACCACCCGTTTTGGGAGCAGATCGATCACTTTTTCCACCTCAGGGAACTTTTAAATATCCCAAAACCCACCTACCCAATCCAACTCCTTCCCCAACACCCAACTCCCTCAATCATAAAGATGACTCCTGGTTGCAATGCCGTTATCGAGTTTCTCAACACTCTTCAAAATTCACCAACGCCCGTTTTTCTGTACGAGATGGAGGAGATTGAAGGGAGGCTTGGCCTCATAAATGCTTCACTACGCGAATTATGCTTGCTTGCTTGTTTGGTGCGCCAAGGGGTGCGCCAGTACACCTCACGCAGTCGACACGGTAGGACGTGTTAATCATGCGCTTCAACATGTTGGAGCATATGACCGAGCTTTGTGCGGTGTAACCGTACATTTTGTCGTCGCATTAATAAAAATATCGGTTCATTTCAGAACAAAAAAGAAAAATTTTTTTTTAAGAATTAATTATTTATTTTTTCTTCCGGATTCGATTCGAAGGTAGTTCCATTGTCAAAACCTACTCTTCGGGCCTTCCGCTCCGCTCCATTAGGCCCTCCGAGCGGTTTTGACAATGGATAAACGGCTAAACATACTAGAAAAATATTAATACACCCCAACCGGAATTTTAGAAAAACGGGAACCTAGAAATCCTGGATATAGCTTTTAAAAGTATAGTTGCGGTATGGGGCAGTAAACTTTTACGTTTCACCCCCAAAATATCGAATATAACAAAAATAATGATAAAATAGTAAAATTTCATCGATGTTACTCGTACGAGAGACGTGTTGCATGTGCCGGTGCGTATCGAATCGAATCGAATCATAAATTAAAACTTGGAGTACTCGGGCCAAGCCCGTACCTCGTTGAGAAAGCTGGTGCGCCACGGCACCTGAATTTATATTTTGCAGGGTTGGGTTTTGAGGCCCCCACCTGGCTACGAGATCGTCGGAGTCCGGGGTGGGTTTTACCCCCCCTTCTTGACGACGATCGTGGCTTTGAAAAATAGAAATAAAGACATTTGCGCAGATGCCTTTTTGAATAAAGCTGGTAATGCTCGAATTGACGTCACCACCTGATCCCCTTCGATGTCAGGGTCAGGTTGAGGTGATAATAATGTGATAGAACACTGGGTGTGAATGAAGAAATAGATGCAAAAGTGATCGGTATCGGGGTCTAACGGTCTTGTTTTCCGTATCGGGGGAGTGTCAGTCGCTCCGATGCTGCGGAAAACCCTCTGGTTTTCTCCTGATGCTGGTCAGGTTGGGTTTCTGCCCGGGGGAGGGGTTGCCCCCCCTCTAGTG
Organism: Podabrus alpinus; assembly: GCA_932274525.1. NCBI lineage: Eukaryota > Metazoa > Arthropoda > Insecta > Coleoptera > Cantharidae > Podabrus > Podabrus alpinus. Next base: position 76,689,401 of record OW026454.1, on the reverse strand, counting down.
GAGTCCGGTCCTGCGTGGCCGGAGTTCTTGAACTCTACCGGAAAAGAATACTCTGTCTTGCGACAGGGTAGAAAATCCCCCGAGTGCTTTTCCCCAGATTGCCCCTATGCCACCCTAGACCAGTGAGGTAAATACCGACGGAGTGCCGGTGCGTAAACCGCTAAGTTTTAGAGTATATAGAATCACACGTACCGTTAACAAAATGAGGTATGATTCCGTAATCTTTGCCCAGCGCGTCGGTGAAAGTTGAATTTTTGCGAACTTCAAAGTCGATTTACTCTAATAGTTTCTCATCTAACCGCCACTTTTGGTTTTTTCATTGCCTTATTATAAACCTTAAACTATCCGAATCTGTATACGAGTAGGTAAAATTGCAAATCGCGGTTGGATAATACGTGCTCTTCCCTGTAGTTCGGCTTTCGAATTTTTTTTTGAATTTATGTGGACTCAAATAATTCACTATAATTTTTTTCTAGACGTGAACTCTTGAATTAACAGCAGTGCAAAAAATAGTGTATGTAACACACGACTAAAGTTTCTATTAATCCCTCGTATGATTATTGCCTTAAATTTTATGTCGGGCAATAAACTTCACACTCGGGATTAAAAGCTGTATTTTAGTCCTTTGACCTTAGTCCTACCTGAACATGTGGAGGTGTACCTAAAGCAAAGGTAACTGCATCTGCGACATCATTCGAATTTAACTTGGGAAATCTAGCAAGAACTTCCGTGGCATGTTTATCTTTCCCCCCTGTTATTCCATTTGCTGCAAATAGATCGGTAGCAACAAAACCGGGACTGACGCTCTAAAATTATAATATATAATAATATTAATAATGTAAAAATCGTTTTTTGAAAAACGAATAACAAAAACTTAATTAATCAATTTAATTAAATTAATACAAATATATATTTTGGCATTACCTTGGAGTCCAATTAATTTAACCAAAAGAAATATATTTAAATTTTATTAAGTAGTTAAAAATTTGAATTAAAATTTCTTTAAATTTTAATACTCATGAAATGTTCAAATCACGGTGAACAGTTGGAAAAATTGGAAAATAATTGGAGGAAAAATTCAAAAAGAAAAGTATGAAACTTACAGTAATTTTAATTTTGCTTTTAATCACATTCAATTCTTGCCTCAATATTTCTGTTAACGCGGTGATGGAATGTTTGGAAGCCGGATAAATATTGAAACTGCCACCAAATATGGGTACATAATGTCCAGCAATACTATTCATAAGTATAATATGCCCATCGATACCATTAGCCCTCATATTTTTAATTGCTTCCCTGGTTGCGATTGTTAAGCCAATAACATTCGTATCAAAAATATCTTTATAATTAATGGTTTCTGCATCTATTACAGGTGTAGGTTTAAGAACTCCGGCATTATTTATCAAAATCGAAACGGGACCCAAATTTTCTTTCACCCAATTAAAAGCATTTAAAATGTCTTCTTCTTTTCTGATATCTGTTTTAATACCGTAGAATTTTCCCTTATATTTCTCAGACATTTTGTCCAATATTTCCTTGCGGCGTGATAAACCCACTACCTTTAAGCACAAAATATTAATTTTATTGTTTAATTAAATTAAATTTTTAAAAATAGAATAATTAATTAATCATTGAAAATATTTTTTATTTTTAAACTATTTAAAACTATTTTATTTTTAAAGTTTATTTTATTATAATTCTCAATAGTTAAATATCATATATGCATTTAAAAAAAAGTTTTGGTAAACTAATTACATGATTAAAATTTAGTCCAATTAGATTTTACCTTAAGATCATGATTAACAAGATTTTCGACAATAGCAGCTCCAATTCCTGAACTTGCCCCGGTAACTATTGCAACTTGATTATTCCAACGATCCATTGTGACTTAACCAAGAAATGATCCAATAAAACTTTTATATAGGTTGGGCCGGAAGGCTGGAAAAGAAACATATTGTAACAAATAAAGTAAAACTAAAAACAAGGAAAAATGTTTTGAGCTTATAATTTTGTATTATGTTGATGTAGGGGAGACCGGGACTAGTTGTTCGAAGGGTAAAGTTTAGGCGTTTGAAAATTAAAATTTTTCCGCATTTGCATAATATGTAAATTGTCCTTTCAGCGATGGTGGTGCGCAGCATAATTCTTAGGAAATTTAAATTGAAAGCAACTATAACAACAACATTATTTATTTCGGGTATTTTAATTTCGGAATAAAATCAAATGTTCGGGTTCCTAATATTTTGTACATAGGAAACTATTTGGTAAAATCAAAACAAGAAGTGGTATAAGGTATGGATTGTAAAAGATAGTTACAATGTTATTGTTTTTTTTGCAAAGTTTTGATTTCGGCATATTATACATTGAGGTTTTTTGAAAATATTTTTATTTGCTTAAATTACGCATTTTATTTATATTTAAATAGTAGCTATACTTATCACAATGAGAACATTACCATTTATCTAAATTTTGACATTTCTGATATCGATTGATATATTATGTAACTACGGACGAGCGACATTCTTTAAAATAAATGTTTTTTATAATAATAATATTGATCTATATTTTCTAGATTTATCGCATAATCGGAGAAATTGCTGCAATCTGCATTGACGAGCTCTTTCTGATTTTCAAACATCAACAGATTATTTTAATCCAAATCAAAAAAAAATGTATAGATTCGATTATTACTATGAAAAATGGTAGGGGAAAAGCGGCACAGCTACAATAAGAAAAATAACAAGAAAACTACATGTAATAGAATATTGTAAAAAATTTTCGTTGGATTCGAAATTTCCATGGATTTCTACAATGTGGACATTAATTGGTGGGATATCTTGACTACAACCTGTCAAATCATTCAAGAGAAGAGCACGTTAAACTGCACCCAAAAATACGATGTTTTGCGTTAAAAACTTAATGGAATTAGTTAGACAACATTAAAATTAAGCGAATAAGGCGCGGATGAATTCGATAACCCCTGTAATTTTGGCAATAATCGATATTGAAAATCGTCAATTTTCAAGAGCTTAACCAATCAGAACCTCGCATTTGATGTGGGGCGGAACTACCTCCGTATTCTGTTGATGGTAAGTGTATTTTCACCTAGTCTTAACACTTTTTACCTTTAGAAGTTCATTGTTCATTTTACGTGTATTACATTAAATTTTAAATTGACTTAAATTTTTTCAACTTGACCCGAAAAATCTAGATCCGTATTTTACGTATCTGTTGCGCCCAGGCAAATTTTTTCCAAGTTTACCGTAGAATGCTAAAAGTACACAAAAAAGTCGGGGTGGGGCGTGTCCTAAGAGCACCAACAGCCAATGGGAGACCCCTGCTTCACTACCACTTTAAGGATTGGTTTTGAGGGTTAAACATGTATTTTCCGCAATTTTTTTGGTTTATTTCTACTATATAGCTTCCGTACCTCTAAATAATCTTATAAAATCGTGTGTATTGCTTTCATGTCAATGCCTAAGGATGCTTGAATCTTTCGGTATGTCATATGCCGATCTCGCTCAAACAGACGTTTCCGGACGACCTACACGAAACTCGTCATTGAGAATGGAGCGTCTATGCTGGAATTCGGAAAGCCAGCTATAACAGTACTTTTGTCTGGTGGTTCATTTCCGAAAGCCAAAACAAGCCGATCGATGGATTGCTTCGGCTTTAGACCACATTTAAAATCGAAAAAAATCATGGCACCACGAAAATTTTCACATGAAGTTTCAATATTTTCGCTGATAACGCTATATAGTTGTGGCATTCTTGTACGATTGTTTGCTTTAGTTATTTGTTTAAATATCTTTGTTATTGTTGACATAGTGTTTTGTTTTGAAGTGACAACCCCCGACCCTTGCACAACGTCTCGAGTCTAGCACAAGATAATGGGCATTCATTTCTCTATGTTTTATAAACAAATCCTTTGGGATTCGGTTCACGGATTCTTCTTCCATGACTGGCTTTTGTTGGGGAAGTGGAGAGAAGAATTATGTTATAACTATACACTGTAAAAATCATCAAGTCTTGTCACGTCCTTTGCTGCTTTAGTAATGATTTCCGTTTTCGTCACGTCCATCAATTTTATATTTATTATCAAGTTCTAGGAAAATAATATAAATATCACGAAATCTAAACTGAAATCAAGTTGCCGTTATTTCAGGGGCTATGTAGAAGGAAAACATTTCCTGGATACCCCACCATCACACATCTGTGCTTCAAAACAACTTTCTTGTAGTATATGGTTATGTCCTATCTATAGTAAATATTTTCACTCTTTTCAGTTTCTTTAAATTAAATTGAAAATTTATCATAAGTACACTATAACCTGAAATAAGTAAAAACTATTTACTACAGTCTATTACAAATTACCATTACTATTACTGCTATTACAATTACAAAAATATTCAATTAAAGTGACTATTGCACACATGTGTCACATAACTAACATCAACCAATGATATTTAGGGATCCGATCAATTCTAACCAATGGAGTTAGAATTACGCGATAATTGTTCAAGTTGCTTTGATAATTGCACATATGCTTCTTTTGATAATTGTGTACGTTTACTTTATATCATGTGATACATTTTTTATATGAAATAAAAATTCGCCGTCGCCAAGATTCGAACCTCGGATATTCTCATTGCTAATCATGTACTCATGTACTATCACCATTTCACCACAGCGGTGACATACAAAGTAAAGCTTTAAATTGTCAAATCTGCTCCACAATAACCATAGAAACACTACTTCAATTATATTTAACCTCTAAATTCTAATGTGTGCAATAGTCTTACCGAATTTATTACGTGCATTATTGATTATCGTCCAATTTGACTACATTGCTAATTCAAACTTTGTTGTCAATAGTAAATATCCTCATGCTTCGCATTCGGACATTTACTTGACAACAAAGTTTTCATAGCAACGTAGTCAAATTGTTACCGATAATCAAAAATGCACTTAATATATTATATATGATAATATTATGTATAATTTATTATTATTTTATGGTGATATATTGGTTAAAAATTTGCTTAATTGTACTCAACAAAATAATTTCAAAGCTATTTGTTAAAACTAATTAATCAAACATTTATGCATTAATTAAGTTATAAATTTTCGTGAGCTTTCACCGGCAACGCTGCTAAAATTATACTAGAAATGAAAAAATTATATACTATATCGATTTTTTTAGAGAATTTTATTCCCTATAAAGAAGTCCCGGACACACTATTTTTATCTATAATAGATTAGGTGTTAAAGACCTTCACAGTCGCGAATAACAACTCAAGTCAAAATCTAGAATATTAAATTGCTCTATTGCCCAGGTTTTTTTTTAATAAAAATATACTGTCACAGACCTTTTTATAGGAAATTAAATTCATTAGAAAATTCATTATATAGGGTGTTTCATGGAAGTAACGCCTTGAGAGAATGGATCATACCCTACTACCAAAGAAAGAAGATGGCAGGATCAGATTGAGTGACGTAACGGACCACTGGTCTAAAACGTGTAGATGATGATGATGATAGGGTGTTTTTTTAGCTGCATGAGAACTTCGAATTGAAATAAGACATTGATGGAAGTTTTTTTAAATGACATAACTAATGCTATTTGGTTAGAAGTAGCTTGGTTTTGCATGGCAGCGGAGACGAGGTATCGCAGTTCATAGAAGGCTCTCTTGGTGTGCAAGTAAATCGGAACCCGTTTGTTTATTGTGGGTAAATTGTATAAACATTGTGTATAAACGTGGTGAGCGAATGGCTGAGCGGTTAGCGTGTTAACTTCTCATGCCGAGATTCATCGGTTCAATTCCTGCAAGGTGCTATCTATGAAAGAATTTTTTGCTCACCAAATGTCTATCTGCTGGCCACAGATAACATTAAATATGGCTCAAAAACTTCCCTAGTCGGAGCAGATGATGTAAAAATCGTCTATTCCCGTGGTTCGAAATCCACGTTAAGCTGTAGGTCCTCTGTGCTCGTCACACAGTTTCAACACGCAGCGAGCACAGACAGGGAAATCGGAAGACGGTGTAGCGTCAAAAACCGATGTATGAATGAATGAAATTGTATAATCAATTTTGTTTGCATTTCTGACCATTGCAATATTATTTGTTATAACTTTTTTTAAACACTTCTAGATAGAAATAGAATAGAACAAATTGATAACTAAAATAAAATTGATCCTGACTTTTTTGCCAGTTATATTTATTTATTTATTTAGAATCAAAAAGATTGCCATCATCTACTTGCAAATATTTATTTACCCAATTCACTATCCCGTATAATTAAATAATAATATTGTAATAAAAATATTCATTACATAATACAATTAATTGAAATAAACAGTAAGTACTACATAGCTACAATAAAGAAATAAATCATCTCAATTTTTTTTAATCAGAAAGGTTCACCAACTGGACGAATTGTAAGCTCCGTTATCTAAAATAAACCATAAAAATATTAATTACGTGGGGGCAATGTATTGGTTAGTGCTGCGATGTACCTTACCATCCTACAAGCTGAGATACAACATGAGATTTATATTATAACGAAAAAAAATATTCAAACACAATTTTCTTGGAAATCCCAAAAATGGTTATTATTATGCGGACGTCACATTTCTCCAACCCCCTCCTCCTTAGTCACACTTGATCACATTTTGTAAACCCCTCCTCGCCCAGGCGTAGACATCCTTTATGGACAACCCCTTACATTAGGGCGCCGGTACGAAACGTCCAACCACAAAATTGAAATTTTCCTATTGAGATTCGAAAAGATGATGGTTTAAGTAGTATAACAAAATTATAAACTTAGCGGCGAAAGGCCCTACACGCACTTTTTTTTCAACATTAACGTTCCTATAGAACCCATTGGCTAACCTCTGAAATGAATGCCACGCCCACCAAAAAAGTTATAAGTACAACACATCGGCGGGAGGTGCGTCAGTACGCCACTCGCAGTCGACACGGTAACCCGTGGTAACCGTGCTCTTCAACATGTTGGTGCATATGGCCGAGCGTTATCCGGTGTAACCGTACATGTTGTCGTCGCATTGATAAAAAAATTGGTTCTTTTCTGAACCAAAAATTTTTACGAATTAGGTATCTATTTTTTTTCGGGATTCGATTCGAAGGTAATTCCATTGTCAAAACCTACCTCCGGAGCCTCCGCTCCGCTCCCGACTCCTCCGGGCGGTTTTGACAATGGTGACTTGGGCTAAACATACTAGAGTAATATTAATCCACCCCAACTGGGATCCAAAAAATCGGGATCATAGAAAACCTGGATATAGCATTTAAAAGTATAGTTGCGGTATGCGGCAGTTACCTTTTACGTACCACCCCCAATAAATCGAATAAAAACAATGATAAAACAGTAACTTTTTCTTTTTCTTAATGGTTATCAATTTACCGCAAATTTTATATTTTAATTACACAATATAAACCTTCAACTTATCGACTCTGAAAGTCCTCTGTATATGTGTTCGGCTTTCGAAATTTTTTTTGAATTTATGCTGACTCAAATAATTCACTATAATTTTTTTCTAGACGTGAACTCTTGAATTAACAGGAGTGCAAAAAATAGTGTATGTAACACACGACTAAAGTTTCTATTAATCTCTCGTATGATTATTATTGCCTTAAATTTTATGTCGGGCAATAAACTTCACAGGCGGGATTAAAAGATGCATTTTAGTCCTTTGACCTTAGTCCTACCTGAACATGTGGAGGTGTACCTAAAGCAAAGGTAACTGCATCTGCGACATCTTTCGATTTTAACTTGGGAAAGCTAGCAAGAAGTTCCATGGCATGTTTATCTTTCCCCCCTGTTATTCCATTTGCTGCAAATAGATCGGTATCAACAATACCGGGACTGACGCTCTGAAATTATAATATTATATAATACCTATGTAAAAATCGCTTTTTTAAAAACGAATAACAAAAACTTAATTAATCAATTTAATTAAATTGATTCCAATTGGAATCAAAAATTTGAAATAAAATTTCTTTAAATTTTAATACTCATGAAATTTTCAAATCACGGTGAACAGTTGGAAAAATTGGAAAATAATCGGAGGAAAAATTCAAAGAACCTCAAATGGCTAAAGAAAAGTATGAAACTTACAGTAATTTTAATTTTGCTTTTAATCACATTCAATTCTTGCCTCAATATTTCTGTTAACGCGGTGATGGAATGTTTGGAAGCCGGATAAATATTGAAACTGGTACCAAATAGAGGTATATAATGTCCAGTGATACTATTAATATGTACAATATGTCCATCGACACCATTAGCCCTCATATTTTTAATTGCTTCCCTGGTTGCGATTGTTAAGCCAATAACATTCGTATCAAAAATATCTTTATAATTAACGGTTTCTGCATCTATTACAGGTGTAGGTTTAAGAACTCCGGCATTATTTATCAAAATCGAAACTGGACCCAAATTTTCTTTCACCCATTTAAAAGCATTTAAAATGTCTTCTTCTTTTCTGATATCTGTTTTAATACCGTAGAATTGTTTTCCCTTAAATTTCTCAGACATTTTGTCTAATATTTCCTTGCGTCGTGATAATCCCACTACCTTTAAGCACAAAAAATTGATTTGGTTGTTTAATTAAATTTTAAACAAAAAAAGTTTTACTGAACTAAACTTAAAAATAGAATAAGTAATTAAACATTGAAAATATTTCATTATTTTTAACTATTCAAAACTATTTTATTATAATTCTCAATAGTTAAAAATCATATATTAAAAAATAATGTTTTAGTAAACCAATTAAATAATTAATTTTACCTTAAGGCCATGATTAACAAGATTTTCGCAAATAGCAGCTCCAATTCCTGCACTTGCCCCGGTAACTATAGCAACTTGATTATTCCAACGATCCATTGTGACTTAACCAAGAAATGATCCAATAAAACTTTTATATAGGTTGGGCCGGAAGGCTGGAAAAGAAACATATTTTAACAAATAAAGTAAAACTAAAAACAAGGAAAAATGTTTTGAGCTTATAATTTTGTATTATGTTGATGTAGGGGAGACCGGGACTAGTTGTTCGAAGGGTAAAGTTTTGGCGTTTGAAAATTAAAATTTTTCCGCATTTGCATAATATGTAAATCGTCCTTTCAGCGATGGTGGTGCGCAGCATAATTCTTAAGAAATTTAAATTGAAAGCAACTATAATAACAACATTATTTATTTCGGGTATTTTAATTTCGGAATAAAATCAAATGTCCGGGTTCCTAATATTTTGTATATAGGAAAATATTTGGTAAAATCAAAACAAGAAGTGGTATAAGGTATGGATTGTAAAAGATAGTTACAAATGTTATTGTTTTTTTTTGCAAAGTTTTGATTTCGGCATATTATACATTGAGGTTTTTTGAAAATATTTTTATTTGCTTAAATTACGCATTTTATTTCTATTTAAAAATTTTGACATTTCAGATATCAATTGATATATGTAACTACGGACGAGCGACATTCTTTAAAATAAATGTTTTTTAATAAATAATAATATTGATCTATATTTTCTCGATTTATCGCATAATCGGAGAAATTGCTGCAATCTGCATTGACAAGTTCTTTCTGATTTAAAAACATTAAGAGATTATTTATGAAATATGAAACAAAAAAGACACTAGAAACTGCAAAACTTAGCAACGAAGTAAGCAAAAGAGAATACGAAGACACGGTAACTAAAGAACTGCAAGGTAGAAGAGATAACAGCAACATAAACGAGACATGGAACAATATTGCTGAGAGCCTTAGAACAAGTGCAAAAGAAGTACTAGGTTATAAAAAGAAAGGAATATTGAAGGTATGGTTCGACGAAGAATTCAAACAAATGAACGAAATTAAAAGAGAAGCAAGAATTAAATGGCTAAGAACTAACGAACACGAACACCTAAAAGAGTACAAGGAAAAACGAAAAAAAGCTTATAAACTATATAAACAAAAGAAAAATGAATGGGTTGACGAGAAAATGAGAGATATCGAATCAAGTAGGATGAAGAACGATGTAAGGAAATTTTATAGACAAATTAGAAACACAAGAAAAACATACGCAATAAGAAACAGAGGAATAATGAACGAGGATGGAATACTTGAAAACAGACCAGGAAAGATTAAAGAAATATGGGAGAATCACTTTAAAAAACTTTTGAACACACCACTAATGGAAGAAAGAGAGCAAGATAGAGCAGAAGACACACAATTTGAGGAAGAGATTGACGAACCAACAAAAGATGAAATCATGGAGGCAATCAAAAGGTTAAAAAACAGAAAAACACCTGGTAACGATGAAATCAACGCAGAAATGATCAAAAATGGGGGAGAAGAAGTACAGAATGAAATATACAATTTAATAAAACAGATATGGACTCAAGAAGACATGCCAGACAATTGGAATGAAGGAGTTATTGTAACGATTAAAAAAAAAGGAAGTGCAGAGCAGTGCAATAATTACCGAGGCATAATGCTTTTGAATGTTGCTTATAAGATCCTATCAACAATTATACACAATAGACTTATAGAATATACCCGTGAGATAGTAGGAAAATATCAGTTTGGGTTCAGAAGAGGAAGATCAACGGTAGATGCATTACATATAATAAAGCAAATACAAGAGAAAGCTCACGAATATGGAATGGATTTGCATATGCTGTTCGTGGACTTCAAGCAGGCGTTCGACAGCGTAGGTAGATACAATCTAGTGAGTGTCATGAAAGAATATAAAATTCCACCTAAACTGATAAGACTAATTTCAATGACAATGAAGAAATCGAGAGTCACCGTAAGAACGAATGTAGGTGAAACAAACAGCTTTGATGTGAACAGAGGAGTGAGACAGGGTGACGCCTTGTCGGCGACCCTGTTTAACATCGCACTGGAAAAAATAATTAGAAGCAGTGGATGTACAGGAACATTGATAAGCAAAGAAATACAAGTGATAGCCTATGCGGACGACGTCGTTATCATTTCAAGAACTAAAGAAGGACTAATAAATACTTTAAGAAAAATAAAAAGTGGAGCAACTAAAATGGGGCTAAGCATAAACTACGCAAAGACTAAATACATGAAATGTACTAGGGAAAAGAACGATTATACACCTGACCTAGCAATTGATGATGCAACATTTGGGCACGTAGAGGACTTCAGTTACCTTGGCGTGCCAATCAACTACAAGAATGTAAGGAGAACTGAAGTAACATCAAAAATACAGGCTGGCAACAGAGCGTATTATGCGAATAAACATATATTGACAGACAAAAAAATTTCAAGGGCTTCAAAAATAACGATATATAAGTCATTGATAAGACCTGTACTTACATACGCAGCCGAGGTTATATGTATGACCAAAAGAGAAGAAGAGGAATTCCGTGTGTGCGAGAGAAAAATATTAAGAACAATATTGGGTTATAAACGAGATAATGGAGTATGCCGCATCAGAACAAATGCCGAAATTCTTGACGCAATGAATGGTGAGGACGTTGTAAAGTTTATCAAGGCGCAAAGAATAAGATGGTGGGGGCATGTAATGAGAGCCAGTAACGATGAGGTAATAAGAAAAATAATGGAGTGGAAACCCAATGGTGAACGGCACAGAGGAAGACCAAAACTGAGATGGTGCGATGGAGTAGAAGAGGACTTGGGAAAGATGGGAATAAGATAATGGAAACAGGCAGTGATGAATAGAACGGAATGGAGAAGAGTAGTGAGTGAGGCATGTACACATCAGGACCTGTAAACAATTTATTGTATATATGAGGATTAATCCACCTCAACAAATGAATTATGTAAGTCCGCAAGGACAGCTATATTCTTTATCGAATGTAATGCTAATAAATAATAAAATAATAATAAGAGATTATTTATAAGGAGAGACATGAAATAGAAGAACTCGAAAACAGAATGGTGATACAAGATAATAAAGTAAGGGGACTTGAAATGCAATTGGAGAAATACGAAAAAAAGAGAAGGAAGTGTAATATTATTATCAAGGGAATGCACACCAACGAAAGGGTAACCGAAAAAATGGTGGAGGGACTCATACAGAAAGAACTAGCAGTGCAAGTGAAAGTAGTCAAAGCATTTAAAATGGGCAGAGTACCGGGAAGAGAGGTGATAGTTGCAAAATTGAGTAACCTTAACGACAAAGGAGCAGTGATGGAGAACAAGAGAAGGCTGAAGGGGACTAAACTGTATATAGAGAATGACCTCACGCAAAAGGAGAAAAAGGTACAAGATCAAATTATAAAACGCGCTAAGGAGGAGAGCAGCAACGGTAAGAAGACCCGAATAGGATATGGAAAGCTATATATAGACGGCAACATGTTTGAGTGGAGCGATGGGGAGGGTAAACTTAAAACAACCCCAGAAGAGCCAAACACATAAAAAAAACTGACGAGGAAAGATGGAGTGGATGGAACGTCTCAGCCGGAAGCTCCATATATGACATTAGAGACAACGGCGACAATAAGGCAACTCAAGAGGAAAATTGAAATGGATTATGGGATACTATTACCAAGAAAAATGAGAGAAAACATAATAATAATATGCAAATGGAACGTAAGAACATTTCTGAGACCTGGGAAGATGACAGAGGTTGCACACGAACTGATAAGATATAGAGTGGACGTTACAGCGTTACAAGAATTAAGATGGAAGGGACAAGGTGAAATAACAAAGAAGAACTACTACACTATGTTTTACTCACAAGGAATCAACAATCACAAGGAAGAAACGGCACTGGATTTATAGTAACGAAAAACATGATAAATAGGGTAATGAGTTTTAAAGCCTTAAACGGAAGACTTGCATATTTGAGAGTGAATTCAAAGACAAACCTGTCAATCATAAACGGATATGCACCGACAGAAGATAATAGCGATCAGGAGAAGGAAGATTTTTATGATGAAATGGAAAAGTTGTGCGAAGGTGTACCTAAGCAAAATATACTAATTGTACTCGGAGATTTCAACGCCAAAATAAGGAAGGAAGGCTATATAAAATCAGTGGCCGGAAAACACACCATACATGTGAAAACGAACGACAATGGGGAGAAGCTATGCAATACGGCGGCATCACTGAACGCAGTAGTTTGCAGCACGAAATTTGAACATAAGAAGATGCATAAGGTAACATAGGTGTGGCCCGGAAGAGAGGGTGAAAGTGGAAACCAAATCGACCATATACTGGTGTCAAAGAAGGGAGAAAATATGGTGGAAGACGTGAGAACATATAGGGGTGCGAATGCCGACACAGATCACTACCTTGTAGTGGCTAGAGTAAGACAAAGAACAACTAAATGTCTTACATCAGGTGACAGAAGTAGAAGAATAGCCACAGAAAAATTGGGAAACAGCACAACAGTGAAACTATACGAAGAAAACATCACAAAAGAACTAGGTAAAAACAAAGAACAGAAAGACATGAACCAGGAAATGAATAACATCACAACAATTATACAAACAAGCGCGAAAACAGTATTAGGATATAGAGAGAGGAAAAAATTCAAAGAATGGTACGACGAAGAATGTGTAGAGGCTAGTAAGGAGAAGAGAGATGTAAGGCTGAAGTGGCTACAAGCAAGAAGGCAAGAGGACATTGTTAAATACAAGAAAAAGATAAGAGAAGTTAAGAAACTGTTTAGAGAGAAAAAGAATGAATGGATGATGAAAAAAATGACCGAAATAAGGAAAAACAACAGAACCAGTAATAAAAGAATTTTTTATCAGATGATAAGAAATGAGAAGAGAGAACACAAAGTAAAGGCCAGAAACATGAAAAACGAAGAGGGAAATATTGAAAGCGACCCAGAAAAAATTAAGCAGATATGGGCTAAGCACTTCCAGAAATTACTGAACAACCAACAGGAAGTGGAAGAAGACGAAATAAACGAAACGGATAGTGAAGAACAGGTACCAATGCCAACCAGTGAGGAAATAATGGACATTATAAGAGGAATGCAAAATGGAAAATCACCGGGGAAAGATGAAATAGAAATAGAGCTGATTAAAAATGGAGGTGAGGAACTGTGCAGGAGAATAATATGCAAAATGGTGCAAAGAGCATGGTCAGAATCGATTATGCCAGAAAAATGGAGGAAAGCGTCATAGTCCCACTGATAAAGAAAGGAGACCCTGAACAGTGCGCAAATTACAGAGGGGTCACTTTGCTTAATATAAAGTGTTATCGACAGCGATCCACAGAAGATTGAAAGAGTTTACAAGAAACAAAATAGGAAAATATCAGTTTGGGTTTACGGAGGGTCGATCGACGGTGGGAGCGATATATGTTCTTAAACAACTAATGGAGAAGGCTACTGAATATAATATGGATTTATACATGCTGTTTGTGGACTTTAGACAGGCCTTCGATAAGGTAAATAGAAACGAGTTATTCAGAGCGATGAAGAAATTGAATATTCCAACAAAGATTGTAAGATTGATAAAGATGACACTCGAGCATACAACGGCATCTGGTGAAACAGACAACTTCAGGGTGAACAACGGAGTTAGGCAGGGGGACGCACTGTCGGCGACCCTGTTCAATGTGGTTTTGGAGAAGGTTATTGGGGGAATGAGTACAGAGAGAACAATAGCAACAAGAGAAGGGCAGGTGATAGCGTACGCAGACGACTCCCTCATAATGACCAGAACGTGCAGAAAACTGGTGGGACTGTTCAAGGATATGGAAGAGAGAGCGAAAAAAATGGGACTATTGGTGAACTACAACAAGACCAAATACATGAAGTGTGATAGGAAAACGTCACATATTAGAAGCGCATCACTGATAATAGACAATGAAACCATAGAAGAAATAGAACACTACAACTACCTAGGAATACATGTAGACAGAAACAACAACCGAGTACATGAAATAAAAAGAAGGATACAGATAGGCAACAGAGCATACTATGCAAATAAGATCATGCTGAAGGACAAGAATCTGAAAAAGGAAACAAAGATGAAATATACATAAGACCAGTCGTAATGTATGCAGCGGAAACACTGTGCCTATCCAAATCAGATGAGAGATTACTAAGGGTGTTTGAAAGAAAGGTGTTCCGAACCATTCTGGGGCCAAGAAGAACCGAAGATGGCGAGTTTAGACTATGGAAGAATTGTGAATTGGAAAAAAATTTCAAAAATGAAGACATAGTGAAGTTCACTAAGTCACAGAGGATTAGTTGGCTGGGCCATATCATGCGGGAAGACGACCATTCGATTACAAAAAGAATAACGTTATAGACACCAAGTGAAGAGGAAGGCCCAGGGCAAGATGATGGGACCAGGTGACGAGAGACCTGAGACTGATGGAAGTTAACGACTGGGAATCAAGGATACAGGACAGAAAGAGTTGGAGAGAGATCGTCGCAGAGGCTGCTACGCATCCAAAGATGTAGGAGCGAAGTGTAACATGTTGTAGGAAGGAAACAGTGGTTGCAATTAATGAAATATGTTATACGGGGAATAATCCACCCCTTCAGGAGGATTTGTAAAACCCGGGAACCGGGATAGCTATATTCACTTTGAATGTAAAAGCTTAATAATAATAATAATAATAATAAGAGATTATTTTTGCTGGCTTGCTTATATCACAATGAGAACGTTACCATTTATCTATATTTTGACATTTCAGATATCGATTGATATAACTACAGACGAGCGACATTCTTTAAAATAAATGTTTTTTAATAAATAATAATATTGATCTATATTTTCTCGATTTATCGCATAATCGGAGAAATTGCTGCAATCTGCATTGACAAGCTCTTTCTGATTTAAAAACATTAAGAGATTATTTTATTATTTTTTTTAATTCGATTATTAGGTACTATGAAATAGTAGGAGAAGAGTGGAACACTTGATCCTCATTTTGATATTCAAGATTTGTCAGGTTTATTTTTGAATTTTATCGAATCCTTCTCTTCTTAAAGTACCTTCTCCTATCAGAGGTTGTAAATCATCATGGCGACTTTAACCCCTGTCGACAACCGCTGTAAATAATTCGCCCGAGCAGGAGCCAAATTATCTCAAATTACCCAGCCAAGATATGCGAGATCTATCTACACTTTTATTTTCCTTTCATCTTGTCTGGGACAATAAGCCCCAGTAACGAATATTTCCAGATACTCCAGATTTCTCCGTTTTATGGTATCGATCATCTCCCACTTTTTTCCTATTCTTTACACTGTTATTCGTTCAGGTGAACTATTCCACTTTAGACAACAGTGGGGTGTTGTTAATTGACCGGATACTTTCAATGTAATCTACTTGACTGCGAAAGTAATCTGGTACATTACTTCCCGTCAAGAGCAATAGGGTTGTATCCGGTGAGGTGTAATTTTGTCGGTGCGGTGGTACAAATTCACACGCTCCGGAAAGGTCACCCTTGGGACCGGTGGGAGAGAGGAGGCCCGTAGAAAAGCCACCCCTTTTCGGGATCAATGTTAATGTGCGGTTAATGTTAATTAACCGGAGCTGTAAGCCCGTTCAGGGGTGCTCTTGCAAGGAGATTAGCGTTGTTTGGGGTAGGTCAATTTTTTTTATAGAATATGTCAATTAGTTATAGAGTGTGAATTCTCTCGCGTGAAACATTTTTGACGAGTTTATCGTTGTTTGGGCAATAGATAAGGAAGGGTCTTTGCCTCGTTTGTTTGTTTGGGTTTTCAAGTGTGGATGGATATTTTGTTTACGAATGTTAACTCAGAAGCAAAACGCATCATTTATGTAAGTACCAGTTTTGATTGTATTTTAGTCTCGGATTTGGTTGTCATAAAATTGTACAACATATTTTTTAGAAGGGCCACCCTAAATTGTAGGAGTGTAAAGGATACATGGGTCATTTCAATTTGTCTAATTTTGAACATTGTTACGAAAAATTTTCTCTTTTCGCAACAACGTTGAATTTATTAAATTCAACTTATAACATTTGGCGACATATTTCGTAGCGCCCTGTATAGAGAACGTATTTGACAGAGATTAAACTCGCGCATGCTATGATAGAAAAGTCTTGGGTTAGCTTTCGAATGGAGCGGTCGACGTTTTGTGTTTTAATGTGAAGTGATAACAATTTTTGGTTCCAATTTTGACAAAATATGGTGGCGATTTTGTGGGGGTTCCCTCTCAGCATCATGAATTGTTTTGGATGGTTTGCGCTCCAACCCATTATGGGGATTTTACATTCGTGTTTGCAGAATTGTGGATGTATTCCAGATCGTTATCTTTTTGTCGGACCACCTTCTCCATATTTTTCTGGAAGGATATTTTTTTTGCTCAGTTCGGTAAGTTCTTTAATTTGAGCTGATTGCTTCACAGGGAAATGCATTACTCGACTTGGCCAATTTTTTTTCCTCCGAACATCTGGAGTTCGATGACGCTTTAATTAACCCTTGGCTGTCTTATTTTTTTATGTGATATTTTATTACATAGGTTTTCATTGTCTTGCATATTTTTTTATTCGAATGTTGGCCGAGATAGTTGATACGCCGTATTTTTCGTTTTCTGCACGATGAGATATAATATCTAATCACACGTTCGCATACGTGGGATGGAGTACCAAGTGTTTGAACTTTACTTTTTGATAATTATTTTAATTAATTATAATATTTAATTATGTATTATTATTTGAGTTTTACTTGTGTATTTAATTCCCACTAGAAAACTTCGACCGGCGTTGGTCAAATGCAATGACTTTGGAAGTCCTAAGCGTTTGACATGGGTTCGAATTTCGTATTTGAAATTCTATGTTGAACATTTTTTTGTGTGTTTATTTTGCTTTATGTTTATTTTTTTATGAAAGGCTGCGATGTCCGACCCATATACAGGGTGCGGCATTTCATCGAGGTTGCTACCGTTTGTTTTATCGTGGGGAGTTCGATATGGTTCCACCTTTTTGTGGGATTTTTATTTGACCATTCGAACGTGCCTTTGGTTTATTTTTGGGAGTGATTCTCGGTGGCAATGTCGTTGCCACTGTACCTGTGCTGGTCGGCTAACACCTATAACATCCGACATCGTTAATCTCATTGCCTTCTGACAATTAACATCCAATTGTACATTTTGTTTTTGTGCGTGTTAGCAAAGCTGTTTCCTTGATTTCTCCGGGGCGTTTCTTTTACACGACCCACGGCTCTCGCCGCCGCAACAAACGAGCTAGTTTATATCCATCACCAGGGCCTCACGCAAATTAAAGTAGATGGTTTTTCCTTCTGCGTGGACATTATCTGTTCCGAGCTATCTTCTCATTAGAGTAGTGAGGACAGATTTTGTTTCAACATCCGGTGTTTTCGTTTTTCTTGTTGAGGGAAAGGATATTTTTTACAACGTCGAATTTAGTGCCCTTTTGCCCGCAACCGCGTTTAAACCTCAACATTAAGCTGGAGGACTTAGCGAAAAAGGAGAGCATCCAGAAAGTCACGTTACCAAATAAGAGTGTTTTTTTGAAAACAGAATTCTACGTTTGGACGGAATCGATTGAACGGCAGCTTAATCACAAAATGTTCTTAATAGTGGAATTTTGTTTGATCAGCAGATTTGTTTGTTGTTAAAGTAACTCCAGCTGTTCCTAGGAAAAGTATTCCGAAGGACGGTCGGTGGTAACAACGCAATCTACAACTTGACTTCACCAACTTTAGCGTTAAAATCCCCCATTATTATTGTTAGTAATTACAAGGTCGATAAACTGAACCCACGAAACTTTTCTAAACTTCAGGTGAACCTAGCACGATAAAATACCGAAAATGAAATTTGTAAATAACTTTTAGAAAATAAAAGAATATAATTATATATAAAACTCTTAATTTAGCACATTACACATACGTAAATACAAAGTATGTACTATGTAAAACTGCAATTAATTATAATGTGGTACAATTTACTTTACATCTACGTCTTGAAATGCATCGTTAAAAATTGAAACTGTGGGATTAAATATAGAATTTTACACTACGAGAGGATGAAGGTCATGCATCCCAGAAAAGTCTTCACAAATCAGCATTTTAACTATATCCGTTGCGTAAAAATTGTAAAGTTCGGTTTACACGTAAAATTACCGCTCAGTTGTTTCTATTAAAATTAAGGTTAAGGTAACTATTTGAGTTAGTTAACAAAGGTGTTTAAAATTAAAAATATTGATATAATCTTCATGTATGTAAATGTTTATTCAATATGTTTAGATAATTATTATGCAATGTACTATCGCGTATAATTAAATAATAATAATTATACAATACAAATTAATATTTACTACAAGATACAATAAATTGAAATAATAAATAATTGTAAGGGTGAAATAAATTATCTCAATTTTTCTTTATCAAAAGGGTTCACCAACTGGACGAATTACGAGCTCCGTTATCTAAAACAAACAATAAAGAATTAATTATCGTGCCGTAATGTATTGGTTTAAAAAAAAGTATAATAGAAAAGGCAAAAGTTGAGACAGCTAGTGGCAATGAGTGGAATACATGCAGATGATAACGGATGGGAAAGATATGATCTGAGACGTTCAAGCGGGAAAACTGAGAGAAAAAGCGAAGTGGGCATGTAGGGAAAATAAAAAGGTTGACAGACCGGTGAAAACACGGATAATTGAATCCATTCCAGTATCAGAAATGGATATTGTCGGAGTGAGAAGAAGTGGAAGGCGCATAAACCGATGGAAAAGTGTAGTACGAGAGGATTTGAACCTTATGGGTGGAGGAATTGGCAAAGCTCAAGAACCCTAATCTGCGCGAGGAGGAGCCAAGAGGGCGAAATACATACATATACGAATTTGAACCTTCTGCGCCGATTTTTAGGGTTCTTGAGCTTTGAAACTATCTCTACCTTACTACCTTCAATAAAATCTTTAGTATTTTAACCCAGCTCAGTATAAGCCGTTTCAATATAAAGGGTAAAAATGAATCCCGTAAGTAGCTTTCTTAGCACATTACCGACCGGCGGACCTATAAATATGTCATTTCAAACTGTCGGTTACCTGCCGATGACCTATAAGTAAGTCTTTGAATATTACCCAATAAACATTTTAGCTGTAAAGTGGCTGTTAAATGGCTATTTAGCAACTAAACATAGATGTCGCCTAGGTAATAAACAACCGCTTTACAGCTAAACTTTTTGTTGGGATTTTCACTCATTTTTCGGCTCTCCAGGTTCCTATTTATGCCGGCTCAAATAATTTACCATAATTTTTTCTTGAACGTGAACTCCTGCATTAATGGGAGTATAAAAAATAATGTATATTATAAGACAATAAAGTGTCTATTAATTCCTAGTGTTATTATTGCCCTCAATTTCATCTTGGGCAATAAACTTCACACTCGGGATTAAAGATGCATTTTAGTCCTACCTGAACATGTAGAGGTGTACCTAAAGCATAGGCAACTGCATCTGCGACGTCTTTTGAATCTAACTTGGGAAAATCTGCTAAAAGTTGCGTAGAATGTTTATCTTCACCTCCTATTAATCCATTTGCTGCAAATATATCGGTATCGACAATACCGGGACTGATGCTCTAAAATTATAATCATATTATTATTATTATTATTATTATATAAAAATCTTTTATATAAAAAAAAATTAAAAAAGTATGAAACTTACAGTAATTTTAATTTTGCTTTTAATCGCATTCAATTCTTGTCTCAATATTTCTGTTAACGCGGTGATGGCGTGTTTGGAAGCAGGATAAATATTCAAACTGGTACCAAATTTAGGAACATAATGTCCAGTAATACTATTAATATGTACAATATGTCCATCGACACCATTAGCCCTCATATTTTTAATTGCTTCCCTGGTTGCGATTGTTAAGCCAATAACATTCGTATCAAAAATATCTTTATAATCAATGGTTTCTGCATCTATTACAGGTGTAGGTTTAAGAACTCCGGCATTATTTATCAAAATCGAAACGGGACCCAAATTTTCTTTCACCCAATTAAAAGCATTTAAAATGTCTTCTTCTTTTCTGATATCTGTTTTAATACCGTAAAATTGTTTTCCCTTGAATTTTTCAGACAATTTGTCTAATATTTCCTTACGGCGTGATAATCCCACTACCTTTAATCATAAAAATTTAATTAAATTTTAGACAAAAAAAAATTAATTTAGTCTAATTAGATTTTACCTTGAGATCATAATTAACAAGATTTTCGACAATAGCAGCTCCAATTCCTGCACTCGCACCGGTAACTATTGCAACTTGATTCTTCCAACGATCCATTGTAACTGCATTACGTATTTTTTCATTATCCTTTATATATAGCCTGCACTGGTGGTCGGACAAACGAGTATTCTGTTGTGAATACAAAGCTATAAAAAGTGAAGAAGTAAATTTTTTTGCAGTTGTAAAAGTTCACAAGGCCAATGCCATGGCGCATTTCGGCTATACCTAGTATAATTGTTTAATAGTCTGTTGCTATGGCCATTTTAAATATAACAAAAGCTATTAACGTGGTTTATAATAACTACCATCCATTGGTTGCTATTCAAAGTCATAACGACTGTGACATCTTAATTAACGTCCTTGCTATGCATGATATTTTAAGGAAAGCTTGGGAAACAGTGAGGCGTAGGTAACAGTAAGACATTTGAAATATTTCCTATTCTAATGCGCCCACCCAAATGGCACTTTACTATAATATATTTAACTTTTCAAGTGTTTTCAAGGTACCGTTCTATGCCATTGTAATTATCTGCGATGTCAGTTTAGACAGTAAAGAGGTGCTACTGATTTTCGAGAGGCAAAAGTAATATGCAACAGTAATTTCTTGAAGTGGTTGTACATAAATCAAGCACTCTTACTCACAAGAAAGAAATCAAGATTTTCAGATGTAGAGAAACAGTTCGATGCCCACAGTAGCGACAATGGACAAATTCTTCCAACGGTTTTTAATGAATTTAAAATTTAAAAAAAATAGTAATGAAGGTTACCTATTATTAGACAAGATTACATTATTTACCGACAAGAGTCTACAATGGCAACAAATATTAATTTAACCAGTCATAAAAATAAAATTCAACAATTAATAAATTAAAATAGCTATCAATTTGATAAGTCCCCTCCATTAGCTTTCCAAAATTGAATATTGAAAACAAACTTCTAAATTTAGAAAAATGGAGTTTATCCTAGTTCCTGCTGTTCATTGGGGCTGTCTTCGTATTTCAAGAACTTATACATACATATTAGCACTACAGGCCTAGCAGGCCCTTGGCTTGTTTTGTCACCATATATTCCATTTTTTTCCTATCTCGAGCGTCTTCCCTCCAATTTCCTCCCCGTCTTCCTGTACTTCCCCTCTCCAACGGTTTATAGGTCTACCTCTTCTATTTGTTCCTCCGAATTCCACCTTCCATCCTGGTAACACATCCCAACCACCGCAGTCGATTGCTGATTGTACTAGGTTCCTCTCATTTTTTTTCTGACCAGTTCAGCAACTCTTCAAAATATTCCGCCCATCTTTTTCTTGCCCTTTCTTTGAATCCCACCGGTGTACCATCGTTGTCTTTATAGAATGTAGTTCTTGCTTGGAAACCTTTCTTTAGTCTTTTTATTCCCTGATAGAAGTTTCTTATTTCTCTGTTATTGTATTTCTTCTCTATCCCTTCCAGTTTACTAAGTTGATATTTTCTCATCTTATCTCTGATTATCTTTTTGCACTCTCTTCTCTGGCCCTCATATTTCCGTTTTGTTTCTGTTACTTGTTACTCCTTGCTTTTTATCTCTTATTTATTTCATTTTCACCCTGCTAGTCGTACCATTCTTTTCTATTCTTATTCCTGCTCCTATGTTGTGTTTTTGTTGCTTCGTCGTTTACACTGGTTGCTATTGTTGTAAGTATGTCTTCTACACTGGATTGTCTTCTTACTTTTTCCAATAACTTGTCCATTGCTTTGCGGTACTGCAGTTCTATTTTCATTTCATTCCCTCTCGTTTGCATGCATTCCTACCATAAAATGGTCAGAGTCCAGATCCGCTGCCCTATACCATTTTACATTTCTTATAATATTTTCGCTTCTACTTTCTATTTGTACACGGTCTATTTGGTTAATTTTAATATCATATCTGGGTATTTTTTCATACTCTCTATTGAGTAGTTCATAAAATTATTTTTTTAACACTTTTTTCCTCTGTAGGGGTGTGAAGGTTGAGTATGCTTATCTTTCTTTTGCCAAAATGTCTACTTTATACTTTTTCAATATCTTTATTAACTGTTTCAATGCCCCCAATACATAAATTCCCTTTACATTCCAAGTTGCCCAAAAACATTGTATAATTTTTCTTCCCCCACCGTTGTCGAGACCGTTTGCTTTATCTTTTTTCATACCTGGTTGTTTTACGTGTTTTCCGAGCGGTTTCTTTGCTCAGTTTTTTCCCGTCTACGTATATTTTCCTAAACCTAGTTTTATCATTAAAACCATGATGTTTATCCACTAGTTAGCAATCGTATTCATCCATATAAATATCGGTTAGGAGTGCTGGTATTGGAGTCCCATAGCCTGTCCTTTACCCTCACAATACAACAAAGTTTAAATATGTGACCTGTTTTTTATCAATCCTTATATTAAAGAAATACTACCCTTAACTCATGATACTATTCCAAAATGTATACAGTGAAAATTCTAGCCGCAAACGGTTCTCAAAATAAAATAATTAAAATTATACAGATATTATAATGTACTAGAATACAAAAATTTAAAAAAAAATTAAAATCAAGACTAAGTAATAAAAATTCTGTGAACACCTCGTTAACGTGTTTTATCGAAAACTTGTGTTTCGCATGATAAATCTCTATTGTTCCATGGAAATACCCATGTTCTATTAGCACACATACACACCTATTTTTATTATGTATGTAGAATGAAACGCAGAAAAATATTTTTTAATGCACATTGCTGTCTTTAGGACTTTTCTTCAAAGCCAATTGAGGGCCGTTTTTAATTTTCTAATAGTACCAACACCAATTACTTTATTTTAATTCAGATGACTAACAGGAATGCATAATATGCTAAATATCAATAATCGATTAAACAGAATCTTTTCCATGTAGCGTAGTATGCCGACACCTTTGCCTCTGAAGTCCGCTGGAAAGGTAGCCAAACAGTCGGAGAACGAACTGGCCGTAAAATCGTCTCGATTCTGTACAACAATGCTAGAATTCAATCCACCTAGCTGAAAGAAAAAAGTAAAACGGTGAGGTTTGAGGGTTGAGGCAATAAAACATACAAGGAAATTAAGGATTGTTTTATTATCCTCCGAAGTATGGAAAACAAGAAACTCCTGTCTCAAATTTACAACCTGTTTAACAAAGAATCCACAAATTCCGAACCAGTGGTCTCAAACAAAAGTTCTCCCGAAGGGATTAGCACCACTTGTTCAGGAGAGAAAATCCTGTGCCTTTGATGACAGCGGAATGTTCAGAGAGATGACCTCCAATTCCAATTGCAGACATTGTAAGTTGTTTAATCTTGTCAATATCGGCAAGAAAATTGATTTTATTTAGCTGATATTTTCAAAATATGAACCGAAGATGGATGTTCCAATGTTTATCAAAAATTATGTGAGCTGTGAGATGAGACCGGTCTTGAAAGCCTTCGTCATGACTATCGATGCAAACAATTACGATGAACCATCAAGAGGTTCATTTCTAAATATCACCCCGAAGCTTTCCAATTTTTGGAGGCTTTCTTTGTTACAAAATGAACAAATCTGAAGTGTGTTAGGGAAAAATCCTTTAATTCAGAACGACACTTCGACATTCAGGAAAATCTGTACAAATTATTGTGATGTGATGTCAAAAGGCTATGTCGATTCTCAATCTATGCAGCTCCATTAGTATTTCCGGTATCTTATTGGTCATACGTTGCCCAAATCATTGTCGTATTTCTCGCCGATCCTGGTCTAAGATTATTCCGTTCTAATTGCCGAGACTTATAATGGGTATTTTAGGCAGTTAGGACTGGGTGGACCAGGAATTTCTATTTCGAATTTTTCCCCTTAGTTGATCGTTTTAAGGCGCCGGAAAAATGCTTTTCGTTCTTTTCTGTTGGCTACAGTCTATTTCGACTACAGTCAGGGGGTACGATGTAAACGTGGGAAGAGAACTTTTGCAGAACTACATTGACAGAGACCTTATTTCCCGTTACTTTTGGTAATGCTTATTTGGCCTCAACATTTCTGTCACGACTGTTTATTAACATTCACCCCTTAATAATAACAGAAAAAAAATAGATAATAGGTAATACAGTGTGACATTTATGTATTGATACAAATGATTTTGGCTATATTTTCAAGAGTTTTGAACTAATTTAACTTTTTTTTGATGATACATTGGAATTATAAGTAGGATTAAGTATAACAAAAAATTATTCAATTACTTCGCCTTTTACCTTCACAACTAATCAGAGTCTCTCTTCAAAGCTATTACAAGCTGCACGCTACATATCAAGTGGTATTGATGCTCATATTTTGATATAACTTGCTTAAATTCTTCCAGATTTCGATATTTGTTATGCTTAAGTTGTTGTAGCATATATCCCCAAATGCAAAAATCCAGAGGATTTAAGTCTGGTAAGCTTGGTGGCCATTCATTCTTAGCTATAAAATCAGTCAAATTATCTTGACACCAAGCTTACACTATACCAGCGGTATGCAATGGGGCTCCGTCTTGCTGGAAGTAATAATATTCATCACCATACATTTTTTGAACTGCTGGTAACATATGCTTTTGTAAAACGTCTTCTAAATAATACTTTGTATTCACTTTAACCCTTTTTTTCTATAAATACCAGTGGCAGAGTCTTCTTTTGCATATAGCACCCCAAACCATTTCCGATTATGCATTTTGAAAACGTGAAACATATTTTTTTGTTTTTAGGAACATATTTAAGCGAAACAATGCAGATCCTATCGTTCTGAGAATTGTAGGTTGCTTGTAAAATAAATAATTTCTCATCTGAGAATATTATTTCGTCACCACCGTGCCATGATAGCAACATCTTATTTCTTTCGAACCTTTTCACTGCAGTAGCATCTGTAAGCCCATGAACTTTTTTTTTCTTGTAAGGTTTTAGTGCAAGGTCACCACGAAGTATTTTTCAAAGACATTCGCGGTTTATTTGAAGATTTCGAGCCAATTTCCTTGCCGCGCGGTCACAATTCCGTCTGATACGATACGTTCACGTACAATCTTAATTGCTTATGGTGTCCTGACTGATTTTTTCCTCCGGTTTTTTTCGGTTTTCATTAGGGCTTGTGTCCATAAGTCTTTTTGTAGTACGATAAACATAAATTCGAGTCACTTTTAAATGCATTATTTGCCGAAAATTATCACCTCTAGTTACACCTGATTTAAATTTATTAACAATAATGTCGCGTAGACTTGTCATGTTTGATTGAAGCAACTATAACAAACTATATGAGAATATTTTGTTTTATATAATGTCAAAACATCCTAACGGGCTACTGCGATTAAAAAAATTTTTCATTTTTGTTCTGCAAAATAAAGTTTTAACAGTTGCAAAAGTTGTATCAATACATACGGGTCACAGAGTAGATGATAGATAATCGATAATAGATGATAGATGATAGATGATAGATGATAGATGATAGATGATAGATGATAGATGATAGATGATAGATAATAGATGATAGATGAAAGATGATAGATGATAGATGATAGATGATAGATAATAGATGATAGATGAAAGATGAAAGATGATAGATGATAGCAGATGATAGATGATCGATAATAGTAGACAATAGATAATAGATAATGGATAATGGATAATGGATAATGGATAATGGATAATGGATAATGGATAATGGATAATGGATAATGGATAATGGATAATGGATAATGGATAATGGATAATGGATAATGGATAATGGATAATGGATAATGGATAATGGATAATGGATAATGGATAATGGATAATGGATAATGGATAATGGATAATGGATAATGGATAATGGATAATGGATAATGGATAATGGATAATAGATAATAAATTACAGATAGTATATAACGGATAAGAGATAATACATCTTCTTCAATTCTCTAGACCGAATCCTCTTTTACAGACAACTTTCATCCATCGCTCCTAGACTTCCCCGTTGAGGGGATATGCGGGTTGGTAGCTGAGCAGTCAAGAGCGGCGTTTTTTAAATTGATCACCTGCTGCATTAGGGAGTATCTTGCGAGCTTAGCGAGCTTTTCATCTGGCGTTCGAGTTAGCTCACATAGAAATTAAAAAATTAAGTTTTGGCACGGCTCAGATTACAGCCTTGCGATCTTCATGGAATGTGATGCTGCATAAAATTATGGCATATGTATAAACCTTCGTTCATACATCATACTATTGATATTCAAACCAATTTCTAATTTTCAGATTTAAAATAGACGTGATTCTTAGACAACTTTTTTTATACGCGATGTTTATATTATCCAAACCCAGTTTTTATGCGTATTTTTTGCTGTAATAAGGTGCAAAAAGTTGAAGGTACTACATAATTATTATGTTATTACTTAGTTTTCTCATGTCAATATTTATCATTTGGTGTTTGATATTTAAAGTGAAAGCTGTTATATATTGGTAAGTAATCTTGAATTAAATTAAATTTTGATGAGTTAGAAAAATGTTAGTTTGTAAAATTAATTCTTCTTCTTCTTCTTAATCTAGGACTACGTCCTGTACTTCCCAACTATAGTACCTCTGTTCAAGGCACTGTTGGTTCTATGAGCAGTTAATTAGTAAAATTAATTAGTTGGGTTAATTTGAAATTTAAAAAAAATCAATTTTAGAGTTACTTGGTTTTTCGATTGTACGAGAAAATGGCTCTTAAAGTCACATGTGCATAATATTATTCAAAATTTAACAAAAATTAAGTTAAATAAATAAAAATTTCATCAAGACCACGTTAATGTCTTCATTGAAAACTTGTGTTCGAACACTTGCTTTCTCTGTTCCACGTCATAATCAACGCCGTAGCAAGGGTGAGGTTATTGAGGGTTTGCCTCAGGCGCCATCGCAATGGGGGCGCTAAACCTGGACAAATTTTCATAATGATAAATATTGTGGCAATATTAATGAGTACATTCCAGAAAAATATTTTTCAGACATATTACTTTGGTCAGGGCATTTTCAAAGCAATTCAAGGTAACCTGGGTTGGCTTTTTTCACAGTAATGTACAGAGAAGTATTGTTTTTGTTGTTAAAAAACATGGTTTTTTATCAACTCTTCTGACCACTACATTTTTTGTACTACTACTAGCTATTGTTTTGCGGTTCCTCGAAGCAAAAATAAAAAAGCAGTACACAGAAAATAAAAAACAGAATTTATAAAAGAATTGTAGGGGACGGTTACCTATTGGTGATCACCCCAAAAATATTGAAAATTTCCTATAGCAAAGAGGAAGGTTTATAGAGTATACTGTAAAAATTTCACTTGCGAAAGTATATATAAAATTTCTAGAAAAATCAATTTGAAAGTACGTAAATTTAGCGAATTTTTCTTCGATTTTTGGGGTGTGCATTCGATAGGGAGGTTTATCCATCGTCAAAACCTACCCTTTCGGGGCGCCGCTCCTCTCCGCTCCGCTCTGCACCCCTCCAGGGCGGTTTTGACTCTGGTTACTATGCTAAACATACGAGAAGGCGCCTCCCATAAAAAAAAACCGGGATAAATGAAACCGGGAGCTTAGAGACCATTGAAATAGCATAAAAAAGTATAGTTGCGGTATGGAGAAGTAAACTATTACGTTTCACCCCCGAAAAATCGCGTAAAAACAAAAAATAATCGATGTTACATGTACGAGAGACGAGCTGCATCTGCCGGCGCGAAATACTCTAAATGTTAGGGTCATTCAAACTGCACGGACTGTCAACAGAATGAGTAACGCGCGGGAATCTCGTTAATTTTACATGTAAATTTGCAAACTTCAAATTCGATTTACTCAAAATTTTGATTATATCTTCGCTTGTGAAAATTATGTCAGTATACTACCTATATAAACCTTCCTCTTTGCAATAGGAAATTTTCAATTTATTTGGAGTGGTCAACAGTAGGTTACTCAACCCGAATTGTATTATTAATTTTTGTCAGTAGTATTAGATCATTAGTTAACAGTAGATGTTAGATTATTCATTAAGAAAATATTAGTTGTTACAAGTTGAATATTAATTGTGTAAAAATCAATAATAAATACAAATAAATAATTTAGTGTGTTTAAAAAAATTCATTTGGGAAATCCAAAAGTTAACTTGTACAATATAATTAAAATGAATATAATTATGTAAAAACAATAATTTTTTTGACTACTAAGTGCCCTTTTTATCGCTTTTAAAAAATATGGGGTACAATGGGTCATAAAGGAGACGCCCCAAATGTTTATTTTATGGAAAAATGGCTAATAGCCGCTTTACATCTATATTGTTGTGATATTTATGATACAAACCCTGCTTTTGGCTTCTACCACCTTTAAAATCACAATCTCTCTTACCTCGACCAGCTCCAGAGAATTTATTTTATATTGAGACTCTTTTATTAATAAAATTGTGAAATGTTGAACTGCGATGTGTCGTCTTTGTAAATCTGACGCAGACCTTAATTTAGTTGCTTCAATAAAACTGCAACTCGATTTACGAATAATAATAATTCGTTGGTTTACCCCGCTTTGTTTATAATAAATTCCTAGTACTACCCTGTAAATGTAGCCCTTTTTAGTGAAATTAAATTAAAGAAACAATATCTCATAGGTAATTGTATTGGTTATTATTGTTACAAAACCAGGTGAATGTTTGCTGTGGCCATTAGATAGATGTAAATTTGAAAATATTAAATTACAAGATACATAAAAAGTTTTGTTACACAAATATTGTCCACGATTATTCAAATAAAAAGATACTTTCGAAACTTTTAAAAATGTTTTAATTAAATTTAAGTAAGAGTTACCTTTGTTTAGTGCGCCACTGGGTACGATAATATTAACTTCTGTAGAAACGTGTGGAATAGGTGTGTTGTTATCAGCAACTTTAACAGATGTGTTGGTGTCCTTGGATTCAAACAATGGTATCACGTTCAGATGATGTTCAATAGTGTATTCAAAATAATCAGGTACGTAGTAATCAATTGCAATATTTGATTGAGTAATGTTGAAATTTATTACCTTTAACCAAATTCTACTTTCAGGTAACCTCCAAAATTTATCCAACGAAACGAAATTCTCAAGCATAACCAGGCCGTGCTTGATATAATAAACAGCAGTAATATTTTCCAATTGCTGTACAAATGGCTCTCGAAAAACCAGCATAAAACCAATATCGATTGAAATCCAATAATTTTTCAATCAATCTCCAAGATCCACAAAAAAATTCTGCCAACCATAAAAATTCTGTCTCGTACCAACTGCTAATTCCAAAACTTACTAAAATATTCTCAACTTGACGATGTTTACTCGAGCACATATCAAAACCAACTGAGCGAGATTAAATTGTTCCAAGTCCTTTTATAGACTTCGTGCGTGGACCGGAAATGGTTGGATCAAAATTGGAAAAAATTCAAAATTGTTGACGGAAATCCCAGTGATCTGGACTTGATAGACATTCGGTAAATATTCTTTTGATTTCTAACGTACACTGCACTCATAATTTTAATCAAAACACTAATTTTAAATTAATTTTCAGATTTCAACCCGTAATCATAAAACATCATAGCAAATATCACCCTTATTAAAATTTTAACAAGATTAGCGCAAAACCACAGCAAAAGCAACATTACATAATATAACAACAATGTAAAGAGGTAAGTTCAAGTCTACATCATCAAAAACTTAAAATTTATTGAAAAAATAACCAAAGCAAACATTTCAGGTCAATGACCTCGAATTACAGATGAGGTCCTGAATTAACCATGAGGATCGTTTTCCACAGATACCATTGATCTGGATTAATGAAGGGAAACTAAGCTACCTAATGTTTCGCAGGGATGTACCAGGAAAATACTAAATTCTTGCTCTATTGCGAACAAACATGAACTCAAACGAAATGCTACCGAGAATGAGTCAGATCTACAAAAACTTAAATTTCCAGTTCATCATGTTTTCACACAGGACTTCTCATAAGAGAAAACATACGATTTCTCTCTCGGTTGGCTAAACTGTATGTTTTTCAAGATTTGTCTTCAAATCGTTATGAGTTTACATAAGAGTTCTTATAAGAGTTTGTTTTGGTTTTGAGTGAAGTTAACCCTACTTTTTAAAGTCATTATTTGTAACGATGAATAATATTAACAATTATTTAAATAACAATTTTATGCTACAAAATTATATTTATAGTAATATAAAACACAGCACAATAATACCTAACCTTTCTTTTTTCAACTTTGACAACTATCTTCGTCGACCTTCGTATATGTACGCCACCTTTCGTTCGTATGTTCTGTGTTTTCTCATAGCGGAATAGACGACGTTCTATTCCGAAAGAGTACCTATGTTTTGCTATGTTTTTACGTATGTTTTTGCTTATGAGTGATCGGCTATGAGAAAACATATAGTGTAAACACAAAAATATTTCTCATATGAGAAGTCCTGTGTGAAAACATATAGATGTAAAGCGGCTATAAGACGTAAATTATTCGAAATTTTCACTAGGTAAATTTATTATCTATTTTCATCATGCAATGAGCTGGTAAGGAGCAGCGGCGGCTCGTGACTTTACTATTTGAGGAGGCTAATTTTACAGCTTAACTACCTTATAAAATACAACTTTAAAAAAAAAATTTAATAAAATATTATTTAATCTGCGGTAGACACGTGTTTCGAGCTCGTTGGCTATCTTCAGTACTGTGTACAATGGAAAAAATTGTTCCATGAGTGCAGAGTGTTTTTTGGAAAAAATGCTGTACAATATACAGATTAATATTATTTTAAGTCATTCTAATTTATGAAGCTTTAAACGTAAGAGGTATACGGCGATTTTTAGTATTCGCGAAGTGATCGATGATATTATCGTAGTTATTATAATTCATCTTTGTCGAGTTGGATTGTTTAATATGTGTGTCTTTGCACTTACTCGAAGAAATAAAAATACTTATAAGCGACGCGTTTCGATTTATTTAGATCGTCTTCGGGCTTTCCTACAAGAGTAAAAGTTCTACATAATGTGATTTATCATTGATCAAAATACATACGCGTCAAGTATACAATGGATCAGATATTTTCATAGAGAATCACCACTAAGATCATTTACACTCAGAATAAAACAAAATAATATCAATCATAGCGCAAAGTATCGAATAAAATTAAAAATTAAAAATCCATGCAACATTTACAATTTACGAATTAAAATAACACATCAAAATTTTGTTTATAGCGAGGTCAAAAGATATGCCGCTCTAATTTAATCTCGCTCTTTCCACGAGCAAATCAGTAAGTGGCATTGTACGCAGTTCTGACTGTTGATTTAGTAGCTTCTTCGGCAGTTCTTCCCGATGTAGCATCTTGGTTTTGGCAACGTTCAGATTATGGTTATTGTATTTTAGATGATGGTACATTTTAGACTTTTTATCTGTTTCAATATGTTCTCCGATTCTCTGTTAATCTTCGTCCCGTTTCTCCTATGTATGTGGCCTCACAGTCTTCACAGAATATCTGATATACTCCACTTGAGTCTGAATCCTGTCTTTTGATACCTGTGTTGTTCAGTATATCTATTGAGACAAAAACTCCTCTCCTACGAGATGCAGGATTGAGAATTCTCCTCCCACGTGAAGTGGAAACCACCTCACTTTTCAACGTGGGGAGCCCTAGGTGTTTTTGACTAGCTTAAATGATGGTGACGTCGGTATGCGAGGGACGTGGGTCCCAACCACGAACTTTCACTGAAAAGGTTAGATGGTATCCCCTCTCTCAGGGAAATAAAATACGGCTGTGTAGTTAACAGTTTAATTGACACACAAATTATCAACAAAATACACAAAATCACAAGTAGCAACAACCTTCAGGTGGTGAAATATATAAATGCTGGTTTCTGACGGAAACCAGCCAAAGGTAACAAAAGCGTGAAGCAATCCTCCCCGTAGGGAGATCCAGTGAACCACAAAAAAAACTAAGGTGTCTACAATTACACCTTTTAATGACGTTAATAAAAAGACTCGTATATTTATCAAGAGCAATCACAACTAAAAAGATTAGATAAAAATGCCTCACCTGAGCGCTCGGGAGTTCACACGATCTTAGTGACAGGAGTTCCAATCAATTCAGAGGAACTGCTCACGAGGTAAGATGTTGAAGGGTTGTCCGCTAGGTTCCCACCACGAGGAAGGACTGCACGCCCGATGATGACGGTTCTCACAGCGACCCACGACTTCGGCCGCAGGATGATGACTGGACTGTTGGATACCGTTGACCAACAACTGCGGTTCCAAAGTTGACGTTAAATTGATGGCACGCAGGACAGCTCGCTCTGGTCACGGATAGGATAGTTACCACGACAAATATTGTAGTTCGACGATCAAAGGCAAACGGACACGAACGAATAAATGACTGATGACGGACTTCAGCAAAAGCGGGTTGATGTTAAAAAATTCGACTGAGCTCTCTCTGTTGACAGTGATGTCGCAACGAAAATCCCCAAGAGGGCGCTCACAAGCATGCGCGAACTGCGATCGTGTAGGAGCTGATAACCAAATACAAAATATGGCGGCGAAACGGCAGATGTAGATAACGTAAATCTGGTACGGAACTTCCGTAATCAGAAAAAATTATGCAGGTTTCACCCCTACGCACTCTTGGTTAATGTAGAATAATTAGATGTTCTTGAATTTACTAGCACCCGCATAAATCGACTATGATCACAGCACCACGCACACTCTACGAACTTCTCGCTTAGACGTCCCGAACAAAAAGTGATTGTCAAACCCTCGCGGCACACGAAAATTGACAGCAAAGCTGGCAGTGGCTACACTGCCATCCCAATGAATTTGAAATAATTGGCAGTGGCCAAAACAAATTAATTGCTGAAGGTTGATATATGACGATGAAGATCTAAAATTCGTCATACTATTATTCTGTTTCTTGTTATTGGTGTGATAATTATGTGATTTTCCTTA
Organism: Podabrus alpinus; assembly: GCA_932274525.1. Classification (NCBI taxonomy): domain Eukaryota; kingdom Metazoa; phylum Arthropoda; class Insecta; order Coleoptera; family Cantharidae; genus Podabrus; species Podabrus alpinus. The sequence continues at coordinate 76,655,270 of OW026454.1, read as the reverse complement.
AGTTTTTTCTTGATTTTATCACTCAGGTTACCTTGATTGGCCATGGCTGCGTATCTATTACTCTGTTTTTGCGGATTGCTGTTCACTGTTAAATTCTTATATTCTTGCCTCAATTCAGCTCTTCTAATCATCCTTCTGATCGTTTTCTGTTTGTAACCATTGTTGACTGCTATCTGCATTATAATTTCTATTTCCTGTTGTCTCTCTTTATATTCCAATGGTGTCGTAGTCTGTCAATGTAATATCTGAACGCTGCCATTTTGTGTTCATTGCTATGTGATGATTGACTTGGGATTATTACATCGGTTGTTGTAGGCTTCCTGTATATACTGTATTTGAGTTTGTTATCCTCAATCGTTATCGTATATTCTAGGTAGTTGATTGCACCATTAACGGCTTTTTCTATGGTGAATGTGATATTCGGGTCTATTTTATTTACTTTGTCTAGGAATTCATGCGCTTCCTCTACGTTACCCTTCCATAGGCATAATACGTCGTCTACATATCTCATCCATCCCCCAATCTTCTTGTTCGTGTAGATATCTGCCAAGAAGGAAGACAGTGGTGAGCCCATTGGCAGTCCGTCTGGCATTCTGTAATTTTTACCATTAAATTCGAAGAAGTTTTGTTTGGTTACCACAGTGATTAGTTGCATGATGTCTTTCACTTCATCAGCATCACTTATATTTTTAATAAAATATCTGTTGGTTTGCTCTAATGCTCCTTGTATGGGGACATTGGTGTACAGACTTATCACATCAAATGAAATCAGAAAGTCTCCATCGTCTATTTTATCAAATCTTTTTATATTTTCCAAAAGTTCTGTTGGACCTTTTATGGTGTATTTTGACTTGTAGCCCATATCCTTAGTGATGAGTCGTGTCAAATCTTTGGCCAATATGCTTGCTGGCGTGTTTATATTGGTTATGATGGGTCTTATGAGAATGTCTTCCTTGTGCAACTTGGGCTGTGCTTTCAACTGTGGTGTCCTGGGGTTCATGGGCGTCCAGGTTCTTCTTGGTGTCGTATATTTTCTTCATTGTTCCCATTGTGTTTTTAATAACTTTTTTTTATTATTTTTGTGTATCCTGTCAGGGGATTGATGTTTAATTCATGACAGTTGGAGTTTCTTATGAATTTATAGGTTTTCTCGTTATATTCTGCTTCCGTCATTATTACCATGCCAGCTCCTTTATCTGCTAGGGTTACTTTTAGGTTATTTTTATCTATTTTAGCCTTTAAACCTTTTATTGTGTTATTAAATGCTGCTGTTTTCTTCATATTCACCCTGTGGTCCTCTGTGTTTCTTTGCCTTCTTAGGTCATTCTGTGCTTTGTTGAGGATTTGGATCATGTCGCCTCTTATACTTTTCTCGTTTTCATGTCCACTGATTGCTATCTCAACATCTATGGCTGTCTCCATGATATTAGGCTCGGCTTTGTATGGTGCGTATTTATGTCCTCGGTCCAATATGCTCACTTCCGCGTCCGTCAGGCTCACATTCGTTAGGTTGGTGTATCTATCGTGGAATCTATGCGGACCTCTCTTTCTTTCCTCATCTGTTGCCTCTTTGTTGTTTCTCATGTTTCTCAGATATTCCAGTTTGTTGTTCTTTCGTCTGTTGTCTTCCATTCTATAATTGCGCTCTGCGTCGTACATCTTGCTAATGATCTCGTCCATCTCCTGATTGCTCAATCTTGTCGTCAGGCAATTGTAGATGTGCAGCATTTTACTGTTGGTAAAAATATCTGTTGAAAATATCTGATCCATTGTATGCTTGACACGTATGTATTTTGATCAATGATAAATCATATTACGAGTATGTAGAACTTTTACTCTTGTAGGAAAGCCCGAATACGATCTAAATAAATCGAAACGCGTCGCTTATAAGTATTTTTTATTTCTTCGAGTAAGTGCAAAGACACACATATTGTCATGTTTTATTATGAAAAGCCAATTAAGATATTGCAAAATCTATAAAAACAGGGTATTTCAAAAAGTCAATTAATAACATTATAGATTGAAAAAGGTATCAGAAATGAAGAATTACCTTAGCTAAACAGAGAATCAGATTATATTACCCAAGTATTTTAAAAACAAATGAATCACACTTAAGATGTGATATTTTGAACCTAATTATTTCATGACATCATAAAAAATTGTTTTGTATTGTAAATAAATTGTAAAAATGTATAAAAACTTATTAATTAATCGATATAACCATTATTTATAATTTGTATTATTGTCTAAAAGGAAAACCTGATTTTGTTCAAACTTTATAATAACCATTTATTGAAATTTGTAAACAACATTAATTTGCATTTAAAAGGTTTCTCGCCTGTGTAGATATTTTAAATCAGATCATAAATTAAACAAAGCTAATTGTTCGCGTGTTTATCTAAAACAATAAGAAGTGTAATTAAATCAAAAAGTGTATTTAAAAGCTACGAACTTACCTTACTTCAAAAATTTCAAATTCAAAATTCAACACATCATTGGTTGATAGAATCGAACGAAAATCGATTTGTACGCAGAATTTATCCAAAATACGAACAAAGACCGAAGGGCAATTCGTTTAAACAAGGCAGTTTTTCTATCCAGACCTCCGTTAGGCTTGACGTTAAACCAATACTGGAACAAAAATGAATTAGTTATGAAAAATGTGCGAAGAAGTGTAATTTTAGGTTATAATTAAGAAACCTACTGAAATTTTAATCAATCCAAGAGGAAGAGATAAAATATTATGGTGAAACAAAGGAAACAATACGTACCTTCAATAAAAATGTATTTTGGAGTAATTGCGTTGCGAATTAAAGCAGATGATGAAAGATAAAATTTTGGAACGAAGAACTTCAACTGGTAGCAGTTAATCAGCACGAATTTAAGTAAAGGACTGCATACACCACTCAACAATGAAGTCAACGAAATAAGGTAGCAAACAAACTTTTCTAAAATTTTAGTGCGCTTTTTAAAAATTAATACGCGAAACGGACAAGATAAATTTATGATAATGATAAACAATTTAATTAAATAAAACACATGCAATTTTCAACAAATAACCTGTTTGATTTTATTTTTGATGATTTAATGTAATATAAGCAATTAATCCATGATTTTGATATTATATTTTGAAATTAAAAGTAACGCATTTTTAATGGTAGATTTTATTTTTGATAATTTCCACAAAGGGTTGATTCTAGGTAAAAGAAAAGGTAATTTAAATAATCTAGGAAATAACCAGTGTCGTGTAACCTGCGAAATGCTTGATTTTTGAGAGCCCCTGATTTAAGAGTAATTAAAGTGGTGTGTTTCCAAGGGTGGAAATTTATTTTAATATACCTAAGGGAACATAGCAATATTAACAATCCAACTCGACAAAGATGAATTATAATAACCAACAGGATAGCACGTCCAAACTCATCGTTGAATACAAGAGATTAGGTCGAACTAGAACTAGAGAACAACAACACCTTACATTTGTATACAAATGCTTACAACAACAACTAACACCCATGTTTATAAGAGCAAAAATGCCGAAACAAATGACAAAGAAACAAGAAAACAAGTACTACAGAGAACAGCGGACATCGCAAAAAGAAGACACTACACACGAATACAATATACCAACAGTAAAATGCTGCACATCTACAATTGCCTGACGACAAGATTGAGCAATCAGGAGATGGACGAGATCATTAGCAAGATGTACGACGCAGAGCGCAATTATAGAATGGAAGACAACAGACGAAAGAACAACAAACTGGAATATCTGAGAAACATGAGAAACAACAAAGAGGCAACAGATGAGGAAAGAAGGAGAGGTCCGCATAGATTCCACGATAGATACACCAACCTAACGAATGTGAGCCTGACGGACGCGGAAGTGAGCATATTGGACCGAGGACATAAATCGAAAAACTTGTTTTTGTCATCATTTTTTCAATATGGCTGCGGAACTGACAAAAACCCGAAGTCGTGAAGTATAAATTCGACAATGGAACCTTAAATATTGTCGTGTTCTTTTTAGGACAACGAAGCCATTTAAAAATAAAACCCTGTGGTTATCCGAGATTTTATATCCAATTCAATTCAAAATATTTTCCACTATTATTCGCCCATCAATTAATTTTTTTTTAAATAATTTTCTTCTTCTATCAAATATTCATTCGCAAATTTCAATCAAACGCACTTTTTTTTTAAGTGTTAAATTTATTTTATTCAATAATGAGATTAATGGTAAATGGTAAAAATCCAATAAAACTTACATAAAAACTTACGAATACTTCTAAATCATCTTTATTATTACAATTTACATTTAATATTTTAATACACATATAAGAACAGCGACGTAGCGGAATGCAAATGTCCGTGGTTGTTAGATTACAGAACATCAGGCAAGGTTGCTAGCGGTACGCACTTGGATGGGTGACCGCGTGGTGACTAATTTAAAAATAACTCTGCTGGTTGCTGTTCCCTTACCAACCCGCACTTGGGTAGCGTGGTAGGGTATGGTCAAAACCTTCTCCATAGGAGACAGATTAATAGACAGATAAATTCCGTTCTACATATTTTAACATTTCAGTTCTAATGGGTGACATAAAATTTGGATTCGTTGCGAAGGATATAATAAATGAAGGGCGAGTAAGCGAGGAAGACGTAAGATTGATAAGAAATTTTGTTGAAACTAAAAAGTTACCCAATTTCACCGATGAACAACTCATCGCATTTCTTCTCTCTTGCGACAAAGATCAAGAAGCGACGAGAAAAACCATTTTTGAGTACCAATCGGTTAAGAACCAAACTCCCGAAATTTTTTATAACAGGGATGTTGACAGAGATGATCTCCAACGTCAATTCCAGACATTGTAAGTTCTAAAAAAATTACCAAATTTAACTGCTAATTTAATTTTATTTTAGCAGATGTTGCGTTCTTCCCAAACGAACTGAAGATGGTTATGCCATTATTTTTTCAAAAACTGAACGACACGAATTACGCAAATTTTGAGATGGCGGCTGGGTTTAAAATGCTTTTTATGACTTTTGATACAGCAATTTATGATCATCCACCGAGAGGTTTGATAATTTTATTCGACATGAAAGGCGTAAGTTGTTCAAGGTAACAGTGATTTTATTTATAACCAACACTTTTAGTTCGGTTTGATGCACTTAACAAAAACCAAGCCGAGTTTGATTAAACCTTATTTCCGCTATCTTCAAGAAGCTATGCCTGCTCGTTTGAAATCTGTTCATATTTTTAACACCGTCTATTTTATGGACAAATTATCACGTCTTGGTAGGCCATTTATCAAAGACGAACTGTTTAAAGTTGTAAGTTGAATACTGTCCTACAAAGCAAAAACGGCGTATCTGCACTTTATCAAGTTTAGAGATAATTGCATATTTCTGTTTTTGTTTAAGTCAACCTGTTATGATGTTATGAAGTTAGTCAGCCCTATTCTGCATCCAAACGGTTATGTATAACACTCGTGTTAAATTTCTCTTTCGTTTAGTTTTGTTTCGAAAAATAATAGATACTCTAGTAGTAAACGAAACTTTACAGGTTAACACGAGTGTTATTAATAACCGTTTGGATACAGAATTAGTTCTTCATATAAATAATAGACAGGACTTATTTTACAAAAAAGCTGTGATAATAAGTAAATATCATCGAAAAGTGCAGTTACGCCAATCTTGCTTAGTTCCTGAAGTTACGATGGTCTTATTTCATTATTTAATGATTTCATTATATTTTAGTTTCACTTTCACACATCAAGCATAAACATGGAAGATTTTTATGCAAACTACATTCCACGAAAATATTTACCCGAAGAATATGGTGGATATTTACCCAGTATTGATATTTTACATGAAGAAAATACAAAGAAATGCTCTGATATGAAGAAATTTTTTCTAGCCGAAGAAGAACTAAGGAAATACGTAGAGTAAATTTTATAATTTGTAAAAAATATTAACTTACTAGAAATTCTATTTAATTTTAAAATATTGTTTTTATATAAGAGTGCATGTGCAGGGTCGCTGGTCATCGGTAGTAAATTTTAGAATATTTTGTGGAACTTCTTTCTGATATACGCCCAATAAAGTGATTGGCTAACTAATTGATGGGAAATTTAAAAAAAGAATTTATTCCAACGAAAATATTAATTTTTCTGTATTTTTATATGAAAATAGACTTTCAACAATCACATAATTATTATGTAAGTAAGATAAATATTGAAATAAACCAAGGTGCAATCACTAGTATACATGTTTTTCTAAGGTGGAAAGCTTCAAAATTTTTTGATAACGGTTACATAACTTAGAAATATAAATATATAATGGCTACAAAAAAACATCAAATTTCAATTACATTACATTAAGTTTACTATATTAATATCTATTTAAAATTGAAATTTAAACTCGTTAAACCTTAGTCTGAACATTTATTAATTGAAATATTTAAAAATTATATTAAAAAGTAATATAGTTTTGATTTTATCATGTTAATGTTACGGCACTAAAAAAACCTATATTTCGCGGGGTATACATGCACTCTTAAGTAGTTAATTTGTAATTCCCAGAATAATTTTGAAAATATTCCCAAAGAATATTTACATAATAAGAATGACAATTTCGTTCATAATAATTCAACCAATAGGATGTTACAATCTCATCAATTTGAACCAATCATAATCTACTTCCTTTGACAATACAGACCACGGTGGTGTAATGTCGCGGCAATACGACCACCGTGGTCTGTATTGTCAAATTTCCATAGTAACGATGGAAACTACGTGAACGCATACTATAAATTATTTGTTGTCAGAAAAAATTGAAATTTTATTTACGAAATTGTCAAACGAATTCCACACGATACTATAAAATTGTCGGTTAATTTTTAAACCATGGAATCTTCGTGTTTGTCGCCATTTAAAATCACCATTCGTGCTAAAGCACTCATGGTGATTTTAAGGGCGACAAACACTCAGTTCCAGTTTCAAAAATTATTGCCGACAATTTGATAGTCTCTTGTGGTATTATATATGAGAATATTCCAGATTCTCTGATTATTCCTTTAATATGTGTACAATAATGATTATTCCAGTCCTATTTTGAATAGTTTTAATATTCCTGAATTTAATTGGTGATATTTTTACCGTATTATTAAAAAAATATATTGGAATATATTCCAATATTCTAAACGATTATGTCAGGAATATTCCATTTATAGAATAGCAATATTCCAGATTTATCGATTATTATGATTCCTGATTCTATGCATTCATTTAGTCCAAGTAACAATTTAAATGCCTTACGGTTTAATGCTGGTATTCCACTATGCAATTTATAATACGAACGACGGTACCGTTTCTTGTACGTACAGTTTTTACTATAGTGTAATACACAAAACTTGGATGTCATACCTATCGTTCATACGATCGACTGTACAAAAATTGATAAAATTTCTCAATTCTTGTACGAAATCGGCGCCGATATGTGCGCAGATCGCTCTAAACTCATTCCCACAAATTAGTTGTCAATCTATGATTATTATTCGAATGTCGCATAGGTTATGTTTATTTCGACACGTTTATTTTGTAGAATTAATACTGACAGGTCGAACAGCAGATATATCATTTACTAAATAACACGCGAATCGCAATATTGAGGTTATATTGTCGTTTTGTATACCTTGTAACCACTAGATAGCGTTCAGTGCTGTTTGTTTACATCTTTAAAATTAACCAATAAGAAAGAGTCTTTCGTCTTATTTCATGTACAACAAATAATATAGTGTCACACTTCCATCCTATCGATCGTACAATTTATTGTATAGAAAATGTTCATACAAGAAACGGTACCGTCGTTCGTATGATAACTTGCATAGTGGAATACCAGCATTATACTTTGGCATGCTGGTTTTGTAATAGTTATATGAGGGTCTATAGCTTACCAACTGATTTTATGCTAGCTCTCAATAATTCTAATTGGCCTTATAGGCCAAATGGTTTTATTGGTAAGTCCCGAAAACCTTTTTAAAACCCAATAATAAAACCTTTTAAAATCAGATTTGGATTTTGTAATTTTGTAATTGCTTTATACTAGCACTCTTTATAAAAGCTTCGTATAGCCATAGAGCATAGTTTTATTATGGTTTTATTATTTTCTTCCTAGAACCCATATTATAAACCTAGTAATAAATCTACTTGGACTTCGAAACTAATCCTTTCCGTATACTATTTTATGCAATGCTGACAATAAAAGCCGGAAATGAAATTTGGAAATAACAGTAACAAATTAATAGTAAACAAATTTGAGGGTCTATTAATGTTTCGCATCACAAAAAATAACATTAGTTGTAAAAATAAAGACCACTGTATAAAATAGCATCGGCGGACGTTCAACGCCTACGCGCTGATATGAATAAGTCGTTGCAGTTGGATGACGCAATTCCTTACTAATTAAACGTTAAAATAAATGAAATTTATTTAAATAAAATAAAATAAATAAATGTAAAAATGGTCGCCACGTTTTGTGCAACACCAATAGGGCCGGTGCGTGGTGAACACCATTATCAAAGTTCGACTTGGGAGTTGGTTGCCAAAGTTGGCATGTTAATATTTTTCTGAATAATTCGGATTCTGACGGAAAATCAGTATGTGGCTGGTGTTGACTTCCGATTCGTCCAGGTTATATCGATACCTGCCATTTTTGGATGCCTGATTAGTTTTTGGTTATCAGGCTAAGTTATTAGTAATCAGTTGGTATTTGTATGAGGTGAATTATTTACGAACTGTCCTCTTCCATCTTCCTTTCAAAAATTCAATCAGAATTGTGTAACGTCCTTTTGTTACATTGAATTTTGCTTTGGCAAAATTCCTTTTTTTGTCAACAAATTTTAGTTTCAATTTAAAAATATTTCAGTTCCCGACATCAAATTAATTTTTCCAAACATCAATTTTAAATTCATTTCATTTTAAATCAAAATTATACATTTCAACGCCTATAATTTATGCAACCTATTTACCAACAACTTAATTGAAAAAATTCCTACGTCTACGCATGAGTGAAAATTAATCAAGAGAGTTGACAATGCCTCGGTAACGGTAGGTCGCAAATTTTTGCGGTCCTACATTTTTCTGTAAATTTTATAAGTTTAATGTATTTTCAATGACCGAAGCTATTTTGAGACGATGTCATTTCACGTAGTGCGTAGTATGATGGTTTTCTTTTTTTAACACCTTACGATCAAGACGACCGAAAATCAATTTCATGGATTTGGTAATTTTAATCAAGCCGTTCATTTTATAACATGGCGGAGTGTTTCCATTGCAATTTCAAACGTTCACCTTTTTTCGATTGGAATCCTTTGAATATGGGAACTTATGAAGTTTCAGACGTTCAATATGTCGATCGGATTTTTTTGAATATGGGAATTTGTGGAGACGCCGTTCGACTTGGAATATGGCGGTGCAAGTCACATCTGGTACAACGGCAAAACTTCGCCGACTGGTTGGTCGAGGAATCCTTTTATCGATTACTCCAAACTCGCTCAGCTAGACAAAACTAGAGGGATGTTTTATCACCCAAAAAGATGAGCCCGCTATCCAACAAGTTCTAGTGGTATCGCCTTCAGAATTTTTCGTCAGTTGGTGCAAACTGATTATTTTTCGAGATACCATCTGGATTAGGAATGTTCCGATTTTGGCGTGCTTTATTTTAATTACAATTTCCAATGGTCAACCTTTCAACAGATGGTCGTATGGAAAGCAAATTGCAACAACATTTTTATTCATTTTTGAAACAACAGCTATATTTTAAATAATTTAACTAACAATTCTTAAATGTGTTACTTTTCTTTGAATCTGTTTTTAGGTCAAATTTAATTGGCAGAGTTTATGCTAAACCATTTTAAGGAAGTTGACATGTCACCTGGAACCTTTTTAATTTTAATTAAACATCATGAAAATTGTGAGTATTCTAAGAATTGTTTCATATGAAAATTGTTAAATTTTGGTAATGCCTTCAGCAAAAATAGCTAGTTTTTTTTTATTAATACGAATTCGTTCGATCAATCTATGGACCACCATCAGTGGCCATAGATTTTCACTTGCCTGCCTTGAGCAGTTTTACGGCGTAAATAACACGTCATCTTTTAAGTAAGATATTTTGTTTCGTATCGAAGTTGATTCGATCCGAACACAACGATGTCACCATCGTTACCTTCTGAGTTATTTTATCGATTTATTTTTATATTTAAATATTTTCATCTTTGCTTTTTGTTACAATTATTATATTATGTGTAGTCAAGAATTTGTTCATTGTTTTACGTTTATTAAAATTTTCTCATATCAATTAAAGTGTGTTATTCTAATCTCGACGAATATTTTTTTATTTCATTTTTTATTTCCATTTTTGACTGGGTATAAGTAACTAGTTGATCGAAAACTTGTACCGAGCCATGGCGCCCAAATAAGGTAATGACAATTTAGCAAAGACAGTGCAATTTAAGGATCCACGAACCTCTTAGAGGAACCCACGCTCTCGTGGCTTAGTATTAGACATACAGAGCTTAGCTGATACGTATTATTCTCCATCGACGATCAAAAGAAAGTGGCAGGTGAAGCTGAAAAACTCTATTTTTGATGACCATTTGCCGGGTCATCGCTTTTTGAGAAAGTTTACGAGTTTTGAGCATTCTACAATTGTTATGGTAATAATACTTGATTTTAGGCATTAAACCGAAATGTGTAGATATAAAACAGTTTTTGTTAGTATTTATTGTACCATATATCTTCTATTTTCATATTAATGCTTTAACACGGAGGGAAAAAGATTTAAAAAATATGTTATTGTTATATTTTAGGAATTCGTAAGCCTTGAGATCGCTTCGCATGCCACAGGTTGAATGTCACTGAGTTAAGCCAAAACATGATACTTTTATTTAGATATTCAAGTAATTCGAAAACTTCTTATGCCCAATAATAGTAATATGAAAAAAGAAAGGATGCAAACATTGTCTAGCTTTGGTACGAAATTCAAAACAAAGGTTCTCAGGGATCACATGACCTTTGATTAAATGCATCACCTTTTTTGCTTGTTCTCATAGCAATTAAAAGAATAATAAATTGAAACGAAAGCTAAAAATTAAAAAGACGTGGTTATCGAAATTTAAGTTGATTATTTTAAATATTTTACCAGTGTAAGGGAAAAGTGGGACACTTGATCCTTACGGAGATTTTATTCTCTATACTCAAATTTGAGGCATTACTTTTAAAATTGATACACGTGAACGATTACATACAAAAATTATATCTGTTATAAATCGTGTTTAAAGGATTACATCATATATTTCATGTTTTTAATGGAAGTTGGGCGTCAAAAAATAAGGGTGCTTCCTAGCTGCTTGAGATCTTTCAATAGGGATAACTTCTGAATGAAGATTGTCAAAGTGACAGTTCTTTGACATTTGCGTTCAGAAAGGTTTGCTATTTAATCATGAATAAATTAACACTTGAATAATGCTGCCACATTGTGGAAATTTTGTGGAAAGTTCATTTTTAATGGTTAATCTGTAATAGTTAATCTGTAATAGTTAATTTGTAATTGTTAATATTTAATCGTTATTTTTTGGTGGTTAACCTTTAATAGTTAATCGTTAATCTTAAATCGTTAGTGCGTAATCTTCAATCGTTAATTTTTAATCGATATTCTTCAATCTTTAATAGTTGATATTTAATCTTCAGGCATTAATCTTTCATCTTAAATCTTTAATTTTTGATCTTGAATCTTGAATTATTAATCTTTAATCATTAATCATTAATTATTAATCGTTAATCTTTAATCATTAATCTTTGATCTTTAACGGTTAATCTTTCATAGTTAATCGTTAACCTTAAATCGTTAATCGTTAGTTTGTAATCATTAATCGTTAATTTTTAATCGTTAATCGTTTATTTTTAATGGTCAACCTGCTGTAATAGTTAATCTGTAACAGTAAATCTTTAATAGTTAATTTGTAATTGTCAGTATTTGATCGTTATTATTTGGTGTTAATCTTTAATAGTTAACCGTTAATCTTAAATCGTTAGTACGTAATCTTCAATCGTTAATTTTTAATCGATGTTCTTCAATCTCTAATAGTTGATATTTAATCTTCAGACATTAATCTTTCATCTTCAATCTTTAATTTTTGATCTTCAATCTTGAATTATTAATCTTTAATCATTATTGCATCATTCCATTAATCCAAAAAGGCATTTGTTTCCTTGTTTTGGTCCTTCAAAAAGTTGGTATGTAGACTTGTAGGAAAACGACTGTAACTTCATCCACAGTGGTCTAAATTTAAAAGTAAAAAATGTTCTCTAAAAGTAAATGAAAGCCCTATTCAAATATTAAACCACATTTTATTTTTTCAACCCGTAACTGGATTAATTTTCTAATATTAACCCTATTTCAACCCCTACTTCTAAAAGAGTATTTTTATTTTGTTAATTTTTAGGTTTCTATACAAAGTATAACAAGAAGCCTTATGATCTGGCTCCGTGTCCGTCTGTCTGTACGTCTGTCTGTCTGTCTGTCCGCATAATTCAAAATCATACAGAGCGTTTCAAATCGTGTTGGAAATACTCTGTGTGTATAGAGGTCTAAGAACTGGGTAGCCAGTGCGCAATTTTTTTTACTATTGTTTTGTGCAATTGTGCTGAGCAGGCATACCAAATTTAATCATGGGATGAGCATGGGTTCGGTTCCTAAAAATAAATTAAGTATAGCAAGAAACGGACAAAAATCAGTTTTTCGCAGATTTCTCAAGTTTCTTTGAACTTTATGACAAAATAGTTTAATATAAAATTAAAGCTAATTAAAAAAAATTCTATTATACATATTTTTCGTCAGATTCGTAGTCACATAGTAATAACCGTGCAAAGTAGAGCTAAGTTGCGCGACCACCGTTTATAATATTTATTTAAAAAGGTCGGAAACGCTTTTCAATAATTTTGAATAGATTTTCATCATTAATATTTATTATCTGAATGTAAGTTTACCACATCATCTATAATTTTATTTTATTTACATCTATAATTAAACAACTAATGGAGTTGAAAAATATAATAAAAGCAATATTATTTCTGTACTTCGATTTTGTACCTTGGAAGAAGTTATCGGCGTTTTTCCGCGTTTATGTATGTGACGTTTCACCACGAAATTAAATTTAAAATTAACCTGTTTATAAATAAATCTGATTCTGTTTTTATATGTGATTTTGATATAATCTGAATCCGGTTTCTAAGTGCATTTTTTGCTTTAATAAAAATGTTCAAAAAATACTAATTACATACATTCTTGATTTTTCTTATGCAAACATTTACCATACGGTGTTGGATTCTCAATGTGAAAGGTAATCTATATTGGTAAGTAGTCTTCAATCTTTTTATTCATACATATCTTTTTATTAACCCTCAATTTAATTATATATATATATATATTGTAGCGTCTGGTGCCTTGAAGATACACGAGTACGCACACAATCGGTTTATGGACACCTACCTTTAATTCGACTCTTACTTCTCAGGTTAATATGCGTCGGGATCTGATTCAACCAACACTTTTTTATACGAGCTTATGTCGAACGAATTCTTGATTCCAACAAAGATAAAACTACAGTTGGATTCCGTTAACAAGTTTTTAATCAAATAAACAAATTCCAACATATAACCCAAACAATCAAACAATCTTTATATAACTACTACTCTACGCACTGATAAATAAAGGATAGCTAACCTGCTAATCTTTCGTGCGCACAATTTTCTTTTCTCTCTTCTAATTTCCAATATCGTCACGATCCAACTCTCGTGCGGATCTGATCATTCCACTCTTTCTATGACTGCTTCTCATAGATCGGATAATTTGGTATCCGGTTCTCCCCTACGTATCTGTATGACACGATCTCGACCACAACCTTTGTTGCCAACACCTTTCGTATCCCGCTATCTCACGGAATCTTAATTTCTCCAAGGAATTAATTTTATCTGGTAGCACCACCGTATTTCGTTCACGAATATAATTTATCTCAGTATATTTAAGTGAATTTCACTTGATTTCGCGACTTTGTCTCACAGTACTAAATACACGACCGTCACCTTTCGTGATCTCGATGATACTCCCTTATTTACTTTTATGTAACGTGCGTTACTATATATTTTGTTTAAAAACCGGAGCTTCTTATATTCTCGGCTTGTTTGTACATGGCCGACGGTTCTCTGCACGTTTGATTAAATTACACATGTTGTATATAATGTTTACATACAACATGTAACACGAACAAACTTAAAATTAAATTCAATCGACAAAAAAAACAAACACATGAAAACAAATGTGTTTGAACCTCCGGTCTCCAACTGTACTTCTCTCCTTGTTGGTACGACTCTATCCTCAACATGGATAGCGCGTATCACAACAATATATATATATAACAGCATTAAAGGCCTTGAAGGCCCATCATAGCTTCGTTTACTATTTTTCTCCATTCCTTCCTATTTCTTGCTATATCTTTCCAATTTGTAACCTGGAGACGTTTTATGTCTTCGTTCACATCTCTTTTCCATTCGAGTAGTGGTCTTCCTTTTCGTCCTCGTCCGTCTATTTGGCTTTTCCACGTTTTGGCTGTCACTCTCTCCTCATCCATTCTTGTCACGTGGCCGAGCCATCTTAACCTTTGCGCTCTCACTACCCCCACTATATCTGGTGCCCCGTACAGTTCTCTTAACTCTTCGTTGGTTTGTCTCCTCCACCTCCCCTCCACTGACACACCGCCAAAAATCCTTCTCAATACCTTCCTCTCCCAGACTCCCAACATAATCTGGTCTTGCTTTTTTAATACCCATATCTCACACGCGTAGGTCACCACTGGTCTCACTATTGTCCTGTAAATTCTGGTTTTTACCGCTCTAGACATCATCTTCTTCGACAAAATACCATGTAGTGCTGCTATGCTTCTATTTCCCGCAGCTATCCTAGCTCTTATTTCCTCGCTGCTACCTGGTTTCCTCGTTATCGTTGTACCCAGGTATACAAATGTTTGGACTTCTTTTATCTTTAGGGTTCTGTAGTTTTCTATTTCTACTTGTAATGTTCTGTTCTCTTCATACGTCTCGTCTTGCCATGTCATGTATTTGGTCTTTTCTTCGTTGATCTCTAAGCCCATTTCTCTTGCCACCCTTGTCATTCTCGTGATACATTGTTGCAACTCTTTTTTCGACCTTGCTATTAGTGTCACGTCGTCCGCGAAAGCCAGGCACTGGTGGTAGTTGCTGTATATGGTTCCATTTCTGTTTATTTTACTCTCGCGTATGATCTTCTCTAGTACGAGATTGAACATCATTGCCGACAATCGGTCTCCCTGTCTCAGACCATTCTCTACTCTGAACTTACTTGACGTCATTCATTTTATTCTTACTTTATTTTCTGTTTTTTCCAGTGTCATCTTTATTAGCTTAATCAATTTTGGGTGTATTTTGAATTCTCTCAATATTTGGTACAGTTATTATATTATCTTCTTATGCTGTCATACGCTTGTTTAAAGTCTATGAATACCAGGTGTGTGGGTAGTTGCAGTCTGTGACTTCTTTCCTGTATCTGCTTTATTGTAAACACCTGGTCCATTACCGATCTCCCACTTCTAAACCCACTCTGATATTCGCCGATTAGTCTTTCAGAGAATTCCTCAACTTTTCCTTTTATCCATGTTGCGAGAATTTTGTATGTCACATTCAATATTGCTATTCCTCGATAGTTTGTACATTCTTTCTTGTCACCCTTTTTGTGTATTGGAAAATTTAATTACAATTTATATATTATGTAATCTGGATAAGGAAGAAATGGACCCATAGTATATTGTAAAAAAAACAGCTCCCAAATCTGTATAAAGAAAATTTCAGGTTGAATTGTGTCTCCAAGTTCAGTAATAAACTATTAACTCATTTCTTAAATTATCAAATTATTTATAAAGTAGGTAATTTATAATTATATAATAATAATAATGATTATCTAAATATATAAAAGAGAAGATCTGTTTGTTTGTTCACTATACGTTCCTAGACCCTTGGACCGATCTCAACCAAATTTTGCACAGTTATTTTGTAGCTCCAGGCGCAACTATTTTTTGCAAAATGGAGAAGAAATTCGAGCGGGGAAAAAAGTTATTCGCTTTTTTCGAAAATCAAATCACAAGTTTGACAAAAAATTTAATTTGTCAAATAATTAATCTGACGTACAGTCAGTGATTCAAAATACTGTCAACAGATGGCGGGGATGGCGGCTTTAATTCGAAAAATGCAAACCACTAACAAAAAACCACTAACAAATTAATCTGAATGCCGCGAATAAGACCGGAGGACTTTATATAGGTCGCAGAACTCGCCGGAATTGTGCAAGAAGACGCAGATCCACCTCTTCGTGGAAGATCCACCTCTTTGCGGAAGATTTAACTTTACATGAAGATGTAACTTTACGTGAAGATTATGTATGTATGTATGTATGTATGACAGATGACAGATGACAGATGACGGATGACAGATGACAGATGACGGATGACAGAAGACAGATGACAGATGAAAGATGACAGATGAAGGCCGAACAACTGTGGCCTTCACGGATCTATTATGGTTCGGTCTGTGAGGCCGAAGGCCGAACAACTTTGACCTTCACGGATCTATTATGGTTCGGTCTGTGAGGCCGAAGGCCGAACAACTATGGCCTTCACGGATCTATTATGGTCCGGTCTGTGAGGCCGAAGGCCGAACAACTATGGCCTTCACGGATCTATTATGGTCCGGTCAGTGAGGCCGAAGGCCGAACAACTATGGCCTTCACGGATCTATTATGGTCCGGTCTGTGAGGCCGAAGGCCGAACAACTATGGCCTTCACGGATCTATTATGGTCCAGTCTGTGAGGCCGAAGGCCGAACAACTATGGCCTTCACGGATATATTACGGTTCGCTCTGTGAGGCCGAAGGCCGAACAACTATGGCCTTCACCGATCTATTATGGTCTTCCCCCTGTGAGGCCAAAGGCCGAACAACTATGGCCTTCGCGGATCTATCATGGTCCTCTCTCTGTGAGGCCGAAGGCCGAACAACTATGGCCTTCGCGGATCTATTATG
Organism: Podabrus alpinus; assembly: GCA_932274525.1. Taxonomy (NCBI): domain Eukaryota; kingdom Metazoa; phylum Arthropoda; class Insecta; order Coleoptera; family Cantharidae; genus Podabrus; species Podabrus alpinus. Next base: position 76,638,110 of record OW026454.1, on the reverse strand, counting down.
GTCCTCCCCCTGTGAGGCCGAAGGCCGAACAACTCTGGCCTACTCGGATCTATTCTGGGTCTAGATGGCTAAGGGCGGCGGATGCCGCCCGTGCCAGCTAGTAATATATAAATTAATTATTCAGAATACAAAAAATATGTAAAAAATAAAAGCAACACTACAAAATTCTTGAAAACTCGTTTTCGGACACTGGGGTTTTCACCGTTCCAGGTTATAAATATTATATTGTGGAAATCTTTAGCGAGTAATTGTGCAAAAATATTATGCATAAATATATAAGTAATAATAATATTATTGCTGTGGCCACAGCGTTGCAAAGCCAATTGGAGGTCTACGACAGATTAATTATGAGGGTGAGAATATTCTCACGTATTAAGAACACCTTGTTTTTGTGCTGCTAACTTAGAGGCCCCTTAAAAGTGGATCTCCTTTTGAGTTAGTTTAATTCCCTACAAGGAGTAGTAACCGGATCCGCAAGTGCAATTATACTTTTCGCAATTAAAGAGAGGCGACTAAATGCGACATGGTAATAAAATTGTTATTTCTTCATTTCAGAACTAATGGGTGACGTAAAATTTGGATTTGTCGCAAAAGATATAATAAGTGAAGGGCGAGTAAGCGAGGAAGATGTGGAACTGATCAGAAATTTTGTTAGGACCGAAAAGTTACCAAATTTCACTGACGAACAACTTATCGCATTTCTTCTCTCTTGCGACAAGGATCAAGAAGCGACGAGAAAAACAATTTTGGAATACACCTCGATTAAGAAACGAACCCCCGAGCTTTTTGATGACAGGGGTATTGAGAGAGACTGTGGCGAAAACCGTTAAATTCCCGCTCCACTGCCTCTTTTCGCGTTTGTAGATGGACTGTACAAAACGGCCTAGCTTATAGGAATTACCCAGTGTCGGAGCTCGCTGGGTCGCTCGAAAGCGTTTGTGGGTTCGTCTAAATATAGCTGACCTGCTTTGCCAAAATAACTGTACCCAGGGCGCCAGGCAAAAAGTAAAAGATTTCAGATACATCTTAGTCCCTTAAATTATTACCAAAATGAAAATAAATAAAAGAACAAAAAAATATCTGAGTACACACTGATGTGAAATAAGCTTTACTACAGCACATGGTAAAGAACGAATTCCAAAATTTGGTTAAACTAATTAACCAACAAAGAAAACAACTACCAAGGCTAAAGCAAAGCCATTTTCCGTTTAGAAAGATGGAATAACTAGTATCTAGATGTTGTGATACGTAGTTATGAAAAATAAAAATGATAAAATGGTTTACGATGTTATTAAAACAGCAAGTGAAGGAACCTTAACAGATTGTCCTGATTCTAGATGTTATCGAACCAGTAAGTGGACAAACATTACTCCAACCAGCCTCCCTTAGATCCACAGCAAGCTAAAAGTATTTTAGCTTGTGGAATAACAAAAAAAAATCAAAATTAACAACACCACAAAATTAACAAAAACAAACATAAAGTGGCAACAAAATGGTCGTTGCCTTAACGTGGTGATATTTTACGATGTTTGCCGACCAAAACTGGTACAGAAGCTTGGATACCATCGCCAAAAAACTACTCCCCCTTATCGACCAACAGAACGTTCGAGTGGTCATAACAGATCCCACAAAGTGGAACCACTAACGAACTTCACAGCCGAACAAGCGGAAGCGCGACGACAAAAATCAAACACCCTGTACATTGGTCTACATCGCTGCTTATTTTCAAAAAGACACATAATTAAAAATAAACACAAAAAAAAATGTCGAACATAAAATTTCAAATACGAAATTTGAACTCACGACGACCACTTTGGATTTCCTATGCCAATAATGCATTCAGCCAGCGCTGTTCGATACAATCCAAAGAAAATAATGCGTTGTTCGAATTCAAAAACAATTATTAATTCAAAATTCAAAAATAATTAATAATTTTAAAATACAAAAATTCGAACATATCGCATTCATATCGACGCCTGCGAACGTAAATGATTAGACGGCCTCTAATCGCGTTGAAAGAAAGATGTAAACCTGCAAACCAACGATAACTTCGGCCAAAAAAACGTTCAAAGCAAAAATGCGTGGCAAAGGAAACCAAGATGTTAAAACAATTTAAAAAAACAATAAAACATAAGAGAAATGATACTAAATACCTGGAGACGTCTGGTCAGGTTGTTCAAGTTAAAAATGCGGCTAGAATGCAGATTTTCCAAATATGGCGGAGCGATTGCGTTTCCTCGTATGGACATCAGCTTCCAAAAAAACTTGGAGTCCAATTGATAGGACCATTTCTTGAAATAATGTCACCAAATTGTCCTTTCAATAAATCGATGGTTTCGGTGGCTGTGTGGCACGGAGCACCATCCTGTTGGAACTATAAGTTGTCGATGTTCAAATCTTGGATTTTTGGAAACAAAAATGTATTGAGCATATGTCGATATTTCACACTATTCACCGTAACGGTAGTTCCTTCCTTATTTCTAAAGAAATACGGACCGATGATGCCGTTGGCGTGTATTTCACACCAAACAGTCAATTTTAATGGATGTCATGGAGTCTCAAGATAATGTTCCGGATTGGTCTCAGTCCATATAAGGCAATTTTGCTTGTTTGCATACCCATTTAATCAGAAATGTGCCTCGTCACTGAACAAAATTTGGCAGTAAAAAAATGGATCCACTTCCAATTGGTTGTGAGCCCAATCTGCGAACGCACGACGCAATCGATGATCCTTAGGCTTCAATTATTGAACCAAATGGATCTTGTAAGGATGTAAACCAAAATCTTGATGTAAAATTTTCCGTGTGGTGGACGGACAAAGTCCAAGTTGTTGAGCACGATGGCGAATTGAAATGTTTGGGTTCTCTTGTATACTTTCACTCACAGAAGCGATAGTTTCTTCGGTACGCACATTTCTTTGTCCTGTTGGTGGTCTTACATCATGCAATGAAGAAGTGGTACGAAATTTATCCATCACCACACCAATAGTCTGCTCAGAAGGTCGATTATGTCGACCATGACATGGGCGAAGAGCTCTATAAGTTTTGCGAACGGAACTCTGATTTTGAAAATAAATTTCCACAATTTGGTAGCGTTGTTCAAGTGTTAATTTATTCGTGATTAAATGGCAAACCTTTGTGAACACAAATTTCAAAGAACTGTCACTTTGACAAACTTTATTCAAAAATTATCCCTATTGAAAGATCTCATGCAGCTTTAAAAAACACCCTATATTAATATTATGCACTTTAATAAATTATTCTCAGAAGTTTTGCTGAACTGAAAGAGGAGAACTATTGAATGTAAGTTTGAATCCATGTTTCATTACCTGCTATAATGTTATTTAAAATTTTTCTCGGATCAGCCTCGCACATATCCAACAATTCCCTAGAGGTTTCTGCTTAAAATTCAAGGCATTCAAAAAGGGCTATTGCCTAAAAAATAGGGGCAAGCTGGAATAAATTTAATTCTCTTTATCAGGACTGAAAATATTCAAAAATCAGCTTGGTTTGCCACTCCCAACATAAATGTGATTCACGAAATAGAAAAAGTTCCACTTACAATCCAACAAAAAATGCTGAAAAGAGAAGATACAAAAAACAATGGCAACAAATAAGAACGACAGAAAACAAAGCAAAGCTAAACAAATTCAGCATGGAGTTAAAAGAGATGCTAATGGAAATCAAAAACCAAAATTTTCAAGATTACCTAGAGAGCCTAACTCATTACTACCTCTGGAAGACAACGAGAAAGCTCAAAAGACCACAAGCACACTATCCACCATTTAATGATGATCAAACTAATAAATGTGCAAGAAACGACAAAGAGATGGGTGAATATTTTCCAGACATTTGGAAAAGGTCTTCCAACCATTTCCCTCTATGTCAATAACAGTAGAAGAAGAAGAAATAACGGATTACTTCGAAGCTCCTTTTCAACTAGATCTTCTAATCAAAAAAACATCCTGCATTCATATAGGTGAATCAGGCCTTCGATAAGGTGGAGATAAATAATATAAAGCAATTATTTTACTTTATTTCCCTTGTAAGGAATTATCATTGGGTAAAAAAATTGAGGCAAGTTGAAATAAATTGTATTCTCTTTATTAGAACCTCTAAAAAGATATTCTAATTTATTTGCACCCTCTACCGACCCCGGACTTCGCCACCCCAGAGGAAAAACCACGCGCAGAATAATATTTTTACAAATATTCGTGAATATCTCGGTTTATGTGCACTTTAGAGGAAAATATTAAGTTATTGAAAATAAAGAACACTAAATTGTCTAGAGAAAAGGTCTTCCATTTTTTTCATATTAATGGAACGGTTGTGGAGTTACAGCCATCTGTAACCACTCTTGCTATTTGATCGTATTAAATTTAAAATAAATATTATTCTGTTTCTGTACATGATTTTGACATAATCTAATCCAGTTTTTAAGTGCTTTTTTGCGCTAACAAAAAAGATCAAAAACTACTAATTACTACGTTCTTGATTATTCTTATGCAAACATTTACCATTCGGTGTGGGATTTTCAATGTGAAAGGTAATCGACTATATATTGGTAAGTTGTCTTTTCAAACGTTATATGTATATTATTTAATTATATAGGTATTATGTTTTGTAGTTTCATGATTGAAAACATTTTTTTTAATAAAGCAACTTATATAAAATTATTTCTTTTATTTACAACTAATACATGATATCTTCATCAAGTTCTAATAATAAATTTTTTTAAGTTTATCACATTCAGTCTTTTTTTCTCTTTTTTTCTCTTTTTTTTAAATTATTTCTTTTATTCACATCTAATACATATTATCTTCATTAAGTTCTACTAACAATTTTTCCAAATTTTTAACAACCATAATCTTAAGGTTTTTTTTAATTTTTAATTTCTCTATATTTCTACTCATATTTTTTAATTCAATATTATACAATTTTATTTTTTTTTCTAAATTTAACACATTCACTCGTTTTCTTTCATTCTTTTTTCAACCTCATAAATATGATCTATCATACTGATGAATCATCCAAATCAAATGGTCCATCTAAAATAAGTTATTAGTAATTGTGATAAAAATGATAAATTTTTCTCACCACCACCACTTCACACCCATCCTGTTCACTGCTTTGCTTCATATGTTCTAAAAAAATAATTATTAATAAAATAGATAATAGTAATCACCACCATTTTCATACCTTCAGATGGCGATTTGCCTTCTAGCAAATCTCTTAAAATATTTCCTCGGATTTGGATGTTTTGCAGAATTTTAGCCATATTGCTTGGTTGAGTGTGAACTGAATATTGATTGCCATGTAGTTTGTTCTTATATAGTATAAGTATGTTTGAATGTAAACGGGTTTTGCCTTGTATGTGTAATTATGTGCATGTGTTGTTGCATGATAAAAATATATTGTAGCGCGAACAAGAAACAAATATGTACATATATTTTAAATTATAAAACCAGTAAATTAGTACCTAGATGTTAAATTATAATAAAATTTTATGGAGCTGGGTTTTCCGTTACATATTCTTCCATTTGTCTAAAACATCATGAGGTAAAAAATCTTTCATTTCACTTAACAATTTTTTGAATTGTTTAATTATACATATTTGACAAAACATATCTATAGAAATTAGATTATTTAAAAATTTGTCACATAATTTTATTTGATCCTCATATCTCTTCACAATTTCTTCAACATCTTCAATATTTGGATATCCTGGTTTCATGTTCAATATCGAAAGCTAGTGCCTCCAAATAACGATTTTGACGTTTCATGGCTGACATTAGATCAACAGCTTTTGGCCAATAAGGTTCACTATACAACATCCACATCCTACAATTATTTCGCTGTATTAACAATTTCCACGTCTACGACGATTTTTTCGGGTAAAAATTGCATCATCTCCATCATCGTGTGTGCTTTTTCCATATCAGAATTTACGTTTACAAAACTCAAAATGTTGGATACTTTGTCTGATGGGTTTAATTTTTTAATAATGTTTGAGTAAAACAAATCAAATGATTGTTTATGTAATAATGAAAAATATGAGTTAATCAAATGTTGCAAATCCCATAAACCTGTAACAGTTTCAACACCCAAACAAACCCAACGTTCTTTATATAATTTTATAAGTTTCGTATTTTGAAATTTTTTACAAAATTCGATTGTAAATGTGTCCAATATAGAACACCATTTTGAATCACCTCCTTCAGAAAAATATGCAGTTAATATTGGTTGATAAATAATAAAACGTTTCCAATCGTCTTCATTTAATGAAACCTTTTGTTTTAAACCACTTTTATTATTACCACTAATTGTAATGTTTGGTTGAAAATCAAATTTAGATAAGCCGATGGAGATGTTTTTAGATTGAGATTTATTTAATGGATAAGTTTTTTCATTTAAATATTCCACTATAAAAATAACAATTAATATAAAAATAATAATAATAATAATAATAAATAAATATTAGTTATACTTACTTGGATTAATTTTTGCTGCGGTTGTGTGTGTATGTAACAAAATATGTTTAATACCTTGTTTAATTTATACAAACCACTCAATATATACGGCGAGCGTAAAGGTTAACAACATCTTCAGCAAAGAACAACCTTGAGTTAAAAATAGATTTAGCTTGGGTGGTGATAAACTTGATTGATGACCTTGGAGAACAATCTTTTGAAGTGGGTGCGGTGAGTTGTGAGGTGAGAGGGGGCATTAGCAAAGGTGCCCTTGCTTTTGGTTGCATGATCCTCAACCAATAGCAGATGACCTTGGCTAATGCAGGGGGTGTACGATGTGATGTAACACATTTAAAAAATGATAATTATACACGTGATATAATTTATAGTAAAAATTTATATGCAGGTGAAGGAAACCTTGAGAAGGGGGCGGAGTCACCATGAAGTTGACCTTGAGAAGGGGGCGGAGTTACCTTGACCTCGAGAAATTGGAGTGGGAGGTTCAATGTCACTCTCAATTTATATCTACTTAAGCATATTACACCTCGATGGTTTGGGATTGCCTTCCGAGGGGAGACGGTCAGAATAAAGTTTTTACTGAGCCCGAAGTCGAACCGGGCATTCCGCATTAGCAGCAATGCACTTAACCGTTTAAGCTGATCACCGTCTCTATATAATAATACTGATTATAAATAAATCAATTATTCAGCATACAAAAAATATGTAAAAAAGCAAAACTACAAAAAGTAAATTATTATTCCATCAACGTTTCCTTGAAAACTTGTTTTCGGACACTATGCCGTTTTCGCAGTTCCATCATAATACCGATAATACGATATTATATTGTGGAAATCTTTAGCGAGTAATTGTACAAAAATGTGGTACATAAATTTTGTTTTATACATATCCTAATTTAACTCTTGAGTAAGTTTGGTTACTCTCAAAGAGTAGCCACCTGATGCGCAAGTCCAATTATACTTTACGCATTCAAAGAAACAGCTAGGGTTTATTGTTATCTGACAAGGTAATACAATTTTTATTACCGCATTTCAGCATTAATGGGTGAGGTAAAATTTGGATTTGTTGCAAAAGATATAATAAGTGAAGGGCGTGCAAACGAGGAAGATGTAGAACTGATCAGAAATCTTGTTTGGATCGAAAAGTTACCCAATTTCACCGACGAACAACTTATCGCATTTCTTCTCTCGTGCGAAAACGACCAAGAAGCGACGAGAAAAACAATTGTACAGTACACCTCGATTAAGGAAAGAACCCCCGAGTTTTTTGATGACAGGTTGTGACGGATTTTTGAAATCCATCACTTACGTTCAACCCTATATATCATTTGTTCTTTTAAAGGCGCATTATATCCGCGCCGAGGTGGGGATTTGTTCATACTACGCAAAGGATAGTCTTGGGTGAACCATTGAACGAGTAACACGCTCTGGTGTCAATTTTAAAGCAAGAAGGCGGGTGTGAATTTTTCACACACCAATGTCGATTTGTATGTCTACTGTGGAATAATCATGGGCTTTTGGGTTACGTAATTAGCGGATATGGAGCGAAGATATTGCTACCGGGACAATTTTTGTTCGCGCGGGCTCGATGGGGATCTGAAATATCTTCGTTGTTGGAAAATGGTGGATTTTCCCCATATCGGACGCTTCTTGGTCGGATCTACTGCCCATGCTATATTTGAAGGTTTTGGTTTCCATTCGGATTGGTGAGTAGCATTTTTTGTTACTTAATTGTTCCACAGTGGTATGCTTTGATCGATTAGGACAAGTTTTGCTCCGTCCACCTGGAGTTCGTTTTGTTTAATTCACCCTTGGCTGATTCTCGTATTTTTTTATGTTTTGTCATATAGGTTTTTCTTTTGCCTTGCAGGTTTGATTGGAACGTTTTTGGCCGTAATAATCGTTAAGTCGCAGGTTTTACTTTTCTGTTCGACGTGATTAAAGGTTATCTAATCTGACGTTCGAAGACGTGGATTATAATGCCAATGTTTAAGTTTTATATTTGATAAACTAATTAATTATTTATTATATTATTATGTTTTGTTAATTAAGTTTGAACTGTGCATTATTTTCACTAGGTGACATCGAGCCGCGTTGGTCAAATGCAATGGCTTAGGAATTCCTACGCGTTTGACATGGGTTCAAATCTTGTATTTGAAATTCTATGTTGAACTTTTTTTTTGTGTTTATTTTTGGTTTTATGGTTTTTTTTTAGAAGGCAGCGATGTGCGACCAACGTACAGGGTGTTGCATTTCATCGGGGTCGCTTCCACTTGATTTTATTGAGGGAAGTTCGATTGTGGTTCCACCGTTTGTGGGATTTTTATATGACCACTCCAACTTTCTGTTGGTTGATTTTGGGGAGTGGTTCTTGGTGGCAATGTTGTTGCCACTGTACTAGTCTGGTCGGCTAATGCAATTTCCATCCGACATCGCTAATGTCATCGCCTTCCGACAACGAACATCTTATTGTTGATATTATTTTTGCTGTGTTAGCAAAGCTGTTTCCTTGATTTTCTTCGGGGCGTTCATTTGACACGACCCACGGCCTTGCCGCCGCTTTATCGAGCTGGCTTATACCTACCATCAGGGCCCCACGCAAATAGTTTATCGTGAACTAGATTTGGTTCAGATCAAAATTCGGTTCAAGGGATGTCGAAAGAGAGGATGTCCAACGTCAATTGCAGATATTGTAAGTTCTAAAATCTTATTCAAATTGACAGTAAATTTTTTTTTATTTTAGAAGTTATTGCGTTTTTCCCAAACGAACTGAAGATGGTTGTGTCATTATCTATCAAAAACTAAACGATACGAATTTTGCGAATTTTGAGATGACCCCGGCGTTGAAAATGCTTTTTATGACTTTCCATGCAGCAATTTACGATAATCCACCAAAGGGTTTGATAATTTTATTTGACGTGGAATCCGTAAGTTATTAAAGGTAAAAGTTATTTAATTTACAGCCAAAATTTTTAGTTTGGTTTTATGCACTTAACAAAAATCAAACTGGGATTGATTAAACCGTTTCTTCAATATCTCCAATAAGCTATGCCTGTTCGATTGAAAAGTATTCACTTTTTCAACACTGTGTATTTTGTGAATACATTGGTGCGTATTTGTAGGCCATTTATTAAAGATGCGGTTTTTGAAACTGTAAGTTGAATAAGTGCAATATTCTTTTTAGAATAATTAAAGTGACGTTGGTCCCATTCATAGATCTTATATTTACTAGATAGGACATAGCAAAATCAGAATACATTATTATTATTGACTTATCATTATTATATAAGAATTATGTATTGAAATGTTATTTTCCTCCTTGACATCCAAGCTGGAGGTTATCCTATTTTGAAGTTGCAGCCGCACGCTTTCGAGATCATTTTACATGTTAAATTTTCGTGCTTATAATGACCTAATAAATGAGGCAGAACGCAATGTTTGTTTAACTCATTTAACTCGGGACACGCGGTACGATGGATGAAGATCGACCATTCTTCTTCCTACGACGAATTTGAAATTTCCCGCATTATTCCATATCGACGGATGAAAAAATATTGAGTCCATCTAAATTTTGCAAATATAATATAATCAACCTGGAAATTTCAATGAGCGATTTGACTTCCGGTGAAGGAACAATGTGCAAGAAAGCAGGCCCAGTTTGACGAGTTTGACGATTGGAGTGGCGAAGGATAATTTTAGTTTATCGGGTTACATTATATTCTACACCCAGATCCTACGGCCAAAACAATAAGGGTGTGCGGGATATTATTTAGGTGCTCCTGGTAGTTGTTCATACCTCCAAAATCTTCAAGTCTGTATAAAATGTACTGGTTATTTTTCACACATCAAGCATAAACATGGAAGATTTTTATACTAAGCACATTCCACGGGAATGCTTACCAGAATAATATGGTGGATATTTACCCAGTATTGATATTTTACATGAAGGAAATACCAAGAAATGCTTGGATATGAAGGCATTTTTTCTAGCTGAAGAAGAACAACGAAAAAAATATAAACAAATTTTTGTTATTTTTAAAAATATATATTGTTACTATACCTACGACTCCAAAATGCATAAAAATTTGTAAGAAATAAGATCAAAAATCCTATTATATCATATATAATATGTATATAAATAAATTATTCTCTTAACTTTTTTGACGTGAATACGTCTATAAAATCGGTAACGTGTTTAAAAATTTAATAAAAATGTGTAACGAAAATTGTGTATGTGTGTACGAAAAGTGTAGAATTGATAAATTTCGAATTGTCATTATTCAGCAAAAGCTTAGAACGAAAATGGGTATCCTGCGACGACGTATTCACGTTAAACCATACGGTCATGTACCCGAACATAGCCTACTTTTTTTGAACTGAAAGAGAAGAACCATTGAATTTTATTTCGGCGAATTTAAGTTTTCGATTTTCATTAAATTTCTGCTCATGTTACCTGTGCGGAGTGGCGTCGTCCTGTAAGGTGCTAAGGATCCACGGCACTCAGAATCGGACATTTAACCGCGACCATAAAGCCACAGCCATAATACTGTGGTCGAAATATCGCAAGCCAAAATACCACGAAGATTGTGCATCATGATATAAAATAAATTATTCAAATGACTTAATATCACATAATATTATCACAGACTGGAATAAATGTCTTCATTCGATTTTGTTTTCCACAACTTGTGAATTTTGTAAATGGATTAATTATATAATCTCAAGTACTATTTTCAAACTGAGAAATGGCTGGAAGTTAAATTTGAGCAGACTTTAAACTGATATAATTGTAAAATTATTCCTCTAATCCTCAAACATATTTTTACGATTATTTATTTATAAATTACTTTAAATATTATTATTTAAAATTGAATTCAACAATATGTAATTTAAAAAATTTCGAAAAAATTACATTCTAGTTCGGGTCTAGGGGTTTTCTAGAATTACAAGAAAATAATTATAATACAAAAGCAACAATAAATCAGGAACTTCCAAAGTTTTAAAAGCGATCAAAATTAATTAAATTGTTGGCATCTCTTTCTGGGTAGTTTTGTTTTAATTTTTAAATTTTAAAAATATATTTTTAAAATATTCGAGACACAAAATTAAAAAACGGAGGCATAAATATCCTCTCTATTAAAATTAAATAGCTTCAAATATAGGTTTTGAAAAATTAAAAGGAATTAAGTTAAAACTATTAAGGGTTAAAGGTTTTGAACCGTTAAAAAACTTTAACTTCTTGATAATAAAATTTTTTTACATCATATGATAAAAATATTCCATAGGTAAACAACAAAAATTTATATACATACACACTCGCGGTATTTTTTTTTCACGGTATTTTGTCTTTGCGGTATTTTAGCTTCTGGTATTTTGGTATGGTATGGCCGCGGTAATGTCCTAGACCGCAATTTTTTTCTGAATAAGACGCGTCACGTTAATATAATCTGAAAAACTATTTTTACATTTGAAAAATGTATCTAGCGAAAGCGGAGTGAGCAAGCATGGCCAGGTAAAGTAAGGGTTTGTGTAAAATATCCATATAGGGTGTGTCGAAAAAATCGAAAAACGCGAATAACTTTGTTCCCCGCGCCAAGTTTTTCTCCATTTATGCACGAATAGTTGCGCCGGGACCTACAGAATAACTGTGCAAAATTTGGTTGAGATCGGTCAAAGGGTCTAGGAACATATAGCAAACAAACAAACAAACACGCAAACAGACAAGGTCTTTTATATATATAGAAGATAGAAGATGTTAAATTAAATAAAGGATAATTAACTATTGCGTGAATGCCATTTATGTAAAATTTCCATATTATGGAAATTTTCTCGGGTAAGATTTAAAAATAACCAACCAGAAATGTGCTTAAGAACATATTTGTAACAATAATTTGTTAAATTATAAAAACAGTGTTCAGTTGCGTGTAGTTAAAAAATAGTTTTTATTTATGGTTTATTAATAAAAAAGATTACTAAAAATTAGTAGGTGTATAATTCAGATTCCAAATAGTATATTAAAGAACGAGTTTTATAATTGATGTTTTTATCGCACGAAATCTGTTTAGAAAACGACCCGCGTAGCGGGGAGTTTTCTAAAGGATAAGTGCGATAAAAACAATTATAAAACGAGTACTTTATACAATTTTTTCTATTTTGCTTTTTTTATGGTTTAAAATTAAAAAAAAAGGACAATATTAAATGATTGTCATTTTAAAAATTTCGTTTTATTTAATGTTTGTTGGTAATACTTTGACATTTTTACAAACAATTGAAATTTGAAAAACTTTTGATGTTTGTGTCAAATTGTAGATTTGTTCATAGTAACGAAATTATACCCGCCGTTAATAATTTTCCTTATTTATTATTATATCTTTAATTTATAGTTAATTAAAATGTTTAACACAAATTTGGAGATTTTTAATGTGATTTAAAATGACATTCGTTTCAATAATTAATATTATTTTCAATGACGTTTATGCTGCCAACCTCTTAAAACAAAAAATTGCGTATCGTAATGAGTCCATTTCGATACCCATTCGCGTATCGAAATGACTTTATTTTAGACGCAAAATAGAAAAACATTTTTTAGCTTTCGCAAAAATCAAAGTTTATCCTTTATTTATAGTAGAAATTATATTATCGCAATTTAATACCCATTTGACTATCTTTGTTTTAATTCTAGGTCACCCGTGTGCAGTGCTCACATTGCACCCTTGGACGGCACTTGTCTGATTGCAATTTAAATCATGCAATTCTATCATAGTGTAAATGCTATTAAAGCGATGGGGTTTCTAAGATCAGCGGTTCTGGAACTTCCAATGGTAAAAATCTAGATTTAAATATTTGGGTGCTAGCTTGTGCTAGCTCTTAGGAACCTGGAATTAGATTTTTGAGAAAAAATATCAACTGAGGGGTGGGGGTGCAAAGTAACGCTGCCCCCTTGAAATTTTTTCTCCAACAGCTAGCTCCCGATTCCTTAGAGCTAAAACCGGCTACCGTTACTTTACCCCGCCCCCGGTAGAAACATTGATTTGTGGGCGAACCCTGGGGGATGCTAGATTTAATATTTGGGAGCTATTAACTTCGGGGGAGGGGGTCAAAGTGACCTTATTATTCGGAAATTCTATATTGAAATAATTTTAACTTCGTCCTTTATGGTACTTCGTTATATTATGTAATTTTTATAATATTTTAATACCATGCAAAATTGGGAAATTGTATTTTGCACAACTTTCATCCAGTTCAGTCTCATTACCCACCCTCTTCACATCGTCGCTCCACCTTACCTAGGGTTTCTCCATCAATCTCCTGGCTCCCTATGGGCGCCATTTTAACATTTTTTCACTTCAGCAATCTTGGTCTCGTCCCACGTGACCCAATCAACATCACTTCAGTGAAACTGCCTTTTGAACTACATCCTGCACCTTCGTTTTGCCCTTGTCCAAGTGTACAATGAACTATTCCAATTAATTCCCTCAGAGCGGCTAAGCCACGTACAGTTCTCGATTTATAATTACCTTGCTATATTTTGGCAATCAGTCTACAAAAGGCTCAATAGAACGAATTGATCTTTCTCCAGATGATATCGTAGTTTATTCGGTTAACTCAGTACTTTTCCCCGTAAGATTGTCTTATCACTACAGCCACTTTATTTTTGCAGTGTTCAGATTAGAACCGTGGCAGTTTCATGCAATGATGTGGAAAAGGTTTCATTAAAGTCTTGGGCTAGGATAGATTACCGAGGTGCGAACCACCGAGGTATGCTGAAGGCCACCAAAGTTTATATTATTATACTATTTTATTCACGATTATTTAGTTTTAAAGAGAAATTATTAGCAAATAAATAATGGTTAAAAAAATGGTGAAATCAAATTTTATTGTTAAATTATCATTTATATTACCGAATAATCTGAATATTTGTTATTAACTTTTAAACAAAATTTTATTCGCGATCATTTAGTTTTAACGAGCAATTATTAGCAAATAAACAATGATTTATTATGTATGTACATACAATCTGCAGTTATGTGGCTATTAATTTGACTATATCCCGCTAATCATGATCGACCAATAGCAAAACAAAACAAAACCAATCATGTCGTTAGTTTCAGATAACAAAACTATATTATCCTGAGTAGGGTTCACTATATGTATTTTTATTCGTGATTGGTTGAGCACAGATTAGGGTAACTATTTTTTTTTTCGGAATATAAAATTGGTTGAATATTATATTTTTGAGTTTATAGGCCAGTCATTGAGGATTTTTACCTGGAAATAAGTCCGGAAGTTTTGAAACTTTGTAGGTTTATAGGTTTGGATGTCCAGAACTAAAATTCACAAAATGCACATTCCGAGACATGCCGCCGGCGCCGCCATCTTGTCAAGATGGCGCCCAAAAATAGTTTTTTTCATTTATCTCCAAAACTGTGCGTTTTTAGATATTTATGTTGAGATCAAAATTGTTGAGGAAGTAATTTCCTATAAGAAATGTTCTTAGCATATTTTTGCTAAAGTGAGCCGTTTAGGCTCAAGAGCTGATTGAATGACAACATATTCTGTTAATTTCTACGAATATAAACTGCTCCTAACTATCTCCATATGCGTATAAATTTATCTTTTATAATAAAACGGGCTATTCAATTGGTTTCTCGTTATATTTATAGCTTGCTGACTAACCGGCACATTCCTAGCATAGGTGCAGCTGCCGATGTGCGCACCTGCAATAAAACCCCACCAGACGGGCGCTGGCTACAGCGTTGCCAACTTGGGGGGTTTTCCCCCCAGATTTAGGGTTTTTTTTAAGTGAAATGGGATTTTTTTAGGGGTATAATATGTCTAGGGGTATTTTTAGGGATTTTTCAAATAATTTTTATTTTTTAATTTTTATCACAAGTTACTAAAAGCCAGTACTTGATCTTAGTACTGTCTTCGTGTAATCATGTATCCAGTACTGCCTTTTAGTAACTTGTGCAAGTTAATGTCTCCATGTAATCACGTAAAAATTAAAATTTATATTTTAATTTTTACGTGATTACATGGAGATGTAAAGAGGATGTGTAAAGATACATGGAGACGTGATTACTTGCACAAGTTACTAAAAGGCAGTACTGGATACATGATTACACGAAGACAGTACTAAGATCCAGTACTGGCTTTTAGTAACTTGTGATAAAAATTAAAAAATAAAAATTATTTGAAAAATCCCTAAAAATACCCCTAGACATATTATACCCCTAAAAAAATCCCATTCCACTTAAAAAAAACCCTAAATCTGGGGGGAAAACCCCCCAAGTTGGCAACGCTGTAGCCAGCGCCCGTCTGGTGGGGTTTTATTGCAGGTGCGCACATCGGCAGCTGCACCTATGCTAGGAATGTGCCGGTTAGTCAGCAAGCTATAAATATAACGAGAAACCAATTGAATAGCCCGTTTTATTATAAAAGATAAATTTATACGCATATGGAGATAGTTAGGAGCAGTTTATACTCGTAGAAATTAACAGAATATGTTGTCATTCAATCAGCTCTTGAGCCTAAACGGCTCACTTTAGCAAAAATATGCTAAGAACATTTCTTGTAGGAAATTACTTCCTCAACAATTTTGCTCTGAACATAAATATCTAAAAACGCACAGTTTTGGAGATAAATGAAAAAAACTATTTTTGGGCGCCATCTTGACAAGATGGCGGCGCCGGGAGGCATGTCTCGGATTGTGCATTTTGTGAATTTTAGTTCTGGACATCCAAACCTATAAACCTACAAAGTTTCAAAACTTCCGGCCTTATTTCCAGGTAAGCCCTATTTTTGATCCCCAATGACTGGCCTATTACAAAATAGTTGAAATTGTCATTGTGAATTTCTAATGCAATTATACTACTGAAAACATAACCTGAAATAAAACTGTCGATTCACGAAGTGGTCACTTTTCGAACCTTCTGGAGGTTCAGACGTTAGATAGATTTCTTTGCACCTGTAATTAAGTACTATCAAAAAATAATCTGAATAATTTTGATTAAATTTTAATCAAAATACGGAGACTATCGTTTTTATCAACGAGATAATTTATCACAATCTCTGGATTATATAAAAATTTTTACTTAATAATGTGTCCTTGTTGATAAAATACGATAGTTTTTTTATTTTGTTTGAAAGTTGATAGGTAAGGAAAAAATGTTTGCTTCATGAATTATATTGCTAGACCTTTTTCATTTCAGGTTGCATGTATTGTGAAAATATTTCATATTTTAGCTAGTGAGTAAATTGGTGGCAGCAAAGAGGAAGTTTTATATAGTATACTGTAAAAATTTTATGTGAGAATGTATACGCTAGTTGCGTAGCTCAAGTGGCGCTGCCCTGGTGGCCAAATTTAGCGTGACTGGGATGGTGAGCGCAAACGGTTTTAAATACAAGTAATAGTTTAATTACGAATTAAACATTAAAAATTAGAATTAAGAAGTAAATTTGAATTTAAATAATATTCTATATGCCCTATATAACTTAATAGCATTATGGTTGGTAGTGCTGACGATTTTATGTGATTTAAAAATTGACATAAGTAGTAGATTCACATAGAAAAGTTGATTTAAAAATGAGTGCAAAAAGGTATTGTTGTGTAGTTGGATGCAATAAGTCAGAGAATAAGAATCCTGATTTAACATTTTATCGCTTTCCTGATGGAAGACCTTACCAGATTAATTTGTATTGTAATTATATTTACTTGCCTTTTGATAACGATTTAGGTACCACGAAAAAAGTCAATAATGTTTATATTTTGATAACCACATTGAATAGTAACTGGACTGAATTCATAATGTGAAAAGCGAATTATTTCAACTAAACACCTGGGTTTATACGCTAGTTGCAACTTGTAAATTTTGATAACAAAACATTGTTTATTTTATTTTATAGGTATAGTAAAATTCATTTTGGTTATGTACCAACATAAACTTAAAGGATCGACTAGTACAGTTTATAATAATTATTACATAATAAAATATTTTAAATTAATAAAAATAATTAATATTTTTGCTAATATTACCATATAATCATGAACATTCGGCCATCCCAGTTTTGACAAAATTTATCCACGAGACGGCGCTTCGCACGCTTTTGGGAGCTACGCAACTAGCGTATAGTCAAAATTTTGAAATAATCGAATTTGAAGTTTGCAAATTTACATGTAAAACTTAACGAGATTCCGCGCGTCGCTCATTCTGTTGACGGTACGCGCAATATCAATTACCCTAATGGCCACTTTACACGAGGGGATTTTTTCATGCGATCGATCGCCGCGACTTGTTGCCTGGATTTTTCGCATGCGCCAGGTTGCTTCGACCTATCGCATTGTCACTTTACATGAGGCATTTATTTATTTTAATTCATAAAATCGCACGTGCGCCAAGTTGCAGGCACTAATCGCATGAGCGTTTTTTATTACACGAGGCGCTTAGTTGCTGCGACATGGCGCGGCGATCGATCGCATGAAAAAATCCCCTTGTGTGAAGTGGCCATAACACTTAAGTATTTCGCACCGGCAGTAGCAGCACGTCTCTCGTACATGTAACATCGATTATTTTTTGTATTACGCTATTTATTGGGGGTTTAAGCTCCCGGTTTCCTTCATCCCGGTTTTCTTGATGGTCGGCGCTTCAAAATTCTTTAGCTATCTGGCGCGGAGCGCCGACGCCCATGAAAAACCGGCCGTCCGGGCGGAGCCCGGGCGGCTTGGGTTTTTCAATGCACACAGTTATGGCCGCGCCGGAACCACCCTAAAAAGTAATTAGCACCATCAAAACCGGCCGCGGGGCTGAGCCCCGCAAAGCCTAGGTTTTCCCCATAGTTTTTTATGTTTATTTAGAGACCTAATACATGTAAAATTCAGGTACTTTCAAATTGGTTTTTCTCAAAATTTTGACTACATTCTCACATAAAACTTTTACAGTATACTCTATAAACCTTCCTCTTTGCTATAGAACAATTTTCAATCGATTTCGGGTCACGGGCGCTAGCCGACTCCCCCAAAAGGAAATAAAAATCTTGTTAATCTACTCTTGCGCGTCAGTACCAAAAGTAGGGAATTAAAACTTATAAACACACAAAGGAACCATATACCACATATTTTTATTATTCAATAACAATACCAAGAATTTAAATTAAAATCTCGTTAATCTACTCCTGCGCACCCGAATAAAGAACTGTTTAAAATATTTACGCAACTGTTTACAAAAATTTTACAATATGGGACATGGTTTTAATTTATATTTTAATACAACATAATTTTACGTGGGCTTCAAAACAACACATTTTGAAAAAGAGTTTCTGAGCAGATCACAGTTCGATAGTTTGTTTTTACTTCGGCCGCGATCGAACCGCGTACTTCGACTATGGTAAACAAACGCTGTAACCTTTGAGCCGTGACCGTGTCATTTAGTATATTACTCGTATTTTACAGTAGATAGTATTTTACAAGTAAATTGTGTATAACAATTTCCACTGCCTAATTTTTAATTTCACGTTTTTGAAGTCCACGATGAAAACTTGAGATAGTGATGTTAATATAGCAATTTTTTTTAATAATATAGCAATTTCTCGATTATTTGATAATTTTATTAATCTGATTTATAATATTTCGATATAGTTTTTACTCTTTTGGGGTCAATTTTATGGGAAAAAAAAGTTAATCTATTAGAAAGTTCATTCTAATGTTAAAAAATAACATAAATATTATAACGAAATAATAATATTCTATTACGTCTTTTCAGCACTAATGGAAGACGTAAAATTTGGATTTACTGCAAAAGATATAATAAATGAAGGGCGCGTAAGCGAGAAAGATGTAGAAGTGATAAGAAATTTTGTTAATACTGAAAAGTTGCCCAATTTTCCGGACGAGCAACTTATCGCATTTCTTCTCTCTTGCGAAAAGGACCAGGAAGCGACAAGAAAAACAATTGTGGAGTACTGTTCAATTAAAAAAAAATCTCCGGAGATATTCGATGATCTGGATATTGAGAAAGCGGATCTCGTACGTCAATTGCAGACATTGTAAGTTATGAAGCCTTCTTAAGATCAATAACCAATTTTGTTGTATTTTAGAAGATATTGCGTTTTTCCCAAACGAACTGAAGATGGTTGTGCCATAATTTTCCAAAAATTCTACGACACGAATTATGCGAATTTTGAGTTGGCCCCGTCGATGAAACTGCTTGTCATGACTCTGGATACAGCGATTTATGAAAATCCTCCAACAGGTTTGATTATTTTAGTTGACATGAAAGGCGTAAGTCGAGCAAACAACAACTGATTTAAATTGTCACCAAATTTTCAGTTCGGTATGATGCACTTGACAAAATTCAAGCTGGGTTTGATTAAATCGTCTCTACACTATCTTCAAGAAGCTATGCCAGTTCGATTGAAATGTGTTCATATTTTCAACACTGTATATTTTGTGGATAAATTAGTGCGTATTTGTAGGCCATTTATTAAAGATGAAGTTTTTGAAACTGTAAGTTGAACAAGCATAAAATTCTTTTTAGAATCCAAGCTGGAGAGATCTTTTTCTTTCGTGTGTTTTGGGTGGTCTTTCTGGTATTGGCGATTTTTGTTCCTATATCTATGGTGTTCTTTCGGGCACATGGGAGACCTACTGTTTTATTTTGATTCTTTATGTCCCCCACTTTGTATCTCTTCCTTTTCTACACATCCCGTGGACGGTCTCCAGAAATCCATCTCCATGGCATTTAAGAGTCTTTTGACAGCTATACTTCATCTCATAATAAGTTGTCATCAGTGATAATATGGCCTGTCTTCCCAACATGTTCCTTTCTTAGCATCATCCATGTTTCCATTCTGATCCTCAGTTTCAAATATTTATATTCTAAACATTGCCGAATACTTTGCCCATCCTTCAGAACCAGGTCTTGATTTTGTCCACCTATGCACATGTACTCAATTTTCTTGTTATTAACTTCCAGCTGTACTCTTCAATAAGCTTACATGTCATCGTAGTCTTCGGCCAATACAAACTGGTCATCGACAAAGTACATATAATGAATACAAAGTGCTGTTGCCTAAAGATATTCCCTTCTCTTATATGTATTTCTTCTTCCACGTTTTTAAAGCGCACGCAATATATTTTAAATAGTGTTAGTGAAATGCAGCATCCTTGTTTAAAATCCTTTGGTAACTTGAAATCCATGTGCAAGTTGGTTTCTAACTTTCAAGTTCAAACTAATATATTTGGTTTCTTAGGATCTTCCAAAGTTTTCCCAACGGGACGCCGTCATAAGCGTTCTTCAAATCGACATACAACATGTGAATCTCTTGGTTAAATGCTAATTTTGCTCTGTTGGCTGGTTGATATAAAATAGATGGTCTATTATCGATCTACCTGCTTTAAACCCCACTAGTTCTTCTGCTTCCATATCTTTCTATTTATTTTCAATCTTGTTCTTTAAAAGATTCTGCTATAGGACAGCTTCCATTCGCCGGGAGTCCTTTTCACCGTGAAGGTACTTCTTAAAGAGTTTTCTGAGATGTTCAAATAGCTCCTGCTGTCCATATTTTATCAATTCTGCTGAAGTATTTCCTGGTCCAGTCGCTCTTCCATTTGTTTAGACATACATACTGTTTTAAGTTCTTGTATCGTTAGCATCATTGATGAGCCTATTGTTACAATTTGAAGTGGGGGATTGCCATATTTCATTTATTTCAACTCCTCTCTATTTTCTGTAAGAAGGTTTTTGAAATGTTCGTCCCATTAGTTTTAGAATAATCGATGAAATTATATCTCACTTCTTTTCTCGTCGTACACTTTTGATAATTTTCCAGCTCTCCGTACTCTTTTGTCCTCATAGGGTAGTGCTTATTCTGGAAGATTTTCTGTCATGTCTCAAAACAAGAATCTTTTTGGAGGTGGGGGGCGCATATATTCAAATTTGACCGCGATTTTATTTGTGAAATTGCCTAAAATTCACTGCCGGCCCTTTCCCCAAGTGGGGATTTTAATCCACTACAGTAGTTTTTCGCCTATAACACGCTTACCTTCATTTTTAGAGTGAATTATCATTAAATCAAAATTGAAGAGTACAAAATTCTCTATAAAACAGATTAACAAAATTTGCCAACATATTTAAATGGAAAAGAAAAATTCCTACCGATAAAAATAATCTCCATATTCGGGAAGGGGGGGAATCGGTTACGTTACCATGGAAATGGTGATTCTGACATACTATGTGTATTTTATATAAGATCTTCAGAAGTTCCCAACGATAAAAAATCGCTATTACACGACCGGAGGGTCTGGGGGGTATGGAATACCCCCCAGGTACACTTGCCATTATTCAGATCCATTAAAATTTATTATTTTTCGTTGAATCTTTTGCAATTTTCGTTTGTAATCCGGATATTTTTCATAACTATATCTCTGTGCCGTTCTTCGGACGTAAAAGTGGAAGTTTTCCTTTTGCAATAAATTAAGTGTACCTGGGGGGTATTCCATACCCCCCGGTCCCGGCAGCCTAAATGAGTTCCTGATAAGCATCCATTTGTTTTCATTACTCTAAGCGACCGCCGTGGCAGGGCTGAGGCGACCAAGGCTTTGCCTCAGGCATCATCGCAATGGGGGCGCTAAACCTCGACAAAACCCAATAATTAATAGTTTAAAATTTTCAAATGATAGGAATCTTTTGGGAGGGGGGCGGATATATTCAAATTTGCTTCAGGCGCCAGAAGAGCTCGCTAGTGGGTTGAGTCCAATAAGTGTACTTGTGGATCCATTAATGCTGAATAAATCCATTCAAAATCTATAGCTGGTGCTGCTCATATATTCAAGTCAGCCTATTACCATTATTTTTCACATTTTCTCTAAATTGCCCGACGACCTTATTGTCCTTCTTTCTTCCAGTTCTGCTATTTACTCATCAAGAATTATTATCAGTTCTCTAGATGTAATTAAAATTTCGCATCTTAGTCCGACTTCATCTTTCCATTCTATTCCAAGACCTATGATTGGGTTTTTTTTAACATTTTGATGTTTTTCTGAGGATCGAGGAGTTGGCCCCGATTCCTCAATCTCCCACTTGGAGAACCAGGGTTTTGTATCAAAGTTATCCTTCTTCTAGGCGGGTTACTTTCACTGCAGCTGCGTAGTCCCATCTACCCCACTTCTTGGTCCGCGAGTTGTATTTTATTTCCCACTTTCCCGCCAATAACATCGGTGAGTGATATTCCCTTTCCGCAACCTGGGGACACCTCCCCTAGGGGTGAAGATCTCTCCAAGAACCGGAAACTTCAGTTCATTTTTATAAAAAGTTCCTATAGCAATTTGAAATTTCATTGGTTATGCTAAACTTGTTTGCCAAACAAATCTCCACTTTCAATCTTTAAAATACAATTTACAATTGTTTATTTTTAGTTGCATTTTCATACCCCTAACATAAACATGGAACATTTTTATACTCACTGCATTCCACGGGAGTGCTTACCAGAAGATTATGGTGGATATTTGCCAACTGTTGATATTTTACATGACGAAAATAGAAAGAAATGCTCAAACTTAAAGGCATTTTATTTAGCCGAAGAAGAAGAACGAAAGAAACATTAAGCTAAATTTTACTATATAGAAATTTTAAGGAATGTAAAAAAACTGTAGTTTTTACAGTCACATTTTGTTATCTTTGATAATCTGTATTGTTACAATAACGACCCTAAATGAAATTAAAACTTGTAATAACTAAATACTATCTAATAATAATATGAGAAATGGTGTTTATTTGTCAAAATAAAACACAAAAAGAAAATCTTGTCTAATAATACGACATAAAATACTTAAATAAATTATTTTCATAACTTTTGTTGAATTTTGTTTGAATATGACAGTAGAAGGATTTTAGCTACAATTTAACACCGGCTAAAAAGAGGAATATTATTGAATTTAAATTTGAAGGATTATTTTGTGATCCACTATCCGTTTTATTTTTTAAATAGAAACTGGGTTCATATTTCGTGAGGATTCCTGTACACATTCTTATGTTTTTGGTTTTTTGGTGATTTCAACAAATACAACAAATTCTGCGTGGAACACAAACTATAAAATATTTGACTTTTTTTAGATATACATAGTGTCGTGTTCCTTTGACAAGAGATTAGGGGTATGAAGTAATTGGTAAAAATAATCAAAACACTCTTAATTTAATTAATTTAAGATAAAACCATAACAGGTGAATTATTTGATTGTATCTGGATTCTCTTTGGTCGAAGGATTGTAAACTGCTTTTGCCTCAATTCTCCATAAAAATGCAGACGTTGTGGAATCTGTAAAGATGTGAAATTTGTGAAAGATGAAATATTGGTATTTGTTGATTCAATTAAACATGAGAAACAAATTAAATTAATTTATTTTATTTGTAAAATTAGGATGTTGCGTTTAATTAAAAACAAGTAAAATTCGTGACAATTGTACATGCGCGAGTGTAACAGAATTGGTGGGATATTTTGGAAAATGATAAGGGAGCAAGGAGATTGAAGGACTTCCAAGTCGGACGTCGACGAGTAAAGACGTGGATCGTATTAATTTGAATAATTTTTGTATGGGACTTCTAATTCAGCCGTCCAATAGTTCAGACGTGTTGATCGTATGAATTTGAATAATTTTGATTCCAAAGCGAGCGTTTGATAAAATAAGACGCGTTAGTAATAATAAAATTAGAGGCTGAATTATATTTGAATTTGACAGAATTTTTAAATTAATTGAAAGAAAGGAAAGTGGACATTTTTATTTCATTGTTGGTTAATGATTTGGAACAAGTTGGAAGTGATTGCATTTGGTGTGGTCATAGTTACAAAATTGTCTAAAGAAGTTTTGGAACCACTGGGAATAAGTTTTTGGTTATGTTGAATGGCGAAGTAAATGGTAATTCAAGTGGAAAAAATTATAATAGATTACGTACCTGTTCTGGATGATACGATTCCGAAAGAAGACAATTATCTACTGGGCAATTCAATCTCCTTTGTTGGATCCAAGTCAACAGCTGTATTCAACGAGGATCTACACGCTTCCCGGTCACGCACCGTCGATAACACCGGAAAACTCCGGTAAGAGTTACGAGACGTACTATTTCACTTTAAAATAAACTAATCGTTTTTAAAATTCCGGCGCGGATAAAAACAGTGGGGGTTTTGTTACAAATATTAAATACTGTACAATTTAATTTGTTTAGATTTTAAGGAAAACCAATATTTTATCTTTAAATTATTTTATTGTCGTAAATAAATTACATCATTTTATTTTCTATAACGTTTGCGTTTAATTCCATCAATTATAGCAGTAGTGAACCGAAAAGAAAACAGATACAGTTTTTTGTTTTATTACATAGTCTTTATAAGAAAGAACACAAATTAAGGTGAAGTATAAGAGAGTTTTGGTTAATTTACATGGACCCACCTTTGACCCTGAGAGTTCTCATTGCTGACCGGAGCAATTTTTTTTAAATTAAGTGCCATCGAATCTCTCGCTATATAAAAAATATTTTTGAGTTTAAACAGTAGCAACACATGGCAATATATTACTATGATTTCCTTCCGCTTATAGAAGGATCGCATGTAAAAATTTAATCTTTCTGTATTAGTAAAATTCTTTTAGCTAGCTCTTTTTGTAATCAAGACTTTTTGCATGAAGCACACTTAAACTCAGTAGTCGATTCCTTTGAGGGCAACTCTTAACTTTTCCTGAAATAAAAATTTTGTTGAGGAAAATTTGTTCCTCAATGATACGCAACTGGATCAAAATTATAAACCATTTAATTCTCTCAAAAATAAACACATAAACAAAATGAAAAATAGATATTAAATCCCCAACGACGACGGTCATGGCCTGATAGTTAGCGCGATCAACTGCTAACGTAGG
This sequence comes from Podabrus alpinus, assembly GCA_932274525.1. NCBI lineage: Eukaryota > Metazoa > Arthropoda > Insecta > Coleoptera > Cantharidae > Podabrus > Podabrus alpinus. The sequence goes on along the minus strand of OW026454.1, from coordinate 76,612,723 downwards.
GCTCCCCGGTTCGACTCCGGGTACAGTCTAAAAAAAATTCTTGACCGTCTTCGGTGCTTTCGGAGGGCACGTCAAGCCGTCGGTCCCCCTGTGTTAATGATTTGCCATCATAACAATAAAAAACAGGGTTCAGGCACATCGAAAGGCAAGCTTAGCAAGCTACCTGAGATGTAAAATCCAAAAATGCTCACAGAACTAATTACAAAAAATTAGTAAAGAACAGGTTCTGGACCTATATTAAGAGGGAGACTTCTTAATAAAAGTGGAAGAAGAAGAAGAAGAAGAAATCCCCAAAACTTAAACTAAAAATAACAAATTTTAACAATCAAATTAAATCTAATTAAACGCAAATAAAACTCGAACTTCGCGCGAATTACGTTTCGAATCGTTCACTTTTGGTGCGTAATAGTTAATAAAGTTTAGCTTACCAACCACAGATGTCGGCGTTGTTTGTCTTAACTTTCTTGTGTGCATCAAATGATCCACGCTTGGTGAAGAATCCAGAATTTTCTTGGTAATCACCTTGTAAAATCTTCGTTGGTGCTCCAAAATCTATTGGATGCAATTTTCGCTTCAATTCACTTGTAATCACTTCACTAAATTATCGAAGGTAGGTATTTTTCACATTTATTTTGAAATATAACCTTACTAATTCTTTTTGCAACTTTTCGCAAATTAATGAAATACTTTTCTTTTGTAGTTTCACACACATTAATATTGGATCTTTGATCCAATTTACAATTTTAATTACGGAGACGAGATCTACACGTCTCTCTCCCGTCGCACTTGTGTGAAGAAGCCCCTTGTTTATTTTTCGTAACCAGGGTTATTTACGATATTTAAATTTTATCACCCTTTGATATATTTTTTTTATGTAAGTATACTGCTTTCTTGATAATGGCTTCATTTTATTAAAATGTCATTTAATTAATTTTTCTCTCTTTCAGCGTTGCCATTAGTAACCTTGCCGTCTGGTTACACTTTACGTGTTTCAGTCTCGGATGACGATTTGCTGCATCCTTCGTTAATGTTCACAACGAATAACGTAAATTTATTGTTTATCTATCTCACTTCTTATAATCTATCCTATTTTTTACAAATCTAAACCTTAATTAAACATTAAACAAATTTTCTGTGAATTATTAAATACTAAATTTGGAATTCATAAATTTTTTATTATTATTGTGTATCATTGATGAACAAATCCTGCCTCTTACTTATCGTAATGACCTGACTTCATCAGAGCTTTCAAATTACCTGTTGGAACTTTACTTTTGTTTTCAAGAAACCTCATGCAATTTATGATTTTCAAGTGCTTATTTAAATTCAAAATTATTGATATTTTAAACCATAGCAATATATAGAAGATAGAAGATGTTAAATTAAATAAAGGTTAATTAACTATTGCGAGAATGCCATTTATGTGCGGCCTGAATGCCGCACCGGAATTTTTCTCGGGTGATATTTAAAAATAACCAACCAGAAATGTGCTTAAGAACATATTTGTAACAATAATTTGTTAAATTATAAAAACAGTGTTCAGTTGCTTGTAGTTAAAAAATAGTTGTTATTTATGGAGTTTATTAATAAAAAAAAATTACTAAAAATTAGTAGGTGTATAATTCAGATTCCAAAACATTTTTTAGCTTTCGCAAACATCAAAGTTTATCCTTTATTTATAGTAGAAATTATATTGTCGCAATTTAATACCCATTTGACTATCTTTGTTTTAATTCTACGTCACCCGTGTGCAGTGCTCACATTGCACCCTTGGACGGCACGTGTCTGATTGCAATTTAAATCATGCAATTCTATCATAGTGTAAATGGTATTAAAGCGATGGGGTTTCTAAGATCAGCGGTTCTGGAACTTCCAATGGTAAAAATCTAGCTTTAAATATTTAGGTGCTAGCTCTTAGGAACCTGGAATTAGATTTTTGAGAAAAAATATCAACTGAGGGGTGGGGGTGCAAAGTAACGCTGCCCCCTTGAAATTTTTTCTCCAACAGCTAGCTCCCGATTCCTTAGAGCTAGAACCGGCTAGCGTTACTTTACCCCGCCCCCGGTAGAAACATTGATTTGTGGGCGAACCCTGAGGGGTGCTAGCTTTAATATTTGGGAGCTATTAACTTCGGGGGAGGGGTCAAAGTGGCCTTATTATTCGGAAATTCTATATTGAAATAATTTTAACTTCGTCCTTTATGGTACTACGTTATATTATGTAATTTTTATAATATTTTCATACCATTCAAAATTGGGAAATTGCATTTTGCACAACTTTCATCCAGTTCAGTCTCATTACCCACCCTCTTCACATCGTCGCTCCACCTTACCTAGGGTTTCTCCATCAATCTCCTGGCTCCCTTGTAACAGGCTCCTGTTATTTTGGTTTCTATATGAAAAATATAATTTTATTTTCAGGGCCTATCAATTTATTAATAATTTTTATGTACGATTTATTTGAACAGTTTTGTGCAGCAAAGCTGATTTTATTTTTTATTATTATGGTTAACTATTATTTACTATTATCATTCTAATTTAATAACACTTTCCTGAGTATTACGTCAAACCATTGATTAAAGCAAATCTTTCCCACTCATAATCAATGATATTTTAATAAAAGGTCGGTAAAGTAGGTCGCTAACCGCTAACTTTCAAGGTTGCCTCGATTCGCATCGGCGCAATTTCGATTAAAAACCGCTCTTGCCAAACCGATTTAGTAACGTCTACACGCAAAAATTCAGCTCCGCAAAATTATTAGTTTTATAAGTATTCGATTAAGTTTTATCGACCCAATTATCAAGTTTATGACTAGTAAAGTCACTACGAGTGAAAGTGTTAGTTTTTAGATTCGCAAAGATCAATATATGATCCCGAAAATTAATTTTATTTCGACAACCGAGTTTATTGTCCGAACACATGTGCAAAGTCGATGCGACTCCATTCTTCTAAATCCGGAAAAGATCGCAAAACACCGCAGCCAATATATCGAGGTGAATTATTCTTTTATAATATCGATCCTAATACCATTGGACAAATCCGGAGAATTGAAAAATTTCCAATAAGAAGAAAATTCGAAAACCCGCCAACACATCTGTTCGTTTCATTTCAACAACGAACAAATCTCCACCATTTTGGGTCAGCGCGAATCGCCGCTTTGCCAACCATCTGCCAACTTTTCCTAAGTTTCATGTGTGTAAAGACAATCGCTATTTCAAATATTACAGGAGGAACGAAACGCAAAATTGGTGACAAAAACGAATTTAATTGCTTATTTAAATAATTCAAATATTCAGTTTTATTGCTACATTTTTATGGTTTTACAATATCGTATACTGTGTTTTAACTATATTTTAGATCAAACATTGCCATTCAAAATCCTGACGATTTTGGCCAGGAGTGACAACGAACCATCAGATCTGATCGTACGTGATCCAGTAATAATTTCAGGAGAAATCGTAAGTAGTTATAAACACTATTTACTATATGATTATTGTTTAACAAAAAAAACACCAAGCTTGTAGCTAACATTTTGTCAACCTGCTTGCATAATCTACCCTCAGTAGACGTAGCTAGTACTTCCTGCTTTTTTGGTAGTTTTAGTGCGATTTTTTTATCGCAAGCATTTTGTAAGGCAATTAAGTTCGTAGACACGACAATCCAAGTGCGAAGGTTCTCTCCGTTCGACATTTCGACTCCAACCAAGCGACATCTGTCGACCCGCTCTGCGTATCAAGTATATGTATTTGTGTTCAACATTATTTGTAAACAATTATCAATTTTTATATTTTAATACAAACATTTACTATTCATATAATCTGTGTAAGCAAGAATTCTCTTATGTTATTTACGATTAATTTCAAATTAGTTTATATTAAAAGTGTGTGTTCAAAACGAGTAATTTTTTTATTTTCTACTTTGGTTTATTTTTGTACCGATAAGGATAACTAAGACCCCTGAACGTCCGTATTCGATACTGGCGCCCTTCCGGAGAATATTACTACGCTTAGAAGAACTCATACAAGAATCCACGAAAGCGACCCGTCGCTACCCAGCTCTCAGTACTTGGTATCAAACATACAAAGCTAAGCCGCTTCGTTAATTACATCCACGAGCATAAAAGAGGCAATTGGAACTGGAAGCACTAGTTTTGACTTCCACCGTTTCATCAGTAGTGTTTTCCACGTTTCACCCTATGGGCGCCATTTTAACATTTTTTCACTTCAGCAATCTTGGTCTCGTCCCACGTGACCCAATCAACATCACTTCAGTGAAACTGCCTTTTGAACTACATCCTGCACCTTCGTTTTGCCCTTGTCCAGGTGTACAATGAACTATTCCAATTAATTCCCTCAGAGCGGCTAAGCCACGTACAGTTCTCGATTTATAATTACCTTGCTATATTTTGGCAATCAGTCTACAAAAGGCTCAATAGAACGAATTGATCTTTCTCCAGATGATATCGTAGTTTATTCGGTTAACTCGGTACTTTTCCCCGTAAGATTGTCTTATCACTACAGCCACTCTATTTTTGCAGTGTTCAGATTAGAACCGTGGCAGTTTCATGTAATGATGTGGAAAAGGTTTCATTAAAGTCGTGGGCTAGGATAGATTACCGAGGTGCGAACCACCGAGGTATGCTGAAGGCCACCAAAGTTTATATTATACTATTTTATTCACGATCATTTAGTTTTAAAGAGAAATTATTAGCAAATAAATAATGGTTAAAAAAAATGGTGAAATCAAATTTTATTGTTAAATTATCATTTATATTACCGAATAATCTGAATATTTGTTATTAACTTTTAAACAAAATTTTATTCGCGATCATTTAGTTTTAACGAGCAGTTATTATAGCAAATAAACAATGATTTATTATGTATGTACATACAATCTGCAGTTATGTGGCTATTAATTTGACTATATCCCGCTAATTATGATCGACCAATAGCAAAACAAAACAAAACCAATCATGTCGTTAGTTTCAGATAACAAAACTGGTTGACCCGGACCCTGAGTAAGGTTCACTATATGTATTTTGCTTCGTGATTGGTTGAGCACAGATTAGGGTAACTATTTTTTCGGAATATAAAATTGGAATTATACTACTGAAAACATAACCTGAAATAAAACTGTCGATTCACGAAGTGGTCACTTTTCGAACCTTCTGGAGGTTCAGACGTTAGATAGATTTTTTTGCACCTGTAATTAAGTACTATCAAAAAATAATCTGAATAATTTTGATTAAATTTTAATCAAAATACGGAGACTATCGTTTTTATCAACGAGATAATTTATCACAATCTCTGGATTATATAAAAATTTTAACTTAATAATGTGTCCTTGTTGATAAAATACGATAGTTTTTTTATTTTGTTTGAAAGTTGATAGGTAAGGAAAAAATGTTTGCTTCATGAATTATCTTGCTAGACCTTTTTTCATTTCAGGTTGCATGTATCGTGAAAATATTTCATATTTTAGCTAGTGAGTAAATTGGTGGCAGTCGGCTAGCGCCCGTGATTCCAAATAATTTGAAAATTTCCTACTGCAAAGAGGAAGTTTTATATAGTATACTGTAAAAATTTTATGTAAGAATGTATAGTCAAAATTTTGAGTAAATCGAATTTGTAGTTTGCAAATTTACATGTAAAACTTAACGAGATTCCGCGCGTCGCTCATTCTGTTGACGGTACGCGCAATATCAATGACTCTAATGGCCACTTTACACGAGGGGATTTTTTCATGCGATCGATCGCCGCGACTTGTTGCCGGGATTTTTCGCATGCGCCAGGTTGCTGCGACCTATCGCATTGTCACTTTACACGAGGCATTTATTTATTTTAATTCATAAAATCGCACGTGCGCCAAGTTGCAGGGCTAATCGCATGAGCGATTTTGTATTACACGAGACGCTTAGTTTCTGCGACATGGCGCAGCGATCGATCGCATGAAAAAATCCCTTCGTGTAAAGTGGCCATAACACTTAAGTATTTCGCACCGGCAGTAGCAGCACGTCTCTCGTACATGTAACATCGATTATTTTTTGTTTTACGCTATTTTTTGGGGGTTTAAGCTCCCGGTTTCCTTCATCCCGGTTTTCTTGATGGCCGGCGGAGCCCGGGCAGCTTGGGTTTTTCGATGCACACAGTTATGGCCGGGCCGGAACCACCCTAAAAAGTAATTAGCATCATCAAAACCGGCCGCGGGGCAGAGCCCCGCAAGGCCTAGGTTTTCCCCATAATTTTTTATGTTTATTTAGAGACCTAATACATGTAAAATTAAGATACTTTCAAATTGGTTTTTCTCAAAATTTTGACTATACATTCTCCCTTAAAACTTTTACAGTATACTCGGGTCACGGGCGCTAGCCGACTCCTCCCAAAAGGAAATAAAAATCTTGTTAATCTACTCTTGCGCGTCAGTACCAAAAGTAGGGAATTAAAACTTATAAACACACAAAGGAACCATATACCACATATTTTTATTATTCAATAACAATACCAAAAATTTAAATTAAAATCTCGTTAATCTACTCCTGCGCACCCGAATAAAGAACTGTTTAAAATATTTACGCAACTGTTTACAAAAATTTTACAATATGGGACATGGTTTTAATTTATATTTTAATACAACATAATTTTACGTGGGCTTCAAAGCAGCACATTTTGAAAAAGAGTTTCTGAGCAGATCACATTTCGATAGTTTGTTTTTACTTCGCCCGCGATCGAACCGCGTACTTCGACTATTAGTCCAGTCATATTAGAAATAAAAACATTAATCGGTAAAGATCTGGATTTTGGTATACAAGCTTATTGAGTCTTCCGGATAAACATACTAAAATGCCCAATCGATACCTGTTGCGCTCGAGCCGCCATCTTGGAAAAAAGGTACACTTTTTAAGTTTTTTGCCTGTATCTTCAGAACTATCAATGATATCGGAGAAATGGTTCAAATAAAAAAGATAGTTTATTAAATTTTCTACAAAATAGCTTTTATACATTTTTTCTCTATCTCTGATACTTTAGCTGTAATTTGCCGTTGAGTTCTGAGAAAAGTTTGTTGTACGCAATAGATCGACGTGGAAGTCCTTATCACACGTCAGGGCAGCTTCGTTACCTGAAAAAATCATGAATGGATGAAAAATCATTGAATTGACTAGGAATTGTGGCAGTATTTTTCAGATATGTGAATTTTCGTATATTCTTACCAATTAAAACCGTTGCATACGACTCGTGCTAGGGATAGAATTCACTGAAGTACCAACTTCTGACGGAGGAGGTGGATCATCGATGTCAGATTCTTCGGGATCGTCATCCTCAACTTGGCTGTGACGCGTGATCATAGGTTCGTCGTCGAGCTCTGTTTCGATGGAACCCTCTTTTTCGGAATCAAGACTTCTGTTCGAGTTGAAACACGCGATACCTTGACAATGTCCACAAATCGCTGCGCATTTTAGACCTGCTTTCCGACATCCACAAGATGAGGTACATCCCTTTTTACAATTGCATGACACTAATGTCAGTACAGAATCTGGAGCAGGAGCCTTCAGTGTTCGAACAGGTTGAAGGAAATTCTCGACTTTCTTCCAACCCCAGAGTTCGGGAGATATTTCATAACCACGCCATTTCTGGACTTGGTGGTAAACGCGAAACGAGTGCTGCTGAGCCGCTGCAGCCGTATGCGGTAACAGTGCTAGATTTGGTTTACTCTTGTACGCGGATTTCTTGAACATTTGATAACGATGTTGGTTCAGTGACCTCTCACTAGCAGGTGCATTATAAATAGCTAAATAGCTAGTTCTCCAGCCTGAGCGATTTCTTCGTGAGTGGAATTAGCGTTGTTGAAAATTCGTACGATGTCTTGCAAATCATCTCGCTGCTCCAACAATTTCAAACATTTTCGTTTACCTTTTCCGAAAAGACATGACGTGGTGTCACATCCACTGAAGGCATGTGCAAACAAAATCATATCCTGAAATTCTTTACGCGATTGTAGAAGATGTGAAGAGTAGATTTTTTGCTCAGTTTTTCCCTTCCCCTTCGTCTTAATAATTATATCGTTGCCGTATTTCTCTTCGAGTTTTCTCTTGACTGTACGCTCGTCGGGAACATACCCAATAAACATTTTTAGCCTGCAAATAGCCTGTAAATAGCCTGTACCTGACGCAGGCCTGCGTCAGGTCTGCCGTTTAGATAAATTTATCTGTTCCTGCAATTCGTTGATAATTTAGCCTGCGTCAGGCCTGCGGTTAGGTTATTTTTCTGTGCCTGCGATTAGCTAATAATTTAGCCTGCGTCAGGCCCTGCGGTTAGGTTATTTATCTGTGCCTGCGATTAGCTAATAATTTAGCCTGCGTCAGGCCTGCGGTTAGCTTATTTTTGTGTGCCTGCGATTAGCTAATAATTTAGCCTGCGTCAGGCCCTGCGGTTAGGTTATTTATCTGTGCCTGCGATTAGCTAATAATTTAGCCTGCGTCAGGCCCTGCGGTTAGGTTATTTATCTGTGCCTGCGATTAGCTAATAATTTAGCCTGCGTCAGGCCCTGCGGTTAGGTTATTTATCTGTGCCTGCGATTAGCTAATAATTTAGCCTGCGTCAGGCCTGCGGTTAGCTTATTTTTGTGTGCCTGCGATTAGCTAATAATTTAGCCTGCGTCAGGCCCTGCGGTTAGGTTATTTATCTGTGCCTGCGATTAGCTAATAATTTAGCCTGCGTCAGGCCCTGCCGTTAGCTTATTTATATTAACATAACGCTTGTTACTCATTGGTTACATGTTATTATAAATATATATTACGCTTATTTGTGATTAAAAGTATTTAAATTAAATTAATTATTGTTAAAATTAAAATTAATTAATTATGAAAAATAATAAGAAGGTGTAATAGTGAAATAAGATATAAAAATACAAATTTTTTATAGACACCCACGTGGTAAATAGTTTTAACCAATCAGAACGAAGAAAAATTTCACCGCTAGCAAATAAACTCTTGTTTCTCATTGATTATACGAATTATTATACGCATTTTATATTACAATAATTATTATATGAGATATTATTGGAGTCAGAAGGAGCGGTCATATTTATAATTTGGGAGGGGGGTAGTTTTTAATCTCTTACGCCCGATATTATCAACGTATTTAAAGAGCCCTTGAGTTAACTAGCGAATGGAAACGTGTATTTTAAATATTTTATGTTTTCTTTTACAGGTTTAATAAGTAAATAATAAAATATATAATGTGATGTTTCATTAATATTGAAATGTGAAAAATATTTAACATTAAAGTATATATTACAAAAATAAATAATTAAATAGCAATGAATTTTAATTCCGATTTTTAACAGTTTTAACCAATCAGAATTAAGAAAAATTCACCGTTAGCAAAACTATTGTTTCTCATTGGTTACATGTTATTATAAATAATTATGCTTATTTGTGTTTAAAAGTATTTAAATAAATTAATTATTATTCAAATTAATTAATTGTGACAAATAATAAGTAGGTGTAATAGTGAAAAAATATATAAAACTACAAATTTTTTATGAACAACCATTTGGATTTTTTAATACCAGTATATATATTTATTCAAGTTGACTGACTGTCGAAATCGTTTATATACAAATTTCATTTTTGTTTGGTATTACAATTATCTGATAATCCGCCGCAAATGTAATTAGAAAATTAAATCCGTTTAGTCCTCTTTTTTCTTATAAATTAAATTTTTGTAGTCATAAAGCAATTTCACAACTAAAATAACAACAGCTCTGTGGCAGAGAGGTTAACGCTTACGGACAATGAAGGGAAAGGTCACTGGTTCGATCCTGGCACAAGGTAAGATTTTATTTCAAATTTTCAAAATTTAATTGCAGACTCCAAGAAACAAAGTAAAGACGAATCATGAAGAGTAATCACCACCAACAAGTTCTACAAATATGAGAATGGGTAAAATAAAAAATTATGTGTATGGAGTCAATAAAACAATTAGAAAAGTTGTAAATAATTAGAAAAGAAAACACCTGAAAGAAATAAAAAATAAATGGATAATTCAAAAAAATTAATTTTTTTATTTTGATTTTCAAAATTGATTAATAAATTTAAAAATTCATTAAACGAAATTCAATTGAATTTTGTTCAAATGAATGAACAAAAAATAGCTTGCGGTTAGCTAACCGTAAGCCTGCGGTTAGTCACAATTCTCAGCCTGCGGCAGACTCATATCCACCCGGACACAGGTACGAAATAGCTATAAGTGGCGCAAGAAATAGCCTGTATCATACTTGATCGCCGGCAAAAAAATAGCTTGCGGTTAGCTAACCGCAAGCCTGCGGTTAGTCACAATTCTCAGCCTGCGGTTAGCTAATGCAGGCTATTTTTTGCCGGCGATCAAGTATGACGCAGGCTAATTTTTGCGCCACTTTAGCTATTTCGTACCGGTGTCAGGGTCGATATGAGCCTGCCGCAGGGATAGGTACCTGCCCGAGTTGTCACTGTCAGGCTATTGTCAGGCTATTCGCAGGCTAAAATGTTTATTGGGTAGCCTTCGATTAAATTGATCAAATCAGGCAATGCAAACTGGCACTCATAGCTCTTCTCAACGAAATCGTAGATGACTTCCATTGCAGTTTGGACATCGTCTATCGGCGGACGTCCAACTTTTTTGCCTGTTGCTGGATCCTTGAAAAAGTTGATATAACAGCGTTCATGATACAAAGCTTCAACCGCGACCAAGTCTGCAACAGTTTCTATCCGGTATGTTACTTCCCGACTCCATTTGTGCTTTTTTTTTCTAGCTGCCTGTAGTACGCTTTCTTTGACAAATAAGCTACGAACGTTGTGCACTATGGTACGTTTATTGACATGCTTTTTCTTCTCTCGCTCATAAAACTTCGAATCTATTTTTTCTGCGCAATAGAAACACGCAGTTTTGAAATCAAAACTTGGTACAGATGACCTAAGTTTTGATTTTAGTGGCGAAGCCGACTGCTTGATTAGCAGATTGTTTTTTTAATGAAACAATAATGCTGTGTTCCCGAGTATATTCCTTTTTGCATGGAACATGTACCGTCACTTCACACAGTCCCTCCAATTTTTCTTTTTTGCCATCTCCTCTTCGGTCACTTGCTTCTCTAAAAGTATTCAGTCCTTTCGCCTTGACAGTGATTGTTTCTTTAATTGAAAGGTTTTCCTCACAAATAAAACATTTTTCGTTGCCAGCCATATTTACTAATGTAATTTACTTTTTAGAAAAACTAAAAAAGTGGACCTTTTTTTCAAGATGGCGGCTCGAGCGCAACAGGTATCGATTGGGCATTTTAGTATGTTTATCCGGAAGCCTCAGTAAGCTTGTATACCAAAATCCAGATCTTTACCGATTAATGTTTTTTTTTGTCGAAAATCGGTCTAATATGACTGGACTATATGGTAAACAAACGCTGTAATCTTTGAGCCGTGACCGTGTCATTTAGTATATTAGTCGTATTTAATCAGTAGATAGTATTTTTCAAGTAAATTTTGTATAACAATTTCCATTGCCTAATTTTTAATTTCGCGTTTTTGAAGTCCACGATGAAAACTTGAGATAGTGATGTTAATATAGCAATTTTTTTTAATAATATAGCAATTTCTCGATTATTTGATATATTTTATTAATCTGATTTATAATATTTCGATATAGTTTTTACTCTTTTGGGGTCAATTTTATGGGAAAAAAAAGTTAATCTATTAGAAAGTTCATTCTAATGTTAAAAAATAACATAAATATTATAACGAAATAATAATATTCTATTACGTCTTTTCAGCACTAATGGAAGACGTAAAATTTGGATTTACTGCAAAAGATATAATAAATGAAGGGCGCGTAAGCGTGAAAGATGTAGAAGTGATAAGAAATTTTGTTAATACTGAAAAGTTGCCCAATTTTCCGGACGAGCAACTTATCGCATTTCTTCTCTCTTGCGAAAAGGACCAGGAAGCGACAAGAAAAACAATTGTGGAGTACTGCTCAATTAAAAAAAAATCTCCCGAGATATTCGATGATCCGGATATTGAGAAAGCGGATCTCGTACGTCAATTGCAGACATTGTAAGTTCTAAAGCCTTCTTAAGATCGATAACCAATTTTGTTGTATTTTAGAAGATATTGCGTTTTTCCCAAACGAACTGAAGATGGTTGTGCCATAATTTTTCAAAAATTCTACGACACGAATTATGCGAATTTTGAGTTGGCACCGTCGATGAAACTGCTTGCCATGACTCTGGATACAGCGATTTATGAAAATCCTCCAACAGGTTTGATTATTTTAGTTGACATGAAAGGCGTAAGTCGAGCAAAATACAACTGATTTAAATTGTCACCAAAATTTTCAGTTCGGTATGATGCACTTGACAAAAATAAAGCTGGGTTTGATTAAATCGTTTCTACACTATCTCCAAGAAGCTATGCCTGTTCGATTGAAATGTATTCATATTTTCAACACTGTATATTTTGTGGATAAATTAATGCGTATTTGTAGGCCATTTATCAAAGATGAAGTTTTTGAAACTGTAAGTTGAACAAGCATAAAATTCTTTTTAGAATCCAAGCTGGACAGATCTTTTTCTTTCGTGTGTTTTGGGTGGTCTTTCTGGTATTGGCGATTTTTGTTCCTATATCTATGGTGTTCTTTCGGGCACATGGGAGACCTACTGTTTTATTTTGATTCTTTATGTCCCCCACTTTGTATCTCTTCCTTTTCTACACATCCCGTGGACGGTTTCCAGAAATCCATCTCCATGGCATTTAAGAGTATTTTGACAGCTATACTTCATCTCATAATAAGTTGGTCATCAGTGATAATATGGCCTGTCTTCCCAACATGTTCCTTTCTTAGCATCATCCATGTTTCCATTCTGATCTTCAGTTTCAAATATTTATATTCTAAACATTGCCGAATACTTTGCCCATCCTTCAGAACCAGGTCTTGATTTTGTCCACCTATGCACATGTACTCAATTTTCTTGTTATTAACTTCCAGCTGTACTCTTCAATAAGCTTACATGTCATCGTAGTCTTCGGCCAATACAAACTAGTCTTCGACAAAGTACATATAATGAATACAAAGTGCTGTTGCCCAAAGATATTCCCTTCTCTTATATGTATTTCTTCTTCCACGTTTTTAAAGCGCACGCAATATATTTTAAATAGTGTTAGTGAAATGCAGCATCCTTGCTTAAAATCCTTTGGTAACTTGAAATCCATGTGCAAGTTGGTTTCCAACTTTCAAGTTCAAACTAATATATTTGGTTTCTTAAGATTCTCCAAAGTTTTCCCAACGGGACGCCGTCATAAGCGTTCTTCAAATCGACATACAACATGTGAATCTCTTGGTTAAATGCTAATTTTGCTCTGTTGGCTGGTTGATACAAAATAGATGGTCTATTATCGATCTACCTGCTTTAAACCCCACTAGTTCTTCCGCTTCCATATCTTTCTATTTATTTTCAATCTTGTTCTTTAAAAGATTCTGCTATAGGACAGCTTCCATTCGCCGGGAGTCCTTTTCACCGTGGAGGTACTTCTTAAAGAGTTTCCTGAGGTGTTCAAATAGCTCCTCCTGTCCATAGTTTATCAATTCTGCTGAAGTATTTCCTGGTCCAGTCGCTCTTCCATTTGTTTAGACATACATACTGTTTTAAGTTCTTGTATCGTTAGCATCATTGATGAGCCTATTGTTACAATTTGAAGTGGGGTATTGCCATATTTCATTTATTTAAACTCCTCTCTATTTTCTGTAAGAAGGTTTTTGAAATGTTCGTCCCATTATTTTTAGAATAATCTATGAAATTATATCTCACTTCTTTTCTCCTCGTACACTTTTGATAATTTTCCAGCTCTCCGTATTCTTTTGTCCTCATAGGGTAGTGTTTATTCTGGAAGATTTTCTCTGTCATGTCTCAAAACAAGAATCTTTTTGGAGGTGGGGGGCGCATATATTCAAATTTGACCGCGATTTTATTTGTGAAATTGCCTAAAATTCACTGTCGGCCCTTTCCCCAAGTGGGGATTTTAATCCACTACAGTAGTTTTTCGCCTATAACACGCTTACCTTCATTTTTAGAGTGAATTATCATTAAATCAAAATTGAAGAGTACAAAATTCTCTATAAAACAGATTAACAAAATTTGCCAACATATTTAAATGGAAAAGAAAAATTCCTACCGATAAAAATAATCTCCATATTCGGGGAAGGGGGGGAGTCCGTTACGTTACCATGGAAATGGTGATTCTGACATACTATGTGTATTTTATATAAGATCTTCAGAAGTTCCCAACGATAAAAAATGGCTATTACACGACCGGGGGGTATTCCATACCCTCCAGGTACACTTGCCATTATTCAGATCCATCAAAATTTATTATTTTTCGTTGAATCTTTTGCAATTTTCGTTTGTAATCCGGAAGGGGAGGGGCAGCAGGTGATATTTTTCATCACTATATCTCTGTACCGTTCTTCGGACGTAAAAGTTTTCATTACTCTAAGCGAGCGCCGTGGCAGGGCTGAGGCGACCAAGGCTTTGCCTCAGGCATCATCGCAATGGGGGCGCTAAACCTCGACAAAACCCAATAATTAATAGTTTAAAATTTTCAAAATGATAGGAATCTTTTGGGAGGGGGGCGCATATATTCAAATTTGCTTCAGGCGCCAGAAGAGCTCGCTAGTGGGTTGAGTCCAATAAGTGTACTTGTGGATCCATTAATGCTGAATAAATCCATTCAAAATCTATAGCTGGTGCTGCTCATATATTCAAGTCAGCCTATTACCATTATTTTTCACATTTTCTCTAAATTGCCCGACGACCTTATTGTCCTTCTTTCTTCCAGTTCTGCTATTTACTCATCAAGAATTATTATCAGTTCTCTAGATGTAATTAAAATTTCGCATCTTAGTCCGACTTCATCTTTCCATTCTATTCCAAGACCTATGATTGGGTTTTTTTTAACATTTTGATGTTTTTCTGAGGATCGAGGAGTTGGCCCCGATTCCTCAATCTCCCACTTGGAGAACCAGGGTTTTGTATCAAAGTTATCCTTCTTCTAGGCGGGTTACTTTCACTGCAGCTGCGTAGTCCCATCTACCCCACTTCTTGGTCCGCGAGTTGTATTTTATTTCCCACTTTCCCGCCAATAACATCGGTGAGTGATATTCCCTTTCCGCAACCTGGGGACACCTCCCCTAGGGGTGAAGATCTCTCCAAGAACCGGAAACTTCAGTTCATTTTTATAAAAAGTTCCTATAGCAATTTGAAATTTCATTGGTTATGCTAAACTTGTTTGCCAAAAAAATCCCAACTTTCAATCTTTATAATACAATTTACAATTGTTTATTTTTAGTTTCATTTACATACCCCTAACATAAACATGGAACATTTTTATACTCACTGCATTCCACGGGAGTGCTTACCAGAAGATTATGGTGGATATTTGCCAAGTGTTGATATTTTACATGACGAAAATAGAAAGAAATGCTCAAACTTAAAGGCATTTTATTTAGCCGAAGAAGAAGAACGAAAGAAACATTAAGCTAAATTTTACTATATAGAAATTTTAAGGAATGTAAAAAAAACTGTAGTTTTTACAGTCACATTTTGTTATTTTTGATAATCTGTATTGTTACAATAACGACCCTAAATGAAATGAAAACTTGTAATAACTAAATACTATCTAATAATATGAGAAATGGTGTTTATTTGTCAAAATAAAACACAAAAAGAAAATCCTGTCTAATACGACATAAAATACTTAAATAAATTATTTTCATAACTTTTGTTGAATTTTTTTAAAATTTTGTTTAAAAATGAGAGTAGAATTTGGCTATAATTTAACACCGACTAAAAAGAGGAATATTACTGAATTTAAGTTTGAAGGATTATTTTGTGTTCCACTATCCGTTCATTTTTTAAATAGAAACTGGGTTCATATTTTGTGAGGATTCCTGTACACATTCTTATGTTTTTGGTTTTTTGGTGATTTCAACAAATACAACAGATTCTGCGAGGAACACAAACTATAAAATATTTTAGATATAGATATAATTTTTTCTTCTAATAATTTACTTTTGAAGCTTTGATGGCGTGAGTCAAATGTGCGAAAAAAAATGTAAGCCATCAAAGTTATAAGCTTCAAAAGAAAATTCTGATGCAAGAAATATAGTAAAAAATGTATTTTCTACTTTTGAGTTCACCTATATAAAGCTTTTAACTGGAAAAACTTGTGTTTTTGTTAGTTTTTTATTTTGAAAATTCATTACAGTCATTTGTTCCAATCCTAGTATTTATAATATGTCTTTCAAAAAGTGTACAAGGTTCAGGTACGCATAAAGAAAATTTTGATGCATGAAATTAAATAAAAGGAATTTTTGCGACGACGAAATGGCGGCAGCGAGAAGTCTTAGACCGCTCAGTCAATTGCTTGAAGATCACAGAAAATCCGGGAAAACTGAACTTTGATTATCCAAATGACTTATCTAAAAGTCTCCTAAAATTCTCCGCCGGCTTCTCATCCAATTGAGAATTGTAGCCCCCCCCCTCACACGGTTTTGCGTCAATAACTCACTTAATTTTGTTTTATGCAAAATTATCAATAGAGAAAAATTGAAGAACAAACATTCTCTACAAAACAGATTTATTTCCCAGTTTTCTAGTTGCCAATTTGGTGGCAATTAGGTTGAACTTATGACCCTGTGGTTTAAATCCCAACCCCCTTGTGCACTATACCAATTAACTTCTTATATTCTTATGTATTGCATTTTGTTTTTAATTTAATAAACATTTTGAGAAATAATTTAAATATTTATGCTAGATCTCAAAACACAATGTCAATCAATATAAATGATTTTTTAAATTTTAAATTGAAATAATAAATAATTTAATATAATAATATACTGCAATGTTATTCAGCTACGACGAACATCGTCACAAAAAATAAATGCAGAAACTTTAAATTTGATTAATAATATGTTTTTATATAATAAATATAAACATGTTAGCATTAAGGTTAGATATAGTTAATTAATTTTAGAAAATAATAATATTACAAATTTACGTCAAAACGGGAGGTTTCCGTCCAAGACAATTTAAATCGTTGTGTCACCTAAAAACAATCACGTGGTTAAAATTATCGATTTTATAAATGAACAATAAAAATAGTGTGCGAATATTTACCAAAAACTTCGTGAGTGCGAACTTTCGCGATATGAAGAAATCGTAAATCAAAAACAAAACTTTATCACGATATTGATTTTTTGAAGATACCGTGGAAACGTTTCATCAGGAGCGAGTAACTTTTAATGTGTATCTTAGTCAAGTAAGACGTGTTTTTGGTGTATTCCCAGAAATTAAATTTTTATCCACAAGGAAGTCCTAATATAACCTAAAAATATATATAATTATTAAAAGGGATAGTTAAGTGTGTTCAGTGGAAAAGGTTAGCGTATTAAAAAGCTTACTGTTGTTGAAGATGATTTTGGATTATTGTTAAAAATAAGTTTAATGGATCAATCGATCATTTGTTCAATGGATGCGACTCGTTGAACATACATGGAAGTGGTTGATACGCCGACCTAGACAGCACGCCTAAGGTTACCAACACCACAGAAACATAGTTATTTTCGGTAAAACGAAAAATTTTCATAGTTTATAAAATCAAGTGACTGGGTTTTAAATATTTTCGCGCATTACAAGGTGGGGTGAATTTTAAGAATTTTAATAATAAATTACATGTTTAGTTTTAAAAAAATTTAGTTATTAAGGAAATCATAAAAGCTTGCAAGCAGGAAATATTTAGATCAAATGCAAAATTTACAGGTTATAATATTTGTTTATACACCTATAAGTTAAAATTCATTTACTATTACAATTTTTTTTATGATTAAATGTTTATTCAAACAAACTTATGTATGTGTCATTTTTTTTTAAAGTTACTGCATTTATTAAACTCAAAACAAGTTAAAATTCACATTTGAGCTAGCCGGAAGTTCAAATTTAGGGGCATAAAAAATAAGGTAAATAAAATTCAACTATAAAATAATTAATGATACGATAACATTGTATAAAATTGTCGCCCAACGTTAAGGGCAATTAACCTGTCAAAATCAAATTAAAAAATAAAAATAATTAGATACCGGGGACATTGTAATACTTACATATTATAAATACTTACAATTACATTTTTATTAGATGTGAAAATTGTTTGTATTTTGTAACGTAGAAAAGCCATAACCCGGCAAATGGTTATAAAAAGCATAAGCTTTCGACTTCACCTGTCGCTTTTCCCGCTTCATCCGCCACTTGTCATGCCTGTAGTTGGAAGGTACAAGGCAGCTAGCTCATAGGAATTACCCAGTGTCGGAGCTCGCTGGGTCGCTCGAAAGCGTTCGTGGGTTCGTATAAAATTAATTGATCTGCTTTGCGGAAATAACTGTGCCCGGGCGCCAAGCGAAGAAATAACAGATTTCAGAAATCTCTTAGTCCATTAAATCGACACTAAAAGGAAAATGATAAATAAACGAAAAATATTTGAGCACACACAGTAGCGAAATGGACTCTACTACAGCTCGTGGTAGCTAAGCGGAATGCTTCTTACAAAAAAGAACAAATTCCAAAAATTTAGTTAAACAATTTAACCAACAAAGATTGCTACCAAGGCTAAAGCAGAGCCTCTGCCCGTTGTAAAGGTGGAATAACTAATACCTGGATGTAGTGGTACGTAGTTATAAAAAAATAAAATGGTAATCTGGTTTATGGTGTTAGGTAACCAGTAGGTGAGTGAACCTTAGCAGATTTACCTGATCCATGATGTTATTGGACCAATAAGTAGACAAACATTACCCTACCAACCCCCCATAAGTAATGTATGATTTAAGGTGTTGTTAAACCAAATAGGATACAAACAATTACTCCAACCAACCCCCCGTGTTAAACGCTTATTAGTTTCAAAGTCATTGCAGTTGCCAACGCCGGTTGATGTTATCTAGTAAAATTCAAATGCACAAATAAAACTCAATTTAGCATAATCATGTAATTTAATTAATCAAAATAATTATTAAAAAGTAAAGCTAAGCATTGGCATTGAAATTCACATATTCGAATGTGGGATAAGATACAATATCTCATCGAGCAGAAATGAGAAACTTTCGGCGTATCATTCATATCGGTCAAACATTTAAATAAAAGTGCAAGACAATGAAAACCAATATATTAAAACAATAAAAAAACAATAATTAGCACAATTTATTAAAATAAGCATAAATTCGGCAATCAGCTGGTCATTGCCTTAACGTGGTATTGGTTTACCACACTATTTAATTTCAAAAAAAACTCATAAATAGAAATAAACACTTAAAAAAATGTCAGATGTAAAAATCTCATATTCAGGGTTTGAACGTATGACGTTCCGTTTGTACTCCCAATGCCTATTGCATTCCACCAGCGCCGTTCGATACTAATTATCGAAAATAATGCTATGTTCAAATTCAAACAAATAATTATTAATTTAAAACTCAAAATTGATTAATAATTTTAAAATATAAAGGTTTGAACATATCGCATTTATATTATCGACGCCTTGCGAACGCAAAAGTTCAATCGGCCTGCTATCTCGTCGAACAAAAGTGCTTATCAACTAACAGACGATTACTTTGGCCAAAAAACGTTCACAGCAAAAGTGCGTGGCAAAGCAACCCAAGATGTTGTACAAATAAAAAAATAAGGCATAAGCAAAAAGCAAAAAAAAGCAATAAAACATTAAAGCAAAAATTATAAATCACAAAAATGATACGACATACCTGTGGTTATCTGGCTAGGTCGTCGTAGTAGCAAATGCGGTCAGATTTTTCCCGATGTGGTAGAATGATATCGGTCCGGAAGCGTCAAAAACAGATGCACTTATGCTTCCACACTTAAAGTTAAATTTCACCATTTTAAAAATATCGTAAAATTGCAAAAACCATGCAGAGCAAAAATTTTCACGTCTTGCTCCAACTACAAAATTTTATCGACCTTTTATCTTTTCCAAAAACTGTCTTAACGACCTCTCTGGTTTTAATTTTGAAAAATCCTGAACGTCGTTTTGGTTGTCAAACCCACAGGCATAGAAATATACGAATTCTCATTTAAATTCGGTCGTCTTCAAGGTGTTAAAATTAGATCGACCTACGCTGGTAATAGAAATGAGAATTGAAAAATAAATTGTTTCGCTGGGCGAAACACAGTAACAATTGGATTGTTACAATTTGCCAAGCAATTCTCGACTTAAGATTTTTGGTCCACCCTAGCCAACCCATTAAACTTTTTCCTAGTTTCTGAATTTATTGAATTGCTTTAGACGTTCCCCGATTTTTTGAGACGTTAACGACTCAAATGGCACCACGGGATCTTCTTCATAAATAGTTGTTAAAGATTTCATTTAACGCGATTTATATACTATAAAGAAGGAACACAAAATGTAACCTGGTATTTTCTGTCGATGTTGTAACAGACTATTTTTTTACATATTGGCTATCAACATCGTATTAGAAATCATATTAAAATAGTATTAGAAATCAAAATCATTTTGTAATATTAATTTTATTGTAATAATACAATTATTAAGTATTAAAATATTAAAAAGAGTTACATATTACGTTGTTCGCACAAAAACAATGTTTTACTTAACTTGCAAGCTAGCAGAACTCACCTTTCGGCTCGTTCTGCTATATTCCTTGCTCATTACGCAAAATACTCGTTTTAGTTGCTTACCCGTAAATAGCTATTAAATATACAACATATAGCTCGATATAAAAATTATTCAAATGGTAATTTTCCAGCAAATTTATTTATTGTTTGTGATTCCATGCTTGCAGTTGATCTTCTTTAGTTAAAAAATAGTCCTTCATATCGTTAAGTTTATTAATATTGTCAGCTTGTAAATCGGCAATACTAGGTAAATATCCTCCAAAATCTTTTGGTAAACATTTTTTGGGTATGCAATTTGCATAGAAATCATCCATATTGGTATTTGATGGGTAAAAGCGAAACTAAAAGTATATTATACATAGCACAAATTTTTCAAATAATTGTTATCTAATAATTATATCTAATCAGATTTTATAAGGTAGGCCATATTTTTTCATAACTATTCTGAGGGTTTATAATTTCATATGTATAAAAAAACTGCACCGAAATGCGTTGATACATTAAAGAGTTCGAGGGGAACGCATAATCCCTTTTTTTTGTCGGGGGTTAAAAATAATAAATAAAATTATTTTTTGCACTCCCGAGAGTAAAGTAAGTACTTTTCATTTTCGGGAACTGATGTATCACTTTTACATCACAATAATTTATTAATTAGATATGCTTATTAGTCATGGACAACAATAGGATTATTCTCTGTATGTAATTAATTTATTTTTATTTCAACATTTATGAACGGACTGCAAAAAATAACGTGTATAACACGAGATCATAAAGTTGTGATTAATGCCCTCAAGCTCGTCTTGGGCAATAAACTTCACATTAGGGATTAAAAGACGCACTTTAGCCTCTTGTTATACTTACAGTGTCAAAAAGTTCTCGGCTGACAAAAGGTTTGATGATACTCATACATTTGTCCATAAAGTACACACAATTTAAGAAGTGAACAAATTTTACTTTTATCGAACTTTTATCTTGAAGATAATTAAAAAATAATTTTATTAGATTCAATTTTACTCTAGTTAAGTGCATTAGACCAACCTAAAACAAATAAATTGTAATAATTTAAAAGTTTCGACAATATTTTTCAATTTTACCCCTTCCATATCGTATAAAATAATGAACGATTCTGGGTTATGATTGACTATTGTTGCTTCCATAGTCATGATAAATAATTTTAATGCAGATGCATGCACGTAATTTCGGTACGAAAAATCGTTTAGTCCGATGTGGACTATAATGGAACCATCATCAGTTTTTTTAGGACAAACGCATAATTTTCTACAAGTAAAACACGCGTCAAATAGTTAGGTTAAAAATTAATTTTTTACTTAACCAACATCGTCTTCAACTGAAATTTTAAATCCTCCCGTTGAAGATTCCAATCCTGGAATATCTCAGGGTTTTCCTTTTTCATTAAAAAATGAGCCACAATTTTGTCTTTTGTTGCTTGTAGATCATTTTGGCAAATGCGAAGGAACCTAGCGATGTGTTCATCTGTTAAATTCGGCAATTTTTGGGTTGCAATAAAATTGCTAATAACTTCGACGTCATCTTTTGATATATCGTCCATTGCTGCGCAATTTATTACACCTTTATTCAGAGTACCTACACCTAAACTACGAATTGATAAAAAATAATTACGCTTACCTATACAGAAAATATTGGCTTTTACTTTAATAATACAACACTTTTGTGGTTTTACTACTACAAAATTAAATTAAACATCAGGTTTTGATTTTGATTCAAAATAAAATATAATTAATAATCAAGGTGCAATATTTTAAATAGTTTATTATAAAGTTGACCTTTGTGCGAAAACCATATTAATAAATTATTCACTAAATTGACGTAGATACGAAGAAATATTTATGCTAACTTTAATATTATTGTCAAAACCGGTAATTTGCAATGAAACTGCAACCTTCACATGAGCAAACCAAAAAAAATGAACGGAGAGTTTGTTGCTACTTTGTTGCCTCAGGTGCGAATTTGTTCCTCTTGCAGTCGTAGGGGCTTTACAACTTCCACCATTATAAGTCGCGTACAACAAAAAATTAATAACACCAAACTTTGTTGCCATGGTAACATACGCTTATTTTAGTTTTTCACTATTTTTTGAGCGACCTCTGGCATTATAATTCAGGAACTAGTAATCCTACAAAACTTTCCGTTTGTTGCTAATTTGTTGCTCAGCGAAAATATTTGAAATCTAAAATACATTTGGGGGGGGGGGCTGGAGACGTGACT
Source organism: Podabrus alpinus (assembly GCA_932274525.1). Taxonomy (NCBI): domain Eukaryota; kingdom Metazoa; phylum Arthropoda; class Insecta; order Coleoptera; family Cantharidae; genus Podabrus; species Podabrus alpinus. Next base: position 76,589,771 of record OW026454.1, on the reverse strand, counting down.
TTCTATTTTCTTTGCTGTTTTGAATTTCTGTGCAAAACCGATAGAAAAAGTTTAGGGCTGAACTGCGGCATTAATCTGTAATCCTATTTGAAAGTATAATATATAAAAAGGCTCAAAAAGTAAAGAGTTAAAGAAATTGCAAATATTTATAGAGCCGTATGCCGAATTATTTGCTCACAATTCAAGAAATATATAACTTAAAAATTGATAACACATTAATGGATCTTGCGATTGGGAGGGGGGGGGGGTTCAAATTAAATTGTTCACTTTTTAGTCAAACGTTCTATGTAAATTCGTGCAACCCTTAACAGTGCTAGCGACGTCGGTTTGTCCGATAATATTCTTTTTCAAAATTTAAATAAAACTTTTTTCGATTGCTATTTTGGGAGGGCGGTGCCCCGTCGCCCTCCCCATGCCAGCTGCCACTGCTCATGACTTGTTTCAATGGGAGGGCACAAGATATAAATAAAAAGAAAAAATATATAACATGAAACTTTAAACGTTAACAAAATGGGGTGTTCCAAATGCTGACCGTAGATGATCAAAAACCCCGAAAAATTAACCAAATTCTTGCCTTGCTTTAGAAATACGATTACTGTTAATTTTCATGACCATCCTGATCACCAGCCATCAATTTTTTAGAACTTTATTTACAGTAGCGATTCGTACTTTTTCAATGGGGGGGGGGGGGATTATGAATTAGGATCTGAAATTTTACACTGATGTAAGATCAGTATTCCATGTTTTGAGAAAAATCGCAATAAAACTTTAAATTTCACACCGTGGAAGAAGTTATCGGCTCTTCTTCGATAAAGGCAAGTTATAAAAAGTGTAAAAAATTATAAAAGTAGCCCTTAAGAATACTACTAAAAAATTAATAACGATTTAAATATATGTAAATAACATTTATTCAGTAAAAATCTATAAAAATATTAATTCTCCACCATGATTTCTCAAGTCTTCTTAAAATAGTTTAAAAAATCGCCTGCGGAGTTATTTATGGTCGCTTTACTCGCGTACGTCGTTTGTCTTATAAAGAAGGTACATATTTCGCCCTCCCCCGTCTCATCGTGAATTTTTTAATGAAATTAGTGTCAAACGTTAGATCTTCGTTTGAGCTCCAAAAAGCTTTAATTTGTATCGTTTGTACCCTAAAGCTAGAAAAGTTAGAACGTTGGAAAGATTTTGAAATTGGGTGACTTTTCATTGACATCTTGAATTGATTAACTAAATTAGTGTTAAATGTTTGAGCTTCGTTTGAGCTCCAATGAGCTTACATTAAAATCGTTTGAACCGCACGTTAAAAAATTTCGTTAAAAAATTTGCGAAGGGGGGGTTTGTGAAATGTCATTCAATTTTACAAACTTCCATACGCACTTAATTTTTTACCTTTCGGGTACAAACGATGAAAGTTGAAGAAACCCATTGGATCTATCGATTGATACCAATTTTATTAAAAAAATTCGCGATGAGAGGCTGCCGTTTCGACAACCCCCCCCCCCCTCCCCCAAGATTTTCATCAATAACTTCACGATGCGTATGGTACAAACGATTTTTATGGGAGCTCATTGGAGCTCAAACGAAGCTCAAACATTTGACACTAAATTTATTAAAAGATTTACGATAAGGGGGGGGGTGCTAAATATACCTTTATAAATATGTAAGATACTCCGTCACTTTATTTAATAATTATCGAAATAAACAATAAAACAATTGGCACGATACTTGGATGTAAGATACTATGTCACTTTATTTACTAACTAGCTGGAAAGCCCGTCCACGGACGGATAGCTAGACGGTGCTGGTGGGTCTCTATTTTAATGATCTAAATAAAAACAACATTGTTTCCTAATATTGTCAATTTTAATTGTTCATCCTCGCGTTGAAACGTTAATTTTAATTGTTTTAGTTTGTTAATTAAGAAACAATTATTGTAGCAAATAAAATCTTAAGCACTGCCTACTGCGTTAGTACTTCCTTGTACACAATATTTTTCGTGTACACTGCCTGTGAACCTTCAATCAATTTCCCTTGTTCTTTTCCATCAACTATTTTTATCTTCAGATCTTCAGATCTCCGTACTCTTGACATTGCTACATAGAGATGACCGTGGCTAAACACCGGTTCAGGCATACATATATATTCCTACTTTTTCTAACGTCTGTCCCTGAGCCTTGTTGATCGTCATGGAAAAGGCAAGTTTAATTGGAAACTGTCGCCGTCTTAAAACAAATGGCAAGTCTGTACTTGTTGGGACTAAATCTATGCGCGGAATAAAAACAGTTTCCTTTTTAGCAGTTCCTGTCAAGACTTCAGCGACGATTAGATTGGGCTTTAACGATTGAACAGTTAAGCGCGTCCCATTACAAAGACCACGTTTAGTATTTAAATTCCTGAGCAACATAATCACACTTCCAACCTTCAAGTGCATTCTGTGTACTGGCATCCCTGAGGGCGTTTGTTTATGCAAGAATTCCATCGGATAGTTTTCCCTATCGTTATCATCACTGTCGTCAATGGAATCACTACTTAGATAAGTTAAAATGCTGCCGTCTAAAAGGTCCAAAACTTGCTCGTTTATAGCGTCAACGTCAGTATTTTTTGCGCAAAGTATTGCCATTTTGGAATATTTTTTTACATCAGCAGCATTAAAGCTTTCTCCAAAAATTTCTTGGATAAGGGAAGTTTCGCATATACAATTATGCGGAATCTCAATTATCTCTTCAGACAGACCTTTGTCATTTGTAAGCTCCCCGTTGCCCAACTTTATCAGCCAATCACTGAATGCGGAATCAACGGACCGGACATTTTGACTTAATTTCAATACTATAAATTTACTCCACATATCATTAAATTTAATGCTTGAATGAATAATTGCTGACCTCATTTCATGAGGTACGACAGGAAGAGTTTGTCTGAAATCACCACCAAGAATTAAAACTTTACCGCCAAAAGCTTTGGTGTTTTATATCAACGTATCAATGTATCAACGTATCAACGGATCAACGTATCATCGGATCAACGGATTAAATGTTTATATAGGTTGTCGTCGATAATACAAACGGTATATTAAATCTTCAAGCTTATCAACGGATCAACGTATCAACATATCAACGTATCAACGGATCAACTTATCAAGTTGTTTTGATTTGAACGACAATGGATCAGTAAGTCCCTTTCGAGAGGAGGTTCGCCGTCGGCATTTTAAAAAATGACAGCTACTTCATTTCTTGTTGGAGCATTGTATCGTCTAATATCGGATTTACGGTCTTGGATAATTGCCATGGTAACTGTTGCTGGCTCAACGCCATGTAGAGCGGCGTCCTTGATGCTTTCTTGTTCCACTTCATAAAGCATTTTGCATGCGGCAGAAAAAGGATTATTCTGAGACATGAAAGTGCTTAACTCTCGCATCAGACTTGGATCGCACCGATCGTTTCCCTTAATTGTCATCCTTTGATCAGCAGCCTCATCCGGGTCCAATACAGTGGCGGCTCGTGAGAAATATGTTTGGCTGTTCTGCATTATAAAAAAGGGAAGGTATCAGTAAAATGCTAATCTCAAAAAATAAACTTACTTATTGCACGTTTTTAAGCATTAATGGCGTGCGCCGGTGCTTGCTTGTGGCAAACTTAACTTATCAATAACTTTTTCGTTGAAATTCAATATTCCCGAGATAAATTTTTTTACTATTGACAATATCGAAAGACACAAACGGAAAACAAAACAATTCGTTCTTACGATTACAGGCACAAATCCATTTGTTCCGTAAATAAATATTCGTATTAAATTGTCATTTATACATTTTACCTCGACTTGGTATATACCGGCAATTTCTTATCACTAATTGTTCTTGATAACTAAATTTAAAAATTACATTCATTTTTAAAAACGACCTTCTTCGTAAGAGATTTTAAAAACGACTAAATAAAATGCCTTAGTTAGCTTATCACGTCGTAATAATTCTGCATATTTGTTATTTTAAAAATAGAACTTATTACGATACTTTGTAATTTAAACAGCCCTTTGTGTGTTCGGTTCGAAATAAAACAAACGACGCAAACATTTTTATAACAATAAATTTTATTTATGGGCACAAAAAGTTTTGTAATTGTTAACTAATTTTCGAAAAAAATCCTATTTTTACGGGTTATGAGAGAAGCCGAGTTAATAAATAATATGAGTAATGTTAGTAAAAACCTACATAAGTCCAAATTTCTTGATCTACATTTTATTACAGAAAATTATAGTTTGAGAATTGTTTTACAATGTAGAAAAATCTCAAGTCCAAAATTATTATAAAATTTTATTAGGATTAGGGATATTAGTAAATTCATAAGCATTCATTTTATCTAGTAGGTATAAAGGACATTATGTCCATAATTTCAATTAAAGTTTATAATACAAGATCTTTCTTTAAAATATTATTGCATGAAATGCTAGCAACGGTAGCTGCGTTTCAATGCAGCCACAGTACATTCGACTCTACATTCGATGCGTGTACATAGTACGTATCACGAGCTTGAAGAATTATTATTGTATTAAATACATAAATTTTAATTTTATGCATTCATAATTTTATTTAAAGTTGCAAAATCTGTCCAAAAATAATTTAACTACTGTTTTGCTATAAATATGTGCAAGAAACTTGGTGTAATTAAAAGTTTTTAAAAAATTTATTGCTTATGCCCTAATTTCACTGCAATTTGTTTAACAATTGATGAACTAATATTAAAATTAGTTTTTCTTTTCAAAATTCGAATTGTAAACTACCTCGAAACAAAATCATAAAAGATACTTATACCACGTAAAACTATACCAATAATTGCTATAGCATTGTAGTCTGCTTTTCATTACAGCTCAGCTGCGCACAAGTGTAAGTATAGCGTTCAAGTTAGTCAAACATTTTGATAGCGGACTGGACGTGTATTTATTATTACACTATTTATGTGACTAGCTGTTAAATTATATATCAGTTACTGATAATATGCTAGCGAAAATAAGAAACACGCTTTCAAAGCTAAGCTGATAATGCACCATTCTTTATAATAATTTAAATTTGATTAAGGTTATAATTATATAATTAATTATGCAAGTATTGGTATTTTTATTGTTATTTTTGGTGGTTATGCAGCTCTGCAGCTCCTATGGTAGAACCGCCACTGGTCCAATATATATAGTTGAGCAAACTTGCGTTGGTTTCCATCTTCCGGGTGCAAAGCTCCTGCTCGATGGTAAATTTGTCCGTTAATTCGGAAACAATAGGTTCCGTATCCAGGAGGCGGAATAATGTTAGCTCCCACATTGACGCAAACGCTAAAGCACTATTTATCGATCTAATATTGTCTATGAAATTTTTCGAATATTGATGCAGTCCTTTCAATAACTGTTCAATAACAGGGGCTGATCTTATAGCTTCTAAGGTGACTTTGCCTTTCTGACAGCATGTCGTAAAAAGTTTGTCAGACGGCCGCTCTGCTGAAAAATGCTTTGCACTGCAAAATTCGCAAATATTGTCCATAAAACCACAGTTATGAACGTCGACATTTGGTTCTACAACGTTACCTACTTCAACAACAGCTGCGTTTTTACTTCGTGGATTTTGTCGGCGAATTGCATGACTACGTGAACGATGTAATATTTGCGAAGGGGTCATGTTCGCAATTTGATTTCGTTCGCGATGTTGAGCAATTTGTTCTGACGTCATGTTGGCAATTTGATTTCTTTCGCGATGTTGAGTAATTTGTTCTGACGTCATATTGGCAATTTGCTTACGTTTGCGATTTTGTTCAATTTGCCCAGGAGTCATATTTTCCACACGATTACGATTCCGACAACATTCTTTTTGGACATCACTCATATTTTTACGACGGGTTTTTTCTCGCTCCGCCTTCCGTCGTTTTACTGTTTCCTGCTGGGCGGCTACTTCCTCATCAGATTTTCTTTTAACACATTTTCTAGCAGCAGTAGGAACATGTGGGGAACAAAGAGTAACTACTTGAATATCCTCCATTTCGGACATTTTCGCTTTAGAAGTTTCTGAAGTTGTGAAGTTATTTTCAATGAAGGTAACTCTCACATCACCACGTACCTATATAGCGCACAGTGATACGTTGATCCGTTGATAAGTTGATCCGTTGATACGTTGATCCGTTGATACGTTGATATGTTGATATGTTGATCCGTTGATAGGCTTAAAGATTTAATATACCATTTGTATTATCGACGACAACCTATATAAACATTTAATCCGTTGATCCGTTGATACGTTGATACATTGATACGTTGATACGTTGATACATTGATAAGTTGATCCGTTGATACGTTGATCCGTTGATACGTTGATCCGAACCAAAAAAATGACACGCTGGAGCAGGGAGCTGGCATTTTATATATTAGGATAGAATTATCGAAAATAAATTCCAACATAGGATAAAAATACTATCTACGATTAACTTCTGTTGTTCTTCTTGGATTATGTTCTTCAGTCCATATCTTCTGGGTATATAGGTTTTATTCTAATCCGATAAGTTGGTATTACAACTTATCGGTTTAAAATCTTGAGTGGGTGGTTACGTTCCTTTATATCCGGTCAATCAGGTCAGGACCGGCCTTAGTGTTACCTGTGTTCTTATATTCCTTCAGGGCCGGCCTAAGTGTTACCTGTGTTCTTCTATTTCTTACAAATATATTTTACAAAATGCAAAAAATGTATCGGATTTTAAATAGTTAATTTAGTACGAAATTAGTGTCAAATGTTTGAACTTCGTTTGAGCTCCAATGAGCTCATTGAAATCTTTTGAACCACACGCATTGCGAATTCAAAAAATTCGTTGAAAATTCACGAAGGGTGGGGGTCTGTGAAATGTCATTCATATTCACGAACTTTCAAACGTTCTAACTTTTTTAGCTTTGGGGTACAAACGATGGAAATTGAAACTCATTGGAGCTCAAACGATTCTGTATCGATTGACACCAATTTTATAAATGAAATTCGCGATGAGGGTTGCCGTTTCTACAACTCCCCCCCCCCTCAAAGTTTTCGTCAATAACTTCACGATGCGTATGGTACAAACGACTTTTATGGAAGCTCATTGGAGCTCAAATGAACCTCAAACGTTTGACACCAATTTCATTAAAAAATTCACGTTGGGCGGGGGGGTGGCGAAATGTACCTTTATAAAGACGTTTTATAAAATGCTAAAAATTTACCAGATGTTAAATAGTTAATTTAGTACAAAATAAACAAAAAGAATTCCTTTATAGTAATGGTTAACCTTGGGGGACAAAGGTGAATCGGGGAATTGAAAGGGAATTGAAAGGAAATTGAAAGGGGTACAAAAAACAATTTTACAGCGCCATACTATTCAAAATAGGCCGGCCATGTAAAATTCTTTGTAAAATTACATTGTTTAAAAAGTAATGCGAGAACGCCCGAATAGTTTTTGAGAAAGGGCTGTTCAAAAAACTCTATGTAATTTTAATTTTTGTTCCGAATAAAGTTTGAAAATTTAATTTTTGGTAAAGATTTTTTTCCTGGGAATCCCACAAATAAAATGAGAAGTTGTAGAACATTAAATACTGCCAAATTTATACCATTTTCATCAGAACATAGTTTTTTCTTCTTTTGGGAGTAAAAGGGCATGGGTAACAGTGTGTAATATTGGGTTTAAAATTTTTTAATTTACCGCGTGACTTTATTTCAAAAATTATTTTAACTAGTTAAAAAAGATCATTAGGTTTTCAAAAGTGGTATCGCCATGTGTAATAAATTTTATGAGAACAAAGGAAGTTTTAAATTATCTATTATCGATTTAATCTATTATTACTAATTAATTGCATAAAACTGATGTAAGTTACAGATATTATAATATTTATAAATAAATTCATTTAAATGATAAATTAAAATTTTATGAACTCACGTAGATTATTAGGCATACATATTATGCATAACTAAATGTCTCACTGTTACCCACCTATGGGTAACAGTGAGACATTTAGTTTTTGGACCTATAAAATGTATTTCAATATGTATTTAATAACAAAATATTTATTGAATGAAAATTTATTGTAATATTGTATACGTAATTGCCCAAGGGAAGTGACCATATTTGCATATTGATCGGAAATTAAAACTATTTTTATTAATTTTATTCTATCAATTTCATTTTAATTAAATATTACTTACTAAAATGCTACACACTAGAAAATGACAACTTGTGACTGATACCAATTACTTACTGATACCAATTACGAGTAAGTACTGAACTGAGCAATTCATGTGGCTGAAGTTTTATACGAATTAAAACTCATAATTATGGAAATTCCTGTCGACCAGTTGAATCAAGATCAAAATATCTAGATTATTATATTTTACTTTTAAATTTAAAATATAACAATAGAACTCACATGGAAGGTACAAATACAATTATTTATAATAAAATACAATTTTATAAATAGAATAATTAAAAACAAATAAAGATTTCAACCAATGTTTTAAATTTCATTGCCCTCTTTTGAGGTTAAAGATGTCAAAAACCCAACTTCAGATCTAAGTTTTAGTCAAAAATTTCCAAAAGCGCAAATTGACGAGATCCCGTCCTGAAACTTTGGCAGCATAATCTCAACCTAATTCCATTACTCTCTTTTGGGGATAACGGTGTTAAAAACCCAGCTTTAGAACTAAGTAGTCAAAGATTCCCACCGGCTGCCGTAAATTTTTGGCAGCATAATTTTATTCTAGTTCTAAACCAATGTTCCAAATTGCATAGCTCTTTTTTGGGGATAAGGATGTCAAAACTCAGACTTAGAATTAAGAAGTCAAAAATTCCAAGACAGCACAGTTGACCAGATGCCCTCCTATATTTCGGGTGTAATAATCTTAGATCTAAGGCTGAGTTTTTGGCACCCCTATCCCCAAAAGCGAATTATGCAATTTGGAACATAGATTGAGGACATCAGGTAGATTAATGCAAAAATTTATGAGGGAATCTCACGAACTGCGCCCTCTGGGAATTGTTTACCATCAACTTCTTAACACTAGGGCTGGGTTTTTGACACCATTATCCCGATAAGAAAATGATGAAATTTGGAACATAGCTTAAGGTCACGAGGTGGATTATTATATCAAAAATTTAGGAAAGGATCTCGTCAACTGCACTTTTTGGAATTTTTGACTAACTTCTTAGATATAAGGGTGGGCTTTTGACACCCTTTTCCCAAAAGATAAATCACATTTGGAACATATTTTGGGGTTGTGAAGTAGAGTAGGCAAAATTTTAGTAGGGCTCTCATCAACTGCACCCTCTAGGAATTTAAACTAATTTGTTATAACTAATGCTAGGGTTTTGACATGGTTATACCCCCAAAAAAATTATGAAATTTGGAGTACGATATATTAGGCTCATCAAGTAGATTATGCAGTCAAAAATTTTGGGGACATCTCTTCAACTGTGCTCTCTGTGGGTTTCTCACCCTTATTACCAGCAAAGCTTTCCAAAACGATTGAGATTTTTAGGTATGGTGTTTAGAACCGTTATGTGAAAATCTACTAAAGGATCTCGTTCAATGAACTGTTTTTTTATTAGATTTTATTATTGCATTGTTTTACATTTTTTCTATTTGATTTATTGTTGAATTTTAATTCAAGAGCAAACATAAAATTATTGTTTTATATTTTGACCTTGATTTAACTGGTCGACTGTAATTTCCATTATCATGATTTTAGTATGAGTTCCTGTAGAATTTCAACTACATAAATAATGTGGATATAATCTAACTGTTGCAGATATCTATTTTTTTAACTTTTTTTTAGTTCGCTTGATCGATTATAATGTCTAGAGGTTTGGTAGTCCAATAAAAAGTTTTGGTGGTTCATTGTTCCGTCGTAATTAATTAATGAAGTTAAAGTTTAACATATGCGCATGCGCTGTACTGGACGTAGATTTAATAATAATTTTGTTGTTTTCTAAACTTTTGTTCAGCTCAATTGTTCGGTTAACACATGTAGAGGTTTGGTAGTCTAATCAAAAATTTTGGTTATCGATTGTTCACTCGTAATTTTTTTAATGTTAATCGTTTTTACCGGTTGGCCGTTGGCTACAATTTTGTGGAGAAGTTCCAGATGCTTCATACGAACTACTCTTTCGTGATTTTTAATTGTGGTTCCTTTTCTGTGATAATAAGTGGTCTAGAAATCACTTGGCGCCTTAATCCAATATCTGATTTTACTAGTACCTTTGGTGCAAATCTTTAGTATTTATCACTCGTTTATCCTAAATACATCTAGTTGAAAATTAGTAAGTTCGTTGATAATTAATTAGCTAGCAAAGAATCTTATCGCTGCACTTGCAAGAAGTAATGGTCCAATTTATTTTGTCTTTTGCCCTCCGAAGCTAGCCAAAGGGGCAATCCATAGTTTAAGACGGTCGCCCGGAATTTAGACCATCTGAATGGACCAATTTGTCTCCTCAGATTCTCTGGAGATGTGTTGTTTGTAATTAAACTTTTATCGTTACACTTTGCTATCGTTACAGAGGATCATAAAGAAAAGAAAGCTTAATGTAAATACTTAACAGAATTTCTTTATTTTTAATTTTTATTATTAATATTGATTTCGTTGTGCTTCTTCTGCCTGGAAAAATGTTTTCATGTCCAAACATTTCTTGATATTTTCTTCATGTAAAATTTCAACATTAGGTAAACATCCACCATAATCCTCCGGTAAACATTCTTGTGCAATGCAATTGTTATAAAAGTCTTCCATACTCATGCTGGGTGGGTGAAAATAAAACTAAAAAATAAATAAATTCTGTAAAGTTGATAACCACTCGATAGAACAAAAAGAGTCTCGTAGCAAACTCAACCAGTTCAAGAAAAATCTTAATACATTTACTCTGAAGTAATGTATAATATTTATGCACTTCTGATAGTAAAATATCAACGATCCCAAAAAATCAGACAACAAAAACTGTGCAAGCTCGATAAATCGAATCCATTATAATTTTGATATTTCATTTTTAAGCACCGTCCAGTCTGATGTCATGCAGTTACGAAGGTACTGAACAGCAACGTCATCCCCAGAAAACGATGACTAAAGTATCAGCTTCATTATCAAAAGTGCATAAAATGATTTTAAGATATTTCCACTTATCTGGATTCAAACTCTGGCATAATTGATGGGAATATGCCAAAAATATTGTTTCAATTCGTAGGATTGCAGCAACTTTTCTTCTTTTCTTTTACTTACATGTTCAAAAAGTTCAGCTTTGATAAATTGTTTAATAATAGCCATAAGCTTATTCACAAAATATACCGAGTTAATAATATGAATACATTTTAATTTAACCGGCAAGGCTTCTTGAAGATAGAAAAATAATATTTTAAGAATATCCATCCTGACTCTGGTTAAATGCATCAAACCCACCTACAAATTTTGAGTCAAGTTTAATTTTATCTAATCTCATCTCATCGAAAAATACTTACGCCTTTCATGTCAAATAAAATAACCAAATGTGTTGGTGGATCATCGTAAATCGCTGCATCTATAGTCATAAAAAGCAGCTTTACTGACAGTTCCAAATCATAATTCGAGTAAGTCGTATCATAAAGTTTATGATATATAATTGCACAACCATCTTTAGTTCGTTTTGGCAAAACGAAATATCTTCTAAATTAAGAAAAAGTAGATACTACAAAATTGAAAGTATTTTTCAAAACCTTACAAAATTTTCAATTGACGTTGGAGATCATCCCTCTCAATATTCATGTCATTAAACATGTCTGGTGATTTTTTCTTTATCGAATAATAAGCTAAAATTGTTTTTCTAGTCGCTTCTTGGTCTTTTTGGCAAGATAGAAGAAATATGATGAGTTGTTCGTCGGTCAAATTGGGCAACTCCTGAGTTTTGACAAAGTTTCTTATCATATCGACATCTTTCTCGCTGACGCGTTGTTCGCTTATTATATCTTTGGCAGAAAATCCATACTTTACGTCCCCCATTGGGACTTTTGTATTTATAAGTTTTACAAATTTAAACTTTTTCACATTTAGCTTCTTGCAAATAATTTTCAACCTGTAACGATCTGACAGATCGTGAAAAATTTATGAATTATCAGATTATGAAAGGTGTAAATTTGATAATACTCACCCTATTAGATTATAACCTGGTTCCAACTCACCAAACGTTTATTTTGGCAAATCACTATAAATTAGTGGTATGGACGAGTTTAACTTTGACTTGAATTTTATGATATTGACTGTTAGATATTAAAATCTTAATAATAATAAATCAAAAACATTTAATAACTTAAAGGGGCAGAAATTTTAAATGGAAACAAATCAATGTAGGGTCATGAACCATAATAATATTTATTGATAAATTTTAATTCAATGTGCAGTTAACTATCAAAGGTCATAAAATAAAAAAAACACAAGTATTATTGGAATCTACGATATGCACAAGATAGGTTACAAAATTATATTTTTGTAATGCAATAATTGCAAAATAATATTTTTTTCAAATTAAAACCTTTTTCTTCTTCTTAGTGTGCCAAATCTGGTTCCCCGGACGTTGGCGACCTCTCTCCTATGTGTGTGTTATGTGTTTGAAGTATTATCACACACATAGGGGACCTACTGCTTAACGCGGGCTCCGAACCGCGGGAAGTGTATACACTTCTTCTCCAGAGAGGCTGTACCAGGCAGATTACACCTCGGTGGTTTGCCATTGCCTTCCGAGGGGAGACGGTCAGAATAAAGTTTTACTGAGCCCGGAGTCGAACCAAGCATTCCGCATTAGCAGCAACGCACATAACCGCTTTAGCTAACGACCGTCTAAAATAAAACCACAAATAGAAAAATACTAGAGAAACATCCACAGTTATAAATAAACAATATTATACAATATTATAAGTCTTGGGCTTTTCCTATGTTTTTCATTATAATTGACGTACGGAAGGTTATCTATAGTTTGAGCAGTCACTTTTAAATTATTTTGTGAAATATTCCAGATATTTCTACAGGGTGATTCAATTGGAGGTAACAATTTAAATTTGAAATAAAACACATTGGTTTTTGATAATTTGCTGATATTTTTATTTTAAAATAATGTTAAGACGTTGACATTAAACATTAAATATAATATAAGACTTTTAACTATTGATAATATTATAATAATATAAAACTTATACCTTTATATACCTTTCACTAGTAAGAGTTTGCCCACAGATGACATCATCGTAGGAGTTGAAAATGCTATCAAGCACTTGGACTTTGATACGAAAAATCTACTTAGATTGGAATTTAGCAATTCCATCAAATCTTTCAGCAAATTACAAGAAAGGAACAAATGTTCGACAAGTTTAAGAGACGTAATGAATGTTAAAAAATTCATTAAAGAGCATCCTGAACTTCTTATACTCAGAGCTGATAAAGGAAATACTACCGTAATTATGAATAAAAAAGAATATAAGGATAAAATGGACGACTTAACCAATGATACCTCAACCTACAAAGTTATAGCTAAGGACCCAACGAACAATCTACAAATTAAAAACAACCAAATTATTTCCGACTGGGTTAAGCATAACTATATTGATAAAAGAACATCATTCCAACTGAAGATAAACAGCGCCATGCCACCAAGAATATACGGATTACCTAAAATCCATAAAATAGGAACCCCACTCCGACCAATAGTGGCCAGTATAAAATCTCCAACTTATAATCTATCTAAATTTCTTTCACAGGTTATCTCCAATGTCATAGGAAAAAATGAATATTACACGAAAGATTCATGGACTTTCATAGAAGATGTTAAGAAGTTTGAAATCCCTAATGACTATATTCTTATATCTTTAGATGTCAAATCTCTATTTACCAATATTCCTATCGACTTGGCTATTGACGCGGTGAAAGAAAAATGGAACGACATAAAGAATTATACCAACGTACCTAAAACGAAATTCATAACTGCCCTTAAAATGTGTTTGGACACTACTTACTTCCAATACAATGATAAATTATACCAACAAATCTTTGGGACAGCAATGGGCAGCCCGATATCAGCCACTATTTCTAATTTAGTCATGGAAATTTTAGAACAAAACAGAATTGCTGCACTTCCGTTCCAACTTCCTTTCTATAAAAGATATGTGGATGATATTATAACCGCTATCCCTAAGAACAAAGAAGATATTATGATCGATCATTTCAACGGCTTCCATCCACGTCTCCAATTCACAATGGAAAAAGAAATCCGTAATCGTATTACCTTTTTAGATATCGAACTCATACATGACAATAATGGCCTAAAATATAAATGGACCCAAAAACCTACTTGGTCCGGAAGATACCTTAACTATCATTCCTACCACCATAAGAGCCAAATAATTAGCACAGCTATAGGACTAATCGATAGGGCTCTTAAACTTACACATGGCGATTTTAGAAAAGAAACACTTAATATCGCAAAACATACTTTATTAAAAAATGACTATCCCATAGCATTAATTAGGAAGATTATTAAAGATCGTGTTGATAGGCTATATAATGGCAACGCATCCTATATTAGATCTAATAACAAATTCACGGTTATGCCTTATGTTCAAGGACTTAGTGAAAAGATCAAAAAGACCTTAGTACCATATAATATCAATATGACTTTCAAATCTACTAACAACATTGGACAATTCTATAGTAAACTGAAAGATAATATACCACATAGAAAGAAGTCGGATCTTATATATAAAATCCAATGTAATAATTGTAATCTGGTATACATTGGACAGACCAACCAATATCTTCATAAGAGAATGAGTGGGCATATCTCATCTGTTAGATGCAATAAACCAGAAAGTACGGCCATTGCTAAACACATCCTTATCGATAACCATGATGCCGATTTTAAGAACCCAGAAATTATCAAATCTGTTAAGAACTACAATGATCGCCTACTACATGAGATGATATGCATCAAGAGGGAGAAAAATGCTATGAACCGAAAAACTGATATCGATGGCCTTAGCACTATATATAGCCATCTACTTGTATAATCTTTTTCATTTTTCAACGTATTGGAGTTAAGTTTTTTCCTGAGTAGCCTCACATATCAGGTCGTTTCCTTAACTCACGGTCTATTGTAACCCCCATTCCTAATTGGATCGTTTTACCAATTAGGTTGTTCATTTACACGTGGCTTTTACATTTTATTAATTATTTTTTTGGATCGTATCAGATGACAATACGTTGAAATCTTGTTATTGTTTCCATGTAAATGGTCATTATTTTCTGATGATGGTGTTAAACAACACCGAAAGCTCAAATAAACATTTTTTAAAAAGTTTAAATTAACTATTTTATTTAAAAAAGTTTTATATTATTATAAACATTAAATATTATATAAACACTTCTTCATTGCATGATGCAAGACCACCAAGAAGACAAAGAAATGAGCGTACCAAAAAGAAACTATCGCTTCTGTGAGTGAAAGTATGCAAGAGAACCCAAACATTTCAATTCGCCATCGTGCTCAACAACTTGGGCTTTGTCCGTCCACTACATGGAAAATTTTACATCAAGATCTTGGTTTACATCCTTACAAGATCCAGTTGGTTCAAGAACTGAAGCCGAATGATCATCGATTGAGTCGTGCGTTCGCAGATTGGGCTCACAATCAATTGAAAATGGATCCATTTTTTTACCGCCAAATTTTGTTCAGTGACGAGGCACATTTCTGGTTGAATGGGTATTTAAACAAGCAAAATTGCCGTATATGGACTAAGACCAATCCGGAACATTATCTTGAGACTCCATTGCATCCATTAAAATAGATTGCTTGTGGTGTGGAATATACGCCAACGGCATCATCGGTCCATATTTCTTTCGAAATGAGGAAGGAGCTACCGTTACGGTGAATGGTGTGACATATCGACACATGCTCAATACATTTTGTTTCCAAAAATCCAAGAGTTAAACATCGACAACTTATGGTTCCAACAGGATGGTGCTACGTACCACACAGCCACCGAAACTATCGATTTCTTGAAAGGACAATTTGGTGACAACATTATTTAATTAATTGAATGAAAAATGGGGACCGAAATCCTACTCGCACCTCCTCGGGGTGGTCCCTGGTAACTTGCGGAGGACCCTCAGAGATCGGGTGCGAACCCCGGTGGATGGGGGAAATCCGCAAGGCTGTCGTGAGAGGTAACATCAAGGAGACGAACACCAGTCTCCCCCAACGCCAAGCTGAGAGAAGTCGACCCGACAGCGGTGCAGACCGGGCAGACCGGGTCAAGACTCTGCACATCAGGGTGCAGAGAGACGAGCCTCGCGGACCACCACCTAGTGGCTCCCAACACGCACCAGTACACAACGATTCGGGTGATGCCGGGGGGTCATTGCGATCAGCCCGGGCCACGTACTCCGTTGGTGCCCAGCGGGAGCCAGCTAACCGGTGACGACGGGAGGCCGAAGAAAAACGACATGCCACAGACCATCGCAGACGACAGCGGAAGTGATACCGAGAAGGTAAATCCCGCTGCTCGTCGGGGAGGGGGTTTTAGTCGGTAAGAATCCGACACCACCACCCCAGATCATCGGGGTGGTGTCTTTTGAAGATTTCCCCCTTCCCTGCATTAAAAAAAAATTGAATGAAAAATAATTAAATTAATTTTTTAGGTTACAATGCCATGTCAAAAAAAACAGGAAATCGGTCGGCACTAAAACTAAGTATTTAGGTATTTTTGTTCGGCCATCAAAAGAATAACTGCTGTTTTGATAAGATAAAATAAAAACAAGCAATAATAATAAATGAAAAGCAATAACATAATTTATTACATACTTACTAGAAAATTTGAAAGTTTCTTGCAGAAGTTTATTATTCACATAAAGCCCAGTTCGTGATATATTCAAAGTCTTAAAACAATAAAAATGTAATCAAATTAGCATAGGAATAAAAAATAAATTAATATCTATTTAAAGTTATAAAAAATACTAAAGAGAAATAGTAAAAAAAAAAAAAAGACAAGAAGCAATCTTTTACAGGCGCCAATATTGGATTTACTATATGTTAGAAAGTAGAGTTTTATTTAACGATTTTATGGGCGTAGTTGAGCTAAGTAAGTTATAATTTTTGAAGTTAGGTTAAAGTATCATCATCTTCACTCCTATAACGTCCTGTGCTGAAGATGGCCTCTTTCCTTGTCATGTATTCTCCTCACTACTAAAGTAGATGATGGGGGCCCTGCAATTTAGCGTCGGTTCTGAACGGCAAATGTTAAAAAATTTCGCTATTCAAGTCTCAAGGTTACTTACACCAAGTTGGTTGTAGCAATAGTATCTTTCCTTCCAAGGGATGTTTAGAAGAAAGATATTTTATTCACTCCAGCTTCAGTGAGAACACAAATACTGATGGTAGATCAATAAGTCCGCGGAGCGCCATCTATTCGTCAATAGTAGAACTAAAACTTTGACGCCATTTTAATATTTCATCATTCATAAGAACATCACCAAAATTTTATTTCGATCTATCAATTCATTCTTTGTTTACAAGCCATTTGAAGTTGACGTGTCAGTGTATTTTTTAACAATGGAAAACATTGAACATCGTGCAGTGATTAAATTCTTTATAAAAAAAAGGTTTCAAGGCAATGGAAATTCATACCGAAATGGTAAATCTGCTCTTTCAAAAACAATGGTTTGTAAGTGGACTGGTTAGTTTAAAAGTTGAGGACGATCCACATGAAGGACGTCCTAAAAATACTACAGAGATGGGATCCATAAATTGGAGGATCATTGGAATAAGTGTATTTAAGTTGAGGGAGATTATACTGAAAAATAAAATTTTTACAACCAAAAATTCGTTTTTTCAGTTCTGTTCCGCGAACTTATTAAACAGCCTTACAATAAATACACAAATTTGGCGTAAGTACAATTAAAAACAGACATAATTAAAATACTACAATTTGTTGTTACGATAAGAATAAATTGCACATAAATAACAGGTAACTTGATCAATTACTGAGCGATAATTTGCACGTGCAAAACTGCAAGTCCGTGGAATAAACTATTTTGTAAATCCACATATAAAAGCCATGGGAACCTTGTAAGCGATAACTTAACACATAGAAATATTGCATCATGCAGGAAAAACCTCAAAACGGAAAAACGAGGCAGTTCTCTGTTAAAATCATTATTACTTTAGATCACATAAATAACGTCTAGACCATATTAAATTATAGACGTGAAGTAACGTGAACTTACGACTTTCCGATAAGAATACTAACTTAATCAGTCAATTAGTGAAGGTGGCGTGAATAAAAGTTTTTAATTTTACTTTCCGTGGTTCCATTGAATGTTAAACAGTAGGTCCGCCTATACTTCAAACGCTTACTACAGACATATCTTTAAGAGAGGTGGTTGACGGACAAGGAACAAGAAAGAAGAAGAATTCTAAAATATAATATTTATATTTTTCATTAAAATGTTATAATTATTTTTTATTTCGTTGTTTTTCTTCTGCTTCGAAAAATGTCTTCATTTCCGAACATTTCTTGATATTTTCTTCGTGTAAAATATCAACGCTGGGTAGAAGCCCACCATATTCGAGTGGTAAACATTCTTTAGAAATGCAATTGCTATAAAAGTCTTCCATATTTATGTCAGATGAGTGAAAATGGACCTAAAATTAAATCAATTCTGAAAATTCCATATTAAGAGCTTTATAGGGGAATCTTAACACCATTTAAGATAAATATGATATTGATATGATATTGATATGATATTGATAGGATATTGATACGATATTAATACGATATTGATAAGATATTGATAGGATATTGATACGATATTGATACGATATTGATACGATATTGATACGATATTGATATGATATTGATATGATATTGATACGATATTGATACGATATTGATACGATATTGATATGATATTGATATGATATTGATATGATATTGATATGATGTTGATATGATATTGATATGATATTGATATGATGTTGATATGATATTGATATGATATTGATATGATATTGATAATGATATTGATATGATATTGATATTGATTATGATATTGATAATGATATTGATATGATATTGATATTATATTGGTATGATATTGATATGATATTGATATTGATATGATATTGATATTGATATTGATTATGATATTGATAATGTAATTGATATGATATTGATATAATATTGGTATGATATTGATATGATATTGATATTGATATGATATTGATATTGATATTGATTATGATATTGATAATGTAATTGATATGATATTGATATAATATTGGTATGATATTGATATGATATTGTAATGATATCCTTATGTTATTAATTGAATATATCAGATATGACATACAATATATTGTATACGATACAATATAGAATAGGTATATTGAATTGTAATATAGAATTCATTGTGTTGTATTAAATACAGTACAACATATGTAATGTATATAATTTTAGTATAATTTGATATTATATTATGATATAATAATATCTACAATACAACAATACAATACCATACTACAACATTATAGCGAGATAATATAATAATATTATTTTATTATAATGCAGTATTACGTTTTAATAAAAAATAGAAGCAACTTTCTAAATTAAAATTAATACATCTTCAACTTACGTGTTCAAAAACTTCGGCTTTGATAAACGGTTTAATGATAGAAATTACTTTACTCAAAAAATATACAGAGTTAAGTATATGAATACGTTTCAATCGAACGGGCAAAGCCTCTTGAAGATAGAAAAAGAATGTTTTAATCAAATCCAACTTGACTCTTGTTAAATGCATCAAACCAACCTACAAACTTGGAGTTAAGTTTAAATCTGTTTTATCTCATCAACCAACTTACGCCTTTCATGTCGAATAAAATCACCAAACCTGTTGGTGGGTCATCGTAAATTGCTGCATCCAAAGTCATGAAAAGAAATTTCATCGCCGGTGCCATGTTATAATTCGAGTAAGTAGTATCGTACAATCTGTGATAGATAATGGCACAACCATCTTCAGTTCGTTTTGGAAAAACGCAATACCGTCTGAAAAAAGCAAAATTTTACTATAGATAACAAATTTAACAGCATTTGCAAAATCATACAATATCTCTAATTGAAACTGCAGATCATCTCTCGTAACATTCCTATCGTCAAATAATTCCGGAGATTTCTTCTTAATGGAATAATACGCCCGAATTGTTTTCCTCGTCGCTTCTTGATCCTTTTTGCAAGACAGAAGAAATGCGATAAGCTGTTCGTCGGTCAAATTGGGCACGTTTTCAGATCTTACGAAATCTCTTATTAGTTCAATATCTTTCTCGCTTACGCGTTGGTTACTTATTATATCTTTTGCAGAAAATCCAAATTTTACGTCTTCCATTGGAACTTAACCTGGAAGTACTGTGCTAATATGACTATAAACTTAATAATCATTAAAAATGTAATGTTATTCAGATGGGAAGCCAAAATTTTTTGGTTACAAACAATTGGATTTAAGTTTATAAGTAACATATTAAAATGATATATTGCCGTGGGATTCCTAAATTAAAAACAAAATAAATGTAGAGATTAACTATGAAGGTCGGTATGTATGTCTATGTACGTACTTGAGTGCACAGTGCACAAATAATGTTTGGAGTCGTTTTAGGCTTCTATACAAAGTATAGCAAGAAGCCCTATGATCTGTTTAAAATTGATGCAGGAAATAATTTGTATTTACAATGTACCGCTCTATGGAGGAATTGTAAGTTCTATGTCTGTTATGGAAACAAAGTTGTTTGAGAAATATCAATGTCATTTTAATGTCATAATAGTATTGTTTAAGTATTGTTTTATTGAATACTTATTGAATTTTTCAATTTGTAGCAAGTTAGGGGTAATTGTTAGCTAAAGAAAATGGAGTGTCAAGTACAAAAAATTAACATTTCCGACATATCCTTTTGTTTGAATTTAACCGAGAAGTTAAGGCATCAGAGGCCGCTAGAACCATTTGTACCGTTTACGGAGTGAACCCCATCATGGAAAGTACTCACGAAAATGGTTTTCTTGTTTCAAAAAGGGGCACTTTGATATGAATGATTTCCCACGTTCAGGGAGACCATCCGGCTTCGATGAAGACCGATTAAATGTTTCAATTCGTGATGATCCACGTCAATCAACTCGGGAAATTGGCAATATGATTAATTGTGACCAATCAACTATCATACGACATTAGCATTCCATGGGCAAAATTCAAAAGTTGGATGTTTGGGTACCATACGTTTTGAGTGAAAATTACAAAAATCAGCGTGTTACCATTTGTGCTTCTTTACTTGCTCGTCATCGTTTAGCTCGTCAACAACATCGGCCCTTTTTGTCCCAAATTGTTACTGCTGACCAAAAATGGTGCCTTTACATCAACATCAAGAACAGAAAGGAATGGTTGAGCCCTAACAAACAAGCAAATTCTCGTGCAAAAGCTGGTGCCCATCCACGCAAGGTAATGTTGTTCATCTGGCGGGATAAAGAAGGCGTCATCCACTATAAATTGCTTCCGAGGAATGTAACCATCACTTCTGAGGTTTATTGTCAACAACTGCGTCGCCTGGAGTCTGTAATTCAAGAAAAACGACCGGCAAGACGCCATCAAGTGGTTTTGAAGCATGATAATTGCCTAATATTGAAATTCCTCAGAATGTATTCTTTATGAATGGATTAACGAGATACACAACTACCCTATTAACCACTTCACCCAATAGTACGCACGGGTGCGTGCAAAATACATTTAGTTAAACTTAAAAACCACAAAGTAAAACCGCAAGCAAAAAATATATTTTTCCATTTACAAACTTTACTAGGGGTTTGTCATAGCTATGCTAACCTACCAAAAAAGTAGGGGCTTAAAGGAAACCTACATTTTGCACATAGTATTTTTAAATTCACAAGTTAAACAGATTTCACAAATGAAATTTAATGATTATTCAAAATGAACTGACTTCGGCAAAACTCTTTTTTAATTGGAGCTCACCTTGATTAATAAATTCAGATCACCAATTTTGATGTCTCGCTCGCACTTAGGTAATAACACCAAGTTAAAGTCTTCTGAGGAACTGGAAAAATTTCGGTCGCTTCCAATGATAACATGTAGGTAAACAACCTTCACCTTTTTACTATGTTTACATAATATAGTTCACGGTAAAAATTAGCAAATAGAATATTAGAAATAATGAAAATTAAAAAAATCAATTTCCGCAATTTCACAAAACTATGATCCAGAATTACTCCACTTTTTAGAAATTTTTGCAGAAGTCTGTAAAATAACTTATTTCTAAAAACATGTTTTGCTTATATATATTTTGTCATTATCGCATTCAGGAATTCACATTAAAAGCCTTTATTGTTCTATATAATATTATAGATTCTATGTATATTTAAATTTTAACGACATCAATCGGATATATTATATCGTAAAGCAATCAATAATTTTTAAATAATAACATCAATATACAGAAAAAGCACTTGTTTTCTAAGTTTGACAAAATCACTTATAAGAATTGCCGGATTGAAGGTTGAAGATGTTAAAACTAACAGTTAGATTATAGGACTGTCACATTCTCATGAGAACCAGCGGTAGCCTTAGTAAATCTTATTGTGTTAACAGGTAGGGTAATTAGTTTGAAAACGACGCCGAACGACCTCATGGGTACTTCGCACTGACAGATTGATAATTGAAGAGGCCCAAAACGATATGGCCCATAGTATAACCGAAGAGAGAGTGGTAAATATCATAGCCACTCTCTTCCCAACACACGGGCCTAGGCCACCGAGACCTCCAATTAATATCTTGGAGAAAGAGATACCTCTGTTTGATACCAGAGAGCTGATTCCAGCTCCAAACAATATGGATTCCACAATATGGATTGTCCACAGAGGACAAGAAGATGTGAATAACCCCTTCATCTCTGCCAGCTGAAATAAAATTATGACAGAGTTAAGAGGAAGAGAGGTCGCTCCCTATCTAATGGGAACCATGGAGAGCTACTTCGACGAGAAGACTCCTGGTAGAGGAGCTGCTAGTTAAGGGAAATATCCCCATCACAAGCGGGGTACCCTAGGATACGATGCTTGGGCCGCTGCTATGAAATATACTCTATTACGGCGTCCTCAGGCTTAGCATGCCGATGGGAGTGGAGATCATAGATTTTGCGGACGATCTGTCATTGGTAGTAAGCTCAAAAACCGAAGAATAAATCGAAAAATATGCAAATGCCTCAATCCAAATCATATCGGATTTTATGGCAAAAATGAAACTCACACTGGCCCCCGAACAGACGGAGATATTTATGCTTACCGGGAGAATCCGCCAGTGAGAGCATAAAAGTGCTTGACGAAAGTGACGATCAAAGTGATAACGTTGTTGCAGGCGCTCGCACGAATATTAGAGGTTCAAGAGAAAATGAGCAGCGATTCAATGCAAATGCCCGTGGTCAATAGATCACGAGAGTCCAGCAAGATTGCTCGCGGTTTGCACTTGGATGGGTGACCACGTGGTGCCTAATTTAAAAAGAACTTCTCTGGCTGCTCCCCTACCAACCCTACCTGTGGTAGGGTATAGCCTCAACCTCCCTCACTTGAGGGAGAGGCTTATAAACCAAGAGTGGACTAGATGTTTGAAAGAACATCATCGAGCTGATGAAGAAGAAGAAAAGAAGAGAATATAAACCAAGACTTTTGGGTCTCGTGGCAGAGTCTATAACGTTGTACAGGACCACATATTGGTAGCAGCTATGAAGAAGGCCAGACATAGAAAAAAGAAAAAAGAAGTTCAGAGAAATATTATATTATATACTATATAATATAAAACACCGGTTATGTGTAGCTATGTGTATCGTTCACTTTTTAGTTAACAACCTAAGAAAAAGTACAGTGCGGCCTATTAGCAATCACATGCCTAACTTTTGAGCATCGATTTCCAGAAAGATTTAGGGGAACAGCCCCGGGCGTTTCGTATCACTTACCTAGATCAAAAGTCGTAGCAAATTTTTGATAGGAGATAACGATGAAATTCAACCGTTAGTTATAAATTTTATTATACGCTTCTTCACTTTATATTTGAATGCCACGATTCTCGCGAACCCGTGTCATGATAGAGGCTAGACTGTTATTTTCCTATGAGATTGAAAATGCATAAAAATTGTATATTTTATCGCTTATCAAAGGTCAAAATGCAGTATATGTACTGTTGTGTCCACTATATGCTAGCTCCCTCATAAATGTGTACGTGATACGCAATCAAGATAAGAGGGAGGATATGTCAACATTGTTTAATTAAAATTTGTACAGTATGAATGTGTTTATTAAAAATGTTACTAGATTTAAGTTTTGTTTGGATGAAATAAAAAAA
The DNA here is from genome assembly GCA_932274525.1 of Podabrus alpinus. NCBI lineage: Eukaryota > Metazoa > Arthropoda > Insecta > Coleoptera > Cantharidae > Podabrus > Podabrus alpinus. Next base: position 76,565,344 of record OW026454.1, on the reverse strand, counting down.
GGAATAGAGGTAGTATAGTGCGGCCTCTTAGAAGAAAAAACAAACAAGAGGTAACCATGCCAAGTGATAATAAAGAGCATGAAGACAGTGGAGAATAAAACGACAGATAGACCAGTCGTATTTTTGAGTTGCAGTTTGAACGAGATACGAACCAGTCGTATTTTTGAGTTGCAGTTTGAACGAGATACGAACCAGTCGTATTTTTGAGTTGCAGTTTGCACGAGATACGAACCAGTCGTGTTATTTTTGAGTGGCAGATAAAACGAGATACGAACCAGTCGTATTTTTGAGTCAGTTGTGGAAAAGATTACATACAGTCCGGGCGTGTTAAGAAGTATCTAAATTAATGATATGCAGATCAATTGTGTTTAAAGAAGTGGATGAATATACAACACGCAAACCAATAGTACTTTTGCAGTTCAGAATATAAAGAGTGTTGCAGAAGTGGACAAATTTGGGTAAATAGAATTGGTGGATTTGGTCCAGCATTGAATACCGGAATTACGCGGAAAGAAAGAAGGTGTATAAAGTTCGGCAGTGCGTGTACGTGCGACGAAATTAAGTTCGTTTTACGGAAGGAAACTGATAAAGGTAAAGCTTTACACTATTATACAAAAATTGCAATAGGGACTCTAAGTTGTCAATTATCTCTTGATTTCATCTTATTATTTAATTGTATTATTGTTTGTGTTGAATGTTTGTTAATAAATTATGTTCGAGGTATCCTGTCTCTTATTTTGATTGTGTGTCACATCTGAAGAATCTTAACTAATAAGCGACCTGAGAGAGCGAGAGTGGATACAAAACGTGGCACCCAACTAGAGGGCGAGAAGTCACTGTGAGGACACAAAACGTGGCGACCAACGAGAGGGCATCAGGTGATACACAATCAAAAAGAGCAGGTATAGAGTAGGACACAACAAGTAGACCATTTTGCATAATAATGACGAATGAAAGAAGGTGTGAGATGATGATGGCACAATTCAGAAAGATTGATGAAGAGTCAAGTAAAAAGTTGGCTTCTATTAATGAAGAGTTAAGTAAAAAGTTGGCTTTTATTAATGAAGAGGCAAATAAAAAGTTGGCTTCTATTGATGAAGAGTTTAAAAGAATGAAAGAAGATAGGCTTAAAAATTTTGTTGCTGTTAAAGAAGGGTGTAAAAGCATGAAAGAAGGGTTGTATGAAGTGAAAAAAGAGGTAAAATGTATGAGTATTGAAAATGTTAAGAATTTTGCAGCTGTAGATATAAAATTTAAAAAGGTTGATCAGCAATTCAAATACATGGGTGAAAACAGGGATAAAAAAATGTATCTAGTAGAGAAGGAGGTTAACATAAGAGTGAATGAGTGTACAAGAGAGAATACGATAGTCAAAATGATGGAATCCATAAGAGTCGAGCCGTTTAACAAGCCGGAAGAAGTGGCACAAAAAGAGAAACTGGAGGAAGAATTGGTGAACGGAGTTAAAACCATTCAAATGGAAAACCAAGACACAGTAAAGTTGGAAGAAGAAGGAACAATAAAAAATCCAACACCATACACAATTGAAGACCGGTACTACGCAACATTAAGTAGAAAAGATTACAGAAAACGGTACGTGAAAATTAGGAACGTACGTGTTAAGTTAAAATTAAAATCGTGGGGGATGCAAACCAACGGTAAAATAAATTTGCAACGCAACAAAATAAATTTGAAAAACGGTTTATTAAATAAAAATACAATGTGTAAAAACTTAAAATTAAATCAACTAATAGCTACACAACTAAAAACGGATAACATTCAAATGAAATTTATAAATAATTTACATAAAAGTGACAGCGAGAAACGTCAAAACATTAATAAAAGTAAAAAAGACAGTGACATTTCAAATAATTTTAATTATCGCGATGACTTTAAAATTTACAAAGTGCAACGGTTTAATAAGAACGACACGAAAAATTACATAAGACGAATGGAATTATACAAACGTGTAAGATGGAAAATTTCACGGTTAAACTTACAGGAAAAATAGATTCGGATAATTGGATTGGAAACTTAAATGACAACAATTGTAAATTTGATTAGATGCTAATGATACCAGGACATGAGTTTGAAAAATGAAGGAATTAATGAAGACGAAGGAAGAATTTTGCAAGATGAAGTATTAATTTTAGACCCAAGTTAGAAATTAAATAATTCATATTTAGATCCAAGTTGGAAATTTAATAATTCATTTTTAGGCACAAATTGGAAGATTTATGATTTAAAAGCATAATTCATGTTTAGGCCTAGGTTAGAAATATTAAAGTTGAGGAAAGGTTATGTTATAGTAAACTGGGTATGAAAAGTGAAGAATACCAGGCATCTTTACTAACAAGACTTCGAAAATAAGTTTACCGAAAAGCAAAGGGAATCTGCAAAGAACAACCTAAAGGTTGAGTAAGCAAGTTTGGACAAGACAATAGAGAGGGAAAGACTGTAACAAGCTGTGCGCTGTGCAGAAAGTGGGGTTAAATAGAGTCTACAAGAATCTTCAAGAGTCTACAAGAATCTACAAGGGGAATTCTAGGACAAGCTGTGCGCTGTCTAGACAGTATGAATGTAGGAATCTACAAGGGGAAGTCGAGGACAAGCTGTGCGCTGTCTCGACATTGTTAATGTAGCAATCCACAAGGGGAAGGGAATTTATAAAATTGTCCAAGCAGATAAAAGAATAAATGCAGATGGAAGCATGACAGTATAGTAGGAAGATGATGAAGGTAGACATGAATGAAGAGTTAGAGGAACAGTTGAAAGTGTTAGAAAGAAAGATGAAGGGTAGATGAGTAACGGTTTACATATGAGTTGAGGAACCAGTATGGGGCATACCAGATGCAAAGATTAAAATAAAAATTTGAAAATTACCACAAGGTTTCAAATAGTTATTGTAACTTTTCAGTGGGGTAATGTTGTGTCCACTATATGCTAGCTCCCTCTTAAATGTGTACGTGATACGCAATCAAGATAAGAGGGAGGATATGTCAACATTGTTTAATTAAAATTTGTACAGTATGAATGTGTTTATTAAAAATGTTACTAGATTTAAGTTTTGTTTGGATGAAATAAAAAAAGGAATAGAGGTAGTATAGTGCGGCCTCTTGGAAGAAAAAAACAAACAAGAGGTAACCATGCCAAGTGATAATAAAGAGCATGAAGACAGTTGAGTATAAAACGACAGATAGACCAGTCGTGTTTTTGAGTTGAGTTTTGAACGAGATACGAACCAGTCGTGTTTTGGAGTTGCAGTTTGAACGAGATACGAACCAGTCGTATTTTTGAGTTGGAGATTAAACGACGTACGAACCAGTCGTATTTTTGAGTTGAGTTTTGTACGAGATACGAACCAGTCGTGTTTTTGAGTTGCAGTTTGAACGAGATACGAACCAGTCGTATTTTTGTTGAGAATAAAACGACAGATAGACCAGTCGTATTTTTGAGTTGCAGTTTGAACGAGATACGAACCAGTCGTATTTTTGAGTTGCAGTTTGCACGAGATACGAACCAGTCGTGTTATTTTTGAGTGGCAGATAAAACGAGATACGAACCAGTCGTATTTTTGAGTCAGTTGTGGAAAAGATTACATACAGTCCGGGCGTGTTAAGAAGTATCTAAATTAATGATATGCAGATCAATTGTGTTTAAAGAAGTGGATGAATATACAACACGCAAACCAATAGTACTTTTGCAGTTCAGAATATAAAGAGTGTTGCAGAAGTGGACAAATTTGGGTAAATAGAATTGGTGGATTTGGTCCAGCATTGAATACCGGAATTACGCGGAAAGAAAGAAGGTGTATAAAGTTCGGCAGTGCGTGTACGTGCGACGAAATTAAGTTCGTTTTACGGAAGGAAACTGATAAAGGTAAAGCTTTACACTATTATACAAAAATTGCAATAGGGACTCTAAGTTGTCAATTATCTCTTGATTTCATCTTATTATTTAATTGTATTATTGTTTGTGTTGAATGTTTGTTAATAAATTATGTTCGAGGTATCCTGTCTCTTATTTTGATTGTGTGTCACATCTGAAGAATCTTAACTAATAAGCGACCCCTGAGAGCGAGAGTGGACACAAAACGTGGCGACCAACGAGAGGGCATCAGGTGATCACAATCAAAAAGAGCAGATACATAGTAGGACACAATAAGTAGAACAGCTGACATAATAATGAATACGAGGAGTTGTGAAAGGTTATGTGAGATGATGATGGCACAGTTTAAAAGTATGAAAGAAGAGTCAAATAAAAATTTGGCTGCGGCTATTAATAAGGAGTCAAGTAAAAATTTTGCTTCTGTTAATGAGGAATTGAAAAGCATGAAAGATGATGGAGTTAAAAATTTTGCTTCTATTAATGAAGGGTTTAAAAGCATGAATGAAGGGTTGAATGAATTGAGACAAGAGGTAAAATGTAGTGGTCTAGTAGTGAAGGAGATTAACGTAAGATTGAATGAGGGTGCAAGAGAGAATGAGAATACAAGGAAGGATTTAACAGAGGAGGTAAACGTGCAAGGGGAAAAACAAATCATTGAGGTTGATGAAGAAGAAATAGAATGGGAGTGTGAAAATAAGTCCAGTTTTGATCGGAATTTGAATTCAAGTCATTTAGAAATTAAAAATATTACGGTGAATTTTGGAAATAATCAAATGATAATACAAAAATTTGAGAAATCTAGTAAAGAAAGCAAGCAAGAAAAAATAAATATGACAGACGTCAGTAAAAATTCAATTGTAACGTCGGAAAATTGCACAGAAATTCATATTAGAAAGATAAAGGAAATATTAAATAGACAGCAGGTATTATTTAATGAAAAGGTAACTGTTGTAGAGGGTTACGAACATCATTTGTCAATTGAGAATGAGGCATCTTTCAAAAATAAAATATATCCGAGTCCACATCGATCGTGGAAAGAGAATTGGAAATATAGATGTTTTGTTGAAGATAGGGAAAAAGCAAGAGGGAGTATGTTGACAAATGAAGTAATGCTGAATTACAAGTATTATAAAAGAAAATATTAATAGCGAATGGGGGCAAGAAAATTAATTTTAGACCCAAGTTAGAAATTAAATAATTCATATTTAGATCCAAGTTGGAAATTTAATAATTCATTTTTAGGCACAAATTGGAAGATTTATGATTTAAAAGCATAATTCATGTTTAGGCCTAGGTTAGAAATATTAAAGTTGAGGAAAGGTTATGTTATAGTAAACTGGGTATGAAAAGTGAAGAATACCAGGCATCTTTACTAACAAGACTTCGAAAATAAGTTTACCGAAAAGCAAAGGGAATCTGCAAAGAACAACCTAAAGGTTGAGTAAGCAAGTTTGGACAAGACAATAGAGAGGGAAAGACTGTAACAAGCTGTGCGCTGTGCAGAAAGTGGGGTTAAATAGAGTCTACAAGAATCTTCAAGAGTCTACAAGAATCTACAAGGGGAATTCTAGGACAAGCTGTGCGCTGTCTAGACAGTATGAATGTAGGAATCTACAAGGGGAAGTCGAGGACAAGCTGTGCGCTGTCTCGACATTGTTAATGTAGCAATCCACAAGGGGAAGGGAATTTATAAAATTGTCCAAGCAGATAAAAGAATAAATGCAGATGGAAGCATGACAGTATAGTAGGAAGATGATGAAGGTAGACATGAATGAAGAGTTAGAGGAACAGTTGAAAGTGTTAGAAAGAAAGATGAAGGGTAGATGAGTAACGGTTTACATATGAGTTGAGGAACCAGTATGGGGCATACCAGATGCAAAGATTAAAATAAAAATTTGAAAATTACCACAAGGTTTCAAATAGTTATTGTAACTTTTCAGTGGGGTAATGTTGTGTCCACTATATGCTAGCTCCCTCATAAATGTGTACGTGATACGCAATCAAGATAAGAGGGAGGATATGTCAACATTGTTTAATTAAAATTTGTACAGTATGAATGTGTTTATTAAAAATGTTACTAGATTTAAGTTTTGTTTGGATGAAATAAAAAAAGGAATAGAGGTAGTATAGTGCGGCCTCTTAGAAGAAAAAACAAACAAGAGGTAACCATGCCAAGTGATAATAAAGAGCATGAAGACAGTGGAGAATAAAACGACAGATAGACCAGTCGTATTTTTGAGTTGCAGTTTGAACGAGATACGAACCAGTCGTATTTTTGAGTTGCAGTTTGAACGAGATACGAACCAGTCGTATTTTTGAGTTGCAGTTTGCACGAGATACGAACCAGTCGTGTTATTTTTGAGTGGCAGATAAAACGAGATACGAACCAGTCGTATTTTTGAGTCAGTTGTGGAAAAGATTACATACAGTCCGGGCGTGTTAAGAAGTATCTAAATTAATGATATGCAGATCAATTGTGTTTAAAGAAGTGGATGAATATACAACACGCAAACCAATAGTACTTTTGCAGTTCAGAATATAAAGAGTGTTGCAGAAGTGGACAAATTTGGGTAAATAGAATTGGTGGATTTGGTCCAGCATTGAATACCGGAATTACGCGGAAAGAAAGAAGGTGTATAAAGTTCGGCAGTGCGTGTACGTGCGACGAAATTAAGTTCGTTTTACGGAAGGAAACTGATAAAGGTAAAGCTTTACACTATTATACAAAAATTGCAATAGGGACTCTAAGTTGTCAATTATCTCTTGATTTCATCTTATTATTTAATTGTATTATTGTTTGTGTTGAATGTTTGTTAATAAATTATGTTCGAGGTATCCTGTCTCTTATTTTGATTGTGTGTCACATCTGAAGAATCTTAACTAATAAGCGACCCCTGAGAGCGAGAGTGGACACAAAAGTACATATATTAATTGCATACTTGCTCGTATGTATAATATATCGTATATATGAAAGCAAAATTATAAGTATACCTTACATTATTATTACTATCATAATCGATGCGCTTGCTTATTGTTTATCAACGTAAGTGCAACAATTTAACTGAATTACTGTAGTACCAATAATTAAAATCCCTACGACTTAATTCTTATACGGCTTAAGAAATATTACGATGACTTGTATCAAACAATACAGGAAAACGAGTTAGATGACGAATCGAAAAGAAGAACAGTACTAAATGTAAATTCTTCCAATAAATGAGCAAGATCAGGAGAATAGGGCGGATGTGGTATAACCTCTCAACCGAGGTCTTGGATAGCTGCTTTTGTAATGTTAGCAGTATGCAGACGGGGATTATCGTGCTGCAAAACCACTTGATAGCGTCTTGCCGGTCGTTTTTCTTGAATTGCAGCCTCCAGGCGACGCGGTTGTTGACAATAAACCTCAGAAATGATGGTTACATTCCTCGGAAGCAATTCATAGTAGATGACGCCTTCTTATTCCGTCAGATGAACAACATTACCTTACGTGGCTGGACACGAGCTTTTGCACGAGGATTTGCTTGTTTGTTAGGGCTCAACCATTCCTTTCTGTTCTTGATGTTGATGTAAAGGCACCATTTTTCGTCAGCAGTAACGATTTGGGAAAAAACGGCCGATGTTGTTGACGAGTTAAACGATGACTAGCAAGCAAAGAAGCACAAATGGTAACACGCTGATTTTTGTTGTTTTCGCTCAAAACATATGGTACCAAAACACCCAACTTTTGAACTTTGCCCATGGAATGCTAATGTCGTACGATAGTTGATTGGTCACATTTCATCATATTGCCCAATTCCCGAGATCGATTGACGTGAATCATCACGAATTGAAGCATTTAATCGGTCTTCATCAAAGCCGAATGGTATCCCTGAACGTGGGAAATCATTCATATCAAAATGCCCCTTTTTGAAACGAGAAAACTATTTTCATGCAGTACTTTCCACGATGGCGTTCTCCCCGTAAACGCCACAAATGGTTCTAGCGGCCTCCGATGCCTTCACTCCTCGGTTAAACTCAAACAAAAGGATATGTCGGAAATGTTCATTATTTTGTACTTGAAACTCCATTTTCTTTAGCCAACAATTACCCCTATCTTTCTACAAATTGAAAAATTCAACAAGTATTTAATAAAACATATTACTATGGCATTAAAACGACATTGGTATTTCTCAAACAAATTTGTTTCCACATCACTCTTACCCTGGAAGCCAAAACCGCTACGAACTTATGCAACAACCTGATAAAACAAACGGAGGGTAAACAGTGGCAACAAGTGGCACAAAACAGGAAGGAATAGAAAAGTATGGAAAATGGCTAAGAAGAAGAAAGAATGCGGCGTCCCATCGTTCTCCCCGTATCAGCCGCCACTAAACTGCGACTGTGACTAAATATATTGCCGTATTTTGCTGGCCTCTTAAAATTTCACATAAGTGAAAAGCTTCACACTTTTCTTTGGTCTCTAGAAGGGTTTCTCTCTCATGCGATAGAATTTGTATTCTATGCAAGCAAGCGTTTTGTTTTTGGGTGGCTGAGCTCAGTAATTCAATATCACCATGTTAACATGATTTAATAGCAGGATGAAGGGATTCTAGTAGGAATAACTTAACCATGGTCAATTTCACTTTCCCACGATTAGTGCTAGGAAACCGAATAAAGCTGTGGAACTCTGAAAAATGTATTTTAGGCTCACTACTTGATCTCATGAAGGAATCTGTCATATCAGATTCAAAGGAAACAATGTTGTTGCAATGAAAATTAAAATTTTGTAATAAGGTTTTATTATCTTTAATCTAAAATTGTATGGGTTCTAAAAAGGTGAATTATTGTAAAAATAACAAACTTTGTATGTTGTGAGATATTGTATTCTTTCTGAAATTTTTCACAGGGTCATTTTAATGTATTAAGAGTCTTGGTTTGTGTAATCTAGTGATAAAGGCCATAATCCGGTGTGCTAAGTCATCAACATGGAAGTGACTCGGGTCTCGACAGAATACTTCAACAAAACCAGTGAATTCTGAAACGTAAAACATTTTAAAGTAATTTAAAAACTCTAAAATTAAATAAAAACTTAGATACCTTCGGATGTTTGATAAATTTAATAACGTGAAATTTGGAAAATTTGGATATAATTAAGATTTAGAAGTGGTACATTAGACACAAAATTTTGCCAATTGAGCCTGCGTGATTTTGAAATTTAGTTTGCCTTGGACGCTCGACCGATGAAGTTCAGTAATGATAAAACTTTAACCAATATTGATTTTGGATCCTTATGTTTGGAGGTTATGAAACTTTTAACCGCACTTTTTGTTATGAGACTTCGTGGATGGAATGCAAAGGCAACACTCACGTTTGAGATACCTTGCCACTTTAATTATATCCTTTTTTTTGAATGCATTGTTTTGGTGAAGTAGATGGAATTAGCATCTTTAAAGACAAGTCGCTAGTAATTTTATCAGTTGGCTATTTTAAATAGTAGCACTTCGTTTAATTGGAGGTGATAACACCGAGGAATGTTGAGAATTTTGGTCGATGTGAGAAATTGAAGTGTACACGACTCGAGACACTGAAGAAAGACACTTCGAATGGATTGTCAATCCTTGATCTTGCGCAGATGCTGAGCATGAGTTATAGTGAAACATCAGGTGAACGAGTTTTAAAAGCGATAAGGTATTTTAAATATTATTATTTGATTTTTTTAAAAACCATTTTTTTGAACTTTACGGCGTTGCATCTAACTTACGGGTACTGATAGCAACTACCATTAAAAATTTAAACAAAACTTCATTTTCATTTAATAATAAAGACATTAGTCAAGAAAATTAACGCGAATTTAACAAGAACATTTCATATCTGTGTTGGTATTACATCAACACAGCCAAAGGAGTTAAAGAAGAGGAAGCTGCAACTAATTCAACAATTTTATTGTTTTGTAAGGGAATTTTCCCAGTAGAAAATTTTGTACAACATTAATTTTGTAATTTTGACTGGTACCAGGGTGATTTTGAAATTTATTAAACTGAATATAAAATTTTTCAATGCAACTATATTTTATTTGTCACATAAAAGTGAGGCATTTAACAGAGATCCACAGCCATTGATAAGGAACCATTTGAGGAATTTAGTGATTTGTATGAACATTTTCTAAAGCCCGTCTTACATCAGGTTATTTCTGGCGCCATTTCTTGATCCATATTTCTGGCGCCATTTCTTGGGCCAGAAATGACGCCATTTCTTGATCCAAATATAAAGCCTGTATTATATCAGGCCATTTCATCCGCCATTTCTAGCGCTGATCTTGCGCAGTAGGTAATTTTAGCAAATTACCTGAAACATTTTGTAGGCCAAATATATAGAACCCGTTCTATTTTGAGGCTATTTTCAACGCCATTTACCTGCGAGCGTGCCCAGTAAAATTAAACGAACGTCAAATTGTGAAAAGTTGTGCTACACATAAAAATTGAAATGGATAAAGAAAGCGATTTAATTGCAGAAAATGTGATTGCAGCAAACATAATAGTATTATTTTTTTACCAACACAAAAAAATTTTTAAAAAAATTAAATTTTCAATGGTTATTAAATTTTCAAATTTGATTTTTTAATTTCAATGAAAAACAAAAACATTTGCGATTATTTAATAATACGTAACTTTTAGTGATAAAAGCAACTCATTCCTAGCCCTGCATTTGACAATTACTACCTGCCACAGAATCTACTTGCGCATTCAATCTGTACTGCGGCCGCTCACAGGCAAATTGTTCAAAAATAGAGCACGTGTCAGGACATTTCGAGCCAGGACATTTTCCAAGACATTAGCTGTTTTAAACTAGGCAATTTATTTGGCTCAAGAAATGGATCAAGAAATGGCGCCAGAAATAACCTGATACGGGCTTAAGTTTTGCACTTCTGTTGTTTTGCGGAGCTGAGCTAGGACCGGAGCAGATAGGTTGTTGGCATTTTTCTACTAAAGTGTTTAGTCCATTTAGAAACTCAAGTTCACGATTTTTTTCAAAAAGATTAAGGGGTAGTAGGCATTGATAACTCATAGATCGCGACATTTAAATGGCACACCAGTAACGTGGGGCAATTTAAGGGTTGTTTTGGAGGACATTTAAATGTCTGCCAACGTGGGGCGTCGAATTAAAAATTTAGGGGTTGCTTTGGACTACAATATATTAGCCGTTTGGTGACTCAACACCACTGCGGTGCTTTCCCTGATTTAGGATAAAAAAACAACCAAATGCTGCAGTCATGGTACGATAAAAAAATATGACGGATTGAGAAGTTGAATTTGATGTCAGTATTCCGAAGAGCCATAAAGTTTATGGTGCACGATTTAAGTGACATAGTATTAGTTTTGTAGTACTTTCACCATGTAAAAGCTGCTTGTTATACGACCATCACAGGTGCAGTTAAAAAATAACAAAACAATGCAATGTAGAAGCGCGGGTTGTTCAAATAAAAATTGCAAGAATCTTTATTTTAACCAGACACTTTCTCTTTGGCAATCGGGAAAGCTAATAAAATTATATAAGTAGTAATTGAACTAATATTTCAATATATTGAAAATCTCGTTTACCTAAAAACTCAAAATGCGGAAGCTGTTAGAATGTTGCATTTATCTTACATCTCGCAATATTCAAGCATTTGAAAAATGCAGCATTGCGACGACGATTAACGGTAGGTCAGTTCATAATCCAGATTTTACAACGGCACTGTTCTCATTATACCGGATGGCAACTTTTACTTTACATTCTTAATTAGCGAAATTAAAACCATAAATTTTTTTAAATATACAAAAATCAATTTAAATTCATCAACGCTCACCTACTGTAAAACCTATATGTACAGGTAATTTACCCGAAATGAACAATGCGTGAAAATTATGTACTTTTCCCCACCTTCATGTTCTTCTCTTGTACTTTAATTATTAAATAAAACATATCGCGGTTTCTTCCACCATTCACATTTGCGACTTGACCGCAATTTTACTTTCTTACGGCATCCTTATTATCAAAATAAGGTAAAAGTTTTAATCGTCGGGACAAAAGCAGTTTCGTGTTATAACAATTAAGTGTAAAACATGAGCCAAATAGTTCAATTAAGTGAGGAGCAACACAAACGGCATCCGTTTCTGGAAGGACTTAAAAATCCGCCGGAAAACAGGACCAAGGAACTTAAAAAAATTAGAGAATGGTAAGTTCTTCATTACCTATCAATCAATAATATATTCATAACTGCGATTTCTCTGTAACTGATTAAAGGTGCTAAAGTAGCCGGTGTCGTAATAAAGAGCGATCTCGAAATTTTGAAATTTCTTTTTTTGCGTTGATTGAAAAAATCCATATGACGGTGACGCTTTTCACGCGTAATCGAAATGTTGCAAGTTTACTTTTCATTTTTTGAACTAAATGTTTAATTAATTTCTGTTTTGTTGGATATTAAAAATAAGTTAACCAGCAGACTTACCGAAAATTATACAGTTTACTCGGTTGCACTGAAATTTGTAGTATAATCCGTTTTATGGACGTTCGAATACTGCGACTATTATTGATACGGCAGCATAATAATGCAAAAAATAATTCATTATAATTTATGGATTAAAATGCAAATTGGAATATAATTTTGTCGATTTTATTGTCCACAAAGAATTAGCAGTAACAATCAATAATTGTGAGATGCAAAGCTAATTTTATCTAAAAAAAAATTCTCGGGCGCCATCCAGCATTGAACAAGAAATACAAGTCTTTGTATGTCAATAAAAATTATAATTTGCATTACAAATTTAAAATAACATTTCCTTGCTAAAAGAGGTAAGGAAATACCGTTTCCCATATTTATTATTTATTTGTCAATTCCGTTTATGTAATATGTTAAAACTGACCGCTTTCATTTGTTTACAATTAACTAAAATGAATCGCATTATTTTAATAATGGCCATTAGAATTATTGAAACAGGAATTGCTTCGAAATAATTACTTAATGTTACATCTTGCGATTGGGTTTAACCCACACAAAATCAGACTCGACTGGTATTTGAGTTGATCAATTATTTACCTAAAATTAAGTGCTCGATCTAAATATTTATTTACCTTTATATATAGGGTGTCACCCCCATAGATTTTTTAAGAAAAATGTTTGTCTAAATTTAAAGCCTTAAGACAGCGAAGTAGCAAATTTTGTAATTTCTCTTTTCGAATGGTCATAGCACCGAAACTGTTGACTTTTTAGTGTTAACAGTTTAGTATCTTTTTAAAGAGCGTGATATTATCTACAAACTAGATTATAACCATTTCTTGGGGGCCGTCCATTAATTACGTAAGGATGATTTTTGTAATTTTGGACCCCTCCCCCGCCACGTAAGGGTACGTAGGATTGTGGCAACCCCCCCACATCTTACGTAAGGATTATTTATAAGAAAATTAATTTTGACCCCTCTCTCCCCCCTTATATTTATAAAATATGAATAATAATATATTATACTAGCTGGCACAGTCGGCCTACCAGCCGCCTTTTTTTAGCCGTTTAGACCGTGTGGGATGTGGTTGTTCGGCCTTCGGCCTCACTCAAGAGTATCGCAGGCATACGTATAGACCGTGGTTTTTCGGCCTTCGGCCTCACTCCAAGGTACTAAAGTAGCCTATGTTTTTCGTAGCATTGTAAATGACTTCTACACCAAATTTGGTTAAGATTGGTCAAATAGAAACGTAAAGCACGTGCACGCGTATTTGCATTGTCGATCGGTTGACAGTTTGACAGCATTCATTATTGTTTTTTAAGTTGATTTTGAGTAGCCTGCCTTCCTTTAAGGAATCTCGATAATCCATTCATGCGCGTCCCTATGGGACGCGCATGAATGGATGATCGAGATTCCTTAAAGGAAGGCAGGCTACTCAAAATCAACTTTCCCCTCCTTTGCGAATTTTTGCACTATTTCAATACAAAAACATGCGCAGGGACCTACATATAACTGTGCCAAATTTGGTTCCGATCGGTCAAACGGTTTAGGAGTCTATTAGGGAACATACATACACACATACATCCATTTTTATATATTTAGATAGATAATAATAAATACAAAAATTTAAATTAAATTTTTATTTACATAGATGAAAAACCGTTCGTAAAGATCCCCAAAGTTTGATGTCATTTTCTATAATTCACACTATTATGCCACTATGTTTAATGATTTTTAAGTACTATATATTTCAATATATGATATTTCCATTATACCTGGATATAATTACCAACATAAAAAGAAAAAATTATATTAGATTGTTAAATTTAATTTAAAAAAATATTTTAAGAAACTTACGTAAGGAATACGTCGGACCCTTCCCCCCCTACGTAAGGGTCCGTAAGATATCCAATACCCCCTCCCCCCCCAAAAAAACCCTTACGTAATTAATGGATGACCCCTTGACTAAAATCAACGGTTTTCGAGTTATGGATAAAATTAAGGAACGAAATGTTAAAAACTTCGAAGTTTAATTTTTTGTTTTCCTTGCAAACGAAACATTTGTAAACGAAACGTTTTACAAAAAAAATCGACTTCCTAGTCTGATACAAAATTTAACGGGCTATAACTTTAATCTAGTAAATTTTTTTATACAATCCTATCGCTGTACTTTAATATTTATTACGACTTTTGCAGTTCGTAATGACCTTTTTCAGTCCCACGTAGTAAATTTAATCCCAAGGGATCATAATATGACCTCACAATTATTGACTCATCAATCTTCTACGTGCTATCGTTTCATTACGATTCGACTTGTTGGCATTGAATGCCGCCAAAGCTTTATATGAATGTATATTATGCGCTCTTTCTTTTAATCATACAACCACTGTTATCATTTGTAATGGAATACATTAATAGACAATTTTATAAATTGCATAATTACAAAAGTATTATTACATACACTGTTATCTTTTGCAATGCTTTTTTTAATAGCCGCTTCAATTTATATAACTACTCTTAATTTGTACCCGTTTATTCTAATAGTCCTTTTAGGATATTTTTGTCGGCTGTTATTAGGATTGTGTAAAGTGGTATAAATACTAGAGACTGAAGCGCCTCTTAATCTCTTGTTCTTAAGGGATTCCCGTGGCAGCGGCAAGCATTTAAGAACGTGTGATTAAATAGCAAGCATTTAACATACTATTATAAAACCAATCCATTACAGAAAGAAACTGAAATTAGATGGAAAAAATTTAGTTTTTTAGTAAAATACACAGTTGTACAAAGCGTATACATATAAATAATGGTATATTATATTCCCAGGGACTTAAGTGTAAAAGTAATTCAGAGTGTGAAATTTTTGCCTGAGACGAAGTGGAGAGCAAAAATTACTAATCCACTTAAATCCTGAGATATAGTACATTATTTTATAAATTTATAAATAAGCTTCTTGAAATAAATGTCAGTTTAACGTTTTTTAACAATCAATTTGCAAGTGGTCGTCATGGAAGTAACCTATTTATTTTTACTGAAGTCCCTTGAAATTTAAATTAATTTTAAATCCATTGAAACTTAAAGTTCGACTTTAGTGTTCGAAAAAAAGCCACTTAAATAATAGTGGCGGCTGGTGAAGGGAGGGCGCCAGGGCTCCCATAACAGAATAACTCAGAATTATATTTTTTAATGCCAATTAAAAATCCTATTAAAACAAGTCACGAGCCGCTACTAAGTATAATATTCCTTAATTTATGCATTTCCGGGACTTAAACTGTAATTATTATTTATTTAATACTTTAATTTCAACATAACCCTCTCAAAATAAATGTCACTTTGACGTTTTTAGGCTTCTATACGCTAGTTGCGTAGCTCCCAAAAGCGTACGAAGCGCCGTCTCGTGGATAAATTTTGTCAAAACTGGGATGGCCGAATGTTCATGTTTCTATGGTAATATTAGCAAAAATATTAATTATTTTTATTAATTTAAAATATTGTACATAACCAAGATGAATTTTACTATATAAAACCATCCCAGTTACGCTAAATTTGGACACCAGGGCAGCGCCACTTGAGCTACGCAACTAGCGTATACAAAGTATAACAAGAAGCCTTATGATCTGGCTCCGTGTCTGTCCGTCCGTCCGCATAATTCAAATCTAATCAGAATTTATATATTATAAGATAGGTTACAAAAATATTCTGTGCTTTAAGATTGTAATTTTCAACCTATATAGTAGACTTAATCCGATGATTTGACCGATCAAGGTATCAACGGATCAAGGTATCAACGGATCAACGGATTAAGTTATCAGATCACGGATTAACGGATTAATTTATCAAATTAACGGATAAAATTTATTGTCATATTTTATCTACTATATTTTTCTGAAAAGAACTTTTAAAAAAGGCTTCTATATACAAAGTATAGCAAGAAGCCTTATGATCTGGCTCCGTGTCTGTCCATCCGTCCGTCCGCATAATTCAAATCTAATCAGAACCCTCGAAATTGTGTTTGTAAACACATCGTAATATGTATAATAAAACAATAATTTGTTTTAAATTTATTTATTGTTAACCACAGCAGTGGCTTGATGTAATTGGTGAAGTTAAGTTGTAAGTAAAAGAGAAAGAAGAGGATTGATCCACCTCAAAAAATGGACCGTACATTACAGAGAAGTAAAGTTCCGAATGGAATGGAAAAGCTTCATTATTATTAGTTATATAATGAATGATAAAAAATACCAACCGAAAAAATTTAATTAGTGCAGATTATCTGATTATCTGATATTACATTATAAAATTATGGCGACCAAAAATAACAACTTTTCACACCAGAAAAGTAGTTGTATAGAAGCCTAGGAACTGCCGCTAAAGCGAGTTCCAACTTGTTTAACAATCAAGTTGCATGCGATCGTCATGGAAACAATTGATTTATTTTTACTTAAGTCCGTTGGGATTTAAATTCACTTTAAATCCCTTCTTATAAATTCTAACTTAAATTTTAATCTTCAACAAAAGGGACTTAAAAGCAATTTAAGTCCCGGAATTGCATAAAGGATGATAAATTATTTGGTTTTTTAATAAATAAGAGGTTTTAATATCAAAACGAAAGAAGTCGATTAAATAGAAATTTTATCGAGCGAAAACAATAAATTCAGTGATATATTGAGCACATTATCAAAATAAATTTTAGCTTCTCTGTACAATAGATTGGTTTTTCAAAAAAAAAATTATTTAAAAAATTAACACCAACATTTTTTTTCAATTTTGATTAATTTGTTTATTTAATTTCTTAATATTTTATCGAGCAGTTACGGCGGAGAGACGGGCTCGAAGTTCAGTGTTCCCATTCTTCACACTTCACGCGTACCTTTTTCGAACTTTCAAATGTAAAAATTTGTTAAATGACATCTATCGTTACATTTTAAAACTAAAACTAAAATTTAGCGGCGCGGCGTTACAAAAACACATTCTAAAATAAAATTTTTTGTTCTATGAGTTTGTCTCTAAACTTTACGGTTAAGATAATCTTGAAACAGAAATATACTGGGTGTTTTAAATTTTTTCGAAAAAATTTTCTGGCGTATTCTACTAATAAAAAGAAGATGAAAAGTTACTGATAATAATAAGTGTCCTAAAATGCTTCTTTTGCAAGATATGGGCACTCAAACGGTTTTTTCTGCCTATGTATTATAAAATTTTTCATCAATTTACTGTTGATTTATAAAATAATTTATTACCTGAAGTTTGTACTACATCTTTGTTGGAACAATAATAATTCGAGTATTATTTAGTAGTTCCTAATTAATTTGACAACTCCGCGAAGGAAGATCAGCTTTACTGCTGTCCTTAGTTAAAACGTCCTAACTAACAAATTGGTTTTCGGGAAAAAATGAGTTTATATAGATGTTACATAGAAAATTTGATCATGTATGGCATTAAATACAATTTTATAATGAAGAGAGATTTATAACATCCACATAAAGTCAGTTTTCTCCCGAAAACCAACTTGTTAGTTAGGACGTTTTAACTAATCACAGCAGTATATGATATGTATGTAACCGAATCATTATTAATAAATTTTTTATCGGGTATAGGTCTTTATAATATTTTAATAATATTAATTTTAACGTTCAAAAATGGTCAATTAATCTACAAATATACGAATCTTTGTCTAAATACACAAATTGGTAGCCTTAGAACAGCAGAGTACCCACTTTAAAGCATTTTTTTTAATTCCATCTTCGAATGGCCATAGCACCGACGTTATTCGCTTTTTAGTGTTCATAGTTTTAAAGAGCGTGACATTATCTACAAACTATATTACAACCTTTTATTGCCTAAAATTGGCGGCTTTCGATTTATGGATCAAATTAAGTACAGAAATGCTAAAATTATTCGAAGTTTTATTTGCACACCCTGTATTTTATAAACTAAATGTTTTACAAAAAGTTGACCCCGTTGTTTGATAGAAAATTTAACGGACTACAATTATTTTAGTCTAGTAAACTGTTTTTCTCCCTGACTAAAAAAATCTTAAACATCTTCAATTGTTACTTGATATAGTACAGAAAGCAACACTTTCTGTTCATATTATAGCAAATTACATATTTTCTGTCGATGTTATATCGGGTTACATTTGTATATTTGAGTGTACGGTCACTTTGTAATTAACCGTATTGGCTTGCCTAATTTTTCCTATTACGGTGACGAGGTAAATATTCCTTATTTAATTTCTATTGCAATAATTATTGTAATAGTGGAGTTCGTTGCTATTTTTCTGTCCTGGAAAATAAGCTGCACGCGTGATTAGCACAAAATTTTAATTGTAAGGCACGTGAACTCGCCCTTCGGCTCGTTGCTGCCATTTTCTTGCTCATTCCGTAAAGGATCTGTTTCTGTTGATTACCCATAAATAGCTATTAATTAAAAACCAATCCATTTCAGAGAAAACCTAAAGTTACATTGAAAAAAATGTCTTGTAATCAGTTTTTAGTAAAATACAATGAACAAAGCTAATACAAAGACGTAAAAAATAATTAATATTTTGATTTTGAATAAATGAAGGGTTTTAATATCAAAGGGTTTTGTTTAAAATTAGATGCAGGTTGTGCAAAAAACCTATAATTATTAATCTTTGAATTTTTTAGCATTTCTTTACTTAATTTGATTCATAACTCGAAGGCTGTTGGTTTTACGCTATAAAGGGTTAGAATCTAGTTTGTAGATAATTTCACGCTCTTTATGAAAGAATTAAACTATTTACACTAAAATTTAATATTTTCGGTTCAATGACCAAATGACTGTTCAAACTTTATCGTTCTTGGAACGTCATTTGGACATTAACTTAAAAAATGGAAAGAACCATATAATTAAAAAAAAGCTAATAATAATTCGAATATCTTTGAGTAGTCCCTAATTTGGTAGTCCCTAGTCTAGTTCCTAGTCCCTAGGTAGTCCCTAATTCCCTGCAAAGGAAAATCAGCTATCAACTGAAAAGTAATCTGGAAGCTTATCTTCGCAGTTGAAGATATCATCATTAATTAAAACTGCAGAAAAGTGGGGGGGATTACAGTAACAATTCAGACTGATAATTCACTACTTAACTAATCAATAAAAAATGTAAGTAAAAACTATCTCTTATTATAAAAGGCCAAGTATTTCTTTCTTTCTTTCTGTCTGTCCCACGGAAATACCCGAAGCAAACCGAACCGAACCGAACGCACAACGTATCATCGGATCAACGTATCATCGGATCAACGTATCATCGTATCAACGTATCATCGTATCAACGTATCATCGGATCAACGTATCATCGTATCATTTTGTCTATATAGGACAGCTATTTCCAAAAAAGCATTATGTGAACTTCCATAATGGATAATGAAAATTTTGAAAATCCTGCTGCAAAGCGACGGCGATTGAATCGTGAGAGAAAAGCACGTACAAGAGCTAATAACACAGAAGAACAGCTTCGATCACATCGACAAGCTGACGCTCGGTCTCATGCGATACGTCGACAACGTGAAACTTTGGAACAAACTCAAGCGCGGCAAGCTGCTGACGCTCGGTCCCATGCGATACGTCAACAACGTGAAACTTTAGAAGAAACTCAAGCGCGGCAAGCTGCTGACGCTCGGTCCCATGCGATACGTTGATCCGATGATACGTTGATACGATGATACGTTCATCCGATTGGTTATGAAATTATCCGTTATGCGTTCGGTTCGGTTTGCTTCGGGTATTTCCGTGGGACAGACAGAAGGAAGGAAGGACTTGGCCTTTTATAATAAGAGATGAGAACAACATTAAATAAATAAACAAAAAACTTACATATATTTTTTTAAATTAAATTAAACTTAATCAATATTTAAAATTTTTTTACTTATTTTAAACTAGATGATA
Source organism: Podabrus alpinus (assembly GCA_932274525.1). Lineage (NCBI taxonomy): Eukaryota > Metazoa > Arthropoda > Insecta > Coleoptera > Cantharidae > Podabrus > Podabrus alpinus. The sequence goes on along the minus strand of OW026454.1, from coordinate 76,545,098 downwards.
CCCCGTCCGAGGACGGGCAGCTAGAAGGACGGGCAGCTACCCAAGGTAACTTAAGTTGAATGAAGATTAAGGAAAGCTCTCAGTGCAATCCAAAAGCCATATGACCTTGGGTAGCTGCCCGTCCTTCTAGCTGCCCGTCCTCGGACGGGGTATCATCTAGTAATTAATAATAGTTGGAGAACTATGTGAAAATAATGTATTCCATAAATTAATGACATAATCGGTTTTTTTCCAATAGCTCCAAGGCAAAACTGCTTTTTCGGTGGTATTCTTCTCAATAAAAAATTGATTACCGTTTGACTGTAAACTAATTAGGAAAGCAAGTAATTAAACACTCACTATTCTCATTATCCCTTTTCCTCTCAAAAACTAATGAATTAATAACTTACAATGTGCCTTTGGAATAAATTTCTTCCTAGCTTTTTCGACTTTTAAATATCAGTAAATAATATTTTAAATATTTTAGCAAACAATTTAGATTGGCAAATTATCAATAAGCTGCTATTCATAGAAAGATACCCGAAGCTTACCATTCAAAACATTCAACTTTTATCGGTAATGTCAACTATCCGAAGAATTGAATAAAATTAATTAGTAAAAATTAAAGTTATCGATGTTAGTAGAGATATTTGAAAAATAAATACCACACTGAAATAAATGAATATCACTTTGTAGTAATGGTAGTTTCAAAGCTCAAGAACCCTAAATATCAACGCAGTAGGATCAAATTCTTATGTGTATGCATTTCGCTCTCTTGGCTCATCCTTGCGCAGATTAGGGTTCTTGAGCTTTGAATAAATTGCCAATTACAAATTCTGTATATAAGCAAATTTGAATAAAATTTTTTTCGAATAATTAGTGGTTGCCGGTGGCTTCAGTGAGACTCTAGCCTTAGGAATGCCTTCCAAGCGCCATTTTGGGACTTGGAACGGCGGCTATAGCACAGTTTTATTATTTGGGATATAAATTATTTTAACCAAGTGCGAAATTTTGTCCTAAAATGACTAGCTTAGCCTTCCTTCTGAGGGAGGGGGGGTTCTAAAGAATTTAAATAATTTAGAAAAATATTGTAAAGAAAACTAACCATTAAAATAAAAATGTTTTGATGTGCTACTGAACTGAGCAATGCTCAACCTTATTCCTGCGAAGGTCGTTTAAAAATATTTAAAGCATATTCGCGCTGTAGACCGTGAAACTCATTTTTATTATTTTGTTGTAAGATATTCCTTCTTCCTTCGGTCGTTATGTATAAAACATTCGAAGTGTTTTCGCATTCACGGATGGCCTACTTGTTTAACGTGGGCTCCGAACCGCGGCAAGTATATTTTTTGTTGATGTTATATCATTTTGTGTTAATTATCCGACTAACGAGACGATCTAATTAAAGATTTTAGCATCTGCTTAGTAAAAAAATATTCCGCAGTAAATTTGCTGTAGCAGATGAACCCTGATGGTCGGTTTAACCTAACTCGCAGTACATTACGGAGGCAAAAAGGGAAGTAGGTCTCCTCTGATAGTAAATTGTTTATCGTTGATGAAATAAAGGATGTGAATTTAAAATTGCATAATAAACTGTGTCACCACAATACAGACGTACATAAGTGCACTTATCCTTCAAAACAAAATATTGCATAAACGATTATTAAAACAATTTATACAATTAAAAAAAAAGTAACAAGTGGACTCAAACCTGTAATGCACGACCTTTTCCCAGCAAACCATGCGCGTTCCCTAATTGTATTGTAGCCAAAACCAACACGAAAGGAGCTTGTTAAAGTAGCTGTTGACTTAAAAAAAACGTAATTGCATACGATGAACACCACGGACCCCAAACAAATGCTTTGATAAATATTCGGGAAAATAATATAAAATTCAGCAGTATGAAGATGACTGCCCTTAGTCAAAAGCGCTCACGATAACGATCATTTAACAAATTGACACCTCAATGAAAATTAAATAAAAACTGTCATATACATACAAGGTGGGAAAAAATTTGAATTCATAATGAATGCGTTACATTATAATGTAACAATGCGTTCCAGTTTTAATTACTATAATTATTGAGACACATTTACAGACCCATTCATTATTGTTTAATTGACTTATTAATTATAATTTAATATTATATTGATATTTACAATAATTACTTGTTATAATAATAATAAATTGAAAAGTAGAGTTCCACTGCTTGTATTTCAGAAACTTTGAATTTTTACAACGCGTAAAATGCGGAGGCAAGCTGGAATACATTTTGTCAGCGATCCCCGAAAACGCCTCCATAATGGAAAACCCAAGTGAAGAATAGCATTTTTACAAAGTTTCGTGAATATCTCGGTTTAGATGCATTTCAGAGCAAAATATTAAGTAATGAACAGTAAAGTGGACTAAATTATCTAGAGAAAAGATCTCATAGTTTTTTCTTGTTAATGGGACGGTTACGGAGTTATAACCTCAGAGCGCGAGGTATACTAGGTATATATTTAAAGTTGTTTATTCTTTTATTAATCCGATTTCTATTTATAGCAAACTTAATCCTCCTCATTGTACACGTACATTTTGCCCCTCCTCCATTGCGATTTTTTGAAATCGGATATACTTTTGATATATTGGTCGGCCATATTGGGTCCGCCATTTTGTTGATAGAATTTATAACTTTCAATTCGTAATCAGTGACTTCAGAACCGCTTGAATACCAATAAATTGTAGATAAAGTCAGACATCTTTTTGATATCATGGTCGGGCCATATTGGGTCCGACATATTGTTTATAGAATTTATATCTTTGAATTCGTAATTCAGCTACCTCAGAACCGCTTGAATACCAATTTTGTATAAAATCAGACATATTTTTCACATATTAGGCCCGTCATTTTGTTTATAAAATTTATAACTTTGAATTCGTAATCAGCGACATCAAAACCTCTCGAATACCAATTTTAAATAAAATCAGACATCTTCTTTACATATTGGTCGGCCATATTGGGTCCGGCATTTTGTTTAGAGAATTTATAACTTTGAATTCGTAATCAGCGAGCTCAAACACCCCAGTGTACCAATTTTTGAGATTTTGGCCAGCTCTTCGTGATTTCATCCCACAGTAAGGTGTTGGTAGATAATTTCAAAGCTCAAGAACCCCAATGTGCGCAAAGAGGAGCCAAGAGGACGAAATACATACATATACGGCTTTGAACCTTCTGTGTCGATTTTTATTCAAAGCTCAAGAACCCTAATTTGCGCAAAGAGGAGCCAAGAGGACGAAATACACACAAATACGAATTTGAACCTTCTGTATCGATTTTTATTCAAAGCTCGAGAACCTTAATTTGAGCAAAGAGGAGCCAAGAGGGCAAAATACATACAAATATGAATTTGAGCCTCTGCGTCGATTTTTATTCAAAGCCCAAGAACCATAATTTGCGCAAATAGGAGCCAAGAGGACGAAATACATACCTACATACATATATAAATTTGAGCCTTCTGTATCGATTTTTAGGGTTCTTGAGCTTTGAAGCTTTCTCTAACATTTACAATTTCGCAATCTTTTAAAAGTTCTAACTTTTTTTTACTTGTAGGGTTCAAACGATGCGAATCAAGCGATTCTCAATCAATTAGTATAGATTTTATTAAAAAATAACGAAGGGAGGGTCGAGAATTTCTGCAGCCTTTTCCCAAAATTATTGCAAACAATCAAATTTTTATTAAAAAACCTTTCAAGCTCCAAAATGTACCTTCATTGTAACTGCTGAAGATATAGAACAAGTGACTACGAAGAGAAGAGCGGGGGGGGGGCGAGACACGGAGGGACTAGCAGCTTCCGACTGCCATACACAGTGGGGCTGTTTATTAAATGTAAAAATCGAAAACTGTGCTCAGGTCTCCCCCAAACGTGAATTCATATTGCGGAATAGATTTGTTGTCAATATTATTGAAGAGTGATTGAGTTTCTATAGGATTTCACTCTAAATTCAGTGGTTCGATAGGCTATTGAGCTAATATAAAATATATTGCCACGATTTTAATCATAAAAAATTGATAAAATTTTGGTTCTTTTTTTAATTTAAATTGTAAACGGGGATTTTTCTAATTTTATCTTACGTTGGAGCTATTACGTGCTGGGTAAAAAGAAAAGGTAAAAAGGTGCCCAGACAGTGAAAGTATTTTTGAATGAATTATTGGAATTAATGTGATTATTATAAACTGGTGATTTTGTGTGTAAAGTTTACACAATAAGTTTTTTTTTGAGTAGCCGGGCATATTATAATAAAATAATTGGCGCGTAACACCTGTGTACCTATTGTGTAATTATTTTACTGCACTTTGCTTGAAAGGAGCTGCCAATGCGTAAAACAATGTAGCCAAGTTGGAATAAAATTTAGGATTACATTTATTAGGACCCCTAAAAGTTTTGCACCATTTAGCGACTCTGGATTTTGCCGCCATATTGAAAAACCTAAATATCTCGGTTTGAGTGCACTTTAGAGCAAAATATCATGTTATTAAAAATAAAGTAAACTAAATTATCTACAGAAAACATGTTTTATCTTTTTCTTGTTAATCGATCGGTTAAAGAGTTACAGTCGCCAAAGAGCGAGGTTTAGGTTTCTCATTGGTCTGTGGGTTCAGAAATATTTTTATTCTTCAGTTCGTTTAAAAAAACTTTTTTAACTTTTTTAAAATTATTATTTGAAATTATCAACAAAGCACAAACGGTAAATATTAAAGAAAGCGAATACAGAGACGGACCGTGGGAAAGAATGAATCCAGCCCGAGTTCATGAGGGATGGGGGGTGTAATAACAAGAAATGAAAGTACATTTTGCACATTTGACGTCACTTGACTCCATTTTATCATTAAAAAAAAAATTTTAATCTTAAGAATTGATTAACCCCCCCCCCCTGCATTTGTCGTTATCCGTATGATCAAAAGTTACGCATCACTTTTTCGTTTAGCTTCTTTTATTTTTCTGGGCAGTTTGGATATTAAACAAATGCAAGCTAAGAATCGAACCGGTTTTAGAGCATGCGAAGTTGGTTTCCCAGTTTGTGTGGTCGCTGGTTTAGTAACCTACAAAGTAATTATTAGCAATTAAGGAAAAATTTATTTCCTTATTTCATACAAAACTTGTCGATTACAAAACATTAATTTTTTTTGTTGTTACAAAGTTAATAAATTAAAATAAAACGGCACCAACGCATTTATTTAATTAGGTACAGGGAAACGCAAAATTTCACCGTACCATGACAACATTTTTTAGACGAGAAAGCATTTACAATTTTTTTTTGTTATTAACACATTGCAATCTTTGTAAACATTGTTATAATAAATTTCTGAATGGATTAACATTTACAATTTTGGGTAACATGGTGTTTGGGCATGGTCCCGATTTCACGCATCCGTGATCACAGCAATAAGTGTATGTCAATTAACCTAATATTTCCAATGTAATCTTCTTAAATCAAAAAATCATAACTATAATTAAATTTAAATTAATTTACTTTGAAAAACTAGACAGAAACTTGCAATCATGACCCCCAAGGTTTATTACTTAAATTGATGTAAAATAATGGAAATATGCTTGTTTAAAATAAAAATCAGAACCTGCTACATCATGATTAGATAATTCAAAATTCGAGTTTTATGGTACAAATAATATTTCATAACATTTTAGTTTGTGTCACTCATTATGGACAGAAACAACGGCAGTTTTGAGTTGTTTTTATTGCTCGTGGTAATCCGGCAAGGAACGCCCAAACGCGTCGCATTGGTAACAATAAACGGCACGAACACAGACACAGGTTTAAAAAAGATCACCCAGTTAAGTAATGCTAAGCACGATTTACAAAAACTTTAGAAAAACCTACCTGAGCAAATTGTTTCAACACTGACATGGAAAGTACCTACTTGGCACCTCAATTTGACGAACGCAATAATTTTTTTATTGACGGCACGCATGTGACCTTATATATGATTTTAATTGACTGACATGAAAATAATTAGTATTTTCTAATTTGCATTTTGTAAAGTGTAGCGTCAGCAGTAAGTGCCTATAAATATGAACAATACAAATACAAATGTATTTATGCATGCGACTGCAAAATATTAATTTTTTATTCAATAATAATTAAACTCACATTAACGTCAATTTAAATTATTGTAAAATGTTTTATACTGGATTTTTTGTAATAGTTCCGGTAACAAATCCAAAGAACCGAATCGACCTTGTAAGAAATCCGGGTAAGCTTAAATTTAGTCGAAATTGTGTATTTGAGTGTATCCGAATAACAAACCCCCCCCTTCAGAAAAAATCTTCTAAAATTCCATAAGAACTTCTGAAAAGTAGAAAAACTTGCCCGAGTTAACATAAAAATCCGGACAGGCGGCAATTTTTAGACATGTGTATTTGACTATTTGTCCTCTTTATGCCCAGTTTCAGCAACTTTAATTTAGGAATGGGGAACATGCATGAAAAAAAAAATTTAGTTAAAACAGTATTTTCCGATTAATCCTATATATTAAATATCAAATCAGCAAAAATAACTTCTATTTATTGTATATTGTTATAAATAATCCATTTTAAAATTCAATAATAATTTAAAATAAATCATGTGACCTTAAACGCAACGAAGTCACCGGCACAATAACAATAACCTCACTTTCATGTTTACTATACTCGTGTAAAGTACTTTTTTAACTTTCTTGTTTTTAATTGATTTAATTATGATAAATAACAGCTTTTAACACTAACAAACTTCAACTTTCAAAGCACAAAACCACAGAAAAATAATATAAATGAATGTAAAATTAAACTGTGACGTCACACGTTCTGTGGCAAATTGCGCGGGCGTTTCCTTCAATTCAAATTGACGGATTTTTAAATATTTTTTAAATTATTATCAAAACGAAAATAAATAAATTAAATAGCATTAATTAGTATATTTAGTTATTTTTGATCCAACTACGCTAAAAAAAAAATTTATGCATCTTCCCTATTTAATCATAGATTAAATATTTAATTTTAGATTAAGTCCGATTTGGGTTTTAGCAATATAATTTTTAACACAGGTTAAATTTAATCAATGATTAGCGTAATCATAGATTAAATCTGTAGTTTGGGTTGTAGCAACGTTAATTTATGCTTAACACAGGTTAAATACCCAAAGTATTTAATTACTAGTTGACCAGTGATTAAAGTTAAATTACCAAAAACCTAACCTCCTTTTATTATAGAAAAGTGTGTAAATACGCAATTAATATAAATTTGACCGTCTCATACAGAGAAAACCAGAGAAAAAAATTATTACAATTTTGTTTAAAATGTTTTTTTCAAATTCCAGGCGTGATAGGTGCCATCGACTGCACACACGTGCGGGTTAATTTTTAAAGCTTTATTAAATTTACAATAAAATAAAATAAAAGTTTAATATTTTTTTATGAGCACCCGAGTACTTTTTGAGAAAAAAATTCAGTTATTAACAAATTAACAATTTATTTATCAATATCACGTAATTTTACATTTAGTAGCCGCAATTGTCTTCCTTCTCTACTTCTTATAATTTTTTGTTCTTTTCTGTGCCATTTCAGTAAAATATATGTAAAATATAAAATATTTCAATGAACTGTATTCACAGAATATAGGTTATAAACCTCACTTGTTGATAATTTTCGAACTAATTGAACTACTTGCATAGTATGAAGTAGGCGTGGTTGTCGTTTCAGGAGTACCACCATAACTATTCTACACATAATCCGAGATTAACTAATTACATATTAGAAAAGGTTGCTACAACCCATTCAAAATTTAACAACGGATTATTTTTAATTTGTGTTAACTAACACAGGTTAAGGTTAAGGTTGCTGAAACCGGCCCTTAATATTCTTAATCAACCCCCCCCAAATTTCTTTAAAATCTCCAGTCGATTGCTTCTATAATTGGGGATTTTATCGCCGCTAACGTGGTTTTTCGCCATTAACTCGATTAATTTCATTTTATAATGGAAACAATCCTCGTCAGGTCAAAATTGAAGAACATATAATTCTCTTCTTCTTCAGTTTCCTCTTGACAGAGGAGTCGTGATCTCAGGTTCACCACCTTCCATTGTTCCGTTTATTCCTGAGTCGCTTCCGCTCGTCAAACTACATAAGATCAAGTGGCAAAAACCCTCCAGAACCATTAGATTAAGTTGGAAAACCGTCAAGGTACATTAGATTAAATAAAAACAACGAATTTTAATCTTGACAACTTTCAACACTTATAACTCTGTAAATACGCCAGTTAGAGCAATGAATCTTCTTCGAGTCGCTTCCTCTCGTCAAACTACATAAGATCTAGTGGCAAAAACCTTCCAGAACCATTAGACTAAGTTAGAAAACCGTCAAGGTACATTAGATTTAAAAAACAACGAATTTTAATCTTGGCAACTTTGAACGCTTATAACTCTGTAAATACGCCAGTTAGAGCAACTAATCTTGCTCGAGTAGCTTCCTCTCGTCAAACTACATAAGATCAAGTGGCTTTTATATTCTAATCAACATCCCTCCCCCAAATTTCTTTTAAATCTTCTGTCGGTTGCTTCCATAATTGGGGATTTTATCGCCGCTAGCGTGGTTTTTCGCCATTAACTCGATTAATTTCATTTTATAATGGAAAAAATCCTCGTCAGGGCAAAATCGAAGAACATAAAATTCTCTTCTTCTTCTTCTTCGGTTGCTTCTTAACAGAGGAGCCGTGATCTCAGGTTCACCACCTTCAATGGTTCCGTTTATTGCTGATTCTTTGCTGGCTTCTCTTGAAAGATGCTGTAGAGAGCTATTGGTGATCACTTTCACTTGATCCGACCAACGCTTCGGGGATCGACCCCTTGGTCTAGTTCCCTCTAGTTTGCCCTGTATTATTAATTTCTCCAAGCCGTCATCCCGTTCCCTCGTTATATGTCCAAAGTATTTTAGTACACATTGATACACAACCTGGTATAGTCTCTGGGGCTCATAAATTTCTCTAATAATGAACACATTGGTGATTTTCGCAGTCCGAGCCGTAGCAAGAGTGAGGCGACTGAGGCATTTGCTCTAGCTCCATCGCAATGGGGGCGCCAAACCTTAACAAATCCCAATAAAAAATAGTTTAAAATTTTTAAAAAGATAAGAATCTTTGGGGGGGGGCGCATAAATATATTTAAATTTGACTGAATTCGAAAATTTGACCGCGATTTTATTGGTAAAATCGCCTAAAATTCCCAGCCGGCCTTTTCCCCAAGACTGGAATTTAATCCCCTACAGTAGTTTTTCGCCTATAACTCGCTTACCTTAATTTTTAGAGAAAATTATCATTAAATCAAAATTGAAGAGTACAAAATTCTCTATAAAACAGATTCACAAAATTTGGCTACATCATACTAAGTATTTATGAAATAAAAATAAAATCCAGAGAAAACAATTTAAAAGGTTTTGAATAATTCATATTCTGAATAATTATTTCGTACATTTAAACTTTACCATCGATGGTGAACAAAACAAAACGAGGTTTCAGGATTTACTTCAGATCTGAAGTAAATCCTGAAACCTCGTTTTGTAGAGAATTTTCTCCTCTTCAAATTTGGTCCAATGATATGGCAGGGGATTATAGGAAAGTTGATTCCAACTACGCGTTCTTTTTCATTTCCCTTTAACTGACTGGGTAACCGGTAAAACTATCACGTTATCATCGCGACAGTTATTCAAATATAATTAAATTGAAAAGAAACATTCCTACCGATAAAAAGAATCTCCATATTCGGAGGTGGAGGGGATTCCGTTACGTTACCATGGAAACGGTGATTCTGACATTCATACTATGCGTATTTTAAATGAGATCTTTAGAAGTTCCCAACGATAAAAATCGATATTACACGACCGGGGGGTCTGGGGGACACTTGCCATTATTCAGAACCATCAAAATTTATTATTTTTCGTTGAATCTTTTGCAATTTTCTTTTGTAATCCGGGAGGGGGGGGCAGCAGGTGATATTTTTCATAACTATCTCAGTACCGTTCTTCTTAATACCAAGGAACGTAAAAGTGAAAGTTTTCCTTTTGCAATAAATTAAGTGTACCTGGGGGGTATGGAATACCCCCCAGCCTCCCGGTCCCGGCAGCCTAAATGAGTTCATGATAAGCATCCATTTGTTTCCATTACTCTAAGCGAGCGCCGTAGCAAGGGTGAGGCGACCGTGGCTTTGCCTCAGGCGCCTTCGCAATGGGGGCGCTAAACCTCGACAAAACTTAATAAAGAATAGTTTAAAATTTTCAAAATGATAGGAATCTTTTGGGAGGGGGGCGCATATATTCAAATTTGCCTCTGGCGCCAGAAGAGCTCGCTACGGCGCTGTGCGCAGCATTCTTCTCCAGCACCACATCTCAAGTTCTCAAGTGCGTAGATTTTTCTCCGATCTTGCATCTTGCATTGTACAACGCGACGGAGAAGACCAACGCTTTCACCAATAGTTTTTTAGTATTAAGGGTGATTGTTTTGTTTTGCCATGGTCTTTGCAGACTTCTGACAGCATTTCTTGTCACTTCGTAGCGCCTCTTGATCTCTTGAGTGCTTCCACCATCATTCCTTATGAGTGCTCCCTAGTATTATAGACCGCGTTCGGTTTGGAACTATTTTCGCCTTCACGCCTTGACGCTAAAAGCGTGCAAAATTTGCGTTCGGTTTGGAAAATCCGAGCTTTGAAGGCGTTCCAAACCGAACGGGGGTTAGCGCTATGGTGTTTAAAATTTAAACTTGAGGTTGTATTTTAACCTAACTTATTTGTTATAGCGTGTTGAGCGTGTTTGATTCGAGATTGTGCGAACTTTGATTTGTATTTTGAACTTTATTAGTGTTTAATACAAAAGTTGTGATCGAAAAACGACTGGTGCGTAAAAACAAATAATTTTATAAAAAAATAAACAAAAATTTAAATTCAAAAATTAATTTTAAATTTTACCACCGCAGCGCCGCGCTATTGCTGCCCGACCTATTTCAAGAAAGCGTTGAAAGCATCTGAAATGGGCGGAGCTATAGCGTTTCATGGCGAGTAAAAGTCCCAAACCGAACGGGCAAAAAGTGTTTGTTGGCGCCACGAAGCGAAAATAGCTCCAAATCGTACGCGGTCATAGTTATATACCGGTTAACAACGAAATAGCACGAGATCTGCCGAATCTGTGGGTTATTATTGTTGGCTCGATAAATCAAGCCACAATTGCGGCTTTCATCTTCTAGCCGCTTCATAAGCAATGTCAATTCTTCGGCTGAGTTTGCGAAGAGGACGATTGCTTATCTTTTTTGCCTGCAATGGTAAAACCGTCGTTCCGTTTTTCTAAAGTCCTCCTCGTGACGTAATATTCACCATAGGTATGTATTAAACAACAATAGCGACAGAATACATCCCTGCCTTGCCCCTCTTTCAACTCTACATGGATCAGAGAGTCGGTAGTCTATTTTAATTCTTTCAATGCTCTTCTTATAGAGTTCTTGTATCAATTTGATTATGTGATTTGGTTTTAATTTGGAATTAAATATTTTTGAAAATTAAATTAAAATCTAAGAAAATCAAGAAGAAGTTTGAAAAATGCTTCGCAAAATATAACAATTATTATATCAATAAACAAAAATTGTGAAATTTTAATTGAATTCGTTTAAAATAAATTAAATACAGCAATGACATTGGTTGATATAAATAATTGTTTGACATTAGCATTCAATAGTTAATTTTTAACTCTACCATATCTCGTTTACTGGGATTTTTATGCAAAAACGGATAAGAACATGTTTTAAGTAAATTTTATATTAATATAATTTTATCGCAAAATTAACCGTTTTCGAAAATATCGTGACCATATAACATTTCGCCCTATTATTTAAACCGATTTGCCTGAAAAACAGTTATTCCAAAATTTTTCAAAAATCACCTGCATCAAAACAACTTCACCAACTAAACTTTATAACATCATTACTAGGAAATTTCTAATACTAATTGAAATGATAAAAATCAACCTAATATTTACTATGCATTTTAGATTACCTACCTTAACATAAAATACCTAGAAAGCAAATAATTTTTTATGACGATTTGATACGTTGCACTGTACTTAACTTAAGTAGAACTTGTACTTAACACTACTACTTTTATAAATATTATACTATAGTATATGACGTAAAACCTGGCATTCAAACTAATCTTTACATCAGTATAATACAAATTATGAAAATCACACGTTTGATTAAGTTTTAATTAAATCACCAGATCCGCAGTATACCGCGTATAAATTTAAACTTGTACCTACAGTGTAAGATCCCGTCAGATGCACAACATTAGCTTGTGTGGATGGGCACCAGCTTTTGCACGAGGATTTGCTTGTTTGTTAGGGCTCAATCATTCCTTTCTGTTCTTGATGTTGATGTAAAGGCACCATTTTTGGTCAGCAGTAACAATTTGGGACAAAAAGGGCCGATGTTGTTGACGAGCTAAACGATGACGAGCAAGTAAAGAAGCACAAATGATAACACGCTGATTTTTGTTGTTTTCGCTCAAAACGTATGGTACCCAAACACCCAACTTTTGAACTTTGCCCATGAAATGCAAATGTTGTACAATAGTTGATTGGTCACAATTCATGGATTCATGGATGATTCAATGGATCATCACTAATTAAAGCATTTAATCGGTCTTCATCAAAGCCGGATGGTCTCCCGGAACGTGGGAAATCATTCATATCAAAATGCCCCTTTTTGAAACGAGAAAACCATTTTCGTGCAGTACTTTCCACGATGGCGTTCTTTCCGTAAACGGTACAAATAGTTCTAGTGGCTTCCGCTATTACTAATAAAATAGCGGATTTTACAGAAGGTCTAAATAAATTAAAAAAATTTAATAATAAAAATGAGACAGCGCAGACAATCTTGTAAAAACCAGGCCAGACAGACTGAAATTCCTATAAATTGAAATCGTTACAAGAACAAAGTCGTCCATTAACTTGATGTTCGAATCACAACTTCCGGAACGAAGAAAATATAATTAAAAAGTGAAGAACAACAAGATTTCGTTATTCAATCACTTCTGCTAATAAAAATGTTAATACCTATCAGATTAATGACCACATCATCAAGATGTGCTACTTACACCATAAAGCATTCGATCATAACATTAAATTTAATATGCTTAATTTACTTTCTAAAGTCTAAACATAAAATTTTATCATAATACTTATTATGCTTCTAACTACATTATTATAGTTAGAAACCTAAGTTGGTGTATAGAAAATATTTTTATTAATTGTCTTCTTCTTTTTGAAGCACCGTATCCGCTCAACGAACGTTGGCTGTCAATTTGACCGTAGCCAAGATGACTGACTAGAGAAGAAATTTAATGGGATTGTTTCCCCGGCCAGAAAATTTCATTTATAATTTAAGCTGTCATTTTCTTGACATAACCTAAACTAATAATAACCAAATCTAAGAGAGGATACAAACAAACAAATAATATAATTCGGAAAGTCCTTTAGTAAATCTTTTAAAACTATGGAAGTAATACTAACAATAATTTTTTATTGTTTAAAAAAAAAAGCAAGCACGGGTCTCAGACCTGCCATAAGATGAAGAAGGAGATTAAATACCGCAATAAAGAGTTAATTTAATTCGTGATAGATTAAATTTTGAATTAAACTTTCAATTAATCACACCTGAACTTTTGGATAAGTTGTTAAAACGTTGAGTTAGAATACCTGTTGTTTATCTACTGTAAAATTAAACGTCTTGATCTAAAATCATTTTGAGAAGATATTGCGCTAGATGCATAGGCAAGGATTACTACAGATCAGAAGATTTTTTGTCAATAAAAACTGAAGGATATTATAATATGATTTTTATCCTTGGTCTCTCCAGCCGAACCCTAGCTTGTTTCATTCTTCTTTTGGGACATAATTTTCAGCTCTTGCTTGACTTTCAATATTGTTCTTTTAAGTCCAATCATCTGAATGCACTTTTCTTATTTTCATCTTCACTTCTGCCGACATGAAGACCTCGTAATTTTCAACTGTTATTTTCCATTCCATTTTTAAGCTTATATTATAATTTATTAAATTCCTAATGACTTCTTTTTACATTATAATGTGGCGATCAAATAACTATAGCTAAAAACAACTTTTCAAACCAGAAAGGTAGCTGTATAGAAGCCTAGGAACTGCAGTCATCCGAGTGCCACCTTTTTTTATCTCTACCTAAATTACGCACCAATAATGTTAAAAGTTTTGTAATTGGGGCTTTCCGTATGTTATCCCTTATTACATATTATAAAATAAAAGCTATTTTAGTTATTATTAGCAATGTTAAAAATCTGCTCGCTACTTGCTCGGAGAGATTTAAAATTTACAAAACCCCAATTATTAAAACACTATAATTTTTTTAACTATCAGGTTCAAATAATGGGAATAGAGGTTCGTTGAAGCTGAAACGATTATCGAACGATAAGTATTAATTTTATTAAAAAATCATGATGGAAGGGGTTGGACTAGCATTTCTACGGATTCTGTCAAAATTATTAAAAACCTTCAAAGCTTCGAAATGCTGCGGTTTAAACCATTTTAGTGGAAGTTCAACCGTTTGATACTAATTTCGTTCAAAAATTCGTGATTGGGGGGGGGGACGAAATGTACCTATTTAATAATGAAGTTACGAGTACTTTTACATAATTTATTGTCAAAATCTCAAAAGAGATCGCGAATGGCCGAAACTTGGTAGTTAAGTATAAAATAATATAGAAAAGAGAAACGAAATGCCCGTCAATTTTGTTAAAAAATTAGAAAACGAATAATTTGGGGAAAAATGGCACCTGTTTATCGATTATTTTATAACTGTAATTTTATAGAAATTTTCAGTGTTCGTAATCAGGATCATTATAAACTCGTCAAAAACTATCTAAAGAAAGCGGTTCCTATTTGAAAAAATTTGGATGAGTGTCATCCATCTAATACGGAAGACGGCAATGATCAACATTAAAAGTTGAGCAATAATTCAAATGACGTCACGTGCCCCTAAAATTTTTTCAAAAATTATAGATATATCTTCCGAGATTTTCATGTTATTCCATTCTGGATGAACACATTTCAGCCATGAATGATGAACGGTTTAATTTACGAAAAAACGACAAGGAAACAAAAAAATTAAATCGGGGGTAAAAATAATTGTTTGAACACGCCGAAATTATATTATGGTGAATTTTTTCAGGTTTTTAATTTCATGTTCCATACTATTAAGTAAAATTTGACGCATTGGCGAACATCACAATTTCATCTCCAAATTGGCGAATCGATAGGATCACTCCCAACTTCCAACCAAGGACAACGAAAACCTTCTTAGATAAATTTTTGTTCTACAAAAAATTCCTTTTGAATTTTTCGGTATCTCGCTTAAATTCCGTAGCGTAAACGATAATCGAAAAACAAGTGCCATTTTTTTCCACAAATTGTGCAGTATTTTTTTTTTTTTTTTTAAATATAGTTTAGCGTTTTTAACTGCAAGGTCATTACGCTGTGCAGTATTTAATTTTCAAAAAAATATATAATTTTCAAGTATGATAGTTTGGATGAGTTCATTGATTACAATACAAAATGCAATAAATTATATTTCGCTGTCGTAATCTGACGTTTAACACAGTTTCACACAAAACCGAAAAATTAAAACTTTCTAACAAATTATGCATTATTACGATGCATCTTTAAATGCCTAGAAAAACTATACTTTGTCTAGTTAAGATGGAAAAATATTATGAAACAAAGTACAAACCTTCAACTCAAATTATTGTAGAACTTAATGTACCGACAATTTATTCAAACGCTTTTACCTTGATTTCTAATATGGCATAAGCAGCCATCGAGAATTATGATGATGGCATTGAATAAACATAAACAAAACCTAATTAACTTTTTTTTTAATTACAGGATGGAATCGCAACCACATCTTCCTTATATATCGGACGAATACATTTATTTGTTTCTTCACGCATGTTATTATAATTTGGATCCAACTAAGCACGCATTGGAAAGTTACTTCACCATAAGGGCGAACGCTCCGTTTGTATTTGCGAATAAGGATGTTAAATCAGAAAAACTGCTTGCCATTGCAAATGTGGCGTAAGTATTCTTTGGTTAGTCTAAACTTTTCTTTTCGTATTGTGCAGTCAACTACAATTTGGACTTTTGGAGCTACAGCTACAGTTTTTTTAGCTTGCTCATGGAGCTGAGAATCTCGAACGAGACACCAACTCATCAGAGATGGTAGTGTGGAACTTCACCCACTAAACTCATCCTGCCCCCTTCCACTGAGTACCGGGTTGGTTTGAAGGGAAACTGCCATTGTCGAGTCAGCTTTTGAGGAATGTCTCTTCCATCTTGGCGACAGCTTCTTTAATAACCCAACCCGGTATTTTTTCGGGGCCCGGCGCCTTGTCGGTGGTTAGTCGTCTTGCCGCCTCCCTAATTTCCACGAGCTCGAACCATCTGCGGTCGCCGAGAGGGGAACATTCGCGGGTCTCTGAACTTCTTGTTCAGGGATCTTAGCGGACCTGAGCTGGTGGGGTCCGATAGGCTTCCCCCGTCTTTTCAGCTTGCCTTGAACTATCTTCTAGGTACAGCTACAATCTGGAAGTTTGGGCCTTCACACCCTCGCACACCGCCACTGAGCTTAGCTGTCTATGGGCGGTCAGCTAAGTAATATCTTCTTCTTCTTCTTAATCTAGGACTACGTCCTGTACTTCCCAACTATAGTGCCTCTGTTCAAGGCACTGTTGGTTCTATGAGCAGTTTGGTTTTTACATCTCAGGTAGCTTGCTAGGCTTGCCTTTCGATGTGCCTGCACCCTGTTTTTTATTGTTATGATGGCAAATCATTAACACAGGGGGACCGCCTGCTTAACGTGCCCTCCGAAACACGGAAGACGGTCAAGAAATTTTTAGACAATACCCGCAGTCGAACCGGGGCGCCTTGCGTTAGCAGTTGATCGCGCTAACGTTCAGACCATGACCGTCTTCTAAGTAATATCTTACGTGATCAATTGGTTGGGGAACCGGAAGAAATTGCTTATAAGCTTTTCAATTGAACCTTGCTGATTTCCAAAATTCTTTTCCTTTTAAAGGTTAAAGAGTAATGGTAGAAGGAGAGTTGCTGGAAAAAGAAGTTATATTGGGCCCATTTTGGAGACTTAAATAAGACCATGTGACCTTGCCAATTTTCCACTTCAATTCCGGAATTAAATGGGTTAGTCTTTAAAGAATCCGTCTTGAACATTTTAACGACACCAAGAAAAACTGTTGAGAACATAAAAAAATGCAAGTATTTCCCACCTTAACTCCCTACAAGTCAAAATAGGTCAAGAGGCAATTTTTCATTTTAAGTAAGCATTTTTATTCTCCAGGTTGCAGATGTATGTACAAGAGTTACCTCAACGATATGAATTAATAAAATTTTATCTTCTGAGATTACGACTTCTTGTTGTGTCGCAATTACTATTATAATTTTTATTTTTTCGTTTGAGTTTTTCCAACGATTTCAATCTCTTGGCTGACTCTTCTATTTCGTACAATAGTTCGTGTAACTTTTGCTTAGACTCTTCCGATTGTTCACATTTTTTTTTCACACACTTAAGCTTTGCTCTTGTATCGATTATTTCATTACCTTGAAAAATTAAAAATAAATAAACAACTTTTAAGATGATCTTACGTACTCTTCGAGGACGGCCGTCTGCTATTTTTGGAAACGCAACCGCAATCATAATTTGTAGTTTTGGTGCTTGTGGAAAGAATTACTTTAGTGTAAGTTCGAGATTGACATTCTGGTTCGATTGGCTTTTCGGCAGATTCTGGAGTTTTGGGCTTTTGTGGTTTACATTTGGGCTCTGGTATTTCATCAAACGGTGTAACAAGAATGCATTTCTCAGGTTCTTTAACTTCTCTCGTGTTAGATCTCATTCGTATCAATTCTTTATATTTTTCTCTTTCGTCGATTAATTTTGCAAGTTCCTGTGCTGGACTCTTCATGCCTGTACATTAATAAGAAGTAAATGTAGATCGTGATGAAGGCAAAGAAACCTACCCTTAATAGAAACGGCTTTCCATTCCGTGTGTCTCATTATACTTCTACCTTGCTTCAATTTAACCCTCTTAATGACTTCATCAACTTTGCAAATTTCTGGATCCTTTTTCACTTTATCTGAAATATGCACCACTTTTTTTCCATCATCTGCAAAAAAACAAATAAAGTCCCCATTTTGCACGATCAACACTAGTTTACCTTTTTTCGATTTCGTCGAGTAAGCAATCGAACTGGCTGAAAAAAGTTACCAAATTAACACTACTTTAAGTTTAACTCCAGCAACTAAAATGGAAGAAAATTCTCAACATACAGTTCCATTCCAGTTGCCGTCTTTTATTCGTTTACCTTGAACTGGCAATTTCCGATTCACGTGTGTCTTCAAAGAAGAAACCGTGTGAAAATCTTTCTTGATGAAAGTTATCGGTTTGGACGGCGAGTTCTTCTCTTCGTTGTTCTTGGTCGTCGCTTTAGTTGCCTTTGGTTCCGTTTCTTCTGGTTCTATCGTTTCGGTTTCGTGCTCGGATTCCTTAATTTCACTGTCTTCATCATAAATTTTGGCAGTATCGTCATCCATTTTTGTAAAGCTTAGTTTTCGTATTTTTTTCGGTCTCAAATTGAACATTTCAGTTTTATATTTTTCACATTCTGCCTTGTTGTTTTCCCTATCGTGAGTTACAACTAAATTTAAAATCCCTAAATCGGAAATTTCACAGTTGGGCTGGCTAAGGTAAGACCTTATATGGAAAGGCTGAAGATTTTCTGAGAATTGTTTGGACGTAGGTGTAGAAAACAGATTCGAACATAACAGTTGAGTGTTTAGCATATCGACGTGTGACGTTGCTAATGCTTTGTTGCGACATAAAACGTTTGGTTTGGGCACTTCGAAGCTGGTCTGGTTTTTCCTTAATTCGGTTAAGTTTTCCATCGCAATATTGTCTGGACTTTCGTACCATGCAGGCAAATTCGAATCTACTGCAGCTGGGTTCGAATAATTTTCGCAGGACAATATGTTCAAATTTGGCTTCGCTGTTTTGTAAGATACATTTGAAAGTTTTCGTTTGGAATCTTTGTAGGGATCGCACGGTTCCACTTTAGCGGGTTTGCTTGAAAGTCCTGATGGTCTTTTGGATTTAGGTTTTGCCCAATAATTAGACATCTTAATTTTTGGTTCTGTTTGTGGTTCGTCTAACGATTTCGCTTTCCCTGGTATTTCACGTTTCGGTGGAATTTTTGAGCGAGCTGTGGCCGTACTGTTTCTCTTTACTGGGTAACTGACTACGTGTCGATCTCCCTTACCTGGTAGGAACTTACTCTTTCGTCTTCTATTCCTATAGGAGCTTTTATCGACTTCTTTACAAATATCAGCTACGCTGACGACGGGCAATGGAGATTTTGGAGGAACTTTTGGCTCAATCACTTCTTCGTCCATGTTTTGAAAGGGTACATATTTTCCTTTCTTTGCTGTTACTACATTTTCAACGTTATCTATATCTGGACATATCACTTCGACAATTTTGGATTTACTGTTCTGGTTCTGTTCATAAGTTTTAGAACGTTTAATGGGAGGCTTTGCAGGTGGCTTTTTTTTATTGTCCACGTCTCTTCCGTAATTTGACATTGGTCGAACATTAACATCCATCAGCGAATGTTTGTAGTTATAAAGGTAAGGTGTCAACCTCTTTTGTTCTTCCAAATCAACATGAGTAATTTCCACCTTTGTGCTGGATTTTCCCGAAGAGTAAGGTACGATCTTCATTTTCATATTAGGTATTGGTTTAGCCAATTCATCTACCGTAAGTTTGGAGGGTTGAGATTTCTTACCGAATATTTTTTTAATCACATCTTTCAATCTACTGAATTTTCGATTGGGCACGCTGCAGTTACTGGTATTTGTTTTGCTACTATTTTTGATGGATGTCGTTGAAAATTTACGTTCTTCGAGACTTGTTCTCGACTTTCTGGTAGAACGGCTTTGCCATTCTTTTACTAAATCCAACTTATTGGACATGTATGAAATTTGGGCGCGTCTAATGAGGTACGGGGTTGGTGAAACGCTTCTTTGCAGTAGTTCGATGATCCCAAAACTGTTTACCGGACGGCATGGTAAGGATTTTGACCTGTTTTGGTAGTTATTGGGGTTAGCATGGTAAAATAGGGGTACGTTGTTTTTAGGAGTGGTTGTGAAGGTTTTCAATACTTGATTTGGATATTTCTAAAGGAAAAATTATGAGACATGAGTAAAATTGGATTTAATTGCTTACGCTTGAGTTTAGAACCGTTAATTTAGTGATTAAGTTCATCGCGTTGAACTTAAATTTAGATGAAACTGCTAATTTGTCACGTTTTTGACTTTGATGGAAGCTAACTACGGTTTTTTTTAGATACACAGCCAAATTGCCGCAAGAGACCCCGGAAGGTTATCGAGTTCTTATGTACATGCTCAGAGACGTCGATCCTGCACTGTTCAATTTTATCGAAGTTATTAAGGGTTTTTGTATGTACAACGACACCGTGCTGTCTGAAGATAGCTTAAAAGAAGGGTAACACAATTTTATTTTAGTTTCTTTCAACTAAAATTTTAATTTTAGTTATTTGGTGGTATTCGATGCGAAACACGTAAAATTTGGACACATAGCCCGCGTTAGTTTCCCAACTTTGAGAGCGTTCATGTCTTACATACAGGTAATAATTGTCGCTAATTAGTGAAGGTCGGTTAAACATAACTATGAAAGTCGAATAAAATAAATAGTATAATATAGAATTTTTTCTTTCCGTTTTATACAGGATGTTCTAAATTTTTCAGGACGCACATCCTGCCCGTTTAAAAGGCATCCACGTGTTAAACACACCATCCTTTATCAATCAAATTATGCGACTTATAACGCCGTTAATTAAAAACGAATTAATAGGATTATTAAAATTCCATCGAGGTAAATTAATAAAAAAATTTTGAATGACAAAATAATAATATCTTTAATAGGAAACCTCCCCGAAGGAATACCGCAAGAAATACTACCCTTGGAATACGGTGGTAAAGCACGAAGCATCGAGGAACTTAATCAAGAAATGTTCGACTTGAGAGAAAAATATGCAGAGTGGCTTAGAGAATCTGAATCTTTTATAGCCGATGAATCAAAACGAATAAAGAAGAATTCTTGGTGGTCGATTTTTAACAGTAACAGTGACAATGAAATCCAAGATATAAATTCGGAAAAGCTGGACAAGATTGAAACTCCGACGTTTAAAAATTTAAATTTTGATTAGGAAGTTCTAAGTTATGTGGTTGTATCTGTAGAAAATAATTAAATTGTATGTTTAATTTATAAATAATTTGTAATTTAGCGTAAAATGTGTGCTAATCGTAGTTAAGGTGTTTGTAAAATTATTTCCTTTTTATACGTAACATGGGGATACTTGAAATATGGGTGTACTTTGATCGACACCTTCCCTTCGGTTGATGGCATCCATTTCTCGTTGTACAGTTGGTAGCGCTCTGTATCCACCTCATTCTTTTATTACTAACTTGAAATAATTAAATAACTAAAGTCGACTAGCGATCACTGAAGGAACATGGGCACTACCAACCGCACAGAAATTAAGTATCCCCGTTTTAACGGTAAATAATTTTTAAGTTACCAAAGTTAAGCAATATGGTGGTCATGGCGAAAAGCTAAGCTTTCCACTCATCCAATAGATTTAAAAAATTTTAATTGTACTAACTGATTTTTTTCTTTGCAACTTCATTCATAATTAAATTTTATAAATCAAATTATTATTTTTTTTATTAAAAGTGAAGGGTATTCGATGCTTTATTTTACGTTTATAGGTAGGTCGACTTTTATTCGTCGAAATTTGTTGCTATCCAACTTGTGCCTCAAAACAGCCTGGCGACGATCGAAAACGATACGTTTAATCTCGTCGCCAGTTACCTCGAGGATAGACGCCTCTTAATAGGCGATGGGGAGCAGGAAGAAATGGAGGTCACAAGCGGAGTCCCCCAGGGCTCGGTTCTTGGACCGACGCTCTGGAACCTCATGTACAACGGAGTGCTGCGTCTGAAGCTCCCAGACGGATGCACCACCGTGGGCTTCGCGGACGACCTCAACGTAGTGGTCGTGGGCAAGGACGTGGCGGAGATCGAGACATCGGCGACAGAGGCGCTCGAGACCATCTCCGCCTGGGTGAGCGAAAGAGGACTCACCCTAGTCCCTGAAAAGTCGGAGGGAGTACTTCTCAGCGGAAGAAGGAAAGTCTCCAAAGTTCCCTCCGACTAAACGGAGTTCCAATTCCATCTAAGGACTCCGTAACCGTTCTCGGCGTCAAGATCGACAAACACCTGAACTTCGCCGAGCACATCAGGGACGCGTCCGCAAAGGCAGGAGCAGTGACGACATCGCTTGCCCGCCTTTTGCCCAACATGGGAGGCCCTAAGCAGGCCAAGAGAAGAACCCTGGCCCTCGTGACGCAGTCGATCATGCAACATAACTGTATGCGGCACCCGTATGGCACGAGGCGCTGAGGGTTAGCAGGAACGCGCAGAGACTGCTGAGCGTCCAGCGCAGAATGGCGCTGCGCGTTTCCTGCGCTTACAGGATGGTCTCGCTCGACGCGGCCCTCGTTCTGGCGTCGATGCCCCCCATCGACCTCCTCGCACTAGCAAGGAGCAGAACCTACGACGGAGTGGGGGGTGCCGGAAGCGAGGTGGCCGAAAGTTGGCAGGCCAGGTGGGAGGAGGCAACTTGCGGCTTGTGGACCCGCCGACTCATCCCCAACATCAAGAGATGGGCCGAGAGGCGGCATGGACAGGTGAGCTACCACCTCACACAAATGCTGTCAGGGCACGGCTGCTTTACGTACTACCTGCATCGATTCGGCATATTGGGAAGCCCCAGGTGCAGGTTCTGCGACGAAATCGATACCGCGGAACACTCCCTCTTCCAGTGCTGGAGATGGGAGCGCGAGAGAACAATGGTCTCACTTGCACTGGGGTACACAATGACTCCCGAAGACCTGGTCGAAGCAATGCTCGTCGACGAGGCCCAGTGGCAGCGGATAAACACCCTCATCACAAACATCCTGAGGTGTAAGGAGGCAGCAGGAAGAGCCGAACAACGGGCCGCCGCTGCCCATACGGGGGAGGATACCGACACTGAAGATCAGTGATCCGAGGCCAAACACGGTCGGGTAGAAGAGTGGCATGCGAAAGAGCACACGTAACATCGAATTCCATCGCAATGCCCCCTACCCGACCGTCAAACCAGGAGGCCAACCAACGAGGAGGAAAACTCGAACAGGTAGAAGAGAGGCATGCGAAAGAGCACACGTTTCATCGAATTCCATCGCAATGCCCCCTACCTGACTGAGCAACCAGGAAGCCATACATTAGAGCAACTTGGAGGCCCAAACGAAAAAGGCGGGTCTGCACACGATACTGCAGACCCAACGCATCTGCCCGAACATCCAGGGCGGGAGATGTCGAAGATCCCGACATCTCGGACCGAGCATCCCGGAAGAAATGCCTGACGGCGAAACCCGGGTGCTTGGTAGGGGGGAGTTTTAGTCAGTGAAGTCTGACACTATCCACTTCGATTAAGTGGGTGTCTCGCACGAGATTTCTCCTCCCTGCGTCGAGGAAAAAAAAACTTCCACAAAAATTACTCGATTTTATTATTTTGAAGCCTTTTAGAAAGCTGATTGTTTGAGCTAGAAAATTTATTTTCTGAGTTCTTTCTAGAAAACGCATAGTTTTTGTGTTATTTCTAATCAAAGTCAAAAATGAAATCGTAATAATTTTTTTTTACAATTTCATTTAAAATTTATTACAAAACTGAGGCTTTCCAGTTATTACCAAATATTTTCAGGTTATTATATATTAGGGATAACTGGTTTTCTAAAAGTTCTTGGCATTTGAGTGATTCAAAATACAACTAAGGCCCAGTTGTTCAGTATTAGGTTATCTTTTAACCTGAATTATTTTCCGTGGAAACAATTCTTGAAACAATCATTTCTATGGAAAATAATCCAGGTTTTATAACCCGATACTGAACAACTGGGCCTTAGTAATTTAAAACAAAATTATAGGAATTAGGACGTCAGTTTGTGGGTGCCCAATCTTTTTTCTTAAAAAAATAATAATCCGATGTTCTAAACAATTGCTTTTATTATTTTATTGATTACTTACTCTTTTGACAACGGTTATGGTTTAAATCTTAGCGAGATCAACTGCTAATGCAAGGTTTCCCGGTTCGACTCTGACTACAGGGTAAAATTTCTTGACCGTCTCCGTGCTTCGGAGGTCACATAAAGTCGTCCTTCCCCTGGTGCTCCGTCTATCCGCGGAGCTGCATTCTGTGAAATAAATATGATATGTAAAAGAATGCATGGTCGGTTAAGGATTTGAAATCCCGGCTTCGAGATTTGGATGAATAATTGAAGTATTCGATTAGTGTGAACGTAACAGCGCAGCGTAATTGGTTGATCAATTTTCTTCAGAAAACTTTCTTGTACTTGGGAAAGGTGGAAGCTGTAACCTCAAAATTTGGTCCTTATGACCAATACAGTTTCAGATTGTTATTATAAGATCGATGCTCCTAGAAAACAAAATGCTGGAGGGGGGGAGGTATGTAATTAAACAATCAAAATTCAGTGGTAGCTCACGACTTGTTTCAATTGTTTTCGATTTTGGATAGGACACGTGCCCTTATGCCCTTTAGGACCATTTGTATAACAACAAATTATTTTCTAGTGAACTGGTTAATGTAAATTGCGAACTCTGCTGAGACCTGGAAAGATAAAAGAGAGGTAGCTGAAGAGCTACTGAGATATAAAGTGGATATAACGGCACTTCAGGAAATTAAATAGAGGGGGCAGGGAAAATTGTCAATGAACGTTATTCGATGCTATACTCAGATGAAGAAAAACAAGGTAAGAGCGGCACACGCTTAGAGCAATGATACAGGAAAAGAAAACTTCTATAGCAAAATAGAAAAATTATGTGAAACAACTCCCAAAAGCGACATCTTATAATAATACTAGGAGATTTCAATACCCAAAAATCGGAATATTCGCTTAAAAATAGCGTCAAAAACTCTTTATTTCCCATAATTTTCAAAAGTTTTTCGGTCATCCCGAACCCTCTAGCCGGGATTCACTACTTAGATCCCCTACATTACTTTGAAAAAATTTGCCGCAGTCTTCATAAACCATCAGTGCCTCCATCCCCACCCAAAGATGCCTGGAATCAACATTAAACATAACAACTTTTTTGTTTTCTATTTAACTAATTACTTGTTATTAATATGTGTTGAAATTGCTTTTTCATATTATCATTGAAATTTTTTGCAAGTTTTATTTTGACCGTCTCTATTCGGAAGGCAACGGCAATGTAGTATAATCTGTCTAATGCAGACCCTCTGGAAATGACTTGTATACACTTCCCACGGTTCTGAACCCGCGTTAATTAAATACTCAAGTCAAGAATAAAAAGTGTATAATAGAAACCTGGGGTCGGGGGGGGGGTTATTCCATACCCCCCAGCATATTATCATAATTAGAAATATAAAGCATGCAGTATCATAAAACATTGTTCAATATTTACCGTACTTGTGGGATATGGAATACCCCCAGACCCCGCGGTCCCTGCAGCTGCCAATTTTTTAGAACCATATTTGCAGTAAGGGTTTGTGACTTCTTTAATGGTAGGACTCACAAAAATAAGAGGAAAACTATAAATTTATCCTATTTTTAACCGACTTCAAAAAAGGAGGAGGTTATCAATTCGTCTGTATTTTTTTTTTTAATGTTTGTTACCTCATAACTCCGTCATTTATTAACCGATTTTCAAAATTTTTTCACAATTCGAAAGGATATAGTTTCAGATTGGCCCCATTTAAATTTCATCAAAATCGGTTGAGTACTTTGGTTTTTAAATTGAAATAACTGGTAAAAAATTCAAAATGATGAAAAAATTCAAAATATATAAACGTCGTTGTCATAGTTACGTTGCGATTTTGACACTAAAAGTTTAATTAAGTGACATTGACATATAGTCAGTAGCGGCTCGAGAATAGGGGGCACAACTTTGACATAAGAATGTTAACCTTAAAAATGACATTGACATATACTCAGTGGCGTTGCACAATATTTTTAAAATTAGCAAAAATCAAGTTACAAAGTGACAAATGAATTAATTTATGACATTAATGTACATTAACTAAATTAACCTATTTACTTTTAATTTAAATCGCTCAAAATTGGTTATTGCCTTCAATAGTCTTTTCTTATGAATATAAAAAAAGAAGTATATTGATACGACGTTTAGTTTTTTAAATTTGTACAAAAGATTAGAGCCTTCTTTCAACATCATTCCCTCTCTCTCTTTCCGCAGCGCACTCTTAAGGAACGCAAGATTCACTAAAAAGCAAGAAATAAAAAAAAATTTTACAAAAAAACAAAAACCGACTTCAAAAAAATGCGCTAAAAAAATTGCACTAAAAAGTAAAAAATAATTGCGTTATTTTTAGACTTGAATCTACTCACAAAATATAAATTTTTTATTATAATAAAAAATATATAAATTGTTATTTTTGGAGTCGGTGCCAGCCAAGCTGTTAAGAAATTTACAAAATGTATTTGAAATCACATTAATACGACAATGTAGCAATACCGATGTATTTGAAATCACATTAATACGACAATGTAGCAATACCGATGTCGTGTATACCTAGTGGTACTCCGCTACTTCGTTAATACACGTTTGTTAACCTTGGCTGGCACCGACTCCAAAAATAACAATTTATATTTTTTTATTATAATAAAAAATTTATATTTTGTGAGTACATTCAAGTCTAAAAATAACGCAATTATTTTTTACTTTTTAGTACAATTTTTTTTAGCGCATTTTTTTGAAGTCGGTTTTTTCATTTATTTATTTATATAAAATTATTATTTTTATAATTATTTTTAGATAGGTAGTTGTTTTGGATTTTCAATGGTAGGGCACGAACCCATGTGCCATTTAGGGCAAGTTGCCACTGGTGATTAGGATTATTTTATTTTGGTATAGGAATATAAATTAGTGCCGAGGCAGTGCCGAGGTTATAATACCAGATTTTATTCCTGTTACACTTTGTAGTCAAATTAGATTAGTAATAATGCTGCAACCAACCGCATACAATTTTCTAAATCTTCATAGGAATATTTACCCACCAGATAACCGCCGGTGTGGTTTGTGCAGTCACCAATTTTATATAACGTCATTTGCAGTCGGACATCGGGACTCTTTTCAATATGAGAGCATAAAATTGGTATACTAATTTTTGTTTGCAGCGCCGCGCCGTAGCGAGCTCTTCTGGCGCCAGAGGCAAATTTGAATATATGCGTCCCCGTCCCAAAAGATTCCTATCATTTTGAAAATTTTAAACTATTCTTTATTGAGTTTTGTCGAGGTTCAGCGCCCCCATTGCGATGGCGCCTGAGACAAAAGCCTCGATCGCCTCACCATTGCTGCGGCGCTCGCTTAGAGTAATGAACACAAATGGATGTTTATCAGGAACTCACTTAGGCTGCCGGGACCGGGGGGTCTGGGGGGTATGAAATACCCCCCAGGTACTCTTAATTTATTGCAAAAGAAAAACTTTCACTTTTACGTCCCTTGGTATTAAAAAGAACGGTACTGAGATAGTTATGAAAAATATCACCTACCCCTCCCTCCCGGATTACAAACGAAAATTGCAAAAGATTCAACGAAAAATAATAAATTTTGAAGACACCCCGGTCGTGTAATATCAATTTTTATTGTTGGGAACTTCTGAAGATCTTATATAAAATACACAGAATCACCGTTTCCATGGTAACGTAACGGAATCCCCCCTAATTGCCCTTGTCCTTGTCCCCCTAATTGCTCTGGGTGACGAAGAACAACAAACTTTCTACACCTACCTTAGCAAGCTCTTAATCTCAGGATGATTTTTTTATCTTACGTATCTCACGTCAGCAACTCTTAATTAGCATCAGCACAAAAGAAACACAATTTGGTTCAGCTAACAGATTTATTAAACAACAACACATAAATAAAAATGGAACAAATAACAATCAACACAACTAATCAAACAAATCAAATGCAAACTTAAAATTATAAATCAAACTATGCTAACCTTGTTATCTTTCTTGATAAGACGTGGCTATCGTTGCACAACACTATTCACTGGTAATCGCCTGGTCCAATTTGGTCGCCTTTTCTTGGTAGGCTCCTGGCCTGTCACGATTCCAGTCCAAATGCTGCTCTTTGTGTGCTGTCTCCTTGGAAGACACACACGTAACTAACTATCCCTTTGTAGGGGATGTAGTAGCCCGCTCTTCTCAAATTAATTCTGAATTAATTAATTTTGGTGATCGATTCACCTTCAATCCTGGATAGCCGATTGCCCGTATTCTCGCAATTAATAGTTACTATCAATCGTAACTCTTGTTTAATTTGCGACACGACACGTCTATTCTCAAATCTTTATCAATATTGGCTGATATTCAATGCGCGAGTTAACTAAATGAACTTGAACAATAACTAATTTAAACAATTTGGAACAATTCGAACCTCTCCAAATTGTATTGCCTTTGTACTGGGCTTTTATCACATTTCTCTCTTCATTCAAAAACGGGTCACAACAGTATACTACAGTGAGCTCGTAAGGATTGGTACATATTCAATAAAAATTTTCAAAGGGATTTTCTCAGAAAATCCTCGAACACGTAAACCTTATTTTTTTAATGTCACTTTTTCTGTCATTGACATATTTTTGTTGTGTTTTGTTTTTAAGATGTGACGTCATCGTAAATTTTTTTAAATTACACCCCCTATTTTTCTTTACGAATTTTGAAAGATCACAATTATTTCCTAAGAATGAAAATGTTCTAAAACTTACAAAAATGCATTTAATCAATTACTTCAATAAATTTAATGAAAACAATTATTATTATTAAGGTTTTGGCACAAATAATACGAAGAACTCCCCCGCGCTCACTTCTTGGCAATATCCTATCCGCCACTGAAAATCCTGTAAAACAGTTTGAATCGTATCGAGTTGAATTGCCCGAATTTCATTGCGAATTCTATCCTTTAGTTGAACATTGGGTGGCCATTTGATCGTCCCCTGCGACGAATCCATTGGTTGGTAAAAACTCGGTTAAATATTCACCAACGATCACTGCAAAGTGGGGTGGAGCTCCATCTTGTTGGTATCATATCGTGTTGTTGAGCAGATATGGATCTCCATCATTTGGGCATAACACCGCAAGTGCACGAACTAATTCGTATCTTAAAAAGTCAAGATATATATATATTTCACCTATTTATGTCCTTTCAAAAAAAATGGGTCCAATATACGATTACGTACCTACAATATACCAGCCCAAACGTTAAGTTTTTGTGAAAACTGGCTATGAGTTTCCATTTTCCAGTGTGGGTTGACAGGAGACCAATGTCTACAGTTTTGCCAGTAAACTAAAAAATTATATTTATTATAAAAAATTATATTATTTTGGAATCCGTCATCCGCATCCTGGCACTGCAACGTGGGTTCACAAAACTGTAACCTACGGTCAGGAGTATTTTCATTTAGTTCTGAAATCAGAACTACTTTATACGGATGCCATTTCCTCAATTTAAAATATTTAATAACGGAATTCTGAACTATTTGTTGTTTGCCGCCACTTAACGAATGGATAAATGGGGATTTCCTTGAAGATCGAGTAAAATATTTAGCTAAACGTCTTCTTTCTAAACGATCTAGGACGTCTTTCGTATGACCCCCTAACAAAAATGTTTGCTCTATTTTGCTAACGGTGGCACACGTAATGGGTTCCTCGTTAGGATTTTTTTATTGAATAAATTGTAAAATAACCGATTAGCATCAGAATTTCAATTCTTTGCCTTTTAGACAAGTGACGAACCATTTCAAAATAGTTAAAAACATAAAATTGAAATCTAAATGCAATTTAGGCAACGATTAATAAACAAAATATTAAACCATAGATTACAAAATTCTAATTATTGTCAAAACCATGTTATTTTTTCCAGCGCCTTCTTGATAAATAATTGGTAGACTTTAATATTGTCATGAATTTTTGAAACTAGGACTGATTATCTCAAAAAAATCTCTTCAAGGTTATATATAGTTTTTTTACATTTTAATACTCAGAAAATTGTGCTCCATCCCAATCCGGAAAGAAAAATAAGGGTTGCAATTTAAAAAAATTTACGTCGAAAAAAATATCAATGGCAAAAAGTGACATTTCAAAAAATAAGATTGACATGTCCGAGGATTTTCTGAGAAAATCTCTCAAAAATATTTTATGGAATTTATTCCAAACTTTACGAGCCCACTGTATATATGGAAATTATATTAGGGGCCGTCCATTAATTACGTAAGGATGATTTTTGTAATTTTGGACCCCCCCCACGTAAGGGTACATAAGATTGTGGAACCCCCCCTCCCACATCTTACGTAAGGATTATTTAAAAGAAAATTAATTTTGACCCCCCCTCTCCACTCCTAATATTTATAAAATATGAATAATAATCTATATATAATATATAAATAAAATGGATGTATGTATGTTCCCTATAGACTCCTAAACCGTTTGACCGATCGGAACCAAATTTGGCACAGTTATTATGTAGGTTCCTGCGCATGTTTTTGTATTGAAATAGTGCAAAAATTCGCAAAGGAAAGGAAAGTTGATTTTGAGTAGCCTGCCTTCCTTTAAGGAATCTCGATAATCCATTCATGCGCGTCCCTGTGGGACTCAAAATCAACTTAAAAAACAATAATTAATGCTGTCAATCTGTCAACCGATCGACAATGCAAATACGCGTGCACGTGCTTTACGTTACTATTTGACCATCTTAACCAAATTTGGTGTAGAAGTTATTTACAACGCTACGAAAATCATAGGCTACTTTAGAACCTTGGAGTGAGGCCGAAGGCCGAACAACCACGGTCTACACGTATGCCTGCAATACCCCTGAGTGAGGCCGAAGGCCGAACAACCACATCCGACACGGTCTAGATGGCTAAAGGCGGCCGGTAGGCCGACTGTGCCAGCTAGTATATTATACTATTATGCCACTATGTTTAATGATTTTTAAGGCGCTGATACACATGCTACTTACTGCATTATGTAATAATAATAAGTAATAATGCTATTACGAGTATGACGTAATTGTTGTAAAATTACGTCTATTATGTCGTAAAATTACGTCA
Organism: Podabrus alpinus; assembly: GCA_932274525.1. Classification (NCBI taxonomy): domain Eukaryota; kingdom Metazoa; phylum Arthropoda; class Insecta; order Coleoptera; family Cantharidae; genus Podabrus; species Podabrus alpinus. The sequence continues at coordinate 76,513,735 of OW026454.1, read as the reverse complement.
CGATAGCATGCTTTTCGTGCCAGTAATTAGCATGTGTATCAGCGCCTTTAAGTACTATATATTTCAATATATTTGATTTTTTATCAAGTATTATATTTGATTTTTAAATTTAATTTAAAAAAACATTTTAAGAAACTTACGTAAGGAATACGTCGGACCCCCCCTACGCAAGGGTCCGTAAGATATCCAATAACCCCCCCCCAAAACCCTTACGTAATTAATGGTGTTCTAATAAGCGATGAATTTTTTTCAAATTTTTAATTTCGTGTTCACATTGTTTCCATCAAAGTAAAATTGACGATTTCATCTCAAAGTTGGAATATGAGAGGACAAATTCGAAAGACTCTCACGCTTAAACCATTTATCTTAGATATGTGCTCTATTGGACTTTTTTAGATAATTTTATGCTTTACAAGAAATTCCTTTTAAATTTTTCGCTATCTCGTTTAGTTTTTACAGCGTTGACTATAACAGATAAATATACGTAATAGCATTTTTTTTATCAAATTCTTCGGTTTTTAATTTTTTAACAAAATTGTCGGATAATTGAAGACCCAGAAAATTTTATTTCTACTTCTTTATATTATTTTACACTTAGATTTATCCATTCATGATTAAAAAAAGTCACGTCTAAGCACTGGCCTAAATGTGCCTTTTTTAATTTTACTTTAAAATATCTGCGATTTTTAAGTAATTTGCACAATTAACGCCTAACCCTGTATACAAAATTTTTTGTTGGACTAAATCGGAGTTTGCAGGTTCATTAACTTAACGCGAATGAAGCAATCTCAACCTAATGAACGTGATTACTTTTTAGGAGGAAATAAGAAAAGTGAGTAGCTGGGTCACCTGGTTTCCAATTGAATTTTCACGTAATTACCGAAGTTGAAAAATTAATTCAATTTCTATAGATTGCAAAAATTTGAAAAATAAATTTGTGACCGAACCTCGTATATAATAAATAAAATTAATCTCAGATGATATAACTCATAACGACGATATCTCCCCTATAAATCAATAAGCTTTTCCAATTTACTATTTTTCACACTTATCAAAAAAACAAAAAGAAAAATGAATCGCGACTTGGTGTCTTCCTGGCGAATAAAAGTTGCCAAAGTATGGCACGGACCCAAAAGAAAAACTATGGTTTATAGCGTCGACCGCGGATTTATAACTTTTCCTCAGAAAGAAAAGGTAAAGTCGCACTTTTTAATTTTGTTAAAATTTCGTTAATTTTCTTAGTACAACCAGTTGCTTGTCGATCGAATGGCGCGACATCCAATTTGTGCATCTAGCGTCGTCTTATTTAAGTTCTTATTTTAACCGTGGAACGTCAACGTCGCGACGTCTGACGTCAAGACTAAAATAGTAAGGGTTGGGAAAATCAATTTTTCCACGCGCGCATATAGATTTTCCCGTGACCCACTGAATGAGCCGCCATTACAGTTAGAATAGTTAAGTGTCCGTCCGGTATATTAAAACCAAACTGTTAACAACTAAACACATAAGTAAGTAAAAATAAGTCGAATTTCGTCTTTTTTATGTGTTCGTCCAGTTTTGAATATTTTGGTGCGCTTTCTAATCGACGTTTACTGCATTTTTACACATTGCCCTTCCTCTAAGATGACCTGGATAAGATTTTCCTAGGGACTACTTCCATCAATGTTGCACTACCTCTGTGATTTTTCTCTCTTAAATTTTCATTCTTGAGCTTTAATGAGTGGAAAAACCTTTTTTAAGCTTGTGTGATTGGTAAGTTTTTAATTGATACTTTACTATAGTCAATAATTTGCTTTTTGAGATTCGCTTTCGCAAAAAATTTTTTAAATGTGTAATACTAATAATACACCAAGCTCATTTCTTTTTCCTGTATACAAATATTTTATACCACACGCCATGTTTAAATATGACAAATTCGGGGGGTCGTTATAAACCCATTAAATGATAACGATAATTTCGGTAATTATTACGTTGTGTACGCTCATATCGGGAAAAACAAGTAGGCAGTAATTTTAGCCAAACGTGATTTATTTTCCCCCCTAGTGCCTAGCACAATTCCACGAGGGTTAATCCAACTTTCGGTTTAAAAATATTAGTTTTCAAAATGGTGACCCCAATAAACGTTTTATAATTCTAGAAGCGGGTTACATAACAGGTTGTGATGTCTTTTAGTTTCGAATCCAATTTGAAATTCGTGCTGCGCATCTAAGGCGCTACTCACACCAAACACGGTTTCTGGGTAATTTGGAACAGTAACAGGTGTGCGGCACATCCGATAAACGCTCAATAATGTGAAGAGTTAACTCACACTCGCACGGCCATTGTTTCAAGTTACACACTTCATTCTTCTTTCGTGTGGAAGCTGAATAGAGAAAGCTTCTTTATCATAAAGGTTTTTCATTCATGCTCAAACTTTCATTGTTAGTCTAAAGAGTTACATTCGGAGTAACTTACATTCACATAAATTTAATTTCCTTCGTAAGCGTTAATGTCATAATGGATGCGACGATAGCGGCTCAATAAAAAGCATCTCAATTTAACTTTCAGATCATGGATCTTGAGATGCAACTAAGAGCGGCAGAAGCACGAAAATCGGAACTGCAAAGGGCACATGCGGAAGCGAAGGCCGAATGCGATCTTTTACAAGGCAGGGCAAAAAATTCGAGGGTCAGGGAGCTGGAGAAGAAAGTGGCGTTGGAAGCAGTGAGGTATTTAAATTTTTTAGAACGGCAGAACGATATAAACGTAAGATAAGTTACGATCATTTCAGATGCGAAGAACTTCAACTGGAGTTGGCGGCTCTGCAGAAAGGTAAAAGCCATATAGACAATATGTCGAGTCACAACTGGAGCAGCAGCAAGGGAACAGAAATTGAAAGAATTATGGCAAAAATAGAACAGGATAATCGAATTCTAGCGGAATTAGATCACAGTCGCTCGACTACGCTGGGTAAGTGGATTTTGCGATAAGTCAAATTAGTCCGAACAAGTGAACATTTTTAGGTGGAACACTTCAAACGAGCGCTAGCAGTCATGCGTTAGGAGAAAATAGTCCACCCATATCACCTATCACAATGTCACATACCAATCCATCGATATATCCAACTTCGGCATTGTGTGCACAACCCGGTAGCTGTTCTCATCAAGGTCTCTCGTCTTTAAATTATCTCCCATCAAACAACAACTACAATCCCGTCATATCGCAGCATTACAATAGTTTAGGACATTCTTATAACACCACCAATAAAACCAGCACAATGGGCGGTTTAAATAGTGCAACTTATCAACAAGTTGGTCTTCATCAACATATGGGAACATTGGGCCAAATAGGATTAGGCCAAACTAGTAGTCTAGGACCCACGACCGGATTAGGACAGTCATCTTTAGGTCAAAGTAGTTTAGGACCTACAAGTATAACCGGCACTTTAGGTCAAACCAACGTTCTAAACCAATCCATGGGAACCAACATTCTAGGAAATCCAACGATCGGTTCTTCAATTTTGCCTTCTTCAACATACACCACAAGTACAATATCTAATCCAACATTTTCTCATTTGGTGTCAAACAATCCGACATCTCTTCCACAATCTGCATTTTGTAACTCTTCCTATGCCAACCCCGTTAACAATGCTTTAAATCAATACAGCTTACCTTACAGTTCTATCACCACAACTTCTTTTAACAGCAACGTAACTTTCTCAAATCCTCTAAGTTCCCAATACAACAACATGACACTTAGCGGACCAGCTGCCATGTCGATCAAACTAAAACCATTCGAAGAAGTCGAACTTGGTAAGTTTTTAAATTTTCAATTATTACGATGATGTACTTAAAAATAATTGAGGTGGTGGGAGAAGAGCTGCAACTCCTGTAACACCTCATCCACCTCCATCTTGGGGCTTAAGTGCATCTATGGGTATTACAGATACGCGTCCCTTATCTCGGATTTTGCCAGACGGGCTGGACTCGGAGTGGGGGATGCACAGTACCGAGCGCAGTTACCTAAACGGTCATTCGGTAGACGGCCAAGTCGATATGTTAGATATACCAGGAAAAGGACGATGCTCCGTCTACATTGTTAGGTAACACCGACAACTTCACCCCACGTAATTCCCACACTAACAACATTCCAATTTCAGATTTTCCTACGATCCAGAACCAGAAACGGAAGAAGAATTAGCGGTGCAAGCCGGCGATTATCTTCTAGTTTGGGGCGAATCCGTCGGTTGCGGCGGTTATTTAGACGCAGAAACGTTGGATGGTCGTAGAGGACTGGTACCATCGCATTTTGCTCAGAGACTTATAGGTAAAAACTACAACAAAATGAACACTGACATCCAAAAACTACTCTCTGAAATTAACTCAAATTCTCGGGGTAAGATGCTCACCTGTTGACATTACACAAACGAAACATTCGTTCATTTCATCCCAAGTTTCAAAATTTACATGAAATGTAATTTGAAGGTGACGATTTGTTGGAATTTCATCAAGCCGTTCTCACTACGTTAAGAGAAGAAGAAATTAGTGCCGAAACATTCGCAGCCGATATACAACGATTGAACGAGTTGGCGGAAATGTCCGAAGGGCAAGAGGACGACACGAACGAAGGAGATTCGGGTAACTACTTTAGATGGTGGAAGCATTTTTTTATTGTATTTGCTAGCTAACGGTGTACACAATTTCTTTAGATGGAAAATTTTCTACGTATTAGTCAGCTCAATTGGCATTAGAATTTTAGCTTTCTATGTTATTTTCTCGTTAAAGGTTCTCTACTAGACAATAATTTTATAGTCGGTAGCTTAGCTGTAGCCGTTTGGCTCGAAAAAATAGTTGAATTCTTATGTAGCTATAGTTGCTTTCTATTTAAAATTAAAATTGCCCTAAAATTGTGGCGCGTCACTACCGAACGATTTACATAGGCAAACGAAACATCACCTTTCTACACGTTTACCTAATAACAACGCTGGAACGTGACATCGCGGCGTTTTCGTAAACCTAGAGTATAATATTTTTCGTTAATTATATGAAAATTTAGATTAATAATCTGTAGTTAATCGTAGCCAAAAAAAGAAATGTAGAGAACCTTTAATTAAAATATTTTGACCGATTTGTGTGTCGTAACTTAGATCGGCATGCTTATTTTAGATTTAGAATATAGAAAGCACGCTGTGAGATCCTTTGTACGTTAAATGTTAAGCGCCGCAAAGGAATGTATTCCACTGCACCGTTCTAAAGTGTTTAATGTGCTGTGAGCCTTGCAATAAAAATTTCCTATTAACTGCCTCAATTACCTTTGTGGCACGTTTCTGTGTAGTTAATTAAAATGAAACAATACTGTTGCATCGCTTCGCTGGTGAGTATCGATGTGCAACATTGTCGTCGGTTTTTGTTAATGATCTTCACAGAGCTGACTAGTACCCATTTAGAGCACAATAATGTAGATAGAACTGATGTAGCTAATAAATCAACAGCTGACCTCTTCTTCTCCGTGTTAGTGCCTGCACCACGAAATCTAACACTCGAACGACAATTGAATAAAAGTGTCTTGATCGGCTGGACGGCTCCAGACGTGGGACCGGGAAACCAAATTGAAAGTTACCACGTGTACGTAGACGGAGTTTTGAAAACGACGATTAAGGCGACCGAACGAACTCGAGCCTTGGTGGAAGGCGTCGATAGTAACAGGGTAAGTGTGAATTTAAAAAAGTCACTCTAGCATTAAATTATAGTCTTATAAACAGCCACACCGAATCAGCGTTCGTTCGGTAACGGCAAATCGTCGAACATCTCGGGATGCTGCATGCACCATGATTATCGGAAGAGACACCCACCAGTTAGGACCCAGTGCTGTGAGAGCAACAAACGTCACCGCAACTTCGGCTGTAATAAATTGGCTGCCGGCGAATTCGAATCACCAGCACGTGGTGTGCGTGAATAATGTCGAAGTTCGTACGGTCAAACCTGGAATATACAGGCACACGATTACAGGATTAACGCCAAACACTCAATACCGGGTTACCGTTCGAGCAAAACATCACCGGGCGTCACAAAGCGTAACAAACGTGGTCGAAGATCTACCGATGCCGGCCGCCGCTCACACCGACTTCAGAACTCTACCCAAAGGTCTCCCAGATCCTCCGAACGAAATTATGGTGGAACCAGGTATGTAAATGTAATGTTGTAACTGCAGACTTGACCGTTTTAATTTTTTAGGCCCTCAAGACGGAACTCTTCTTGTTACTTGGCATCCGGTTCAACCGCTCAACCATCCGGGTTCGGTTATAACAGGATACTCTGTATACGCTGATGGGAAAAAAGTGACTGACGTTGATTCACCTACCGGTGATCACGCATTAATCGATATAAGTAAACTATTAGGATTGAATCCACGACACGTGACGGTTAAGACTAAGGCTAGGGATAGCCAATCGGTCGATTCGGTTCCGACTCCGATTCCTATGAGCGTTTTGCGTGGAGGTGCGGTTCGAGCTAGGCAACAACCTCATTCAGCTGTTCCTGTACATATGAGACAACAACAACAGCACCAACAACAGCAACAACAGCAGCAACAGAGACAACAGGGACAACAAGTAAGTTTACAAACGTCGGTTAAACACTTTACGAATAAACGATTCCTTACAGATAATCGAACACGATGAAAATTTAAGCGACAAAGAAATATTTCCGAGTTCGATGGGCCATCGTCCCCAAGGCGGAATACCATCAATAGGTGAGAACTTAATTAGCGGTTAAGCATAGTACCTGAGTAGAAAAAAAATTTATATTTAGTTACCGGTGTAGATTCGATGTGAAAAATAGGGTATAATAAGGCAGATGCAAATTTTATAATTTTTTAAACCCTAGCTCAACGATCCATTCCAGAAATCACTAGAGAATCCTTTGAAACAAATTTATCTGAAGACGAAATTCAAGAACGTAGAAATACCCGTCCCCAGCAGTATAACCAACAAAGACAATTAAGATCGTTAGCGCAGCAAAGAACTGATCAACAACAGCAGCAGCAACATCAACAACAGCAGCAACAACAACAACAGCAGCAACAGCAACAGCAACCACAACAACAACCTTATTACACGCAAGGCAGTAAGACTACAACTTTAAATTTTGCACACACGAAAAATACCTTTCGACGGTAGCTTTTATTGTTTACTGTACGCACTTCTTCACTCTTCCTCTTTCCGCACTTACAGGGTGACACATGGAGAAACACTGTCGCAAAACGCTAGGAAAAATAAAACTGTAATTAATTGCTTGCTTTCGTTACAGTGGTGAGTCAACAAAATACGAAATCGTTTGGAATGAGTGGACGTGGTGGTGCTCATCAGCAGCCGGCAGGAAATGTGAAAAACACGGCTCAAGTAAACCAGCGGGGGCAGCCACAACCGGGTGTGGGACCTTCGAGGCAACCGAACTGTCCGACTGCTCAAAAACGATCGAGATGGTTTGTTGCACTGTTTGATTACGACCCGGTGACGATGTCGCCAAATCCGGACGCGTGTGAAGAAGAGTTGCCGTTTACCGAAGCTGATGTGATAAAAGTGTGGGGCGATAGAGATGCGGATGGATTTTATTGGGGAGAATGTCATGGAAGAAGGGGATACGTGCCTCATAATATGGTGATGGAAATTGACGGAAATCAATATCGGGAAAGATGGGGGGATATTTATGCTAATATGCCTGTCCGAAGAATGGTGGCTCTTTACGATTACGATCCGCAAGAGTTGAGTCCTAACGTGGATGCCGAGGTGAGAAGCTAGTATATTAAATATGGGATCAATTCTTTGGGGGATTTGTTAGCAAAAATTTTTATTGTAATTTTTTTCACCCCAACTGCAGGTGGAATTAGCTTTCACCACTGGACAAATTATTAACGTATATGGTGAGATGGACGATGATGGGTTTTTCAAGGCAGAAATCGATGGAGCGCGTGGTTTGGTTCCGTCAAATTTCTTGGCCGAAGCTCCAGATCAGTACGGTAGCGGTCAAACTACTCAACAACCTGGGACGGCTGGCCGTGGTGGTCAAAGAGGTCCGGGACCTGGTGCCAGAGGACCACCGCCTCCGCCGAGAGACAGCACGGCGCGATCGTCAAATAGAGGTATAGGTATGCAGAGGCTAAGAGATGGGTACGAGATTTGTTGAATTTGTTTGATTTTTATTTTTAATTTTTTTGTCATCACACGCTTATTAGATATACATTGTGTTCATCAAACACTCCATACAGATCATACGAGAAAGTGGCAAAACACTGATACACTTTACACTAACAATTTTCATCTTTGTTTTGCTTTGCCAAAAAAGCGTGTGGTGTGCAATCGATTTAATTCAATAAGTTTTGGTAAAGTTTTGTGATCGGCAATAACTTTGTCTTTTTTACGTAAAATAATTTATGTTTTATAAAAGATTGTAACAAATGAGCTGTCGCTTTGATTGTTTAAATGTTGAGATTGCACTCTCGATTTGGATGCTAATTGCTAGCTCTATCTCTTCTATCTTAAGCTAGAGACGGACATACACGGAACCAACGTGATTTTGTTTTAAGTCAAGATTTCAAATTCATATTTATATATTTAGGGTAGCACAACTCACTTTTATATTAGGCCAAATACTAATTAAAGATTACAGAAGTTGCATAACACTACGCAAAGTGTGATATAACTTTTTTTAGAAAAAAATTAAAACTTATGGAAACACCCGACTATGCTTTATTCTTATTTACCTGCTAAAACGTTACATGTTGGCGCCCAACGTGGGGCCCAACTCCAAGCGAAGTGTGAATGAATTTTGTATAGTAATTTTTTTAAATTTTCAATTAACAAAACTGCCTAGGAAATAAATATAAACGTGTAATTTTTGCACTAAAAATGTATTAATGGTGTTCTTTGCTTTTAACGCACAATTTACCATTTGCAAAACTTGCCAAGTTTTCATCTCTTCTTCATAGAAAAGACACATAGAAACTAATTAGTTGCATGCTTCCACTGCACTCACTTCATAAAGTATCTGTCAAAAATTATTAACCTCGACGAAAATAGTTATTTGTATGACTAGGCCAGAAAATGAACTTTTGTGAGTACGATAGTTGTTTTGACAGGCCGAGGCCTCGCATAGCAGTTTTTGGTTGTGATACACATTTGTTTTTTGGTATTAGGGATTTTCTTTTTACGTCGGTGACACCAAAACTAATTAGATTGACAGACAATGATGCCAACCGTTTATCATTTTTTCCGGTCTAGGCCCGGCCGGTTTCTAGACACTACAAAGATGTACAAAAGCAGTGTTGCCAGACGTAGATACAAAATAGATTTAATAATAAATAAAAAAAATTAAACGATTAATGCGATTACGCTGGGGCAATATTTAGGGGCAAATCTTCAATAACAAAGCCACATTTAGAAAGTAATAGGGTTAAGTTCAGACCACGCGATAGCCAACATGAAACAAAAAAAAACAAAAAAACAACTCCACATTAAAACAAAGTGAGTCGAATGTGTGTGACCTTAATTTTTGTGCCGCAACGAGAGTTTGTATATTGTAAGAATGTTATAATAGCGATATTTGCCTTAAAGTGTACGTTTATTTAACGCAAGTATAGTTATTTTTGTAAAAATCAAAACGTTGGCTCCGAATATGTCCAAACTAGCGCCTGACTGTACTGTGTGTTGTCTGTTGCTAGATGCCTGCCCTGTGTTACCCTCTCAGTTAGACAATGCTACCAACACTGCGACACCGAACACACAAGTCTTCACCGAGCACCAGGTAACTGTCTCACTCGCGCTGCTCTATCTGTATCTTGTCGTTGGTTGCATGTTTGGCCGCAGTTGTGTACGCTTAAAATTCTGATCGTACATAAATATTCTTTACATTACAAATATTACAAAATATTCTCTTTCTATAATACATAATACTTGTCGACATAGTCAGAATCGCAAAATATAGTCAAATAAAGCGGCAAACACTAACTGATTTCTTATCATGTATGTCGATTCGTGTTGTCTTTTTTTTAATTAAACTTTTGAGAATCATTCGGAAAGATCTAGTCAAAGTATGTGCATGTCCCGAATTTTGCCATTTCTTGACGAGTTTACTAACTGTAAGGGGTGTTTTTCAGGGGAGGGGGAGAGGGGAAGCGACAGGAGTGAGAGGTGGTAATGCGAGTCAAGTTTCAAATCAGCCCATGGGTCAACCAAATTACGTCCAGTCGACGATTAGCACAAATAACCAAAATCAACAGCCAGCTTTCGGCAACCAACAATCGGCGTTTACGGGTCAGCAAACTACGTTTGTTGGTCAACAAACGGCGTTTAGTGGTCAGCAGCCCGCGTTTGGCGGTCAACAGACGCCGTTCGGTGGTCAACAGACTCCGTTCGGTGGTCAACAGACTCCGTTAGGTGGTCAACAGACCGCGTTTGGTGGTCAACAGACTACGTTTGTTGGACAAAGTGGCGGTATGGGCACGACGCGTTTGCAACAGAAGGGGGTTCCCCAAGTAGTTCCGACAGGTTTTAATATGCCAATGACGCACGCGCAACAGCAGCAGCAACAACAACAGCAGCAACAACAACAACAGCAAGGTGGCCCAAATTTAATGCAAAAGTTAAACGAAATCACCGCTCCCGGTGGCGATATTTTGTCGAAAGGAAAAGAACTAATTTTTATGAAATTTGGATTAGGCGGAAAATAACCGTTTATTCTTGTTATTTTTATCGACTTTATTATGTTAAGCATTTTTTGTGGCAGCTGTTTTTGGAACCGCATCTACTTTTTCATAACGATTCGTTACCAGCTTTAAGACAATGTAATTACGTATAAGGAACTGTTTATTATATTTACAATATTGCAAAATAAATTTATATACATTTTTTACCTTTAGCACGTTCACTATCATGCAACACTTCCGTGTGGCTTTCGTCGTATTACGAACAAACGCACCCAAATCTGTCGGACGCGCGAGCTTTCGCGAGCGTGCGAGTGCTCCCTTAATCTGATATTGCCGATATAATTGTTATTCTTCCATCAAAACCACCACTTTGAAAAAAAATGTCAATAAAGTATTGATAGTGATAGTGCTAACAAATATTATATCGAGTACAAATAATAAAAAAAAATATATGACCAATGTTTATAATTAATTAACATTTAGCAAATCTTAGTTGACTGTAAAATAACAAATTTGATTTTTTGAAAAATTAGAACGATTGTTTTGGTTGGTTTCAAGAACGGCTTTATTAAATGGCACAACTGAAAAAGTATTTTTAATTATTGTAACTGTTATAAACGCGATCGTTTGATTTTAAATGCAATCTGAAGAGAAATTCGAGGGAAAAATTATTGAAGAATGGCTCACGTTGCATTTAAAAATAAAATTATTATAAAAAATATGTTGTGCCTTCTCCATGTTTAACGCACAGCTAGAATTTTCTTTCCAATAATTTTGAACGAAAATTTGGTAAATTTTCAAAATCACTTCTCGATGTTAGAACTATAGGAAACGATTTTGGTAATCGACGTAATTGGGCCTTATTACTGCAGTTATTGTTTAAAAATTTTCGTAAAACTTGTATTGGAAAGAAAATATGAAATTCTAGCCTCGGCACTTTTTCTATTACTTATTATAAAATTTTGTGTTTTTATAGTTTGTTGGTTATTCGTTTGTATTACGTAATGAGAAAAACATTAAATTTAACATTGTAAGATATACAATTGATCATATACGTGTTGGTTGAACCTTTTCATAGATTTTGAGAGTATTGAACTGATGGCAAATTTATTTTTCAAAATATTTCGAATATTGAAACAAAATTAGAAACGAATTTGTTATACCAAAAGTTTGCTGTGTTTTGTACTCGGAAATCTATGCACTTTTCCTCTTTGTATATAATAAATAAATATCTTCGCAAATGCTTATGTGAATATTGTACAGGCTGATGGCTGATTTTGCATCACTGTGTTCATCCACTAGCATAACAAACACCGAAACGAATTGTTAAAATATTTAAATAAATACTAAAGATTTCTTTGAAGTTGAAGCAGTCGGTGTTCTAATGTTGGCTTGCACTAAAAGTGATGAAAAAATCAGTTTGTAGTTGAGTTTGGGACAGTAGTTAAATATATTCGACGGAGAGTCCCATGGTCACATATCAATAAGAGGACCTGGTTACAGATGAAGCTACAGCTTGAATGTTATCTAACCTTCATGTATCATACACACTATTGCTACTGTACCAAAAAATGATAACAATAAATTTACAGCGTCATGCTGCCTTAATACCAAACTATTTTACACTTTTAATTCCTTACACATTTTTACAATGTCTGCAATGCTTAAACTTCTTTGTAACAAATTGTATTCCCTACAAAATCATCCTTACATAAATTGTTTTTTATTTCATTTAATTACGTCACGTAAATGAGTTGCGCGAAAACGAATCTAATCATGTCACATGGTAAAGAATATACTAAGAATTTAGAGTATTAACGAATTTTTCAGTTCGAACATTTTTAAATTGTCACAAAATAATTTTGAGTACATAGACAATTTAAACCTTTATGAGTTTGCCTATGAAAATCGTTCTTTTGGCGATGACGCCGCACCATAATAATTCTTAAGTAAGCTTAACTAAACGGGAATATAGTTACATAGTTTATACCAACGGTGGGCAACCTCCGGCCCGCGTAAAGTTCTAATCCGGCCCGCTAGATCTTTAGAAGAAATAATAAATAAATATTTTCAAAAACAAAAATTTTAAAGAAAAGGATTAGGTTAGTACCTAACATAAGGAAAAAGGAGAGATCTACAGTTTAATTTTCGATATAATTCGTCTTATTTAAATTAAATTAAAAAGTATTGTAAAAAGTAAATTGAAAAGTACACTAGACCCTCCATGTACGCGAGTTCGATGTACGCGAATTCAGAATAACGCGAATTAGATTTTGATACCTGAATTTTTTATACGCGAATTATTAAAATAGCTAGGTGGCACAGTCGGCCTACCGGCCGCCTTTAGCCATCTAGATCGTGTCGGATGTGGTTGTTCGGCCTTCGGCCTCACTACAAGGTTCTAAAGTAGCCTATGTTTTTCGTAGCGTTGTAAATATCGTAACTTCTACACAAAATTTGGTTAAGATTGGTCAAATAGAAACGTAAAGCACGTGCACGCGTATTTGCATTGTCGATCGGCCGACATCTTGACAGCATTCATTATTGTTTTTTAAGTTGATTTTAAACTTTCCTTTACTTTGCGAATTTTTGCACTATTTCAATACAAAAACATGCGCAGGGACCTACATAATAACTGTGCCAAATTTGGTTCCGATCGGTCAAACGGTTTAGGAGTCTATAGGGAACATACATACATACATCCATTTTTATATATATAGATTATGTGTTATCCAAATAGCATAAACAAATTTGGAGGTGTAGGTGTATATAAATCTTACGTCGAAGCTAAAGATATTCATTGAACTATACTAAGGCCCGCGGACGAAACGTAAATATTATTCTGGCCCCTGTTATACAAAAGGTTGCCCACCCCTGGTTTATACTACCATACCAGATATTTTTAGATTTATAATTAATTATCCAGCGCCGTAGCAAGGCAAATTTGAATATATCCCCCCCGAAAGATTCTTATCATTTTGAAAATTTGTCAAGGTTTATCGCCTCACTCTTGCTACGGCGCTGAATTATCAACCCATAGCTGATCTTCCATATTGACTAATCCATTTTTATCCACTTTCAATTTTTTACGTCCGATTAGAAAATTAATTATTATAGGTCTAAAAGATGCTTCCATGTAATTTTCCAGCAATTGCAAGATTAACAACGTTACACCACAATTTAGAACTTCCACAACAGTTATAGCTGAATCTTCAATATTACATTTATTTTTGATCAAATTTTAGTTTTTCAATTTTAGAATAATTACATTGAGGAATATAGTGGCGGAACTACGGGGGATTAGACCGGAATGCATGCCTAAGGCCCTACAGGCATTTCGTAGAAAAATTTTGTTGTAATAAATTTTACGGGAGTAAATCGAGGTGTCCCCCCAAAATTCGATTTTTTTTTAAATAAAAATGTTGTCAATCGTTGGAGCATTGTTTGAGCCTCGATGAGTTATAATTTTTTTCGTTTGAGCCTCCAAGGTGGGAGTTATTCGCGAAAATCTTTAGGGGGGGGGGGCTGATGGCTACCCCAAGTCGAATTGGTCAAACGTTAGAGCATCGTTTAACCCTCAGTAAACTTCCATTCTTTTCGTTTGATACCCGACCGTTGCTTGGTTATTAGCAAAATCTTGGGGAAGGGGGGGGGGGAGAGTAGACATAATGCCTACCATGAGTTGAATTTTTAGGTAAAATTGGTGTCAAACGTTACTGCACCTTTTGAGACTCAATGAACTTCCATTCTTTTCGGTTGAACGTCAACCATCGTGGAGTTATTTGCGAAATCTATGGGAGGGGGGGGGCTAGAGATATATTTTTTTATCTTCGTTCCCAATAAAAAAAAATTTTAAATAATAATTTTGCAGTTATTATTTTATCAAACTGATGAACTTAAATATGATCGTTTATAGGTATCAACTAAAGTATTATATTCAAATTTGAAGTTAACGCGTGTTGCTCGGAGTTCTCGGAAAATTTCAAATATCCATAACTTTGTAAAGGAATAATTAAAATAATGATCATAGAAACTCATTGATAATACTCAAACAAGGATCTACCGATTGACATCAATTTTACACAAAAATTTAAAATGGGAAGAGAAATAGAAAATCATGTCTCACCCCCCCCCCCCCCGCAGATTTCGCGAATAACTCCGCGAAGGTTGAGGATCAACCCGAATGAATGGAAGTTCATTGACGCTCAGAAGATGCTCTAACGTTTGACACCAATTTCATCCAAATATTCGATTTGGGGAGAGGCACCATATATACAGCCCTCCCCTAAGAATTTCGCTAATAACTCCGCAACGGTTGACGCTCAAACGATGCTCTAACGTTTAACACCAATTTCACCCAAAAATTCGACTTGGGGCGCCACCATGTCCACAGTACCCCACCGGTATTTCCGAATATACTCCGTCACCTGTTAGGCTCAAATAATTAACACCAATTTTAGTAATAACAAATCAATTTGGAGGGGAATACTGACATGCAGTGGCGGTCATAGCTTTGGCAGTTAAGTGCGTCTACTGCTAATACAAAACGTTCGGTTAAAATCTGGCCAGGGTAAGAAATTTATTCGGATCGTCTCTCCTCGGCAGGCAATGGCAAACCACCGAGGTAATCCATCTCGAAATGAAGTGTATTACACTTCCCGTGGTTCGGAGCCCACGTTTAACAAGTAGGTCCTCTATGTATGTGAAAATAATTTGAAAACGCACATACATACATAGAAAGAGATGGATTTCACCAAAACCCTCCTTAGGATAATAGGAAGAATGAGTTACATGCACATATCTATAATAACATTTTTATCTGCACCTTTTCCACCACTAATTCAGAGATGTTCAACTTTAATTCAGATTTGTTAAAAGTGATATTCAGAAATCGTCAACTATAATTCAGATTTGTCAACTGATATTCAGAAATCGTCAACTGTAATTCAGAAAGCATAATAATTTAATTCAGATTACTTGTGTAAACATGAACAAATTATACATCAGCTGAAATTTAACGAACTCTTGTAAATGTAGGCCTTATCGGAATAAGGGGTCATCCATAAAGTACGTCCACATTTGGGGGAAGGGAGTTTACAAAATGTGGTGTGACCAGGGGCATGGGGTAGGACAAATGTGACAACCGCATAAAAATCCCAATTTTGGCATAAAATGGTCAAATAAAGTTTATCTAAATTACTGATTTTTTCAATTCCAATTTTTATTATAGCCATAAAAAATTCAAAATTAATGAATAGGTTTTTTAGTTTAAAAAGTCAAGTTGGATTTTAGACAAATGAGGGGTGGTTGACGCTCCTAGGGGGGTCCAAAGATTGTGGTCAATTATGACAAATTGCGGACGTCCTTTATGGGCTACCCCTAAGGCTTTATAAAAATCGTAAAATCTAAACCAAACATTTTAATTTATTTACATCTTTTTATTTAGACAATTGTCTGTAAACTCCAAAATACTCATTGAAAATTATTTTTAAATATTCAAGTATTTAAAATAGTACATTAAAGTGGATATTAAGATCTTTAAAACACGCGCGATTTTGCGAGCACGACGGCGCAGCCGGAGTGCTCGAAATAGAGCAAGTGTTTTAAAGATCATGTATCCACGAATACTTTACATAATTTTTTTTTATTGGTAAACTTTGAAATCATTAATACTGGTATTGATACTACAAAAAATGGAAATAATATCTGACAGTAAGTGAAATGGTCGAATTTGTGATGTGACATCAGTATACCACTGTCGTTGCCATGGAAGTAAGAAAAACAAAAATTAATTTTACAATCTGTCACATAAGATTAATTATTTTTGTCACCACAGTTGTTGTTGTATATTGCTTAAGAAAATGAGTGTTACCATTGATTACTTAAATAGTAAAGCAGAATCGCGGTTAATACCGCAAAAATCGGAAGCCGCTTATAAAAAAGAATACGACAAGTTCATTAAATGGATGGAAGAGGAAAAGGTAATAGATACAGATGAACGAGTTATGCTTGCTTACCTTCAGAAAATGTCGGAGCAGTACAAGGCATCGACTATGTGGGCTATCCATTCGAAATTGCAAAGTATGTTGAGGATAAATAAAGGGGTCGATATAAAATCATTTACGAAAGTGCATGCATTTATGAAGGCAATCAGCAAGAATGACGTAGCCAAGAAGTCTTATGTATTCAAGGAAGATGATCTGCGGAAGTTTTTCATAGATGCACCGGACATTACGTATTTATTTTTGAAAGTGGTATCCATTTGCGGTATCTTTGGCTCTTGTAGAAGATGTGAATTGTGCGATTTACGCTTACATGACATCAAGGAAGAAGGAAGCGTATTGCTTATTACTATCCGACCATCTAAGACAGTGAAGACTCGACGTTTTACTATTGCCGACAATGATGGAATTAGATATGTGCATTTGGTGAAGGACTATTTATCATTGCGCCCGAAAAATGTAAGTACCGACAGAGTTTTCTTACGGTATGATAAGGGAAAGTGCACCAATCAAGTGGTTGGTATTAATACATTTGGATCATGTCCATTGCAAGTTGCACGATACCTTAAATTAGACGATTCTGAAAAATACACAGGACATGCGTTTCGACGTACGTCCGCTACCATAATGGCGAATAGCGGCATGACAATAGATCAAATCCAACGACAAGTAGGATGGAAATCGGCAGCTGTGGCGACTGGTTACGTTGAAGAGAGTATTAGCAATAAGAAGAATGTTTCAAACATTATTGGGAGTGCCATTAATGGAAATGCAACCTCATTGACTTCCGAGAATATTAGCAGCATTTCCTCTGATTTAAAAAACGGAAGTATTAATATTTCAAACAATTCCAGCTGCACTTTTAACATTTATTTAAAAAAACATTAATTTTGTTAAATATTTGAATATTAAATAATTAAATAATAATTAAAGAGTTGACATTTTTTAACTTCACGTTTCTTAGGTTGTTGAAGTTGCCATGGTAACTTTAAAACACGCGCGTTTTTGAAAGTTGGATTTAAGCACGCTGATGCGTACTTTAAATAAGCATTATAGGATACCAATAAAAAAAAACCAATTGTAAGCTGCAGAATTGTTGCTTTCGTAATTACATTTTCCACTTTCTGATTTACATTTGACGGTTTCTGAATTTCATTTGACGCTTTCTCAATATCAATTGACAAATCTGAGTTACAGTTGACGATTTCTGAATATCATTTGACAAATCTGAATTACAGTTCACGACTTCTGAATATCAGTTTACATATCTGAATTACAGCTGACGATTTCTGAAAATCAGTTGACAAATCTGAATTATTGTTGACCTTTTCTGAATTACTGGTGGAAAAGGTGTAGTAAATTTAGTAAAACATTGAGGATCCCATAAAATAAAATAAAAATCGTACAATGGGATGGTATTTACGACTACCTGCCCCTTTCAACATCATAAAAATAATTATTGTTGATATGCACTAGGATTTCCTTCTCAGTCCTTTTACCCTAATGAGAGTTTGGTGACCCATCTCGTTCAATCTCTTTCTATGCATATGATGTGCGTTCAAATTGTTTTCACATACATAGAGGACCTACATGTTTAACATGGGCTCCGAACCACGGGAAGTGCATTACACTTCATTTCGAGATGGATTTTCTTGGCAGATTACCTCGGTGGTTTGCCATTGCCTGCCGAGGAGAGACGGTCAGAATAAAGTTCTTACCCTTGCCCGGATTCGATCCGAGCGTTTCGCATTAGCAGTAGACGCACTTAACTGCCAAGCTATGACCGCCTCCGAACTAGGATTAGTTCTAATTAGCACTAGGATTATCTGGCTTAAATTGTTTTTCAATTTAAAAATTAAAACAATTTTCAAGAAAGTTCAAAAAAATAACTTCGACATAATTTTCTTCAATTTTAATAAAAGATTTAAATTAATATTAAGTTAAAATAACAAAAAATATTTATATATTGACAAAAATTATTTATAGATTAAAAAGTAAATAGTTTTACATTATTTCAAAGATTACTACGACAGTGCAATTTTTTCTTCAATAAATTTACGGCCAATTGAAGGTAAAGAACTCACTTGAGTTCGAAGATTATTAACGGCTTTCAGAAAATCGTCAATAATCCCTTTTGAAATAATTTGCAAAGTTTTACTGGTATCTAAAAAAAATACAGGTTGAACGGCTTTGGCCAACTTTTCAATTTCCTCGGTTCCGATTTTCAAACCATTGTCCAATTCGGCCCTGTTGTCGCGAACTTGACTGCGGTTTTCTATACCAACTAAACTTTGGACGGAAACGAGAACTTTGTTAAGGCTTACCGAAGTTTCCTTAAGTATCTTGTCAAGATTTCCTCTATTATCCTTGATCTAAACAAAATGAGTTTTAAAATAAAATAATAAATTACTTATAGCTTCAACGTTCATCTTACTTCGGATTGGATTCTTCCGATTAGGCCCACAACGACTTGACTTAATTGCTGGGTTTGACTAATGATGCCATCCGTGATTTGTTTATTATTGGGTAAAACGTTTAAGAGGGTAGTCGCCACCGTAGTCACATTGTTGGCAATTGTTTGCACTTGAAGGACCATTTGATTAATTTGATTTTGGATGTTATTTTCTTGAGCCTTCGCTACCGGTGTAACCGCTGCACTGTTGACCTAAAAAAAATTATTAAGAAAAATAAAATTGTAAAATTTAAAATCTTACGTAGACTACGATGAGAGTCACAAAGAAAACGACCAATTTAGCCATCATGCTGTGCTCCGAAATGATTTTATTTCAACAATAACCAAATTAATTTATTCAACTTAATATGGATTGATTTTGGAATTCCTCAGTATATTCGTAAAATTTCACTCAACACCGAAGACTTCCTGAGCGGTCGACTTGATTTTGAAACTTGCTGTAAAATTATTAATTTATTACCTGATAATTTTGGTCACTAACGATCTTCAATTCTTATTTTATTTATATTATTAAAACCACCGTGGATTCATTAAATTTTTGTCACAGTTCCAGAGAGCTAACTGATGAATGATGAAAGATAAACCGATACAATTGGAACATTTCCGTTACTCCTCTTTTGTAAATCGAGTAATAAGTTTCAAAATAAAATTAATGGAAACCAATATTAAACTTTCTCTTAAAAATTAACGCTTGGCTTACCGACAAAATTTTTCCTATCAAATTTTTCAATGCAATTAAAATTTTATAAACGTGTGGTTTGAAGTGCGCATAGAGAAAAAAACTTCCGAGTTTTGCCACATTCGACAAGAAAACTAAATTACATTAAAAAATTGATTTTTGAATAAATTCGAAATCTTCGACGAAACTCAATTAGTTGTATTGTCGATAGCATATTTTGTGTGGATTTCACCCCTCGGGAAATGAATTTTTATTTTGTTTTTAATGCAATTTTTATATTTTTGGAATGTCTTCAATTTATTATATTCAGATTCAAATTTTAGTCCAATGAAATAAGGAATTACAATAACACAAATTTGGATATTATGTTATCAAAGAGGCATTGTAACGAATATGCCAATCTTGTGAAATTTTCAGCCGTCACCGGAGGAATAAACAGCCGAAAAGAACAAAAAAAATTGACAAAAAGTAATCGAGTGTGCGCTTTCAAGATATACGCTTTTGTAACGTTTCTTGCAGAAAATCAGTCGCTAGTAGCATATTTTTATCTTTAATCCGTATTCTATGAGAAGTTTGAGAAAATATGATATCTTTTATTGCATTCGCTGTTTATCATACCACAATAATAATTTAATTAGTACTATTTGAGAGCATTCGCACTATCCCATTAATTGATTAGTTATAGATATGAAAAAAATTCAGATACGGACCTGTAAACATTTGCTATTTTTAAAATTTTTGCCTTCTGAGCTTTTTTATGCATTATCCTTTAAAATAGGTTTACAGATTTTTCATGACCTTTTTCTTTTTATGACTTTAACTTTTTCATCACGTCGCCGCAGTTGTGACTATGAAAAAAAAGTGTAATCTTTTCTCAACCCCATTAGGGATTAAATACCTTTGTTCCTGCCATTATACATAAACATTGACCCGGCCTAAGGAAACCAGAGACATCGCGGAGGTCAGTGGCTAAGTTCTGCTGAGGTTCTAATAAGTGGTCAAAGACATAAAAATGCGGAAGGCTAGGAGAAACCTTCCTTTTAGAGTGCCGTCTCCTCATAGGAGATTGGCTACCATAACGTCGTATTCGTCTCTATTCTTTGCGAGTCGTATTAAAGCCTCACCAAGCCAAGCATTACGCAGTCGATAGGGGGTAGGGGTGATTTTATTACCTTGTTTGACATATCACGGAACGGTCATCGAAGGAGAAAAAGTCCGAAAGAAGATTGACTTTTAATGGATTCAAACCAATGCCTTTAGCATCAGTAGTTGATTGCTCTAACTACTAGGACAATGGTCGCCTCTTCTTTTCTTAGGTCATAACCCACATACATACTGCTGTGTAATCTCTATCAAATTTGCACACCCCGGGTTTATGTTGAGCGCCAGCTTTTGAATAAAAGCAAATTTATAAAATTGAAAAATGAAGTTTCCAGGGGTGCAATTTCTCAAGAAATTCACGATCCTTGTCCCTTTTATCTAGCTCAATCGTGGAGATTCACTCAAGGTGTGGTGGATTCAGGTCAAACTCAATTAAGGGATGCTGATTGAAATTCAGATTAATATTTTGTGGATTAAAAATTGTTGATGTTATGATATTGGAGATAAACTAATTCGCTTTCGTTGTGATGATCTTTAAATTTTGAAACGCTTACTGTCTTTGAGTTGAAACGATGAATAAAAGATTGTATTAAATCGAAAATGGTTTTATATTTATCAAAATAATTAAATCGCATGCGAACACAATGTTCAGATAAATTTTTATCTGAAAGAAATGACAATATTAAATACCAAATAAATCAAAAGTGAGTACATTCAAAATTTCTTCCTTCTCTTCTTGATGGTTTGAATAAATTCAAAACCTCTGCTGTCCAGTAGCAGTTTAAATTGTTCGTAAATAAATGTTATCGTAAAATTAAATAATTGCAAAAATGTTTATTGAAATTCGTGAATGAGGATAGTGCTACAAAATTAGTCACGTCCTATTATAAAATGCTTATGGCACAAAGTACAAATTGTAAATAATAAAGTTTTTCAAATACCTGATATTCAAATATCCAACCTTATAATAAAAGGCTTGCGCACAAACACAATTTCACTGCGAGGTCACTTTACGGCGTTTCACTCAACTTGCTTCTCGTTGATGGTGTGTTGATAAAATTTTGAGCTCCCGTTTTGTGATCTCTGACGACGTTGATTTGCCAGTTGACACCTGTTGATTGTTTGGATCGTATTCGTGGAGTGCCAGTGAATTATTGTTGATATCTGTTTACCAGTTATGAGAAAGGTGAGTCGTATTTTTAACACTTTGTTCCTGATGATATTCAACTGAAGGATCTTGATAAACTGTTATCTAGTTTAGATAAACATTGAATTGGTCGAACATCTGGGTGTTTTTGGATTGAATTTCTACCCTGGAGGTATACACGTCTTGCTTATTCAAGAGCTAAAAATAGACTGTTTGATTTTATGGACACACCTGTCTATCCATTTTGATTATTCTTGGAAAATTTTCATTATTATGAGCCGTACATCCGTCGTTTTGAAACGTTCGAGGAAGACTGACTTTTGTGCCTGCGCCGTTCATGAAAATCGGTCAAATTTTCTTATCAGTGAGTCAAATTTGTTACCTTTTTAAATTTTATAATAACTAATTGTTTTTATATTTACAGGATCGTTTCCATATTTGATGACGTCTCGTGAATACAGAAGCAGTTCGTAGGCAAGATTCAGTTGTGGTTTTGACCTTTTTCTTATCATGAAACTCGTTATCAACTTTGAAGCGAAAATGAACTCTATTTACCTTTTTATAAACTTTCAGTAGCAAATTATGACCATTAGAGCGAGTAGATCATTTAATAAATCTCCATATAATTGGTTTGACACAGTATTTGTTATTCATGGAATAAATTCCATTTTTGTGACGTACAATTTTTGGTTATGTTGTCTGTGATAACAATTCATAGTAAATTTACCATTTTAGACTTAAATAATCTTTTTTATCAAATTTTGAGGTGGCAATAACCTTCATGAATCTATTCTACAGCTTTATTTATCATTTATCAATGCTTAAAGATCTTTGTGTGCTCATAATATAGAGAAATTGCGAAATTGGTTTATCTTTCTTATCTGTAATGTTTTAATGAGGTCAAATTTTGTGTGAAATATTAATATGAGTTAGAAATTCAATAATTTGCATAGCCCTGGTAGCTTGAGACACAGCAATACGTAACTTGCTGCAAATAATCCACGCTCATGGAAAAAGTGGTGTCCCTAAATAACTGGATTTGAATGCAATTAGCGATTGGTTTATAAAATATTTTATTTTGCAAGCGAGGATTTTAATCCCCCCCCCCCCCCCAACATGTTTGTTTTGCCTATAACTCGTTTATTTTCATTTTCACGAAAAATTCTCATCAGATCAAAATTGAAGATTGGAAAATTCTTGCAGCAAATAACCCACGTTCATGGAAAAAATGATGTCCCTTAACAACTGGAATTTGATGCAATTTAGTATTGGTTTAAAGACATTTTAGTTCGCAAACGGGGATTTTGGCACCCCTACCAACATGTTTTTTTTGTTATCATTGTCAAGAAAAATTCTCATCAGACCAAACTTGAAGAGTAGAAAATTCTTACTGCAGATAACCCACGTTCATGGAAAAAATGGTGTCTCTAAACAACTGGAATTTGATGCAATTTAGTATTGGTTTAAAGACATTTTAGTTCGCAAACGGGGATTTTAGCCCCCCTCCCAACATGTTTTTTTTGTTTTCATTTTCACGAAAAGTTCTCATCAGACCAAAATTGAGAGTAGAAAATTCTTGCTCCAGATAACCCACGTTCATGGAAAAAATGGTGTCCCTAAACAACTGGAATTTGATGCAATTTAGTATTGGTTAAATGACATTTTAGTTCGCAAACGGGGAAAAAGTAGAAAATTCTTGCTGCAGATAACCCACGTTCATGGAAAAAATGGTGTCCCTAAACAACTGGAATTTGATGCAATTTAGTATTGGTTTAACGACATTTTAGTTCGCAAACGGGGATTTTAGCCCCCCTCCCAACATGCTTTTTTGTTTTCATTTTCACGAAAAATTCTCATCAGACCAAAATTGAAGGGTAGAAAATTCTTGCTTCAGATAACCCACGTTCATGGAAAAAATGGTGTCCCCAAACAATTGGACTTTGATGCAATTTAGTATTGGTTTAAAGACATTTTAGTTCGCAAACGGGGATTTTAGCCACCCTCCCAACATGTTTTTTTGTTATCATTTTCTCGAAAAATTGTCATTAGACCAAAATTGAAGAGTAGAAAATTCTTATTGCAGATAACCCACGTTCATGGAAAAAGTGGTGTCCCCAAACAATTGGACTTTGATGCAATTTAGTATTGGTTTAAAGACATTTTAGTTCGCAAACGGGGATTTTAGCCCCCCTCCCAACATGTTTTTTTGCTTTCATTTTCACGAAAAGTTCTCATCAGACCAAAACTGAAGAGAAGAAAATTCTTGCTTCAGATAATCCACGTTCATGAAAAAAATGGTGTACCTAAATAACTGGAATTTGATGCAATTTAGTATTGGTTTAAAGACATTTTAGTTCACATACGGGGATTTTAGGCCCCCTCCCAACATGTGTTTTTGTTTTTATTTTTACGAAAAATTCTCATCAGTCCAAAATTGAAGAGTAGAAAATTCTTGCTGCAGATAACCCACGTTCATGGAAAAAATGGTGTCCCTAAACAACTGGAATTTGATGCAATTTAGTATTGGTTTAACGACATTTTAGTTCACAAACGGGGATTTTAGCCCCCCTCCCAACATGCTTTTTTGTTTTCATTTTCACGAAAAATTCTCATCAGACCAAAATTGAAGAGTAGAAAATTCTTGCTTCAGATAACCCACGTTCATGGAAAAAATGGTGTCTCTAAACAACTGGAATTTGATGCAATTTAGTATTGGTTTAAAGACATTTTAGTTCGCAAACGGGGATTTTAGCCCCCCTCCCAACATGTTTTTTTGCTTTCATTTTCACGAAAAGTTCTCATCAGACCAAAACTGAAGAGTAGAAAATTCTTGCTCCAGATAATCCACGTTCGTGGAAAAAATGGTGTCCCCAAACATTTGGACTTTGATGCAATTTAGTATTGGTTTAAAGACATTTTAGTTCTCAAACGGGGATTTTAGCCCCCCTCCCAACATGTTTTTGTTTTCATTTTCACGAAAAATTCTCATCAGACCGAATTTGATGCACTTTAGTATTGGTCTAAAGACATTTTAGTTCGCAAACTGGGATTTTAGCCCCCCTCCCAACATGTGTTTTTGTTTTTATTTTTACGAAAAATTCTCATCAGTCCAAAATTGAAGAGTAGAAAATTCTTGCTGCAGATAACCCACGTTCATGGAAAAAATGGTGCCCCAAACAATTGGACTTTGATGCAATTTAGTATTGGTTTAAAGACATTTTAGTTCGCAAACGGGGATTTTAGCCCCCCTCCCAACATGCTTTTTTGTTTTCATTTTTACGAAAAATTCTCATCAGACCAAAATTGAAGAGTAGAAAATTCTTGCTTCAGTAGAAAAAAATGGTGTCCTTAAACAACTGGAATTTGATGCAATTTAGTATTGGTTTAAAGACATTTTAGTTCGCAAACGGGGATTTTAGATCCACGCCCAACATGTTTTTTGGTTACTGTGAAGTTACTCTGACCACTCGAAACAAATTTTCTTCAGCTACACACTAAAGAACACAGTTAATATAGCAAATTGTAAAAATATGAAACGAGAATTTATTATCAAAATTTTGAAATAATCGATTTTGAACTTAGCAAATTTTACGAGATTCACTGTTAAAATTAACGAGATTCCCACGCGTCGCTCAATCTGTTGACGGTGCGTGCAGAAAGAACTAGTCTTAAACTTAGCGTTTTACGGGACCGGCAGATGCAGCACGTCTCTCCTACATGTAACATCGACTATTTTTTGTTTTTCTGCGATTTTTTGGGGGTGAAACGTAATAGTTTACTGCCCCATACCGCAACTATACTTTTTAATGCTATTTCAAGGGTCTCTAAGCTCCCGGTTTCATTTATCCCGGTTTTCTTGATGGGTGGCGCCTTCTCGTATGTTTAGCCTAGTAACCAGAAGAACCTACCCTTCCGGGGCGACGCTTCGCTCCGCTACGTTCCGCTACGCTCTGCACCCCTCCAGGCCGGTTTTGACGATGGATAACCCTCCTTATCGAATGCACACCCCAAAATTCGAAGAAAAATAAAATTATATTTTTTCACTTTTTCCGCAATACACGGGTTATTTTCCATTTTTTGATTATATTTATTACTAATATCTACTAATCACACCCCACCTATCCGAATTTCAAAGAAAAATTCAAATCGGAGCGAAAAAATTTTTCGCGATTTCAAGGGACCGTCTTTGAATTGTATCGCGTCTGCCTGGGGTGTGCGGCATATTCGATGCTAATTTCCCGTACTTTTCAAAAGTCGATTTTGGGGTTGTTTTTACAGATTTCTCGCAAGATATTTTTGTATAGACTAAAATAAACCTGTTCTTTAGTGTGTAGCTGAAGAATTTTTTTTTCAGCTGGACAGAGTAACTGCAGTTCCCTGTTTTTTTGTTTTCATTTTCACGAAAAATTTTCATCAGGCCAAAATTGAAGAGTAGAAACTTCTTGCTCGAGATAACCCACGTTCATGGAAAAAATGGTATCCCTAAACAACTGGAATTTGATGCAATTTAGTATTGGTTTAAAGACATTTTAGTTCGCATACGGGGATTTTAGTCCCCCTCCCAACATGTTTTTTTGTTTTCATTTTCACGAAAAATTCTCATCAGACCAAAATTGAAGAGTAGAAATTTCTTGCTGCGGATAAACTACCTTCATGGAAAAAGTGGTCTCCCTAAACAACTGGAATTTGATGCAATTTAGTATTGCTTTAAAGACATTTTAGTTCGCAAACGGGGATTTTAGCCCCTCTCCCAACATGTTTTATTGTTTTCATTTTCACGAAAAATTCTCATCAGACCAAAATTGAAGAGTAGAAAATTCTTGCTGCAGATAACCCACGTTCGTGGAAAAAGTGGTGTCCCTAAACAACTGGAATTTGATTCAATTTAGTATTGGTTTAAAGACATTTTAGTTCGCAAACGGGGATTTTAGCCCCCCTCCCCACATGTTTTTTTTTTTTTAATTTTCACGAAAATTTTTCATCAGACCAAAATTGAGAGTAGAAAATTCTTGCTCCAGATAACCCACGTTCATGGAAAAAATGGTGTCCCTAAACAACTGGAATTTGATGCAATTTAGTATTGGTTTCAAGACATTTTAGTTCGCAAACGGGGATTTTAGCCCCCCTCCCAACATGTTTTTTTTGTTTTCATTTTCACGAAAATTTCTCATCAAACCAAAATTGAGAGTAGAAAATTCTTGCTCCAGATGACCCACGTTCATGGAAAAAATGGTGTCCCTAAACAACTGGAATTTGATGCAATTTAGTATTGATTTAAAGACATTTTAGTTAACAAATGGAGATTTTAGGCCCCCTCCCAACATGTTTTTTTGTTTTTATTTTTACGAAAAATTCTCATCAGTCAAAAATTGAAGAGTAGAAAATTCTTGCTCCAGATAACCCACGTTCATGGAAAAAATGGTGTCCCTAAACAACTGGAATTTGATGCAATTTAGTATTGGTTTAAAGACATTTTAGTTCGCAAACGGGGATTTTAGCCCCCATCCCAACATGTTTTTTGCTTTCATTTTCACGAAAAGTTCTCATCAGACCAAAACTGAAGAGCAGAAATTTCTTGCTGCAGATAACCCACGTTCATGGAAAAAGTGGTGTCCCTAAACAACTGGAATTTAATGCAATTTAGTATTGGTTAAATGACATTTTAGTTCGCAAACGGGGATTTTAGCTCCCCTCCCAACAGGTTGTTTTGTTTTCATTTTCACGAAAAATTCTCATCAGACCAAAATTGAAGAGTAGAAAATTCTTGCTGCAGATAACCCACGTTCGTGGAAAAAGTGGTGTCCCTAAACAACTGGAACTTGATGCAATTTAGTATTGGTTTAAAGACATTTTAGTTCGCAAACGGGGATTTTAGCCCCCCTCCCAACATGTTTTTTTTTGTTTTCATTTTCACGAAAATTTCTCATCAGACCAAAATTGAAGAGCATAAAATTCTTGCTGCAGATAACCCACGTTCATGGAAAAAGTGGTGTCCCTAAACAACTGGAATTTGATGCAATTTAGTATTGGTTTAAAGACATTTTAGCTTGCAAACGGGGATTTTAGCCCCCCTTCCAACATGTTTTTTTGTTTTCATTTTCACGAAAAATTCTCATCAGACCAAAATTGAAAAGTAGAAAATTCTTGCTGCAGATAACCCACGTTCATGGAAAAAATGGTGTCCCTAAACAACTGGAATTTGATGCAATTTAGTATTGGTTTAACGACATTTTAGTTCGCAAACGGGGATTTTAGCCCCCTCCCAACATGCTTTTTTGTTTTCATTTTCACGAAAAATTCTCATCAGACCAAAATTTAAGAGTAGAAAATTCTTGCTTCAGATAACCCACGTTCATGGAAAAAATGGTGTCCCCAAACAATTGGACTTTGATGCAATTTAGTATTGGTTTAAAGACATTTTAGTTCGCAAACGGGGATTTTAGCCACCCTCCCAACATGTTTTTTTGTTATCATTTTCTCGAAAAATTGTCATTAGACCAAAATTGAAGAGTAGAAAATTCTTATTGCAGATAACCCACGTTCATGGAAAAAGTGGTGTCCCCAAACAATTGGACTTTGATGCAATTTAGTATTGGTTTAAAGACATTTTAGTTCGCAAACGGGGATTTTAGCTCCCCTCCCAACATGTTTTTTTGCTTTCATTTTCACGAAAAGTTCTCATCAGACCAAAACTGAAGAGAAGAAAATTCTTGCTTCAGATAATCCACGTTCATGAAAAAAATGGTGTACCTAAATAACTGGAATTTGATGCAATTTAGTATTGGTTTAAAGACATTTTAGTTCACAAACGGGGATTTTAGGCCCCCTCCCAACATGTGTTTTTGTTTTTATTTTTACGAAAAATTCTCATCAGTCCAAAATTGAAGAGGAGAAAATTCTTGCTGCAGATAACCCACGTTCATGGAAAAAATGGTGTCCCTAAACAACTGGAATTTGATGCAATTTAGTATTGGTTTAACGACATTTTAGTTCACAAACGGGGATTTTAGCCCCCCTCCCAACATGCTTTTTTGTTTTCATTTTCACGAAAAATTCTCATCAGACCAAAATTGAAGAGCATAAAATTCTTGCTTCAGATAACCCACGTTCATGGAAAAAATGGTGTCTCTAAACAACTGGAATTTGATGCAATTTAGTATTGGTTTAAAGACATTTTAGTTCGCAAACGGGGATTTTAGCCCCCCTCCCAACATGTTTTTTTGCTTTCATTTTCACGAAAAGTTCTCATCAGACCAAAACTGAAGAGTAGAAAATTCTTGCTCCAGATAATCCACGTTCGTGGAAAAAATGGTGTCCCTAAACAACTGGAATTTGATGCACTTTAGTATTGGTCTAAAGACATTTTAGTTCGCAAACGGGGATTTTAGCCTCCCTCCCAACATGTGTTTTTGTTTTTATTTTTACGAAAAATTCTCATCAGTCTAAAATTGAAGAGTAGAAAATTCTTGCTTCAGATAACCCACGTTCATGAAAACAATGGTGTCCCTAAATAACTGGAATTTGAAGCAATATTATAGTATTGGTTTAAAGACATTTTAGTTCGCAAACGGGGATTTTAGCCCCCCTACCAACATGTTTTTTTTTGTTTTCATTTTCACGAAAAATTCTCATCAGACCAAAATTTAAGAGTAGAAAATTCTTGCTTCAGATAACCCACGTTCATGGAAAAAATGGTGTCCCCAAACAATTGGACTTTGATGCAATTTAGTATTGGTTTAAAGACATTTTAGTTCGCAAACGGGGATTTTAGCTCCCCTCCCAACATGTTTTTTTGCTTTCATTTTCACGAAAAGTTCTCATCAGACCAAAACTGAAGAGAAGAAAATTCTTGCTTCAGATAATCCACGTTCATGAAAAAAATGGTGTACCTAAATAACTGGAATTTGATGCAATTTAGTATTGGTTTAAAGACATTTTAGTTCACAAACGGGGATTTTAGGCCCCCTCCCAACATGTGTTTTTGTTTTTATTTTTACGAAAAATTCTCATCAGTCCAAAATTGAAGAGTAGAAAATTCTTGCTGCAGATAACCCATGTTCATGGAAAAAATGGTGTCCCTAAACAACTGGAATTTGATGCAATTTAGTATTGGTTTAACGACATTTTAGTTCACAAACGGGGATTTTAGCCCCCCTCCCAACATGCTTTTTTGTTTTCATTTTCACGAAAAATTCTCATCAGACCAAAATTGAAGAGTAGAAAATTCTTGCTGCAGATAACCCACGTTCATGGAAAAAGTGGTTTCCCTAAACAACTGGAATTTGATGCAATTTAGTATTGGTTAAATGACATTTTAGTTCGCAAACGGGGATTTTAGCTCCCCTCCCAACAGGTTGTTTTGTTTTCATTTTCACGAAAAATTCTCATCAGACCAAAATTGAAGAGTAGAAAATTCTTGCTGCAGATAACCCACGTTCGTGGAAAAAGTGGTGTCCCTAAACAACTGGAACTTGATGCAATTTAGTATTGGTTTAAAGACATTTTAGTTCGCAAACGGGGATTTTAGCCCCCCTCCCAACATGTTTTTTTTTGTTTTCATTTTCACGAAAATTTCTCATCAGACCAAAATTGAAGAGCATAAAATTCTTGCTGCAGATAACCCACGTTCATGGAAAAAGTGGTGTCCCTAAACAACTGGAATTTGATGCAATTTAGTATTGGTTTAAAGACATTTTAGCTTGCAAAGGGGATTTTAGCCCCCCTTCCAACATGTTTTTTTGTTTTCATTTTCACGAAAAATTCTCATCAGACCAAAATTGAAAAGTAGAAAATTCTTGCTGCAGATAACCCACGTTCATGGAAAAAATGGTGTCCCTAAACAACTGGAATTTGATGCAATTTAGTATTGGTTTAACGACATTTTAGTTCGCAAACGGGGATTTTAGCCCCCCTCCCAACATGCTTTTTTGTTTTCATTTTCACGAAAAATTCTCATCAGACCAAAATTGAAGAGTAGAAAATTCTTGCTTCAGATAACCCACGTTCATGGAAAAAATGGTGTCCCCAAACAATTGGACTTTGATGCAATTTAGTATTGGTTTAAAGACATTTTAGTTCGCAAACGGGGATTTTAGCCACCCTCCCAACATGTTTTTTTGTTATCATTTTCTCGAAAAATTGTCATTAGACCAAAATTGAAGAGTAGAAAATTCTTATTGCAGATAACCCACGTTCATGGAAAAAGTGGTGTCCCCAAACAATTGGACTTTGATGCAATTTAGTATTGGTTTAAAGACATTTTAGTTCGCAAACGGGGATTTTAGCTCCCCTCCCAACATGTTTTTTTGCTTTCATTTTCACGAATAGTTCTCATCAGACCAAAACTGAAGAGAAGAAAATTCTTGCTTCAGATAATCCACGTTCATGAAAAAAATGGTGTACCTAAATAACTGGAATTTGATGCAATTTAGTATTGGTTTAAAGACATTTTAGTTCACAAACGGGGATTTTAGGCCCCCTCCCAACATGTGTTTTTGTTTTTATTTTTACGAAAAATTCTCATCAGTCCAAAATTGAAGAGGAGAAAATTCTTGCTGCAGATAACCCACGTTCATGGAAAAAATGGTGTCCCTAAACAACTGGAATTTGATGCAATTTAGTATTGGTTTAACGACATTTTAGTTCGCAAACGGGGATTTTAGCCCCCCTCCCAACATGCTTTTTTGTTTTCATTTTCACGAAAAATTCTCATCAGACCAAAATTGAAGAGTAGAAAATTCTTGCTTCAGATAACCCACGTTCATGGAAAAAATGGTGTCCCTAAACAACTGGAATTTGATGCAATTTAGTATTGGTTTAAAGACATTTTAGTTCGCAAACGGGGATTTTAGCCCCCCTCCCAACATGTTTTTTTGCTTTCATTTTCACGAAAAGTTCTCATCAGACCAAAACTGAAGAGTAGAAAATTCTTGCTCCAGATAATCCACGTTCGTGGAAAAAATGGTGTCCCTAAACAACTGGAATTTGATGCACTTTAGTATTGGTCTAAAGACATTTTAGTTCGCAAACGGGGATTTTAGCCTCCCTCCCAACATGTGTTTTTGTTTTTATTTTTACGAAAAATTCTCATCAGTCTAAAATTGAAGAGTAGAAAATTCTTGCTTCAGATAACCCACGTTCATGAAAAAAATGGTGTCCCTAAATAACTGGAATTTGAAGCAATATTATAGTATTGGTTTAAAGACATTTTAGTTCGCAAACGGGGATTTTAGCCCCCCTCCCAACATGTTTTTTTTTGTTTTCATTTTCACGAAAATTTCTCATCAGACCTAAATTGAAGAGCATAAAATTCTTGCTGCAGATAACCCACGTTCATGGAAAAAGTGGTGTCCCTAAACAACTGGAATTTGATGCAATTTAGTATTGGTTTAAAGACATTTTAGCTTGCAAACGGGGATTTTAGCCCCCCTTCCAACATGTTTTTTTGTTTTCATTTTCACGAAAAATTCTCATCAGACCAAAATTGAAAAGTAGAAAATTCTTGCTGCAGATAACCCACGTTCATGGAAAAAATGGTGTCCCTAAACAACTGGAATTTGATGCAATTTAGTATTGGTTTAACGACATTTTAGTTCGCAAACGGGGATTTTAGCCCCCCTCCCAACATGCTTTTTTGTTTTCATTTTCACGAAAAATTCTCATCAGACCAAAATTTAAGAGTAGAAAATTCTTGCTTCGGATAACCCACGTTCATGGAAAAAATGGTGTCCCCAAACAATTGGACTTTGATGCAATTTAGTATTGGTTTAAAGACATTTTAGTTCGCAAACGGGGATTTTAGCCACCCTCCCAACATGTTTTTTTGTTATCATTTTCTCGAAAAATTGTCATTAGACCAAAATTGAAGAGTAGAAAATTCTTATTGCAGATAACCCACGTTCATGGAAAAAGTGGTGTCCCCAAACAATTGGACTTTGATGCAATTTAGTATTGGTTTAAAGACATTTTAGTTCGCAAACGGGGATTTTAGCTCCCCTCCCAACATGTTTTTTTGCTTTCATTTTCACGAAAAGTTCTCATCAGACCAAAACTGAAGAGAAGAAAATTCTTGCTTCAGATAATCCACGTTCATGAAAAAAATGGTGTACCTAAATAACTGGAATTTGATGCAATTTAGTATTGGTTTAAAGACATTTTAGTTCACAAACGGGGATTTTAGGCCCCCTCCCAACATGTGTTTTTGTTTTTATTTTTACGAAAAATTCTCATCAGTCCAAAATTGAAGAGGAGAAAATTCTTGCTGCAGATAACCCACGTTCATGGAAAAAATGGTGTCCCTAAACAACTGGAATTTGATGCAATTTAGTATTGGTTTAACGACATTTTAGTTCACAAACGGGGATTTTAGCCCCCCTCCCAACATGCTTTTTTGTTTTCATTTTCACGAAAAATTCTCATCAGACCAAAATTGAAGAGTAGAAAATTCTTGCTTCAGATAACCCACGTTCATGGAAAAAATGGTGTCTCTAAACAACTGGAATTTGATGCAATTTAGTATTGGTTTAAAGACATTTTAGTTCGCAAACGGGGATTTTAGCCCCCCTCCCAACATGTTTTTTTGCTTTCATTTTCACGAAAAGTTCTCATCAGACCAAAACTGAAGAGTAGAAAATTCTTGCTCCAGATAATCCACGTTCGTGGAAAAAATGGTGTCCCTAAACAACTGGAATTTGATGCACTTTAGTATTGGTCTAAAGACATTTTAGTTCGCAAACGGGGATTTTAGCCTCCCTCCCAACATGTGTTTTTGTTTTTATTTTTACGAAAAATTCTCATCAGTCTAAAATTGAAGAGTAGAAAATTCTTGCTTCAGATAACCCACGTTCATGAAAAAAATGGTGTCCCTAAATAACTGGAATTTGAAGCAATATTATAGTATTGGTTTAAAGACATTTTAGTTCGCAAACGGGGATTTTAGCCCCCCTACCAACATGTTTTTTTTTGTTTTCATTTTCACGAAAAATTCTCATCAGACCAAAATTTAAGAGTAGAAAATTCTTGCTTCAGATAACCCACGTTCATGGAAAAAATGGTGTCCCCAAACAATTGGACTTTGATGCAATTTAGTATTGGTTTAAAGACATTTTAGTTCGCAAACGGGGATTTTAGCCACCCTCCCAAAATGTTTTTTTGTTATCATTTTCTCGAA
Organism: Podabrus alpinus; assembly: GCA_932274525.1. Classification (NCBI taxonomy): domain Eukaryota; kingdom Metazoa; phylum Arthropoda; class Insecta; order Coleoptera; family Cantharidae; genus Podabrus; species Podabrus alpinus. The sequence goes on along the minus strand of OW026454.1, from coordinate 76,479,484 downwards.
AAATTGTCATTAGACCAAAATTGAAGAGTAGAAAATTCTTATTGCAGATAACCCACGTTCATGGAAAAAGTGGTGTCCCCAAACAATTGGACTTTGATGCAATTTAGTATTGGTTTAAAGACATTTTAGTTCGCAAACGGGGATTTTAGCCCCCCTCCCAACATGTTTTTTTGTTTTCATTTTCACGAAAAATTCTCATCAGACCAAAATTGAAGAGTAGAAAATTCTTGCTGCAGATAACCCACGTTCATGAAAAAAATGGTGTCCCCAAACAATTGGACTTTGATGCAATTTAGTATTGGTTTAAAGACATTTTAGTTCGCAAACGGGGATTTTAGCCCCCCTCCCAACATGTTTTTTTGCTTTCATTTTCACGAAAAGTTCTCATCAGACCAAAACTGAAGAGAAGAAAATTCTTGCTTCAGATAATCCACGTTCATGAAAAAAATGGTGTACCTAAATAACTGGAATTTGATGCAATTTAGTATTGGTTTAAAGACATTTTAGTTCACAAACGGGGATTTTAGGCCCCCTCCCAACATGTGTTTTTGTTTTTATTTTTACGAAAAATTCTCATCAGTCCAAAATTGAAGAGTAGAAAATTCTTGCTGCAGATAACCCATGTTCATGGAAAAAATGGTGTCCCTAAACAACTGGAATTTGATGCAATTTAGTATTGGTTTAACGACATTTTAGTTCACAAACGGGGATTTTAGCCCCCCTCCCAACATGCTTTTTTGTTTTCATTTTCACGAAAAATTCTCATCAGACCAAAATTGAAGAGTAGAAAATTCTTGCTGCAGATAACCCACGTTCATGAAAAAAATGGTGTCCCCAAACAATTGGACTTTGATGCAATTTAGTATTGGTTTAAAGACATTTTAGTTCGCAAACGGGGATTTTAGGCCCCCTCCCAACATGTGTTTTTGTTTTTATTTTTACGAAAAATTCTCATCAGTCCAAAATTGAAGAGTAGAAAATTCTTGCTGCAGATAACCCACGTTCATGGAAAAAATGGTGTCCCTAAACAACTGGAATTTGATGCAATTTAGTATTGGTTTAACGACATTTTAGTTCACAAACGGGGATTTTAGCCCCCCTCCCAACATGCTTTTTTGTTTTCATTTTCACGAAAAATTCTCATCAGACCAAAATTGAAGAGTAGAAAATTCTTGCTTCAGATAACCCACGTTCATGGAAAAAATGGTGTCTCTAAACAACTGGAATTTGATGCAATTTAGTATTGGTTTAAAGACATTTTAGTTCGCAAACGGGGATTTTAGCCCCCCTCCCAACATGTTTTTTTGCTTTCATTTTCACGAAAAGTTCTCATCAGACCAAAACTGAAGAGTAGAAAATTCTTGCTCCAGATAATCCACGTTCGTGGAAAAAATGGTGTCCCTAAACAACTGGAATTTGATGCACTTTAGTATTGGTCTAAAGACATTTTAGTTCGCAAACGGGGATTTTAGCCTCCCTCCCAACATGTGTTTTTGTTTTTATTTTTACGAAAAATTCTCATCAGTCTAAAATTGAAGAGTAGAAAATTCTTGCTTCAGATAACCCACGTTCATGAAAAAAATGGTGTCCCTAAATAACTGGAATTTGAAGCAATATTATAGTATTGGTTTAAAGACATTTTAGTTCGCAAACGGGGATTTTAGCCCCCCTACCAACATGTTTTTTTTTGTTTTCATTTTCACGAAAAATTCTCATCAGACCAAAATTGAAGAGTAGAAATTTCTTGCTGCGGATAAACTACCTTCATGGAAAAAGTGGTCTCCCTAAACAACTGGAATTTGATGCAATTTAGTATTGCTTTAAAGACATTTTAGTTCGCAAACGGGGATTTCAACCCCCCTCCCAACATGTTTTTTTGTTTTCATTTTCACGAAAAATTCTCACCATACCAAAATTGAAGAGTACAAAATTCTTGCTGTAGATAACCCACGTTCGTGGAAAAAGTGGTGTCCCTAAACAACTGGAATTTGATGCAATTTAGTATTGGTTTAAAGACATTTTAGTTCGCAAACGGGGATTTTAGCCCCCCTCCCAACATGTTTTTTTGTTTATAACTTGTTTATTTTCATCTTTATGGAAAATTCTTTCCAGACCAAAATTGAAGAGTACAAAATTCTCTCCAAATTTAATTTTACTAACTTACAAAATTCTCTAAAAATTTAATTTTTAAAAATTTACCTACCCTACAAAGTGCTGTCCCTAAACAACTAAATAAAATAATAAAAATCATTCCAAAATGGACGAAATCAGACGAAATATATTTTAGTGTAAAAATTGAAATTGCAACCAAATTTTTGAATACTTCTTATTCGGAATAAAATGTTCTTACATTTTATCTGTGTCATCTATTTTATAGAGAATTCTCTGCTTTTCAATTTTAGTCTGATGCTAATTTTTCGTAAAAAGGAAATTAAACGAGTTATACGCAAAAAACCACGTTGGAGGTACTAAAATCCCCAATTGGGAGCGAAGCCGATCAGGAATTTTTTAGGGGAACTTTTTTTTGGGACACATTTCTGCAAAATTTTAGCTTACTGGATATTTTATTATTGTTAACCTAATGAACTCAAAATATTTAAATTGAGTATCAAAAATTTGTTAGTGTTTAATCAATTCAAATAAAACCAATGGTTATAATGCGATAAGGAACTTTTAAACTATTTAAAATAATGAAACGCCGTGACATGAAGTTGATTACATAAGTTTTAAAATGAAAATTGGTTTTTCTAGGTCATAAATAATTGAACAATTAATTGTAAATACAGTAAAATTGTATTTTACAAAATAAATTCACGATATCGGTAGGGAAGCCGGGGTGAATTATTTTGTTTGATATAACTTATACTGGTCCCGCTTTTCCTTCCACGCTATTCTTATCATTTTAGAAGTTTCTTCCTATTTACCAACAAATACAAATAAATCTAAGGGTTCATGATAACTCTGTTATTATTTGAAATTTTATCAACTCGAAAGATTAATAAATAAATAACTCGCTATATATAAATGAAAAAAAATTTCAAAATTTATAATTCAATTTTGAAAGTATACGAATACGCACAACATGGCTAAATTGATCGTTTTCTTGGTGGCTCTAACAACAGTTTACGTAAGTTTGATTTTTTCCTATTTTTGTCTCTTACAAACTAAATTCTTCACAGGTCAGCGGTGCCGCTGTTAAACCAGTCACCAAGGTGCAAGAAAGTACAATCCAGCAACAAATAGAAGGTTTGATCGTTCAGGTGCAAACCCTAGCCAACAACGTATCGACTTCCCTCAGGAACGTTTTACCAGATAACAAACAAGTTACCGATGGCCTCATCACCCATACTCAGCAATTCAGTCACAACGTCGAAGGCATAATTGGAAAAATCCAATCCGAAGTAAATCAGTTACTTTTATCCACTGCAACCTTTAATCCAATTTTTTTCAGATCAACACCAATAAAGGCAGCGTGGACAATTTACTCAAACAAAGCGTGGTGAAACTTAACGAAGTTCTCGTTTCCTTCCGAAACTTGATCGGCCCGGACAATAGCGCCAAAGTTGGTGAAATTAAAATCCAATTGGATAATGGAGTGAAAACCGCAACCGCAGAAATCGAAACGTTTGCCAAAGCCGTTAAACCCGATTTGCAACGTAAGTAATCCAAAAATCATCACAGGCGCGAAGTAATCGAATTTTTATTTTTAGATACTGGAGAAGCTTTACAAAATTTTGCTAAAGGAATTGTCAACGATTTCGTGAAAGCTGTTGACAATCTCAAGACTCAAGTGAATGCTTTGCCAACTGGACATTAAATAATAAGTGAAAAATTTGTACTTTCGTTTTTAATAAATTATGAAAAATTTGTCGAAATTTTTTTCTGATTGAAGACGAGACGGTGTGTTCTTGGTGAATAACTTCGACGTCAGTGACCTTTTTTTTTTTAATTTTTCTGCGGTTTTCAAATCTTTATTTGATTTGAAGAAAAAAGTAACTGGTGTAAATGTTTTGTAAACTGCACTGTTTTCGAGATATTTTACCAAAGTCTTTCAATCCCATGCATATTTTTTTCTTCCATTAGTGAAATTATTATTCAATTATTTGAACGTATAACAAGAATTTATTATTTATGAATATGTTATCATTGTGATAACAACATCGATAAATCGTAGAAATGCAATGACGCATTTTAATCAAGTATAAACGTGAAGATAAACTTTGATTTGTTATGAAAACAAATTAAACAAAGTAATATTTTAGAAAAACATTATCAGAATTTGATTAGAATTTAAAATTCATTTAAAAGAAATACGCAGAAGATTTCTCATAAATCGTCATAGCTAATAGGTCGATTTTTTTATAATTAAAACCAAAAAAAAACAACTAAAAAACGGGTTTTAGAAAGTCACTATTGCAAAAATATACATTCGAACACGAGCTTTATCTTAAAGACAAAGCAATGTAAAAAAATATAAAAAAACTTAAAAATTAATTACTGGTTGGTGCTGCTTCTGAAGCGGAAGCTTGGATCTTCTCGATTAATTGCTTTCCTTGAGTTTGAATATTATCGCTAAGTTTTTGGGTAGCATCTCCCAACTCTTTCAAAATATCACTGTTCTGAAAATAATGAAAACCTTTTTTACCATTTCATCTGCACCAAGTCAAAAAATTTCTACATACTTGGATATTTTTGAGCAAGTCGTCCAAAGAAGACTTAACAGAATCTACTGCGTCGTCGATAGCTTTTCCAGCATCAGACGCTGTTGGAACATCGCGCACTTTTCGTAAAATATTCGCTGAAGCCAACTGAAATCCAAAATGGTTAAGCAAAATTAAAAAGAAAAAAAAATTACCTGAATGACGACAATGATAAATAAAAATGCCAAAACGGTTTTAGTCGACATGATTCTTCTTGTGCAAGTTTGGAGAGCAACTTCAAAACTGAGTAGTAATTTGATAACGAAATATAATTTTATCAATTTTAACTGACCTTTTATAATCAGGTTACGCACGATTTGATTGGAGGACTACAAATTACTGCAATAACAGTCGTTGATTGAATGAAAAAGGACGACTAAAGAGCGTGCATAATTTTGTTAGTTGTGCGTATTAAAAAAATTTCGATTGTATTCCAAGTAATATTACAATAATTTATCATAATGTTGACAATCATTATTGAGGATTTGAAAACATCACTGTAAATAATTGGGAATAATAAGCACTATCAAAGTCAGAAGCAGGAAAAATATTATTAAAATTGTGCTATAGATAACTTTACATAATGTTTTCACATTTTTTTATTTCTATCCTCAATGACTCCTCAATTTTCCAATAGTTTCGGTCTAGAAGATAAGTTTAAACCTGGGACGATTTTTGGTTCCGAGACCAATTTTTACGTTTCCGTGATAGACTCTCAGGTTATACTCTCTCACTATGTTGAACTGACACTCTATTCCGCAATCATGCTGAAACGAAGGAATTTAACTCCACTTGTAGAGAACCGTTGAGGCGGTCATAGCTTGGCAGTTAAGTGCGTCTACTGCTAATGCGAAACGCTCAGATCGAATCCGGGCAGGGTAAGAACTTTATTCTGACCGTCTCTCCTCGGCAGGCAATGGCAAACCACCGAGGTAATCTGCCACGAAAATCCATCTCGAAATGAAGTGTAGTACACTTCCCGTGGTTCGGAGCCCACGTTAAGCACGTAGGTCCTCTATGTATGTGAAAACAATTTGAACGCACATCATATGCATAGAAAGAGATAGAACGAGATGGGTCACCAAACCCTCATTAGGGTAAAAGGACTGTGAAGGAAGGTAGAGGAAGTTATTACATATACTTGGATGTAAAACTTGGAAGGCTGCTTGGATTTCAACCTGATCCTGTAAAGGTCGGAGATATCTTCAACATCTTTCTCAGAGGATCATCATCTTCCTAGGGCTGTTACATATACGATTATGTTTTGTTCTTGTGGCAGATATGTAGACCAGGCTCAATACATAGGAAGGAAACAGGTGTAATTGCATAGCGTTCATGGCAAACCTTACAATATTATCAGGGAAGCAGAAAATTGCACGTATGATTTTCCTGTTAAATCCCTACTGCTACCTATGTACTACATATCTTTGGTGCTACTGAATAATTCGCCCTGTGTATTGTATTATTGTAATATAAGTGCCAGCCCCGTAAACAGGTTTGGGGAGGCTCTTATCTATGGCCCAACCAACTCTTTTGAAAGAGTAAGGTCGGAGGTTCTCTCCTAAAAAAATTTGAAAATTAAGAACAAAAATTACCTTTTTGAAGTAGTTTTGGTACCAATTTATTGATCTTTCGGGTGGGGGGAGGGGCACGTACCGCCCTGGTTACGGATCCGAAAAGCGTATTCTTTTTTATTATCCCCATTCCTTGCGAATATTCGCGCAGAAAAAAGCTTTCTTCAAACATTAAATCGATATCTATGCTAATGGAAAGTTTTTAATAGAACAAAAAATCCTATATCTAAAAATTTGATGAACCTGGAGAACGCTGATGTTGAATAGTTTTTCTGCGGATTTCGCACAAGTAAGGTTATCGATATCAAGGTTATGGATAAATTTTCTCGTGGTTGCCATTCGCTAGTCACTAATCAACTGACTTTTCATGTAGGCAGTCCTGAAGATGTTATTACAGCTATTCTAGGGCAAAACTCTAATGCAGTTGGTAATGATGGCATCATTTCCAGAATACAGAAAACTGTACCTGCAGTTTTCCTGAACATACTCACCCACTACTCACCCATTTAATCAACTACTGTTTAGAAAGATGAACACTGCCCGACGCACTGTGGGACGATAACCCAAATCGACGGCGAAAAGTCTGACAAGTTTTCAATTCGTGTGAAAGTTTGTATTCGGGGGTTTTTGGGGTCGCTGATTACGAATCTGAAGTCAAAATTTCTAAAAACAAAATGGCGGCTCCAGTACGGCAAAAAATTTCAAGAAAAACGAATCAATCGAGATGAAAGTCCGTACTCAGGGGTTTTTGGGGTCGCTGATTACGAATCCGGAGTTGAAATTTCGAAAAACAAAATGGCGGCTCCAGTACGGCAAAAAATTTCAAGAAAAACGAATCAATCGAGATGAAAGTCCGTACTCAGGGGTTTTTGGGGTCGCTGATTACGAATCCGGAGTTGAAATTTCGAAAAACAAAATGGCGGCTCCAGTACGGCAAAAAAATTTCAAGAAAAACGAATCAATCGAGGTGAAAGTCCGTACTCGGGGGTTTTTGGGGTCGCTGATTACGAATCCGGAGTCGAAATTGCGAAAAACAAAATGGCGGATTCAATATGGACGACTTATGTAGAAAAGGTGTTTTATTTACGTCACATTGCATTATGAATAGTTGTGTTTTGCTTAAAATTAGATTGATATGAAAGATTGAAATTATAATAACGTGTATAAAGAGTATAAATTAAGAATATATGTCTAAATAAATATGTATTCACTTATAAACCCAAATAAGTGACAAAAAGTCTTCCAAATTCCGAATAACTGCGTGATACATTGGAGTAACGTACATACAACTTTATTCATCGTCATCAGAAGGACAATGTGATTCACAGTCAGTGAATTGAACTGACACATTGCACGAGCTCCCCTCACTTGTTGAGACGCTTGGCGCAGTTAATAACTGGATTGCTTCTGGTAGTAGCGATCTCATTTTCTTAGCAGATAATTTGCGCAGACTCGAAATATATGGGTCAGACGTTAATAGTAGGCGTTAAACATTCAATTTCATTTATCTAGAAACTCTGTTTTTTGACTTGGTCACTTTTGCCAGTATGCCCACGATATCCAAATTGTATGTTTTCATTGTTCGAAATTGAGAAAAATGCACTTTTCATCACAAAAACTTGCGCCAGTAGCGGTCCCGCAAAAGATCGCAACTTTTTTTTGCTGTTTCCATTAAACAATTGATTAATCTACAACCTAGGATAAGTCCGGCCGCTTAACAACGTTTAGCAATTCAACTTTTCTCTACATGTTTCGAATTTTCAGTCGCGATTTTACGTTTATTTTTGGACAAATCATTCGTTTACTGATATCACATACATCATTATTATAAATTTTCAATTACATGATAATATTCTACTTACTTTCCCCTTTCGAATCCATTTTGAAAAATGGGAATCGGTTGATTTTTGGCTGTACGGCGTCGTTTTCAAGAGCACACTGAAAATTTAGCACAGAGAGCGACGCGTCTGGCTCGAGCGAAGGTCACTTTTGAACTACGACACAATAGCAAGTATCAAGGATCGTCCCCTCTCCAGCCTGGAACTCGACCCTCGGACTATTACTACATCTAACCCACCACTGTAGGACCCCAAAATAAATACTTGATTTTTACACTTTTCGCCGTAAATATTCGAATCCGTCCCACAGTGCGACGTATGGAAGAACGCTAATAGTTTTGGCGATTTAAGACCAGTCATCATTTTACCAGCTCTTTTGAAAGGTTTTGAATTCTTCATCTATATTCCTACTGCTTGACCACATTGAGTTTATTGGAGTCTTTCACCACAGACAATTTGGTTTTCGTACTGTTTTCTGTACTGCTTTGACGCTTTGACTAAGGTATCAAATGAGGTTATTAAAAACATTAATGGCGTTTGACGTAATTAACCATGAGCTTCTTATTGGCAAACTGACCTACCATGGATGTGGTAGTTCTGCACTAGGTAGTACATTGGCCAAACTTATAAATACATTTCTTCACACTCCACAGTGTTGCTGTCTACCCAAGTCTGGGATCAGCGCCGTAGCAAGCTCTTCTGGCTACTGAGGCAAATTTGAATATATGCGCCCCCCTCCCAAAAGATTCTGATAATTTTGAAAAATTAAACTATTATTTATTGGGTTTTGTCGAGGTTTAGCGCCCCCATTGCGATCACCCTTGCTACGGCACTGGCTTAGAGTAATAAAACCTAATGAAAGAGTAATGAAGGGGGTATGGAATACCCTCCAGGTACACTTAATTTATTTCGAAAGAAAAACTTTCAGTTTTACGTTCCTCGGTATTAAGAAGAACGGTACTGGGATAGTTATGAAAAATATCACCTGCTGCCTCCCCTCCCGGATTACAAACGAAAATTGCGAAAGATTCAATAAAAAATAATAAATTTTGATGGTTCTGAATAATGGCAAGTATACCTGGGGCAGATGACACATTAATAATTGCGTCGAGCCAAGAAGAACTGGAAATCATCATAAGTAAACTAGTCACGGTAAGCAGTCAATATGGCCTACTGATCAACCACAATAAAACAAAAGTCATGATAGTGGATCGCGTCAATAATAATTCCCCCAATATACACACATCCATGGGGTTCGAAGTAGTACACAACTTTAACTACCTGGGCTCTCTGATTTGGATTTCTAACTCTGAAGGGAGTACGCCAGAAATAAGACGACGACTGGCCATGGCAAGAACAGCAACCACAAAACTCGTCAACATATGGAAGGACACGACAGTTACTAAAAAAACAAAGATGAGGCTTCTGACTGCACTAATATTCCCAGTGGCCACATATGCAGCCGAGACATGGACGATGAGGAAGGGCGATAGAAGAAGAGTGGAGGCCTTCGAAATGTGGACATATAGAAGAATGCTGAGAATCCCGTGGACGGCACACCGCACAAATGTGTCTATTCTAAACGAGCTGAAGATCGAAACACGGTTGTCGACTAAAATCAGTCAGTCCTACTTGCGATATTTCGGCCACATTGCTCGAAGATCTGAAGCAATGAAGAAGCTGATGATCCAGGGGAAAATCGAAGGAAAGAGGCCGAGAGGAAGGTCCCCTACAAGATGGGTGGACCAAATAAAACCTTTAACTGGACAAACCCTACATGAAGCAACAAATGCAGCGCATGATAGGGAAGCGTGGAACAACTCTTTGAGGACGCTGTCATCATAATACCACTATGTCCTTCCGCAGGGCGATGGATACTGAGAGAGAGAGAGAGATACCTGGGGGGTATGCCATACCCCCCAGACGCCCAGACCCCCCGGCCAGATAGTATTGATTTTTATCGTTGGGAACTTCTGAAGATCTTATAAAAATTACGCATAGTATGTCAGAATCATCGTTTCCATGGTAACGTAACGCAATACCCGTTACGGAGCAATGGAAACGAATGGATGCTTATCAGGAACTCATTTAGGCTGCCGGGACCGGGGGGTCTGGGGGGTATTCCATACCCCCCAGGTACACTTAATTTATTGCGAAAAAAAAATTTTACTTTTACGTCCCTCGGTATTAATATCCCCTGCTGCCTCCCCCCCCGAATTACAAACGAAAATTGCAAAAGATTCAACGAAAAATAATAAATTTTGATGGTTCTGAATAATGGCAAGTGTACTTGGGGGGTATTATATACCCCCCAGACCACCGGTCGTGTAATATTGATTTTTATCGTTGGGAACTTCTGAAGATCTTATATATAAAATACGCATAGTATGTCAGAATCACCGTTTCCATGGTAACGTAACGCCCCCCCCCCCCCCCGAATATGGAGATTATTTTTATCGGTAGGAATTTTTCTTTTCAATTTAAATACATTTGATTGACTGTCGCGATGATAACGTGATATTTTTACCGGTTACTCAGTCAGTTAAAGGAAAATGAAGAAGAACGTGGGGTTTAGAATCAACTTTCCTAAAATCCCCTGTCTTATCATTGGACCAAAATTTAAGAAGAGAAAATTCCCTACAAAACAGGGTTTTAGGATTTACTTTCTGAAACCTTGTTTGGTTTTGTTCACCATCGATGGGGAAGTTTAAATGTACGAAACTTTATTTAGAATAATAATTAAGTATTCAAAACCTTTTTCAATTTTTTTCTCTGCATTTTCATTTTATTTCATAAATACTTAATATGATGTAGGCAGTAGGGATGGGCGCGTGACGTGATTTTCGTCGTGTCACGATGTGTCACGGTCTTTTCACGTGACACGTGTATGTCTAAAATAGAGAATCACGATAAAAACCGTGATTGTGCGTGAGTGAAATTAAACAAACGTGATCGTGCGTGAGCCGCTAAATGCCGTGAGTATACGTGAATAACCGTGAGTGGTCGTGAGCAGCCGTGAGTGGTCGTGCGCCGCCGTGAGTGGTTGTGAGCAGTTGTATATTTTTGCAATCTCTAAAGTTTTATACAAAAAATTTTCAATATTGCTTTTCAATAATAAATTTTTGTTATCTTTTAAGTAAATTAAAAAATGTGCATGTGTGTAAAAATATTAGCCTGATCTAGTATCTACTAAAAATGGGCGCGTAACGTAATTTTAGACGTGTGCGGTGTGAGTGAATCGTGGGCAGTGTACGGTTCGTGAGTGTGAGTATATGGAAAATATCGTGAGTGTGCGTGAGTGACATGATACAACACAATATTATTGTATCATGCGCGAGTGATTTGGAAAACATCGTGAGTGCATGGAAAAATATCGTGATCGTGCGCGAGTGTGCGGGAACGTGCGTGAGTAATATGAAAAACATCGTGAGTGTGCGTGATCTAGCCTTTGCATGATCGTTCGTGATTGTGCGTGAGCGGCAAGAAAAATTCGTGAGTGTACGTGACCGTGAGTGAAAAGTGACTCACGCGCCCATCTCTAGTAGGCAGATTTTGTAAATTTGTTTTAAGTATACAGAATTTTGTACTCTTCAATTTTGATTTGATGATCATTTTCACTAAAAATGAAAGTAAGCGAGTTATAGACGAAAAACTACTGTTGAGGATTAAAATCCCCACTTGGGGAGAAGGCCAACAGGGAATTTTAAGCGATGTTGCAAATAAAATCGTGGTGAAATTTTCGAATTCAATCAAATATGAATATATGCCTCCCCTCCTCAAAAGATTTTTATCATTTTGAAAATTCTAAGCTATTATTTATTGGGTTTTGTCAAGGTTTAGCGCCCCCATTGTGATGGCGCCTGAGGCAAACGCCTCACCCTTGCTCCGGCTCTGTCTGGGATACCAGTATGAAATTAGAAACCAGATTTCCACTATGAAACGCAACCAGTGATCACACCAATCCATTACTGTGGTCTCAAGTCTGTATTAGATATAGACGAAAAACCAAACTTCGCGTGCAATTAATTAGGTCACCAAACTTCATGGGAGGGGGGCAATTATCCCCTCCTCATGAATTTTCAAACAAATAAAAACAATTAATACATTAAAATTGCTAAAGAGTAACAACCTTTTTTATTAAATTTTCGCCCCCCCCCCCCCGTGAAATTAGGTAGGATCCGCTCTTAGGGGTCGTCCATAAATTACGTCACGCAATTTTAAACAATTTTTAACCCCCTCCCCCCCGATCGTCACACAAACCTAGACCCCTCCAAGTATTACGTCACATATTCTTGAAACCCCCCCAACCTCAAATTTTTCAAAATTAAAATTTATATAAAAAGAAACCCGAGCGGATTTCATGGGTGTCATCACCACCTCGGCTGATGAGCTTTTATTTTTCTTTTTTAGGGTTAGCACCCCAGAGGAAACATCTATGAAGGGTGATCCGCCCCCCCCCCTAGCTACGCCAGTGGTTTCAGTGGCGTAGCCACTCAAAAAATAGTTTTTTTACTTCCCTATAAGGAAGTATTGTAATCATGAAAAAATTCGATGTCGATATTTTAACGGAAATATCCGTTTTGAGCATTTCTGAATCCGTTTTGACTACTTTCGCAATGATGTCTGTATGTATGTATGTATGTCTGTATGTATTGTAACGGTTCTTATTTTGTATAAATATTCCGTGATTTCGGTTGATAATCAACATATGGTTGATAACATTTTTGTGTGGTCCGCCATTATTTTGTTAATTCTTTGCGGGACTGCGCGTAAGATATTTGCGCTTTATATTTGAGTAATTATTATTTTCGTTTACAAAAAAAAATTCTTCGTTGTTCAAAATTTTCCGTATGCCCTGGACTCATTGCTGGTTTTTTTGTTTAATTAATTATCTTCCAAGCTAGCCGGCAAGATTTACAAAGATAGCTCGTGATTTCTCGATTTCCCCTCTAATCGAGTTGTCTAATCTTTCATAACGACGTCTTCCTTTTTAACCGAAATCGAGTGGCGCCTATTCCATCTTTTTTTTCGTCGTTTTAATTAACACCCCTTTGGTTAGAAATTAATTTTAACGTCACATTTGGGAAAAATTCTTGAGGAATTTTAACCGTCGCAGTATGTATGGATGTATGTAACGCAAAATGTCTGTAAGTTCTGTATCTCTGGAACGAATTATTATATAGTAACCAAATTTCATATTTAACACTTTTATCGGTATACAAAGGCACCATTTGATTTTGGAGGAAATCCTTAAACCGGAAGTAGCACTTCACTTGAAGGACGAAATGGTTTTTCTTAAATATCTCAGGAACGAATTGTTATCTAGTAACCAAATTTCATATTTAATATTTTAATCAGTATACTAAAGCACCATGTGATTTCGGAGGAAATCCCTAAACCGGAAGTAGCACTTTACTTGAAGGACGAAATGGTTTTTCTTCAATATCTCAGGAACAAATTGTTATATAGTAACCAAATTTCATATTTAACACTTTAATCGGTATACAAAGGTACCATTTGATTTTGGAGGAAATCCTTAAACCGGAAGTAGTACTTCACTTGAAGGACGAAATGGTTTTTCTTAAATATCTCAGGAACGAATTGTTATCTAGTAACCAAATTTCATATTTAACACTTTAATCAGTATACTAAAGCACCATGTGATTTTGGAGGAAATCCCTAAACCGGAAGTAGCACTTTACTTGAAGGACGAAATTTAATAATTTAATTAAATAATAAAATAAAATTTAAATAATATTTTTTAAATAAAGTATGTGAGCTTTTTTTATTTATTTTTTTTTTAGCTGTTACGCAGGGAGGAGAAATCTCGTTCGAGACACCCGCATGAGTTGAATCCTAACGGGTAGTGTCAGACTTACACTGGCTAAAACTCCCCCCTACCGCAGCAGCCGAGATTCCGCGGTTAGGCATTTCTTCCGGCTGCGCGGTCAAGGATACCAGGATCTTAGGTATCCTCCGCCCTAGGTGTTCGGGCGGGTGCGTCGGGTCCGCAGTATCGTGTGCGGACCCTCTTTTCTTCCGTTTTGAGGCTTCCAAGTTCACTTCGGTTTTCCGGTCCGGTAGGGGGCAGTGCGATGGAATTAGGTGGTGCACTTTCGCATGCCTCTCTTCTATCCGGCCGGGTTTTGTCTTCCCCTCTTCAGTCTTCGTCGGAAGAGGAATCCTCCTGGGTTTGGGCGGCGGCGGCCTGTTGTTCGGCTCTCTCCGCTGCCTCTTTGCACTTCAGGATCGTGGATACGAGCCTGTTGACTGTCTGCCACTGGGTCTCGCAGACGAGCATCGAGTCCACGAGGTTTTCGGGAGTCAAGGTGTATCCGAACGCAAGCGAAACCATTACTCTTTCGCGCTCCCATCTCCAGCAGTGGAACATGGAATGCTCTGCGGTGTCTTCGCAGAACCTGCATCGGGAGCTTGCCAAATCTGTGCAAGTATTGGGCAAAGCAGCCGTGCCCGGACAGCATCTGGGTGAGATGAAAACTTACATCACCGTGCCGTGCCGTCTTTCGACCCACCGCTTGATGTCGGGGATGAGTCGTCGGGTCCACGCGCCGCAGCCTGCCGTCTCCCACCTCTCCTGCCATAATTCGGCCACTTCTTTTCCTGCGTCCCCCTCTCCGTCATAGGTTCTGCTCCTCGCAAGCGCGAGGAGGTCTATGGGGGGCATGGACGCCAGGACAAGGGCCTCGTCTAGCGAGACCGTTCTATATGCGCAGGAGACTCGCAGCGCCATTCTTCTTTGAACACTTAACACTCGCTGCGCGTTCCTGCCGATTCGTAACGCCTCGTGCCATATCGGTGCCGCATACAGGATGATGGATTGCGACACGAGGCCGAGGGTTCGTCTTTTGGCCGGTTTCGGGCCGCCCATGTTAGGCAACAGGCGGGCTATGGACGTTGTAACTGTCATCGCCTTTGCGGACGCGTCCCTTATGTGCTCGGCAAAGTTCAGGTGTTTATCTATCTTGACGCCTAGCACTGTCACGGAGTCCCTGGACGGGATGGGAACTCCGTTCAGTCGGAGGGAAACCTCGGATACTCTTCTTCTTCCGCTTAAGAGCACCGCCTCCGACTTTTCCGGGACTAGGGTGAGGCCTCTGTCTCTAACCCAGGCGGATATCGTCTCGAGCGCATCGGTTGCCGCTCTTTGCACCTCCGCCTCGTCTTTGCCTACTACAACGACGTTGAGGTCGTCCGCGAAGCCCACGGTGGTGCATCCGACTGGGAGCTGCAGACGAAGCACGCCGTCGTACATCAGATTCCAAAGGGTCGGTCCGAGAACCGAACCCTGAGGGACCCCGCTGGTGACCTCTATGATGTCTTCTTCTTCTTCGTCTATTATGAGGCTTCTCTCTTCGAGGTAGCTGACTATCAGATTGAAGATGTTGTTATCCATGGTGGTCAGGTTCTTGAGCGCCCCGAGGATGTGTACCCACCCCGCGTTGTTGAAGGCGTTCCTGACGTCCAGTGTTACGAGTAGGCATAGCCTTCTGACGCCACGTTCCCGCCTTGGCCTCGACCGCGATCCCCACGGTCGATCTGCCCCTCCTAAAACCGTACTGGTTATCGGAGAGGCCGCCGCTCAGCTCGATGTATTTCTCGAGGCGATTTAAGATGAGCAGTAAGGTACGTGAGCTGATTAAGGCCCACTTAACGTACTAAATGGTTTTATAGCTTTATGTATGGAGATATTGAAATGCACAACTAAGGATAAAATCTTTATTTTATACTGTACCGAAAATAAAATTTTTTGATTTCGTAGAATTAATATAAATAACAAAAAAAAATTCCCGAAAAAAATCTAATTTAGGGCGTTATTATGTGGTGCGGTGTTTATTAAGGCCCGAATCAAAAATACATTAAAATTAATACAAAAACTAAACATTGTTCTCTAAACTACTTATGAAATTGTTGTAAACACCAAAACAAAGTCTCATTGGGCAATATTAGGTTTAAAAAGTTACCAACATTCAAAATTACTGTCTCATGTCTTCAATACTGTCCTTTTCACATACACTACAAAACCATATGGCTGATGGTGTGGCTGTTGATGGTTGGTCCTATTGGTCTGGAGAGCGCTTTGTAAATAAATTTTGATTCGTTTTTTTTTTTTGCATTTAATCCAAATTTATAATGCAAATTTGTATGCATCTAATAAAGCCCAACGGCTATGTAGGTGGGCATTATTAGATAAATGGTTAGCTTTTAAAAGAATTAAGTAAAGTTCAAAAATTTGAATATTAATTTGTCATTTTTATTTTTCGGAAGATGAATAATGTTACTATAGTTATAATAAACCACAAAATGTATTAACATTTAGCAAAATTTTTGAAATACTTACGATCTTTTGCGACAGATTTTTATAAGCAGTCAGTTTACACACTTGACTAACAATGATTTTGTTACAAAAAGGCATGCGTGTTGATATCGGTTGCAATAGTTGAAACTCTTATCAGGGGTTTACCTGACACATCATTTAAGAAAATTTTTAGCGCGTAAAAGATGTTTTAAAGCGCTAAATTTAAAAGTGGGCTTTATTTAATGCCGGGCCTTAATCAGCTCACGTACCTTACTTTTAATAAAATATTTAATCTATATATTTTGTGACGTCACAATTTTTGAAACCCCCCCCGCCCCGCATCGTCACAAGGGTCGAACCCCCCCCCCCCAGCGTGATGTAATTTATGGGCGACCCCTTACCAAAATGGACCAATTCAGTAGCCCAAAGTTCTTCCTTGTCCCAGAGTCACCCCAAACTTACGATATACTCCTAAGATCTTGAAGAGCAGTAATAAATGCTGGTAACATCATAAACCTTCACATTGAGATTTTTAAGTCACCTACGACGCTATAATAGAACAATAATTATTGTGGTAGCTAATTTTAATGTTTTCTTTATTAGGTACATTTTAAATATGGTACAAAAAAAGTTGCGCATTATGGTACATAAAATTTGTTGATGCACCAATATAAATCCTGTTACGCCACTGACCATGACCCACTAAAATAGGAATAGTAGTATTAACCTCTCATACCATTCGTTGACCTTTGAACTCGACTAATAGTAAACAAAAAAAAATGTATTGACCCTTACAAGTATTTCCTAACTAAAATATTCTAATCTGTAAATCCTGACACAAGCAGGCAATTAATTATAGATGATTAACGATTTACCTTGAGAGTTTAAAGAAATAATCAAGTTCAGATAAAAACGCCAAATGTATGGAATATAATTTATTTTACTTCAAAATGTTGACAATTCAGGTGACAACTTTCCTATTTAGTAAAAAGATCTTTTACAATCAGCAATAGCTAATTTAGTTACCAATTTTGTATGCATTATAACGAAACAGTACAACAGGATATTGTAAATGTACTTTTTGTATTAATATCAACAGTCTTCCTAACTTTTTGAGTTTTATTAATAATGCTTTTGCCATAAACATATTCCAAAATAAACAAACAAAACAATAAATTAACAAAAAAAATAATGTAACCGACGGATGTTCAAGCCGATTTAACTTTTATGCGAAAAATCCATATTGGAACCAACAAAACGGAAGAAATTTTTAAACAAATCAAAAAGTGACACGATGACTATTATTAATCATATGAATAAGGCACCTGCACATCAATCATTACAACTGAATTCGTCTGATTTTGCATGAAAATCACAAAAATCGACTCACATCCTCTTGTCAATTTTAAATTAAAAAACAACAACAAACCGTCAAGAAAACGAATCGATTTTTATAATTAACAGTCGGAACATTACATGAATCCACGTACCACTTTTACAAAAAACAAAAAATGTATAAGAAGATGATTTAGATATTTAAAAGGCAACGTGTGATTGAAGAGGTGAGAAAATAATACTTAAAAAACATAAAACATTTCGTCCAAAAAATGTTCCTTTCCTATTGAATAATTACTTTTACAGGATCGGCTCAAGTTTTGCAACTCCTACCAAACCTTTTCCTATGTTGAAAAAAGCAATCGGTGGTTCAGATCTGACGTGGTACAGGAAAGTGGTAGAAGTTTTAGTTAAAGTTGTCACAGGCACCTGAACGCGAAGCTCTCAGAAATTCAGATTACAAAAAGACACGCGACTCAACCGACCCTGTACTTTGATTCGTATATCAAAGTGCACGCTTTTAAAATAACAAAACAGGACTTGATTCATAAAAAAATAGTGCCAAACATTCTTTCTATAAAATGGAATGACTTGAAAGAAAAACTTTGGATCGAGATGAAAAATAATCCAAAGCAAGATATTGATAATCTTGAAACGCAAAAACAAGAATTTTATTATCAAAATTACTATTCAGGTATAGTAAAGTGGTGGTTTGTTCACAATTTTACGCTCGTTTGTGTTCGTATCAAATTACAAAGACCGAATCGAAAATTATTGAATTTACGAGTACAAGCAACACAGAACCGCCGTAACCACTCATACAGATAAATAACAATTAAAAAATATTAAACGTAACAATAAACTCACAAGTCACATGCACCCGAAACAACCACTCGTAAATCCAACACACACACATACATCCCCCAACCCGTCAACGATTTTTGTTTTTCGAAAAAAAGATACATTTAACCGAGAACCAATATTGTAAACAAATTGTGTAATTTCGATGAAACTAAACGTGAAACATCATAATACTTAACTTATGTAACCTAGACGGAACCATGCGCTCGACAAAATAATAAAATGGGTTCCGTCTCAATTTTGTGTGATTATCAAGAAGGTGGAAACAAACATGAAACAATTGAATAGTTACAACAGTGTGACGCGTCATAAAATTGGAATCTGTTTAAAAAAATGAAAAAAAAATTGATTTAAAAAAAGAAGACGCAATTGTTATACTTAAAGAAGTTATAAATTTACTAGCGGGTTAAAATTAGTGTTATGGAGCTTGCGGATGTTGTTGAGGTTGATGTGGCTGGGGTAACAAAACTTGGATGGGTCCTTGTGGTGGTGGCGGTTGTTGGATGTAGTGCATTCCTGCTGGCATCATGTGTGGTTGAGTGGGAATTATTGGACACATGAAGGGTATCTGAGGATGACCTTGTGGTGGCGGCTGTTGGTACTGCTGAGGAGGTGGTGGATGACCTTGATTTTGGCTATATGGTGTTCCTGGTTGATTCGGATTCGGTCCGTTGCTCGGATTTTGTATGTACTGTATTTGTTGATGTGGTTCGTACATTCTTAACTGCATTTGTTGAGGAAATCCGCCTGAATTTGCGATTTGCTGGTACATGTATGGTTGTAAGGGTCCTGGTGCTAATAGAGGTTGTCCGGTGGCTGCGGCTACTTGCATTTGAGAAGCCATGTCGGTTCGCATTGGTCCCATAGGAACTGCAACAAAAAATTTTTCCAAATTAACGATTGCAAGAATTTCTCAGGAATTGCAGGAATTTCTAAATAATTCCCAAAAGAATTCAAATGATTTCCAACCAATTCCATAGATTTTTAAGGAATTCCGGATATTTCCTATTCCACTTGTTTTCAAAGTACTCCTAGGGGGCAGTGGCGTACCTAGAGGGGGCGGTCCGCATATATTTTGGGGCGGCATTTTTTATATTTGAAGTTGTAAAAAACAACTTTTTCACCTCATAAGTTTACTATTCGAAAGTTCATAGTTCGAAAATTATGGGAACGTTCCCCACCTAAAGTTTGTCTCAATTAGGCATTTCCATGTGACGTCACGAACAGCTGATACTCGACTGATATTTTGAGGTTAGCATTTTTAAAAGACAATTTTCATTTCAAAAATTAAAATTAACTTTTATATTATGCAGTTTGCAATTTTTTCAAAGTGAAACTGAAATGTGCAAATTAATTTACGGACAAAGCGCTACAAATTAAGCAGTATGTACTCGAGGTTAGGTTTGCGATTATTCGGGAAAGAAAATAAACAGAATGTACTTACAGTAATAATTTTACACTACACTCTCTACGGTTTATAAAATGTAAAAAAATTCAATTTTTACCAATAAAACAGATAAATACACAGATTTATCACAAACTTGTCGAGCAACAGCTGTTCAGGGTGGAGCCAATGACGTCACTGTGACGTACTTGGAAATGCCTAATTACAATTATTTAGTTATGTTTATCAATTAATAAAAACCATCATTTGATTGATTTTAAAAGGGCGGAAAATTTGAAACCGCCCCGGGCGGCAAAAGTTCTAGGTACGCCACTGCTAGGAGGTCGTCCACAATTTTTTCTAACCATTCAACTCTCCCCCTCCCAGCAACCTCCTATGGTCACAAATCTAAGACAACCTTCATTTGTCTAAAATCGAACTGGATAAGACATTTTTCTCACGACATTTGGAATTAAAAGAGTAAATAAAGTTCTTTACAAAATATTACATATAAAATATTTAATAACTTGTATTTTTATGCGAACTTCACATTTGTCCGATCCCCCCCCCCCAAGTCATACTTGGTCACATTTTATAACCTTTACAAATTAAGAGTATTTTTAAGGAATTCCAGGGAATTCTCAGTGATTTTAAATGTGTTTTTCTAAAAACAACCATTCAAAGAATTTCTAAGAATATCCAGGAATTTTTAAGGAATTAAATTTATTTTCTAGATATTCAAAAAATTGCTTTTTAAAATAAACAATTCCAAGCATAACTACGGAATTCCAGAGATTTCTAAAGAATTCCCACTAATTTTAAATGAAGTTTTTCTAAATAAACAATTCAAAGGATATCCACGGATTTTGAAGGAATTAAATTTATTTTTTAGATATTCAAAGAATTGCCAGTGTTTTTAAACGAATTTTTCAAATAAACAATTCAAGGAATAACTACGAAATTCCAGTGATTTCTAAAGAATTCCTAGTGATTTTAAAACAAATTCTAACTAAACAATGCAAATTGTATTTTAAGGAATTTCAGGAATTTCCAAGAAATTCTTGAGCTTTGAAAAGAATTAAAAAAATTTTCAATGAATTCCCAGTAATTTTAAATGAATTCAAAATTGAGAATTCAAAGGATTTCCAAGAATTTTTTAGACATTACCTAGCAATTCCGGTGATTTTCAAAAAATGGCCAGTATTTTTAAACGTCTTCAGAGTATTTTTAAGGAGTTCCGGAGATTTCCCAGCGATTTTAAATAAATTTTCCAAATTAACAATTGAAAGAATTTCTCAGGAATTGCACAGAGATATTGAAAGAATTCCCAAACGAATTCAAAATCAAGACAAGAATTTCCAACCACTTCCAAGGATTATTAAGGAATTCCGGATATTTCCCATCCCCTCATTTGTCTAAAATCGAACTTGACACGACATTTGAAATTTAAGGAATAAATAAATTTCTTTACAAAATATTAAAACATAATTTTCTTAGAAATTCCAAAACTAGAATTTTTAAACAAATTACGAGTATTTTTAAGGAATTCCAGAGAATTCTCAGTGATTTTAAATGACAAAAATTCGAAGGATTTCTAAAAATATCCGGGATTTTTAAGGAATGAAAAATATATTCTAGATATTCAAAGAATTCCCAGTGTTTTTAGATGAAGGCAACAATTCAAAGGATATCTACGGAATTCCAGGGATATCTAAAGAATTCCCACTAATTTTAAATGAACTGTCCAAATAAACAATTCAAAGGATTTCTAGATATTTCTAAAGAATTCCCAGCGATTTAACGCAAATAACCAACTGAACAATCCAAAATATACCTTAAGGAATTTCCAAGTAATTCTGGAGCTTTGAAAAGAATCCAAAATATTTCAAATAAATTCCTAGTGATTTTAAACTAATTCAAAAATGAGAATTCAAAGGATTTCCAAGGAATTTTCGGACATTACCTATCAATTCCGGTGATTTTCAAAGAGCCCCCAATATTTTTAAATGAATTCCAGAGATTTCCCAGTGATTTTAAACAAATTTCTCAGGAATTGCGCGGATTTCTAAAGAATTCCCAAACGAATTCAAAGGATTTCGAACCAATTCCAAAGATTTTAAAAAAATTACAGATATTTACCTGCAATTCCAATGAATTACATAGAATTCCCACACTGTTTAAATGTATGTAAAATTACATCAAGTTCTTCGTAATATTCACGTCAAAACATTATATAAAGGCAGAAAAAAATTCAGAGTAAAAATGCGCACTTCTTGCACATTTTTTTGTTAAATTAAAAGAAAAATTTTAGGGCTGTAGAAACGATCCCCCCCCTCGCAAATATTTTGATCAAATTGGTGTCAATCAATAGAGAACCGTTTGGGCTCCAAGTAACTTTAATTTCCATTGTTTTTGTGCCGCCAAGATTTTAATAAAAATTCAATAACAATTTTGGGAGGGGCTGTAGAAATGCTTTTATTAAGATCTGATTTTTTAAATGCCAATCGAGAGAGAATCGTTTGAGCTTGAATGTGCTTCAATTTCCATCATTTTTACCCCAAAGGTAAAAAAAAAGTTGGAGACTTGCTCGGAGCGATGTTGGTAAAATTTGCAATCTTTTAAATGCTCTAACTTTTTTACTCATGAGATACAAATGATGGAAATTGAAGCTCATTGGAATTCAAACGATTTTCTATCCAATTGACACCAATTTTATTGAAAAATTTAATTTATTCAAGTATTTAAAAAAGGGGTCTCCATAAATTTGTGACGTAATGTATGGACGACCCCAAACCATATCTCCTTTTATAATGGCTACAATGGAATCT
Source organism: Podabrus alpinus (assembly GCA_932274525.1). Taxonomy (NCBI): domain Eukaryota; kingdom Metazoa; phylum Arthropoda; class Insecta; order Coleoptera; family Cantharidae; genus Podabrus; species Podabrus alpinus. Next base: position 76,456,647 of record OW026454.1, on the reverse strand, counting down.
TTGCAAGAAAAAATTGAAGAAATGAAAGAAAAAAACTAGATTAAGAGGTACAAAAAAAACTTTGATGACGAAATTAACAAGAGGAAAGAATAAGCACGGCAAGAGTTTAAAGAAGTAAAAGAAGAAAGTAGGATTCGGGTACAGAAAAATGTTCATAGATGGAGAAAGCCATCCCATAGATGGGATGTCATCAAAGAGAAAATAAGGCAGTACACCGAAACAAAAAATTAGCAACAAATGAAGATGGGTGGAAACAACCAATGACGAAATAGGCGATTGGGATTTTGGAAGAAAACAGCAGGGAAGGGGAATGAGGCAGAATTAGTACAAAAAGTTACAATATGCATGTGGAAACTAATGACAATGGAAGATTTCTAATTAATTTTGCTATGGAACATAACATGAATATAATGAGTACTCGATACCAGCATAAAGAAATACACCAGGAAACGTGGACAACACCAGATGGAAGGAATATAAACCAAATTGATCATGTTTTGATAGAAAAAAAGAATCAAAACCAGTATTAAAGATGTAAGAACTTACAGGGGCCCTGATATAGACACAGACTATTTTATTATAGTAGGAACAAAAATGAAACAAAATATACTAATAAATAAAGGTTAGATACATCATTTCCTATAGAGTTCCAGGAAAGGAAGGTACAAGATGAATATGCCAAGGGAACAGAAGAAATAGTAAAAACAGAAAATGAACCAAAAAAAGGAAATATTTTGACAAGAATTTTGAAAAGGGCAGCACCCAAACAAGTTATGATAAGAAGATATAAAGATAAGAAATGGTTATGATCTGGAGTGTCAGGATGAAATCGATAAGAGAAAACCAAAAAAATAATGCTACAAACAAAAACAATCAAGAGCCAACACAAATATGATGAATAAAGGAAGGCATAGAAAAGGTTACTCCAGGAGAAGAAAAACAAAATATAATAGAAAACCCGGAGTCAATAGAAGAAAAATTTAATAACAAGGAAATAAGACATTTTTAATGTCTTATTTCAGAAAAATAATGCTACAAACAAAAACAATCAAGAGCCAACACAAATATGATGAATAAAGGAAGGCATAGAAAAGATTACTCCGAGAGAAGAAAATCAAAATATAATAGAAAACCTGGAGTCAATAGAAGAAAAATTTAATAACAAGGAAATAAGACATTTTTATCAGGGTATCAAAAAAAAAAAGTAAAAACTGGATATCAAACGAAAAACAATGCTCTGTAAGGACAAACCAGGAAACTTGGTAGGAGGACAATCTGATGTATTGGAAAAATGGGCTAAATATTACGAATAACTACTCGTTAAGCGTTATCCGTTTCTATAGCCAGCCCCCCCCAAAAAAAAAGTTTTCATCAAATCAAATAAATTAAACAAAAACTTACGTTTTCTAATCCTATTGCCTTGAGGATGTGTTTGAGTCTGATACTGCGGTTGGGTAGGCATCATGTAACCCATAACCACAGGTACGTGTTGCTGTCCGGGCGGACCACCAACCTGTGGCATGTAAGTGGGAACCGGCGTCTGTGGTGTGTGTGGCCTACTTGCACTTGGATTACTAGGAGACCTAACCAACGCCATTCTGAAAACAAAATCATCACAACAAATCCCACAAAACCGCCTCTTCGCTTACCTGGGTGTGAATGGTTTCGCAGACGGATTTAAAACAAACTCCTTAGCATTGGGATTCAAAGTCGACTTCTTGAGTGTGGTGACCACTTTTTCTAGAACTTCCTGCGGTGGACTTGTGACACGTTGAGGTGGGGATGTCTGTTGAGCGGGACGTTGATTCTGTGGTTGGGACGACGGCGGTGGCATCTGATCCGGCACTTGATTATTTAACACGACCGCTTCGGGCGGTGGAATGGATAACTTAAATTCTTGCGAAAATTTGTGCAACTCTTTCACGTCTTCTTTGTGACGCGGATTTCTTCCCTCGGATTTTTGTTGTTGCTGTTCTTGGTATTGCACCTGCGGTGGTAAACTATTTTGTGAGGGCATGTAATTATTGCGTGGGGCTCTCTGAGGCACTGGCTTCGCGTCACCACCGTTAAGTTGTGGTTTTGGAATGTTCATTCCTCCGCCTGATTGTGAAACTTGCCTAGGAATGGGTTGCTGTTGTTGATTGGGTGCATGATTGCTCATTTGATTTTGTACCAAATGTTGCGTATTAGGGGGCATGTGTTGTAACGGTGGATGGGAATTGTTGACGTAAACGTTGGGATTTTCTCTGTTTTGTGGGGGTTGATGATCGCGAACGTGCGACGCAGGTTGTGTGTTGTTTAAATGAGGAGACGGATGAGTGGGATATTGCATCGAAGATGGTAAATTATTATTTTTACTTGAAGGCAAATTTTGATTGTTAGTCGATTGGGGTGGTAACGGAGGAGTACTGCGTATTAATTTTCCCGTTCCTTGATTCTTTCGTTTGGCAGGTGGAACATATTTACCTCCATTGGGCGTATTCTCCGGTCCACTCGATTTTACACCACCGGCATCTTGATTTGTTGCCGGCCTAACTACGGCGGCAAAACGTTCCTCTTCGTCTCCATTTTCCAAATCAAGTCTCGCCTTATAGTTCGGTTGATTTTCGATTTCATGGGCAATTTGTTCCGCTTTTGCCTCCTGTTCCCTGTAATTTCAAAATCAAAACATTAGCAAATCACTACAAAAACAAACTTCCGAGTGTTTTACCGATAATCAGCCGAATCTGTGTGTTGCAATTGTACAGTGTAACCCGACAGAGATTGATCATACGTACTAGTCACTCCATAATCCCGTTCATTTTTCTTAAACATATCGACGGCATCCCATCCGTTAGCACCTGGTTCTAATTCAAGCGATGTTTCTGTTCCGTTAACCCCTGATGAAGGATCCCATGGTTCTAATTCGCGATCTTCTAAATTCTTTTGTCCTACAAAAAAGAATTAAATTAGTCCTCCAAACAAAAAAAAACATTAATTTAAACAAAATTGACAATATATAAACGAGACATGGAAAGCTTAAAAAAACCATTTTACAATCAATTTTTGGAATTTGGACAAAATCCAATTTTTACTATCATTTATTAACGTTGTTAACAATATTAAGTTGATTCTGATCATTCAAAGGGTTGTAAAAATATCGAGCACAATTTAGTTCATGCTGGTGGAGGCGTGTGAATGGACGATTAACGAGATTACCGATGTCCGTTACTACGTCGCCATGCTGTCGTAATATACAGAACAGAATATTAAAAAAAAATGAATTTACGTCGTTTTGAAAAATATCCGCGATTTTTAAGAAGAAATAAAATGCTTCCAGATATCTACCAGTAGTAGTTGTATTGTTGAAGAGTATTACAAAATTCTTTATGTTTAAATTGGGTGTTGACTTACTATAAATATCATAAAAAGATGTATGTAGGCCGGAGACGTTACAAAAATGAAGTGTGCAGTTTCAGGATTAACCACATATAAACTGTCACGTAGTGGCGTTTTCTTATTTGGAGTTTCCAATTACCGTCCAAGGGTCGTATTGCAGTTTTATAAAACATACATTGCAAAACCAATAGGTACGCCCTGTCTACGAGTAAGATATTTTTTTCATTCGAGCTTCGGTAAGTAGACAATTACACGAAATACACACACGTAACATGATCACCTATAAAGCGATAAGATGCAGGTGCAAAACAGCATAGCTCGGTGAATACCCTACTTAGAAATTCCGCGTAGAATCTATTACGAATAATGACGTAAGCAAATTACACTACAAAGTGGTATCAAGTTTAAGTAACCAGCTTATTTATAGAAGATTAAATTTTTATCAGCGACTCCCAGTCGTATTCGTACAGCAGAGTAAATTTTAAATACCATTTTTTTTTTTTTAATTTTCATTATAAAATGTATTAAATTACATAATGCGTGTATTATTTACTCCTTTTCCATCCCTAGATTTATATTATGCTGCGTTACCTAAAACTACTTGTACTCGTAAATATGATGTCACACAGACGTATTCGTACAGCTTCTAGGAATTCGATTGTAAAATGCAGAAATTAAACAATCATAATGCAGTTTTTAGTTTACTCAGGGCTGCCACTGACTACAGATTCCAAAAAAAGTGGCAAAAGTGGGCAGGAAAGAAAAAAAAGTGGCAAAAAGTGGCACAAAAATCCATATTGATGCTGATTTTCGGGATTTCAGTCCCGAATTACTTAACTTTTGTACCGAATTAATTAACTTTTGGGTCAAAGATACCATGAACTACAACACTGATTGTATAATTATCTTACGGGTCGTAAATAAAGAGAAAAATCCAGTAGTGATTAATTAACTTAGTGCTGTTTTATAACTAATACCAAGTTTACGGTTTACTTACATTTGTACCGAAAATTGTTGATTTTTGTGTGGAATAAACATTTAAACAAACATTATTGTTTACCGAATTTTGGGTGCCAGGCATTTAAATTAAACGCGATTAATACGGCATCGTTACCATTAACTTGGACAGCACATCTGATAACAACAGTTCGTTATCCTATAAATGTGGAATTCTTTTTTGGGCCATAATTAAGCCATGCACCTACTGGTATGCATTTGACTTCTTCAGCACGAAACGTAGCAACCAACAAGGTAGAAACGCAAAATGTGCCCTATAATTTGTAACCTTGTGTTATTTGTTTTGTCTTAATTTTAACTAAAATATTTTGATATTTTACCTTATTTACATTTAATTTTAAAAGCAGCGTCACGCAGCTAAAATTGCAGAATTATAAAAGTCATGCATAGCGTAACTTCTTATTTAATAATTAACAACTAAATTTATGAATTTCCATATTTTATGCATTTGTATTATATGTACATACGTTATTAATTCTTTTAATAGATTTATGTTTGATATATTGAATGAATTTTATTTCGAAACCCTAGAATATTACCAAATAATTCTCTAACGACGAACCACCCCCTCGAGAAAGAACAAGAATCAACAATCCAACAGCCCCGTGAGTTAGCAAAGGAGCATTACATTCTGTTTCAGGTCCCCAAAAAATTTGGCGGCTGAGGCTCTCGTAATAGGTGATTTGAATTTTTCACTAATTTTACAACATTTTGTACTTGGTCACTCGAAAAAAGTGTGTCATAGTGACTTTTTAACCAATGTTTTCTACTTTATATAGCGGTGGTTTGAAATTTTTCCCAATTTTCCAATAATTTGGACTTGGTAACTGGAAAAAAGTGGGCAAAAGTGGCATTTTCTTAAAAAAGTGGGCAAAAAGTGGCTTTTTTTTAAAAAAGTGGCAAAAAGTGTGCAAAAGTGGAAAGTGGCAGCCCTGTTTACTGCATTCATTATACACGTGCTATTATAATAGGTTGAATTTTTTTTAAATTTTCGAACATGGGCCGAAAACAAACGGAAACTTCTGTCGAATTACGTAAACTCATTATATCTCATCATAAAGATGGAAAATCTTTGAACCAAATTAGCAAAATAGTTCAAAGAAGTCGTTCAACGGTTCAATATAATTATAGTAAAAAGATATAAGTGTGAGAATAGAATGGAAAATTTGCCCAGAAACGCCAAAAGAAAGCTACTATGTGTGAAAGAAGAAAGGTTAATATTAAGAGAAGTGAAGAAAAACCCAAAAATTAGTGCTCCAAATCTAGTTACCAAACTTAAAACCGAATTAAACATAGATGTTATATGTTCAGAAACTGTTCAACGCACAATTCGCAAAGGTGGATTTAATGGTCGAGTAGCTCGAAAAAGCCCTGGATAAACGAAAGAAACGTCTTCAGTTTGCAAAAACATATAAAAACGAAGATTTTGACTTCTGGAAAAGGGTATTATTTACTGATGAGAGCAAGTTTAACGTGTTCGGTTCAGATGGACAAAGAATGGTGTGGAGAAAACCAAATGAAGCTTTAAAAAAAGAGAATTTACAGCCTACAGTCAAACATGAGGAAATCTTAAATTTATTGATGGGTCAATGGACAAAATGAAATACATAAACATTTTAAATTCAAAGGTTCAAGTTCTGCTCGTTTAGGTATCAGAAATAATTTTATATTTTATCAAGATAATGATCCTAAGCACAAAGCTCTACTAACAAGCACATGGCTGCTATACAACTGCCCTAAAGTTATGGAAACACCACCCCAGTCTCCAGATATTAACCCAATAGAGAATTGATGGCATGAGTTGGAAAAACGAATTCAGCGTAAGAGCTGAAATTGAGGATTCAGGCCGAGTGGAATAAAATTGGACCTAATATAACGGAAAAATTGGTGAAATCGATGCCAAATAGACTTTCGGAGGTCATTAAAAGTAAAGGATACCCAACTAAATATTACATTGTATATAGTAATTATCAAAAAAAATAAATATGTAGTGTTTTCTTTAGTGTACGAATATGAGTGTGAGGTGAATTTTATAGTTTTATTTGTAATTTACGATATTTACTAAAAATTTAAATTAATTAATTTTATAAGTACGGAATATTTTGAACATATTAATAATAAATAAGTAATGAAAAATTGTTTATATCGCGTGTATTAAAAAAAATATGAGCATGTACTGCTGTACGAATACGAGTCACGTAAATCGCGTTAGTTTAAATTAATTTATTAAGAATTACATTTTGATTGTACTTTTTAATATATTTTAATATATTCCAAAAAAAATTAAACGCCAAAATCGACTTGACGCAGCTCCAAAATGAGACTCCAAATCTTAGCATAGTCTTCTAAAATTGCGTATCAAAGATATCTCCAATAATTTAGAAAATTATGTAACTTTTGTTTCTACAGTGAAATTTTAGAAATCATTTCGACCCCCCCCCCCCTTTGTAATATAATATTGTCCTGACCAATGGACTTTATATTGTACTACTGTAATAAGTAATAAGATTCAATTCGGTACTTAAAATTTTTTTGAGATCTTGTTTGTGCAATCTTTTTAAATTTGTTATTACTGTTATTAGCATATTATTACGTTGTTGACGCAATTTATTTCATTTGTATAGTACTTCTATTAGTATATATATATTATTATTATTATCGATATGTACTTCCATTATAGAAAAAGTTAATATATTAAAATAATATATTGTTAATTACGAATTAAAACTTAACAAGCTACGTAAACATATTACAATTAAACAAATAAAAACCACAGAAAACAGCTTGTAAACTAAATTGAATTTCATTAGGATTGTTTACAACTTTTCTATTTTTATTTAATAACAATTTTTGTAAGCTAATTTACATCTGTAGTGATAAGGAAAAAAGGGCCAAGTCATCAAATATAACAACCAAAAGGTTCAATGGGCAAAGTATTCAAACATTCACGTACACCAGACTACCAAATGTTCAAACTTTCACAGAATGCCACAAATTTTTAAAGACTACTACCAATTTTTAAAGATTGATGCCGTAGCCATCAAACTTCCCAGAAATTCCATAAACTTCCAGATCTTTTTTTGAAGAATTCTACAGTCAGGACTGCCATATGAATCTCCCAAGATATGCAATTTTATAAGATATGCTTCCAATTCGTTTGATTACAATTTTTTATTTTGGAAGGTGAAGAATTATATATCAACTACATTGTTACTAAAAGTGAAGATAAAAATGCATTTCTTATATTTTTTTAAATTTAATCAAGATTTTATTCAAGAAAAGGCAATGTTTATTTTGTCATAAAAAATAATTGAGTTTTTTTTATATAAAATTTGATTTTAATTAATTTAAAAGTAAATAACGTTTTAAGATTGAAGAATAAATTGATAAATAAATCGATTTAATATAACTTTGAACTTCCAGAAATAACATAATATGTAAATAGAACTTATAGGAATTTACAAAGAATTCAAAACATTTGTATACCAAACTTCCATTGTGATTAATCCCTCGTATAATCAGTTCTAAACCATGTTTAAATACAAAATTAAAATATTTAAAATTAGTCCAATAGGAAATTAATGTAAATTTTAATCAAGTGTAGATTCAATTATTGTAAAAGTCTTTTAATCCTTTTTAAACTTGAAAACATTTATACTTTTAATTTTAATGCGTTTGACCTTGAAATTTCTCTTCCTTAATTCTGAGGAAAAAATTTTTAGTGCTAAAATCGTGTACACCGGTGCAAGAATTTGCACTCTTTGATGTTTCGCTGAAATATCGATATTGATATTGGATGGATCGCGGAACGGTTCGCAACTTTGTTGGAGAAGATACTTAAATATTCACAACTCTGCGCAATTTGCAGATCGGCTCGCCGTTCCGCTCGCTAGTTTGTATGTACCAGGCCCGTAGCCAGGATTTAATTTGGGGGGCACTTGTAAAGAGGGTCCCTCTTTTTAGTACAAATATTTTTAAGTTTTATTTATTTATATATTAAACTACTTTATTACAAATATTTTTAAAGTAAAATTTTCGGGGGTTCCCCTTCCGGGAATTTTTATTACAAACAAACTTTTTCAATATTTTATTTTTCTTAATTTATTTTTATTTAAAACAAACGTTATAGTCCAGGCAAGGAAGGTTTTTAGTTTGCAAAAAATCCGGGCAAGCTGAATTTTGGCAGAGATGTACATTGGAGTGTTCTAATGAACCCCCCAAAAGTCCCATAAAATCCCACGCCGGCGTCCCCCACAATCGGGGGTTTTAGCTCCCCCAACGCGATTTTTTGCCGATAACTCGCTTATTTATGCTTGTAATAAAAATTATGATCAGACCATAATTGAAGAGCATAAAATTGTCTATAAAATAGATTTTTGTTCATATTTTTCCATGATACACTCATACTTAAATTATTGACCGAAAATACAACCCACCCTTAAAATGGCACAATATTGATTCGTTGCAGGGGGAGAAATGTTTTCGGACACGGGAAATGCTTTTAATAGTAAAATAATTGAAATTGTGGCCAAGGTTGGAAAATGAAGAGAAAAATAGATTTTTTCAAAATTTGCCCTAGTTATAGTATCTTCCAAGTAACGAAACCGAAATTTTAGTTTGAGCTTACAGAAGATCCGGGCAAGCTGAAATTTGGCAAATATGTATATTGAAGTGTTCTAATAAACCCCCAAAATGTCTCATAAAAATCCCAAGCCGGCGTTCCCCCAAATGAGGATTTTAGCGCACTAAGTGCGGTGTTTCGCCTATAGCTCACGTATTTTTACTTTTACGAAAAATTACCAAAATAATGTAATGTAATACGCTAATAAAATTATATTCCTATATAATTTTATTACAGTGTAAGCAATTATTTGCCGAAAATTTTATCATTAATAATTTTACAATGCTTCGCATACAATGTTTCACGAAAAACTTCGTTGATTATGTGGGAAATTCCATAAATAAAGTTTATACTTTATTCATAACAGCTATTATGTTTACCGTTACATGGTTTTTGTATTAAATTAATTCCATGGCTTTCAGGCAAAAAGGGATAAGCAGGGTCAGCCCATAAGCCGACAAGGTAAATAACATTGAATTACGCCAAATAAATTTGGAAAAAACTTTTTCCAAAATATACCTATTTTATTTTCGAAATTCACATGTTTTACTTTCAAAGTTTTTGTCACTTTTGAACATTTCGGGGGGGGCACGTGCCCCCAGGTGCCCCCTCCTGGCTACGGGCCTGGTATGTACGTATGAGGCATTAGATTTTAAAAAATTATCGTTGAAATTTTATGCACAACAAACGGGCAAATACAGAATTTAATCCTGCATAATAAATATGTATGTACTAAAATTTCAAAATTGTGAGCCAAACAGTTTGTTTTTACGTAATAAAATATGCCCAATTTACACAGAGGCAACTTTACAATTTTTTTCCGTACATGTTGTGCTAAAATTTGAACCTTTCTCGGTGCCCCTAAATTTTTGTGGCTGTACTTCTGAAGAATTTCTTGAATTATTGCACAAAGCAGTCAAGTATGGCTTCCTTGTTAATATAATGAATTATGAGAAAAATTATTGAACCTACATATTATACAAATTTTAACTGCTTTAAAATTTTGCTGATTAAATTTTTTAATTAAAATACTGAAGTACAGTCGAGTCGCGAAATAGTGAATACCGTATATAGTGAACTACCGGAAGCGGTAACCCCGATACAGAGAACTGCGTACTAAATCGTGCAGTTTGAATGACATCATTTATAGGGACTTCCCCAAAGATTGAGAATTTACGAATATTATACAGGGAACGAAATTCAGATCGATTCTGAATCAGAAAAGGAAGACCAGGATGAGATGGTTTCTTATACTTTTAATGATAAACTTATTTCAATAAATCATGCATTGACATCTTTAAATGATGTTATTCAGTGGAGTGAAGAAAATGCAGAAGAAGTTGAAATATCAACTTTACTTAATTTATATAATTTAAGGCAAAAAATATTATGTATTAAATTAAATAAAAAACAAGTACAATCAAAAATAACATAATTTTTCCTACCCGTATTAATTATGTTTGTAGGTAACGATCACTTTTCTTTAAAATAAAGCTTTCATTTTCAAAATGTGATTTTATTGTAAATACCGAAATAGTGAACAACCCCGAAAAAGTGAAAGGTCTTTGCCATATTTAATTCACTATTTTTAATAAAGGAAAAATCGCATATATTTTTGGCAACGGGACAGCCGGCAGGGGAGGTACACACAGTATGTGACAAAACGACATCGTCGTCCTTTCTTCTACTTAATGCTGATAATGCACAGCATCTTTTTGGTTTCTTTACCATTTTAATTTTTTATTTATAAAAATTTAATTAATTAAAAAATTAATTAATTAATTAATATATTGCCGTAACAAGCTTTTCGTCTGCCCTGTGCAGGGTCCCATTTTTGGGCCCCTTCACAGTTACCTAAGAAAAATTAAGGAAAGCGTCGCAGACGATTTTTCGAGAAATTTACTCCTAAATTAGTTTCAAGTTTAATAATTTAATCTACACTTTAGGGCCAAGATTATATTGCAAGATGTGGAGCGCCTGGGGGCAAAAGGCGCGAGGCAATAGTATTTTCAAGCATGGTGTATATATTTATAATTTTTTTCGCCTCTAGGGCCTTAAATCTTCTTATTTAACGATTTTATCATTATTGATAATAAATTTAATAACCTGAATTTCCAATTTAATTATTTTTACATTTATTGCGGCAAACGTAATTTATTACCCAAGTCCAACATTTATAATGTCCTAAATCTGAAAATTCTTTTTTTTTCACAATCAAGGGGCTCAGAATGAGTGGTGCACATAACTTTGTCAAAAAAATTAGCTATATATAAATTTTATTTTTATATGAGCAGATCAAAACTTCTGAATTGAAGAAAAACTTTTGAAGTTCTGAAAAATAAATTTGCCATTACAGCCAAATGATTAAATTGGTTCTTGAAGTCTTCAATTTTAAAGAAAGAATTTATTTATATTTTTAAAAATGAGCACAAATATTCAGAAAAACACTCTTTTTCAGTACGACAAGACAAATACATAATCAACTGTAATTGTGAAATGAAGAAATTGATTAATTAAGGTCACAAAATGGGGGGGCCTGATCAAATTTTGATTTTGAGTGCCCTCCCCCCCAAAAAAAAGAGGTTACTTGTATACCAAATTTTAGAGCAGGCATGCTTTTGGTTCAGTAATAAATAACCTTTTTTTAAATTTTAAGATATTTTTAATCGGGTATAGGGATAAAATATCACCGATGGTGCGCTGTAAGCAACAACAAACGTGACGTCACGCTAATGCACGCTAATGTTATAACCTCGCTCAGAAATACTTTGATTTGGTTTTGAACGATAATAATACATTACAACCAAGTAATAAATAAATAATTTAATAAAAAATAATAAATGTAACGTATTTTAATTAATTTAACGTCGAATTCATTTTTATTTTAGCATCATCGTGACGTCAAATATTTAGTTGATATTACAGCCACCAGGGTGCGTACAATTAATATTTTTCCCCTATAGGTCTATTTAAAATTTTAAATATCGTCCCCCTTATGCCAAAACCACGAATGTGCATTTTCTAGTTTTCAGTCAAGTGTACGTATCGCTACCTGAAAGCTACAGTGAGATATCTTGCAAAAATACGATTTTCAGTTAGGTATTGAATTAAATTGCTATCGCCCATTTTATTTAATGCCACATTGAAATATTTCAATATAATATTCCTTTATTTGTATAGAACAAAAAAAAATGCAAAGAAATATTCACACTTCAAATTCTAATTGCAATTTAAATCTTTAACATGTTGAAGTATCTCAAATTGACTATTTCGTTATATCTCACTGTAGCTTTCAGGTAACGATATACATATTTGAACTAAATTATGAAATAAATGAAATTAATCAATTTTAATTGTAATTCAGACAATATTTTTATTGTTATTCGAATATATTTTGTGGCCGAAATCTAACCATAATTTAAAAACAAAATTTTCTTTCTTAGAAAGAAAGTGCACTTAGGTCAAAATGGCAATTCTTGCACATTCGTGGTTTTGGCATAAGGGGGACAATATTAAACCAACGTTTCGGGCCGTTTATAACTGCTCCATTTTCAAGGCTAAAAATAAATTAATTAAATTATTATAATATAAATTGTAGCGCTCTTTTTTTAAATTAATTGACAATGTCAATTTAATAACAATTATTAATTTATTTTTAGCCTTGAAAATGGACCGGTTATAAAGAGCCCGAAACGTTGGTTTAATAATTAAAACTTTTAAGTAGACCTATTGGCGATTTACATTACCGTTGGTGGCGCCACCAGAAACAACAACATGGCTGTGTTTAGAAGTTCATGGTTTAGACGTATCTTTCGAAATTCAAAGTCATGGTCTGGTGAAAATTTGCAAAATTTTTCATTCCTTTTTCCAAGTGAACTTGTTATTTTGTTTAAGGGGCCGTTCATGTATTACGTAAGACGTTTTTTCCTACTTTTAGACTCCCCCCCCAACCCCTAGTAAGAAAAAATAAGAAAATGTATAACCCCTCCCCCTCCCTCACTAATCTTACGTAAGATAAATTATTACCCAATGAGAAGCCAGATATTAAACATTAAAAGTGAAATTAATGAAGATATTATGTTTATTTTATATTAAAAAAAAGTTATTCAAACAATTTACTTTATAGTGTAAGAAAATTGCGAATAAAAAATCCAAAATCGGTCTTCTGCGATTTTTCGACGGATTTCGTTAACATTTTTTTTAACATACTAAAAAACGTCCTCTCGGAACCCTGAGCTTCTTACCGAATTCTTCGTCTGCAGTTGAAATTTTTTATGAAGGAGTGAAAATGATGGTTTTATTTGGCAAAATATTTTTAAACAAATTTCTATTTCAGCTATAATGTTATCATATAACTCATTAAAACCACTTAAAATATTTTAACAACATCCTCGAAGTGCCGCCAATTAAAAAAAAGTGGCAAATACAAAATGTTTCCTCGCAATATTTCCTTACCAGTTGACTTTAGGACGAAAATGACTTGTATAATCTTACAGATAATAAAATTTACTACAACTTCTATCTAAGCTATTTTTCTCCAAGTAAGTCTAATAGTTTGTTGCTGAGCGCCAGCACTGTTAAATAGAGCACATTTTAGAAAATTTCAACAACGCTCGATTTTGACCTGACCTTTTTTATAATAAAATTTTTTTTAAATATTTTTTATCCATTATTTTATCTGTAATCAAACTTTTTAGTTACTTTATTCATTTCTAACGTAAATAATTAATAGTATTGCGTTTCACATTAACATTAATACCAACAGCACCTAAATTAGATTAAATAATTTTTAAATTTTGAAATTTAATTAAAAAAATAAAATCTTACGTAAGAAATTGTCTTGACCCCCCTACCCGTAGTAAGAAAAAATAAGATGTCAGCTACCTCCCCCCCCCCTTAACGTCTTACGTAATACATGAACGGCCCCCAAGACAAATTACGGTTAGTGTTGTTTAACAGTTCATCTTCCTGCAGTTAAATAATATATATGGTTTATTTACCACGAGGGTCTTCAGGGGAATAAATGAAAACTGAACTCCGGATTTTTCTTTGCCCACAATGAACATTGAGGCACTGAACAATATTGATTAGCGCTCATATCGAAGTATATTATTAGAAAATTTTTTTAATCGTCGAAAACTTTTAAAATCATCACTACAACATACGCAAAATTGCGTAAAATAAACGATACTACTCATTTAACGAATTTCGCCAAAATTCCGCTAGGTGCCGTGTTGCTTGTCACTAGTTCCCTATAGTCTTAAATTTATTATAATATATTTTGTTAATTAGTTGATTTTGCTGTTTTGAGCCTGAAGAACGAATTTTTATTTTCATTTAATACGTCATTTACTAATTTGAAATTCTCCCGCATGGTGGCGTTTGCTTAATGTAAATTACGATTTATGACCATGATCATTCATTTCGATGTCACTCCTAAACCAAAAGCGTGCCCACTCTAAAATTTGGTATGCACGTAGCCAAAATTATAGCAGAGAATATATTTTTTTGAGAATTTTAAATTACCCCTATTTTGATGGAGAGGCATTCAAAGTCAAAAATTGATCCGGGCCCCCATTTTGTGATCTTATTTACAAAATAAAACTCGCTGAAAAGGCCTATTCAATATCTTCATTTCACAGTAAAAATCGTGTCTCTCTAAGGAGGGTTGTATAATTATGGTGACAGTACTCTTTTTTAGAACGATGTCCTATGTACTTAAAAACTTCTCCAAGTAGTACTTACAAATGTACTTATTTTTTGTACACCCGCCGGCGGGGTACCACCCAACGCTGCCCCAAACCTCATGGTTATTTCCTTCAGTGCAACCCCAGAAAAAAAAAGGTCATCAATCGTAATTGTCGTATATTTAGGTACGCCGCACAGTGTGGTGAAATGGGGTTCTTGTGGACAAACGGTTGCTGAGCCTTCAATTTTAGGGTAAAAAATCTGGAAGTTGTCTTAGGGGCCGTTCATGTATTACGTAAGACGTTTTTTCCTACTTTTAGACTCCCCCCTACCCCCTAGTAAGAAAAAATAAGAAAATGTATACCCCCTCCCCCCCACACTAATCTTACGTAAGATAAATTATTACCCAATGAGAAGTCAGATAATATTAAACATTAATAAAAGTGAAATTAACGAAGATATTATGTTTATTTTATATTAAAAAAAATGTTATTCACACAAATTACTTTATAGTGTAAGAAAATTGCAAAAAAAATCCAAAATCGGTCTTCTGCGATTTTTCGACGGATTTCGTTAGGTAATTGCATAATAAAAAACGTCCTCTAGGAACCCTGAGCTTCTTACCGAATTCTTCGTCTGCAGTTGAAATTTTTTTATGAAGGAGTGAAAATTATGTTTTTTGGCAAAATATTTTTAAACAAATTTCTATTTCAGCTATATTGTTATATCATATAACTCATTAAAAAAATTAAAAACACTTAAGGCTGCTGTCCTGGCAGTGTTTAATATAATATGGGAAATTTGTCGAGATTGCGGACGCACTAGGTAAAAAAGTATGCACTTTTAGGCAACCATTTTATGATCATTATAAAGCTAAAACGTGGCCCTTGGATCTGATAAATTTTTAATTCCAATTAGAAATATTGAAATTTTTGCTGTAAAGATGCTCTATTTCACAGGGCAAAAATGTGACCGTGCAATAATTTTTATAATCATTACAGTTATAATTACAAACTTGGAAAGTGTTTCACATCCAGGACAAATGCTTGACCTAATTTTAAAAAAAATTTAGTAGAATTATATGCATTTTTCTAGAAGATGCTGCGTCCGAAAATAATAATAATTTTTTCTTGTTTTGAACGATTTTTTTGAAATGGTGAGCAGCAAGTGTTGGATCTCGGTTAAAATAGTTTGTCCAATCTATATCAGAATTATTTCTTACGGTTTATTGCTCATTTGTCTAATGGTATTTTCAATCGCCCACGCTTAGGACGGCAGCCTTAAAATATTTTAACAACATCCTCGAAATCATGAAAAGAAGAGCTTCCTAAAAATGGTCAGGGGGTTCTAATTTTTGGATATTTAAGGTTTGTGGTCCTAATAAAAACTCTGGGTTAGTGACTTCGGCCAGCGCCCGGAAGTGCCGCCATTTAAAAAAAATGGCGAAAACGAAATGTTTCCTCGCAATATTTCCTTACCAGTTGACTTTAGGACGAAAATGACTTCCATAAATCTTACAGAGAATAAAATTTACTACAACTTCTATCTAATAAGTTATTTTACTCTAACTAAAAAGTCTAATAGTTTGTTGCTGAGCGTCAGCATTGTTAAATAGAGCACATTTTTGAAAATTTCAATGACGTTCGATTTTGACCTGACTTTTATTTTATAATAAAAATTTTTTTTACATATTTTTTATAATAATATATAGAGTATATAATAATAGACTTTATCATATAATAGACTCTTTTAGAGAGAGTAACCAAAAATTATTAAAATATGTCTTTTTCAATTCTACTATAAAAACGTTCAGCTTTCCAAATCTCCATAGGAAATTTGTCGATTTCAGGTGAATAAATTCGTGCTACTCCCGAAAATGTGATTTTATTCATTTCGAACGTAAATAATTAATAGTATTGTGTTTCACATTAACATTAATACCTACAGCACCTAAATTAAATTAAATAATTTTCAAATTTTGAAATTTAATTAAAAAAATAAAATCTTACGTAAGAAATTGTCTTGACCCCCCTACCCCCGAGTAAGAAAAAATAAGATGTCAGCTACCCCCCCCTCCCCCTAAACGTCTTACGTAATACATGAACGGCCCCTTACTATATCCTTAATATATAAAAATGGATGTATGTATGTTCCCTATAGACTCCTAAACCGTTTGAACGATCGGAACCAAATTTGGCACAGTTATTATGTAGGTCCCTGCGTATGTTTTTTGTATTGAAATAGTGCAAAAATTCGCAAAGGAAAGGAAAGTTGATTTTGAGTAGCCTGCCTTCCTTTAAGGAATCTCGATAATCCATTCATGCGCGTCCCATAGGGACGCGCATGAATGGATTATCGAGATTCCTTAAAGGAAGGCAGGCTACTCAAAATCAACTTTAAAACAATAATGAATGCTGTCAAACTGTCAACCGATCGACAATGCAAATACACGTGCACGTGCTTTACGTTTCTATTTGACCAATCTTAACCAAATTTGGTGTAGAAGTTATTTACAACGCTACGAAAAACATAGGCTACTTTAGTACCTTGGGAACAACCACATCCGACAGCTAGTCCTTAATAGAATAGAAGAAAACAATAATTTTTGTGTTTTCCCACAGAATATTGCATAAGCCATGATTCGAAATGCTCAAGTTCGTCATTTTAAAATAGTTTTCAATTGTTTTTAATATCTTCTGTATCGTCCGTTCTGCTTAGGTATTGTTTACATGGGCATTTGGGAAAAATTTATTGATTTGTTAATCCAATATACCTTCGGTAAAAATTGGACAAGTCTCAGTAAAAACGCTCTTGTGTTCGCATCTGCAAGTATCAGCAGCTGAAATTTGGAGGGCAAGTACTAGAGATACCAATGATACCACAAAAAAATGTTCGGTGTGTTTCATGCGTTCTCACACAACTAGAAGTTTAAGAGAAGTTAACATTTAAAAAAATCGAGTTTTTAGGTCGAAATTAGGTCTACAAACCGTTAAAAATGTAATTCTTTGTTTTTTTTGGCACTTGTGTGCTAGTAACGAGAAACAGAAATAATATTTCAACTTGAAAACTGAAAAAAAATCAATTTATTTCCGTTTTTAAGCCAAGTTAAAGTACCTACAGTCATACAAAAAAGTCTACATCCTCTCCTATGTTAGCAATGTAAATTGAACATTTTGAAGCCGTATTTTGACATATAAAAATTGATTTTACAACAAAACTTTTTAAACATTTTTTGTTGAAAATTTCATTAGCTTTAATTTTGTACCTATACATTTTTCCATTTTGTCGCCCCGTTTTTGACTGAGAGCGACTTAAACAAGACTCGGGAAAATACAAAAAATATTGTCACCTGTATCTCGGAAACGGTGCGACAAAATAGAAAAATGTATATGAATGAAAATGTAGGGAACGAAATTTACAAAAAAAAATTCCTCTTCATTAAGACCTGAGCATTACAAATATTTGTTTACAAAATGCAACTGTCAAGTTGAATGACCTAATAAAATCGTTAATATAATCTGCAATCGACTTTTTAAACCCTTATTAATAAGAGTCATTATAAGCCAGTGAATAAAACCAATAATTATAACCCAAAAATAAATTTCTACAGCAGTAAGGTTAAGATCAGTTGATATGACAGCTAAAAATTCATGTAAAAATGGGCGTACGTTTATTAAATTTACATTGCAAGGCTACCTCAAAGTATTTTTTTATTATTGGTCTCTTTTCTAAAAGTTTTGAAAAGTTTATTAATGAAATATTATATCAAATCTTATTCCGAATAATAATAATAAAAGTACTACGTACAAATGAAAATTTATGTATATTATTAATATGGCAAAACTTTTTTGTTATCTACTATCATCTCATTAATTTATATTTTCAATTTGAGCTTATCTGGTGCAGAATTTTAGAACTCAATTTTGCTCTTATCCGGATATGGCTTAGAGGATAATTTCCGGAATTTTCCGTTTATAAATATAAATTTCCAGAAATTTTTAAAAACCACAGCAGTTAATTTAGAATTAAGATAATTGAAAATAGTGGAAAAAAGTAGAAACCATGTGATTTGAGGTTAATTTCTTTTTTAATTGGTCAAACATGACAAGTTCAGATACAAACTTAATTTACCTACTTACTTAATTTAAAACAAAACGTTCAAGATTAAAAACGAACAAAAACAATTAAAAAAAAAGCGTCACTTACCATTAAACTTAGCAGATATAGCAGAGTCGGTCTGGAAAGTATCCCGTACTGCATACTCCAAGTCAACATCTTTCAATGAAATACTTATTACGTCACATGATTTAAATATTATCTTTTCGGCCAATGAATTGGCCATTAAACTAGAATTTTTTGAATTGGGATTTTCTACTTTAGCAGCTACCTCGAGCACAATATCAAACTGATGTGAAAAAGTCCTAAAAACTCCTTCCCAAACGTTCCCCGAAGCTGTTTGAATACGAACTGTATTGCCTACCAAGGAAGTGGCTGTATACATAAAATGATTATTACTGTACACCCCGTCGGCGGCAACGGTGCGAACCCTCTGATTCCTACAAGCAAGAAAAGTATTAAAACAAACCACGAAGACATATAGGAGAAAACAAACGAATAACTCACCTGACCGTTCCACCTCTGTTTTTTCTTTTGTTATTCATATTATCACCCCCGAAACCGACTCCGGTGGTGTCGTACTTTCTCGTAGGCACGGGAATTTTGGAAATACTTAATTCGCTACCTGACAAAAAACGAACGCACAATTATTAGATTACTTAGGGAAACAATATAATCAACCCTCGTCGTTCGCAAAACAAAGCCCACAATAATACAAAATGGCTTAATGACGTAATCAATAAGTACAAATAAACGAACTTTATATCATTTCTTTTCGGCCAATGATTTTAAAACAAATCTCTAAACGTTATAATCGACGTTTAGAAATGGCTTCTTCTTAAATTTATTTTAGACTTAATTATAAAATATAGATGCTTTTTGTTAACAAGTTGTATAGTACAACATTACGAGAAAAACCCGAATGTCAAACTGTAAAACGCGGTTCTTATCGATACTGACATTTAAATGACATGCGCAACTTGCATAAACAGTAGCGTCACTTACGGTAATTCTCGCAATGGTGCATGGTTTCGCTTTCGTCTAATCGATAATTTCGAGTCTGCGTCAATTTTCACTTACCTGTTGGGTTTATTTGTCGATGTAAAAACGTTTATCGCAAATTCTGTGACACTTGAACTGCGGCAAAAGGTGCGTTGACACAAATTTCAATTAATTATCCAATAATTTTCAACACGATTATTTTTATACTGACTGAGTACAAATCTATTATTTAAGTCTTTAGGTATGGGATGTTTCATATAGGGTGGTCGAAATTAATTTTTTTTTAAATTGGTAAAATCGTCGAAAATTCAAATTTAGTTTTTTGAAAAAATTTTTGACATTATTAATTCATAACTTACTTAATTAAAAACTTAATTAATAATTGAAATAATAAAATAATTAAAATTTCAGCTTCCTCTTCCTAATATGTTCTAAGTTATTTTCTAAAGTTAATTTAAAATTAATTTAGGGGTTAATTTAAATTTCATTTTACATTCTTGTTGAAAATATGCCAGAAAATTTTTTTAATTTATTCTAAATGCGTCTCAAGAAAAATGTAAATAACTAATGACGGTTCCGGAAAATTTGAAAGAATTTCTATTTGTTTTTAATGGTATTTTATAAATCAGTGGCGTAGGTAGCATGGGTGACACCATGGGCGGATTTCATGGGTGTCAGACCCATCACGGCTGATGACCTTTTTTTTTCTTTTAGGGGTTGCACCCAAGGAAACAACTATGAGGCATGGGGGGTCAGATAATTTCACCCCCAGACAGGTGACACCCGGGGCCGTCCTCCCCCCCCTACCTACGCCACTGTATAAATTATATCAGCTAATAAAAATTAATTTTAAATTTAAAAAGTAACAAACGTGAAAATTTGAAAGGATTTCTTTTTGTGTTTAATGGTATTTTATAAATCAGTGGCGTAGGTAGCATGGGTGACACCATGGGCGGATTTCATGGGTGTCAGCCCCACCACGGCTGATGACCTTTCTTTTTCTTTTAGGGGTTACACCCAAGGAAACAATTATGAGGCATGGGGGGGTCAGATAATTTGGGGTCGGGTGTCACCCCCAGACAGGTGATACCCGGCCCCCCCCCCAGCTACGCCACTGTATAAATTATATCAGCTAATAAAAATTAATTTTAAATTTAAAAAGTAACAAACGTGAAAATTTGAAAGAATTTCTTTTTTGTTTAATGGTATTTCATAAATCAGTGGCGTAGGTAGCATGGGTGACACCCTGGGCGGATTTCATGGGTGTCGGTCCCACCACGGCTGATGACCTTTTTTTTTATTTTAGGGGTTGCACCCAATGAAACAACTATGAGGCATGGGGGGTCAGTTAATTTGGGGTTGGGTGTCACCCCCAGACAGGTGACACCCGGGGCCGTCCGCCCTCCTCCCTAGCTACGCCACTGTATAAATTATATCAGCTAATAAAAATTAATTTTAAATTTAAAAAGTAGCAAACGTGTAAATTTGAAAGAATTTCTTTTTGTGCTTAATGGTATTTTATAAATCAGTGGCGTAGGTAGCATGGGTGACACCCTGGGCGGATTTCATGGGTGTCAGCCCCACCACGGCTGATGACCTTTTTTTCTTCCTTTTAGGGGTTGCACCCAAGGAAACAACTATGAGGCATGGGGGGGTCAGATAATTTGGGGTCGGGTGTCACCCCCAGACAGATGACACCCGGGGCCGTCCGCCCCCCCTAGCTACGCCACTGTATAAATTATATTAGCTAATAAAAATTAATTTTAAATTTAAAAAGTAACAAACGTGAAAATTTGAAAGAATTTCTTTTTGTGCTTAATGGTATTTTATAAATCAGTGGCGTAGGTAGCATGGGTGACACCATGGGCGGATTTCATGGGGGTCAGCCCCACCACGGCTGATGACCTTTTTTTTTTCTTTTAGGGGTTGCACCCAAGGAAACAACTATGAGGCATGGGGGGTCAGATAATTTGGGGTCGGGTGTCACCCCCAGACAGGTGACACCCAGGGCCGTCCGCCCCCCCTAGCTACGCCACTGTATAAATTATATCAGCTAATAAAAATTAATTTTAAATTTAAAAAGTAACAAACGTGAAAATTTGAAAGAATTTCTTTTTGTGTTTAATCGTATTTTATAAATCAGTGGCGTAGGTAGCATGGGGACACCATGGGCGGATTTCATGGGTGTCAGCCCCACCACGGCTGATGACCTTTCTTTTTCTTTTAGGGGTTACACCCAAGGAAACAACTATGAGGCATGGGGGGTCAGATCATTTGGGGTCGGGTGTCACCCCCAGACAGGTGACACCCGGGGCCGTCCGCCCCCCCCCCAGCTACGCCACTGTATAAATTATATCAGCTAATAAAAATTAATTTTAAATTTAAAAAGTAACAAACGTGAAAATTTGAAAGAATTTCTTTTTTGTTTAATGGTATTTCATAAATCAGTGGCGTAGGTAGCATGGGTGACACCCTGGGCGGATTTCATGGGTGTCAGTCCCACCACGGCTGATGACCTTTTTTTTTTCTTTTAGGGGTTGCACCCAAGGAAACAACTATGAGGCATGGGGGGTCAGATAATTTGGGGTCGGGTGTCACCCCCAGACAGGTGACACCCGGGGCCGTCCGCCCCCCCTCCCTAGCTACGCCACTGTATAAATTATATCAGCTAATAAAAATTAATTTTAAATTTAAAAAGTAACAAACGTGAAAATTTGAAAGAATTTCTTTTTGTGTTTAATGGTATTTTATAAATCAGTGGCGTAGGTAGCATGGGTGACACCATGGGCGGATTTCATGGGTGTCAGCCCCACCACGGCTGATGACCTTTCTTTTTCTTTTAGGGGTTACACCCAAGGAAACAACTATGAGGCATGGGGGGGTCAGATAATTTGGGGTCGGGTGTCACCCCCAGACAGGTAACACCCGGGGCCGTCCGCCCCCCCCCAGCTACGCCACTGTATAAATTATATCAGCTAATAAAAATTAATTTTAAATTTAAAAAGTAACAAACGTGAAAATTTGAAAGAATTTCTTTTTGTGCTTAATGGTATTTTATAAATCAGTGGCGTAGGTAGCACGGGTGACACCATGGGCGGATTTCATGGGTATCAGCCCCACCACGGCTGATTACCCTTTTTTTCCTTTTAGGGGTTACGCCCAAGGAAACAACTATGAGGCATGGGGGGTCAGATAATTTGGGGTCGGGTGTCACCCCCAGACAGGTGACACCCGGGGCCGTCCGCCCCCCCCCAGCTACGCCACTGTATAAATTATATCAGCTAATAAAAATTAATTTTAAATTTAAAAAGTAACAAACGTGAAAATTTGAAAGAATTTCTTTTTGTGCTTAATGGTATTTTATAAATCAGTGGCGTAGGTAGCACGGGTGACACCATGGGCGGATTTCATGGGTATCAGCCCCACCACGGCTGATTACCCTTTTTTTCCTTTTAGGGGTTACGCCCAAGGAAACAACTATGAGGCATGGGGGGTCAGATAATTTGGGGTCGGGTGTCACCCCCAGACAGGTGACACCCGGGGCCGTCCGCCCCCCCCCCTAGCTACGCCACTGTATAAATTATATCAGCTAATAAAAATTAACTTTAAATTTAAAAAGTAACACACGTGAAAATTTGAAAGAATTTCTTTTTGTGTTTAATGGTGTTTTATAAATCAGTGGCGTAGGTAGCATGGGTGACACCATGGGCGGATTTCATGGGTGTCAGCCCCACCACGGCTGATGACCTTTTTTTTTCTTTTAGGGGTTGCACCCAAGGAAACAACTATGAGGCATGGGGGGGTCAGATAATTTGGGGTCGGGTGTCATCCCCAGACAGGTGACACCCGGCCCCCCCCCCAACTACGCCACTGTATAAATTATATCAGCTAATAAAATTTAATTTTAAATTTAAAAAGTAACAAACGTGAAAATTTGAAAAAATTTCTTTTTGTGTTTAATGGTATTTTATAAATCAGTGGCGTAGGTAGCATGGATGACACCCTGGGCGGATTTCATGGGTGTCAGCCCCACCACGGCTGATGACCTTTTTTTTTCTTTTAGGGGTTACGCCCAAGGAAACAACTATGAGGCATGGACCAGATAATTTGGGATCGGGTGTCACCCCCAGATAGGTGACACCCGGGGCCGTCCCCCCCCCCTAGCTACGCCACTGTATAAATTATATCAGCTAATAAAAATTAATTTTAAATTTAAAAAGTAACAAACGTGAAAATTTGAAAGAATTTCTTTTTGTGTTTAATGGTATTTTATAAATCAGTGGCGTAGGTAGCATGGGTGACACCATGGGAGGATTTCATGGGTGTCGGTCCCACCACGGCTGATGACCTTTTTTTTCTTTTAGGGGTTACGCCCAAGGAAACAACTATGAGGCATGGGGGTCAGGTAATTTGGGGTCGGGTGTCACCCCCAGACAGGTGACACCCGGAGCCGTCCGCCCCCCCTCCCTAGCTACGCCACTGTATAAATTATATCAGCTAATAAAAATTAATTTTAAATTTAAAAAGTAACAAACGTGAAACCCATAGTATAATCTTTTATTATATGGTACCAGATAGACAAACCTTGTGGGAATTTTGAAAACACTATCTGGTAGAGTTCAAAAGATTATAAACAGGAGCTACTAAATAGGAAGACGAAACAAATGGCTTAAGCATGAAATTTCTTAAATGCTCTTTCTTTGTGTGAAATGTCCAATACTTTCTTAAATGTCCATGACACCAATATACAATAAAGAATATTTATTACGCCTTCAAATTAATTGGCGCCATCTGTTGCTTACGTTTTCAACTACAGCAGGTGTTTCCTAAGCCCCCCTCCCAATAAATTTTGTCAATCAATTCCTATATTTATAATTAGCTGCGTATTTTGGGGGGGGGGCAAAAAAATTTATGTAAGAATAGAAAATATAAAATAATTTTGTGTTGAATTTGAAAAATATACTTTCATTAATCTCTTTACCTTCATATTACAGGTAAATTTAAAATGAGGTAGAGGGTACAGGATAGAACAAAATTCTTTTGAACGTTTATTTTAGAAAACAATTTAAACTGTTAATCATTTACGCGTGGTATTACTAACTTTCAAGTTTTAGCAAACTTTTAGGGGTTATGTATTAAATAAATATTTTTGACAGAAAACAGCGGCAAAATGTATTCGTATTTCCCTGTTACCCCCCCCTCCTTCATGGCTCAACAAAAGAAATGAAGTTTTGATGGAATTTTATATGGCTTTTCTGTTTTAAACAATTTTTTTTAGTAGCCACGCCATCGCCACCTTTAAAAAAATATTACGAGCGGAACCATTACGGGGAGGTCTGGCCCCCCGTCCTTGAGTATATAATCGAAGGTACAAACAATTTATTTCATATAGTCCAGGAAAAAAGCGTTTTTAGTTTGCAAACCATCAGGCTAAAATCGTCAGTGGCGGCTCGTGACTTGTTTCAATGGGGGGGGGACAAAATTTAATGAAAAGGAAAAATCTAATAATATATTCTTATGTTACTTTGAAAATGTTAATATTGTTCATTGCCAAATTAAATACTCAAGTTAACAATAGGAAGTGAAAATGTAAACTGTGTGGGGGGGGGGGGGGGATCTGAGGGTATAGAATACCCTTCAGCATATCAACATGGCCACCTTGATATCCATGCGCTGGGGGTTATTCCATAACACCAGAACCCCCGATCGCCAGTAACGGCCAACTGGATAATTATTTATTTATCATTATTATTAATTTTAGAAAGTTGTCGTTTCCGATTTTGGATAGAAGGACACGTGCCCTTTAAAGCAAACCGCCACTCTGTCAATACGACACATAAACATCATAATAATATAATCAATTAGAAAGACGAAGCAGTACACGTTCCACTGTCGCATTTGTTCTAGGCAGCATTTGTTTATTTAAGTAAATCTTTTTGGGGGGGGGGGGTGAATAACCTAAACCGGAAAATGTTGTTCAAAGATTTCTAACGTAATTGCAAAGAGATCTGAAGTTATTAGAAATTTGTACTTGTGTTATTGATACGCAGTTCTCGAGCTTACAATCCGGTTCCTCAGTGCGGCCTTTAGGCCACACATCCTGGGTAATCACGAATCAGTGCAGCCTTAAAACACCACTTCTATTTGTCTATTCATTTGCACATAACGCATCTCCCATTGGTTTATTTTTTAGTTACCAATCCGTAAAAGTTTCAGTACAGCCTTTAGGCCGCAAAACCATGAAAATCCCGCAATGGTAAAAAAGCAATGAACAAATAAATGCGAAAATAATTTATATAAAAGTAATTCTAAATGTAAAACGGTAATTTTTGAAAATAGATAGTACAATAAATTAAAAAGATATTAAAAATTAATTAATAAGTTATTTAGTTAAAAAGGCTAGTTCGATTTTAGACAAATTAGTGGGAGGGGGGTTGGTACATAATTATTATAAACCGCACAGGAGGGGAATTAACGGATAAATTTAAGAAGTCAAAATTTGATTGAGAATTACATCAGAATTAAAATTTAATTTTTTACTCCCCCCCCTTTTTAAAATTCTTAATAGTTCATTCATGCCGAATTTAATTAAAAAATTACATCGAAATGAGTCGCTTTTAGAAAACTCTAACCAAACCACATGGCAAAGGACATCCTAAGGGTCGTATTTATGTAAAAAAACCCTACTAAATGTTTTGTCAGTACCCCATTATACGTAAAAATTCAAAAGGTCAAGAAAATTTAAAAACTATCTATATTCCCACCCCCTGCCTGTCATCCAACTAATTGGTACCCAGAGTCACAAAAGCCTTGGTGTTTAAAATGATATTACCGGGTATTCGATTTCAGGGGGGGGGGGAAAGGCTGACATTTACATTTATACCGTTTATAAAGTTTCAAACTTTTAGGCAAAATTTTTTTTTCTACCGTCTCTATAAACAAGCATCGAGTACTTAGATTTTTTTACTTTTTTTTAGCGTATTTTGAAGGTCAATATTAGTATATTTCCCAAGTTTCAAAAGTTTTAAACAAACTTTGTTTTTTATCCCTCCCTAAAAACAACCCCGTAGCGCGCAGTATTTTTGCAATAATTTTGATGTATTCTCAGATTTCATATTCTTTATTAGCGAAGGTTCAAGGCCATACCCTACCATGCTGGTCGTGCGGATTGGTAGGGGAGCAGCCAGTAGCGTTCTTTTTTTAATTAGGCACTACGCGGTCACCCATCCAAGTGTAAACTACGAGAAACCCTGCTGAACTCTCGTGATCCATTGACCATGGTCATTTGCAATGCGCTGCTTAAAATTAAAATTAAAACGGTAAAATTAAAACGGTAAAATTAAAATTGAGTGTTAAAATATCAACTGGGGTGGAGGGGATAGCGCTACTTTGCCCCCCCCCCGGTAGAAATATTTATTTGTGGACAAACTATGGGGGTGCTAGATTTAAGATTTAATAGTTGAGAGCTATAGAAACGGAGCTAGATTTTTGAAAAAATATTAACCAGGTTGCTAATGGTACTCCCCCCTCCCCGACAGAATAGAAATATTGATTTGTGGACAAACTATAAAGATGGTAGCTTTAATATTTGGGAGCTAGCCGGCGCTAAGTATATAGAAAGGGGAGTAAAACCTGGGTTACATTATACTTTTTTCAACTAGAAACTTGTCAAAGTTTCTAGTTGATAATTCCACTCAGGGTCATATTAGAGTGGTTCCGACCAATCAGCGTGCGCTATTTTACATTGTACTTATATGGATACGACGCATGCACAGTCGAATAATATTCGAAAATAAAAAATATTCAAAATACCCTACCAGAATATCGAATATTTGTAGTGGGGCGTAAAAGAATTCATACGTAATAAAAAATCTCGCAATATACCCTAAGGTGCATGGTGAAAATCTAATATTTGTAGTGGGGCGTAAAAGAATACATACGTGACTAACGCACCTCGCAACCGATGCAATGTAGGAAACCGGTTCAACGCATTAGTTCCCACCCGAGTTGACTTAAAGCAATGTACTTCTAACGAATTTTATATAACAAATTTAGTGCGATTATGCTTCCATTTTTTTCGGTACTTACGAAATTTTTTTTTTGATTTTTTTTTTGCAATGATTGTGATGCGATATGGTCAATTTGTTTCACCATTTTCGACATTAAAAATGGCGTTTGAAATGTCGATTTTCGTATGTGATGTTGTGCTTTTAAGTTGTAGCGTTTCTTCACGGAATTATCATCGCAACAGCAACGCGGGTTCGGTAAATACTCAAAGATTCAGCGAGTACAGGTTTCAGCTGCGGAGATTGACACTCGCTCCGCTGCGCTACGCTCGTGCAATCTCCTTGCTAAAACCTGTACTCGCTGAATCTTTGAGTATTGTCCATGCCCTTGTGTTGTAACATACGAAAAAAGTATAATGTAATTCACGCTTTAGATTTTTGAATAAAAATATTAACTGGGAGGAGGGGGCAAAGTATAACGGATCCCATTTGGCGTGTTTCCAGTTAGGTGTTTTAGAAATCGAAATAGGCATTTTTAGAATGTTTGATCCTATTCTTTTAAATAAAACAGATTTAATTATTAGAGTTGCAAAGCCCTTCAGTAGTTAAACCAGTGGCGTAGCTAGCATGGGTGACACCTGGGGCGGATTTCATAGGTGACACATATTTTTTATGTGTCACCCCAAAAAACCAAGAAACGAGGTAATTTTAGTCAGGAAATTTAAAGAATTTGGGGTCGGGTGTCACCCTTCTGGGGGTGACACTCTAGCTACTCCACTGGTTAAACAGAGGGGATTCTAAGTATTCGAATGAAGTAGACAGCAGCGCTACCTTCTGTCAAATCTCTGTAGTACTCCTCTGATAATAATGAAATTTGTATATTCTGTAGAACAATGCTTTTCAACCTTTGTCGAACCGCGACTCCTATGATAGGCAATTTAAAATTACGTTCTCACGATCCCCCTCCCACCTCAATTTCTAAAATTTAATACATTATTTCGTGAGAACGAGAAAAACAAAACAACTGTATAGATTGTTTTTAATCATTGTATCTTGCGGCTCCTATGAAAATTCTCCCCCCCCCCCCCGAGGAGGTCGGCGTGACCCACAAGTTGCAAACCGCCGATATGAATCAATGTTATTCCATCCTTTATGTGCACGCCCCTCTCAAACATTTTCCTTTACAATTACATACTCCACACGCTCTAACGCCAATTTTGTTAGATTATAAATAGAACGGTATACGGAGTTCCTCGGTTTAAATGTCCCAATATTTTATATTATAAAGCTGTCTACCATTTCAGATCATACGAGTACATAAGTGCGGAGAAACGGCGATAACTTCTTCCACTGAGCGAAATTAAATATGACAATTGAAATTCTAAGTAGAACGTTCTATAAAGATTTATATATAAAGCTTAAGCTGATTGCTGCTAATGCTGAATACCTGCTTCGACTCCGGGCTCAATAAAACTTTATTCTCACTGTATCTCATCGGAAGGGAATGGAGAACAGCCTGTCTCGAGATGAAATGTATACAAATTTAACTCTAAATTAATAAAATTGCATTCAAAATCTTGGCGATGACGTGCATGAACGGATTAACGATCAATCAAACTAATAATAATTCAAGGTACATTAATTAAACCACGAATCTAAAATTTATTAGAACATCCAAAGGTCGACTATGATGCGCATGATTGGATTAACAAGCAATGAATATATAATATTTTATTATATTAACCTTTTCCATTTAATTCGGAATATTTTGCTAATACTCTGCTTTTCTGCAAAGTCTTCGCGGTCCATTTTTTGATGTAGATCACTCTTCTATCTCTTTTACTTCACAACTTAGATGTTCACTAGAGGGCCGCTAAGAAATTCTACGAAGTTTGTGATTCGAACTCACAATTTCAAGTCACTGCTGTGTTAACAAGCAATGAATATCTGAACTAAAATAATTATTTATAGAAAGGTCGCTTAAATTTGTATAGGCATATAATGTACCTACTTCATTCAAACATCCGGTTATTTCTCACGATAAAAAAAATTTTATCGATCATCATTCAAATTAACAATAGGTAGATACATAATTATCTAATAAAAAATAAAATGTTAAAAACTATATTACTTTTGTTACAAGATAAAACTCGCTCGTTAGCGTCATTATCAACTTGAACAGGAAATTTGTTGAATATATATTTTATTAGTTGTAAATATAGAACTGAATGTATGTTATTTATTAGGCTAATTATAACGAGCATATAAAAATTTATGATATCTCTTTACGTTGCATGATCCTGATTAAAATGTATAATATAAAACTATAAACTATAATGTAGGTTATGATACTATATGTACCATAATAAAGATCGCATAAGCCATGAAAATCTCGAAAATAATTACGCTCACGAATGGATTAACGAGCAATAAAAATTACTTTGAAATAATTCTGTAACACATGAGAAATTTGGACTTTTTATATTTTACAAAATGTTGATCTAGAATCCCTGCTGTTTAACTACTCCCTTATTCAAGAATAATACTATTTGAAAAACGTAGTACCTACTACAGTGAAGCTGTGATGGCCCAGCAAGTCCGAAGTCTGTACAGTGTGGTTTTGTAGAGCTAGTCTGTAATTGGCTTATAAGTCAAATCTGGTCATTCCTTTATCTCTTAAAGGTCTTTAAACTTAAAAAATGACAAGGCTAAAATAAAATCGATGATTTTCATTGGCTAGTTTAGTTGAACTTAAAGTTTAAAGATATTTAAGACTTAAAGGAAAAGACCAGAATTGAAACAAAAGTTTAGAAGAACGGATCCATTCAAAATTCATTGTTGGGGGGGGGGACGTAACAAGATAGCATAAACTGAAGATTTTCAAATTTTAAACAGTTTTAATCTGTCAGCGGTTTTTCTCCATTTGTTTTAAAATTCATGAGGATTTGCCATCCCCATTGCAGCCGCCCTTTCTAGACCATACGGCCAGTATCCAATTTTTCTTATTTCAACCAAAATTTGTATCTAATAATGATTTAATTATTATTATTATCTTTTAATTTCTTAAATGCAAGTACCGATATGCACGGTGTTTTGTTATAAATTGCCCAACATCTAGGTTTTTAATTGCACCTTTGATTGGCAAACCTTAAGGGAGTTTCAGAAACAAATTTCGTAGTTACAAAGGCGCTCAACAGATGGCGCTACTTATTTTGATGGCGTAATATTGTAAAGCCTTATTCACAACCTCTAAATTAGCCGTAGAATTAGAAATTACAATTAAACGTAGAAGTTTGGCGCACTTAGGCCCAGTTGTTCAGTATTAGGTTATCTTTTAACCTGAATTATTTTCCATGGAAACAATTCTTGAAACAATCATTTCTATAGAAAATAATCCAGGTTAAAAGATAACCCGAAACTGAACAACTGGGCCTTAAACATATGCGGTTGTTCACAACCTCTAAATTAGTACTTAACGCCAAATTAGTAATTAGTACGTAACGCAAAACCATGCAAAGTCCAAGCTTTTCTACGTAAATTAGTCGCTAAGTCGCTACAACGCATGCTTCAAAATCATTCAATTGTCATCTGTGATTTTTAACCTAAAACCTATTAACTTTTGTGTATTGATCATTTTGAGTCACGTGACTTTGACAGGGCGCGGCCATTTTGTCAGTGGGGCATACCTGTCGTAACGTCACCTCGAAATGATATTAATCATTTTGAGTCACGTGACTTTGACAGGACGCGGCCATTTTGTCAGTGGGGCATACCTGTCGTGACGTCACCTCGAAATGATCAATTGGGTTATTTCTATGACCGAAATGCTTAAGTTCCAAACATTGACACTAGATGGATTCACACTAATTTGCACATTAATTATGGCATTGTGAATCAGCGCCGTAGCAAGCTCTTCTGGCACCTGAGGTAAATTTAAATATATGCGCCTCCCCTCCCAAAAGATTCCTATCATTTTGAAAATTTTAAACTATTATTTATTGGGTTTTGTCGAGGTTTAGCGCCTCCATTGCGATCACCCTTGCTACGGTGCCGGCTTTTAGAGTAGTGAAAACAAATGGATGCTTATCAGGAACTCATTTCAGCTGCCGGGACCGGGGGGTCTGGGAGTATGGAATACCCCCCTGGTACACTTAATTTATTGCGAAAGAAACATTTTCACTTTTACGTCCCTCGGTATTAAGAAGAACGGTACTGGGATAGTTATAAAAAATATCACCTGCTGCCCCCCTCTTCCGGATTATAAACGAAAACTGCAAAAAATTTTGATGGTTCTGAATAATGGCAAGTGTACCTGATGGGGGGTATTCCATACCTCCCAGACCCCCCGGTCATGTAATATCGATTATTATCATTGGGAACTTCTGAAGATCTTATATAAAATACGCATAGTATGTCAGAATCACCGTTTCCATGGTAACGTAACGCAATACGTTACCCCCCCCCCCCCCACCCCTCCCTGAATACAGCTCCACCAACCTTAGAACCGACCTGAGGGGGCGTGTCAGGCGCTGCTAAAATTAAAAATGTACACTCAGATGAAAAGTTTCTCGGCGCGTATATTTAAAATCCATAAATTAGTTTGTCAAATTACAGTCAGGAAATACGTAAAAAATTTTATCGCAAATATTAAATAAAGCACTTTTGGAATAACTTTAGTAAATATTAAGTTCAAAAGAATTTTGTAAAAATCATTGCGTGAAACACACGCAATATACAATTTTATATTTCACAAACTGCATTTTTATACTCAAATTCAATATGGCACCTACAAAAAACAAGATCATAAGGCTTCTTGTTATACTTTGTATAGAAGCCTAAAAACAATAAACTTGAAAATTTTATAATTTTCAGCTTTGGATTTAAAAATGAACACTCCATCCTCAGCAATAGAACAAATGAACAACGAACTGAAATTATTCTTTGAATTCTGCAGAGAAAACCATTTAAGCGATCAAGAAATCCGCATAATCTGCAAACCTCTCTCTGGCGAAACCAAAAAACGCAATTTTAACATCAAGGCGATCTCAATCGTCGTTCTTTTATTGGTCGCCACAACCACATACTTGTTAACCCATATCGAGTCATTTTCATGGCACCTCTCCGCAATCGGAAGAATAACGCTCATTCAAGTTCTTCCATTCTGGGATTGGAGATACATGAAAAACGAAAAATGCCTAATCCCCAACTCCTTCATGGACAACGAAATAACCGAACAAACGTTCGACTGCGCTCTTTGCGAATCGATCGACAAAATTTACGTCGAATCCGACATCGACCAAGAATTCCTGAAGGAGCACTACCTGGAATTGCACAACCCGGTCATAATAACAAACGCTCTGGACGACTGGCAAATTAATCCGAACTACACCTTCACCAACAGCGAATCCTTCCTCGACTCCATTCCCTGCAAACTCTCCACTAACGTCAACAACGGTTTAACAAACGTGGGAGAAATGTTAAACAAACTGAAGAACTTCGAAACATATTTTCTTCACTTTCAAAATTGTGATTTTAAAGCCATGAAGGAGTTTCGTTCGGTCACGCCGAAACCAAAGTTTCTTCCATTTGATATTTCGCCGGTTCAGTACAGTTGGGTCTTGATCAGCAAAAATTATGACGTGGATGCGTTTAAAGCTATCGAATTGAGAGAATCCGTTACCGTTATTGGGCAAAGAAATGGGTCCAATTTTTTTCAACTTACGCCGAGGCGTAATTGTGAGACGGAATGTTCCACTCTTCACATTGAGTTGTTGCAAGGAGAAACTTTGGTGTTCACCAGCTTGTGGAATTTGGAATACAAACCAAATGTGGATGGAGAAAATTTTGCTGTTATACTGGAAATGCATTAGAAATGATTGCCGTTTGTTGTACTAATGTTGTTTGTAATTGAAAATAAAAAATGATTCGTTGTGAGTTTATTTGAGAATCTTTTATCCTGAAGTCATCAAGTTCTGACTCTTTTCAAGAGGTTTGTGAAAGCTCTACATTAAAATCCGTCATAATCTGCGCAGAACGCTATGCGTAATGTGCACATTTCTGAACTCGTCTCTTCGAAGATTATGACCATAATTACGATCGTAATTATTGATGGTGTAAAACGGGTTTTAAATAATTGGATACACAGTGATATTACCACTCCTTTAGGTTCGACAGCCAATTGGGTTCCTTTTCATATTCCGATTCCCAGATTTTGTTTCTTGCATGTGTAGCGCCGGTCCTAAAAATAGTTCACGAGATGTAGAAGTTCCGAGCTACATAAACTAATCGCCTCGGCAGCGCAGTTGTTAAAGCGCGCGTATTCACAACGAATATGCCTGGGTTCGAATCCAAGTTGCGGAACATATTTTTCATCTTTCTAACCGTGATTAGTTGCAGGGGTTGGTATTTTTGTCCCCTTGTAATGTAAGTCAGCATAACTTAATCATTATTAATACTTATCTTTAGAACATCGATGTTTCGGTATTTTATTATAACTACCATCAGGTAAGATTAAAATAGTCCATTTATTGCGTTGAGGAAAAGGGATCTGCGTGGAAATAACCCCTTTAGTTTGACGTCGAACCACCCCCTAAGTTTTAGCTCAGGTGGGCTTCCAGGCTCAAACCGGAATTAGAACAGCGGCAAATTTGTCCCAAGATTTGTGCAAAGATCCCAAAAATCATATATCGATCCTATGCCCAAAATAAAATAATGCACAAAATTTTAAAAAATTATATCTTTAGCCCCCATAGTTTCCGAAATACATTCTTCCGAATGTATTCCGAATTTCACCCACACCCCATATAACCCAATTTTTTTTAGATTTTTCCCCTAAAAATCGCAATTTTTTATGTAGAATTTTTCCTTTAGCCATTAGACTAAATTCTATGTAAATTCATATCTGCAAAACTATGCGAGTTACAACTTTTTCTTTTTGGAGTTTTTGTTTTAGAATTGCATTATCTAAACTTTAAGTTGTGTTCCCTTTGCTCGTCAGATGTCCTGAAATTAAATTAGAGGTCATCCATAAAGGACGTCCGCAATTTTTTCCGACTTTTCAACCCCCCTTCCTCCCTTGTTAAAGTTGGTTACCATTTTTGGATTCCCTCCCCCCAGAAACGTCCTATGGTCATAAATCAAAGACCCCCTCATTTGTCTAAAATCGAACTTAACTGAATTGGTGAATAAATATCCTTGTGCGCAGACAAAGGAACATTTTTTTTGTTGGAAGGAGAAGGAAGCATAGGAAGGAAGACAGTTAACACCAGGCAGTGGAGCGTATAGGACGCTTGATCTAGACTAGATCATTGTAAAAATTTTGTACAGTTAATTTTGTTGTAAATAAAAACGAAAATTTAAGTTTAAAATTGAAATAGTGCGTTTAATTTAAAGTGATAAAATAATTTGGAAAGAAAAATAAATTTAAAGAAAAAATTCAAGAATTCACGGATTTCAAAAAAATAAATGATTGGTCGTCTGAAAAAAAACACCACAATATATTATTAATGCTGAGGCAGCCGCTTCAACAATACTTTTTAAGTGTTGTGTCACCATTGGCATCCATTTTTCCTTTGAGGACAATTACGTACTTCAACACAGTCAGATACACTCTTTTCGAAATTAATACATTTAAATTACCGTTGGTGGCGCTACCAGCAATAACAACATGACTGTGTTTGGACGTATATCTCAAAATTCAGTCATTTTATAGTGAAAGTTTGCAAAAGTTTTGAATATGTTGTTAAATTTTTTGTAATATTTTGTTAATTAGTTCATTTTATTATGTCTTGAGCCTGAAGAACGTATTTTTATTTAATACGTTCCTTACTAGTTTGAAATTCTCCCGCATGGTGGCGTTTGCTTAATGTAAATTGCGAATAGTTGACGTAAATAATTATTGATATTTATTTTTCTTAATGAAATGCGCTGAAGATGACCGTATGGTCAAAATCGGTACGCATTTAAAATATTGATTTTGAGGGAAGTGAATTTAATTGTGTTTATGTAATATTTCAGGCGTGAATTATTTAAAATTTAAATTTAAAGCATATCATTTCAACTTCTCTATTTTTTTCCCGTGATACAAAGAAATCTTGATGATTACTGTATCGTTTTGAGATAATTATATATTTAGTTTTTTTACGTTTAGCGGTTAAGCGACAACCCAGATTCTACGCTATATTGCACAAATCCTGTTCGCCATTCCCTGGAGATCAGTGTAACGAGTATAAATTCAATATTATACAAAATACTGAAGAAACAGGCTTAATAAATTTAAAAAATGGTTCTACATATTAAAATATTCAAAATACAGTAGGTCCCCGATTATCCGCGATAACGAAGCCGAACCTCTACACCTTTTCCAGTTTTATTTCAGAAACGGTCAAATGTATTTGAGAAAGCGACAATTTAAATTCAGATTTGTCAATTGTATTTCAGAAAGTGATCATTTAAATTCAGATTTGTCAATTGTATTTGATAAAGCATCAATTGTAATTCAGATCCACAAATTGCAATGCTTCTGAAAATATTCACAATTTTGAATAAGTAACCTTTATGCTTGCTGAAATTATAGTTAACTAATCTGAATTACAATTGACTAATATGAATTTCAATTTAGGCTTTCTCAAATACAACTGACTAATATGAATTTCAATTGACGGATTCTCAAATGCAACTGAATAATCTGAATTTCAATTGACGGTTTCTCAAATACAACTGACTAATCTGAATTACAATTAACGCTTCCTCAAATAAAAGTGGAAAAGGTGTAAAGCAATCGTGTTATTCGAACCGTCAATATAAAATCAGCTTTATCCGAACTTTGCCGATTACATAAGCTTTGTGCTGCCACTTTTTCTGCGGTGTCGATCTGATGAAGTAATAATTAGTAATCAGTCCGGCGAACGATGCCGAAAAATAGCTGGAACTTGTAAAATATCTGTACGAGCTGAAATTTTTCAGGGATGTATTTAAGTACCCTAACGCCCCCCCCCCCCCCCAATTTCTTTAAAACCCCCTGGCGGTGTATTCTTCCATAATTGGAGATTTTAGTCCCTCCAGAGCGATTTTTTGTCTATAACTCGCTTAATTAGGTTCTTATGGAAAATATTCATCAGATCAAAATTGAAGAGCATAAAGTTATCTACAATATCAAACATCATTTTCCCAATATTCTTGAAATTATGTAATAAATTTAATTAAAAATTAGTCCTTTTCGAAAGAATTTAATTAAAAAGAATTTGGAGAAAAAGAATAATTTTTATTTTAATTTATTCTTGGAATAAATGCCTTCCAAATTCCAGTTTTTCATTATAGAGGAATCATTAGACTGGCTCCAATTATTAGTCTTCTCAGTTTGCAAAAATGATGATGGCTTTGTTTTGAGTTTCTGTACATGAGATTTCAGTTTGCTTGAAAAAATTACGGCGGACTAAAAAGTTATTATAACACTCTTATGAACAAAGAACCAAACCCTGTATTTTTTTCTCAAATATCTCGAAAATTAAGCACGATATAGTAACAAACTATAGGCAGCTTTTCTGTAGAGCGTAAAATTATGTACAATAATGGCCAAAACAACTTTTATCGTCTAGTCAGTACTTTAGCTTGCACGCACCATCAAACTCCGAAACTCGGATCCCAAAAATAGTAAATTTCGTCGTCTTTTTTTTTAATATCGCGCTGGTAATTTTTTAGGCCAGTAGAATGAAGCTAAAAATCCAAAAAATATCACAACATTTTCAACCTCTGCTTGTTTATTTTACAGTTACGTTAAAGGCAAAAGTTACCTCTTATCCGACCTGGTGCATTATTGGATAACTTCCTGCGTTCATAAAAAATTCTACGTCTTTCGTACGAAAAAAGCGCAAAAAGTTTGAATTGTATTCCCAATAAGATGTATTTATAATAATTGAGATTTTTAGGTCGTATAAATGTTATACCAGAGAGCGTTAAAGGGTTAATTGATACACGGCCCCGTTTCTTCTTTCTTTTTCATACAGCATAACTTTCGAACGGGGCCGTGTATCACTTAACCCTTTAACGCTCTCTGGTATAACATTTATACGACCTAAAAATCTCATCTCTAATTAATAATAAGGATTCTTGTAAAACGAACTCTAAAATCTGAAAATGGCAAAAAACTAAGACTACTTCAAAAAGTCAAATCCTTTTGTTTTCAAAGCAATAAAATAAACAAAATGAGGTAAAAAAAATTGGTTACATTATGAAAATTATTTTTGAAGTTCTCATATGATGCATGAATTTCTTTAGAATTATAATTCTATTCTAAATAGCCGAAAAAAATCACCGGCGCAACATCAAGAAAACGACAAAATCGTCAATTTTCCGGATCAAATTAAAAGTTCAAAATCAAAGTTTTTCGAGTTTGACGGCTAAATTTGCTTAGTTTTCAAGATATTTGATAGAAAAATAAAAAACCTATTATCCGAGATATTTCACCCCCACATTTTAGTTCAAATATTCTTAGTGGCGCCACCAACGGTACCTAATATAAATCGCGAATTTGCGAAATCGCAAAGTGGAAAACGTACAAAATGGAAAGGGGTAAGGGTAGTAAAAATATTGTTCCTGTTGCGTTGCTTGCTTATTTTCAGGGTCGGCTCAAATAAGGGGTGGGCTCCAGCCCTGGGTGCTTATAATTTAAAGCATAAAGTTAACAAATTATTTTTTACTACAATGTAAACCCTCAACGAGTGGCAGTAAGTGAAGTCGTGTTCTTCTCGTAGGGTCAAATTGGAAATATATTTTTAAATGCCCCCGTCGCACCTTTAACATTACAACCCGAAAATTTTGCACAATATAAATATTTTTTTACTCGACAACGGAATTTATTGGTTTGTTGTTTGTATTAAATTGGATTATTATTGATTGAGTAATAAATTTCTATGAACTTTCATTCGAAACACTGTAAATCCGTAACAAACACAAAAATCTATTTATAGAATGCAGACCATTCTAGTATAAGAGATTAAATTTCCTACAAAATGACTTGGAATGCTTCTAGCATAAAACATATAGTTACTATTACCATAATTAATGGTAATTTTTAAAAGACCCTTCCAACGATACCATTTTCGACCCCCCCCCCGCCTCCTATTTGAAAATCAGGAGTTTTCGATATTTTGGAGCAAACTTTCCAGGATTCCAACATTTCCGGACAATGCCAGTATATATCAACCATTCGACTCTTCATGTAGGCTTTTATGATAATTTTTTTGCTATTAATAACGGTTTTTAAAAAAAATGTCTGATACGGGCGGTTTGCCTAATTGGCGAAAATCCGGCGTCGCTTGAACACGGTGGCTCCATAGAGGTATATATGGGTGGCTCGAAGTTAAAAGACGCCACCGAAAAGTAAAAAATTTTAATTTGTAATGCCCCCTCCCCCATTGTAGCAAACTAAAAGTGAGGTAGTACATTTGCGACATGACATTAATTTTATCGTTGTTTTATAATTTTATAATGCGTGGTAGCCTTTGTAAAATCTGCAGCATCTCCCCCCCCCCCCCTCCAAGCGATTCACTTAAATAAACAAATGTCGCCTGGTACAAGGGTACGTGTCCCCTTATCCAAAATATGGCAAAAAAAAACTATTTAAAAATAATAATGATTTTAAGTAAATAATAATACAGCAATAAGTTTACATTTTTCCTCGTATTTGAATAATTTTGTTCCCCCACATTAATCGTCGCTATTCGTAATTTACTTTAAACAAACGCCACCGTGCGGGAGAATTTCAGATTAGTAAATGACGTATTAAATGAAAATAAAAATACGTTTTCAGGCTCAAGATATAACAAAGTGAATTAATTAATAGAACATAATTACAATAAATTTAACAACATTTTTAAACTTTAAGTACAAAGGCACTTTGGATTTTGAGATATACGTCCAAACATAGCCATGTTGTTGTTGCTAGTGCCGCCACCAACGGTAATGTAAATCGGGAAATGCAAAATAACAAAGTGAACTAATTAACAGAACATAAAATATTACAATAAATTTAACAACATTATAAAAACTTTAAGTATAAAGTCACTTTGAATTTTGAGATATACGTCCAAACACAGCCATGTTGGTGTTGCTGGTGGCGCCACCAACGGTAATGTAAATCGCGAATTGTAAAATAACAAAGTGAACTAATTAACAGGACATATTACAATAAATTTAACAACATTATAAAAACTTTAAGTACAAAGTCACTTTGAATTTTGAGATATACGTCCAAACACAGCCTTGTTGTTGTTGCTGGTGACGCCAGCAACGGTAATGTAAATCGGGAAATGCAAAATAACAAAGTAAACTAATTAACAGAACATATTCCAATAAATTTAACAACATTTTAAAAACTTTAAGTACAAAGTCATTTTGAATTTTGAGATATACGTCCAAACACAGCCATGTTGTTGTTGCTGGTGGCGCCACCAACGGTAATGCAAATCGCGAAATGCAAAATAACAAAGTGAACTAATTAATAGAACATATTACAATAAATTTAAAAATATTTTAAAAACTTTAAGTACAAAGTCATTTTGAATTTTGAGATATATGTCCAAACACAGCCATGTTGTTGTTGCTGGTGGCGCCACCAACGGTAATGTAAATCGCGAAATGCAAAATAACAAAGTGAACTAATTAATAGAACATATTACAATAAATTTAACAATATTTTAAAAACTTTAAGTACAAAGTCATTTTGAATTTTGAGATATATGTCCAAACACAGCCATGTTGTTGTTGCTGGTGGCGCCACCAACGGTAATGTAAATCGCGAAATGCAAAATAACAAAGTGAACTAATTAACAGAACATATTACAATAAATTTAAAAACATTTTAAAAACTTTAAGTACAAAGTCACTTTGAATTTTGAGATATACGTCCAAACATAGCCATGTTGTAGTTGCTAGTGGCGCCACCAACGGTAATGTAAATCGGGAAATGCAAAATAACAAAGTAAACTAATTAACAGAACGTATTACAATAAATTTAACAACATTTTAAAAACTTTAAGTACAAAGTCACTTTGAATTTTGAGATATACGTCCAAACATAGCCATGTTGTAGTTGCTAGTGGCGCCACCAACGGTAATGTAAATCGGGAAATGCAAAATAACAAAGTAAACTAATTAACAGAACGTATTACAATAAATTTAACAACATTTTAAAAACTTTAAGTACAAAGTCACTTTGAATTTTGAGATATACGTCCTAACACAGCCATGTTGTTGTTGCTGATGGCGCCACCAACGGTAATGTAAATCGCGAAATGCAAAATAACAAAGTGAACTAATTAACAGAACATATTACAATAAATTTAACAACATTTTAAAAACTTTAAGTACAAAGTCACTTTGAATTTTGAGATATACGTCCTAACACAGCCATGTTGTTGTTGTTGCTGGTGGCGCCACCAACGGTAATGTAAATCGCGAAATGCAAAATAACAAAGTGAACTAATTAAAAGAACGTATTACAATAAATTTAACAACATTATAAAAACTTTAAGTACAAAGTTACTTTGAATTTTGTGATATACGTCCAAACACAGCCATGTTGTAGTTGCTGGTGGCGCCACAAACGGTAATGTAAATCGCGAAATGCAAAATAACAAAGTGAACTAATTAACAGAACATATTACAATAGATTTAACAACATTTTAAAAACTTTAAGTACAAAATCACTTTGAATTTTGAGATATACGTCCTAACACAGCCATGTTGTTGTTGCTGGTGGCGCCACCAACGGTAATGTAAATCGCGAAATGCAAAATGACAAAGTGAACTAATTAACGGAACGTATTACAATAAATTTAACAACATTATAAAAACTTTAAGTACAAAGTTACTTTGAATTTTGTGATATACGTCCTAACACAGCCATGTTGTTGTTGCTGGTGGCGCCACCAACGGTAATGTAAATCGCGAAATGCAAAATAACAAAGTGAACTAATTAAAAGAACGTATTACAATAAATTTAACATTATAAAAACTTTAAGTACAAAGTTACTTTGAATTTTGTGATATACGTCCAAACACAGCCATGTTGTTGTTGCTGGTGACGCCACCAACGGTAATGTAAATCGGGAAATGCAAAATAACAAAGTAAACTAATTAACAGAACGTATTACAATAAATTTAACAACATTTTAAAAACTTTAAGTACAAAGTCATTTTGAATTTTGAGATATACGTCCAAACACAGCCATGTTGTTGTTGCTGGTGGCGCCACCAACGGTAATGTAAATCGCGAAATGCAAAATAACAAAGTGAACTAATTAATAGAACATATTACATTAAATTTAACAATATTTTAAAAACTTTAAGTACAAAGTCATTTTGAATTTTGAGATATATGTCCAAACACAGCCATGTTGTTGTTGCTGGTGGCGCCACCAACGGTAATGTAAATCGCGAAATGCAAAATAACAAAGTGAACTCGCGAATTGCAAAATAACAAAGTGAACTAATTAATAGAACATATTACAATAAATTTAACAATATTTTAAAAACTTTAAGTACAAAGTCATTTTGAATTTTGAGATATATGTCCAAACACAGCCATGTTGTTGTTGCTGGTGGCGCCACCAACGGTAATGTAAATCGCGAAATGCAAAATAACAAAGTGAACTCGCGAATTGCAAAATAACAAAGTGAACTAATTAACAGAACATATTACAATAAAATTAACAACATTTTAAAAACTTTAAGTACAAAGTCACTTTGAATTTTGAGATATACGTCCAAACACAGCCATGTTGTTGTTGCTGGTGGCGCCACCAACGGTAATGTAAATCGCGAAATGCAAAATAACAAAGTGAACTAATTAACAGAACATATTACAATAAATTTAAAAACATTGTAAAAACTTTAAGTACAAAGTCACTTTGAATTTTGAGAGATACGTCCAAACACAGTCATGTTGTTGTTGCTGGTGGCGCCACCAACGGTAATGTAAATCGGGAAATGCGAAATAACAAAGTGAACTAATTAACAGAACATATTACAATAAATTTAACAATATTTTAAAAACTTTAAGTACAAAGTCACTTTGAATTTTGAGATATACGTCCAAACACAGCCATGTTGTTGTTGCTGGTGACGCCAGCAACGGTAATGTAAATCGGGAAATGCAAAATAACAAAGTAAACTAATTAACAGAACATATTACAATAAATTTAACAACATTATAAAAACTTTAAGTACAAAGTCACTTTGAATTTTGAGATATACGTCCAAACACAGCCATGTTGTTGTTGCTGGTGACGCCACCAACGGTAATGTAAATCGGGAAATGCAAAATAACAAAGTAAACTAATTAACAGAACGTATTACAATAAATTTAACAACATTTTAAAAACTTTAAGTACAAAGTCATTTTGAATTTTGAGATATACGTCCAAACACAGCCATGTTGTTGTTGCTGGTGGCGCCACCAACGGTAATGTAAAACGCGAAATGCAAAATAACAAAGTGAACTAATTAACAGAACATATTACAATAAATTTAACAATATTTTAAAAACTTTAAGTACAAAGTCATTTTGAATTTTGAGATATACGTCCAAACACAGCCATGTTGTGTTGCTGGTGGCGCCACCAACGGTAATGTTTATCGGGAAATGCAAAATAACAAAGTGAACTAATTAATAGAACATATTACAATAAATTTAACAATATTTTAAAAACTTTAAGTACAAAGTCATTTTGAATTTTGAGATATATGTCCAAACACAGCCATGTTGTTGTTGCTGGTGGCGCCACCAACGGTAATGTAAATCGCGAAATGCAAAATGACAAAGTGAACTAATTAACGGAACGTATTACAATAAATTTAACAACATTATAAAAACTTTAAGTACAAAGTTACTTTGAATTTTGTGATATACGTCCAAACACAGCCATGTTGTAGTTGCTGGTGGCGCCACAAACGGTAATGTAAATCGCGAATTGCAAATGAAGTTATAAGTAGTTGGTGGCTACTGAACGGTGAACGAGGGCCCCCATACAGATCAAGATTACCATGTTGATATGCAGGAGGTATTTCAGCCCCCCCCCCCCAAAGGTGTCTATTTTCACTTCATATTGTTGAATATTTAATTTGATTTAATTTGACAATGAAGAGAATACGGGTGGCACCCCCGACCTAGGTTGATGACCTTGTTTTAGGGGATACACTCAAGGAAACGGGGTGTCAGATAATTTGGGTTGGGTGTCACCCCCCGACGGGTGCGGTGTCAGCCCCACCTAATTTTTTGTTCTTTTTTTAGAGGTTGCACCTAAGGAAAAAGATAATTTGGGGTCGGGTGGCACCCGGGGCGGTCCGCCCCCCCCCCTAGCTACGCCACTGCATTCCTTCCACTTTAAAAGATCG
Source organism: Podabrus alpinus (assembly GCA_932274525.1). Taxonomy (NCBI): domain Eukaryota; kingdom Metazoa; phylum Arthropoda; class Insecta; order Coleoptera; family Cantharidae; genus Podabrus; species Podabrus alpinus. The sequence continues at coordinate 76,412,424 of OW026454.1, read as the reverse complement.
GTTAATCCATAGGGTAATCAAATAAAAATTTGGCTCCCGAAAAAAAAACATAAAAAAATGTGGAACGCTTCACGATTTTGCGTGTCATCCTTGCGCAGGGGCCATGCTAATCTTCTCTGTATCGTTCCAATTTTAGTATATGTACCGCCGAAGCGAGTACATTTATTTGATCACAACTTCAGGTATATAAACAAACTAACCTGTTGAATTCACAAGTGAGATATAAAATTAGAAATTTTTTTCCCGAATTCCTAATAAACCGACTTTTAAATTTTCCTTCTACAAGAAGTTCTGAAATAATAATTTTTAGTGTTTAACGCTATCCGGGCCCTTGTACGATTTTTAAATTTAGCCCAAGAATCGAAATTTGATTAATTTTACCCCTCGCTTCTTTGTTGTGTTCACCCTGTACAAACAAAATTGACAATCAAACGTGATCAAACCAAAAAGTTGGGTTATGATCCGTTGGAAACTAGCAGTGCTATCAGAAGCTCTTCAGTTATTTATTAAATGCCAGCAATAATGGATGGAAGCTTCATAGTTGGCTTCACAAGTTATATAACTCCTTTTATAGCGGGCATCTTTTTTGGGGCCACTTCAGTTTACTTTTCTCGAGGTTTGCGAATAAAAGAGATCCAAGACCCACCAACTGCTGTAGAGATAGAGGAACGTTTCGAGGTAAGATAAATCTTTGTATCGAACTCTCTTCAACGTTACTTTAGTTTTCGGATCCTAAAGATGAATATCGTTTAATAATGGCGATACGAACAGACCTGAAAATGCAGAAAGGAAAGGTTGCGGCACAATGTGGTCATGCCGCCGTTGCAGCTTACGCCAAAGCTTTAAAAAGTAAACCAAAAACTTTGAGTCGCTGGATGAAATACGGTAAGACATAAAATTTCTTTAACTTCAGAACTAAGATTTATATCGTAGGTGGAACCAAGATTACCGTAAAAGTTGATTCGGAGAAAGAATTGATAGCATTACAAGCCGCCGCCAAAGCTAATAATATCTTATCAAGTGTGGTTCGAGATGCAGGTCAAACACAAGTCGCTCCGGGTAGTAGAACTGTTATAGCAATCGGTCCTGCACCCAAAAGTTCCCTAGATGAAATTACAGGACACTTGAAACTTTATTAAGTTTTGTAGTTAGTAAATTATTTATTTTTAAATAAATTGTGATCTTTTCGTGCGATATTTTATTTAACCAAAATTTATCCTATATTTTGACACGCCTTGTATATGATAGCTTTCTTTTATTTAAATTATAACCTCACTTTTTGTAAATAAATCGTGTTCTTTGATTTCATCAGTAAAAAGTGATGGTGTAATATTTTATAATGGCAACCACAGAAGAACTAGAAGGGTAAGATTTTATTCCTAACGAAATGTTTATAATTACCTGGTGATGTTTTCAGGGGATGTCCCGATATTGTAACAATGATTGTTTGTGATTTACTGAAAGAAGCGGAAGAATGTTACCAAAAAGAAGGAAAACGTAAGCATTTTTTATTTACTACTGTCAAATTAATAATAATTATAATCTATGCTGTGTAATTGTTTAAAAAAGATGGCACACAGTGGCGTAGTCAAAAGATCTTGGTATATATTTCAATATTTTATTATAGTTTCAGTTGAAATTCTGCAAGCTTTACATGCCGTTTTGGGTGGTATTTTTGTGCGTGCTACGGAATTAATGGAAAAAGGAAGTTTCATTCAATATCAAACACTCAACGAGGTTAGAAAAATTTACAAAGTTAGAAATCGGCTCGAGTATTACACCCTATTTCAAGATATCAATTTTTGTCATTGTCATTTTTTTAAATATCAAGTTTTGCAATCGCAAAGTGAGATAACTTGTAAACATGTGATTGCTGCCAAACTTGCAAAAATTACAGGATTGTTTAAAGTGGAAGTTATTAGTGATGCTCAAATTACAGACATTTTGAATGATCAAATGGAATTGGAACAATGATAATTTAAATCAGTTTTTTCATGTAGATATAAGGACAAAAATTATATAAATTCCCAGATGAATAAAACAAATGCATCCATTATGAAGTTGGTTGGTTCTGCAGCGCGCCCTGGTGTTCAATACTGTAAGTATGGTAATCTTGGAAGATTTTTCAAAATTCAAGGATCAGCATCGATAACTGTGCAGAATTACGTAATGTTTAAAAAAAACTGCACCAAAATGGTGCATTTGTTTTGAAGTTATGAGGAAACTCATTCTGTCTGCGTCAGGGGTACATAAAAAAATAAAATTAAGTAATAAACGATTGTGTTAAATATAAGTGTGTAGAGTAGTTTCCTTTAATCATGATTCCCACAGATTCTCAGACAATCCTGAAACCTCGTTATAAAATGGAGGAAATATTAATTTAAATTGCATCTAAAATGCAATTTGAACAATATGTCATAATAAATATCGACTACTCGACTCCACAGTCGAGTGTCTGTCTACTTAGTCAATTATCGGTTTTCGGCAATCCAATTGTTTACAATAATACAGGTCGGCCTCCCGATTGTATATAAGAATCTTGATCGGCCTACAGTGTCTATTTAATAAACGCCATATTATAGTATATGAGATAAAATCTAAAAAGAAATGTAATGCAACAATAATTGTTCTACACCTTTTCCAGCAGTAATTCAGAAAACCTCACCTGCTGTTCAGAAATAATTGTGAATTGTAATTCAGATTTGTCAACTGATATTCAGAAATCCTGAATTGCAATTGACAAATCTGAATAATGGTTGACGATTTCTGAATATCAATTGACAAATCTGAATTACAATTCACGATTTCTGAATATCAATTGACAAATCTGAATTACAATTCACGATTTCTGAATATCAATTGACAAATCTGAATTACAATTCACGATTTCTGAATATCAATTGACAAATCTGAATTACAATTCACGATTTCTGAATATCAATTGACAAATCTGAATTACAATTCACGATTTCTAAATATCAATTGACAAATCTGAATAACGGTTGACGATTTCTGAATTACTGGTGGAAAAGGTGTAGAGTCTCAACAATCCGGCAACTTCCTTAGATAAAATAGAGGAAACATTCATTTAAGAAAACAAAATTTCATAATTTTCATTAAACATAAAATCATAACAGTCGACCTTTTGTCTTCATAATCCTCATCAGCCTACACAGTCGATCATCGCTTTCGATTGTCGATGTTTGGCCTTCCAATGCTTAATGAGAATAAAGAAAAAAATTATCAGAAATGCAAATCTAAATTCTAAAAGATCAAAATGCAAGAAATCCAGACGCGAAAGAAGGTTCAATCGTTAAGCCCCCTCAACAGAAAATGAGGCAAAATTTTGAAAATCGTCCGATTCTCCTTCCTCTAAATTTCGCATCGATTGCACAAAAAACCTGGAAGGAGTAGCGAAAAAACGAAAAACACCTCGGGGCAACTTAACGGGCTTCCGGAAAAAATTTAAATAAAAAACATGGTTTTTGTCTCCTCGGTTAAGCCCCCCCCCCTTCATGTAAAATTTCAACTCTCCAAAACAAATTCTTAAATTTTAAAATACAGGTTCTTCTCTTTCGTCAACAGCCAAAAATCGTCACTGTTGTTTGATTACAACATTGTTCTGGTTCAGTCCCTATGTGCGGGGGGGGGGGGATTGACAAGAATATCCCTTTGATAATAATGCGTTTCTCACATTAATTTTCTATCTTTTCAAATCCTAAACCCACTTCCCATGGAACTTGGTAGGTTCAGTACTGTTCTCATCCCTTATGGTTGGCTTCTACACCTTTTCCAGCAGTAATTCAGAAAACCTCACCTGCTGTTCAGAAATCGTGATTTGGGGTCCAGATTTTTAACCCACGCCGCGAAATTGAAATTTCCTATAGAAATGGCTTGATATTTCGAACAAAAAAGTCATAAGCTATCATGTAATAACAGGATCATGAAGTTTAAATTGAAAAAACAACCAAAATTTAAGTAAAAACATCACGGCGGTCGGAGTGGTTGCCGGCCTATTTTTCGATCAAATTGGCTCCTCCCCTAACATGAAAATTAGCAAAAATTGGGGTAATTATCGGACTTTTTAGGTATGTTTCGGTCCGAATGTGTCTCTGACGCCGCCGCGGACGTGAACATAAAAAAATCCGAAAAAAGTGCGAAAATCGGAAACATTCATACCAGGGGCTACAAGTCTCTTAGCGTCAGGCTCGCCTACTGGCATCGGGGTCCCCTGTCGGAACGAGTGAACTTTTTTCGCTCGGATTTGATTTTTTCTTTGAAATTCGGATAGGTGGGGGTGTGATTAGTAGATATTAGTAAAAAATATTAGCAAAAAAATCGTAAATTACCCGTGTATTAACGAAAAAGTGAAAAAATTAAATTTTTTTTGTTTTCGATATTAAATGTTTGGGGTGGATTTTTTGACTCGTCCGGCTGTGCGCATCGAAAAACCCAAACCTGCGGTGCTCCGCACCTCCGGCCGGTTTTTCATGGCGTACGCCGCTCCGCGGCAAAATCTAAACAAACTTGAAGGCACCATCCATCAAGAAAACCGGGAAAAAAAATCGGGATCATAGAAATCCTGGATTTAGCATTTAAAGGTATAGTTGCGGTATGCCGCAGTTCCCTTTTTACGTTTAACCCCCAAAAAATCGCGTAAAAACAAAAAATAATGACAAAACAGTAACCTTTCATCGATGTTACATGTCCTTGAGAAAGCTGGTGCGCCACGGCACCTGAATTTATATTTTGCAGGGTTGGGTTTTGAGGCCCCCACCTGACTACGAGATCGTCGGAGTCCGGGGTGGGTTTAACCCCCTCCCTTCTTGACGACGATCGTGGCTTTGAAAAATAGAAATAAAGACATTTGCGCAGATGCCTTTTTGAATAAAGCTGGTAATGCTCGAATTGACGTCACCACCTGATCTCCTTCGATGTCGGGGTCGGGTTGTGGTAATAAGAATGTGATAGAACACTGGGTGCGAATGAAGAAATAGATGCAAAAGTGATCGGGGTCTAACCGTCTTGTTTTCCGTATCGGGGGAGTGTCAGTCGCTCCGATGCTGCGGAAAACCCTCTGGTTTTCTCCTGATGCCGGTCAGGTTGGGTTTCTGCCCGGGGGTTTCCCCCCCCCCCTCGAGTGGGGTCCGGTCCTGCGTGTCCGGAGTTCCTGAACTCTACCGGAGAAGAATACTCTGTCTTGCGACAGGGTAGAAAATCCCCCGAGTGCTTTCCCCCAGTCTGCCCCTATGCCACCCTAAACCAGTGAGGCAAATACCGACGGAGACCGCAAAATTTCCAAAAGCATTTGATCTAGTCTGGTGCATCAGTTATAAGAGCTGCCGGTCCGTAAAACGCTAAGTTTAAGACTAGTTCTTTCTGCACGCACCGTCAACAGAATGAGCGACGCGCGGGAATCTCGTTAATTTTACCACTGAATCTCGTTAAATTTGCTAAGTTCAAATTCGATTTATTCAAAAGTTTGGCCCCCCCCCAAATATTATTACAATTTGCTCTATTAACTGTGCTCTTTAGTGTGTAGCAGAAGAAATTTTGATTTAGGTGGTGTCGGAAGTGGGACTGTAGCCCGTGTTGCTTCTGCCGGTGCGGAATACGCTAGGTTTAAGGGTATATTGAATTGCACGTACCGTCAACAAAATGGATGACATTCCACAAATTTTACTCATGCGCGTCGGTGAATGTGGTAAATTTACGATTTTCAAAGTAAATTTTTTCATATTAAAATGCCCTCGTCCAAGAATTTTATAATTTAATATCACTCTATAAACCTTAAACTTCACCATAGTTAATAGGAAAAAATCAATTTCGGAGCGTGGGTTAGCGTACTCTAGCCCTGATTTGTAATTCAGATTTTTCAACTGATATTCAGAAATTGTAATTCAGATTTGTCAACTGATATTCAGAAATCGTGAATTGCAATTGACAAATCTGAATAACGGTTGACGATTTCTGAATTACTGGTGGAATCTGACACTACCATCCCTGATGGGGTGGTGCCTATGAAGGTTTCCCCCTTCCCTGCAGAAAAAAAAAAAAAAAAAAAAAAGAATTACTGGTGGAAAAGGTGTAGAGTCTCAACAATCCGGCAACTTCTTTAGATAAAATAGAGGAAACATCCATTTAAGAAAACAAAATTTCATAATTTTCATTAAACATAAAATCATAACAATCGACCTTTTGTCTCCAAACACCTTGGAGCAACTTCACGGGCTTTCGGAAAAAATTTAAATAAAAAAACATTGGTTTTTGTCTCCTCGGTTAACCCCCCCCCCCCCTTCATGTAAAATTTCAACTCTCCAAAACAAATTCTCAAATTTGAAAATACAGATTCTTCTCTTTCGTCAACAGCTAAAAATCTTCACAGTTGGTAAAACCACGTTTTCAAATCCTAAACCCACTTCCCATGGAACTTGGTAGGCTCAACACTGTTCTCATCCTTTTTGGTTGGCTTCTACACCTTTTCCACCAGTAATTCAGAAATCGTCAACCGTTATTCAGATTTGTCAATTGATATTCAGAAATCGTCAACCGTTATTCAGATTTGTCAATTAATATTCAGAAATCGTCAACGGTTATTCAGATTTGTCAATTGCAATTCACGATTTCTGAATATCAGTTGACAAATCTGAATTACAATTCACAATTTCTGAACAGCAGGTGAGGTTTTCTGAATTACTTCTGGAAAAGGTGTAGATACATTTGTTAGACAAAGCAGAGTCTGATTACAATGTCTAGTTATGAAAAGAATCAGGAATATTCCTCATAGTTCGACCCTCCTAAGGGCGGTTTCTCGTTTAATTTTTCTTTTATTGGCCCAAAGTGTCTTTATTAATTACAAACGCTTACGATTTAACTCATCAATCCAACTTGATATGTTTGAACTCGAAAATTGCCTGTTGAGCTGCTTAAAAACATGAGAAAGATCATATTTTAAAATAAAATTTGGTTAGGTGTATTTGAATATCCAAATGAACCACCCGGTGCCGTCGGCTCTCCCTTAATTAGAGACTTTAGTTCCTCCAACGTGGAACTCGCTCAATTTTATTTTGAGATAAAATTATCATCCGACCAAAATCAGTCCAGGCAAGGATGCCGAGCAAATTCTGGGCAAGCTGAAATTTTGCAGACATGTAGATTTGAGTGTTCTCATGAACCCCCCCCCCCCCCCCAAATTTCTTTCCCTGTCGGATTTTAGCTCCGCTAGCGAGGTTTTTCGCTTAAAACTCGTTTAATTTCACTTTAAGGAAAAATCTCATCGTACCAAAATTGCAGAACATCTCTACAAAATTGAATTTTGAAAAATTTACTTTATTTAAAAAAATAGAAATTAGAACCAAGTTTTAAATTATTCATATTTCAAATTAAATTTTCTTACGTGTTATCATCTTCCGAAAATCTTATTTTGTCCTCTTCAATTTTTTGGTGTGATGATAATTTTACCTAAAAAATAAATTAAGCGAGTTGCAGGCGAAAATAATCCACGCTGAGGGAGCTAAAATTCTCAATTGGAGGACAGCCGACAGGAGCTCATTTAGACATCAAGGGCACTTGTATAAAAAAAGATCATCCTCGAATCAGAGTTAAACCAGGAATTTTTGGTATACAACCAATCAAATAGCAGAAATCGCTGAATTAACTCTAACTCAAGAATGATCTAAAAAACACAGGATGCCTGCCAAATTTCAGCTTGGCTGGATTTTTATAAATTCAAAGTGATCCTTACCTGGAGTCCATTTTGGAAAATTCTATGAAACAGCATTGATAGAATTATAACATCACTTCTTTTTAATTTTAAACTGCAAACGCGATTGAAAATTGTAAATATATTACACAACTTCTGAAAATCATTTGTTCATAAACAGCGTTACGTATGTGCGATTTTTGAAAAATATTACACTTTTTCCAGCAGTAATACTGAAGGCGTCAATTGCTATTCAGAAAACGTCAACTGTAATTCAGATTTGTCAACTGATATTCAGAAAGCGTCAACTGTAAATTGTTTCCTTAAAATGTAAATTTAATTGACGCTTTCTGAATTTCATTTGACGCTTCTGTTAAATTTAATCAACAAATCGTTGACGATTTCTGAATATCCGTTGACAAATCTGAATTACAGTTACCGATTTCTGAATTAAGTAGTGAGCAGTAGTGAGAGTGAAAAAAGTATATTGTATTTTGCCCCCCCCCCCACCTTAGAAATTGAAAGTGTCTTCCTTCAACTGTAATTCAGATTTGTCAACTGATATTCAGAAAGCGTCAACTGTAAATTGTTTCCTTAAAATGTAAATTTAATTGACGCTTTCTGAAATTCATTTGACGCTTCTGTTAAATTTAATGAACAAATCGTTGACGATTTCTAAATATCCGTTGACAAATCTAAATTACAATTACCGATTTCTGAATTATGTAGTGAGAATCCAAAAAAGTATATTGCATTTTTGCCCCCCCCCCACCTTAGAAATTGAAAGTGGCTTCCAAGTTATTACCAATTATAAAATCTACAGCTTAAACATGGGCTCCATAGGGTTTTTCCAGGATGGTCCAAACTCAAAATTTTTAAAAATACGCATTAAAATACTATAAAGAAAATTAGACCAAGAAAACAATTAACTCTCTCACGATTAATTATAAATCTGCAAGAAGACATCTGCTTGCTTAAATTAATTTAAAAAGATAAGGATAAGGAAGGGGGTAAAAATGTCAGATTTTTTAAAGTTAAACCGACAAATTAATTTAAATCAATATTTAGGACTTTATGGTAAATTAGCATACAACCTTGAAAAAATTGGTCTCCTGGACACACATTTTAGGTTTTCTGATGTTATTTATTAAACAATGCAACACCATACGTGATTGCAAATTAATTTTGTTTGGAATTTCACAGAAACAAGCGATGTTTTACTTCACATATTGGCCGTGTTCGGTCTGGCACTATTTTCGCTTTGAAGCTCCGTCATCACATTCTGAAAATTCGATTTGGGATTTTTCCAAGATTTAACGTTTGCAAGCGCAGAACAGCTCCAAATAGAACTATCAAAAAATGTTCGACGGAGCTTCAAAGCGAAAAAAGCGCCAGACCGAATACGGCTATTAAATTAAGGTATTTTACGATATGTAATAAACAATGCCATCAATAAAACTGAAGTATAAACCACTTTTACAACTTTGTATCCGATTTATCGTTACTTTTGTATTAACACATTGTATTGTGATAACTACTTGGCCCGAACCGAAATTTATTTCTTTTATTTGTTTCTTTTTCAATTAAAAAATTATAAAAATTGTTCAAGTCCAAAAAAAATTTAAAGCCAGGGTGGATAAATTAATCTTGAACAATCACATTTAAAACCTATATTTTCCACCCGAGCTGTTTACCTTGATCCGAAAACGTGATTTAGTTTTTACCTCGGGACTTTCAGATTTTTACGCAGAAAAAAAATTGCAAATCTAAAAATTGGTTCAAATGTCTCTAAGACCTTGCTGAGCAACAAATTAAAACTCCCCGAGACCTCAAACTCCGGCTTCGCTGATTTATGCCTTTGTAAGCCTTCTAAACGGAAATTATGATGAACAGAATTTCAAGTTTTGTGCGAAAGACTTACCAAGACAAATCAAAAAACCTGAATTTGAGGCTTTTGGAGTTTTAGTGTGTTATTCTGCATTACCTAAGGGACTTTAACCCCCCCCCCCCCCAATCGGGGAGGGGTGAATATTGGTACCGGGCGAAGAGACCCCTAGGGACGCGAAGCCAGAATTATCAACATAATATTATAATAGCTTAAGTTTATCTGTGTATTTATAACGCTAAAGCGAGTCGATAATCCGTTCCTTCGGTACGGCCTTTAGGCCGCACAACGTAGGAACTCACAACTCAGTGCGACCTTGTAATGCATTTCTTATTGATTTATCTTTTGATTACCAACCTTAAAAAGTTTCAGTGCGGCCTTCAACAATGACAATCATATTATACATAATAGTAGAAACGTAATAAATAAATAAATAAATGAGAAAATAATTCATATAAAAATAATTAAAACGCTATTAACACATTACAGACCGATAGGAATCTGCAATAACTTAATCGCGTAACCGATTAAAAATGAGAAAAACCCTAACAACAATTTTAGCTGTAAATCGGCTGTTAAGAGCGCGCTGCGGAAAGAGAGAGAGGGAAGCAGTAGATATGATGTTGAAAGAAGCTTCTAATCTTTTGTAGAAATTTAAAAAGCTAAACGTCGTAGCAATGTAATTCTTTTTTTTATATTAATAAGAAAAGATTATTGAAGGCAATAACCAATTTTGAGCGCTATAAATTAAAAGTAATTAGGTTAATTTAATTTATGAAAAAATTAATTTACGAAAAGTCTACATGGTGCAGAGATATCTGTATATTTCGCACAGTTTTAGTGGCATCGTCATGGAGGAGGTACTACTTTGGTCAATTTTGGCATGCTGAATCGGAAAACGGAGCTACCGTCTACATGCGCCGACTTGTCCGCACACTTCAAGGATATCTATGCTCTCTAGCTCAGTTATCGCTGCAACTATACCGTCTTCGCGCCGGTTTCAAAACTGCGCACTTTTCTTATCTACACGCAACGCTTTATCTGCAACGTGTTGAACTGTCTTGAAAAGTCTACATGGTGCAGAGATATCTGTATATTTCGCACAGTTTTAGTGGCATCGTCATGGAGGAGGTACTACTTTGGTCAATTTTGGCATGCTGAATCGGAAAACGGAGCTACCGTCTACATGCGCCGACTTGTCCGCACACTTCAAGGATATCTATGCTCTCTAGCTCAGTTATCGCTGCAACTATACCGTCTTCGCGCCGGTTTCAAAACTGCGCACTTTTCTTATCTACACGCAACGCTTTATCTGCAACGTGTTGAACTGTGCAGACAAAAGGTTGTGCAAAACGTAGCGTCTGGACCGGCCTTAAGGACAAAACCTGATTTTGAAGCGATTTCGTCATCAAATATAGAAAACTTATACAAAACTTGTAAATCAAAAAGTGCCCTTAGTGGAGTTTTAAACTATATAAAATTAACTTAATGCACAAAGGGTTCAAGGGTTCCCTTAGAGATGACGCAAATGAATTTTTAAATTTTTTTAAATTTCTACAAAAGATTAGAGGCTTCTTTCAGCATCATATCTACTGCTTCCCTCTCTCTCTCTCTTTCCGCAGCGCGCTCTTAACTAGCTGATAGCTATGTTTAGCCACTTTACAGCTAAAATGTTTATTGGGTAATATTCAAAGACCTACTTATAGGTTATCGGAAGGTAACTGACAGTTAGCAATGACCTGTTTATAGGTCCGCCGGTCGGTAATGTGTTAATATAGAAGTTAATATCAATTGATATCAATATTATGTTCTCTTGAAGAGGATTATGAATCTAAAACGACATTTTTTTAAATATGACTACTACATAATTATAATAAATGTTATAATACGACACAATTTAATAGAGCAAAATTAAACATAAAATAATTAGTGATAAAGGAGAGCTTCACTCATCAATTTAGAGTTATAGACATACAGATCCATATAAAAATTAATAAAAGGAATTAATAAAATTTTTGATTTCTGATTTAAATAAATTAAGGCTATTAAATTATGCAGCGCCGTAGCAAGCTCTTCTGGCGCCTGAGGCAAATTTGAATATATGCGCCTCCCTCCCAAAAGATTCTTATCCGTTCGCGGCGCTGACTTGGAGTAATGAAAACAAATGGATGTTTATCAGGAACTCATTTAGGCTGCCGGGACCGGGGGGTCTGGGGGGTATGGAATACCCCCCAGGTACACTTAATTTATTGCGAAAGAAAAACTTTCACTTTTACGTCCCTCGGTATTAATATCCCCAGCCGGGGATACCCCCCCTCCCGGATTACAAACGAAAATTGCAAAAGATTCAACGAAAAAAAATTTTTTTTGATGGTTCTGAATAATGGCAAGTGTACCTGGGGGGTATTCCATACCCCCCGGTCAGGTGATATTGATTTTTATCGTTAGGAACTTCTGATGATCTTATATAAAATACACATAGATACTATGTCAGAATCGCCGTTTCCATGGTAACGTAACACACAGGGCTCCCACTACAAATTTTAACAATTTTAGTTAGGAATTTAGGAATTTTTATGCTAAAATTTTAGGAATTTCGAAGTCTTCAAATAGCTTTCGAAGACTTTGAAAATCCTTCGAAAAGACTTTCAGAGTTTTAAAAATCTTTCGGGAGGCTTTCCAAGTCTTGAATATGATGTTACACAGTAAACCAAATAACGTTTTAATTCGTTGTTTTAATTCGTTGTTTTAATTCGTAAATTGTAAATGTTGCAAAGATTTTTAATTTTATTCGATATTTTGCGCTGTGATTGATTTATTTTGTTACATTCTGAGTGTAAATGATCTTAATGGTGATTCTCTATGAAAATATCTGATCCATTGTATACTTGACACGAAAGCCCGAAAACGATCTAAATAAATCGAAACGCGTCGCTTTTAAGTATTTTTTATTTCTTCGAGTAAGTGCAAAGACACACATATTAACAATCCAACTCGACAAAGATGAATTATAATAAAAATCATTGTAACTGCAAATTTATATATGTAGCAAAAAATCTTTAAAATGCTCTCCTGTAAAATAAGCAAAATAGAGTTACAATGTTATTCATATCAAGTGTCCATATAAGAAGAAAAAGTGCCCAAGTGCTATTAGACATTTTTACCTCTCAATTATCTTGTGTTGTGGAGGCAAAAGTAACAAAAGTAAGTAAAAAGTTTGAAACTTAAAAAAAAAATTTTAATGTTTTAAATTACTTTTTTTTTATTTAAATTTTGAAAAAACATTGAAATATTTCAATAATTTTAGGAATTTAGTACTTTTTGCAATAATTTTAGGAAAATTTTAGGAATTTAGGAAAGATTTTAAAATTTTAGGAATTTTAGGAAGAGTGGGAGCCCTGAACACAATACCCCCTCCCCGAATATGAAGATTATTTTTATCGGTAGGAATTTTCCTTTTCTATTTAAATATTGCGGTGTTCCAAATGGGGGACAGTCGAATTAAGAAATACATCTACTAAAAGATGAAAATTAATAGTCATAATGCTAAAATTTGTTAACAATTTATACCTGGAACTCTGCAAGTACTCTCTGAGTTTAGCTGTTTTGTATAATTTACTGAGCTGTTAAATGGAATTCCTTCACCAGATACTCTGTTTCTAAAATGCGTTATGATCAGAAGCAAAATTATGAAGTATTTCATTTTAGTCAAAGTAACGTATGACAAATTAAGTAACAACAATTTGTAAAATAGTTAGGCCCGCAATATAAATCAAGTGATGTGGCATTAAGTAATAGCAGTAATAGTGAGTTGATGGAACTTGGATAAGTAGGGAATATGTGAAAAGATCGGGATGGAAGAAAATTTGAATTTTGAAAATTTAGAGGTTTGCGAATTGCGCCTGCTTGAGAGTATTGGAAGGGAAGAGAAGATTGATGGGCTAGCAAGAACAAGGAACGAGGATTCTCCCCGTGTCCATCAATGAGTGAGGACGTATTCATTTTGTTAATTGGACTTTGCCCGCATTCGTAAATGGGAGAGGATGTATTTATTTTGTTAAAAATTCTGACCGCGTCCGTAGAAAGTAAGGACGTATTTTTGTTAATTGGTTTTTCGAACGAAGTATAATTTTGAGTACCGCTTATGTGCAAGTTTTGTCTAAAAGAAGAACTAATAAAATGGTTACCTGCAATTATTTTATATAAAATTTGGAAAAAAAATCGTTCAATATTTATGGTTAGTTGTTTTTTACTGGAGTTCAAATTACAATTGGATCCACAACACGGATGGAAGCCTTGATGACGCCGGCGACTGACTGCATAAGAACATCGAAATTGCCTACGACCGACGCGACGTTGGAAAAGTTATATATTTTTTTGTTACTGGTAAGACTGAGAATTTTACGTGTATTATTTAAAAAAGCGATCGTAAACATTATTTTTTATTTAACAAGTGCGATTAATTCTTGGGGGTATATTTTTAGATTAGGTATTTACCATTTGTAAACTTAATTTGTTAATAATTATAATGCATAATTCTGTTTCATTTTTAAAATTTTTAAATGAATAAAAAAACAGTTTATGGAGGAGGAATTCTATTTGATTTGATTAATAAGTTTCCACAGCATCGGAGCACAAGTAGGTTCCAGGTGTACGATATTCACAATTCTTTTATTAAAATCATTTACAATTTATTTACAATAGTGGAGTGTATTTTTGTAACTCCGCTGAACCCAGTGTTACACCCTAAAGTGCCGTTATTTTTCCCCGCGATATAAATTAAAAAATATTTTATTATTTCACGGCAATATATTTGAATAATTGTTTCGATGATAATGTGATATTTTTGCCGGTTACCCAGTCAGTTAAAGGGATATGTAGAAGAACGCGGGGGTTGGAATCAACTTTCCTAAAATCCCCTATTTTTCCCTAGTCATTACACCAAAATTGAAGAGGAGAATATTCCCTACAAAACGAGGTTTCAGAATTTACTTCAGATTTGAAGTAAATCCTGAAACTTTGTTTTGTTCACCATCGATGGTGAAGTTTAAATGTACGAAATTTTGATTCAGAATAAGAATTATTCAAAACTTTTTTCAATTGTTTTCTCTGGATTTTCTTTTTATTCCATAAATACTTAATATGATGTAGGCAAATTTTGTTAATCTGTTCTATGGAGAATTTTGTACTCTTCAATTTTGATTTGATGATAATTTTCGCTAAAAATGAAAGTAAGCGAGTTATAGACGAAAAACTACTGCATCCCGATTTGGGGAAAAGGCTAGCAGGGAATTTTAGGCGAAGTTGCAAATAAAATCGTGGTCAAATTTCTTTCAAATTCTCATCTTTTTGAAAATTTTAAACTATTATTTACTGGGTTTTGTCAAGGTTTAGCGCCCCCATTGCGATGGCGCCTGAGGCAAACGCCTCAGTCGCCTCACCCTTACTACGGCTCTGAATTATGTAGGTTTTAATAATTACCATGTGAAATGAATATTAAATTAAAATTGACCATAAATATTTGATTTTTAATGTTTACTAGTTGTTAATTTTTAATTTAATATTAATATCGAAATATTAAATTATATTAGCACGTGAAAACTTGATTCAGAATCACATCAGAATTTTTTATGCTATTGATATGGTCTGAACTGAAAACGGAAATATTTTTAATGTAGGCTCTCAAGAACGTATTTTTATCTTAACGTGGAATCCAAACCACGGTACAGATAATTAATAATTGTTCAACGGTTGGAAACCCGCCCTGAAAATGGTCAATTTCTGGCCCACTAATATCAACAAATCTCAAATGTACAGAACAGTCGCGCCGATAGAAATTAGCGCAATGACTCTCAACGTTACCAACCCGATTTAAGCTTCAAAAATCAAATTAAATAGTTTTATTTTACCCATAATTTAACTTCAGACAAAGTGATCGAGTGAGAACCACCATAACAGATTTATAACTTAAACCCGACGGGTTTAAATTTGTACAATTTATTTTACAATCATATACACATATTAGTTAACATTAACAGGTTGCTAGTTCTAGTCTAACTTTTTTCAACTTTATCTAATCTTTTTTCATGGTAGTCCTGAGAGTGTCTAAAACATTCAAAGTTGACAATAATACTGATTTGGTTTAGTTACAAAATGTTAACAAAAATCTCCTGTTATTTAAAACTTCAGCACCAATCATTTTTTTTTCTACATTAATCTTTCTCATGCAAAAATACTGATGATAAAATTATACTGATTTGATATTGTCAATTAGATAGAAGACTTTTTTTTTTTTTCGAATAACTTAAACAAAACTGTACTGATTTTCGATGGCTCGATTGGAAGCTTCTGCAATTTGTTCGAGTGTCGTCTCTTGAGTTCGAACACTCCCGTTGTGTGTCTGAATCTGAAAACAAGAAGCAGTGCCAAAATTTTCGTTTCGTCAAGTAGATTAGATAAGCGCACTCAAAATTAAACAAAATCGTCTATATTTACGAATTATTTAATATATTTACACAGTTAATTTGTACTTTATATTATAAAATAATTTTCTTTAAACGTATGTTACATGTGTTTTGCAATAAATTAAATCTAAGACACCGACATGTCGTCCTTTAAAAAAATAAGAATAAATACGAACTAAAATTATGGATAGTCAAAAGTATTTTTAGGTGTAAAATATGTACAATGCCATTTTAAAAAATATCGCTTAACAAAAATAAAACGTGTCGTGGTTAGACAAATTGTTTTACAATATTCACAGTTACACATTTTCATAATGTTTAACACGACAAATCGCTTTCGCGAGTGTCTCGTTTATATTAGAGAAAAAAAAATGCAACACATTTAAAATAATTTAAACAAATAAAATACACATACCTACTTATCTAAAGTTTTTTTTACATCACAACAAGACAGATGCCACAAAAAATGCATTCACAAAAATTAATAGTAATAAAAAAAATAATTATGCACATTCACGTTACACAAATTAAGTTAATAGTGTGAAAAAAAACACAAGTCTTTAAAACTGGCGTCGCTTAACTTAGTGAAACGTGCAATACTTTGCATATTACATTATTGCACAAGCAAAATTATATTTTTGTTTTTTTAAAGATTAAAGAAAAACGTGAGATGTCTAGAATTGTCCTTATACTTCTTGGGGAACGTGGGGGGGGGGGGGGGTGTCATGGGTGCTCAAAGGCAGAAGTCAACTGAAATTTCAGTTGCTCCATTAGCATACAATACATCAAAAAATAAATTTAATAAAAGTTGTACTTGAATTTTTTCGAAATTTTACTTTTTCAAATGTAACACCTTATATTATTTTACGTACTCATAGACGTCTGACGCTTTGAAATTCCCTATTTTTCGTTGATTTACTTATTTATTTTTAAATTGATATTCCGAATCGGTGCGATTCTGATTTGCACATGGTTATATAATCATATTGTTATGACTAGATTGCTATCCTAAGTTATAACCATCTGCGTAACAATGTTACCGAAAATTGCTATTCTGTTTAAATTAAAGATAAATCTGAAATCTTTAAATACATTGAAATACAGTTCAATATACAACATTTACTAACTATAAATAATTCAAATATTTATATAACAACTGTCTTTCACGAACGTAACAATGATCAAAATGAGCGTAACAAGCACTAAAATCCAGTTGCTATCATAACCATGAATTATAACAATAATAATTGTTGACAAACCACGCCCCCCTGAGTATGTCTTCCAAATCAGAATAGCAAATCGGCTAAAATAACCATATTGTTACAAAATAACCAAATGATTATCATAACAAGATCGTTATGTCTAATCAGAATCGCACCGATTACACTGTAATT
The DNA here is from genome assembly GCA_932274525.1 of Podabrus alpinus. Classification (NCBI taxonomy): domain Eukaryota; kingdom Metazoa; phylum Arthropoda; class Insecta; order Coleoptera; family Cantharidae; genus Podabrus; species Podabrus alpinus. The sequence goes on along the minus strand of OW026454.1, from coordinate 76,394,979 downwards.
TATAAAACATTTCCCAATTTCAGGTGTCTCTTATTCTTATTATTTACAGTCGGAGGAAAGTCTGGAATTGGTACAGAAACAGTTTTTTGAAGCAGAAAAATGGGATTTAAATACCGCAGTGGCAGAACATGTTTCTAAGTTAGAACAATTGGCGAATCGAATGGAAAAGCTAGGTGGTGCAATACCGGAGTCCATGGTAACAATCCGAATACTTTCGACATTACCATCAAAATTTAACCATTTTCACAGTGCATGGGATTCGACGCCATCAAGACGGCACGATTGTTGACAGAAGAATTTCGTCTACAGAGGCAGGAAACGGAAGCAAGCAAGGATTCGGACAAAGATGAAGAATCAACGACAGCTTTGGTACTTAAAAGAAGTAATAACATGAAGTGTTATAAATCACAGAAAAGAAGGTGAGGAATCAAATGCGTTTATTGAAAATATCGATGTTTGCGATAATCACGATTGGATAATTGATACAGGTGCATCGGACCACATGAGCTAAAAAAGGAATGGCTTAAAAATTTAGAAATGCTCAAGGAACCAAAGTCAATTATGATTGGCAATGGAAAGAAAATGTTTGAGGTAAAAACGTTCGCAGATTGTTGCCGGGAATAATACACGATGTATTATACGTTCCAAACATAATCCACAATTTATTTTCGGTAAAATGTGCAGCACACAAAGGAGTGGATTTAATCATCAGTAAAGAATTCAAGAAAAACGGAAATAATATCGCAATAAATTAAAATAAAAAAATAATAATCTAAAAATAGTACCTTTGATTATGTAGTATCAGATAGACAAACCTTATGGGAATTTTAGAAACACATGGAGAAGTTAAAAAGGTTATCAACAGATGGCGCTACTGAATTGGAAGGCGGAATAAATGGCGTGAGGCCCAATCATGGACCTTTTAAGGATCCATGGCACCAATACAAATGAAAAATTATAAAAATACAGCAATTTATTATGACTTCAAATTAACTAGCGCCATCTGTTGATTACCTTTTCAACTATGAATAGGCTTTTCCAAAATTCTCATAAGGTTTGCCAATCTGATACTATAATGTTATAATCAAAGCTAATAGCTTAAAAATATTTTCGTTTATATGTAGTCAGGTCTATTTATAAATTCGAGTGCATAAGTTTTCCTTAAATGGGGCACTAATATTTTTTATATTTCAATTATTCACTAAATTTTTTTTTAATAAAAGATGCAGTTTCAAAAAAAAAGGTCATCAGCCGAGGATGGGGATGACACCCATGAAATCCGCCCCGGGTTTCTTTTTATTATATAAATTTTAAATTTGAAAAATTTGTGGGTGGGGGGTTCAAGAATATGTGACGTAATACTTGGAGGGGGGGTCTAGGTTTGTGTGACGAAGTGTGATGATCGGGGCGGGGGGGTTAAAAATTGCTTAAAATTGCGTGACGTAATTTATGGACGACCCCCTACCTGAAGATTTGTGATGATAGAAAAAAAATTGTTACATCAGAGCGCACATTTTTTGAATTTAAATTTGTAGAATTAAGGGAAACTGCTACAAAAATACGTGGCGCAATATTTGGAGGGGTCTATGTTTTTGCGACAAAATGTGATATTCGGGAGAGGGGGGGGGATAAAAAGTGCCTAAAATTGCGTGGCGTAATTTATGAACCACTCCTAACTTGAAAATAGTTTGAGGTTTCAAAATTTAATAACGTATTACAAAATTAGAAATTGTTTAGAGAATAAATAATTCTTAATAATATAATTAAATATTAAAGAATTAAAAATAATGGTTATTCTATTATGTGTTAAACTTTAGCCATAATTTGCTTTTGTTATTGACAACGGATTTATGTGTTATGACTAGAGTCCGGATTTATATGTTTTTACATGTTTTATTTGCTCCATCACAGAAAGCAAATTTTTAGTATCTATACCATTATCTACGAAATGAAGCAAAATACGAAGTTTTATTTCGCATATAATTTAATATTTTGAATTTTTACCGCATATAAAATTATTATCCATCTAATCGCACATAACCGCATATATAGCCAATATTTGGCATAATTATGATTAATTATATGTAGGTGCAAGTTTTTTAAAATAAAATTCTAATGTTAAAAATTCAACCTTGTCAAACACATTTATTTATGGGTACACGTTTTCTGGACCATTTCTATCCCTTGCAACATGTTCCATTTAAAAAAATAACGCATTAGCACGCCTGAAACCTTTTAAATCAATAAATTAAAAATTTTATTATCAGTTCTTATTTATTGGGGTCTGAAAAATATTACCATCATTTTGTAACTTCTAAACTAATCTTAACCTGCCCGATCCAGAAAATTTGGCGACGTTGATTTCAATAAATTATATTTCTGCGAATTCCTAAATTAATAATTATATATTATGTATTTATTGTTTATGTACTATACAATACTAAAAATTTCGATTTTGCATTATATTTCTTTTAACCGCATATTATCCAAATTTCAGCAATATTACCGCATATAAAATACTTATATTGATGTTTTTTACCGCATATAAATCCGGACTCTAGTTATGACTAAAGCTTTGGCTTCCTAAGAAAATGCACCGCTAATGTTTTCTACACAGACTATACAGAAACAGTGAGGACAATAGGCGAGCAAGTTTTTACTTCTTGTCGTTACTGTTTCTACTTATAAAGTCATTGTAGTCTACACCAGTGATATGCAAACTTTTTAACTCACGGCACACAATAAAAGAAAAACCATTTCAGGGCACAGATAGAAAGGTGTTTTTCTTTTGTTTTTGATCACCAACAGTAGTTAATTAATCGATTTTTTTCATAGTTCGGTTGCCGTGACCATTTAATCCGTGATTGACGTGGTTACGCGACTGTAACTTTGACCTAAAAACCGCGCCAATTCGCGATTATCTGGGTTGTGCGGCCTAAAAGCTGCACAGATAAATTTAGGCTATTATATAATTTAATATGTCGATAATGATAGATTAGTACGAGATTGCTCAGATTGTGGGGCCTAAAGGCCGCACTGATTAAGGTTATAGATCCAGATAAATTTAGTCAATTATATTTTTCTTAAAGTGCCGTATTCACTCAGCGAATGTTGGGTATCAACTTGACTGACTAGGGAACGAAATTTAATGGGGTGGTCCCATTGCCTTCCCCATAGTCCACAGATTTATATTGGACTTGAAGATAGGGAACATTGTATTTGACCTCATGTTTCCCTGGTCCGAAATTGCCGGTGTAAAAATCATCTAGTTCCATGGTTAGAAATTCACAGTAAACTATAGGTCCCCTATGAACTGTTAATCATTCAAGTTTTACCAAACAAAAGTGTAGCAATTTGAGTATCATTGAAAGAACATTTTAAAACCAACAATACGAGAAAAAAACGTTGAGTATTTCCTTCAAAAAAAAAAACACAAAGGCTTGTATATTTAAAATTTACTATATTAATATAATAAGTATTTATAATTTCTAAGTATACATTATCGATAGAACAGATCTACCAAAGCAAATTTTGATACCTCTAACTGTGTTCAAGTTAGGCCAAGCTTACAAAAGGCATTTGCATCGCAAAGTACAATTTTATTTGGGACCCTAAAATTGTTTTTGCGAGTGGATCAACTTTGAAGTTCCGCCACTGCACGGTAGGTAATCTATCACAATATAGTTTGCCATCAACGCTATGCATTTTTTGTTTCACTACGATGAGTTTGACGTTTGCCGCTTATACAGTTTAAAAGTCTAAATATTCTAAATTTAGCATTAAAATTTTAAGAACAAGAAAGTCCTAATTTGTTTAAGTAAAACCTGAAAACGGGACAGTTTTTGTAAATTAAATAATGTCGTATTATTAATAATAAATGGACAAATTTCGAATTTGAAATAGCGGAGCATCCGAATTTGTAAAATAATACAGTATTCTATTAAAATAAATAAAATTTCATTGTGCTTCTCAGAAACAGTGTCGGTAACAATTCAAGCAGATACATAACAATTGTTGATTTTAAGTTTTATTGATAGCTATTCTGAATGGCAAGCGAGGAATTCATCCTATATAAATAAGCTCATAAGTTATAGAAAAAAAAAAATTTAACTCTTAATTTAAAATTTAAATCTAAAAAATTATTTTTAAGTCAGGGGGTGACCCTAGTGACCACACGGAGGCATAACAAACAGAACTTTTCTTCGCAATTTAAACAAGAAAGGTAAATTTTTTCTCAAAAAACCAAATTTAAGTACAAAATTGCCCAAGAATCCTATCAATTAAATTTTTTAGAAGCACGGACTTACTTAAACAAAGGTAACAAATAATTAAAAATTTTCTTTAATCTCTTTATGAAAACTTAAAATGTTGTATCAATTAAAAAAATATCACCAAGTTATGCGAATACACTAAACAAATAAGCGGGTGCGCAATTAAACTGCTCCATTTTATTTATTGAAAACAGAAACTTAACACCAAACGTAAAAAGTGCATTTTCGAATGGTTTTTCAATAAATAAAACTGACAAATCGTAACGGTACAAAGAACACAAATAAGTTGTTGATACAAACATAAGACTATCTCACTTGTCTGACTTCTGGAAGGGGTGGAATGCGACGTTCGATGGTGCCCGATCCACCAGCTGCTCCTTGATTTCCCCCACGTCCAATTGAACCTTGAAGCTGACTCCGTGCAGCCGGATTAACCACATAATCGGTTAACGTAACGTCGGAGTTACCACCACTTTCTAGCGGTATAGGTTGTTGCCGGAAGTGCTCCAACATTTCGTAAATTGATTGGAACCAAAAATGTTGCACCCGACATTGACCTTGCTCATTAATTGTCATACGCAAGTGCTTTGCTCTACCCTAAAAGTTCAAAAGTTTAGACAGAAAATTTGAAGAACAAACGTTCTTTACCTGGAAATTAAAGGTGAGGACAAATTCGCCCGTTCGAGTTTCACTCTGTCGTACTAAAAATAGGCCGTGCCCAGCACTTCCTTCGTGTAAAACTAATTGAGCTGCCTCAGATCGACCCAACGTACCGTGAAACCAAAACTCCTTTTTTAATGTATTTCCAATATCGTTTTCACCACCTAAAAGCAAATACGCTGTGACGATTTAGTTGGGCAACATAGTATAACAGACCTTCATCACCTTGTGAACAAAGTTCGAAGTTGCTGTTGGAAGACAAACGGGCATTTCCTGCTAAATGACGCGGAGGTAATTCTGGCGCGTCGCTGTGATAGTCTTGTTTATTACCGTGATCCAAATGCGAATTAAACCCATCTGGACCACCCGGAGCCGATCGGATGCAGTAACGAATCGTGGCTAACCATGATCTGGAATTACGGGACATTCATCAATATATTGCAAATTAAATAAAAATTGACTTGTAGGCAGTAGTTAATGAGAGTAGCGGTCAAAGGGATGACGTTGATGCAGACGCTCGAGCGAATGCTCCTGAATAACAGAGGACCAAGAGTAGATAAGTGAAGACTGTTGGGCTGTGGCAAAGTCCACAGTGTTGTACGGGCCCCAACATATGCATAAAAGTTAGGAAGGTCATAACTTCTTATAAAGGTCATATGGAGATGGCAAAATAAAAATAAGCCAAAAAGAAAACGAAGAAAGAGAAAGGCTTTGGCAAAAAACAAAAAACGGCGAAGGAAAAAAAAATAGAAAAGTCCACAAGGGCAAAGAATTTGAACGGCGTGACACCTGCAGCGGGCGCATGTAAATTGCGTCCCGCGGTCACTATTTTCGCAGGTTTTTGAAGTGGTCAGAAAAAGGTACGGGTAAATTGCGTCCCGAACTCAAATCGGATTACAGGTAATACCTAACATACTTAGAAAGAAGATATGAAATTAAATAAAACGCTAAGGGCCGGTTCCACCAACTCTGATTAAATCCTTGGTTAACTAATCACGGTTAATGATTAACCGTGATTAAGTTAAAAATTTAACCGACATTAATTTTCAAGCGTTCCACCAAGCGTTTAGTATCTATGATTAGTTGACTGCTTTTACTTCGTATATACTCGGGTATAATCTTGCAAAGGCTGTTCTGATTGGTTGCTATGTAGTCACATGGAACTTGTAAGAAAAAATGGGGGAGCTAGAATTAGAAAGAGCCTGAATGACAAAAGAAACCGCCGAGCTGGAAAAGAAATTAGTCACCCAAAAATTAATTAATGAAAAATTGAAAACAACATTGTTGAATAAACAATTATTATAAAAATAAATTTTATTATTAGTTATATAAATAGTACATTATGCACCAAGGTAGCAAAGTGACACTTTTTTGGCCCGAGGGTAAAGGATTGTTTACACGAGGCGCCAGCCGAGTGAAACAATTACCCGTGGGCCAAAAGTCACTTTACTACCGTCGTGCATATACTGTTTTTTGCCATTCCGAGAGATAAAGTAGGAACTTCGCCAGTTTAGAAACTTAAAGCAAAAATTTAACGCTTTTTTTTTATAATACCTACACGTGGTCGATAAATCGCAAAATAGCACTAGTAATATTACCAACTATACTACTAAAAATTACTAAGAAATAGCAGTTGGCACTCCTGATTCTACCAATGCCATTGATTCCAATGCTTCATTTCATTTAAATTTGTGCCTTTGAAAGAGCAACACGTACCATGAGCGAGAACGTAGAAATTGCCGAAAACTTCTCGGATTTTGGTAAGATGTTCGGTATCGCTAATTACGGCCAGATACACATTCATGTAAATGTACAAAAATGATGATTTTATAATAAATTAAAAAATTTAACTTTTACAGATTTTTACTACTAAAAAGTCACCAGTCATCTGGTGACTTTATTTACCGCTCACCCCCCTATTTTTTAACTTTACTCCCGCTCACCCCCCTATTTTTGAACTTTACTCCCGCAGGGTAAAAAAGTGCCCCTTTACGCCCGCAAACCGGGGTAAAAAGTGAGTACTTTACCCCCGGAATGGCAAAAAATACTTTTTTCTTTTATAAGCTTCCAAATTAATCAATTAAATTTCTCCGAGTGACAACGTTGCCATCTTGTTGGAAAATCATGTTGACGCCAAATTCATCGTCTTCTAACCGTACTTGTAATCGAGAATTGTTTAATATAATGGAATCACGAGTTCTTCCAGGCCAGCGTGCTACAATGTTTGATATTTTGAGGCTGTGTATTCAAACTGTCAACATATTTACTCCATTGAAAGAAATGCACATGCGCCAGCCATTAACCGTGATTAAACTGGTAAAATGGCCAAAAATCGGGCGATTAGTTTGAAGGCTGGTTAACCATGATTAAACTGTTTTAACCATGATTAAAAAGATGGTGGAACGCTCTTTTTCATTTAACCGTGATTAACTCCAACTATAACCATGATTAAAGTATTTAATCAGAGTTGGTGGAACCGGCCCTTAATTATAAAATAATTAATATAGGTTACTTATACGAAATTGTAATTTATGTTGCAATATGTGGTAAATTACAATAACAATCTAAATTAAGAGATTCGGAAAGCTGGGGGTGTGATTAGTAGATTTAGTAAAAAATATTGGCAAAAAAATCGTAAACTACCCGTGTATTAACGGAAAAGTGTTGGCCACGCCCACCATAAATTTGGTGTAATTTTCGATTTTTTAGGTGTGCATTCGATTCGAAGGTTGTTCCATTGTCAAAACCTACACTACGGGCCTTCCGCTCCGCTCCATTAGGCCCTCCGGGCGGTTTTGACAATGGTTACTTGGGCTAAACATTCTAGAGGAATATTAATCCACCCCAACTGGGACTTTAGAAAAGCGGGATCCTAGAAATAATTAACGGTGATGCCATTTCAATATCGTACTATAAGGTGTTAATTAAAGAGCTAATACATACATTTTTCAACAATAGAATAACTTCAAAAAATAAATAAACAAATATATTTATAGAAAAAAAATTTTGTAATAATAGTTGTAGTACCCTGTATTGTAAAATGACCAAAATATTTTAAACTTTCATACAACTTAAAGAATAAGTAGTCCACTGCTTTTAGTCAAAAAATCAAGCAAACTACGGAATAATTCATACAAAACGTTTTAGTGTGTTTTTGGCTTTAATAGGGTGTTCTAAATAGTTTCTCAAAAGTCCCCAAAGATTGGGTGTCCGCTAAAGTTTTGAGGGCCTGAAAACGGCTGAAATTTCAGTTCCAAAATTAATTTTTGTGAATATCGCAATTTCTATAGGATTTAGGTAAAAAATACATCAGATAAAAAAGTAAGCTGAAGAAATTTTCGAGAAATTACTAAGATAGACATTTTTTCATATAAGCAACCGTGCCCATGATACACGCGAGTGAAATGTCATCTGAAAGCAGGTAAGTATAGTAATCTATATATATAAATATAATATAATTTTGAAGGCAAGGGAAGGGTTTTAGAAAAAAATGTTATTCTACATTTCGCTTTAGATTTGCTCACTTTACCGATTGAAAGAAAAAAAATTTGAAATTGGAAAATTTCTTCAAAAAACGTAACATATTTTTCGATTTGAGCTCTTCGAAAGGACCGTTACGTTGTGGATGGATTTTTAACAATCACGCTCGTCGATTGCCGACGAATACACGTTGGACATATTAAATTTTCCTTTCGTTGTGAACCTTTTTTCTCGCCAAAATATTACCATGAATAATAAAAACAATAGAACAATAAACATGCATGAATTTGTAATGTTTTGGCGAGAAAAAAGGTTCACAAGAAAGGAAAATTTAATATGTCCAACGTGTATTCGTCAGCAATCGACGAGCGTGATTGTTAAAAATCCATCCACAACGTAACGGTCCTTTCGAAGAGCTCAAATCGAAAAATATGTTACGTTTTTGAAGAAATTTTCCAAATTCAAATTTTTTTTCTTTCAATCGGTAAAGTGAGCAAATCTAAAGCGAAATGTAGAATAACATTTTTTTCTAAAACCCTTCCCTTGCCTTCAAAATTATATTATATTACTATACTTACCTGCTTTCAGATGACATTTCACTCGCGTGTATCATGGGCACGGTTGCTTATATGAAAAAATGTCTATCTTAGTAATTTCTCGAAAATTTCTTCAGCTTACTTTTTTATCTGATGTATTTTTTACCTAAATCCTATAGAAATTGCGATATTCACAAAAATTAATTTTGGAACTGAAATTTCAGCCGTTTTCAGGCCCTCAAAACTTTAGCGGACACCCAATCTTTGGGGACTTTTGAGAAACTATTTAGAACACCCTATTAAAGCCAAAAACACACTAAAACGTTTTGTATGAATTATTCCGTATCAAAATCCTAAATGCAGTGGACTAAAGGGGATTACAATGCAGCTTAAAGAATAAGGAGATTACAATTAACCGTTCTGACCATATTGCCGATGGGACGCAATTTACCCGTACCCTTGACCGTGGGACGCAATTTACCGTCACCGCCTGCGGGCAATGCTTAACTTATTAGTGGATATAACCTCGGGGTAATGTAAACTGCCCTCCAAAATAACCTTTTTTTATTTTCTTTAATTTTGGTTTCTAAGTAGGCTTGTAAACTGCCCTCGGTCTGTATAATCACTACTTATACGTAAGTAGGAGATTATAACAATTAGAATTTAAGAACGGCTTATTAAATAGACAGGGCCGGTTTAGACGGGGAATTGTAGGGGCTAGTGACCGAGTGAAAATTGATAATTTCACCTCAGAACGTTCACTTTACGTGTGATACGTTATAAGGATATTATAGTTTAAATTAAACTACCTGCTGCGCGAAAAGGTAAATCGTCCGTTCAGAGGTGCATCAGCCGGGTCAAGCTTAGGTTAGTGTTAAAACACTAATGATTTTTTTTCGTACGTTGAAGGTTAAAAGTTAGAAACACCAGAAATGTCATTAATCTGGATGGCTTAACAAATACACCGTCCGCAAAAAAATTCTGCGTTCAGTCCTGAGTTGTCAACGGTAATTACAATTTCTTGGTTTGATCCTGCATGTCAGTGCCTCCCCCACAGTTTCGAATTTTTTTATAAAAATGGTGTCAAACCTTAGAGCAGGGGTGGCCAACCCAAATGATCTTGCGGGCCACTTTGGAAATGCATCATAACTCCGCGGGCCACATATAAAATTATATATCTCCATATTAGATTTAGATACACTATAGACATTTTTTTGGAGTAAAAAATTGAAACATAATGAGTTATTATTATTGTTTACTCTTATTCTTAGGGGAGAAGGGGGCAGGTTCGTACATGGGGCACCTCCGGACAATTCAAATTTACCGCCAAGAAATAATACTAGAATAACCAATCTTATTAACATCTGAGCACCGTTTAGAATAGTGGACAATAGGTCATGTGCCGTGAAAGTGCAAATAAAATAAAGTTAAATGCCAAACTGTTGAAAACTGACTTCTGATGTAAGGTTGACGTGTGTACTAGTAAGGTCATACACTTCAAGTTTTGAAAATCAGGTAAGAATTAATAGTTTCACCAGGAAGAGGGCTAATTTTTATATACCTAACCACACAGAACTATAACGATTCCAAGTGTTTGTAGATGTTGTAGCAATAAAATGCAATTATGTGCAGCTGGGGCAGGTCTGGCCAATTGATGTGGGGCAGGTTCCGACTGTCCGAATCTGCCCCACTTTTTGTGACAAAGATGAAAAATATTAAATGATAGTCGTCTGTTGCTTCATTTGTTTGTGACTTTTAGTAATACCAGATGGCGATGGCTATAAATACTTTTTTTTGTTTGCAAGATGGTGCGAACATACAAAAAAAAGTCCCATGCGACCAGAAATTCCAAGTAATATCTTGAAAAATGCAGTACAAAATGTTGTCTTTAAGAGCTGCTGTTATTACAGTTTTTAATATACCGAAATTTACTCTGTTCGATAGTGTCATCAAAGCTAAAAAGAGTCTGAACGACAACGCCAGCGATTCTGGAAATGAGAGTGACGATGCAACAAAAGAGACCAGTGTATCAAAATATGCTACACGGCAAGTTGTTGTTGTTTCTCAAAATGAAGAAGCTGAGTTGGTATCTCAGGAAGTTTTCAAAAATATGTTACGTTTGACATATAAACTCTGCCATGAGTTGGCTTTTGAATACGCTACTGAGTTGGGTAAGAAATTTCCAAAAGATTGGGAGTTAACAAAAAAGTAGGCATTGACTGGATGCAATCTTTCATGAAACGTCATTCAAGGCTTTCTAACCGCAAATGCGAAAATACAAGAATAGCAAGAGCTTTCCCTAAAAAACAACAGAAAATGTAGAGTAGGGAAATCAAGAGTCTGCACCAGCACACCTGAAAAGAACAGAATTAAAGAATTGGAAAGAATAAGACAGTCAAAGTTGAAAACAACTGATACTAAGAGAAAATTGGTTGGAAAAGTAGTTTAAGTATTTGAAAATGAAGAATTTCAAGTTACATTTTTAAAGAAGTGTACGCAAGGATTTATATTTCCACAGGTTGAAGATATTTCCAGCGTTGAAAGAAATGATGTTGTGTAAAAGTTGCCTAAACCCTCGACAATACCAAGAACATCAAGAATGGCATTCTATCTTCAATTTAAAGCTCGTCTTACATCAGGACATTTCTGGCGTCATTTCTTGAGCCAAATAAATTGCCTAGTTTAAAACAGCAAATGTCTTGAAAAATGTCCTGGCTCGGATTGTAGGCAATACAATATTTGGCGCGTGCTCTATTCTTGAACAATTTGCCTGTGAGCGTGCGCAGTACAGATTGAATGCGCAGGTAGTAAGGTAGTAATTGTCAAATGCAGGGCTAGGAATGAGTTACTTTTATTACTAAAAGTTACTTTTTTTTTAAATAATCGCAAATGTTTTTGTTTTTCACCGAAATTAAAAAATCAAATTTGAAAATTTAAAACCATTTGAATTTTTTTTTAAATTTTTTTGTGTTTTTGTAATTTTTTTAATACTATTATGTTTGCTGCAATCACATTTTCTGCAATTAAATCGCTTTCTTTATCCATTTCAATTTTTATGTGTAGCACAGTTTTCACAATTTCAATCAACACTAAATTATCGTTTGTTTAATCTTACTGCGCACGCTCGCAGGCAAATTGCGTTGAAAATTGCCTCAAAATAGAACACGTTCTATATATTTGGCCTACAAAATGTTTCACGTAATTTGTTAAAATTACCTACTGCGCAAAATCCGCGCAAGAAATGTCCTGATGTAAGACGAGCTTAATATCAGTTTTTTTGGTCACGATGTTCAGTAATGTTATAAAACCTAATTTTGTACTATTTCCTGCCTAAAAATTTTTTAAACGAAAAAGCAGTTCGCCCCGGCTATGTCCGAAAGTGCCCCATCATATGGGGCATTTCCGGACAATTTCATAGTTTTGCAAAATAATTTTTTTCTGAAAAATGATTTACTACTTTTATTTAGATTTGACAGGGAAACATTAAGTAAACATATGTAGCTATACTTATTATAATTTTTGCATAACATTATGTCAAAAATCAATGGATATTAAGCAGTTTGAAAAAAAAACTGTTCGAACTTGTACCAAACATATTATATGGATGCACAAATAATGTATTTTTTTAATACATTGGTTTTCACTACTTTGGCTACTTTGTAAAAGTGTGTTGAATCGCGCGGGCCGGAAAAATGTTCAGGGCGGGCCGCGGGTTGGCCACCCCTGCTTAGAGCATAGTTTGAGCCTGAATGAGCTACCATTATTTTCGTTTGAGTCTCAAAGGTCGAGGAGTTATTCGCGAAAAACTACTGGGGGGGGGGGAGGTAAATCGGCCGCTCAGAGGTGATCAGCCGGGTCGAGCATAGGTTAGTGTTAAGAAACGATTTTTTTTTCGCAAGTCGAACATTAAAAGTTTGAAGTACCAGAAATGTCATGTCATGAATCTGAATGACTCAATAAAAACACCGTCCGCAAAGAATTTTTGCGTTCAGTCCTGAGTTCTCAACGGTAATTATACTTTCTTGGTTTGATTCTGCATGTCAGTGCCCCCCCCCCAATTTCAAATTTTTTATAAAAATGGTGTCAAACGTTCGAGCATTGTTTGAGCCTGAATGAGCTTCGAAGGTGGCAGAGTTATTCACAAAAAACCTTTGGGGGTCGTAGACATAACCCCCTCCCAGTATCAAATTTTTGGGTGAATTTGGGGTCAAACGTTAGATCATCGTTTAGGGCCTAAATGAGCTTTCATTATTTTCGTTTGAGTCTCAAGGTCGCGGAGTTATTCGCAAAAATTTACTGGGGGGGGGGGGCGTAAATATGATGCCCCTCCAGTATCAAATATTTGGGTGAATTTGGTGTCAAACATTAGAGCATCGTTTGAACTTGATGAGCTTCCATTATTTTTGTTTGAGTCTCAAAGGTCGCGGTCGCGTAGTTATTCGCGAAAAACTACTGGGGGGGGGTAAGGTAAATCGACCGCTCAGAGTTATATCAGCCGGATCGAGCTTAGGTTAGTGTTAGGAAACTTTTTTTTTTCGCAAGTGGAACGTTAGGAGCATCAGAGGAATCTCCATCCGTTTTTCGTCAATGCTGCCAAAAAGGTAAATCGGCCGCTCTGAGGTGTGTCGGCCGGGTCGAAAAAAAATCCTGCGTACGGTCCTGAGTTGTCAACGGTAATTACAATTTCATGGTTTGATCCTGCATGTAAACTCCAACTCCCCTCATTCATTTTAACCTTTCAGGGCAGTTTACAGGTGAGCTTAAGTGTTGAACTTTTGGGTCGGAGGGCAGTTTACATGCTTTTTGGAAATCTACCTGGCGGATGAGGGCAGTTTACATATACCCAACAAAACAACATAGTGTCCTTCAGGTTCTTTGGAAATAGCTATTTTTCCTGGGAATTCCATCAAGATAAGTAATAAACCGAGGTTGTAGAAGAAGAGGTTTTCTGTCTCCAAAACTACTAGGGCTAGTACTACAAATTTTTTCTTTTCAATGTCATGTAGAATTTCATTTACTTTAAATCTCAACCAATAGAAGTTTGGCGCGTTATGGATCAAAAACAAATAAATCTCGATATTCTTGAATTCTTAAAAAAGAGTAAAAATGTTATAAACTTTGAAATCCCCCAGCTAGGACCTCATTAAGAACCACTTATGCGACAGACCAACAAGAAAAATACTGCTCTACATGAAAAACCAAAAAAACTCCTTTTTTGAGTAAAAATTAAAAAAAACAATGTTTAGGATAAATTAATAAAATATCCTTCCAATAGTCCGGTCAAATTAGACCAAAAAATAGGAGTGAGGTTGCAATAATTCGCAGCCAGCTGAAAATTGGTAGGATTGTTCAAAACACCATCATAAATGAAATCTAAAAAGTCCTCATCGATCCGACACCTGGAAAAAAATTTATTCGGGGTCAAAGGTCACTAAAACGGGGTTTTCGCGATATTCAGCAAAACGGTAAGTTTTATCATAAAATTATCCCATTCAAAAATTGTAGATCAGATAATTATCTATAAAAAATGTCTAAATACTTTTTTTCCTAAGAGCCACCGTTTTTGAGATATAACGATTCGAAAAGTTGAAAGAGTTGTAATCGTCATTTAGGTGCAAATAAATAAAATGAATTTGTGGAAAAACTATAATGGTGCCAGCTTTCATATTTGGGTGCTAGCTGGTGCTAGCTCTAAGGATCCCAGTGCTAGGTTTATGGGTAAAAATATTAACCGGGGGGGCTAGCGTTACTTTGGCCCCCCCCCCGGTTTTAAAGTCGATTTGTGAAAAAACTGTAATGGTGCTAGCTTTCATATTTGGGTGCTAGCTCTAAGGATCCCAGTGCTTGCTTTTGGTGTAAAAATATTAACCGGGGGGGGCCAAAGTAACGGACCCCATATTATGACGATTACAACTCTTTCAACTTTTCGAATCGTTATATCTCAAAAACTGTGGCTCTTAGGAAAAAAAGTATTTAGACATTTTTTGTAGATAATTATCTGATCTACAATTTTTGAATGAGATAATTTTATGATAAAACTTACCGTTTTGCAGAAAATCGCGAAAAACCCGTTTTAGTGACCTTTGACCCCGAATAAATTTTTTTCCAGGTGTCGGATCGATGAGGACTTTTTAGATTTCATTTATGATGGTGTTTTGAACAATCCTACCAATTTTCAGCTGGCTGCGAATTATTGCAACCTCGAATGTTTAAATTGACCGGACTACAAAGGACAAATAGATAATTTTATCAAAAAAAACATAACAGATTAATTATTTTTTTAATTTACATTTAATTGGGAGCCTTTAAACAAGATACTCCTAAATACTTCAAAATTGCTCATAGAAGCTAAAATCAGAACTTACCTCATATCATCCGTATCCAAAGCTTCGATAACAAATTCCATGTTATTTATAGCCTTCAAAACAAACGTGTTTTCGTGATCTGGCATTTCTAAAGCTGTCGTTTCACGTGCTTCGATAATCAGTGCACAAAATACTCCACTACGAGGTTTTGTACTTTTCGGTGGAGAATAAAATTCGAGCATGTAGCCACCTACAGCTTTAACAAGTGCCAAGCGACACCTCTCCCATTTCGGAGGACCGCCCGGTTGATCCAAACTTTCCGGTGTCGAATAATTAACTATTCCCTCCTTCCGACATTCCACGACAATTTTAGCCAACTTTGTTTTACTATGTGACCCGGTCAGCTCCAACTCGTCGGAATGTTGCTTATGAAACAGATCTTTACCTCTCCTCAACATCTTAAAACTCAACCTAAAACCAAACCAATGAACAAATCTTTCGAAACCTGCCGACCGACCAACCGCTTACCTCCTAAAAAAAGGTTTGTGGTGCAAGTTAGGCGAAGTATCTCCATTTTCGGAAGCACATTCGTTCGATTCATCTGAATGTTTGCTCGTACCATTAACTAACATTTTATGAGCAACGGGTTTCCGTTTATTAAAGTCGATACCAAACTGTTCTTGAAAGCATTCTAGAAACTTTTTCAAAAAATCCTTATTGGTGACGCTCGCCTTCGCGCTTTCCGGTAAATTGACCGATATAAACTGCACGCAACTTTTCGAAAAGTCTTGAGCCGCCGCTGTTGCATGTCTCTCGCAAAAATCTATCCAACCGCCTTCGTTTGCCGGCAAATCGGCCGCCGAAGCCATTACTTTTAGGCTCTATTAATCACTTTATTTAGTCACACTTCACATATTTTACGGAAACTCGGATTTGTTTTGACCGTAAATTATAATTTGACATGACGTTAGATTTATCTCCACTACTTTGACAGTTCTAATTAAATTGCGTCATCTCTTGGTTAACGCACACAACACCTTCCGCCCCAAACAGCTGATCGTTGTTACATCATTTGACATTTCTTGATTTATTTTCTCGAATTTAAAATTATGAGATTATCATCGGACAAAAAATTACGTAATATTATTTGGAAGCATTTTGCCTAGAGAAAGAGCGACCAGTGAGGCCGAAGGCCGAACAACGTGTTATCGAGTATGCTGCTCGAATTTACTACAGCCAATCACAGCCGCGCAATAAATTACACTTTCTGTTCGCCGTGTAGGACATAAATTTGACGGGTAGTTTTAAGGTTATAAAAACAAAAGTTTTAATTTGAGGTTATATTTTTTACATGTGCCAGAAAGAAATCTTAATATTATCAAACATTTGTGTAATTCAATAAATATGAATAAAAGTTGGAAAGAGTTGGGTGTCAAGCTGCATCAAGATGTGGAAAATGCAATCGAATCCTTAAATTTTCCCACTATGACGCCTGTTCAAGCTGCAACGATACCTTTACTTTTGAACATGAAAGATGTGGCCGCGCAAGCAGTGACAGGTTGAAACCACCATTTATTTTGATTCAATTTTTAACTTTCTCTAATTCAGGTTCGGGTAAAACTTTAGCCTTTTTAATTCCGTTACTCGAGTTGTTGAAACGAAGAGGAGATGAAGAAGCGTGGAGAAGTAACCAAGTTGCCGCTATTGTTGTCTCTCCGACTAGGGAACTTGCGATTCAAATTTACGACGTCTTACAAACTCTTCTGAAACATGTACTGGGTTTATCGCATATACTTTTAGTCGGTGGTAGTAGCGTCGAACAGGATGTTAAAACCATCAAGAAGAAAGGTGCAAATATTATCGTATGCACGCCGGGCCGACTGGAAGACTTATTGTTGCGTCAAAGAGGTCTAAATTTAGCCGCTTTCGTCAAGCATTTGGTAAGATAAATAAAAATTTAGTGACTTCGTTTAAATCTTTTTTTTTTTATAGGAATTTTTAGTTTTGGACGAAGCGGATCGTTTATTAGATTTAGGTTTCCAAAATACTTTAGACAACATTTTCGGTCTGCTGCCGCGACAACGTCGGACCGGGTTATTTTCTGCAACACAAACGAAAGAAGTGCAAGCACTGATTCGTGCTGGTTTACGAAACCCTGTTAGTGTAATGGTAACGGAAAAATCTTCACAAAGTACTCCACTTTTACTCAATAATTATTATATCGTCGCGAAGGATAACGGGAAGTTGGCAACGTTGGTTAATTTTCTTGAAAGTGAAGAAAGCACACAGAAAGCGTTACTATTTCTGCCGACTTGTGCATGTGTCGATTATTGGGGCTCGATTTTCAAGAGCTTGTTTAAGTCGAAACTTAACGTTTCGGCACTTCACGGTAAAATGAAAGAGAAACGAAACACGGTTTTGGAAAATTTTCGGAATTCAAGTAAAGGACTTTTGCTTTGTACGGACGTTATGGCTAGAGGAATCGATATACCCGAAGTTGATTGGGTGTTACAGTGGGATCCACCGGGTAGTGCTAGTGCATTTGTTCATCGAATAGGTCGAACTGCTCGACAGGGTCAAGAAGGTTCTGCTCTTATACTTTTGTTGGAGTCCGAAGAAGCCTATGTTGATTTTATTCAACGCAATCAGAAAGTGAAAGTTAAACAAATGGATGATGTCGGCACAGAATCAAAGGTTTGGAATTTTTTTTAACATAAAATTTTCATTTTCATGTTTCATAGTTCCGTGATAGCAGAGATTAACGCCCGGATTCATAGTCGATACTTAAGTATAAGTACTTACTTGAGGCCTTGAGGGTCCGTTTTCCATTTCATAGTCGTAAATTCGATACTTGAGGGCGGGGTTACTTGGCAAAGTAGTGACAGTTGCTATAGAAACTTATTAAAAACCGCTACTTGAGTACTACACCTTTTCCACAAGTAATTCAGAAATCGTCAACTGTTATTCAGATTTGTCAATTGATATTCAGAAATCGTCAACCGTTATTCAGATTTGTCAATTGATATTCAGAAATCGTCAACCGTTATTCAGATTATCAATTAATATTCAGAAATCGTCAATTGTTATTCAGATTTGTCAATTGACATTCAGAAATCGTCTAATTCAGAAATCGTCAATTTTAATTCAGAAATCGTTAATTTTAATTCAGAAACAGACAAATGAAAATTAGAATGAAATGCAAAAGTGGGGCTTTTACAGTGCAGAATAAGGCTTTAATAAAAATCTAAAAAAATAACAATATTTTAATTAATTTTTTTATATATATTTTAAGAAAAACATTAATTATTTCACAACAATATGTTAAAGAAATCTTTAGCGAATAACTTAGCGACCGACTGGCATATCTTCCATTGATAAGGCTGCTGCATGATGTATTGTGCAGTGTTGCGCAGCACGAGCACAATCGCCTCCATTTATGGTGTCCTTGGCCCGATCTACCCTTTTCCAACAGTAATTCAGAAATCGTCAACCGTTATTCAGAAATCGTGAATTGGAATTCAGATTTGTCAACTGATATTCAGAAATTGTGAATTGTTATTCAGATTTGTCAACTGATATTTAGAAATTGTGAATTGTAATTCAGATTTGTCAACTGATATTCAGAAGCCGTCAATTTTAATTTAGAAACCGACAAATGAAAATTAGAAAGTACTTAATGAAATTCAGAAAGTATCAAATCGTCTGCTTACTGGTAAAACCAAGTAACTGCAAAATTTTCGAAACTGAGTTAAATATATCGGCATGTTAAGTTTTTTGCGCTCTTTCTACTGGTAAAACAAGTTAATTGATACCTCCCCCCGTTCGAAAGTTATGCCGTATGAAAAAATCCGCGCTCCGCGCCTCGCAAAGGGGTTCCGCCCCCTTGATCCCCGCAAGAGGGCTTACACGTTAATTTAAAGTATTATGACATTGCTAAAACTATAATCCTTCTTAGAAATAAATTACAACACAATACATATTAATACTGCTTAGTTATTAAACGTCAAACTTTCAAACGCTATTATCTCAAAACTATGGTTATGTCAGTTACCTGGTTTTACCAGTAAGCAGACGATATATGAGTGTCGATAGAATCTTGTAGGTCGTCTGTAGTAAAGTTATTCCTCTGTAGTTACGATATTCTTCTACATCACCTTTCTTATGTATTGGTACTATTCTACTGGTCTTCCATTCGTTCGGCATTTCCTCCTTTCTCCAGATCTCAAGTATCAATCTGTATACTCTTTGGTGTATTGTCTTGCCTGCATTTTTCAACAATTCGCCGCATATTTCATCTCTTCCTGATGCTTTTCCGTTTTTCATCCTCTTTATTATCGTTCCAACCTCGCTGAATGTTGGTTCCGTTACTGTTTCTAGTTCTGTTCTTTCTTCCATTTCTGTAATATCATTTTCTTGGCCATTCTGATTTAACAGTTTTTGAAAGTGACTCTTCCATATTTCTTTCACTTCTTCCTCGCTGCTGCCTTGTAGTCCGTTTTCATCTTTCATGGTTCTAATCTTTACACTGCATTTTCTTTTCTGTTGTTTGATTCCAAGGTAGAATTTCTTGATGTTGTTTCTGTTGCAATCATCTTCTATTTCGTTCATCACATTGTTTAGCCATTTGTCTTTCTTCTCTTTGTATTTCTTGCATGCTTCTCGTTTTTTCTCTCTGTATATATTCTGGTCTTCTATCTTATTTGTCTTCATCCATATCAATCTTGCCTTTTTCTTGCTTTCTGATTTCTCTTCGCATTCTTCATCGAACCATTTCTTATCTTTGTTTCGCTTTTTAAAACCAACCGTTCTTTTGGCCGTTGTTTGCACAACTGTTTTAATGTTGTTCCATTCGTTGTCTATGTTTTGGTCGATTTGCTTGTTATCTATACCATCGTTTGTTTCTTCAGCATATTTTTCTTTAATCTTCGAGAGTGCAAAATTTTCAAGAGCTAATTTTTTATTATTTTCTTCTCTTTTTCTGTGCATCTTCCTTGTGTGCTATTCTTGCAATTACTAAGTAGTGATCTGAGTCAATATTTGCTCCACGGTAAGTTCTCACATCTTTGATGGCTGTTTATCTTTTTCTTGATATTATGCATACGTGATCTATCTGGTTACCTTCAGTTTCGTTGTTTACGCCCGGTCTTATCCATGTTATTTTATGTATTGTCTTGTGATTAAACTTAGTGCTGCTTATTGTCATATTCAGCGCTGTTATCATGTTGCACATTCGATGTCCGTTGTCATTAGTTTTATCATGGATCGTAAATTTACCCGCTATTCTACATAGATAGTCTTCTTTTCCTATCTGAGCATCGAAGTCTCCTAAGATTACCAGTGTATCATGCTTGGGTACAACTTCAGCTATTTTTTCCAGTTCGTAATAGAATTGTTCTTTCAAGTCGTCGCTTTTCTCTTCAGTTGGTGCGTATATATTTATTATGCTAATATTTACCGGGTTTGACCTTATTTTTAGGTATGCCATTCTTCCATTTATTGGTTTAAACTGTATAATGTTATTCCTCAAATCATTTCTCACAAAGAAACCCATCCCGTTTATTCCATGCTTTTCTTCTCCCGAATATAGGAAAACGTATTCACCTACTTCTACTTCTCCGCTATCCCTCCATCTCACCTCCTGGACTGCCGCTATGTTGATTCTGTAATTCGATAACTCTCTTGATGTTTCATACATTTTCCCCTTCTTCAACATCGTCCTGACATTCCAAGTACCCACTCTCCAAATTCCTCTTTCTTTGACTCGCCTTTCTCTCGCATTTTCCATTTTGTTCCATAATCATTATTCCTTTTTCTCGCCGGTCCATACCATATATTTCTCGTTTCGTAAGTTTTGTTAGTTTTTTGACACTTCTTGTAGGCACCCGTCCTCTCTATTCCATTTCAATAGCTTGTCTTCGCAGATTATTTTCTGGTAACCCACCTTTACCCTCTTACCAGACTTTTTTAGTGCTACGTTCACTACATTAATACAATTAGGCATTTCCATGTGACGTCATGACTCCGCCTTAACAGCTGATATTGGACCACGTTTGTTAGCGGGCTTATGAAAGAGCGACGTAATGTCTTATTTTGTTATACAATATGGACAATTAGAAGCTTCTTTTTGTAATCGTGTGTGTACACCAGGTTTGTACTACCTATAATGCGAATAAGTGCTAGTCAAGTAGTTAATTATTATTTTTTATAGATGTGAAAACGTGTGACATTTTGAGGTTAGCATTTTTACAAGACAATTTTCATTGAAAACTGTGCTCTAAAAGATAGGGTAAAGTATACATTTGTTGGTCCTCTTACAGTTATTGGCCCTTTACATTTAAAAATTAAATATTAGGGAACCTTTGATCTCAGGGATATTTTTTTTATAATTTGTAAATTGTAAAAATAATGTCCCTACTCTACGGTTTATAAAATGTAAAAAAATTCAATTTTTACCAATAAAAACAGGTAAAAACTAAGATTTACCACAAACTTGCATAAGCCCGCTAACAAACTTGGTCCAGAATCAGCTGTTAGGGGCGGAGCCAATGACGTCACTGTGACGTACTTGGAAACGGCTAATTGTTTGATAAATGTCAATTTAAGGTTATGTACAATCAATTTCCGGCAAGCTTCGTTTGTTTACGTGTTCGATAGTATTGGTTTTCGTACGAAGTTCAACGAAAATAAAAATTCAGAATAATTTTATATATAAAATTGCTTATTTATATTAAAATTATGCAAATTCTTATGCATTGAGTTATTTTGATTTTTAAAACTAGTGTAAATATAACATATATTATACAGTCAGGTCCGCTTATAGCGAGTGCGCTGGTGCTCGCAAAAAGTACTTGCTATAAGCGAGCCCTCGCTATAATCGTTTTCAAATGGGGTCTACTATTATAATGAACGTACTCTTTATAACTGATTTATTATAATAAATAAATAAATAAAAAAATATAATAATAAATAAAATAATTATTAACGTAATAATAAAAATATTAGGGATATAAAACATGTAAATAGTATAATGTTTTTGTAGATTAGAATCCCAACTTCTTAATTCTTTTTCAAAAGTTTCAGAAGTTACCCACAGCAAAAGGATACTATTAGCTCGTTAATAGCCTATTTACAGCTAAAATGTTTGTTGGGAATGTGGTATCTCTTCTTAAAACGATCTACCCAGCCTTTTGAGCACACAGACTACATTATTAGGAGATAATAATTTAGAAAACTTTTCTGCTTTTTGCTGTAATATTGGTCCACTTATGGGTATGTTTTGAGATCTTTTTTGCTTAAACCACTTAAGTAAAGCTCGATCAACTTCATTGTTAACTGGTCTCCGAATTCGTTTTATCTTAGAAATGTTTGATGAAAATACCTCGTTATAAGTGAAGTAATTTAGCAATTTTGCAAAAAAATTTGCTTGTTATAACCGATGTGCTCATTATATCCGAGCTCGTTGTAAACGAACCGAAAATGTATTAAGTTTAATGGATGATTTTTGGTAACTTGCGAAATTACTCGCTAAAACCGAACGCTCGCTATAACATGTGCTCGTTATAAGCGGACCTGACTGTATATTAAAATAAATTTTAAAAATTAAAATGTAACATTTTTATTGCCAATCAGCATAAATAACAAATTTTCGATACATCAAACAACAATTGCAAAAAATTACCAGTAAGTGGGAAGAATTCGTTCATTATTGAAACAATAAAATCAAAATTATAATTTTTAAATAATATAAAATATTTATTTTGTAATAAATAATGCGATGTTTGTTTGGTTTTTAGCATATTTGACAATAATAATAGTATATTATTTATGCGGGAGATATGAGGTGCATTACCCGCACGAAGGTTTTAAAAGCTCGAGGGCCGAAGGCCCGAGGGCTTTTGAAACAAGAGTGCGGTAATGCAACGTTATCTCCCAAGTTTAATATACTATTTTATCTACTTCCGTGCTAAATATGTTAAACTTGAGTAAACTATGAGTAAATTTTTTTGCGCGCGATCGATCTGATTTTTTGCATATGCCTTCCTACCGACAATTCCCTGGGGGGTTAAATAAGTAAGATTGGGGCGGGGGGGGGGGGGGGTTTTTTTGCTCAGTTTTTCGATATCTAGCGTCGTTCTCGAGTTACAGCTAATTCAAAAAATTTACATAAAAAACACAGGGTTACATTGATATTAAATTATTTTTATTCAGTTGCCTAGCAAATTGAGTAAATTAGACGCATTAGAATTTGGAGGTTAAATATAATTGAAGTAGTGTTTCTATGGTTATTGTGTAGCAGATTTGACAATTTAAAGCATTACTTTGTATGTCACCCCCTGTGGCGAAATGGTGATAGTACATGGTTTGCAATGTGAACATCCGAGGTTCGAATCTTGCCGACGGCGAATTTTTATTTCATATAAAAAATGTATAATTATTAAAAAATAAATTAAGTTACTAATTTTAAATTATTTTTATTCAGTTGCCTAGCAATCAATATTAACTCCCTAAGGAAGTTAAAAGAACATTAATCCACGAAACAAATTAATTGCTGTCATAGCCGCGCTATTTGGAGGCGCTAAGTACACACTTATCTCCCGGAAGTAGATAATAATTATTAACAAGCTATTTGTACTAGATCGCAATTTATCCGTTACTCAAGTAACCCTACTACTCATACTTGAGTTTTTCCAAGTAATCCCGCCCCTTGAGTATCGGTTACACCAACGGTGGGCAACCTCCGGCCCGCGGGCCAACTCCGGTCCGCGTAAAGTTCTAATCCGGCCCGCGAGATCTTTAGAAGAAATAATAAATAAATATTTTCAAAAACAAAAATTTTAAAGAAAAGGATTAGGTTAGTACCTAACATAAGGAAAAAGGAGAGATCTACAATTTAATTTTCGATATAATTCGTCTTATTTAAATTAAATTAAAAAGTATTGTAAAAAGTAAATTGAAAAGTACACTAGACCCTCCATGTACGCGAGTTCGATGTACGCGAATTCAGAATAACGCGAATTAGATTTTGATACCTGAATTTTTTATACGCGAAGCAAAATTCCCTTTAACGCGAATTAAGTTTTCGCGTATTATTAAAATAACTAGGTGGCAAAGTCGGCCTACCGGCCGCCTTTAGCCATCTAGACCGTGTCGGATGTGGTTGTTCGGCCTTCGGCCTCACTACAAGGTTCTAAAGTAGCCTATGTTTTTCGTAGCGTTGTAAATATCGTAACTTCTACACCAAATTTGGTTAAGATTGGTCAAATAGAAACGTAAAGCACGTGCACACGTATTTGCATTGTCGATCGGTTGACAGCTTGACAGCATTCATTATTGTTTTTTAAGTTGATTTTGAGTAGAGTCCCTATGGGACGCGCATGAATGGATTATCGAGATTCCTTAAAGGAAGGCAGGCTACTCAAAATAAACTTTCCTTTACTTTGCGAATTTTTGCACTATTTCAATACAAAAACATGCGCAGGGACCTACATAATAACTGTGCCAAATTTGGTTCCAATCGGTCAAACGGTTTAGGAGTCTATAGGGAACATACATTCATACATCCATTTTTTTATATATATATATATAGATTATGTATTATCCAAATAGCATAAACAAATTTGGAGGTGTAGGTGTATATAAATTTTACGTCGAAGCTATAGATATTCATTGAAATATACTAAGGCCCGCGGACGAAACGTAAATATTATTCTGGCCCCTGTTATACAAAAGGTTGCCCACCCCTGGGTTACACGACTATGAAATCGAAATTCGACACTTTAGTATTGACTACAGCGTAGTCCTACGTATTTCCTGACTGCAATTTGACAAAATAATTTATGGATTTTAAATATTCGCGCCGAGAAACTTTTCATCTGAATGTACATTTTTAATTTTAGCAGCGCCTGACACGCCCCCTCAGGTCGGTTCTAAGGTTGGTGGAGCTGTAGTACTACTACACCTTTTCCAACAGTAATTCAGAAATCGTCAACCGTTATTCAGAAATCGTGAATTGGAATTCAGATTTGTCAACTGATATTCAGAAATTCTGAATTGTAATTCAGATTTGTCAACTGATATTCAGAAATTGTGAATTGTAATTCAGATTTGTGAACTGATATTCAGAAATCGTGAATTGCAATTCAGATTTGTCAACTGATATTCAGAAATTGTGAATTGTAATTCTTAATCCATACCCATAATCTTGGGGAACAAAGACCGGTCAACTTAGAGGAAATCTACCTTTTCCACAAGTCATTCAGAAATCGTCAACCGTTATTCAGATTTGTCAATTGATATTCAGAAATCGTCAACCGTTATTCAGATTATCAATTAATATTCAGAAATCGTCAACGGTTATTCAGATTTGTCAATTGATATTCAGAAATCGTCGACCGTTATTCAGATTTGTCAATTGTTATTCAGAAATCGTCTAATTCAGAATTTTATAATTCAGAAATCGTCATTATTAATTCAGAAACCGACAAATGAAAATTAGAATGAAATGCAAAAGTGGGGCTTTTACAGTGCAGAACAAGGCTTTAATAAAAATCTAAAATAATAATATTTTAATTTATTTTTTATATCTATCTATCTTCTTCTATATATATAAAAGAGCTTGTCTGTTTGTTTGTTTGTTCGCTATACGTTCCTACACCCTTTGACCGATCTCAACCAAATTTTGCACAGTTATTCTGTAGGTCCAGGCGCAACTATTCGTGCATAAATGGAGAAGAAATTCCCACGGGGAGCTAAGTTATTCGCGTTTTTCGATTTTTTATTGATACACTGTATACTTTACCCTTAGGTTAAGTACCCAGTTATCTGGGTACTTAACCCAGTTATAAACCCTTACTTACAGGGCCGGACTGGCCTGAACGTTCCTGCACCCTTGGACCGATTTCAACCAAATTTTGCACAGTTATTCTGTAGGTCCAGGCGCAACTATTCGTGCATAAATGGAAAAAAAATTTGCGCGGGGAGCAAAGTTATTCGCGTTTTTCGATTTTTTATTGATTCACCCTATACTACAGTGAATCACCCTATACTACGCTTTCGCTAGATGGTGAACAAAACACGTGTTTGCCAATATTATGGTATAGTATAGGGTATACCCTTGGACCGATCTCAACCAAATTTTGCACAGTTATTTTGTAGGTCCAGGCGCAACTATTCGTGCATAAATGGAGAAAAAATTCGAGCGGGGAAAAATGTTATCCGCTTTTTTCGATAAATCAAATCACAAGTCTTGCAAACAAAAAATTTAATTTGTCAAAAATCGAAATATTCTGACATACTGTCAGTGATTCAAAACACTGTCAACAGACATACTGTTAGTGATTCAAAACACTGTCAACAGATGGCGGGATAGCGGCTTTAATTCGAAAAATGAAAACCACTAACAAATTAATATATAGGTATTAGAATTTAGTAATTTCAACGCTCAAAATAATACAAATAATTACTAAATCCGTTGACGGCGAAATATTTGAGATGGGGCTTCGGGGTCGACGGAGAGAGAGCAAAAACCATCTTTTCCGATTTCCCAAAAACGAAGAATTTTAAAATTACGTTTTTTTGAAAATCTGCAGCAATCTTTCGAAACTTTAAAATAATAGTGAACAACTATGGCCTTCACGGATCTATTATGGTCCGCCCTGTGAGGCCGATGGCCGAACAACTATGGCTTTCACGGATCTATTATGGTCCGCCCTGTGAGGCCGAAGGCCGAACAACTACGGCCTTCACGGATCTATTATGGTCCGCCCTGTGAGGTCCATGGCCGAACAACTATGGCCTTCACGGATCTATTATGGTCCGCTCTGTGAGGCCGAAGGCCGAACAACTATGGCCTTCACGGATCTTTTATTGTCCTCCCCCTGTGAGGCCGAACAACCATGACCTTCACGGATCTATTATGGTCCGCCCTGTGAGGCCGAACAACTATGGCCTTCACGGATCTATTATGGTCCGCCCTGTGAGGCCGAACAACTATGGCCTTCACGGATCTATTATGGTTCGCTCTGTGAGGCCGAAGGCCGAACAACTACGGCCTTCACGGATCTATTATGGTCCGCCCTGTGAGGCCGAACAACTATGGCCTTCACGGATTTATAATGGTCCGCCCTGTGAGGCCGAAGGCCGAACAACTATGGCCTTCGCGGATCTATTATGGTCCGCCCTGTGAGGCCGAAGGCCGAACAACTATGGCCTACACGGATCTATTATGGTCCGCCCTGTGAGGCCGAAGGCCGAACAACTATGGCCTTCACGGATCTATTATGGTCCGCCCTGTGAGGCCCACGGTCGAACAACTATGGCCTTCACGGATCTATTATGGTCCGCCCTGTGAGGCCGAACAACTATGGCCTTCACAGATCTATTATGGTCCGCCCTGTGAGGCCGAACAACTATGGCCTTCTCGGATCTATTCTGGGTCTAGATGGCTAAGGGCGGCGAATGCCGCCCGTGCCAGCTATCTATATATATAAAAGAGCTTGTCTGTTTGTTTGTTTGTTCGCTATACGTTCCTACACCCTTTGACCGATCTCAACCAAATTTTGCACAGTTATTCTGTAGGTCCAGGCGCAACTATTCGTGCATAAATGGAGAAGAAATTCCCGCGGGGAGCAAAGTTATTCGCGTTTTTCGATTTTTTATTGATACGCTGTATACTTAACCCAGTTAACAAACCCTTACTTACTTACAGGGCCGGGCTGGCCGAACGTTCCTACACCCTTGGACCGATCTCAACCGAATTTTGCAGTTATTATTATGGTCCGTTCTGTGAGGCCGAAGGCCGAACAACTATGGCCTTCACGGATCTACTATGGTCCGTCCTGTGAGGCCGAAGGCCGAACAACTATGGCCTTAACGGATCTATTATGGTCCGCCCTGTGAGGCCGAAGGCCGAACAACTATGGCCTTCGCGGATTTATTATGGTCCGCCCTGTGAGGCCGAAGGCCGAACAACCATGGCCTTCATGGATCTATTATGGTCCGCCCTGTGAGGCCGAAAGCCGAACAACAATGGCTTTCACGGATCTATTATGGTTCGCCCAGTGAGGCCGAAGGCCGAACAACTATGGCCTTCACGGATCTATTATGGTTCGCTCTGTGAGGCCGAAGGCCGAACAACAATGGCCTTCACGGATCTATTATGGTCCGCCCTGTGAGGCCGAAGGCCGAACAACTATGGCCTTCACGGATCTATTATGGTCCGCCCTGTGAGGCCGAAGGCCGAACAACTATGGCCTTCGCGGATCTATTATGGTCCGCCCTGTGAGGCCGAAGGCCGAACAACTATGGCCTTCACGGATCTATTATTGTCCTCCTCCTGTGAGGCCGAAGGCCGAACAACCATGGCCTTCACGGATCTATTATGGTCCGCCCTGTGAGGCCGAATGCCGAACAACTATGGCCTTCACGCATCTATTATGGTCCGCCTTGTGAGGCCGACGGCCGAACAACTATGGCCTTCACAGATCTACGATGGTCCGCCCTGTGAGGCCGAAGGCCGAACAATTATGGCCTTCACGGATCTATTATGGTTTGCTCTGTGAGGCCGAAGGCCGAACAACTATGGCCTTCACGGATCTATTATGGTCCGCCCTGTGAGGCCGAAGGCCGAACAACTATGGCCTTCACGGATCTATTATGGTCCGCCCTGTGAGGCCGAAGCCGAACAACTATGGCCTTCTCGGATCTATTCTGGGTCTAGATGGCTAAGGGCGGCGAATGCCGCCCGTGCCAGCTACTATATTACGTATAAGAAAAAGATAAATTATTTCACAACAATATGTTAAAGAAATTTTTTGCGAATAACTTAGCGACCGACTGGCATATCTTCCATTGCTAAGGCTGCTGCATGATGTATTGTGCAGTGTTGCGCAGCACGAGCACAATCGCCTCCATTTACGGTGTCCTTGGCCCGATCTACTATTTCCTCTAAGTAGACCAGTCTTTGTTCCCCAAGATTATGCCCCGCGACATTGGGAACTCGAATGTTGCTTTTGGCTTCTGCCTTGATTTTCGACCAAATATACTCAATGGGATTCAGCATTGGAGAGTATGGGCCAAGTCGCAACAGAGTTGCTGTCGTCCCAGTAAAGACCGTTTCCAGTCTTGAATGGCAAGGCGCATTGTCCACAACGAGT
The DNA here is from genome assembly GCA_932274525.1 of Podabrus alpinus. Taxonomy (NCBI): domain Eukaryota; kingdom Metazoa; phylum Arthropoda; class Insecta; order Coleoptera; family Cantharidae; genus Podabrus; species Podabrus alpinus. Next base: position 76,365,574 of record OW026454.1, on the reverse strand, counting down.
ACTAAATCGGACAGTTTATTTCCCATATCGTTCCATTGTTGCAGTAATGTCCTTACAAAATCACATGCTAATTGTGAAGTAAATGAACCTCTTCTGTGTTCCATAGCTACAACGCCAGACACAGAAATTGCTCCAATTAAATGAATATTAGGACCTCTTGAAGCTGGAAGTACTTGAACAGCTCTCTCACCAACTCTTGAACGGCCCTGTGTTCGTCGACAAAACAAATTAAAATTGGTTTCATCCATCCAAACAATTTGTTTCCCTTGTTGTACGTAGTTATTTAAATTTTGGACATATTCAGCACGTTTTGTTTTGTTGGCGAGCGAATTCATAGTCGTTGGTTCTGTGTGCACTTTTTTTACAGTATATAACTTACTTTGTAAGTAGTTCCCCAAGGTTGCCAAGGATACCGATTGGTGGAAATCGCGCAGCACGTTTTCTTTAATTTGCTTCAATGTTATGCTGCTATCATCTTCTACCCATGAAACAATCACATCGATTTGATCATTTGTGAGAGATTTTGGTTTTGCGCCTCCTCTATGAAACATGTCATCACGTCCAGATCGCACCCAATGGTATGCTGTTTTATATGCTATGTTTAAAGTTTTAGCCAAAACAGTCCAGTCGTCACATCGGTTAGCACAATTTACAATTCTTTGACGATCTTGTTTTGAATTTGTTTGGTATTGTACCCTTTCCATCACTTCGTTGCCTGTCAGAGAAGTTTCGCAAACAGGACAAGTACCATCCGGCAGATTAATTATATGATTTGCGCACTTTGCATGAATTAGATGTAAGCATGGTAGCAGTCGTATTACTGAAAGTCTTCTCATATTGAAACCACAAATAATGCAATTGTCTTTAAACTCCATTTCAATTATTACCTTTTCGATTTATTTAAGAATGTATTTTTACTTATATAAGATTAATATTACGATAATCCCTTAATACACAGCAGGTAATCCCTTAAGATTAAGGGATTAATTAATCAACACAGAATCATAACATTCAAATTTTTAGAAAAAAAAACAACTGATGCTTTAATTGAGCTGAACATTTCGTCTGCTTACTGGTAAAACCAGGTAACTGACATAACCATAGTTTTGAGATAATAGCGTTTGAAAGTTTGACGTTTAATAACTAAGCAGTATTAATATGTATTGTGTTGTAATTTATTTCTAAGAAGGATTATAGTTTTAGCAATGTCATAATACTTTAAATTAACGTGTAAGCCCTCTTGCGGGGATCAAGGGGGCGGAACCCCTTTGCGAGGCGCGGAGCGCGGATTTTTTCATACGGCATAACTTTCGAACGGGGGGAGGTATCAATTAACTTGTTTTACCAGTAGAAAGAGCGCAAAAAACTTAACATGCCGATATATTTAACTCAGTTTCGAAAATTTTGCAGTTACTTGGTTTTACCAGTAAGCAGACGATATAATAGAATAAAAGCAGTGATTGATGATAAGACTGGAGAATATCAGCACGGCCTTAGGCGGGATCGGTCGACAGTAGATGCGCTACACATAATGAAACAAGTGAGAGAAAAGGCATATGTGTATAACATAGAGCTGCACCTGCTGTTTATCGACTTCCAACAGGATTTTGAATCCGTTAAACGTGAAAAACTGTACTAGGTGATGCTAGAGTTAGATATACCAAAAAAAATTAGAAAACTGATCCAAATGACGATGAGAGACTCGAGCGCAACGATGAAAAACGGAATAAATGAAACAAACGAGTTCGCAATTAACAGCGGCGTGAGGCAGGGCGACGCACTGTCGGCGGTTTTGTTCAACTTGGTAATCGAGAGTATTATGAGAAACTTGGTAACTAAAGCAACGATATCAACGAAAGAATGGCAAAAAATAGCGTATGCTGATGATGTCGTGATTATATCTAGATCAAGACAAATAATGATACAGACTCTCAAAGAAATAGAGAAACATGCGATGGAAATGGGGCTTAATGATTAATGAAAGCAAAACCAAATACATGAAATTCAAGAGAAACGATGACACACGACAGAATGACCTAAAAATTGGAAGCTACACGTTCGACGAAGTAGAGAAATTCAAATACCTGGGCGTACAACTAAACAAGAACAACGAGAGATCACCAGAGATAAATGAGAAGATACAAGCCGGCTGGAGAGCTTTCCACGCAAACAAGAGAATTTTGAAAAGCGAGAATATATCTATAAGAACGATGATAAAAGTAGAGGTATAAGACATTTGTGAGAACAGTGGTCACTTATGCAGCAGAAACATTAAACCTGACAAAGAGAGAAGAGGAAGAACTGAGAATATTCGAAAGAAAGGTAGTAAGAACGATTACAGGACCAAAGAAGTTTGGTGAAAACGAATATAGAATAAGAACAAACGCAGAAATAACCAAAATACTGAGAAGTGAAGACATTGTAAAATTCATAAAGGCGCAAAGAATTAGATGGCTTGGCCATGTGATAAGAAAAGAGCCAGACAACGTCCTGAGACAAATCATGGACTGGAGGCCGGGTGAGACGAGGAATAGACGAAGATTAAGAGCTAGATGGCTGGATGAGGTAATAAATGACCTTAAAAATATGGGCGTGACGGATTGGAAGAAGAAATGCGTAAACAGAGCAGTATGGAGAGAGATAGTAAACGAAACCAAAACACATACGAAAATCTAGAACATCGAAGATGAGGAGTGATTCACCTCGTAAAATGAATCGTAAAGACTTCTATGAAGTAGGAATATTCCAAAAGGAATGGATACCTGATTATTATTATTAATATATTTTATATTTACACTAGTTTTAAAAATTAAAATAACTCAATGCATAAGAATTTGCATAATTTTAATATAAATAAGCAATTTTATATATAAAATCATTCTGAATTTTTATTTTCGTTTAACTTCGTACGAAAACCAATACTATCGAACACGTAAACAAACGAAGCTTGCCGAAATCGATTGTACATAACCTTAAATTGACATTTATCAAACAATTGTATTCAACATGAAACACTGAAGTTACCAAATATCGAAATATCCCTGCGTAGGGGTGCCTTTCCCGAGTATTCACGAAGTATTGACTATGAAATGGACGAAAAAAATCAGTTACCCAAGTAACAACCGTTTCTTTCCCAAGTGAGGTTCTACCACGAACTAACGCATTTGAAATTATAAACGTCATAAATATAATATAAATAGGTTAATAAATACAAATTTTAATTGACTGACGTTTATGAAATTATTTTATACAGTCACGTAACGTGAAATAACTTTTAGTCACCAAAAAATCCCTACTCAAGTATTTAAGGTGGGAAATTGACAAACATCGGGGAAATGGCCGCCAACGTCGCTACTGTCGAAAATATTTTTAATTTAATTCAGTTTCACACCTTTTGGAATAATCCATTTGTGGTATTCATTTCCAACAGATGTCGCACCAATATGTACATTAGTGACAAAGACAAAAATTATGTTCATAATAATTTAACATAATAGAGGAACTACCTCTATTATGTTCAATTAAAATATGCTCATATAAAATATTTTAACTAAAAATATGCAGGTAAATTCCGATCCGACCAGTCCGAGTGAGTACAACGCCATCACCATGACACACCGTGAATTATTTTTCGCAAAACTGCCTAAATTGGTAGTAATGATAAACGAAACTGTAGATTGATTATAACTGTTATAAATAAACTTTTATCAATTTAATTTGATAATCTGTAAACTTCACGAGTGTATTCGTGTTTCTAGAGAAAGACATTTTGGTTTGGAATTTTTTTTTTCAGGTTACACTTTTTATTTTTATGACTATATTTTAGGCACAATTTTAATAATTCATCTCTAGAAACACAGATCATAGTTTTTTCTACAGGAACCTGATTTGCTAAATGTCATATATGATATAGTTTTTCTTAGAATAGCGAAATTCAAAGGGTCTGTATAGCGTAATTTATACATTCATTCGCACCCTTAAATCCGAGCATACATGAGGTTATCACTATGACAAACATCAGTTATGCTCAAAGGTTATGCTTAGATCACACGGAACGAGTACAGTGACGAGACAGTGCTCTCGGCCGAGTGCTCGGTTGGTCTAAACCAGGGTTTCACAAACTTATGGCCCCACGTACCCCTGTTCAAGTTCCCAAATGACTGCGAACCCCTAAACCCCCTCAAAAATCACCCGCACCGCGTACCCAACCGTGTACCCAGCTTATTCCATGCCTTCAGTCACGCGCGCGCCATCATGCATGTCGCACGCGCTTCACAGCCATCCAGCCGCCATTACATAAATCTTGTCACGAACCCCCTACCCTTCTATTAGGCCGAGCGTTCGACCTAGTAGAATGGCGAGAGAGTCACTCGGACCCCTTTCTACTCACTAGACCGAGTCATGACCGAGTGCTAACCCCCCACTCTACCGACACCGACTCGCTAGCTCGCTCGGCATGTTTGAACACACACTCGGTGCGTATTCGCCACTCGTTTCAACATGCGCGCGCACCGCATACACTTAATGTACGAGCGGTACGAGTTTAAAATAGCTGGAAAAAATTAAAACTATACTTTTGTCGGCTATGATGATGTGGTATGAGCAGCTTAGTACATTTTTTAATGTACGTTTTACGATCCATGTTTCGATACACAACTAAACCAACCTGCTTTTTGATCGAAAGTGAACTGACTCGCCACAAAAGTCGAAAAAGAGAAAAATACGTATAAACACCCTCTCGCCCATATCACTCTCTCGGCCTAGTGACATTTTACTATCTCGCCACTGTACTCGTTCCGTGTGATCTAGGCATTACTCAAGTATCAATGGTCCCTTAGGTCCGATTGCACCAAGCCATTGACCAAGCTCAATTAAAATCAGTCTATTAAGTGCTAATGGTCTCTTTATTAGCCTGTTAATATCAATTCCATAAATTATTTGACGATAATTTAAGCGTAGATTTACGAGTCAGTTAAACTAAATTACATTGGTGCAACGAATTTTTAAGTTAAATCGCAATATTTAACAGACATTTAGACTAAATCGCTATTAAATCCTTAAATGGGCTGGTACAATCGGCCCTAAGCCAAGTAATAGTACAGCTACCGTGAATGAAAAATTAAACGATTTTGAAATTTAATAAGTCACAGTTATTTTTATTTTCTTTCAATAATTTTATTTAATATGTTGTCCTTGATTCCTGTACACTTGAAGACAACGTCTTGGCCACGATTTTAGCGATCGTTGTATCATTTCCAGAGGAATGTTTTCTATGTCACGTTTTATTAGTTTTTTTAGCTGTTTAAGGGTTGTAACTTTTGACTTATTTAACTGAGATTTTAAATAGCCCCACAAAAAATAATCACCGGGTAAAAGGTCCGGTGATGATGGCGTCCATATATCCGGATGAATAAAAGATACGCCGTTCTGTTCAAGAAAATTTAAAGTCTTCTTAGAAGCGTGAGCTGGTGCCGAGTCTTGGTGAAATATCCAATCACCAGCAGGATATAATCTTTTTGCGTCAGTCAAAAGTGGCTTCAAACAATTCTTAATGTAATATTCCGAGTTAATTTTAGCACCAGGCTCAACAAATATTGGCGTTGTGGTTCCATAATTCGATATTCCCATGAACACCATAACTCCCTTCGGATGGGACTGTTTTGTGAATACGTCCAATTCTTTTGCCGATTGCTCACGTCTCAAGTACTGAACTTTTCGTTGGCCATCAGCATTTGTTAGATGGAACCATGCTTCATCGACAGTGATGTATTTTTGCCATTTATCACAATTTAGTAAGTGATACAATCCTAGTGAGCGCTGGTGCCGTTTAATAATTGTTTCTTCAGAAATATGATGTCTCCTTGGTTTCTTCATTAATTTCAGGTTTAATTTTTTATTTAGATTATACCGAATGATATATTCAGATGTTTTGAAATGATTAGCCATATGTTGTAGTGTCGGAGGATTCGTTTTTAATGCCATTTTCTTTAAATTCGATAATTGTCGATTTGTCAGAGTTGGCTTCTTTCCGCTGCCTTTCTTCCGAATTTTGGATTTAAGTTCTGGGATTCCATTTTTTTTGTAGTTAGAGAGTGTACCTTTCGAAGCACAAAAATTTTGGTCTTTACACCTTTTTTGTATCATAGCAAAACTACATTGTTGTTTTAAAAGCTTAAAAATTATGATTTGTTGCTCTTTAGTTAACACCATGTTTGTAACTGACATTAGAGAAAAACAAAATTGACATCGATAAGTTCATATCGCGTGCTCTATGGAATACTTTGAATTTTGTTTAAAAAAATAACTCTTATTGGTGAAAATTGAATTTAAATTCGTTCAGTTTTTCAATCACGGTACCGGTATAAGCAAAGGTATTGTCACATTTATAATAAAATAAGAACAATTAAAATATTAGTATACGAGTCGCCTTAACAATTATGCCACGGATGTGATTAGTAATGAGAAAATAGAGTTGATGGAAAAGTTTCCAAGTTTTCTTGGGGGGTAATTGAACGGAGCTCAGGCAGTCGGTGATTGAAGTTACAAGTGTTAAGTTGAGTTACGATGCGTAATAAGATGAAAATCAATTAACCCTAAGGGAACGTATTTGGTTATAATAAAGAATGGTTAAGAATCTGCAACCCCATGTATAATGTAAGAATTAATTTTAAGTATTAGATTTAAGGTATATGTAAATATTCGTTACTAAATGTTTAAATAAAAAAAAAGGTTAAAGTTTCGAATCCGTTTTAATCAAAAATGCGTAAAAAATCCCGTCACGAGATAGTCGTGACAGTATAAGTAAGCCCTTGTCTATGAATCCGGGCGTAAATCACTTGTTTAATCAGGATCATGGATAGGGGGAATTTTTAATTTTTATTGTGTTTAGCTTGATAATTTTTATCTTCTTTAATTTTATTTTCAATTTTTAGGCGCTTGAACTGATCGACAAAATAAGGGAACTGCAAAAGTGCGACAGAGCACTGATGGAAAAAGCTACACGAGCGTTTGTTTCTCACATCCGTGCATACTCGAAGCACGAATGTTCTTTACTTTTACAGGTTAAGGAACTTCCGTTAGCGGCCATGGCCGCAACTTACGGTCTCTTGCAATTACCAAGAATGCCCGAATTTAAAAATCAGGATACCTCCGCTTTTATTGCAGTGAAAGATGTCGATATTAACGCTATACCATACAAAGACAAACAAAGAGAAGCACAGAGATTGTCCAAGTTAGAAACCTACAAGGAAACAGGTGCGTACGTTTTGATATACCCAACGCAAAAATTTGAGTTCTGGTTTTTAGGTGTTTGGCCGGGATTGAAAACTCGTCTGCATAAGAAGAAATCTGAACCATGGTCAAAAAATAAACAGGTACAAGATCAAAAGAAAAGTAAACGGTCGAAACGTAAAGAAAGTAAAGCAAAGAAGACTGCATCTGATGAGCCCCCAACGAAAAAACGGAAAGGTAAAACTTTGAATATTATTCTTCCTAAAAAAACGTTAAATTTGATTTTTTAGGTGGAGTTACCGATGAAGATATCGCCGAACTAGCCAAGGACATTGCACTCTGCAAGAAGCTACGAAAAGGGAAAATAACCGATGAAGAATTTGAAAAACAAATTGGTTTTTGTTAACTCTTGCTTTTTTTACGCGATTGTAAATGTTGTAAATATTGAAAAAATTTTGTTAAAAGTATTTGAAAAAATAAATTATTTTATCTAAATTTGGCAGAATAAATGTGTATAACCTCTAACGTGGTTTTTCTCCTACAACATGCTTAATTTCATTTTTAGAGAAATTAGAATTCTTCGGAATTCACTTGTGATGATAAAGAAGTCGTGCAAGAGAATTTCAACGGAAATACGAATTATAATGGCGTTTTCTACTCGACATTTGAGTGCGCACTGAGTGCACATTTTACTGCACTTTTTTCATGTAGCGTTTTTCACTCGCGTTTTTAGTACACGCCCATTTTGCACCGACACGGTGTTTCGTTTTCTACTGGGCTATAAAATTGCACTCAGTTCAATTGCAGTGCAAAATTTCTGCCCCGGCTCGTAGGGTCAGTGCAACAGTTTCAATGCAAAGGCGTGGCCTACGGTGTTGATAAACAACATAAAAATTTGTGGTTATGTTAATAATTTTAGTGAATGTAATCATCGAAATAAGGTAAAACTTTAAGTTTTACCTTACCTTTTAATTGAATATAAGTGTAGTGATCGGGCGCTTCTATGTCTACCATTTTATTATTTATTAAAAATTGAACGACGAGTCTCGTATCTTCCATCATAATTATTTACACTGATGGATATCAAATAATAAATTAAAATATAAACAAATAACCGAAATAAACAAAAACTCCGGAGTTTTTAAATATACAGAGCAAAATAATGCACGAAAACGAAGTTTATGTTTCACTGGCGGTGCAATTTTATGCACGGTAATCAAAACTAAAGAAGTGCAATGACGTATGAGCATTGAGCACTTATCCAGTGCGCACTGCACATTAGCGAGTAGAAAACGCCATTAAATAGACATCTATAAAAATTCAGCTTGGCCGGATTTTTTGCAAACTCTAACCGGTTTTTCATCTTTGTCTGATTACGACGAAAATTTTTATTTCGTACAGAATTTTATGCTTTTCTTTGGAAATTTTCCGAGAAAATGTAATTAACCGAGTTATTGGCGAAAAATCATGTTGGAGAAATTAAAATCTCCAATTGGGGGGGGATTCAGATACTAACTCAAATATATACCTCCAATTTTGGGAGGACACTGAAATACGCACATCTCCAAATTTCAACATGCACTCGAGTCATTCTTTCAGCTTTGCTGTGTGGAATATTAGCAAAACAATGGGAAAAGACTGACTCAGCCAAAACAGTTCCAATTTACTGTTTTGGCAATTTGGGCACTCTTGGAAGCAGGATTGAGTTATATTTTCACCTCTCCCATCAAAGTTATAAACTATTTTTTTACTTTGGAAATTGACTGGGCCAAACGGAATGCTTTATTTTTATGAAAGACTTTTGTGGATTGAAGTTTTACAGATACTATGTGTATTTGGTTGTTCGAAATTTTGAAAAAATACCCAGGACGCGTGTGCCGTTCTTTAGTTCAACGTCCTAACAAATTAGTTTTTGGGAGAAAAATTAGTTTATATGGATGTTATAACGCCGTTTTCATTTCAATTTGATAGTTACGACGTTTTAACTAAGGACGGTAGATTTGGTGCGGTGAAGATCAGTAAAGAGAGTATGATTTTGAACCATATGGAACGGGAAGACATTAAGAGACACAACATGAAGGCGATGAGAATGCCAAGCAAGATTGGAAACTAATTGGAGTACCTGCAAAGTATGGAAAACAGCGACGGAAGAGGGAACAAACGAATTCCAGAAGCACCATAACGATGAGGTTATATTCCGCTTGGAATGGAGATCCAAGAGGAAAAACCTGATTTAGCTGCTTTGGATGAAGTAGGCTTGGGCGGGAAATTCGTTTCCTATTGTCAAACGCTCTGAACTTTTCGGTGCGAATAAAAATACTTGACCAAAATTAGGATGTAACTTACAACTAAAAATTGGAATACAAGTTTTGCAAAAATAAATTTGTCTGACTGAAACAACGAAAGCTTAGATCAGCGGTTCTTAAACTAGGGGTCGCGACCCCAAGTGGGGTCGTTAGATTTTTTCGTAGGGTCGCGAGAAATTCCCAATTTAAAACCACTACGCTAAAATAGACTATCCATGTTTGTCTGAAATGGCAGTTCAAATTACTTTGCCATTTTCCACCACATATTTGTGCGAAAATGCATTTTCATCCTTATTATATATTAAATCAAAATATCGCTCGCAATTGCTCAATATTGAAAATGTATTGAGACCAGCGCTTTCAGAAATCGAGCCACGATTCACGTTGCTTTGTTCTAAAAAGCAAGCGCAACGATCACATTAAAAAATATTTTAATGTTTTATTTATTTTAATACATAAATATAACAAGAAAATGTTATTAATCTTTATTTTTTATTAATTTTCATATTGAATGTTGTTTATTTTCAAAATATTGTTTATTTTCTTTTAATTTTTTATTTATTTTCATATTTAGCATATAACTCGAAAATGTTATTAATTTTTATTTTTTTATTACCTGACAATAAAAAGTATTTGTTGTTTAAACTTTTTTTTTAATAACGATTATTTCAAATAAAAAAATATAGGTTGTGGGTCGCCAAATACGGCATTTAAAATTTGGGGTCGCAATACAAAATAGTTTAAGAACCGCTGGCTTAGATGACCAAAGTGGGCCTCTCAGATCTAATTTGGATTGATTATCTAAAAAACATAAAGCTGACCGTGACACTCACTGGAAAGTTGAAATTTTGCATATTGGTGTGATTTTTAGATGGGACGTAAGGGAGGGGGTGAAATGGCGGTTCAAAGTAGTCCCAAAATTTGAGAATTCATTTTGGAGAATTGAAATTTTGCAGGCAGCGACGGTCGAGGTGGCGAAACAATTTTTTTTTCGAAATATTTTCCGAGCGCTCGGCAAAAAGGTTCCACGCGGTTTTTCGTATTTATGTATGCCCTCCAAGTTTTTCGTCCGATCGAACTCAAATTTTTGAGAGGCGTGGGGGCGACGAAAACGGACAATCGGTAGCGCCAAATTTTAGAAATTTTTTCCCGTTTCCTTTTGAGGGGGGGGGGGGGTCAAAAATGTAATAGTTTTTTGCGCCTGGCTCGCTTATTTGCAGATTAAAGTTTCGATTTTTTGGTCGCATCGTGATGGCCTCGAATTTAGATTCGCATTTCTACAAAAAAATATGTAGGTCGTAGATCGATTTCGACCGCTAAGCGAGTCGACGATTTTAATTACATTTTTTGTTCCTTTTTTTTCCCCAGGTCTCCAAGGTCAAATGATTTTTATTGCGGATTCGTTTGCAACTTTGTTAGGCGACCTGGCTGAGGTAATAGATTTCTCGCGTGGGACCACGAGGCTTACATGTCCTACCGAAATTTAACCCAGATCTTGGAGAACTTGAAATGCACGAAATCTTATTGCCCTTATACAGTTATTAAATATCTGCCCATTTTATCCTTGAAATCTTTTTCGAGGGCATACTTATGGCCTTTAAAGCAATTTTTGAAAATTTAAAAAAATTTCAAAATTAGAATTCGAAGAAAGGATATATGCAATAGAATGTTGGAGCTGTACTCTTCCAAAAACAAATGGGAGGATGAAGGCCGACCCGCATTATTAATAACAAGTCGAAAGCTATCAGAATTCCTAAAAGCAATAGGGATGCTGAAGACCAACTTGTGTTCGTTACACGAATGGGAGGCCAAAACCAGACCTAAAAATTAGATGAAATAGACTATGTTCGGGGACATGGCCGCATGGTTTAACGTGAATACGTCGTCGCAGGATACCCGTTTTCGCTCAGGTCTACTGATCGAATAATCGAAAAAACTTCCAAGCTTTTGCTAAATAATGGCAATTCGAAATTTATCATTTCTACACTTTTCGTACACACACAATTTTCGTTACATATTTTTTTTTATTACATTTTTAAACACGCTACCGATTTTATAGACATATTCACATCAAACATAAAAAAATTAGGCGGCATTGTCAACATGGCGGCATCGTGTTAGAAACGCTTTGCATTGTGGGCGTGATCTTTGTCACTTGATTCCGGTTCGAGTACATACATTGTATCACCACACGTTTAATTTACGATCGTTATTTGATTTATGAAAAATTATTTAATTGTGAAATTTTTGAGCTGTCGATCGTGGGAATTTTGTACGCTTATGTTTAATTCGGCCTCCCCGTATTCTTAAAAACAAATGGAAGGCCGAATGCAGACCCGTATTTCTTAAAAGCATGTGGGAGGCAAAAGCCGACCCATATTCTTAAAAGCAAATGGGAGGGCGAAGGCCGACACGTATTCTTGAAAGCAAGTGGGAGGCCGACCCATATCCTTAAAAGCAAGTAGGCGCCCCGTATTCATAAAGCAAATGGGAGGCCAAAGGCCGACCAGTATTCTTAAAAACAAGTGAAAGGCCACTCCCATAAAGCAAGTGGGAGGCCATAGGCCGACCCATATTCTTAAAAGCAAATGGGAGGTCAAAGGCGGACCCGTAATTTGAAAAACCAGTGGGAGGCCGAATGCCGACCCGTATTCTTAAAAGCATGTGGCAGGCAAAATCCGACCCATATTCTTAAGAGCAAATGGGAGGTCGAAGACGGACCCGTAATTTGAAAAACCAGTGGGAGGCCAACTCGGGTTCGCTTTACCATTAAGTAGCCAAATCCGGACCAAAGAAACCCAAAATCTCACATGTAAACCAACATCCGACCATGAAAGCCTTAAAAGTTCCAAAAACCAGTCGTTAAACCCATAAACAATCGGGCGATTTTCAAGTGGCTAGTATTTTTTATACATAACCAAAAGTGATTGCCATGGTTGTGCGGCCTAAAGGCCGCACTGGAGGGAACGTATTTAGGCAAATATTTTATTTTTATCTAAATCATCTACAATCAATGATTCTTTAACCTATTGACATTAATATTAGAATGAACTTGAAAAAAATTCACTAATAATAATTAATATTTGACAACAATAATCACTGCTGAAAGCTGACGCAAAAATAAAATCAATTTATTGTTTAATTAACTATTAGTTAATTTTTAAAGTTTATTTTAATAAAAATTATGTATCTTTGATTTTAAATCTACTAAAATGAACACTTATGATGTAATTAATTTAGCGCTAAACTGGATTTTCTAATTAAATAACTTGATTTGCTGCCACCAGAGTCCGTTTTATTATTTACTGATTTGATTAATCAGTGGACGAGTCTGGACTCTAACTCGTGAATAACAATTTAAATACTTACTTACTTATTAATTAGGTAGGTGAACCGTTCTCCAGAAACGTAGGAAAAATATTTAAGACAGCCAATTAATTGCTTACAGAAAATCACAACAAAAATACGACTCCTTCAATTTAATTAACAAATTTATTAAACTCTAAATAAAGAATTAAATAACAGATCAACTTTTAGATACGTAAAATACCTATGGTAAGATTATTTACAATTTATCCTATCTTAAGTAATTGAATTGCCAGCCAGGTAATAAATTGTAAGAGGTTTAATTTAAAATATTTGGTACCTGTAATTTTACTGATGCTTGCAAGTGACACAACCCTTTCGTTGTTCCTCTGTTAATCCTCGTTTCTATGCAACCACACCACGACTGATTGTAATTGAATTTATTTAATTTGATTTGACACTTGCGTAATTTTATAATGATTACTAAATTAACGTTTTGTTAAATGATAACTAAGTTTTAACCGTTAACTTGACTACTTTTAACTCGCGTAAGTTTATACTCGGCTTAATTCGCGTAGCGATTGCTGACTGACTCACTTGAACTGATTTCGCGTGGTGGTTGACGACTAACTGATCGCGGACACGTAACTGATAACTAACTGATTTTTGGGGTTCCGGCCCTTATTTATTGTATTACTTCCTCTCAGGGAAGTGGAAAGGGAAGTGGAAGTGAATTCTTGATTTTGTTCCCGCGTCGAGGCTAGAATTAGAAAGTTCCTTAAGGGTTGTTTTATTATTACCCTGTATTATCTTGGTTCTGAAAATCTAACGGCTTCAAGTGATTTCTAAAAATTAGAAATCGTCGAGTCTTTTCATAAAGAGAAATTTCACGCTTCATCCGAGTTGTGTCCACCTGCGAGTCATAAACTGCATAGCTTTTGCTAGATGTTTTGTCAAATTTATGACTTTTTACAATTTCTGAATCTTTGTTGATAGCTTTTTACTAGCTCTGAAATTCTCGTTACAAAATATGAAAGTTTTTTGATTCATTGTTACAACTTCCTTAAATAGAGGGTTGTTAAGTTTATAACATTAACTCGAGAATTTCAGTGCTTCTCAAACAATTTGTCAACGGGCTTAATTTATTAACTAATATGTTTCAATAATTATAAACTAATTTATACATAACATGGTTTAATATTTAATTTTATTGATAAATTCAATTTTACGTGTTACAATTCGTGGTCGGTATTTAAATAATATGAGCTTAACGCGGGTTGTTACAAAAACATAAAAAAATATTTACTTTTCAGCCCAAGTTCATGGAGGGGAGATAAAGTAAAATTATAGGTAATTTTAGCAATTTGAGCCCATTGAATGGTTTTTTGTCTATGGGAGAGCAATTAAGCCGTTTACCTCCTCCCCCATTGAATCCTCTACCTTCCCTTACTAATTGTTGTAATTAAAACAAACCCACCAAAACAATAATTAAGAAAAAACATTTACAGCTCATGCAGTCAAGGTGGACCCAACATCCATATTGTATTGTCCTCCCACATTTGTCCAGCTGTCTTGCTAAATTACTGTTCAACTTGAGCAAAACATAAATATTGCATCTAAAGGAAAAAAACAGTAGGTATATTACTTTACAAGCGGGTAAATCTCGCGTATGCCAGTTATTCCAAGAGCAGCTTGGCGAGAGAAACAAACAGGTAAGTGTTCTATTTGGTTTACCCTAAAAAAAAGATGACTGAAGTATCAGTTTCACTATCGGAAGTGCATAAAAAGCATTTGGATCCAACAGGTCCACCTTGATCAATTCTGCGACAAAATAATTTGGTAGTTTAAAGGTCACTAATGCGTGACTGGGAGAGGAGGAAGCGCGGTAAGAAGCTCAGCGTTCCGAGAAGACGTTTTTTAGTACAGTAAAGTACGAAAAATTACCTAACGAAATCCGCCAAAAAATCGCAGACGACCGATTTTGGATTTTTTTGATCAAAATGCGGGTTACAGCTATTCAAACAACAAAGATACAAATAAATTCATGTTTATTTACATAACAAAAACATAATAAAAATATCTATAAATTTACAATTACCAATTCTTAAGATATATATATCTACTCACACGATAAATATACAACGGTTCAAGCTTAAGACAAAAATATAAATATTTACAGAGCTGAAAATAGAATTTTGGTCATTTCTTTCCTCTGTTGCACGGAAGACTTGGTAAAGTTTAAATGTACATTACTTAGCATACCCAAGAAGGTGATGGTAATCTTTACAAGAGCACCAAACCAACCATTTCTTGCAAAACAACCGAACGGTTTAATTTACAAGAGATAATCAATCGATGTAGAATAAAATTAATAACAAGTTTAGTGAAACATCAAAACAATACTGACTGAAAATAAACTTTATTTCTTATTGGCTAACCTCGACTTGCACAGCAAACGGTTCCACTTCAAACGTCTGCTTCAAAATTGCACTATAAATTAATTCCACGTTACACACCGTCGGTATTTTATCCTTTTTATTCTTTAACACATCGTAAACCAAATGTAAATCATTTTCGTGTGTTAAAATAATATAACTAAAAGGAGAATTAATATTCGTCGCCTCGATTTGCGAAACCGTCCTTCGTTTTTTTTCCACAATCCCGCCACAATTTCGTATTAGTTCGGTTAAAAGGTATTTACTAGGAAAAACGCTCGGCGTGACGTAAAAAAATTTACCCTCTAACAATTTATTTCTGTTCCGTGTCGCTAAAGTTTGGTTAAAATCGCACTTAAATTCGCTATTAAATAATTTGGTATCGATCATGAAATTTGAATGATCTAAGAACATGTTGGCGACGTAGCAGTTTTGTAACCACGCGTCTGGTAGGATTGGAACGCCCAGACAAATGCAGTGTAGTAATTTATGGGTTCGTACTAACGATGACATCACCAGGTGTGTACAGTCGGAGTGACTTTTTGCCACCGCTCCGCCAAGTTGTCTGAAAGAAAGTTGTAGTACTTTTTGGAAATAAACATTCAGGAAATTACTAACCTCACGATTTTGCTGAGTTCGTCTGGATTTAAGCACATGGAAAATAAAATTCTGTAGGTGGAACTGTAAGGACCGTCGTCCTTGGGAACCTCGTTTTCATCGTTCATGAGTTCAAGTTTCGGTTTCTTAGCCTTGCGTGGTAGGTTGGCCGGAGACGGATTACGTTTCACTCGCTCGTAGGACTCCTGTGTTATATTAATCGGCATTTTCCAACCAACTGAAACAAAAATGGTGATTATTTTATTTGCCAGTGCGTCAACGTATTTCTATCAGAAGCCCACATATCAGTTCATGTCACCTGGCAATTATCACAGGAACCCATATAGTAGCGTAAACTCTATTCAAATATAAGACTTTTAATTATTGAAAACTATAGGGATATGAGATTAAGATCGCAGCGCCGCTGGGTAAAAATGTGAACTACGTTAAAACACTTTCGTGTGACAGCCGCGCTTGTGTTCGTTGTATTTTACGAGTTTTTCATTCCTTTTTCCAAGTGAACTTGTTATTTTGTTTAAGACAAATTACGGTTAGTGTTGTTTAGTAGTTCATCTTCCTGCAGTTAAATAATATAATACGGTTAGGTGAGTTTTAGATCGCTTATTTTCGACGTGGGGTTTAATGTTTAATTTTTAAAATTTGCAGATATGTCAGAATCTTACGAATTAAGATTAAGTCTTCTTGACTATCTCAAATATTTAGAGGGGTCTGAAACATCCAGATGTGTTTATGAAGGCGAAACAGTTTTAAACGAAGGGCACGTTGTTCTATGTGGTAAAACATTAATAGAAGCGCAGCAGAACAAAATAAATATTGTAGCATTGTGCATCCAATCTTCTGCAATAAATTTACTCCCAATTTATTTACCACGAGGGTCTTCAGCCGTGGGGAATAAATGAAAACTTAACTGCGGATTTTTCTTTGCCCAAGATGAACATTGAGGCACTGAACAATATTGATTAGCGCTCATATCGAAGTATATTATTAGAAAATTTTGTTAATCGTCGAAAACTTTTAAAATCACCACTACAACATACGCAAAATTGCGAAAAATAAACGATACTAGTCATTTAACTAAGTTCGCCAAAATTCCGCTAGGTGCCGTGTTGCTTGTCACTAGTTCCCTATAGGTATGGTGACCATATGTACTTATTTTAGTAGGACAGTACTCTTTTTTAGAACGATGTCCTATGTACTTAAAAACTTCTCCAAGTACTTATACAAATGTACTTATTTTTTGTACACCCGCCGGGGGGGGGGGGGGTGCCACCTGACGCTGCCCCAAACCTCATGGTTGTTTCCTTCAGTGCAACCCCAGAAAAAAAGGTCATCAATCGTAATCGTCGTATATTTAGGTACGCCACACAGTGTGGTGAAATGGGGTTTTTGTAGACAAACGGTTGTTGAGCCTTCAATTTTAGGGCAAAAAATCTGGAAGTTGTCTTACTATATCCTTAATCCTTAATATAATATATAAAAATGGATGTATGTATGTTCCCTATACTCCTAAACCGTTTGACCGATCGGAACCAAATTTTGCACAGTTATTATGTAGGTCCCTGCGCATGTTTTTGTATTAAAATAGTGCAAAAATTCGCAAAGGAGAGGAAAGTTGATTTTGAGTAGCTTGCCTTCCTTTAAGGAATCTCGATAATCCATTCATGCGCGTCCCATAGGGACGCGCATGAATGGATTATCGAGATTCCTTAAAGGAAGGCAAGCTACTCAAAATCAACTTAAAAACAATAATGAATGCTGTCAAACTGTTAACCGATCGACAATGCAAATACGCGTGCACGTGCTTTACGTTTCTATTTGACCAATCTTAACCAAAGGTGTAGAAGTTATTTACAACGCTACGAAAAACATAGGCTACTTTAGTACCTTGGAGTGAGGCCGAAGGCCGAACAACCACATCCGACACGGTCTAGATGGCTAAAGGCGGCCGGCAGGCCGACTGTGCCAGCTAGTCCTTAATAGAATAGAAGAAAACAATAATTTTTGTGTTTTCCCACAGAATATTGCATAAGCCACGATTCGAAATTCTAAAGTTCGTCATTTTAAAATAGTTTTCAATTGTTTTTAATATCTTTCTGTATCGTCCGTTCTGCTTATGTATTGTTTACATGGGCATTTGGGAAAAATTTATTGATTTGTTAAGCCAATAATACCTTCGGTAAAAATTGGACAAGTCTCAGTAAAAACGCTCTTGTGTTCGCATCTGCAAGTATCTGCAGCTGAAATTTGGAGGGCAAGTACTAGAGATACCAATGATACCATAAAAATTTTTCAGTGTGTCTCATGCGTTCTCACACAAAAACTCAAAAAATCGAGTTTTTAGGTCGAAATTAGGTCTACAAACCGCTAAAAATGTAATTCTTTGTTTTGTTTTGCCACTTGTGTGCTAGTAACGAGAAACAGAAATAATATTTCAACTTGAAAACTGAAAAAAATCAATGAATTTTCGTTTTTAAGCAAAGTTAAAGTACCTATGTATACGGTACATAATGTATATAAAAAAGGTTGACTTTGCCCCATTTTTTCGACACTTTCCAAGCGCATTTTTTATGATTTTTATTGTGTTCCTGAATCCTCGGGATGTTCCTAGCAAGAAACTATTATTAAACTGACCAAATGAATTACTTTAAAAATCACCATTTGTCCGCCTCCACCACACTGTGCGCCGTTGACCTTTTTTTAGGTATTTACCGTGTTTCGCCGAAATGTACTTTTTTTTCATAAAAATAATATGGTAACCATACCTATAGGCTATGTGCAAGGATTTTAATTTTTAAAAATTCGATGCCAGCGATTACGGTGGCGAAATATGGCACTTTTCATGGTACTACAGATTGTCAAAATTTTTTGACGTCTGTCACTCATTATATTCAGTAAATGATGCTAAACAGTGCCGTACGAACTTAATAATTGTAAGGTAATGCGGTGCCGACGCACATTTAGGGTGCTTTTTGAGCAAAATCCAAATTTGAATTTTGAAGGCAAGAGAAGGGCATTTCGAAAAAACTTTTACTCTACATTTCACCTATAATTCGCCGGTACGTTCGATCGAGAGGATAAATAAAATTGAAATTTGAATATTTGTTCAAAATGTTTCACATATTTTTGAATTTGAGCTCTTCCAAAGGACCTTGTGATCTTGTGATTTCGGGGAAGGGGCAAGTATTAACTTGCACGCACTTAGGCCACTCTACCGGGCCCATTGTACTGCCTCCACTTTGTTGCTCACCTCCAGCCTGACCCACAATGCCGACACTGCCAAGTATAATCGCAGCCCTTAGGCGGTCTCTCGGCCTCACCACCTGACCAAAACTCCCCAACATCGTTAAAATTTGATCGTTAAAAGTTGTTCATTTTTGAAAATTCACCGTGGAGTGCCGGTTCATTTGTACAATTTCGGACTAAGCAGTTCGATGAGTATTCAATGCAACATTTCTTGGTCTTCTTGCACAATTCCGTTCAATTTCATTTGGATCGGGTTCGCTAACCTTAACCACCCAAATCAAAATTTCCTATTGACTATTGTAAAGATAATAGTTAATAGAGTCTATAGAAAAATTATTTTGAGTGAACCTCTGATAAATAGCCCTTATTTCGAATATTTAAAGTACGTACATTTAGCATTGAAAACCGGGCGAATAGGCCACGCCCACCACAGAAGTTATAAATATAAATCACGACCGGCTTGCAGGAGCTCATTATGTCTGCCTTACCAGCTTCAAGAACGTAAATTGTGCTTGAAGCGTGGTATACCAGACTAGACCAGTGACCTTCAGTCATTGGCAGTTTTTGCACACCTCAACTTGGGTGGACTCTTGCGGGGTATTTGATTAACGACTCGCCTTGCGAGTGGTTGGGATGAAATGTAGGGCGGATGTATGCGGGGGCTATCTTGTTAATCTCTGATTAACTTTATAAATCCGGCGTTTCCGGGTAACTCGAGCACGTAGCCTCGGGCTCCACCAAATGGGGGGGGGGGGGGCAACCCCCCCTCTGGTTGGGAACAGTCTGGCCAGGTCACATGACGAAATCGGAGAGGTTTTCGTCCTCGGAGCGACCGACACTCCTCCGAAGCGAAATCCCTCGGGCGAAGGAATCTCGACTTTGCCACTTATACGCGAACTTTGCCAACTTTTCCTCCACTTTTTCTAAATCATCGAAATGACCCAGTCATGTTAGGGATCAGTAGATGAAGTCAAACCTGCTACGAAAGCACTACGGACAGCGACTACGTAATTAGCCCTGTCAAAGAATAATTCAGCCATTTTCGTCGAGCATCGCAGGGGGGGGCGGTAAATCCAACTTCGATCTTCTGCGGATCACGGGTACAGGGGGGGTGTCAAAACCCAACCATGTATTCACCATAAATAAGGTGCGTGGCGCACCAGTCAGATGAAGGTTGTGACGGCTTAGCCAGGTACACCACAAGTTAATTCTGTGTTGATGGTGAAAAATGCTTAAGTCAATATTTGCCAAACTGAGAAAATGGCGAAAACAAAATTAGGCAAAATTGAACTTGTTGTACTGACTAACATTTTGAGGGTATATAATTTTTTTTTTCATATTTGTTATTGAATAAAATGTTATTATAAGAATAAAATAAAAATAATTGAAAAAAACTGAAAATTAAGGGTTTTACTTGACTTTAAGTGAACTGACATCATGATGTTCCTATGACATAAGTCATTTTACCCCACTAGTTTTAGTTAACATTTTTTATTATAAAACGTAAAACAATTACACAAAATCAAAAACGTTTAAACAATCCTCTGATTGCGGTGTTAGTGAGTCTGAGGCGGGAAGGCTTTTGTAAAAGTCGTGAAAGCCAGAGTTCACTAAATGCAAGATACTTAATAGATCTTTCTTTTTCTCTTTACTTATAGGGACTGGAAAAATATACACAAGACAATTCAACAAGAGATAAAAATTGCAAAAGCAGAATGGATTACCAAACAATGTGAAGAAATCGAGATGCACGAGAAAAATTATGATAGCTTTCACATGCACAAGAAAATTAAAGAAATGATGGGAAGCAGGAACATGAGTGCAAACCACGTGATCAAGAATGCGGAGGGGCGCATAGTAACGGATATGAGAGAAAAACTTGAAACATGGAAAGATTATATTCAGGAACTTTTTGATGATGAAAGACCAAAGCGAACGGTATTGAAGGTTGAGGACGATGAACCCAAAATAATGAAACACAAATTAGAACATGCCTTAAAGAGTATGAAATCCAGAAAAGCCACTGGACTCGATCAGATCCCCACAGAAATAATAAAACTATTCGATGAAAAGCTGTTGGAGACAACCTTCTGGACCTCCTTAATACAATATATGACACAGGTATAATACCGCAACAGTGGCTACGTTCAACTTTTATATTGATACCTAAGAAGGCAAGACCAAGAGAATGTTCAGAATACAGGACAATTGCACTCATGAGTCACGTACTCAAAATCTTCTTAAAGATAATACATAAAGAGGATCTATAGAAAACTGGAAGAGGGAATAAGTAACACCCAATTTGGCTTCAGAGAGGGTCTGGGCACGAGAGAAGCACTCTTTGGAATTAATGTCCTTCTTCAGAGATGCCTGGATATGAATCAAGACGTATTTGCGTGCTTTATCGATTTCCAGAAGGCATTCGATACGGTTAGACACGACAAACTGCAACAACTACTGCTTCGAAGGAATATAGACCAAAAAGACATCAGAATAATTACAAACTTGTATTGGGGACAAAGTGCAAACGTGAAGGTTGAAAATGAGTTAACCGATGAAGTGGAAATACGCTGTGGTGTAAGACAGGGATGCATTCTGTCTCCGCTGCTGTTTAACATATACAGTGAAGCTATCTTTGAGATGGCCCTATCAGAGGAAACAGCATAAACGGAGAAAATATCAATAACATCAGATACGCCGATGATACAGTATTGCTGGCAAGCGACGGAGCGGAACTACAATATATTCTTGAAAGAGTTATTCAGCAATGCAATGAGTATGGAATTCAAATGAATGTGAAGAAAACTAAATGCATGATAATCACTAAGGCCCTGTTGTTCAGTATTAGGTTATCTTTTAACCCCAATTTATTTTCATGGATAAAATTCTTGAAATAATCGTTTCTATAGAAAATAACCCAGGTTAGAAGATAACCTAATACTGAACAACTGGGCCTAAGGGAGCGTTCAAGTATTACGTAACGCAATTTTTGGAGATTTTTGACCCCCCCTCCCCCCCATGTAACGCGCCGTAACGTTTTTCTGTGCCCCCCTCCCCCCTAGTAAAACGTTACGTAACCACCAAGTGACCATTTTTACCTAAAAGTCACAATTATGTGGCGTAAAGTACCGGAAAGTCGCTAAAAAAAAAACAAATTAAAAAAAACAATGTTACGTAACGCGTAGTTCAAACCCCCCCTCCCGCCCCTGTAACGCATCGTAACGTTTTACAAGACCCCCCCTCCCCCCAAATTCGTTACGTAATACTTGAACGCTCCCTAAGTCACTTAACCAACAACTACAACTCCACGTGAACAACGCTGTAATTGAAAAAGTTGACTCTTACAAGTACCTGGGCACCAGGCTGGAACAGACAGGAGACCAGGCAACTGAGATAAGGACAAGAATAGAGATAGCAAGATCGGCGTTCGTGAAAATGAAGGGATTCCTCTGCAACCGGGATATCAGACTGGAACTGCGAACCAGAATACTTCGCTGCTACGTGTTTTCCACTCTACGGAGTTGAAGCATGGACCCTCAAACAACTTCAAATAAAAAGATTAGAAGCCTTCGAGATGTGGTGCTACCGCAGAATGTGGCGTATACCCTGGACAGATAGTTACTAATGTCGAGGTGTTGAGGAGAATGAACAAGGATTGTGAAATTATAACATCTATTAAGAGGAGAAAGCTTGAATACCTGGGACATGTTATGAGAGGTCCAAAATATGCCATCTTGCGACTCATCATGCAAGGGAAGATAAAGGGAAAGAGAAGCGTTGGTAGGCGTCGAGTGTCTTGGCTGAGGAACCTGCGCGAATGGTTTGGCTGCAGCAGCACGGAATTGTTCAGAGCAGCTGTTAATAAAGTGAAGATAGTCATGATGATGTCCAACCTCCGATAGGAGAAGGACTGCAAGAAGAAGAATAGGGACTGGTGCCGAATATTGCGGTGTAGCAATCAGTTCTACTGTAGTTTGTCGTCTTCGAAGGAAAGATATACTTTTAAAATCCAAATCGTCCAAAGAAGTTTTGAATTGCATGATTCCAATCTGATCTTCCGAAAATCTTGCCCATTGTACATTGTGCCAGATAAACTTTTCATTCTGAGAATCTTTTTTCTTCAGTTGCAACCTATTTCTATAAAACGCTTTGAAATCTAAAAAGTTAGGCTGCTCCATTTGCGTAACTTCAAATTTGCCTTTTTTACCTACCGATCGTATCAATTGCAACCAATCGCGAGGATGATGAATTCTCATATTTGTTCTTTTTTTCTTCCTTTCAATCGTTGCGTGTGCCGTATCACATTCCATATGAGAATGCCCACTGACCATATACTTGTGGTCAATTATTTTCAAATTCTTATTTACTTGCAACGCCGAAAAACACATTGCTGCCATATGGGAATTTCTGTTCTGCCCCGTGCATGTATCCGAATACATTACCACATGATGTACGTCTTCAGGCAATGAGATCAGATATTTAAATAAACACGATCCAATTTGGTTTGCTCCTCGTCCTGCAGTCGTTTCATTCCATAAAAAGTTACTTGCAATGCCTTCAGCCCCATCATAAATCGTTAGGTTATATACAGCTAGCTGTCGCTTGTAAAAGATAATGTTTGTTTGGATATGAGGAGTTTGCAAAACCTGCTGCAGGTCAAACGATATCATTTTTATTGATTTGTCAATTTTTGCAAGTTCTTTATCGTCGCTTTTGGCCACATAATGTTTATCAGCCATATCTTTATGCGTATTGCAGTCGAACAGTCAACATGAACGCAAACGATTTTGTGAACAGTGACGACGATGTCGCGTTAATATTCAATTGCGAGGAACCAAAAAATTTTTTTTTTAGGTATTTTTTTATTTTATTCGGGATTCGATGGTAATTCCATTGTCAAAACCTACCTTACGGGCCTTCCGCTCCGCTCCATTAGGCCCTCCGGGCGGTTTTGACAATGGTTACTTGGGCTAAACATACTAGAGGAATATTAATCCACCCCAACCGGGATCCAAAAAATCTGGATCATAGAAAACCTGGATATAGCATTTAAAAGTATAGTTGCGGTATGCGCCAGTTCCCTTTCACGTATCACCCCCAAAAAAATCGCATAAAAAAAGTAACCTTTCATACATGTTACTCGTACGAGAGACGTGTTGCATCTGCCGGAGCGTAAATTGCTAAGTTTTAGGGTATATAAAAGCACGCGGACCGACAACAGAATGGGCGATATTCCACAAATTTTCATCATGCGCGTCACTGAATGTGTAAAATTTGCTAAGTTCAAATGCGATTTATTCAAAAGTTTGACCCCCCTTCACGCAAAATATTTTTACAGTATACTACTATATAAACCTTAAAACTATCCAATAGTCAATAGGAAATTTTGATTTGGGTAGTGAAGTTTGGCGAACCCTAGCCTCTTCGGACTATTGCAAACATTTAAAAAAAAAGTAACAAAATCGGTCAAGCCGTTATCAAGTGGTGCCGTAACAAAAGTTTTCAGATTCATTATTATTTAGTATATTGGCGATTTACATTACCGTTGGTGGCGCCACCAGCAACAACAACATGGCTGTGTTTGGACGTATATTTCGAAATTCAAAAGCACATTCTAGTGAAAAGTTGCAAACATATCAGCATGTTATTAAATTTATTGTAATGTGTTTTGTTAATTAGTTGATTTTGTTATGTCTTAAGCCTGAAGAACGAATTTTTATTTTCATTTAATACGTCACTTACTAATTTGAAATTACCCCGCGTGGTGGCGTTTGGTTAATATAAATTGCGAATAGATTAATTTCAAATTTTTATATTAGTAAATAGAAGGCATACCATGAAAAGTGCCGGCGCGCCCAACCAGTGGGCGCTAGTTGTGAACTTGCACATAGCCTAAATTAATTAATTTCATTTTAAAATGTTAACTGTATTCTTCAATATCTTAGACACTGTCACGGCAAACGAATGTTTAATTTCTGATGTGAGCATAACCGAATGGAAGTTGTTGAACTATGGAGAGCCCTACCAAACAACAAAACTGAGAAAAAACTAAATATTGACTACTATCTTGATCACTTTCCACTTGTGATCACCTTGGATTCTCAAGTCAACACAAAAACCATATACCCTCTTCTCCGTTATCCCAGATTGGAATGCTTTTCAAGACACCTAAGTAAGTTGGCTTAAGGGGGCCTATTGTGACCGATACATTTTTTCGATTTTTTTTTATTACATATTTTTATAGTTTGGGGTCTTGCAAATGTGTCCAAAAAAATATTAAAGTAAAATTCATCAAATTACCCGAATTATAACGGATTTTCTGTAATGGAGTTCATTATTAAAACTTTTTAAATCATGATTACATAGTAAAGCGGAATTACTTATATTTATATTTAACAAATATAAGTTGTAGCTGTTTGTAATTGTCTTTAGGAGTCCAAAAAACCAAAATAAATTAAAAAAAATTGTTAAAAAAGAAAATTATTAAAAATCGACGTTTTCGTCCGCCCTTAAAATCTAATTGATTGTGAAAAGGGAGCTTAAAAGTTTTTTCTTACAAATTGAAACCCCCCAGGAACATCTGGGGTTGTTAACTAATTTACTGCTATGTTTTTTATGGGTACAGTTACTATACAAGGTTTTCAACTGACACATTTCTTGCACAAACAAATAATGTTAGGTACAAAATCCCTAAAATTGTTTGTTTTTTTTAATCTATTTTGACTAATTTATTATGCTAATTTTTATTTTAAAAGTTTTCAAAATAAACTACTTTCAGTAAAACCTGACAAAATAATATGAGTTACAAAAATATGTTGGTTCTTTAATAAAAAAAAAAGTTTTGATAGGAAAATTTCAGTGACTTTTGAGCTCCTAAAAAATACACGTCTTTTTGTAAATAAAGACGGGATAAAAACCGAGTTATTCGTACATAATATATTATGTAAAAATCGGCGAGAAGGCCAAAATTTACGCATATAATAGAGACGGCAACCGCATCATACTGTCTAATCACCGAGCGTCTTACTATTCTAAAGAGGCGAGTACTGCCACAAAAGAAGAAATAAGTGCCGAATTTCACTTCTTCGAAGTCGAAGAATGT
The DNA here is from genome assembly GCA_932274525.1 of Podabrus alpinus. Taxonomy (NCBI): domain Eukaryota; kingdom Metazoa; phylum Arthropoda; class Insecta; order Coleoptera; family Cantharidae; genus Podabrus; species Podabrus alpinus. The sequence goes on along the minus strand of OW026454.1, from coordinate 76,339,334 downwards.
ATTCTGTATGGCCCTAGCATACGCGATTAAGGGTAGGTTACGAATATCAACCACTATCCGCCTCATTACAGCACGAAAAAATTTAAAACGATTTATCTCAAAACTACATTTATCAAGTCGGACGCACATTTTCCAAACAAACTACTTGGCGGATTAACTTGATTTTTTTTAGGCATTTAGAATATATTTCAGGCTCCAGTCAGAACCTAATAGTAGGGGAGCCCACGATGCTAAATGGGGATTTACTCGAGCGTCATAGAGACTTATTGGGTTGCAAAGCTTAGATGATAAGAAGAAAAAATGTTATATAATGTATGCCTTTTCAGCGGTGGGGGGAGCGGCTATAGCTTTTCAATAATGTAAAAAAAAACTGTTGCATGGACATACTCGAGCGCGTCAGATATTGATAGCATCCATGTCCTACGTATTTTTAATAATGTACGTATGTTAATCTGATCGTTTGCTTGATGGGGGTGGGCGTACGTAAGGGTTGAAAACGAAAAAAAAAAAAATTTAATCGAGCGCGTCAGATTTTCTAAAGGGATGTTAAGTTAGCCTAGAAAAAGCTCCCATATAATAATCTGACTATTTGGATGTGACGCAAACTCGCGGCCATCATTAGAATGTGCAAAAAAAATTCGCCATTTTGACATACTCAAGCGCGTCAGATTAAGATATATATGGTTCGTCTTCATGTCCTAGACGTGCTGTCTCATAATCTGACGATTATCTAGAGGGATTTGCCTAATCTGACAATTAAAAAAAAAATTTTTTAATTTTTTTAAATAATTGAACTTAATTAATTGAAAAGCTCAGGAAATAGCATGCAAATACCTTTGAAAACTATCCTAGCTTTGCAAATTACCTGCAACAGAGTACCTGCCACAGATACTTTGCAGGGATTTGCAAATTACCTGCAACAGAGTACCTGTCAGTGCCCTGCCACAGATATTTTACAGGGCTTTGCAAATTACCTGCGAAGGGGTACCTGCCAGGGCCCTGCCACAGATATTTTACAGGGCCCTGCGCATAATTCCTTATAGACACCTGACAGGTATCTGTAAGAGGTCTGCCATAAGAAACCCTGTTATAACCACCTGGCAGAAATTTGCCAGGGCTCTAGCAGAGAAATTTTAATTTCACCAGGGAAAAATGTTACTTGGGTACATAATATCATGCCACGAACGAGTCTGTGTGATCAGCTGTAATGGCGTCATGGCAACAGAAACCAGAGTGAGAACGGAATGAGAGAGTAATAGATAGAGAAAAAGTGAGAGAGAAATAGAAACGGGGAATATAGGCATCACCACCATCACACAGCTGCACGCATTGAACTTTATCGACGAATTTTTGTTACTTCGGCTTGTGGAAATCGTCAGATTATATATTTTTCGTTATTCTTGAATTATTCCCTTCAAAATTAAAAAAAAATTAGCCACGCTCGAGAATGTCGAGATGACGTTTTTTTTTTTTCAACTTTGCAGCCCTCCCCATTCTTTGCGTCACTCTCAAATCGTCAGATTAGTGGAATGTACACTTTTTAGCATGTAATTAACTCACCCTACCTTAATCTGACACGCTCGAGAATTTCTGATGATCAATTTTTTTTTACTAATCTGATCCTTTATCTTTGACGGGCGGCCATATATATGGGGCTCATATTTGGTGGAGGTACTTAACCGGGTACAAGGTATCCCCCTGTATATTAATCTGCCGCGCTCGAGTAAATCCCCAAATCCCCGCTTGGGCTCCCCTACTATAAAATATCCAAAATATATTTAAAATTACCATTTTGCAGGCCGTGAAAAGTAAATATAAAAATCGAAGTTTTTTTTTAAATCCTTGCCATTTTGTCATTATTTGTTTAAATTAAATTTTCGAGGTTCCAACTGGAGCCACATTCATATAGAACAAGAATTTAAAAAATTCATTTATTTCAGATAACCGGATCGGTCGGAAACGATGCGCCCGATTGGCGCGTCATTTCGAAACATGAGTTACGCGTCGATCTGTACCTTGTACAATTTTCAATAAAAAGCTTTACAAAAATTTTAGGTCTTAGTTTAAATGTGAATAAATAAGTATCCTAAATTTTAGCTCAATGGCTGTAACAATTTTCTCAAATTTAATTCCTAAAAATCAGCTTGAAAACGACTGTTCACAGTAGGTAACCCCCCTTAAGATTGGTCAAATAGAAACGTCAAGCACGTGCACGCGTATTTGCATTGTCGATCGATTGGCAGTTTGACAGCATTCATTATTGTTTTTAAAGTTGATTTTGAGTAGCCTGCCTTCCTTTAAGGAATCTCGATAATCCATTCATGCGCGTCCCATAGGGACGCGCATGAATGGATTATCGAGATTCCTTAAAGGAAGGCAGGCTACTCAAAATCAACTTTCCTTTCCTTTGCCAATGTTTGCACTATTTCAATACAAAAACATGCGCATGACCTACATAATAACTGTGCCAAATTTGGTTCCGATCGGTCAAACAGTTTAGGAGTTTATAGGGAACATACATAGTTACATCCATTTTTATATAGATAAAGGAGGGCATAGAAAAGATTACTCAGAGAGAAGAAAAAAAAACATATGATAGAAAACCTGGAGTCAATAGAAGAAAAATTTAATAATAAGGAAATAAGACATTTTTATCAGGGTATCAAAAAAACAGTAAAAACCGGATATCAAACAAAAACAATGCTCTGTAAGGACAAACCAGGAAACTTGGTAGGAGGACAATCTGATGTATTGGAAAGATGGGGTAACCCCCTTAATGTATACATTTTAAAACAAATGAGGAGCAAATGAAAAGGGGAACAAACAACAAACTTAATGGAAATTAATTCCAACCAAGCTCCCAAATGTTGATAGGTTTTGCGGTTACTCTATCACTAACTCAGCCACTCGAAACTAAATTTCTTCTGCTACACACTAAAGAACAGGCTTATATCTGTCTATTAAAACAATAAAAAATGTGAACATGGTCAAAACCTTTTCAAAAATCGATTTTGAAAATCGTTAATTTTACATGTTTCACTGACGCGCGGTGGAATCTCACCCATTCTGTTGGCGGTCCGCGCACTGAGATATACTCTTACACTTAGAAAATTTCGCACCGGCACTTGCAGCTCGGCCGTCGTACATGCAACATCGATTATTTTTTGTTTTTAAGCGATTTTTTGGGGGTGAAACGTAATAGTTTACTGCCCCATACCGCGACTATACTTTTTAATGCTATTTCGAGGGTCTCTCACATCCCGGTTGCATAGATCCCGGTGTTCTTGATCGGTGGCGCCTTCTCGTATGTTTAGCCTAGTAACCAGAGTCAAATCCGCTCCGTAGGGGTGCAGAGCGGAGCGGAGCGGAGCGGCGCCCCGGAAGAGTAGGATTTGACGATGGATTACCCTCCTTTTCGAATGCACACCCCTAAAATTCGAAGGCAAAAAAAATTTAATTTTTTCACTTTTTCGGCAATAACCGCCTTATTTTCCATTTTTTCGCGAATATTTATACTAATATCTACTAAGCACACCCCCCCCTACCCGAATTTCAAAGAAAAATTAAAATCGGACCGAAAAAATTTCACTCCATTTCAAGGGACTGTAACCGGATACATGTGGGAGACCCCGTGTTCGACCGTCTACATGAATTTACTTTCCCTTCATTTCAAAAGTCGATATTTTTTTTATTTTGACCATGTTCACATTTTTTATTGCTTTAATAGACAGATATAAGCCTGTTCTCTAGTGTGTAGCAGTCGAAAATTTTTTTCGACTGGCTGAGGTAGTGATATAGTCCCCGGTTTTGCTGTCAGCATATGAGGGGGTTAAAGCCATAGTGGTGTAAGTCACATTTTTGTAAATATTTTGTAAAATTGCCTTTCAAAGATATGCCTACAATACTACATAACTCAAATTTTACAAAAATGTGACTTACACCACTATGGCTTTAACCCCCTCATATTAAAAAACAATCTTGAAGAAAAACGAAGTGGAAAAAACACTGGCTGACTCCTCATGCTCCTAGCGATAATACAAGCCTAAATCAAGCTTCTAAAGGTCAGTTGTATAAAACTCAAGTCAGAATTAACCCTCGGTTAATTCCCTCAAATCACATTGGCTAAAGACTGAGTGACCCTGGGTTAACTTTTCCTCAAGCTTTACACAACCGGCCAAATAAAAACCAGTTTTAGTTAAACTAAATTTTTGTTACTTACTCATCAGAGTTGGTGCGAGGTTGGGCTCGAAAGCAAAAACCGGTGGATATGTAATTTGTTGATATTTTATGTGTTCCATTTGATTAAATGCACAAAAATTGCCCAACAAAACGTCGGTTAGCCATTGCGAATTTACGACGGGTATTCCCCACTTCCGAGCGTGAGAGTACTTGGACGATTCGGTTTTACCGGCGACTAGAATTGTATTGTGTTTTGAAAAATATGAAGTATACTAAAAACAAAACAACTGGTTAATTACATTTCATATTAAATAAACTAGCACTTACGCTTGCACCCAAATATTTAATCATATCTACGACGCGATTCCGATCACTTTCTTCGAACCCGGTAATGGCAATTAAATGTTTACTCGCTGGCGTTATATCGGTGAAAATGAGCGGCAAATGTAAGGGATGCCACGGCGGTAACACTTGTTTACGTTTTATACAATCCGACAACCAGTACAGTGTGACGCATCGTTTGCATTCTCGTATGGCTTGCATTACGATGCCATTTCTTTGTGTTTCACACAAAATGTGAGTGACACGATTGCTATAATTTTTTTCGACTTCCCCGCCGTGCCTTTCAATAATTTGTTGCCAATCCGGAAATTTTTCTTCGAGAAAACGCTCCACTTCCACAATCGCAAATATGCAGCCCAATAAAAACAAGTCGGGTGGAACTGCAAAAAATTTTTTAAGAGAACTTGGATTTAGCAATTGATTTTACCATTTAAGTAAATTGCTACAACCTCATTTGCATTACAGAATAAAAGTTAGTTACAACTTACGTTTTAGATTTGGATTGTGGCCATAGAATGGCCCCGTCTTAGGTACTGGAGCAGGAGTACGGGGGGAATACTGTAACTTAGGTGGTTCACTCTGCAAAGGTGGTGGTGCAAGTGGAGTTCTAAGCAGTTCACCATTCGGACCGGCAAGTGCCCTACGTTGTTGCAGACTTAAAATATCTTGTGAACGATTGTTTAAAGCGGCGTTATGTTGGGCGGTCATTAATCTGTTACAATAAAATTTAGTAAAATAAAAAGAAGAAAAAAGTTTACAAAACTTACCTTAAAGTCCCCGATGCGGACGGTTCCGGAATCGTATCGCCTCCAGAACCAATCGAATTTCCACCACTTTGCAACCGTATACTTAACATATTTGCTAATGCAGTTTTAGTTTTAGCGTTTACCACCAGCTGTTGTTGCGCGATAGTAGAATCCACCACACCTGCAGGATGCACCGGATCTGCAGTTTGGGGTTGGCCAATCGGTCGAACCACATTCGGTTGTGTTAAAAGTGGAGGATTCTGTTTTTGCAGTTGATCGCGCTGAATTTGCTGCAAACGAAACTGTTGACGTATGTGGATTGGATTTGGATCGTTGAACTGAGGAGGAGCTCCAGGTTGTTGGATTGGACTTAACCCAGGCGCTTGTTGAAGATTTTGATTTATGGGAGCATTTTGTAAGACTGGAGGAGGAGGTCGCGGAGCTTGTTGTTGGCCTTGCTGAATGTTAGATGGTGTAAGCATGACTCCTTGTTTTGCGTGTTGTTGTAGCCATTGCACTTGTTGTTGAGGTGTAAGGCCTTGAGGAACCGGTCCGCCTACAATCGAAACAAATTAAAGTATGATAAAACCGCCCACCCCTGACAAAGTTGACTTACTTCTAATGAGAACGTGACCTGCACGTTGGTGCATTTGTCTTTGGATGATAACATTACGTTTTTGTTGTAATTTTGCAAAGAACAACGCCCGTTGTTCCGGTCCCATTTGTTGCAACTGCTGATGAGTTTCCGAATCCAATTGTATATACTGCCTATGTTGTATAACGCCAGGTTGTTGTTGGTTGGGCGACCATTGTATTCGAGGACCTTGCTGCTGTAGAATTCCGCCAGGATGGCGTATACCAATTTGCTGCTGCTGTTGTTGCTGCTGCTGTTGTTGTTGCCAAACAGGTTTTGGTGGATTCGTTTGAACAATTGTTTGCCCTTGTTGAATTTGTTGTTGCTGTGTCTGTTGCACCTGCATTTGTTGAACCGGTTGATTCAACAATAAATTTTTGTTAATTTGTTGTTGAGTTTGATTAGCAATTTGCTGTTGTTGTTGCAGATGGTGTTGATTAATAAATTGTTGGTTAGTGATTTGTATTTGTCCCGGCAGTTGCGCATTTCCCACTTGGCCTTGACTATTAACCAACTGTTGACTATTTAGTTGCGCTGCCAGTTGGTTGTTTTTAATTTGAACTTGATTTATCACCTGCCTGTTGGCAATTTGAGCCTGATTTACCAGCTGTTGTTGATTTTGACTTTGATTTACGAGTTGCTGTTGAGAGCCAAGATTCACTTGCTGTTGAGGTTGTTGCTGTTGTTGATTAATCCCCACAACTTGTTGGTTAATTAGTTGTTGCTGAGGAACATTATTGGCAGAAAATTGGTTAGACACGATTTGTGGTGGATTGTTTTGATTAAATTGCGGCGGTTGTGATTGAATGAACTGTTGATTTTGATTGAACAGTTGAGGCTGTTGTTGCTGCAAAGGTGGAGGACTCACAAATTGCTGCTGATTTTCAACCAATTGTTGATTTTGATTACCGGTATTTTGTTGAAATTGACTTTGCAACAGTTTTGTTTGTTGCAAATTCAACTGCTGCTGGTTTTGACCAAGCTGTTGTTGATTTACATTCGCAAATGTAACATTTTGGTTTGGCTGATTTAGTAAATTTTGCTGTTGTTGCTGCTGCTGGGCAAACTGTTGTTGTTGTTGTACCAACTGTTGTCGATTAGCTAACTGTTGTTGCAACTGCTGTATATTTATATTTGATTTGGCTGCTTGGGATAATTGCGCTCTTTGAACTATCGTCTGATTTGGCCCTACTATCTGATTGAGTGCAGGCGCTTGTTGTTGCACTAACGAAGGCGTCGAACTGCTTATTTGAGGTTGACTAACAACCAATTGACCTCCAATTATTTGATTGGGAACTTGATTGGTGATCAGCTGCTGTCCAATTTGATTTTGAGGTTGAGGTATTTGACCGACTTGATTTCTTTGTATCACTTGCTGATTACCGAATTGAACCTGCTGTCCAATTTGACCCAAATGTTGTGGAGCTTTATTAGCTTGTTGCTGATTAAGTTGCGTTAACAGAGTTCTGGACTGTTGCTGCTGCTGCTGCATTTGCTGTTGTAGCTGCATCAATTGTTGTTGTTGTTGAGACTGTTGCTGCATTTGTGGTGGTTGTTGCAGTTGTTGTGACTGCTGCAACTGTTGTGTTTGCTGTAATTGCTGTGTTTGCTGCAACTGTTGGGTTTGCTGTAACTGGTGGGTTTGCTGCAACTGTTGTTGTGTTTGCTGCAACTGTTGGGTTTGCTGCAACTGTTGTTGTGGTTGCTGCAACTGTTGTGTTTGCTGCAACTGTTGGGTTTGTTGCAACTGTTGTTGAGTTTGCTGCAATTGTTGCGATTGCTGCAACTGTTGTGTTTGCTGTAATTGTTGTTGTTGCTGTTGTAACTGTTGTTGTAATTGCTGCTGTTGCTGTTGTAACTGCTGTAGTTGTTGAGATTGTTGCTGTGGTAGTTGTTTTTGTAATTGTTGCCTCTGCAACTGTTGTTGCTGAAGTTGTTGTTGCTGCAATTGTTGTTGCTGTTGAATTCGGTTTTGAACTAACTGTGCTGGCGTAGGTTGATTAAATTGATTTATCATTGTTCCTGGAGGTGTATGATGAACCACACTCTTTGCAATTTGATTTTCTCCAATTATATTCTGTTGAGGTTGAGAAAGAGCATGTTGCGGAGACTGCATCATTTGTTGGGTGAACAATCGATGTTGCATATTTTGAGCATTTACCGGAGTAGGTAAACGAGTAGCTCTTGGAGCTACTACATTTGGTGGTGCCACTTCAACTAGAAACAAATTATAAGGGTAATTATATTTAAAAATATATACAGAGTGTTTCTAAAATGTTTGGCCTAACTTTGGAGGCAAGTTTCTCAACAAAATGTAAGACAGCAGATTTCTGTATTTCATCAAAAAGAAGGCATGCTGTTCGACCAGGGAAAAATGTGTAGTACCTTTATGGTCCTATAAACTTTTAAGAGCGAATCAAATGAGATACATAATTATAAATGTTAAAGGAGGACATATTGTAACTAGTTAGGACTACAAAATTCAAAAATGTGGTGTTGCCAAATTTAAGTGCATGGTTTGGAAGTATGAATTTAGAAACAAGATAAACTATAAAAAATACTTTTTTTCAAGAAGTAGCTAAGCTTAGCCCCAGTTGTTCGGTATTGGGTTATCTTTTAACCCGGGTTATTTTCTATAGAAAAGATTGTTTCAAGAATTGTATCCATGGAAATAAATTCGGGTTAAAAGATAACCTAATACTGAACAACGGGGCTCGAACGGGGCTTAAGTAACTTTATAGATATTACCGCCAAATTTTTGAAGTATTATTTTATTAGACATCAATTTTTTGAACTGTTATAATTACTCTTGTGTTTCATCTCAACCATTTACCACGAAATATCCTACATATATGTGCCATTTTTTCACATATGTTTTGGATACGAGCCGAATTATCAGACATATTGGGATCCATTCTTATTTTACAAAAATCTTCCACAAGGATTCGTACACATACTGGATGTATGTGTTCCAATGAATGGAACACATTCCTTTCTTTCAACAATTTGGTTTAACAGGGTTCCAACTAAATTTTTCAAAGCAAATTCCCTGACTTTTCCAGGTTTTCCCTGACAAAAATTTTAATTTTCCCTGACATTTTAGTATATGAAAATTTAAAAAAAATTATTTCAAATTTAAAAATATTTTATCTAAATAGAAATTAAAATATTTCTTTGACCAATTTTTTGCTTTCCCTGACATTGGCGCTAAAAATTTAAAATTCCCTGACTTTCCCTGACAAGTTCTAAATTCCCTGACTTTTCCAGGTTTTCCATACAAGTGGGAACCCTGTTTAACCGGCTTTCAATTAAGTTAACAGGCTTCTTCTGTACCTAGTACATCAAAACTACCAATTACTAGAAAATTGCTAGTAAATTACTAAAATCGCCAATAAACTTTTAAAATTACTCAAAAATTGTAGAAACTGCTAATAAATTATCATTTTATTAAAATAAATTAATTAAAATTTTGGAAGATTTTTCTCTATTAAAAAAAAAGTCGAGGTTGTCCCCATTAGGAAATAATTTTACATGTACTAAATATGTCATTTTTTGCTTGAATAAAACATTTAAAATATTTGGACAATTTTATTCAAATCAAACAATATGTCTATTGTCTGCATTTCCCACTTTCTTGTTTTGATTATTATGAAATACAGTAACTTTGTAATTAAATTCGGCTTTTGTACAAAAATAGACAAAATATTTGAAAAACAATGTAAGTAGTATTATTTAGTGCATAAATTAAGTCACGCGCGGTGGGGAGTTCAGTATTTTGTCTCAATTTATTACATTGATGAAAGGGGAGCTTCCAAATTGGTGTTGAAATTTTGAATTTTACAACTAAAATTTTTTTACCCTTTATTGAAAGATATTTTTCCGAGTATCAGATTTTAGAAATTTGCTACTTGTTTTTGGTTCATCTCAAGAGAAAATTAAATATTGTTCTAACCCTAACAATTTTGAAGATACGCCCGGTAAAATACAAACTTTTTTGATGAAATCCAATAAGCTGCGCAAAAGTAAGTCTTCAGTTTAAGGAGTTCAGTATTTTGTAACAATTTATTTCATTGAGGAGAGCGGGAGCTTCCAAATTGTGTTGAAATTTTGAGTTTTACAAAAAAAATTTTACCCTTTCTTGATAGATATTTTTCAGAGTATCAGTTTTTAGAAATTTGCTACTTGTTTTTGGTTCATCTCAAGAGAAAATTAAATGTTGTTCTAACCCTGGCAATTTTGAAGATACGCCCGGTAAAATACAAAACTCTTTTGATGAAATCGTATAAGTTGCGCAAAATTAAGTTTTCTAAAACTTCAATTTATCTCTTTTATTTACAGAATTTTCAAGAAACAAAAATATTATTAAAAAAAAGATCTTTAGAAAACCAGATCTCTAAGGGCCAGTTTATCCATCTCCAGTTAAATTTACCTATCAGATAAATCGTCCACGTGACGTTTTTTAGTCCAATGAGAGGACACAGGGTTGCCACAGAGATCTAAGCAAGAAGTGAGTGAAAAAAGTGTATTAATTTTCAAAAAAAGTGTATTAATTTTCAAAAAAAAGTGAAAAAAGTGTATAGCAACTTTGAACAAAAAGTGTAATATTTTTAAATTGTTTTTGATTTTATTAACATAAATTAAAACAAATACGTTCATAGTAATTTAATAATCAGAAGTTTTTGCTTTCTTATTGAAAAAGTTTCGGTTTTGAACGTCTTGCGACATTTTTCCGATACCTCCCTGTCCTGTGCTCGTTGCATGTTGAATCTTAATCCCGTCTAATTCGCAATTTACATTAAGCAAACGCCACCATGCGGGAGAATTTAAAATTAGTAAATGACGTATTACATGAAAATAAAAATGCGTTTTTCAGACTCAAAACATACAAAATCAATTAATTAACAAAACATATTACAATAAATTTAACACCATACTGAAAAATTTTCACCAGATTATGATTTTAAATTTCGGAATATACGTCTAAACACAGCCATGTTGTTGTTGCTTGTGGCGCCACGAACGGTAATGTAAATCGCCAATATACATAACAGTTTTAACTTGATATTTTTATTTGTTATTTAAAATCTACAATTGAGGCCGTGAGCGCAAGAGTGGTGTAACCATCAAATATAACTATTACAGATATTCACCACTAAAGCTTTGAAATATGCATTACATTTATGGAATGCAAAAATATTATATGGCTTCCATTTATTAGAATACTAGCTGGCACGGGCGGCATTCGCCGCCCTTAGCCATCTAGACCCAGAATAGATCCGAGTAGGCCATAGTTGTTCGGCCTTCGGCCTCACAGGGGGAGGACCATAATAGATCCGCGAAGGCCATAGTTGTTCGGCCTTCGGCCTCACAGAGAGAGGACCATGATAGATCCGCGAAGGCCATAGTTGTTCGGCCTTCGGCCTCACAGGGGGCAGACCATAATAGATCGGTGAAGGCCATAGTTGTTCGGCCTTCGGCCTCACAGGGCGAACCATAATAGATCCGTGAAGGCCATAGTTGTTCGGCCTTCGGCCTCACAGACCGGACCATAATAGATCCGTGAAGGCCATAGTTGTTCGGCCTTCGGCCTCACAGACCGGACCATAATAGATCCGTGAAGGCCATAGTTGTTCGGCCTTCGGCCTCACAGACCGGACCATAATAGATCCGTGAAGGCCATAGTTGTTCGGCCTTCGGCCTCACAGACCGGATCATAATAGATCCGTGAAGGTCAAAATTGTTCGGCCTTCGGCCTCACAGACCGGACCATAATAGATCCGTGAAGGCCATAGTTGTTCGGCCTTCGGCCTCACAGACCGGACCATAATAGATCCGTGAAGGCCATAGTTGTTCGGCCTTCGGCCTCACAGACCGGACCATAATAGATCCGTGAAGGCCATAGTTGTTCGGCCTTCGGCCTCACAGACCGGACCATAATAGATCCGTGAAGGTCAAAGTTGTTCGGCCTTCGGCCTCACAGACCGGACCATAATAGATCCGTGAAGGCCATAGTAGTTCGGCCTTCGGCCTCACAGACCGGACCATAATAGATCGGTGAAGGCCATAGTTGTTCGGCCTTCGGCCTCACAGACCGGACCATAATAGATCCGTGAAGGCCATAGTTGTTCGGCCTTCGGCCTCACAGACCGAACCATAATAGATCCGTGAAGGCCATAGTTGTTCGGCCTTCGGCCTCACAGACCGGATCATAATAGATCCGTGAAGGTCAAAGTTGTTCGGCCTTCGGCCTCACAGACCGGACCATAATAGATCCATGAAGGCCATAGTTGTTCGGCCTTCTTCTGTCATCTTTCATCTGTCATCCGTCATCTGTCATCCGTCATCTGTCATCCGTCATCCGTCATCTGTCATACATACATACATACATACATACATAATCTTCACGTAAAGTTACATCTTCATGTAAAGTTAAATCTTCCGCAAAGAGGTAGATCTTCCACGAAGAAGTGGATCTGCGTCTTCTTGCACAATTCCGGCGAGTTCTGCGACCTATATAAAGTGCTCCGGTCTTATTCGCGGCATTCAGATTAATTTGTTAGTGGTTTGCATTTTTCGAATTAAAGCCGCCATCCCCGCCATCTGTTGACAGTATTTTCAGATTAATTTGTTAGTGGTTTTTTGTTAGTAGTTTTTTATATATTTGACAAATTAAATTTTTTGTCAAACTTGCGATTTGATTTTAGAAAAAAGCGAATAACTTTTTTCCCCGCCACTGACTGTACGTCAAATTAATTATTTGACAAATTAAATTTTTTGTCAAACTTGTGATTTGATTTTCGAAAAAAGCGAATAACTTTTTTCCCCGCGGGAATTTCTTCTCCATATATGCGAGAATAGTTGCGCCTGGAGCTACAAAATAACTGTGCAAAATTTGGTCGAGATCGGTCCAAGGGTCTAGGAACGTATAGCGAACAAACACGCAAACAAACAGATCTTCTCTTTTATATATTTAGATTACAATAATGTTGGTTACATCGATTTTATTTCAAAGGTATTACTAAGACAGAGGCATTACACCAAAAAACCCAATTTTGGCAATTTGAGGGTTACACCACTCTTGCGCTCACGGCCTCAATTGTGTGGTCGGTCATCTTGGCTATTATGGTTATCATCAAATATTATTGTTAATACCAACAAAAACATCCAGAAAAGATACCAACAACAAACATTTTTTTAAATTTGAATTTGAAAAAATATAAAATTGAAAATTATTTATTAAATATATTAAAAAATGTAATTTTTATAGGTGAAATCGTAAAAAAAGTGAATTTTCTTCAAAAAAGTGAAGAAAAGTGTATGATTTTCAAAAAAGTGAAAAAGGTGAAAAAAGTGACACTGTGGCAACCCTGGGACACCAAACCTCACTTACCTGTCAGATAAGTTTAACTGAAACTTTAACTAGAGATTGATAAATTGGCCCTAAAACTTTTTAGGTTAGAACATTTAATTTTTTTTAATTATTCCGAAGATGAGCTGTAAAGATAGAAAATGCTATAGAGATTTATATGTATGGTAAATATTTCTCCTCAAAAAGGGTATCGTCTTCTAGTGTCTTGGGCGGTTATTCTGTAACTCGTCCTTCATTAAAGGATCCTTTAAAAATAGGTAAAGTACGGTTTACGATGTAAACAATTGAATTACAAACGATATTTTAAGTGGAAACCAAACTTTACCTAATTTTTAAACAATCCTTTAATAAAGGACGAATTATTAGGTTTGTTTCATCGCGAACAAATTGAACAGTTCTAGAACTACCGATTCTAGTTCAGAATTTTCTAATACGCATGCGTCCGCAATAACTACTTTAGAACTAGTCGTAAGAAAAAAGTTTGATGAAACAGTTTTAGTCCTAATTTTTCGGGAAAACTCGGATGTCGGATTGACTCGAGTTTTATCTTGAACTTTATTAAACCCAACCTAAATTTGCTGTTGCAAAACATGCAGAAACGTACATTTATTTACATTCAATTATAAACATTTAAGTTGAAAAAATGAGTGATTCAGATTTCAGTGATTTCCATGATTTCAATAATGATATTGACCATGTCTCTAGTGATGAGGAAATTATGCGTGCACAATTTAGCACAAAAGTGCGTAATGAGTTAAAATAATTTTTAATCATAAAATAAATAAAATAAAATGATTTTTTATGCATTATATTGGCGGCTAAAACAAGTATTCGTACTAGTACGTCTTCAGTCGGGATATTATGGGCGGTCTAGAACTACAAGTTCTTGCTGGTTCTTGCTTCTGAACAAGTACTGATTTGAACCATTCTGAACTGTTCTAGAACGCACAATTAGGCTGATGAAACAGCGGACTAGTAGTTCGTAGAACTAGCAGTTCATATTTTAACGTTTGATGAAACAGATTTTAGTTAAAGAGCATGCGCATAGCTCTAGAACTAACGAGAACTCGTCGATGAAACAAACCTATTATTAACATTTATTATTTAAAAATTTAAAACTTATATCCTTTAAAAATTAGGTAAAGTTTGGTTTCCACTCAAAATATCGTTTGTAATTCAATTGTTTACATCGTAAACCGTACTTTACCTATTTTTAAAGGATCCTTTAATAAAGGACGAGTTACAGAATAAGCGCCTAAGGGTGGTCCATAAAGGACGTCCACGCCTTGGGAGGAAAGAGAGGTTACAAAAGTGACCAGGTGGTGACCAGGAGGGAGGGGTTTACTGCATAAAAATTTTCCAAGAAAAGAATATTTCATTTGTGTTCCTGCTCTCTAATTCCACTCACCTTACCCAACCATTGGATATAGCTTTCTTCCATCCACTAAAAGTAGCTTGGAAGAATATATTGATGACGTGGAAAAAGGTCCAATGGCAGGAAGGCGCCGTCAATACCAAAAACAGTTTTTCCAACTTGAAGAAAACGCGGCAAAGACTATAAAATCATCATGAAAATGCAATACATGATCCCATAGTAGAACTTTTAAAGTATAATATGCGATATGATGATGCTCCAAAAACTCTAACAATTAAAAAAAACTATGAACTTGAAGCTGGGAAAAGCGTTAGAGGATATGACAGCGAAAGTAGCAGCAATGAAAAAGAAAATGAAGTTCACTATGACAATAGGGTAAGTAACGAAGAGTTTGGGTACGAGAATGCAGATGAGTTTAAGCAGGAAAATGAAGAGGAAGAATCTTGGAAGATTTCAGTGGCTTATGTACAGTGCCAAGATGTTCACTGTCGCCTAGTCTCAAAAATAAGAAAAATGTCCAAGAACAAATTTGGGGTCCAGTTATGTAACTCTTGCCGGCTGAAACAAAATTTCTTCAGCTACACACGAGAGAACAGGCTTATTTTAGTCTATAGAAATAATATTTTGTATGAATCCGTTGAAAAAAAAACAAAAAATTTCGACTTTTGAAAAGTACGGGAAATTAGCATCGAATATGCCGCACACCCCAGGCAGACGCGATACAATTCATAGACGGTCCCTTCAAATCGCGTAAAATTTTTTCGCTCCGATTTGAATTTTTCTTTGAAATTCGGATAGGTGGGGGTGTGATTAGTAGATATTAGTAATAAATATTATCAAAAAAATGGAAAATAACCCGTGTATTGCCGAAAAAGTGAAAAAATTTAATTTTTTTTTCTTCGATTTTTGGGGTGTGCATTCGATAGGGAGGTTTATCCATCGTTAAAACCTACCCTTTCAGGGCGCCGCTCCACTCCGCGTTGCACCCCTCCGGGCGGTTTTGACTCTGGTTACTAGGCTAAACATACGAGAAGGCGCGACCCCATCAAGAAAACCGGGATAAATGAAACCGGGAGCTTAGAGACCCTTGAAATAGCATTAAAAAGTATAGTTGCGGTATGGGGCAGTAAACTATTACGTTTCACCCCCAAAAAATCGCGTAAAAACAAAAAATAATCGATGTTACATGTAGGAGAGACGAGCTGCATTTGCCGGTGAGAAATTTTCTAAGTGTTAAGGTCATTCATTCTGCACGGACCGTCAACAAAATGAGCGACGCGCGGAATCTCGTTAAATTTTACATGTAAATTTGCTAACTTCAAATTTGATTTATTCAAAAGTTTGGCCCCCGTTCATAGTGAATACTTTTACAATTTGTTAAATTAACTATGTTCTTTAGTGTGTAGCAGAAGAAATTATGATTTGATCGTCAAGAGATAGGTAACTGTGAATTGTTTTATAATGTGTTTAACACTTATGTTACCAGATAAAAAAACTTCATTATCACCCAGATGAGGTACCCGGTACCTCCATATAATTTGCACGTAGTTCAATGTTTTCTGTTCTTTTTTCGACGTTATTAATGTTTTGTAGCGCAATATTTTTATTTTTAAATACAAGAATAATTAAATAATTTATACGGTAATTTGATAAGCCGAAAAAACTGACTGATTATCTCGCATTTGGAAAAATATGATGTTTAAACAAATACAAGAAGTGACTTCCTACGCACTCGATTTACCCAATATATTCCGTCAAAACTTGCAAAATACGGAATCAAAGTATTTTGGATATGTGACTCCAAAAATGCAAAAAAAATAAAAACGTCCTTATGTTATCTACTATGCACTCACAACCACATATGCGAGATACTGCACAGAAAAACAGAAATTATCCATTATTACAACGAAATGAAGGCGGGAGTTGATACATTGAATCAGTTGGTGAAAAAATATACCTCAAAAAGAAGAACTAATCGATGGCCATTGGCTTTCTTTCTCAATATAATTGATATCGCCGCTCTGGCTTCTATATATTGTATACGGAGAATTTTCCAAACTTGGTGACCAGAACTGACAGTCGGCGAACGTTTTTGAAAATATTTAGTCGCAATCTCTGCGAAACAAATAGTATATCAAGAAGTAAAAATGTACATGTAAACAAAAATTACTATTTGAAAATTTCATTAGAAAGCTTTCTTGGCAAAAAAATTGTTATACCTTCTAGTGTAGCACCATCAATAGAATCGCCTCGAGATGGATCTGGTAAGCAATTACACAAAGGTAATGTGTCACATGTGTGTAAAGCTGAAGAAGGAATGTCGCGAAAAACTAGGAAATCTTGTACGCTTTGCAACAAACCAATATGTGATCAGCACATTAAAAAAATCCCGACCAGCTGCTTAGATTGTCGGTAGTAAGAATTTTGTAAATCTTATATATAAAAATGCTTGTATGTGTGTGGGTATGTGTGTATGTTCCGCATAGACGCCTAAATCCCGTAACTGTGGGCGTTGAAACTTTCACGAGATCTGGCGACATTCAAGAGTAAACTTTTCGTCGTCTTTGATTTTAGTAATTCGTCACCATAAGACGGTCATCAGCAGTTAAACGCTTCAGGTCAACGTCGTTGTCATAGTTACGAGCGATTTTGACACTAAAAGTTTAATTAAATGACTTTGACATATTATAGTCAGTAGCGGCTCGACAAATAGGGGGCACAACTTTGACATAAGAATGTTAACCTTGAAAATGACAGATGCCATATACTCAGTGGCGTTGCACAAATAGTCAGTAGCGGCTCGACAAATAGGGGGCACAACTTTGACATAAGAATGTTAACCTTAAAAATGACAGATGACATATACTCAGTGGCGTTGCACAAATAGTCAGTAGCGGCTCGACAAATAGGGGGCACAACTTTGACATAAGAATGTTAACCTTAAAAATGACAGATGACATATACTCAGTGGCGTTGCACAAATAGTCAGTAGCGGCTCGAGAATAGGGGCACAACTTTGACATAAGAATGTTAACCTTAAAAATGTATGTATGTATGTATGTATGACAGATGACAGAAAATATAAAATAATAAAAAAGTACAGAAAACCAATACAACTTTATAATTTATATTTGGATAAACAATTCTTTGAGTGCCAATGTCATTATTTTAAGGTTAATATTCTTATGTCAAAGTCAGTTAATTCCAGGCAGGACATCGTAGGAAATAAAACACCAATAACAAAGGCTAAGAAGGTAAGTAAAAGAAGAGCTGCCGAAAGTGAGGAAGTACGCGAAATTCGGCTTGAAGCATTACGCGACAGAGCTTCGACGTCAAGAGCTGGCGAAACTGAGGAAGTACGCGAAATACGGCTTGAAGAATTACGCGATAGAGCTTCGACGTCAAGAGCTGGCGAAACTGAGGAAGTATGTGAAATCCGGCTTGAAGAATTACGCGACAGAGCTTCGACGTCAAGAGCTGGCGAAACTGAGGAAGTACGCGAAATTCGGCTTGAAGGTAAACGCGCCATAGCTTCGACGTCAAGAGCTGGCGAAACTGAAGAAGTACGCGAAATCCGGCTTGAAGATAAACGCGCCAGAGCTTCGACGTCAAGAGCTGGCGAAACTGAGGAAGTACGTTTAGAACGACTTAATGTCAATCGCTTACGATTAGTTCGATCAAGACAAAAATTGAATTTAACATTGGAAGCATTTAATTACGACAAAGACTACGATTACATGAATCACGAGAATGTAGTAATAGGACTTATGAACAAACTTTGCTTGCATTGTCGTGTTTCGAAGTTCGCTAAGGAATCACCAGGAATGTGTTGTTCGAACGGCAAAGTTGTTTTGCCACCGCTGATTGATCCACCTGAGCCGCTTCTAAGTTACCTTACTGGCACCACTGCAATTTCAAAACACTTCCTGCTAAACATTCGCAAGTACAACTCATGCTTTCAAATGACTTCATTCGGAGCAACAAACATTTTCTCCAACGTCGGTTACATGCCCACAGTCATTTTAAAGTTGAAATAATAAAAAAATTGTTCATAATGTGTTGGTTCTGTTTACTATACGTATGGCTAGCGCCGCAGGCGCTAGTATTTTATAAAAAATGTTCTAAATATTAATAAATAATATTATAAAGATATTCTACTTTGTCACATTTCAAATAAATTACATGTATTCTATATTAGTATTCGCCTTTAGATCAAAATTACGCATTCTTGTATCGCAGGTACCCGGTACCTTATCTGGGTGATATACATGATACTATAACTTTAGAGATATGCTCACGCGCACATCGCGTGACGTCAGGCCGTGACCCTAACCGGTTTGTCATTTAGCATGATGTCATTTTGGTTGTTTACTTATCATTTTACTGTCATTTTACTAGTGTTCATGTTTGTTACCTGTTTTATTTAAAATTGTGCAGAATTTTATATTTTAAATTTCTGAAAATTACAACCTGAAATTTTCATTATTGTATTGTATATTCTTTCCACATTTTATAAATTTTTTATTTACTCTGTTACTCTTATTAACAAACATGAACACTAGTAAAATCACAGTAAAATGATAAAAAGTAAACAACCAAAATGACATCATGCTAAATGACAAACCGGTTAGGGTCACGGCCTGACGTCACGCGATGTGCGCGTGAGCATATCTCTAAAGTTATAGCACAGATCTGTGGTTATAGTATCATGGGTGATATAGGTATAGATTTCTATAATCGCAAAAAAAGTGAATTTCTAAAAATGCAGTAATTTCTAAAATGGTCTCAAAATGTTTAGAAATACTTTTTATAAGATGTCACAAAATAACAGGTTTCTGTAGAAGATAGAAGCAAAGATATTCAAGCGCAAAGTCAAAAAAGTACCCGGTACCTCTATCTGGTAACATAAGGGTTAAAACCGGGATGGGACAAAATCCCGCCGGCCCATATTTGTTGTGTGAAACATTTCTAAAAAAAGGATATGTGGCACCAGAAAAAGCAAAATCAGTCATCGCTGCTTTAAAACGCAATCCTGAGCTTTCTCCGCGTAAAGTTAAATCTGCCGCAAAGAGGTGGATCTGCCGTTAGGTTAGTGTTAGTTTTTGATATTTCTTTAGAAAACAAATGAAAAACAAACAAATCTCCGCGTAAAGTTAAATCTGCCGCAAAGAGGTGGATCTGGCGCGAAGAGGTGGATCTGCCGTTAGGTTAGTGTTAGTTTTTGATATTTCTTTAGAAAACAATTTACAAACAAACAAATCTCCGCGTAAAGTTAAATCTGCCGCAAAGAGGTGCATCTGGCGCGAAGAGGTGGATCTGCCGTTAGGTTAGTGTTAGTTTTTGATATTTCTTTAGAAAACAAATTAAAAACAAACAAATCTCCGCGTAAAGTTAAATCTGCCGCAAAGAGGTGGATCTTCCGCGAAGAGGTGGAGCTGCCGTTAGGTTAGTGTTAGTTTTTGATATTTCTTTAGAAAACAAATGAAAAACAAACAAACCTCCGCGTAAAGTTAAATCTGCCGCAAAGAGGTGGATCTGACGCGAAGAGGTGGATCTGCCGTTAGGTTAGTGTTAGTTTTTGATATTTCTTTAGAAAACAATTTAAAAACAAACAAATCTCCGCGTAAAGTTAAATCTGCCGCAGAGGTAGATCTTCCGCGAAGAGGTGGAGCTGCCGTTAGGTTAGTGTTAGTTTTTGATATTTCTTTAGAAAACAAATGAAAAACAAACAAATCTCCGCGTAAAGTTAAATCTGCCGCAAAGAGGTGCATCTGGCGCGAAGAGGTGGATCTGCCGTTAGGTTAGTGTTAGTTTTTGATATTTCTTTAGAAAACAAATTAAAAACAAACAAATCTCCGCGTAAAGTTAAATCTGCCGCAAAGAGGTGCATCTGGCGCGAAGAGGTGGATCTGCCGTTAGGTTAGTGTTAGTTTTTGATATTTCTTTAGAAAACTAATTAAAAACAAACAAATCTCCGCGTAAAGTTAAATCTGCCGCAAAGAGGTAGATCTTCCGCGAAGAGGTGGAGCTGCCGTTAGGTTAGTGTTAGTTTTTGATATTTCTTTAGAAAACAAATGAAAAACAAACAAACCTCCGCGTAAAGTTAAATCTGCCGCAAAGAGGTGGATCTGCCGTTAGGTTAGTGTTAGTTTTTGATATTTCTTTAGAAAACAAATTAAAAACAAACAAATCTCCGCGTAAAGTTAGATCTGCCGCAAAGAGGTGGATCTTCCGCGAAGAGGTGGATCTGCCGTTAGGTTAGTGTTAGTTTTTGAACGTGAAGATTTCGCAGAAGAACAAAGTAACAATATTTTGATTTTGGTTCGGCGCGGGATTTCGGTCCGGCGGGAATTTGGTCCGGCGGGATTTCGGTCCGGCGGGAATTTGGCTTGGCGGGATTTGATTTCGGTCCGGCGGGATTTCGTCGGCGGGATTGTGGCCGCGGGATTTTGTCCTAGACCGGTTTAAAACTATATTTCTTAAATATTAAGTCCAATTATTTGTATTTCATTTTTTAATAAATCATTTAAAATAAAGCGTCCTTTCACTTTCCGCTATGTCAAATATCTTTTAACGCGTAAATAAAATGCAAGTTGTGATTGATCCCGATATGTGGGTGAAACACAATACTGAATAATTAAAACAGAAAATATAATTTCCAAATATAGTAAAAATTTCACAATTCTCAAGGGTGATAATGAAGGTTAGATAAGACTTTTGCATTATTTCAGTATTTCTTATATCAGCCGTTTTGGAAATATTTTACAGTAAAGGTTGAAAAGTGTTGATTCACCCCACTTTACGGTATATTGCCTTAGTGTAAAATGTACGTAGGGTTCAAGCCAAATTCAAAGATTCTAAAATACGGGCTACCATGCACATGGTCGTGTATTTCCACTGGTCGTCTAATAAACGCTATAAATTATTAACCTCAAAACCTCGGAGCTTACATCTTGTGAATGGAAACAACAGACTAGAAAATAGAAGTCTTACTTTTCGACGAAGAACTTACCCCTGAAGCTAGGACATATATTTTAGAAACACCCTGTATAATATAAAATTACTGTAGTACGGCCCCCTAAAACAAAATACCATAGCAAGAAAGTTACAAATAATTTTTGAAAAAAAATTTGTGCCTCAGTTGTCTGGCCTGAAAATGAATTGTCCCACTAAAAATAAAGTCATAAAGTAGTAATCTTACCTTTGGTAGTCGGCGGTTGATTCCAAGGCATCCTTTGTTTTAATTTTTCCAGTAAAGCTTGGGTGGAATTTGTGGTGTTACTGTCAATTTGATCTTGCTCCATGGGTTCTGGTTCGAAACCGGTAATTGCGGTGGTACTTTCGTACTTGATAACTTTGGGCTGTATAATGAGTTTCGGATGAAACAGATCGATTTGTACCAAAGATTTATTTCGCACAGATTCCAAAATCCAATCGGGCGTAACAATTTCAACTTGCGATGTGCCCAAACTCAGCGCCTTATTGTATTTCAACGAATTGACGTTAGTGGTTACTAAATGAGTGCAAGATCTGCTGAAATTTAACTGTACAACTCCGCCGTAGTAAGACACGATACTCCATAGAGAGGTTAAATCGGTTTTAGGTATTTTGGAAAAACAGAACACCAAGCGAGAGAAGAGTTTGTTTTTGTTGTATAGATAAGGCTTTGTCGATACTATTTTTTTCAATTTGACGCAAATAATAATCCATTTTGGTGTTACGGCGGGAATTTCGTACAAATCGTTCGCATCCGAAACGTCAGTCTCTTCAGCATTTTGTCCACAAATCAAATGCGTAACGTAATCGGAAAAATAATTCATGCGTTCGGCGCCCCCACATTTTAACAATTCTAATATCTAAATTTACGAAAACAAAATTTCACTTTCGTTTTGTTTACTCTTATTCCAATAACCAATATCTTACCTTTTCCGACACTTCGCCGCTAACAAAATATTTGATGTTACTGAAAATTTGATCCTGAAGTTGTAAATTTAACAAATCGTCACTTAAAGTACACATTTTTCACTAAAATTTTTACATATTTAATTATTAATGATGAAATTAAAAACTTAAACACAAACGTAAACCATAGCAAAGTTTTTGACTACAATCAATTAAAATTTCATGTGTTGATAATATTTGACAGGTTGCGTTCGCTACAACGACGCAACACGACAACTCGAAATTCACTGCACACCCTACACGGTGCTTCCAAATTTAATGAACTTTCAAATGTGTCAAAATTTTGTACCAATTGTTTTTAAATTTTACAGTTCATCTTACTTAGCTAATTCCTTTGATTAACTTGTGAAGATCAAGAAACAAATGAGCCAGTAAAAAAAGCCAGTATAAAAAGCCACACAAATTCAGCAGTGGCGGCTTACCCTAAAAGGCATAAGGGCACGTGTCCTTATCCAAAATCAGAAATAACAACTATCCGAAAATAATAATTGCAAATATAATTATTTCTCCTTAAAATTTTTTTTGCCCTTCTATTGAAACAAGTCACGTGCGTTGGCGTACGCTTACGATGATGATTAACGCGCCCTTAGGACTTTGTACATCATAATCTGTGCCGTAAGGGGACGTCCATAAATCACGTGAGGTGTTTTTTTTTTTAATTTTGACCCCCCTCCCCCTTGGTGAGATTTGGTGAGATGTCGTGCGACTCCCCTCCCCCCTATCTAAATCTCACGTGAGATTTTCCTTATAATTTTTCAATAATTAAATTTACTTGATATGTTATTGTATTTTGCTTTATTATACCACTAATAATAACTACCTAGGCGTTAATACTGATATCTTCTATGTACTACATTTTTTCTGTGAAATAAGCGGAGAAAAATGATACTACGTTTAAGGTGAACTATATATTTACCTATTTACAAATACGTCTAATGACTGTCTTCCTATATTACTACCAAAAGATGAATGAGTGAGATAACTCACTCCACGGGAATTCATGTGCTTCCTCTATAGTGATGATTGGACACATGACGTCCGTGTCTTTGGGTAGTGATATAGGAAGACAGTCATTATACGTATCTACATCCTCCTCGTACAGCCACTCCAGCCTATCGTCCACGACGCATAGCAGCTCCTCAGCCCGAACGGCAACTACAAGCGTTGGTCGAACCCTGACCACAGGTGCTCGCGGGGCTGCATGCAGCGCCGACCGCGCCGACCTATGCTTCTGAAGCTTCACACGCGAAGCAAAGTAGATGCCGCACGTCTTGCAGCATCTGTTTTGGATTGTATTTAAAAGAGATGGGCAGTAGAAATCGTACGGCATCTGGGAATAGTCTGCATGTTTGGGATACACCGTGAGCCATTGCCGAAACAGGCTAAAAATTCGGTTTCTTAGTTTTATAATACTAATATATTCACTGAATTAAAAAGTTGACGTGAGATTTTCTTTGAGCCCCTCCCTCCCCCTTGGTGAGATTTGGTGAGATTTTGCCGGACCGCCCCCTCACCCATTTTACCTCACGTGATTTATGGACGTCCCCTAACCATAGATAAGAGAGTAACTAGCTTATCCTGTGCCTGATTTCCTATTGAGGTAATTTAATTTTTTTTTTAATTGTTATTTTCACAAATTTAACTTGTATGTTTTGGTCCGACAAAAAAATTTTCGAAGTCTGCAATTTTAAAGGAAAAAATTGGTTTATGTCGATTCTTAAAACGGCAGTGTAAAATAAAACACATGTTCAGAAAATAATATTTTGCGGTGTGACAAAAGACAGCTGTTATGATTCATGACATTTATCGATAACTAGCTGGCACAGTCGGCCTACCGGCCGCCTTTAGCCATCTAGACCGTGTCGAATGTGGTTGTTCGGCCTCACTCAAGGGTATCACAGGCATACCTGTAGACCGTGGTTGTTCGGCCTTCGGCCTCACTCCAAAGTACTAAAGTAGCCTATGTTTTTCGTAGCGTTGTAAATAACTTCTACACCAAATTTGGTTAAGATTGGTAAAATAGAAACGTAAAGCACGTGCACGCGTATTTGCATTGTCGATAGGTTGACAGTTTGACAGCATTCATTATTGTTTTTAAGTTGATTTTGAGTAGCCTGCCTTCCTTTAAGGAATCTCGATAATCCATTCATGCGCGTCCCATAGGGACGCGCATGAATGGATTATCGAGATTCCTTAAAGGAAGGCAGGCTACTCAAAATCAACTTTCCTTTCCTTTGCGAATTTTTGCACTATTTCAATACAAAAACATGCGCAGGGACCTACATAATAACTGTGCCAAATTTGGTTCCGATCGGTCAAACGGTTTAGGAGTCTATAGAGGGAACATACATACATATTTTTACACTGCATATTTTTACGCGTTCAGTTATTTCGCGAATTTCCATGTTTGCAAATGGAAAGTTTGTCTTTGCACCGAAAGTTAAATTATCCCCGATTTTTGCGTAAGAAATGTCTACATTTTCAGTAAACGATCGCCCCGCCCAATTATTATCTACTTCCGTTTGTTGTACTGTGACGCTTAAGATTCCTCAAGAACTTTAGCGTTAATAATTGGTGTTACCCTAATTTCTAACCAAAGGGGTGTTAATTAAAACGACGAAGGAAAAAAAAAAGATGGAATAGGCGCCACTCGATTTCAGTTAAAAAGGAAGACGTCGTTATGAAAGATTAGACAACTCGATTAAAGGGGAAATCGAGAAATCACGAGCTATCTTTGTAAATCTTGCCGGCTAGCTTGGAAGATAATTAATTAAACAAAAACCAGCAATGAGTCCAGGGCATACGGAAAATTTTGAACAACGAAGAATTTTTGTAAACGAAAATAGTAATTACTCAAATATAAAGCGCAAATATCTTACGCACACAAAATAAACTTAACAATAAAATAAAAATAAACATAAAAATAAACAATACGGTGGTCATTGCTTAAAGGCTTAATGATAAAGTCGATGCTTATGGTGTTAGTATTGCGCCAGTGGAACGCAACAACAGTAGCCCACTACAGGAGCCGACCAGAACGGCACAGTAGCGACCACATTGACACTCAGAATCACCACCCACACAATCAATCGACGGAACACTCGAATGGTCATATAGGTACAATCCCACTAAGGTAACCACCGAGCCTCCGACGACCAAACCAAATAGCAGCGACCCCGGCGCAATGCCGCACTCTGTATATAAGTAGGTCACACATCGAAGCCTTTATAAAATAAAAATATAAAATCATAATTAAACACAAAAAAAGTATCGACACTAAATTTCAAATATGAAATTTGAACCTCCGTCGATCAAATTGGAATCTTCCTGCTAATACATTTTACCAGTTCGCTCGATGTAAACCATAGGAAATAATACACAAGTAAAGTTTAATTAACCAAACGTAATAAAATAAAAAAAGTAGTCATTACTACGCTTATCAAACATAACACTTATACATTGGTATCATTATCCACAATATGCGAAAGTGCGATAATGATTGCAACTTTATCACGCAGTGCAGAAAGTTGTAATCTGCCACTTATCTATCACTTGCAACCATTCTGGAAGTAAAAATGCAGAACGAAAAAAAGAATACCAAGATGTTACACATAAATAAAAAAATAAAACACATTAAAAAGGCCAAGGGAAAAAAATACGCCATCGAGCTTAATATGGCTTAATATAAAAACCAATAATAATTATTACAACAAATTACCAACCAAAAAGGATACCTCAAATTTCGTTGATCTGCGGCATATGCAAAATTTGTTCAGCTTCGAATCCCATAAAGGCGGATGAGAGCTCCCGGTAAAATAATCAAAAAAAAAAGAGCTTCCCAATCCTACGGATTCGAGAAGATAATCCCAGCTCGCTACTGGATGGCATCAACTAACCAATTCTTCTCCAAAATCCGGCTTCACAAAATTTTTGCACAACACCCACAACCACGTCTTACTCGAGCCAACGTATCAAGTCAAGTCTCTCGTACCGACTCCTGCGCATTTTCCTCACTCGTACCAACGGTCACTGGTTCCAAAACCCAAAGAACCCGGCGGCAAATTTTAAACCGTTACAGTGCATTGTCTGGAACCACAAACATCTTGACCGCTTCTAACCGTGCCGTATCTACTTCGATATTCGCTTCGATAAAATGTTTTACAAATACCGGCGTTTGGTTTCCAAACCCGAAGAGTTTTTCGCGCGTATTCTTTAGTTCTATTCCCGGAATTTTACGCACGCAACTCGTTATTATGGTGCAAACTGCACTGCCACTGTCTATAAACGCATCTAGCTTAAAGGGCTCGCCACATAGCCTGTGTTGTGCTATGCTATGCTCTGTGTTATGTCAACACAAACGTTGAACAATGTCATGGTCATGTGCAAAATAGCATAGCAACTCATAACTATGTGAACGTCACTATTGAAACCCTATGTTTCTACTTCAATGTTTGACATTGGCATAGCACAGCACAGGCTATGTGGTGAGCCCTTAACACCGTTTATTTTCGCCCGTCTTAGAAATTTGTGAATGGTTTCCGAAATTTCCATTCTTTCGTTAACCTGCATGACCGTGTTACGGTTATTTAACGGACAATCTCGTTTCAAATGGTTGTCTTTCTTACACAAGAAACACATATTGCTATTCCTCGGTTTACTGCACTCCCTCGAATAATGCCCTACTTCAGCGCAGTTGTAGCATTTTGAATTCGCATTTTCACTCTGATAATAGTTTTGATTCGAACTTCCACTTTGATACTCGCTTTGTCTCGCGTTTATTGTAACCGTGCGGTGTAATATTAATATATCGTGTAGCAAGTCGTTCGCGTTTTCATGTTTATTTGCCATTAACCCCGATATGAAATCTTTCCGTTGCAATCCCGTTAATATTTGTTCCTTCGCGTCACTAAAATTTAACTTTACATCACAGCATAGTTTATATTTTCGGTGGAAGTACGCTTCGACATTTTCACGCGGTTGTTGCACTCTAGCTACTAATCGCTTCCACTGATCACCTACACTTTGTCGGATGAAAAACGTCGCTTTGAATTGCCGCTCAAATTCGCACCAGCACCAAATTTGCTCTTCCCGAGTTTTCCACCAATCTTTAGCCGGACCAACCATGTGAATTATCGCTGATTCTAATTTAATCTCCTCGCTCCAAAAATGTAATATCGCGCAGTTGTTTATTCTCTGTAGCCATTCCACTGCCGTTTCGCCTGTTTCCCCAAAAAAATCTTGTATCGACTTACTCAAATCGGGCATTACACTGTACATTGATGAACATACTTCCACTCGTTTTTCTATTTTTGGTTCATTTAGTTTAGCTAACAAGAACGTTCTTAACATCGAATCTGTCTCAGAACGCCCTCTTTCGGCTTTTACCAAAAGTTCCATTAGCTTATCTTCTCGGCTCGACGCGCGCACACCCTCTTCGTTTTCCGACTCCACCCCACTCTCGGTAGATCGTTCGTCGTTTAAACTAACACCCGCCATGTTCGTTTTTACCGCTTTTTCCGCCATGTTCGCTTTTAACACTTTTTCCGCCATGTTCGCTTTTACCACTTTTTAAATTTCGCAACTCGCACTTGTGGTCGCTATTTTTGTCCTTTATCCCACTTCTGATTGTTAAAAATAAAATACTTTTCTGCTTAAAATTATTTATTCTTAAATAAGCTTCGATTAATACACAAATTTTACACTTATAACATTTAGGCCCGTATTCACAAACGTTCGTAACTGAATTTAACGGTCTGTTAAATTAATGAATGATTCATATTGGTCTACTAATACCAACAAAGGTTTTCTATTGGTTGTTAAATTTAACAGACCGTTAAATTCAGTTACGAACGTTTGTGAATACGGGCATTAATATCGCTATGTCTCGACGCATGCGCTCTTGAGTCTCACGCTCGACTGACTACAGAAATCTGTAACAGGATGTAGAAAACCGTGGAGGCGTAATGTAGATTTTGTTCCACCGCTAAGTCCACCAATGTAATAGAAAACCGAGGTTGGGGTTTAGTAAAAATATATTTAATTAATTCCACACGGCTAGTAAGCCACCAAGATAGAAAATCGGAGGTTCGTTGTTTAATAGAATCTTTCGCTGCCACCACGAGCTTCCTTTTAGTTTAAATTCCCTTGTAATTATTGGTTCGGTAATTTAGGGAGAGATTTGCTCGACGGAACTCCCTATTTGAATCTTACCTAAATTTAGTAGCTTGGTCGTTTCGGAAACGCAGGTAAAGGAGGTCTCAACACTAACACTTATTGCGTATTTCCCAAGCAATAATAAATTGACTTCTTTTAACAAAACAAATCTATTGATACCTTTATACACAGAAATGAAGTTGGTAAATTATAACAATAAGTACAAAATAATCAAATTACTGGGAATAGTTTAATACACATGCACAATACCTTGTTATTACTAGTCAGCTGGCTAAGTCCCCAATGTAAAATCCAGGAAGGAGTTTTTGAAACTAAACAAACTTATCTTTTAATTTTACGAGTAATTGCAATAAACACTCAAACTTTTAATCTCGTACTATAATTACTCCAAATTAACACTGAATACTTTATTCACACAACTTTGACTTTTAAATCCCGCAACTTTATACTTTTGAATTAAGTATTGACTTTATACTTTTTAATTATTAAGTATAGGGTTATTGCATGAATTTCTAAGTATTTTTTTTATAAAGTTTAAGTATTGTTCAACAGTACTGTATAGATCAAAAGTCTAAGAAGACTTTAGTTTTCCGTAAAAAAATTATTAAAAAAGTATTAATTTGAAACAGGAATTTCGCGCGAGTGACGTCACACTCTACTTTTGAAAACATCTGGCAACATAGTAGCAGTTAGCTGTCAAGTTGTTTTGTCATAGCCTTATAAAAAATTTAAACTTTAATAAAAATGAGTTCAAACAAACAGATTAAAAAGTGCTTATAAAAATGTGCACAATAGGAAGATTATCCGAACTAGCTTTTACAAAATTTGAATCCAAAGAAGCCATTTTTAATAAAATAATTACTTAGAACAATAACCAATAACCTTAAACTAAAAAGCTGTCAAACGCTTTAAAATTTTTTCAACTGCAACGTAGTCAAATATAGCAGAAAATTATTCGGCAAAACGCGTGTGACGTCAGAGGGCCCGTCGGCAAACCGAACGTATTTTGAATTTTAAATTCGATTTTCACGTTCAAAGACACTTTTTAAAAAATTTTTGTTTCTTGTTATAAGTTTATCTTTCTATGTTTTACAAGGAATAATAAGCGTCATCGCTAAATTCGATATCATGCAACAACCCTATTGACTCGAATAACTCTTAAACTTTAACTTTTAAATGAATATTGACTCAGTAACAACTGTACTTTTGATCGAGGTCTCTATCTCGAGTGACTACTGGTGAATTTCTTCCAAGTTGGGATTTTTATGACAAATTTCCCACTTTGGATATTCATTATACCACCCCCGCGCCAGGCGAAGAACCAATCCCCGGTTTCTTCATCCTGCCTAATACCAAGGGGGATGTGACCAAATCTCGTCGTTTTCAAAACTTATTTCCTTTTTACATGGGTGGCCGTTCAGGGACCGTGTGACTTTTCAGCGGTACCTTATTTTTAAAGTTTCCTCGAAATGAGGGTTTCTACAAACTATTCCCACACATTAGGCAAATGAGCCGTTAAATTAAAACTATACTTTACGATCCCTTGCTCTAAATTATGAGCCAGGATCGTTTGGCGGTGCAGATATAACTCAAACAAGCATTTCCGCACATATGCAAAATCAGTGCAATGTAAAATTAATTCTATTGTATGCATTGACTTACACTAATCGTTACTACGAAATAAGCAAAAGAGCGCTCTTTTGACTACATAGCCGCCCGCATCTGTACCCAGCTTTCTTAGAGGCAGTTCACGCCTTGATAAATGATTCCCTGCTCTTTTCGGCAAAGTCAATGCATCGATATTTAAAATTTAAATCCTACATAATTATTTTATGCGTTAAATTAAATAGGGTATTCTTACATTACCTCTATTTAATTATCTCAATTACAATTATCTATGTTGGCAATGAAAATACTTAAACCGTATTTTCTTGGTCGGTATTTAAATTAATTAGATAAAAGCGCGGGTTGTTACAGGGTAACCAGAACCAGTCAGTTAAAGGGAAATGAAAAAGAACGCGGGGTTGGAATGTTCACCGAATTACGATATAGCAGACGCGGCGCATATCGACCTAATAGATCGCGAAGTTGAACGGGAAATGGAAACCGAAGATCTGAATCCGATCGAACCCGCCACCTTTGAGGAGGTTGCACTGGCAATTCGCGCGACGAACCGAAAGAAGGCTCCCGGACCCGACGGTATCAAAAACATCGTCCTGAAGCAGCTGCCGCGCAAGGCTGTCGCCGCGTTGACGGGGTTGGTAAACGCTACGTTACGACTGAGGTATTTCCCGAACAGGTGGAAAATAGCCGATGTGGTTGTTATCCACAAGCCCGGCAAATCCAAAGTGCTACCGCAGAACTACCGCCCCATCAGTTTACTCCCGACCATCGCGAAAATCGCCGAGAAGATCATCCTCAAGCGAATCAAGAAGGAAGACCAGGACATTCAACAACCCACCAACTCCTGCGTGTAACGGAAGAAATTACGTCGGCCTTTAACAAGAACGAGTCCGTCGGCGGCGCCGTCTTCCTGGACGTCGCGAAGGCGTTTGATAAGGTATGGCACAACGGCTTAATTTACAAGATGTTTCAGGCAGGAATCCAACCCGCGTTAGTACAACTAGTGGCGTCCTACCTAAAGAACAGGAAGTTTAAGATCAAGTTGGACGGAATTCGATCAAGTGAACGAGCGATCACAGCGGGTGTCCCACAAGGTTCGCTGATGTATCCAACCCTGTTCAACATTTACGCGAGAGATATTCCCACAACGGCGAGAACGAAACTGGCACTTTACGCGGACGACACGGCGATACTAGCAAGATCCCTCAACGTGAAGACATCGATCAAGTACCTGCGGGAAGCTTTGGGCGACTTGGAAAAATGGTACCGTACTTGGCGTATCGAAGTAAATTCGGACAAGAGTGCGGCGATCATGTTTACATGTAAACTGAAGATGCCCGCAAGTATGAAGATCGAAATCTTTAACGAAGAGATCCCATGGACCAACTCCGTCAAATACCTGGGGGTGAGCCTTGACAAACGTCTTACATGGGTGAAGAACGTCGATCGCTGCACTCAACAAGCGAGGGGACTGCGGGCAACCCTAGCCCCCCTGGTTGGCAGGGGCAGCAGGTTGGCGCCCGATCTCAAGTTGCGATTATTCAAGGGGATCATCCGACCAGTATTGTCATACGCGACCCCGGCGTGGGGTTTTGCATCCACGAAGCAGATGAAGCGGCTCCAGACTGTTCAAAATCTCTGCCTCCGCGGAATTTTCAACGCTCCCTGGTTCATCACTAACCGATTGCTCCACGCGGACGCCAAACTGGAAACGTTAGACGAATTCATCAGGAGGTTGACGGAAAACCTGTATGACCGTAGCCACGATAACGGCAACTCACTGGTGAACCAACTTGGGAAGTACGACGTCTTCGACTTCCACCGATTCAAGCGGCCGTCAAGCATCTTGGCTCCGGAGACGGCAAGTTAACCCGAAAACCCAATAACAAATACATTAAGTGAATACTCCAATGGCAAAGAAGACATCGTCACCAGGGCTTGATTGGTCAAGCCACCCGTGGTTACGTTAGCCAATGAGATGACCTGATTTGCTTGGGCGACCGTCGACTGGGTAGGCGGCAACGGCTAGCGGTTGGAACTGCAGCGGTACTATCATCCATCCAGATATTGTTCGAGCTGCACAACTCGAACAAATTATATTTTTATTTTCCACAGTAACCTCGGTCTTGTAATTCGGTTCGCCGATTACAAGATTATCAGTTACTGGTTCAGATCAGGCTCAATGCCGCTACGGGTCGCTAATCCCTTACAAAAAGCTCAAAGTGCGCGTAATCAGTATCAGCTGAAGGAGAATTAAGCGGGGCTTCGCACCGTAATCGCTCCACTTCGTGAAGCACGCTAGTAGTAGGAACTCATTTAAGCTGCCGGGACCGGGGGGTCTGGGAGGTATGGAATACCCCCCAGGTACACTTAATTTATTGCGAAAGAAAATTTTTCACATTTACGTCCCTCGGTATTAAGAAGAACGGTACTGGGATAGTTATGAAAAATGCCACCTGCTGCCCCTCTCTCCCGGATTACAAACGAAAACTGCAAAAAATTGATGGTTCTGAATAATGGCAGGTGTACCTGAGGGGTATTTCATACCCCCCAGACCCGCCGGTCATGTAATATCGATTATCATTGGGAACTTCTGAAGATCTTATGTAAAATACGCATAGTATGTCAGAATCACCTTTTCCATGGTAACGTAACGCAATACGTTACCCCCCCCCTCCCTGAATATGGAGATTATTTTTATCGATAGGTATAAAGTTTTCTTTTCAATTTAAATATATTTGAATAACTCTCGCGATCATATCGTGGTATTTTTACCGGTGACCCAGTCAGTTAAAGGGAAATGAAAAACAACGCGGGGGATAGAATCAACTTTCCTAAAATCCCCTGTCTTATCATTGGACCAAAATTGAAGATGAGAAAATTCCCTACAAAACAAGGTTTCAGGATTTACTTTAGATCTGAAGTAAATCCTGAAACCGTGTTTCGTTTTGTTCAAACCATCGATGGTGAAGTTTAAATGTACGAAATTTTTATTCAAAACCTTTTTCAATTGTTTTCTCTGGATTTTCTTTTTATTTCATAAATACTGTTGTTCATCCGTTTTATGGAGAATTTTGTACTCTTCAATTTTGATTTGATGATAATTTTCACTAAAAATGAAAGTAAGCGAGTTATAGAAGAAAAACTATTGTAGAGAATTAAAATTCCCGCTTGCGGAAAAGGCCGACGGGGAATTTTAGGCGATGTTGCAAATAAAATCGTGGTCAAATTTTCGAATTCAGTCAAATTTGAATATATACGCACCCCCCAAAAGATTCTTATCGGTTTGAAAATTTTAAACTGTTATTTATTGGGTTTTGTCAAGGTTTAGCGCCCCCATTGCGATGGCGCCTGAGGCAAAAGCCTCAGTTGCCTCACCCTTGCTACGGCTCTGGTGACATTATCATCAATATTACCTAAAACAAAGATACAGAACTTAGTAGGTATGAGGAAAATATCTGGGAACAGAAATTGTTTGGCGAAATAAAATCTAATGGAACCTTCGATGGCACCTGAATTGAAAAATATATTTTTAATTTCATCGCGAAATTCCACGTTTGAAAATTCCCTCTCCCTTCATCGTAACATAATTTATGAATGATTGGGACAGTTCACACCTAGCCACATATAGGGAACCTACAGTTTAACGTGGGACTCCTACTAACTATGAAAATACAGTTGACTCGCGATAATCCGACATTTGACAGTCCGACACGCTCGGTAGTCCGACGCCACGTCTGATTGCATCACAGACGCTGACTCGCACTTTTTGGAAGAGAGGCACCTTGTGTAATTTGCTGAGTGCTCCTTTAATGCTGATATTATGTTCATACATATTATATGTCATGCATATTATGCACATATTTGAATGCTGCTATAGTACTTTAATTGTTTGTATTATTCATTTTGTTTTATTCCACTCAAAGTCAAAATTCAGTTTTAAAAAATCAACCCGCGGTAATCCAACATTTTTGATAATCCGACACCCCCTCGGTCCCGTAACTGTCGGATTATCGCGAGTCAACTGTAGTGTAATACACTTAATTTTGGGGTTCACCCCGGGTTCGCTATTCCCTAAAAAGCACCAAAGGGGTCGTCCATAAATTACGTCACGCTCCTAAGGAGGGGGGGTTGCGACGTTGGTGACGATGGAGGGCGGGGGGGGGTTTCAAAAATTATGACGTCATAAAATATATAGATTAAATATTTGGGACGCGTGACCATATTCCATCATCGAATTTCATAATTTTTTGGTGACTTTCGGATAGTTCAATGTTTTTAAAAGACACTGGTACCAATTTTAGGGGAGGATAAACCAACTTTTGATAGAGAAAATCGACTTTGAAAATCGTTAATTTTACATGTATTCACCGACTAGCGGGTGGAATCTCACTCATTTTGTCGACGGTACGTGCAAGTTGAACTAGTCTTAGACTTAGCCGTTTGCGGACAGGCAGTTGCAGCCCGATTCGCCTGCATGTAACATCGATAATTTTTTGTTTTTAGGCGATTTTTTGGGGGTGAAACGTAATAGTTTACTGCCCCATACCGCGACTATACTTTTTAATGCTATTTTGAGGGTCTCTCGAATCCCGATTGCCTTAATCCCGGTGTTCTTGATCGGTGGCGCCTTCTCGTTTCTTTAGCCCTGCTGCGTAGCAGCTCAGAGCACGAAAAACCGCCCGGAGATGCGGAGCACCGGAGGGTAGGTTTTTTGATGCTCGCAGTTCTGGCCAGCCAACGTTTATTATGTTTATTTACCCCAAAATGAAAAATTTAATTTTTTCACTTTATCGGCAATACACGGGTTATTTTCCATTTTTTTGCGAATATTTATTACTAATATCTACTAATCACACCCCCACCTTCCCGAATTTCCAAAAATATTTCAAATCGGAGCCAAAAAATTTCACCCCATTTCAACGAACCGGCCGAACGATGTGACACACCGACCGGTGGGGGTCCAGGACTTTTCGGCGCAGCCGGTTCGGCGTAGCCGGTTCGGCACAGCCCTTTCGGCGTGCACCTGATTCGGCGTAGCCAGTTCGGCGTAATACCGTTTCGGCGCGAGGACGTTTCGGCGTGAGGACGATTCGGCGTGAGGACGGTTCGGCGTGAGGACGGTTCGGCGTGAGGACGATTCGGCGCAAGACCAATTAGACGCAA
Source organism: Podabrus alpinus (assembly GCA_932274525.1). Classification (NCBI taxonomy): domain Eukaryota; kingdom Metazoa; phylum Arthropoda; class Insecta; order Coleoptera; family Cantharidae; genus Podabrus; species Podabrus alpinus. The sequence continues at coordinate 76,303,764 of OW026454.1, read as the reverse complement.
GGACAATTCGGCGGGAAATGATTTTCCGATTCATTTTAAAATATAATTAAATTCTTGTAATGGAAAATTAATGCATTATTTCGCAGTTTTTAATCACAAATTAAACTTTAATTCACGTTTGTAAAACTACATACGATCATTAACTTGAATATGTAATGTTTTTAATATACATATTATGTAGTTGATGTATAGCAATTAAATTACTAAATTTTATACTACGAAATTTTCTCCTTTGATTATTTATCGTAGAATCATTTCTAGGTGGTAGATTTAAAAAATTCAAATTCTAAATACAGAGGTGGGCTAATACTTTTCGTATTAAGCTGTATTTATAGAACAAAAATGGTTTCATTTGTAAATCATGAGGTTCAATAATTTTTAGAAATATTTTAAAACATTTTTGTTGTATTATACTTTAAGATTTCTTTAAGGTGGCCGAAAAATTCGCTGTTTTTGTTCGGTGCAAATCTTAAAAACGAATAAATTTAATGATGAGCAAAAAGGTGTTCTTGGGAATGGGGGGGTAACCAAATAAAACACTGAATGCTTCCGCGACCGGTTTCGACTATGAACTAGTCTTCATCAGGCTGTTTATTTGAAATTAAAGTACAATTAGGATAACAGCAAGAACATGTAACATCCATTGAACATCCAACTTCTTAAGGTAGGAAAAATGTTACATGTTCTTGCTGTTATCCTAATTGTACTTTAATTTCAAATAAACAGCCTGATGAAGACTAGTTCATAGTCGAAACCGGTCGCGGAAGCATTCAGTGTTTTATTTGGTTACCCCCCCATTCCCAAGAACACCTTTTTGCTCATCTAAATTTGGGGTAAGAAAACTTTCCTAAATTTAATGATATTCTAAAAACACCATCGAAATGGCTTGAAATTACAATGTGGATGGTTTTCATAAAAAAATTTCGGAAAATTTATTTTTCAGTGTCATATTTTTTTTATTTATTTATTACTCATTAGTAGTCATCGGATTTTAGGCACTAAAAAACTACAAAATATGCTCTAAAATTTTGCAAATAAGCTATTCAAATTTACTAGCATAAATACAATAGTTGATAATGTAAATTTAATCAATTGTTATTGATTATTTTTGTCTTTTAATATTAAAAGACCTATACACAATTTTAAAAAATATCTTATAAATTAACAAATAAAGGTCAACTATAATACAAAAATTTATTACAAATTTATATTACTCTAATCTTGAGATCCTGAATAACCTTAACAAAATGAAAACTTACTTTGAAAACCAAGATCATGTAATTTAAAAATTAAATCTTTAATAATTTGAGACGCGTCTAGAGAATTTAAAATATTCTCATCTTCGGTCGAAAAGAGGCTGTAGGATAAAAAACCCGAAAATTAGCCAATGAAAACATTAACACATAACATTATTATACTTACACACAGACAGTGAAACTTACGAATACTACTAACAGAAATTCTAAAAATTACAAAAATATAATTTTTGTAATATTTCTATAGTCTCTCTCGACTGAAAATGAGGATATTTTAAATTCTTGAAAAGCGTCTCGAATTACTAAAAAGGTTAGCGCTGAATCGTCTTAGCGCTGAATCGTCTTAGCGCCGAATCGCTAAATGGGCTACGCCGAATCGTCCTCGCGCCGAATCGTCCTCACGCCGATCCGTCCTCACGCCGAACCGTCCTCACGCCGAATCGTCCTCACGCCGAAACGTGCTCGCGCCGAACTGGCTACGCCGAACCGGCGGCGCTGAACCGGCGGCGCCGAACCGGCTACGCCGAATCGGCGGCGCCGAAAAGTCCCATTCCCGACCGGTGGTGCATCAGCGACCCGTACTATTTCAACTCGCAGCATCTTTGTTATTTTCACACTTTTTTCGGATTTTTTTTATGATTACCTCCGCGACGACAAAAGTTATACATTCGCATCAAAACATTGCCAAAAAGGCCGTGATAAACACAAAATTTTGCTAAATTAAATGTTGGGGGCGTGTCAGTAATTCTTCAAGCCACGCGAAATTTAGGCCGGCAGCCTATCCCGGGCACCGCATAGGGTTTTTACTAAATTTTCGGTATTAATTCTTAAAAATACTCAAATATCCGCACCTTATTTTGTACCTTATCCCTTTTTGGACCTATGTACCGAAGGATTTTTAATTTTGGACATTCCTTGTCGCTTGGGCCGATGTCACCGGCCCCAAATATTTTATTGTAAGTATTTAAAAAAAAAAAATTTTTTGAGCTTTTAAAATTAAATTTTTTTTTAAATTAATTTATTGTAGTTGGTATTCTGTACGTGTATGTTTATGTATAATAAACATAAATAATAATTAATATGTTTAATAACTATACAGAAGCCAGTGGCGTAGCTAGGGGGGGCGGAGCGCCCCGGGTGACACCGGGCTCTTCATGGATGTTTTCTCTTGGGTGCTACCCCTAAAAAAAAGGTCATCAGCCGAGTTGGGGATGACACCCATGAAATCCTCCCCGGATTTCTTTTTATTATATAAATTTGAAAAATTGGGGGGGGGGTTCAAGAATATGTGACGTAATACTTGGAGGAAGTCTAGGTTTGTGTGACGATGGGGGGGGGTAAAAAATTGCGTGACGTAATTTATGGACGACCCCAAACGTCAATTTCAACCCAAATATTAGAGAGATGGAGGAGATCAAGCGGGATACTAGGCAGATTAAACCTCGGTAGTTTTGTATTGCCTTCCTAAGAAACACGACCAGAATAAAGTTTTCACTTCGCTCCAAATCTACCGAAATCTAAGTAAAATTACCTGAAATTGAATTTTTTCATGAAACTGAAAAAACGATTTTGATTAGCAATCTAACGAAAATAATGTAGCATCTACACCTTTTCCACCAGTAATTCAGAAATCGTCAACCGTTATTCAGATTTGTCAATTGATATTACAATTCACAATTTTCTGAATATCAGTTGACAAATTTAATCTGAATTGCAATTCACGATTTCTGAACAGCAGGTGATGTTTTCTGAATTACTGCTGGAAAAGGTGTAGTGATTTTTTTCAACTGTTGCTTATCGGTTATTGGTTCTTTATCACTTGATGTTGACAACTCTTCTTCCTCTCTTGCTGTGACAGGATGGTCTTCGTCACATCTCTCTTCTATTTTCTCTATCGACCATTTTGTAAGCATTCCTTTTGGGAGATTGGGCTCCTCTTGCTTTTCTCCTTTATCTATCTGCTGTTTTCGCGTCATTAATTTTTGATTGCCTGGTTTGCTTTTTTGCATTCCTAGATTTCTTCTCCACTTTTGTTTTCGTCCATTTCCTTTTCCGGTTTTTCACAGATCCCATTGTTTTTGTCTCCACTCTTGTTTAGCTGCAAGTCCTCAGCTTGCGCTATTTTAATTTCGCTCAATACCTCTTCGGATGCCATCTCTTTTGTCCGTTCTGTGGTTTGTTTCCTCGCCACTTGTTCGTCTCTCATCGTTGTTCTCGTTTGTGTTGCCAACGACTTTCTCAAGAGTTCTTCGACGGATATTCGTCGCTTGCATCATTTTATCTTCGGACCCAAGGGGTACCAGTGATATCTGAGTATTTTTCTCAACAAGGCTTTCGGCTATTTGGTCATCTCTTTATTTGGTCATCTCATCATCTGGAAAGCTATCTTAACGCTTTCGAGATCTGGCAGGATCGACAACCTATCCAGCTCCTCCTTGTTTTTCTCCAATCCATAGCACAATAATATTGACGCCAGCTTCCCGGGTTTAAAAAATCTTTTTAGACCGTTTTTTGTTCAAATTCTTTGCTACAAATAATTTTCCTTATCAAATTGTTTATTTCTAGTAAAAAATTTCCTGGGATGCTTATCATTTTCCACATTTCCTGCCAATTATTATTGTACTCTTTTTATTCTCATAAATGACAAATTAACAGAAAAAAGTAATATCTCTGGAATCAGCAATCACAAAAATCACAAATATATGCTTCTGGTCAGTCGGCCCCACTGCAAAGAGCGTGGACCCATCCTTCACAAATTGAGCACGGTACCACAATTCAACTTTCTTGCTTCCCTCGCCACAAATCAAGCAGTTCTCTTCGTCGTCATTATGAATATCATCAAGCTCATCATCATCGCACAACTCACTGGCCAAAATTTCTTCATCTGAGTCACTTTCCTCATATATCTTCCTTTTAAAAACCGTTTTTATTGTCTTGGAAGGTTTCACGATGGTCTTTCCTTTGTCGTTGCTGTTTGGCCTTGTCTTCTTCTGCTCACCTTTTATTTTCTCCTTCAAGTTTTTCTGTCTCGCCATTTTCTTAGCCTCCGATATTTCCAACTTTTCTCTATTTGGAGTGTCTGTCAGTATTTCCGATTTCTGTTTTTTCCGTTGATGACGAGTTTTAGCTACTCTTGTTTCGGTGTCGGAACAGGACTTAAGTCCTCAAATGAAACTTCAGCTCCCATCATCAATCCTGCAGATGAAGTCGAGGGAACAGGCTCATATGGTCGATTTGGCTTAGAGCTTGGTTCAGAATCATTATTGAGAGTGGTATTTTTTGGCGTTGAAGAGGAATTTGGATGTTCTTCTTGATTCTCTTCATCATCATATTCGACTGCAGGGGTGTGATGAACAGCCGGAAGGAAGTCCTCTTCTGTAAACTTATCAGGTTGATAAGGCCATATTCCCGCGGTACGGAATCCTGATTGCGCTTTTTCAATTGATGCAAACCGACTATAAGCTTTTTGGAACAGCTCTGCCAAATCATATGGAGTGATCCTTTTAGCATGAAGCAAATAAAGATCACATTGTTGATTGAATGATGCTTTTAATGGACCATAAAAAGTTAGGTCCAGAGGCTGCAGTCTGTGCGATGTGTGAGGAGGAATAGTTAGGAGCACAATTCCATCCTGTTTACAAAATTCATATATTGGCAGCGAAATATGACTGGAATGATTATCTAGTATGATCAATACTGGGTCATCTTTTGAAGGTTTCACAATTATTTTAAAATGCTCAAGTCACTTGACGAACAATTCCTCATTACTCCACCCCGACTTCGAACAGGCGTAGAGAGCGTTTGGGGGCCCATTTTTTCCAAAGTATTTGTCATCCTGGCTCTTGGAAAAATGAACATTGGAGGGATATAACATGTACCAGTTGCATTGAAGCAACAAATGACCGTAACGGTTTTCCCACGTTCCCCTGAAGTTTTTGCCCCGAATTGCTTAATGCCCTTAGGAGCGATACGTTTCATTGGCTTCTGAACGGTGGAAATTCCGCTCTCGTCCACATTGAAAATCTTGGAAGTGGAATTTTTCATAAATGTTTTTCAAATTGTTGAAAAACGTTGTCACTTGTTCTTGATTGAAAGCTAAGATTCGGTTTATACTTGTCGGTTCAGGTTTTCTCAAAGACAAAAGAGGATTTCTTTTTAAAAATCGGTAATACCAATCTTGGCCAGCCATTTTTGTTGTGTTGTTGAAATTATTGGAGATGTTATTTGCTTCTGCGAACGAGTAGGCCAATTTTCGAAGTTGGTTACGAGTAATGCCGTGAAAAAGTTTAGCCATCTTTATGGCATGATCAGCCAAAGCTCGTTCCTGGTCAGGAGAGAAAACAGAATGCTTTCCCAACTTGGGTCCAACCATTTCGAGCCCCTCGTCATTTGCTTTCTTCCATTTCCTAATGGTCTACTCAGGGATGCCGAATTCCCGCCCAGCTCTTCTTATTGACCCGCCATTTCTCACGAAAGCTAAAGCTCGGTCCATCGTTTCAGTCGTCCATGACGCTTTTTCGGTTTTCCGCTCATACTTTGGCATCTGTTTTTAGAAAAAGTTGTTTCGTAAACAATTTCGGCTAAACAAGTAACAAAATTCAATTTTCGGGCAATTGTGCGCATGTTCGGGTAATTGTGCGCATTGGACATGGGAATTAGACTACATGGATCGAGTTGTTTTGAAAATTTGTCAAAGAAAAAAAAACTATTTGGTAGTAAAACTAAGGCTGGAGATCGTAGTCGAAGGTCTAATATAATGTTCTATCGCAGGGGTGGGCAACCTTTTGTATAACATGGGCCAGAATAATATTTACGTTTCGTCCGCGGGCCTTAGTATAGTTAATTGACACATTTTTGTTACTTGTATTTTTTTCTGAAAATATGTTCCCTATAGACTCCTAAACCGTTTGACCGATCGGAACCAAAATTGGCACAGTTATTATGTAGATCTCTGCGCATGCTTTTGTATTGAAATAGTGCAAAAATTCGCAAAGGAAAGGAAAGTTAAAGGGAATTTTGCTTCGCGTATAAAATATTCAGGTATCAAAATTTAATTCGCGTTATTCTGAATTCGCGTACATCGAACTCGCGTACATGGAGGGTCTAGTGTACTTTTCAATTTATTTTTTACAATACTTTTTAATTTAATTTAAATAAGACGAATTATATCGAAAATTAAACTGTAGATCTCTCCTTTTTCCTTATGTTAGGTACTAACCTAATCCTTTTCTTGGGGATAATTACCTATCACCTGTCACCCCAAACCGCCCCAAAATTTTTTTATAGCAAAAGGAACCTTATTAGAGTGTCCTGTAAAAATTTCGCCCGAGAATGTATATACAAAATTTCGAGAAAAATCGATTTGAAAAGTACGGGAAATTTGCATCGATTACGCTGCCGACCGGGGTCTATGTGAATCAGTCGCCCGTGCTCTAAGCCACGCCCACCGAGGTTATAAATATAATCCAAGTTCGCACCGGCCGGACAGCACTTGTGAGTCGACTGCCGTGCGTTAAACATGTAGGTCTCTAAATAAACATAAAAAACTGGCTTGGCCAGAGTTATGAGCATCAAAAAACCTACCCTCCGATGCTCCGCATCTCCGGGCGGTTTTTCGTGCTCAGAGCCGCTACGCGGCGGAACTAAACATATGAGAAGGCGCCACCGATCAAGAACACCGGGATAAAGGCAACCGGGATCTGAAACCCCTAAAAATCGGCTAAAAACAAAAAATAATGGTTGACGCGCCCTAGAGTCTCGTTAATCCACATGAAAACTTCAAAATCGATTTACTCAAAATTTTGATAATACATTCTCAGAATTTTTTTGCAGGAGGGGCCTATATAAACCTTCATCTTTCCATTAGGAAGGTTGGGACCGGAAGTTTCGAGTAAAACTCGAGGACACCCGCTCCACTCGAAAGTGCATCACAGCGGGGGTCCCACAAGGGAGCATCCTCTCTCCCGGGCTCTTCTCCATCTTTATCCACGACCTTCCATGTGCAAACAGGGGGGGCGACGACAGGGTCGAGGTTGCGCTCTACGCGGACGACACGGCGGTATTCTCCAGTTCACGCAGTTCCACCCTTCTTATAAATAGAATCCAACAACATCTCGGAAAACTGGAAAAATGGTTCAGTACTTGGCGCATAGAGGTAAACCCTAGCAAGAGCACTGCAACCTTTTTTACCAGACGAAGAGAAACAACAATACCCACAAAACCAGCTCGACTTCCAACTTCCTGTCTCCGAATGTATGACATCGAGATCCCTTGGAGCGACACTTCCAAATATCTGGGGGTGAAGCTTGACAAGGGATTGCGATGGACCAATCATATAATGGAGGTAACAAATAAAGCCAGATCAGCTCTTTCACAACTCTATCCATTCATAAACAACAAAAGCAAGTGTTCTCTTAAGTCAAAAATTCACTTGTACAAAGCGTGCGTCAGACCCGTAATGACGTACGCGTGCGAAGCTTGGGGCTACGCGGCAGATCATCTCTTGAGTAGACTCCGCCGAACTCAAAGCGTCGCACTGAGACGAATATTGCAGGCACCAATACTAGTCTCAAACGCTAGAATACGGGAGGACACAGGCGTAGAATCAATCGATGATTTTATCCGTCACCTGACGGTTAACTTCTACGATCGCTTGGCCACCTCCGAAAACCCACTAGTCAACGGGCTTGGTAATTACCAACTCGACGACTATCTTCGGTATAAGAGGCCCAAGGCGATTCTTGCGCCGAAGCCACCCGAGCTTTAGCGTTGCCACGATTAAGCACTTCTCGGATCTCGCGACCCCAGGGGCTGCGATATGCGAGAAATGCTACTCCGCAGGCCATTCGGGGGGTTTTTAGCTCGCTAAGAACCTCTTTTCTGTGTTCCCTTTCAGGATGACTGCCTTACCAGCATCAAGGACGTAAATTGGCCTTGATGCGCGGTATACCAGTCTAGACCAGTGACCTTCAGTCATGGGTGGTTCTTCTTGTTCGGCACGCCCGTATCCGGGCATCGTGGCATCATTCATGATAAACAGTTGTTAACTGTATCTCTCCATCTTTCTCTGTCCATTGTGTTGTGTGCGCATTGCTGCACTGTTGAGCCAGTCATTTTCTTTATTTGGTCAACGTACCGAGAGGGAGACCGACCTCTTGGTCTCTTACCCTCTATCTTGCCCTGGACCACGAGTCTCTCGAGCGTTCCATCCCCGCGTCTCATAATGTGTCCGAAATATTTTAATATAGCTCTATTTATGGATGTGCTCAATCTTTCCTTGATGTTAAGTTCCTTCAGGATGGACACATTTGTACGCCTCTCCGTCCATGACACCCTCAGCATTCTACGCCAACAGAACTTCTCAAAAGCCTCTATTCGTCGTCTATCTGCCGCTTTGATTGTCCAGCTTTCCGAGGCGTACGTCATTATTGGGAAAATCAGAGATTGGATAATTCTCATTTTAGTGGACTTCGATATTCCTCGATCTTTCCATATTCTCGTCAGTTTTGCCACTCCTGTCTTTGCCAGCGTGATTCTGCGTCTGATTTCGCTTTCGCATTCTCCAGTTCTTGTGATGCGGACGCCCAGGTATACTATACCCTCCACAGTTTCAATCCCGCCTATTTCTCCGATATTCCGTTGATTCTCACTTGCCCTATCCACAATCATCACTTTACTCTTATTAGTATTTATTTTGAGGCCATATTCTTCGCTTGTCGCTTTAATTCTCTCCAGGAGCTCTGTCAGTTCTTCTTCTGACGCCGCTAGCAGTGTCGTGTCATCTGCATATCTTAAGTTAAATATTTTTCTTCCGCATATCGATATTCCTCCTTTCCATCCCTCTGTAGCGACGCGCATTATCCATTCTCCGTATATATTGAATAGAATCGGCGAGATAATGCACCCCTGTCTCACTCCTCTTCCTACTTTGAAAGTCTTTGATAGTTGGTCATTCACTCTGACTTGTGCCTCGTTAGAAGCGTATAGTTTGCTGATGAGGGAGGTAAGGTGTGGGGGGACGCCAAGTATTGTATTAATGTACCAAAGTTTGTCCCACTCCACGCAGTCGAAAGCCTTCTGATAGTCTAGGAAGCAGAAGTATCCCTTAGTGTTGAATTCTCTGAGTTTCTCGACAATTTGTCTAACGTTTAGAACCTGTTCTCTTGTGCCTCTGCCTGGCATAAATCCGGCCTGTTCGTTCGGTATTTGTGGATGTATGTAAGAGGCTTTCAGTCTCTCGTTGATGATCCACAGTAACACCTTACTGGCATGCGAGATAAGGGCGATTGTTCTATAGTTGCTACATTTATTTTTCGCTCCTTTCTTGTGGATTGGCACGAATATAGACTTTACCCAATCGTCAGGCCATCTTCCCGAATGCCACACTTTGTTACATATACAGTGCAGGATATCAATACCCTGTTGTCCGGCTGCCTTAATCATTTCTGCCACGATTTCGTCATATCCTGACGCTTTATTTCTTTTAAGTGCCATTGTGGCCGCAGCGATTTTGGATTTGAGAATGTCTGGTTCATGTTCCGCGTTTTCCATATTTTCGATGTTTGTCTGTGCGTCCGCTTTTCCCTTCATTAGATTTTCGCAGTATTGTTTCCATCGTTCGAGAACTCCCTCGAAGTTGGTTATTGCTATACCTTTTTCGTCTTGTATGGTATTTGTCTTTGGTTTGAATTCTCGAGCAATCGTGCGTATTTTTCGGAACATATCTCCAGTCTCATTTCTGCTCGACTGGGCCTCTACTTCCTTGCACATGCCACTGAGATACAGTTCTTTATCTTTTCGAGATTCTTTTTTTATAGTTTTGCAGTATTCGGTGTAAGCCTTGCAGTTATTTCTTGTCATGCCTAGAGACTTTAATTTCTTCCTTTCTTCAATGATCTTCCATGTCCTATCTGATATCCATGGCTTTCTGTTGTTGTTGTTATTGTTGCTATTGCCCTTTCTTGTATTGTCCTCATTTGACTTTTTTGCGGCGTCATTTAATTTTTCTTTCATTATCTCCCATAGATCATTTGCATTGAGAGCGTTCTTGCGTTCATCGGGCATGCTTCCCAGGGTCTCCTGTGCTTCGATTTTATACCTTTCGTTTTTGTATAGATGCCATCGGTTTCTTTGTATGTCCTTCTTAGGTGTGCATTTAAGTTTGAGGCGAAACTCGGCAGCCAGCAGTTGGTGGTCGGTCCCGCAGTCGGCTCCTGGGTAGGTTTTCACGTCTTTCAGGGAGCTTCTCCATCTCTGTCTGATCAGGATGTAGTCAATCTGATTTCGATATCTTTCTCCAGGCGACCTCCATGTATATAAATGTCGGGGGTGGTGTTTGAACATAGTGTTTGCAACGATAAATCTGTTGTCTGCGCAGAAGTTGATCAGTCTTTCTCCCCGGTCGTTACGGTTTCCCAGACCGAATTCTCCCACAGGCTGTCCGTGATTTCCCCCCACTCGGGTCTCTTTGCCCACCTTGGCATTAAAGTCTCCTACTATCATGATTATCTCTCTTTCTGGTATTGCTTTCATTGTATCTTCAAGCACAGAGTAAAAGTCTTCTATTTCTTCATCTTCAGCGATGGCGGTAGGGGCATATATTTGTATCAGGTTAAGCGGGAATGGTGTCGCATTTAGCTTAATGGTAGCTATTCGAGCGTTAACGGCTTGGTATCCTAGCACGCACTTGGCGATTTTTTTGTTTACAAGGAAGGCTGTCCCTTCTCTTTTTATAGATTCGTGTCCGGAGAAATATATCATATTGTCGCTGCTTGCCTTAAAGTGGCCGCTGTCTGTCCAGTGTGTTTCAGATATCCCCACTATGTCAAATTTCTCCAATTCTCGCTCCAGTATTTGAAGCTTTCCGGTGGTATTAAGGCCTCTGACGTTCCACGTTCCCACTTTTATAATCTTTCTCAGATTCAGCTGTCGTAGTTGGTTTTGTTGTTGTTGTTACATGGGTGGTTACACACCTCAATTGGGTGCAACCACGGGGGGTATTTTGTTCATCGACTCGCCCTTGCGGGCGGTCGAGATGGGATGAAAGGTGGGTGTATGCGGGAGACCTTGTTCTCCGGCGGCTTTCACGGTGCCAACACGCAGGCTCCAAGGGGGGGGCAACCCCCCCTAGAAAGCGGTCAGGCCAGGTACGACACGACGGAGGTAGGATTCCCGAAATCGGAGCGACTGACACTCCTCCGAAACGGAAAATCCGGCCGAAGGGATCTCGACTTAGCCACTCATAAGCGAAAACTTGCCACTCTTCCTAAATTTTTAATTCGTTTGAATACCCAGTCAAATAGGGTGCAAAAACAAACGACGTCAAATCAGCACTACCAGCTATACGGACAGCGACTGCGTATGTGAGTCCAATAATAATAATTCTGCCATTTCCGTCGAGCATCGAAGGGGGGGAAACCCAACTTCGACCTTCGGCGGATCTCGCCCAACCCAACCCTGTATTCACAAACCAATAAGGTGCGTGGCGCACCAGTCATTATGAAGGCTGTAACAGTTTTTAACTAGGCACATCGAAATACAATTCAGATTACGGATTACGGATTAGGAAGGTTACAAGTTAGTTCGTAATGACAGGTGTTACTACATCCTCACCCTTTTCTTTAAAATTTTTGTTTTTGAAAATATTTATTTATTATTTCTTCTAAAGATCTCGCGGGCCGAATTAGAACTTTACGCGGACCAGAGTTGGCCCGCGGGCCGGAGGTTGCCCACCGTTGTTCTATCGGATAGGTGACTCAAAATCATGCATATTGTGATACTTACGGCTTATATCCGAAGACCAGAGAATAACATGGATAACTGTAAAAACCGTTTTTTACCATTTTGAAGTCTGTAAGTGCGGGATCTTGAAGTTCTGTCACACTGAACATCAGCTATTGGTTCAGAGATGGCGCCACGTGTATTAAATTGAGCATCCATCTACTAATATCCCTCTGGGGGTGGTGCGCACAATTAGACGCCGCGCACAGTTAGCGGACTTCCCCTAATTCAGATTTGTCAACTGATATTCAGAAATCGTGAATTGCAATTGACAAATATGAATAACCGTTAACGATTTCTGAATATTAATTGTCAAATCTGAATAACGGTTGACGATTTCTCAATTGACAAATCTGAATAACGGTTGACTATTTCTGAATTACTGGTGGAAAAGGTGTAGGTAGACTAAATTACTATCCGTGTCTGTACGACCCCTAATAGAAATAAATAAAAAATGAAAAACGCCGCAACCAAATGGTTTTTTTTAATTCGCGAAGCCAAGCGGTATAAAATGAAAACTTTCATTTGCCGATGATTTCAGGTCCATTTCCCCAGCCCCGCCCATCGCGAATTTTGAATCAATTTTGGTGTCAATCGTTTGTGTGTCGTTTGTGTTCGTTTGTGTTTTCATTATTTTCGTTTGTGTTAGCACCGTTCGCGTAATATCTTCAAATTTACGTGAGCGGGGCTGGGGAAACGACAGCCCCGCCCATCGCGAATTTCGGGTCGAATTTGGTGTCAATCGTTTGTGTTTCGTTTGTGTTCGTTTGTGTGCTCATTATTTTCGTTTGTGTTACCACCGTTCGCGAAATATCTTCAATTTAAGTGGGCGGGGCTGGGGAAATGCCAGCCCCGCCCATCGCGAATTTCGGGTCGAATTTGGTGTCAATCGTTTGTGTTTCGTTTGTGTTAGTTTGTGTGCTCATTATTTTCGTTTGTGTTAGCACCGTTCACGAAATATATTCAAAAACATAACCTAGGTTTATTTCCCCGGCCCCGCCCATTTTGAATTTTTGCTCGAATTTGGTGTCAATCGTTTAGTCATCGTTTGTGTACGTTTGTGTTTCTATTCCCGTCGTCTCAATATCGATTTTCAACTAGCTGGGAGAAAATGAATTTTTGTCAAGCTCCGAGCAACAACCGCCACATTTCGAAATTATAGCAATTACGTTATTTAAGAAAATTGGTGTTATCTTAGTTGTAAATTTATCAATATGGATAGGTTTCAACTTAAAACAATAAAAACCATGTTTTGATGTAAGGAAAAACAAGTACATCATAGATAATAGTATTTAAAAAATGGTATAGAAATGGATCAGGACCGTCCTTAAAAATATTAGCCATCATGTCAAGTACGTAATATCTCGCCATCTTTATACGATACTTTTTGATAACATTGCATTATTCATAATAAAAATGAATTTTTGTTGTACAAACAGAAATAATATAGTATTAATAAATTAATAGTTAATTAGCAAATAAATAATTATTACAATGTATATACACTACAGCTCAAAAAGATAAGTACACTTATAATTTTTAAGAGTTTTCAAAATTTTAAACATTAAACTCTTCATAAATCAAATATTTGAAATGAAATCAAGTAGATAATATAATTTATTTACAACAAATTTAACAAAAAAAACTGAAAAAATGTTATTATGTTGGCTAAATTCTGGTTTCTTACAAAAATCCACTTTTTGCGCTTATAACAGCTCGGCACAAACGAGGCATTCTTTGGGTGAGTTTATGCAAAGTTGCAAATTGAATTGCATTCCAAGCATTTTGCAAGACTTGCCATAAATGGGTTTGTGATTTTGGGCACTTTAGTTGAACGTTTCGATCCAGTTCCTCTCACAATAGCTCTATAGAATTCAAATCCGGGAACGTATGGCCAATCCATATAATTTAGCACTCTTCGTTTTTCATTTTCTCTCAAATAGTCTCTGGACAACTTCGATGATTGCTTGGGATCATTTTCTTCTTGAAAATTAAAACCTCTCCCAATTAAACGTCGACCTGATGGCAGCACATTGTTTTCCAATATTGGTTTATAACCTTCTTTTTTCAAAATTCCTTCTATTTTAATAATATCTCCGAATCAATTGTTGCCAAAAACTTAAAAAACGTAAAGATAAATTAATTGCAAGGCATAGCATTCGAAATTGGAGAATGACGGCTCCTCAACTTACTGCTGAAATCAACGAAACTCGTACAAATAATGTCAGTTTGTCGACGGTAAAAAGAAGGTTGCAAACAGCTGACCAATTGAAGAATTGCTATGCGGAAACATTTGTTAAGACCTCAAAACATAGTGAAGAGACTAGCTTGTGCTAAAAAACATTAAATATAGTCAATTAGTCAATGGAAAAAAGTTGTTTGGTCGGATGGGTCGAAGTTTTAAATCTTCGGTCCTCATCGACGAGTTTTTGTGAGAAAGCGCAAGGGAGAATGGGCTATGGTTGAATGTATTGTCCCAACGGTGAAACACGGCGAAGGGTCCGTTATGATTTGGGGATGTTTTGGCAAGAATTCTGTCGGAGATATTATTAAAATAGAAGGAATTTTGAAAAAAGGAGGTTATAAACAAATATTGGAAAACAATGTGCTGCCATCAGGTCGACGTTTAATTGGGAGAGGTTTTATTTTTCAAGAAGAAAATGATCCCAAGCACTCATCGAAGTTGTCCAGAGACTATTTGATAGAAACTGAAAAACGGAGAGTGCTAAATTATATGGATAGGCCACCCGTTCCCGGATTTGAATTCTATAGAGCTATTTTGTGGGAGGAACTGGATCGGAAGGTTCGACTAAAGGGCCCAAATTCACAAACCCATTTATGGCAAGTCGTGCAAGATGCTTGGAATGCAATTCAATCTGAAAGTTTGCATAAACTCACCCAAAGAATGCTTCATTTGTGCCGAGCTGTTATAAAAGCAAAATGTGGATTTTTGTAAGAAACCAGAATTTAGCCAACACAATAACATTTTGTCAGTTTTTTGTTGTTAAACTTGATGCAAATAAATTAGATTACTTGATTTCTTTCCAAAAAATCGATTTAAAAAGTGTTTAATGTTTAAAATTTTGAAAACTGTTAAATAATATAAGTGTACTTATCTTTTTGAGCTGTACTGTATATAAGATATTCACAGTTCACAACGGTAGAAGAACGAATGCTCCTGTTTCGTTCCGTTTGTAGATCGTCAAATTTTTCCCAAAAATTTAGATGAGCTCTCCAACAATAAGCTACATAATGTCCTATTGCTGACGGGGATTTGCTTTTCGGTGGAAGAAAACTAATAATTCCTTTCAACTTAAAATGTTTTTCTAAAATATTTAAAGACAAGGGAACATTTGAAAGCGGTATTGAAAATTGGGAATCGTACGGTGCCGAATTGTTTACAGGTTCTATGAATAAATGAGGACCAATCGTAAAACTTCTAGGAATAGAAGAAACACCACAAGAGCCGCATTTTACTGGATCTTCAAAATAATTATATTCATGATTTGTTGCAATAATTCAAAATTTTCTATACCTAAATTGGCTACTACAGTTTCTCCAGGTCGCTTATTTTCCCAATCGCAAGATGTACATTTTTTAATTTCTGTAAAACAAGGATACTTCATAAATAACTTTTTGAGTAAATAATTCGCAGTACAGTTAGAATCGATAGTTATACCTTCTCCAAGTAACTGTGATCGTTTTTTTTCGAATATTTCCAAAAGAATTTCCGCCCTTTTTCGATAACATTGTGTTGTAATTCCATCTCGTATCGCGTTCTGGATCAATTAGAAATACAGATATTCTTCAGAATTAATATTTATAAAATTGGAGTATAGGTCACTGTCGGCACAACTCGAAAATAAAATTTATGTTATCGTATCAAAAGTGCAAGTATTTGTGAAAGTATAATTTCGATTTTTGATAGTTACACCTTTGAGACCTAAAGAAGTACAATTTTTTAATAAACCAATGACGGAACTCTTACTTCGACTACTGTCGTTGTATAATGATATTGTTGGGTCAGCGTCTAAATAGTTTGGTTTTCTTTTCTTTTCCTTACGGTTGACAACTTCTCCACCCCAGTTCTCTTCAGAAGTTTCAGGTATTCCATCATTATTTTTCTCCATTTACTATATAAATAATAATAATCAAACTTTATTCCATTCGGAACTTTACTTCTCTGTAATGTACGGTCCATTTCTTTGGTGGTTCAATCCTCTTCTTTCTCTTTTATTTACAACTTAACTTCACCAATCTCATCAAGTCACTGCTGTGGTTATAGTAAAATAAATAAAAATGGTTTTTATTGTTTTAAGTTGAAACCTATCCATATTGATAAATTTACAACTAAGATAACACCAATTTTCTTAAATAACGTAATTGCTATAATTTCGAAATGTGGCGGTTGTTGCTCGGAGCTTGACAAAAATTCATTTTCTCCCAGCTAGTTGAAAATCGATATTGAGACGACGGGAATAGAAACACAAACGTACACAAACGATGACTAAACGATTGACACCAAATTCGAGCAAAAATTCAAAATGGGCGGGGCCGGGGAAATAAACCTATAGTCCATCTGGTTTTGGATTGCAGTAGAGGTCGCCTTGAACGGCAAGTCAGATTTACACTGGGAAACGTCAAATAATTAAAGTGTATGAGTGACAAAAACCAAATGTCACTTATTTGATACTTAAAATAATCGAGTTAAAAGTATTTTTTTATCAAATAGCAATTTATCTTGTACAAATTATTTAAATTTGCCAGAAACTTTTAGAAAAAAATATTCGTGAGTCATCAATCGCAAATAAAATTTTGGCAGTGTAAACCTGTAAAAATTTTAATCAATCGCATTCCGAGTTCACAATTTTAGTACAATCTAGTTCTGCATTCTTAAAACGGATGGACTATAGGTTATGTTTTTGAATATATTTCGCGAACGGTGCTAACACAAACGAAAATAATGAGCACACAAACGAACACAAACGAAACACAAACGATTGACACCAAATTCGACCCGAAATTCGCGATGGGCGGGGCTGCCGTTTCCCCAGCCCCGCCCACGTTAATTTGAAGATATTTCGCAAACGGTGCTAACACAAACGAAAATAATGAAAACACAAACGAACACAAACGACACACAAACGATTGACACCAAAATTGATTCAAAATTCGCGATGGGCGGGGCTGGGGAAATGGACCTGATGATTTCACTCTTTAAGTCTTAAAAATTAAACAAAATTAAAAAATAATTTCGGAGGGCTAATTTTTCTTTTACAAATTATTTTCCTTGACAAATAGTAAAAGTACAAAATTGAGGGCCGCTTCAAAAGTTGAACAATAGTACGCCCCTGTTTGAATCCGCCACTGAAGGTGAAATCAAGAAATTTGTTTTTAAATATTTTAATTATTATTTGATTAACTTGCATTAAAAACAGAATAAATTTAATTCGTGCGTTGTTTATATTTACAGTTTTGTAATACGGTTCATGAACAGTTAAAAAAAAATGACGATATCGACACGTGCGCCATCTGTGTATCGACGGTTTTATTTATAGTGTTTTTTAAATGTAAATTTTGGTGGAGTGTAGAATGAATGTGTAGGCTCGGCTAAAAACCATAAAAATCCGAGCCATCTCCTAGTTATAAGTGTGTAGAAGTGTTTAAAAATACTAAATAATAATCGTACAAATGGCCGAGGTTGATAAGTTAAACATTGACAGTATTATTGCACGTCTGTTGGAAGGTAAATATGAATACAAATTGAAGGTCAACTTGGGATGTTTTCAATTCAATGGCGTCTGTCGGATACGCCTTGTACACTAATCACAATACACTTGACAATTTTATTCGACCGTTTCGATTGCAAACTTCTTCCATCTTACAATTTCTTTTATCAAAATGCCACGTTTTCTTTTCACCGTTTTGCGTTTTACGCATCGGTCACAACCTATTTACATAAATTGACCAAAAAAAATATTTCACCGCCTGTTTTACCTACCACTAACATTTTCTTTTTGTAGTTCGTGGTGCTAGACCTGGCAAAAACGTTCAACTTACGGAAAACGAAATACGTGGCTTGTGTTTACGATCCAGGGAAATCTTTTTGTCGCAACCCATCTTGCTCGAGTTGGAAGCGCCCCTTAAAATATGTGGTGAGTAATCGCGCGTGATAGTAATTTACTATCTACTAACTACCTTTTTATAGGCGATATTCACGGACAGTACTACGACTTGTTACGTTTGTTTGAGTATGGCGGTTTTCCCCCCGAATCAAATTACTTATTTTTGGGCGATTATGTCGATCGTGGAAAACAATCATTGGAAACTATTTGTTTATTATTAGCGTACAAAATTAAATACCCAGAAAATTTTTTCTTACTTCGAGGCAATCATGAATGCGCCTCCATTAATCGTATTTACGGATTTTATGACGAATGTAAAAGGAGGTGAGAATATCGTCGTCGGAACGTTTTTCCGGTGGATTTTAACTGCTTGCTTTTTTGATTTTAGATATAACATAAAATTATGGAAGACATTTACTGATTGTTTCAACTGTTTACCAGTTGCAGCCATTGTCGATGAAAAGATCTTCTGTTGCCACGGAGGTGAGTACATTATTTTACGGTTATTTCATCTCAGGGTTGCCAGTTGTTCATTTTTTAAGTTTTACTGTTTGGTAATAACAAAATTGACTGTAATCGTAATACCTGTGTTGCTACAGTAACGAACACACCTAACCTATTGTTGTGTAGGTTTAGTCCAGTCAAATTACGAAATCTTCAAACATAAAATTATGTAGTTTGGCGATTGTTAAGGATCGATAGGGGGGTGCATTCTGAGCATACATTTCAATTTGAGGGGTTCTCCGAAGGTCAGCTGTACCTCATTTCGCTAAAAACGCGTTTAATTCGATATCTCAAGAACGGTTAGTGTTAGGCAAAAAATTGTAGAGACCTTTTCTCTTCTAAATTTAATTTACTAACTTTTTTATCTAAAACTTTTTTCTCTACTACCAAAACCTTCGGAGTTATACCTTACTTTACCGAGCGAAATCCGCGCCATTGTCACAATATCATCGACATCAGTGGGTATTCAGTATTTGAAAGAAATATTAAAATATTCCATGATCATTTATTAGCCAACTTACCTGTATAAAAAGGTGAATCGATTAAACCATTTAAATATTGTACTTCATTTAAATATTAAATATTGTAATCATTTGAATATCATTTAAATATTGTACTTCTTCAATTTGGGTATTTTTTATTGCATTCAATGGGATAATAATGTGAATAAGGATTAGAAAAAGAAGCAAATGAACAATTAAAACTGTTCCACACATTTATTGATAAAAAATAGAATGTAAAATTCGGAAAATTTTTGCCTTTCGGAAGTAATAAGTTGAAAAATATTGATGTTAAAAAAAAAAGTTTCAGATAAAAAAGTTATTAAATTTAATTTAGAAGAGAAAAGGTCTCTACAATTTTTTGCCTAACACTAACCGTTCTCGAGATATCGAATTAAACGCGTTTTTAGCGAAATGAGGTACAGCTGACCTTCGGAGAACCCCTCAAATTGGAATTTATGTTCAGAATCCACCCCCCTATCGATCCCTAATAATCTCCAAACTACATAATTTTATGTTTGATAAACCCATTTTGAGCCGTAATTTGACTGGACTAGTTGTTCATTTTTTAAGTTTTACTGTTTGGTAATGAGTAAAATTATTTAAGAAAAGCCGGGTCTGTGATCGACCCCCTTCGATTTGGCTGATTTTTTGTGGGCAAATTACCCATCCGTGGAGTAGTCAAAAGCCAGAATATTACGTCCCAAAAAAATTTATTGGCTGAGCTATAGCTATTCTAAGTTTCTTTTCACAATTTTTACTTGAATTTGGGTATTTTTGATTACGCAGCGGGTTTTCGCACTACGTGGCTGAAAATGGGTTTCCTTATGTAAAATTGACCGAGGAACAAGACTATGGCCACAGATTTGACCTACGACCAATACCTACAGAAATATTGACCAAAAACACTCTAAATTTACCAAAAAAGTCCCAAATCTTGGGCAAACTGTGAAAAAAAAAAAATTTCACTATATTAGACCGCCATCTTGTAGAAAATGGACCAACGAATCCAATGAGCACACTCCCAGATTTTTAGGACGAACCGTTCAGGAGATACGCGGCGTCAAAGTTAGACGTTTTCGTTTTTACTTCCCTATAAGGAAGTATTGTAATCATGAAAAAATTCGATGTCGATATTTTAACGGAAATATCCGTTTTGAGCATTTCTGAATCCGTTTTGACTACTTTTGCAATGATGTCTATATGTATGTATGTATGGATGTATGTAACGCAAGATGTCTGTAAGTTCTGTATCTCTGGAAGGAATTGTTATATAGTAACAAAATTTCATATTTAACACTTTAATCGGTATACAAAGGCACCATTTGATTTTGGAGGAAATCCTTAAACCGGAAGTAGCACTTCACTTGAAGGACGAAATGGTTTTTTCTTAAATATCTCAGGAACGAATTGTTATCTAGTAACCAAATTTCATATTTAACACTTGAATCAGTATACTAAAGCACCATGTTAATTTGGAGGAAATCCCTAAACCGGAAGTAGCACTTTACTTGAAGGACGAAATGGCTTTTCTTCAATATCTCAGGAACAAATTGTTATATAGTAACCAAATTTCATATTTAACACTTTAATCGGTATACGAAAGCACCATTTGATTTTGGAGCAAATCCCTAAACCGGAAGTAGCACTTTATTTCTATAAAAAATTGACATTTTCTACCTTGTGGGACAATGTTCGACCTGCAGGACTATTTTGCGACTCCTGACTCTCCAAATGGTGCATTGATAGGTTATTTTTATCGAAAGAGAGTTATGAGGTGCCAATGGATGGCAAGGAACATCGCAAAATAGTCATGTAGGTCGAACATTGTCCCACAAGGTAGAAAATGTCAATTTTTTATAGAAAAAACGAAAACGTCTAACTTTGACGCCGCGTATCTCCTGAACGGTTCGTCCTAAAAATCTGGGAGTGTGCTCATTGGATTTGTTGGTTCATTTTCTACAAGATGGCGGTCTAATATAGTGAAATTATTTTTTTTTCACAGTTTGCCCAAGATTTGGGACTTTTTTGGTAAATTTCGAGTGTTTTTGGTCAATATTTCTGTAGGTATTGGTCGTAGGTCAAATCTGTGGCCATAGTCTTGTTCCTCGGTCAATTTTACATAAGGAAAGCCATTTTCAGCCACGTAGTGCGAAAACCAGCTGCGTAATCGAAAATACCCAAATTCAAGTAAAAATTGTGAAAAAAAAACTTAGAATAGCTATAGCTCAGCCAATAAATTTTTTTGGGACGTAATATTCTGGCTTTTGACTACTCCCCGGATGGGTAATGTGCCCACAAAAAATCAGCCAAATCGAAGGGGGTCGATCACAGACCCGGCTTTTCTTAAATAATTTTACTGAATAACAAAATTGACTGTAATCGTAATACCTGTGTTGCTACAGTAACGAACACACCTAACCTATTGTTGTGTAGGTTTAATAATTGTACTGCGATGATATTAAGATTTTTACGATGAATTTCTGGATATATTTGGAACTTAGTAAAATAAACCCTGTACAATCACAGTTATTCTCTTAAATGTTAATGGCAATCAGCAAATCTAAATTTTGGAAGGTTTTTGGTTTGAACCATAACCTCGACTGCCTAGGTAAAGAATTTGGAATCGTGAAATAATTGTTTTGGCATCTTGGCATAATAAATTTGACCTTGTCGAGGGTTGCATTTAGGTGTATAGTCCGAGGGCATGATGCAATCCATGACAATCTTAATGATACAAATATGAGTCATACATTATTGGATTTTCCTTAAATCTTAAGGATACAAATAATATGAGTCTACATTATTGGATTTTCCTTAAAAAGTAAATTATGAATTGTGGTGGCTGAGCGTCGCTAAGCCCTTTTGACTGCTGCACAAAAAATTTCAATGAACTACATACTATTTAATTAATAGCTAATTTAATTCTTAGTGTTTTTTGAGTGAAATTATAAATTACTAGCTGGCACAGTCGGCCTACCGGCCGCCTTTAGCCATCTAGACCGTGTCTGATGTGGTTGTTCGGCCTTCGGCCTCACTCAAGGGTATCGCAGACATACGTGTAGACCGTGGTTGTTCGGCCTTCGGCCTCACTCCAAGGTACTAAAGTAGCCTATGTTTTTCGTAGCGTTGTAAATAACTTCTATACCAAATTTGGTTAAGATTGGTCAAATAGAAACGTAAAGCACGTGCACGCGTATTTGCATTGTCGATCGGTTGACAGCTTGACAGCATTCATTAAAGTTTTTTAAGTTGATTTTGAGTAGCCTGCCTTCCTTTAAGGAATCTCGATAATCCATTCATGCGCGTCCCTATGGGACGCGCATGAATGGATTATCGAGATTCCTTAAAGGAAGGCAGGCTACTCAAAATCAACTTTCCTTTCCTTTGCGAATTTTTGCATTATTTCAATACAAAAACATGCGTAGGGACCTACATAATAACTGTGCCAAATTTGGTTCCGATCGGTCAAACGGTTTAGGAGTCTATAGGGAACATACATACTGTTATGTCCACCTTGAACTTCACGATCTGTGATCGCTACTCACAGATTTCGGACACGACTTACTCTTTATCTCAGGCGGCAGGTTCTTTGGACTTTTACGATGGAATTAGTTTAATCACACAGTCAAAGAAAATACGCAAATCTAATCTTTATAAACATATAATGAATAAATAACACAAAATTAACATAAACAAGTAACAACAACAATACAACACTCGACAAAATTTTACAATAATCAAAATCAATAATCAAAACGCGAACTTCAGCGTGCACTTACGTTTTTGATTTTTCTGTCCGGGTCACTTAATTTAACCTTTGGTATTTAATTTGGATCCACCTTTTGTGCTCCAATACTTTAAATGTGATTTCCAATTTCATCTGCATCATTAAATAATCATACTGGAATTATACAACATCATATCCACTTTAATTGTTCCTTTTCAATCGGTATTAAACAATTTTTCCAATTCCAATTCCTCAACTCAACTCCACAAATAACTCAATTACTCAGTGGGGAACCTCCTCCCACTCTTGGATCTTTTAACTATTCCTTTTAAGGAGACGAACTCTAACGCTTCCTCCCTCTGGGACACCGGTATTCAATTTTCTCTTTATATGCGACTAATCAGTCGCTTCTTTCAATGGAACTATCTTTATGCGACCACTCTTGTCGCTTTATTTTATTCAACCCCTGTTTATATCTCCCTGGCAACCAATCTTCCTTTTTTTATTCCTATTTGATTTTTATCTCACATCTTCCAGTGTTTTGTGTTGCCTATCCAATTTATCACCAGGCGTTTGATTTTTCTTTAATCACAAAAACTTAATCAAACATTTAAAACATCTTTTTATAAATTATCTTTTACAAACTTTTCTCATGCCATATTTTCTCTGACTGCACGACAAACAATTTAATACCGCAACAGCCAAATATTGATGGACACAACAATACATACACACATACATCCATTTTTATATAGATAGATGAAAGGGAGTGAGAATTTTAAAATCTCTGTAATGTCCTAATTTTTGAACAGTTTTTAATAATACGGATATACTATTTGGAGGTTAAATTTAATTCTAAACAACTTCACTTCTTTTTTTTTTATCAAGTGCGTAGTTTCTTTGGAAAACGATAAAAGGTCGCGTTATTAACCCTTTCACCAGTTTACCTACAAATTTGTGAGTAAAAAATGAAGAAAATATTTTCAAAAACCCACAAATTTGTGGGTAAAAAATGAAGAAAATATTTTGAGAACCCCACAAATTTGTGGGTAAAAAATGAAGAAAGAAATGCAAAAAATTTGTCAATCACAATCACATAAATTTTTATATATTATAAGATATAATTTTCTTGAAAGAATATCACAATGGTCCTCGTAATTAAAGATTTATCAATTTATTTTCCCTTTTAAAAATTCTTAAATAATGATTATCTTTTTTATTATTAAAATTTCGAAATCATAAATTTATTTTTCTTGATTCTAAATAAATCCATAAACTTACCAAAATTTAAGAATAAAATAACTCCTTGACCCAACATTTTGAATGCCTTTAAGCATAAATATTTTGGACCCCCAAATTTTGGTAAAATCGGTGAAAGGATTAATAATACAGATATATTTAGAAGTTAAATTCAATATTCTAAACAACTTCACTTCTATTTTTTTTTATCAATTTCGTAGTTTCTTTGGAAAACGATAAAAGATCGCGCTATTAAAATTAAAATTGCAATACAAAATTTCCATATTTTTTTAAAAGAATCACTTTTAGATCGAAATTTTATTTAAAAAAATATTTTTCTTGGACTGTATTATTTGATAATGAAATTCTGTATCTTTTCTTTGGACTAGGATTTCTCCTGTTTGTTTTGCCTTACCCAACTAACGAAGAAATCCCGTTGTCCCGATAGTTTCTTGCCCTTCATCAGTCCATCTTTACAAATTCTTGCCAGTCTTCCGCTATTTATTTGTTCTACATGGCTTTTCATCATTCACATCTGTCGCTTATAATTTCTACTCCTAAAAAGCCAATGTGGCTTTTGTTAAGTCCACAAAACAAAATATAGCGGCTTAACTATAATTAAGAATTTTCCCTTTGAGGACAATAATTATTTCAATAATAAAAAGACGATACTTTCCTTAAAAATAATTAATTTAAATGCGTATCGTTTTCGACTATAAATTTAGTCTTCTTCAGCGCATTCCTACAACAAAACAAAAAGTTATAAAATCTCCTTTTGCTGTTATTAATCTTATACAGCGGCATTGATTTTATATACTTATAGATGTGGCACGGAAATGGAGTGTAGGTTATAGAAAATTATTCGTCAAAAAGTTGTCATCAAGTGCTGCTACCTAGCTAAAATGTTAACAACTTTATTGGTGGTAAAGTTGGTTTGAAAATAAGCTATATTATGAAGATTACCTAAATTTACCTGGCATACCATTAAGTCGTAAAGATGCATAAAGCCATTAATAAGGTTGAAATTTTCTTTTCTATTTACCAAATTTTAGATTCATAGGTTTAATAATAATTCAAGTTATTTGCAAAAATTTATTAATATGAAAATTATACAACAAAATAAAATTCTAGAAAATATCTAATTTTTCACGTACTTATTATTGGTTTTTTAAAATATTAAGTTTTCTTGTTGCACTTTGTTTATCTTTCTTCTCAATCTGTATTTTACATGTACGGAACAGTTTCGTTCGCAATAAACGGTTTATTAAAAAAATTTTATGTTCTTCACACTTCTTGTCAGTGATCCACTTTTTAATTGTATTATTGTTAACGATTTTTTGAAATATGGAATCTTTAATACCCCTGGTGTAAAATATTTTATTATAGGACTTGTTGTATATGCCTAGACATATACTGATAATTTGAATGAAAGCAGTGCTGGGTCTTTTTAAAAATTGTATTTTAGTTTCATCTACGCCGTAATCCCTAGACAAAATCAACATTTCATTCTTATCAACTAAATCAGTCTTACCTTTTTGAAGTTCTTCTAGACAATATTTACACCCAAACTTTTTAATACGGGATTGAGCTAAATAACCTGCAAAGTAGGTCACTGAGCATGCTTCATAGTTTTCCTTTATGCTACAGTCCTCATCGGAGGATGATGATGTTGATTCCATTTCCACTTCGAAGATATCAGTGAAATCGGAAATAGTTTCTGATACACCACAGGCAAATCTCCAGAGAACTCCATTTTTTCTTCCAAATTAATTAATTTATCTTCATCGTTCTTGCAATTTGAAGTTGTGCACTCTTTCTCCAGACATGATGAAATAATTCCTTGTAGAGATAACCTAAATTGCTTTGCAGAAGGATTGGGATTATATCCGTTTCTATGGCGTATTTGAGAAAACAAATTTTCAATTGGATCTTGACAAAGCCTATTTGTTAAAAGAAACTTGTGATCTTCTTTTATCGCGTTCCATAAAGAAATAATTCCCTTAATTGTTTGTAGAAATCCGTTAAAACAAAACGGAGTGTTTTTTGGAACCTTCCAAGTTCGAATCCAAACCAAACATTCTTTTAAATATTTTAGGGATTCCTCATTTTTTAAACAAATGGGGCCTTTCAATTTATTTGCTTCGTACAACATTTTTGGAATTTAAACAATCAAATAGGTTATTCATTTAATAAATAAATTTGAAGTGGGATCTTAGCAAAGAGATACTTATATTAAAATATTCAATCTATATTTGTGACGTCACAATTTTGAATCCCCCCCGACCCCTATCGCCACAAAGGTCGGACCCCCCCCTAGGAGCGTGACGTAATTTATGGACGACCCCAAAGCGTATCCATAGGAGGAATCCTGGAAATCTTTGAAAGTCGTTGGAATTCCTTCAAATATTTTGCAAAGTAAATCCTTGGAATTCTTTAGAAATCCTCGGTGTTCTTTGTAAATCTTTCAAATTCTTTGGAAAGCATTGGAATTCCTTGGAAATATTTGAAAATCATTGGATATCAGCGTACACGTAAATCTATGAAATTTTGTTTTCCGAGTTTTGTATAAATATTTATTTCTTTTGTTTTTAATTCGTTGAAAATCACGGGGAATTTTTCGCAAATCACTAGGAATTCCTTAAAAATCGTTGAAATCTTGAAAACTTTTTAAAACATTTGTAAATTCTTGGAGTTCCTTGCAAATCTTTAATAATCCTTGGAATTCATTGAAAATCGTTGGAATTACGAATTCTAAACTAAAATGTTCAAAACAAATAGGAGAGAGTGATCAAAAAGAAACTTTCTTGAAAACCGTGCTATTTTATTACGAATTTTTGAAAATAAAAATATTTGAAAATGCCCATATCTTGCAAACAAAACATTTCTGGACGCATGTTTATTTAGGAACTTTTCATCTTTTTATTAGTAGCATACGTTAAAGAATTTGCAAAAATTTTTGAAACCCTGTATATTTTAGAAATTTAAATAGTGTTTTAAATAGAAATGAAAATAGTTTCAGGCACTAGGAGTTCAGAAAGTAAAAATAAATTTTAAGTGGGATCTTAGCAAACAGTATTGTTAAAATCAAACAAGGTGGAACTCGCTTTAGCGGCAGTTCTTAGGCTTCTATACAGCTACCTTTCTGGTGTGGAAAGTTGTTATTATCTGGTTATTTTTGATCGCCATATAATGTAACACCACATAATCAGATAATCTGCACCAATTAAATTTTTTGCGATTGGTAATTATCATTTACTATATAAGTAATAACAATCAAACTTTTCCATTCCATTAGAAATTTTACTTCTCTGTAATGTATGGTCCTTTTTTTGAGGTGGACCAATCCTCTCCTTTCTCTTTTATTTATAACTTAACTTCACTAACCACATCAATAAAAAATTATTTTTTCACATCAAAGTAAAACGAGTAGTTTATATAGGGAGACCTCTTCGAAAATATCTTTAACTTAGTAAATTTCTTTCGAACATTTGCGTATTTATAAATTGCATTAGCGAATCGAAGCAACGGATTAACAGATTAACGCAATACTATATAGACGAAGTATTTAAAATATAACAACGTATCAGTTGATCAACGTTATGATTGGCTCTGAAACATGCGGACGGACACGAAGGCAGACCATAAGGCTTCTTTCTATACCTTGTATAGAAGCCTAAAAGTAGCGCACTGGCTACCCAGTTCTTAGACCGCTATACACACAGAGTATTTCCAACACGATTTGAAACACTCTGTATGATTTTGAATTATGCGGACGGACAGACGGACACGGAGCCAGATCATAAGGCTTCTTGTTATACTTTGTATAGAAGCCTAAAAGGAATGTTTTTGTTAAAAGAAACCCTTGTTATAATCTACATAAACCCCCAATAAAGGATTTATTACCTGCTCTAAGTAAGTACATATCTAAGTTTGAAACCATTATAACAGATGTAGAGTAGATCCGAAAGGTCAAAAGTTATACTGTCATCGGCGCATTAACGAAAACACGTTCAAACACTAAAAAGCCCAACTAGAAAACATTCGTTGCATGTTTACTTTCGTTTACTTTCAAAATAAAATAAATAACAATAACTTTTTTTATTAAATTACATGCCTAGTGATATTTTTTTCATATTAATTTTCAAGAACGAGTAATTACGTCTTTTTTTATTCACATTTTTTAAATTTTCGCTCAAAGCTAATGTTTTCACGTAACATTTATAAGTATGTATTTCGCCCTTCGCGCATTGTATAACTTTTGAGCTTTCGCACGCAGTCTACATGGCTAGTTAGTAATAACTTTGTACGCTGCGTGGCGATGTGGTGATTTAAAGCACCATCTGGCGTACAAAGTTCTCCAACTTATAACCAAATTTAACATTGCGTGCAACATCTATAAGTATATAAAATCAATGACAGCGGTGTGAATTACGAGGGTGGTCTGAAAAGTTTCCGACCTAACAAAGATACAACACATTTTTTCTGAAATTTTTTTTTTATTTTTCAACATAGTCTCCTTGTAACTCTACACACTTCTCCCAGCTTTTTTTTTTTCATTTTTTCATTTTTCATTTTTTGCAAGTTTCATCTACAGTAATTAATCGGCGTCAAAACTCGGATTTATTGCGCCTAAACTGCGTCAAAAGAGCGTTGGAAATGTTCATTCGAACAAACGCGGCACCCAACGCGCGGACAGCTTTCTCATGCCTAAATGTTGATCTAATATGTGACAAACACGTTCTTTTGACATGTTCATAACCTCTGCTATCTCTCTCACTTTAATTCGGCGGTCGTCTAGCACCATTTGGTGAACTTTGGCGATGTTTTCGTCGGTAGTTGCAGTTTTTGGACGTCCCGAACGTTCATTGTCTCCCAAGCTCTTACGGCCACGTTTAAATTCAGCTGCCCAAAATTTCACTGTGGTAAATGATGGTGCAGAGTCCCCATACACAGAATCCAACTCATCTTTGATTTGCGTAGGCGTATTGCCTTTCAAAAACAAATATTTAATGACAGCTCGATACTCGATTTTGTCCATTTTCACAAAAAAACTCGCACCAACTCACTCAAACGACTGTTACATAAAAACTGCGCGTCCAAAATGGCTGAAACTTTAGATGAGTAACTGTCAACAGATGAACAACGAAATTCAGTAGCTTTTATTTACGAGTGTTGTCATCTTCACGTTGAGGTCGGAAACTTTTCAGACCACCCTCGTAAAATAGGTGTGACCAAAGAATATTCATAATTCTTTAATATTTTTAAAACAAGATTACCTTTATTGATGCAAAATTTTTTTTGTTAATTTCTTTTTACTTGGAAGATAAAATTATGCATATCAATGGAAAATTTCATTTCAATAATGTGTAATAAGCACTTGAACAAAAATTAGGTGAGAATAATAATAGGTGTAAATTCAAAAAAATATTTATTTCACTTATAAATTGAAATTCATTGAATGATATGCATGGTACTTTTAATATTTGGTCGTATAGCCTTTGTTCTTCATAATGGAGTGGCATCGGGGCGCGGCATAGAATCAACCAGTTTCTGGCAACAGTAGACACAGCTTCCCACAATTGGAATTTATTTTTTTGGTTTTACATTAGAAATTCTCGTCTTGACGTCTGCCCAAAGGTTCTTGATCGGATTCAGATCGGGTAATTGAGGAAGCCACTCCATAACATTCATGTTGTTCTGTTGAAACCAAGCCTTAGCCTTCTTTGCAGTGTGCTTTGGGTCGTTGTCCTGTTGGAAGACCCACCGTAATGGCATATTTTCATCAGCATATGGATGCATTAGATTTTCTAAAATGTCAACATACACTTCTTGGTTCATAATCTCTTTTATCCAGTATATCGGTCTAACACCATACCAGGAGAAACATGCCTACACCATAATATTTCATCCAGAATATTTTATGGGCTTGATTGTATACCTTGGTGAAAATTCTTTGCCTTGAGGGCGTCAAACATAGTGCCGCTTACCATCAGAACCGAACATATTCATTTTGGACTCGTCCGTCCATAGAATATTTCGCCATTGGCTTTGAGACCACATAAGATGTTCTTTGGCAAACTTAATTCGTGTCTTAACATTGCGTACACTCAATAATGGTACTTTTCTGGGACTTCTGGATGGTAATTTCGCTTTCAACAATCTTTTTCTGATTGTTGATGTGTGTACATTAAGATTTAAGTGGCGTTTAATAGTTGTAGACGTAACGAAAGGGTGCTTCTTAACCATTTTAATTATTTGTCGTTCTGTTACTGGTGATATTTTCATAGGTCTCGTCTACCGCGATTTTCTTTGTTATTCCTCCATTTCAAGGCATTTGTTACAAAATTTTCAGATCTCCCAACTAATTTCGCAATTTCTTTATAAGTTTTTTCATTTTTACGTAGCGAGATAACCAAATTGCGTTCAGTATCTGTGCAGTGCCTTTTGCGACCCATAACTGCTATGGAAGTAAATTTTTTTATTAATAAATACCAATTCTACAATTAATTATGTACCCACCACTTATTTTATATAAAATTTTACTTTATTTTTCGTTTATTTTTAACAATTACAACACACACCTATTTTATTTCACAGTTGAATTTATCACGTTTACATTTATTTGGGGATTACTCTTTAATTTCCTAACATTTAACCTGTTGTTAGGTATTATTTCCAAAAGTTACTTCATTGCTGATGTTCGGCAACAAATAGCGCCGTAATTACATTTAAAAAAATAAGTGTAAATTATGTTTAAATGTATTTTTATGGTATACACACCTATTTTAATTCACACCGCTGTATACCGTCAAATTTCCATACAAGAAACGTCCTCATCATTAAAAACAAATTCAAGCAATTTTACAAATTGATATCAGATATTTATGTTGTTATCACATACACCAACTCGCATCAATCATCCAAATCCCACTCAGGGACATGCTCAACCAACTTTACTTTTTACGAAGGGGAAGCAATCCTCAATTTGCCAACTGAATCAATTAATATACATTGGGTATAGATTGGGACATAAAAAATAAATCATTTTATAAATAATAAAAAATAATTTTCTCTATTTAAAAATTCTTAAACTTAGAAAAAAATAAAAACATTTTATTTTAAAAAATATTCAATATTTTCAGGCCGGTCCGGCCCTGCAAACACGGGTTTCGTTGTTTAAAAATTTATATTTATAGCAAAACCGTGTTGTAGTAAAGCAATTTTTGAGGAATCTTACAACTTTTAGGACAAATATTTGTCCTTTATAATCGCGGCCCTAAATAAAATAATTATGAATACTTCAATTAAAATTTATTATTACATTTTACCAGCGCCGTAGAGCAAGCTCTTCTGGCGCCTGAGGCAAATTTGAATATATGCGCCCCCCTCCCAAAACATTTAAAAATTTTAAGGTTTTGTCGAGGTTTAGCGCCCCCATTGCGATGGCGTTCGCTTAGAGTTTTTCTAATGGATTTGCTGAGTTGAACCAAGTAGCCCCAGCGCTACTTTATATTTAAAAATATAAAGGGTTAAAATTGTTGTTTAAAAATGGCTTAAGGTGGTAGCAAAACATCTGAAAGTGGTAAAAACAAGGTTATCAGTGCACATTATGGGTTTAATCAACAAATCAGTATAAAACAAAAAAGCCCCGGTTTACGGTACTGGGATAGTTATAAAAAATATGACCTGCTGCCCCCCCCTCTCCCGGATTACAAACGAAAATTGCAAAAGATTCAACGAAAAATAATAAATTTTGATGGTTCTGAATAATGGCAAGTGTACCTGGGGGGTATTCCATACCCCCCAGACCCCCCGGTCATGTAATATCGATTTTTATCATTAGAAACTTCTAAAAATCTTATATAAAATACGCATAGTACAGTAGAACCTCGATTAGCCAGGACCGAGCCTTCGCCGGATAATCGAAAACACAGATAATTCAAAGACCTCATTTTTATTTTTTTAATAATTTATTCATACAAATACATGTGTAAACATTACGTTTACGCTTTTCATTAGCACCGGTACGCTGCATTTTGTGCGTCTGTTTACGTTTAACAATGGTTTAACTAACGAGTCGGTCGGCAATTGGCGAAAATAATAAGTAAACACATAAACGGGGATTTCCCGAGCCGAACTTGGGTATTCCCCGAGACGAACGCCTGCACGGTGCATTCAGCGTTCATGCGCCAACCTCTGGCCGTCAGCCACGAATAATCCGCGCACGGATGAAATTTTAAAATGCCGCACGGAAAATCCGCCGCCCGGATAATGCGCGCACGGATAATCGGGGTTCTACTGTATGTCAGAATCACCGTTTCCATGGTAACGCAATACTGGATATGGAGGTTATTTTTATCGGTAAGAACTTTTCTTTTCAATCATAACGCGATATTTTTACCGGTTACCCAGTCAGTTAAAGGGTCAGTTCTTCATTTCATTGAAATTGAATCAACTTTCCTAAAAATCCCCTGTCTTATCAAGTTATCATTGGACCAAAATTGAAGAGGAGAAAATTCCCTACAAAACAAGGTTTCAGGATTTACTTTAGATCTGAAGTAAATCCTGAAACCCTGTTTTGTTTTGTTCACCATCAATTGTGAAGTTTAAATGTACGAAATTTTTATTCAGAATAAGAATTATTCAAAACCTTTTTCAATTGTTTTTTCTGGATATTCTTTTTATTTCATAAATACTTAGTATGATCTTTGGTATGATGTAGGCAAATTTTGTTAATCTGTTTTATAGAAAATTTTGTACTCTTCAATTTTGATTCGATGATAATTTTCATTAAAAATGAAAGTAAGCGAGTTATAGACGCAAAACTACACATCCTGACATCATTCCAAAATTGGTCTTAAACAATTCGTATGGGCTCATAGACCATGGGAAAAATGCTAACTCAAAATTTTTTTTAACTCTATAACAATACTTTCATTTACTACGTAAATGGGAAAGTAAAATGGAAATTGATTTTTAAATTCATTGAAATATTATTGATTGAAGTAAAATGTATATTAAGGATCTAAAATATTAAAATTGCGTTAATGTAATTTATGTTTAAGGCCCCATTGCAATATGCATCCTATTTAATTGATTAAATTGAACTTTTTTTTTATGCTTGAAAAACTTAAAAATAATACTTGTAATTTCAATGTACATATTATACATATTTTAAATTTCATGGTAACATTCAAAATAATTCAAATATGCCAAAATTCGCGCTTAAATTTTATTTCGTCCTTTGTTCGTTGTGGCGCTGCGTTAGGGCACCAAAATATATCGAGAGTTGGCCATCTATATACTATTTTAAGCCTCAGTCGCCTCACCCTTGCTACGGCTCTGCATTTTACATTGAATGTTGGTTTCAACAACTAAGCAAAACTTTTACGCTTTATTTAATTATTTCAAAATTAGTAACATTGGTGCCATTCAGCAGAAAAAGCAGTTGTGTAACTGTTGTTGAGTAAAGGTAGCGGAATTCTGCTCGATATAATTTTGATATTTGAAGTGACAGTTTGTTGTCAATGTTTACTGAATTTATTTTTATAACTCATTTAGCGGCTACCCACAAAAATATATATTCATAAATATTCGAATAATCACTTCCCGTCATTTTTCCACAACAGTTACCAAAGATGAGCGAAGAATTTTAGCTACAAAAAATGGCCGACCGTTCCTCAACATGTTGGGCGAATTGAGCAGTAGCGGCGTGTCAGCAGAAAAATCCCCAACAGTTGCGCAACTGTTACCTCTGCTGAATGCCACCATTGTGTAACTAAAATAGTTGCAAAATATAACTAAACACGTTATTTTGTACAGTTGGTATGTACAGTACAGTTGGAGAAAATAGGCATATTATTTATTTATTACTTGAAAGTTTTTTAAGTTGATAAAATTTTTACATTGGCTTTTGTCAACTTCAGCAAATTTTGGGTGATTTTGCCAACTTTCTAAAATATTGGGGGGGAAGCTTCCCCCCCCCCCCCCCTATGGGCACGTCCCTGATCCCACTACTATAATTTTAAAAATAAAAAAATTTACACTACTCTGTTCCATATTATCGATCTTATTTTTATATTCCTATTCCCAGCCTTTTAGTCACCTCAGTTCCATTTCTAACCATGTATGTTGGGTTGAATTCTATTCGCCTAGGAAAACACCACTTTACTGGCCTTATTGGTTGCTCTTCATTATGAAGCTTGATCAATAGTATAAGACTTTTTTGGTCTTTGTTTCGTTAAGGATTCTTTTTACGTTTGCAATAAAATCATTCATCTTATTCTCCTTAAGCCTCGTGTAATTCTGCTGTTCCATGAAATTCTGCACCTTTTTCACATACGTAGTCCTCTCTAAAATTACCATCGTATTCCCCTTATCTGCTTGGGTTAAAGGGTATCTCATTTCTTCTTATCTTATCCAGTTCTCTGTTAATTATTGCAGTGCATTGGATACAGGCGAATTTTGCATCTGCCGCCTTTAATCTATTAATCACAATATCTGTCTCAACTGCCAGCACCTCCGATCGTCTAACCACATAAGAGAGACCTTTTTCTTAGGCCGTATACAGAAAGAAAGCTGGAAACTTATAAGCGCTTACCGGCGTATCTCTATTAATGGGATGTATAGCTTCTTTTCGCATTTTTAAATACACATTTTCTAACAAAACCAAATCATCGTCCGATGAGTCCGACATTTTGCTTGGTCTGCTTCAACCTGTTTCCTTTGTGTAGAACGGACCAGCGCGGTAAGCGCTTATAAGTTTCCAGCTTTCTTTCTGTATACGGCTTTACACATTTATTTCTCCTTTTCACTAAAAATTTTCCTGATGAGATTCTCATCTCTTTTACAAAAGGTTACACCTGTATTTCTGTTCGACTGCTCACCCATCCAACTTTTTTGTTAATTTTATCTTTTTTGCTAGCTCCACTCTTGCTCCTTCTTCTATCACTTTGACACTCCAATCTGAAATCTGTTGTGCGGTCATGGTAGAGTCATCATTTGTTTCCTGTTATCTAAAGTTATTTAAAAAATTTTAACTATCTGAACCTTTCTTCCTATTAAAGCCCTGCTGTTCTTTTGCAATTTGTATGTGTTCTTATATAATTTACCATTATTAACCGAAGTTAGCAGTTTTAAAGTAGCATTCAAGAGTGCAATTCCCCGGTAGTTGTTTAACTGTTTTTTGTCCCTATTTTATGTATTGGTACTATGATGCTCTTCTTCCAGTCCTTGGATATTCTATTTAGTAATTTAGTCTCCACCATATTTCAACATTTCTCTTTGTATGTTGTCAGGGCCAGGAGATTTGAAATTATATTATTTACTAGCTCATTATGTGTCGTATCCGGCAAGTTTAGTTGTTCATTAATATTAGGATTGGCATATAAAACCTCCAAGGTATTCTTTACATTGTTGCTTATTTATGTCATTTGTTATATTATATTATTATATAACTAATATGATTTTGAGTAGCCTGCCTTCCTTTAAGGAATCTCGATAATCCATTCATGCGCGTCCCATAGGGACGCGCATGAATGGATTATCGAGATTCCTTAAAGGAAGGCAGGCTACTCAAAATCAACTTAATTATTGAAAAATGTATTGTAAATTAAAAAATGATTTAGAAAAGTTACAGACAACTTGAAGTTACAATGAAATTGACAATACCAATAATTCAAACTCTGCAAGTATTTAAAAATCAAGTCTCTTTGTGGAATTTTTTAAATCGTAAAAATCATTTGATGATTTTATTTTAATCTTATTTTTAGCCACTGAACATAATTTCAGTGTTTTTTTCAACTAGAAATTTTAATCAATTTTGAATGGCAAATATGGAATGGTTCTCTGAACATTCGCGAAAATCTCTATTCTCTTTAGTATACAACTTATTCTCTATAAAATATTCTAAAATACAGTTTATATGTATTATATTTTCTCTTATGGGTAAAAATGTAAACCTACTTTTAAGATGTATGCCCTACTTCTCAACATAGTTAAAAGCGTTTATTCCTAAGAGCATTACATCATGCTATACCTTTTCTACTTCAAATTGAGGCTAATCAATTTCAAATTAGGAAAATCAGTAATATTGTTATGTAATTTTCTTTCCAGTTGGTTTAATATAATTCTAGAATTTTCTTAAATATTTGTTTGCACCATACAGTTAAAAAGATATGATGCTAATTAGTAATTTGAGTCTTCTTAATTTTTATTAATGACCTCATTAAAATGAAATTTGAATTTAAAAAGAACAGAAAAGCACAACTGCAAATTTTCCAAAATAAAATAGGTCGTATTTTACTATGTAAATAAATAAATAATTTATTTCTTAATAAGTCTGTATTCTGCATGAATCTTAAAATATTTTATGTAGAAAGTCTTGATCGATAATATTTAAATTTCATTTTGTTATTTTTCACAATTGAATTTTGTAATTTTTATTCTCGTGCAGTTTAATTGCCCATGTTTGATCTATAAAGTTTTGCCAGTGCCGGATTTGTACTAGAAGGGATTGAGAACATCCACATCTATTTTTAAGCCAATTCCCCGTTTGTTCATTCTTGGTACAATGTGAAATTTTTTCTTTATAAAAAAATGTCCCAGTGGTGTTATTTATTTTAAATAATGTACATCGGTACAGCAGAATTTCAAAATCCAAGATATATGTATTGCTGAAGGATTGATTGCACAGTCTTTATTTTAAAATTTTTCTAAATATATAATACTAAAATAGTAAATATTAGTTTGGCTTCTCAAATTAACTCATAATTTAATGATCAAAGTGAGTCGAGTTTGTTATTTAATATTTTCTTTTTTATTATATATCTACAAATTGTGTTAGAAGATTGTGCCAAATTTCGTAATCTTGCTATTGATATCCTCAAAATGTAAATTGTAAATTTTAATTCAATTTATTTAAAAATCAGAACGTACATAAATATAAAATGTTCACAGATTTATTGTAAATTCATGCACCGTTCTCAAGTTAGCCAAGCTACTTTGTGAAAGTGTGAAAATTAAGGGAAGGAAATACTTAGCATTTAACACTTGAACGTTCAAAACCAGGAAGTTTAATAATCGTTAAAATGATGCGGCCTTTAGGCCGTATGACCTTTGAGCACCTTAAACTTGTAATGAGTTTCATTTGTGAAATGTTGCCCATTTTAATTTTGAAAAATTCTAATTATGTGAATATGCAGTAAATTCTATAGTCCCAAAGCTAGCAGGCATTTGACCACTTTACTTTATTCCAAAGATTCACTATTTTTATAATATATTTTATTAAAGAAAATGTTTAAAACAGTATTATAATCTCGTTAATCCATTCATGCGCGTCAGTGTGATGGCAAATATACGATTTTTTTTTTATTGAAAACGTATTCAAAAATCTATCTATGAGTCTTTTCGATACTACTAACGGCCCTGAAAAGAGATATCCAGCATAAAATCAATTCATTTTATTTGAATCTCGTTAGTCCATTCATGCGCGTCAGTGTCTGATTGAAAAGATCCGATTTCCTTAATAAAAATATATTCAAGAATCTATCGATGAATTTTTTAAATACTAGATACTAACAACTGTGAAAAGAGATATCCAACTTAAAAATCAATTACAATTGTATTTGATTTAATAGCAGTTGTGAAGCTGTCTTGTCCCACTGTGAGCCGTCTAAAATACCAAAATAATTGTAAAAACACGTGACGTTATTCCAGGTTGAAATTATATTGAAAAACATTTAAAGAAGTCGCAACCAGAGCATTCCAATAAG
Source organism: Podabrus alpinus (assembly GCA_932274525.1). Taxonomy (NCBI): domain Eukaryota; kingdom Metazoa; phylum Arthropoda; class Insecta; order Coleoptera; family Cantharidae; genus Podabrus; species Podabrus alpinus. The sequence goes on along the minus strand of OW026454.1, from coordinate 76,265,859 downwards.
TATTTCGAACTTATTTTAGAAGGAAAACTTCGGCTGGTATATAAAGGACTAGCAGGAGTCCGTGGGTAACATCTTTAATAAATAAAAGGGGTTCTTATCATTACTACTATATGCCAATGCATTACTTGAAAGCAGATGATCCTACAAAAATTAAACTGTCAATACAAAAGTAAAAGAAAGTTATGGAAAATTGCTCTGAACAGTAAAAACACCGGCCCTGTCTGTTGAAAAAAATGTTGAATAAAGAAAATTTTTATTTATTTCCCCTAATGTGGCAACCCTAATATATCTTCTTGTGTGTGAAGTGCCATTACCCCTCCTATAGGATCGATACCACTTTCCTTACCTCATCACCTAGGGACTCAATTCCAGCACTTTCCATGAAGTTGAAATTTTTATTTTACTTAATGTTGCTTTTTTTTTGTAGGTTTAAGCCCCGATCTACAATCGATGGAACAAATTCGTAGGATAATGAGACCCACCGACGTACCAGATCAAGGTTTGCTGTGTGATTTATTATGGTCAGATCCAGACAAAGATACGATGGGATGGGGCGAAAACGATCGAGGTGTGAGTTTCACATTCGGTGCCGAAGTTGTAGGCAAATTCCTACATAAACACGATTTTGATCTGATATGCCGGGCTCATCAAGTAGTTGAAGATGGTTATGAATTTTTTGCGAAACGACAACTTGTCACATTATTTAGTGCGCCAAATTATTGCGGTAAATATATTTTAAATTTTTTCGTATCGGTGTGAATAATATGTTGTGTAAATTTTCAGGTGAATTCGATAACGCAGGAGCTATGATGTCTGTAGATGAAACATTAATGTGCAGTTTTCAAATATTGAAACCTGCCGATAAAAGGAAGTTCCAGTATGGAGGCTTAAATGCCGGTAGGCCCGTTACACCACCCAGGGGTGCCACAAATAAAAACAAAAAGAAGTGAACATTTAATTGTAGACTAGTTTAGGATACATACGTACAATATATTTTTTTTTTGTAATTGTTTTCGGAATATCTTTCGTTTCTGTTTTAAGATTATTACTTTTTTTGTTCCACCAAATAAATAAATTAACATAAAAATATTATAATATGCAATCTTGACCAGAAAAGTTTGATTTTCTGACTTCAAGTGGACGTTTGTTTACAAACACATAATCTGTGCGGCCCAATTTTAAGTTGCGTTGTTTTTGTACATACAAAAAATTTGAATTATTTGTTTTAACTTTATGAAATAACTTTTCGATTTATAAAATATAAAAAGAAACATATTAAGATGTATATTTAGTTTTTTGTTGTGTAGCAAAGTCGATGTTAAAAAACAAAATGTAACAAAAAAACATTTCCGTGTTTTTGATCTGCATTAATACAATTTTACATTTGAAATTGGGCATTTAATTTGTAAGTAAGCTTTTGTACTTTTAAGTTTTATTTCATGCTAATTTGTTCAATAAAAAAAAAGAGAAAAATTACGCACTTCATTGATTTGAACGTTGACACACTTCTGGAAAAAGTATCGAAATAAAAACATTTTTTAATTCTTGAGTTGTTAAGTTATCGACCAGTTATTATTACATTTAAGCAAATCCTCAAATGACCACTCAGTACTTCAAAGACCAACTGTGTTTGTACGGCAAATTGAGAGCACTTATAGCTTTTAAGTCTCATTACTGAGTTTTCTATCTCGATATTTACAATGTTCTGGTAGTCGGAATGATTCTGTTTTGTGTTGCCAGTAATTCGAAACATTTCTGTTGATTGCACAGTGACTTGATCAGAGGCACTTAGCGGTGCTTGGCTATCTGACATGATCTAGATTTGTTTGTTATTTCCCCTAAGATTTCTAACCATCCTTCTAGAGGCCCATTAAGACCATAGTAGATTTGGTTACAATTTGCAAGAAATAAAGGTAAGTTTGGTGTCTTCCAATGTGGATAACTTCCAAATATTTAACCTGTTGTTCACGCATTCCTACTTGGAATGAAAGCAATTAGATTGTGTTCTGCAACAACCAGTTTAAGGGTCTTAACTGGTTAAGACCCTTAACCCCCCCCCCATTATCACACAACCCTAGACCCCCTTCCAAGTATTACGTCACATATTCTTGAATCCCCCCAAATTTTTCAAATTTCTTTTTTTTTTAGGGGTAGCACCCTAGAGGAAACATCTATGAAGGGCGGTCCGCCCCCCCCCCCTAGCTACACCACTGGCTTCAGTGGCGTAGCCTCTCAAAAAATAGTTGATATTAAATACTTATAATAAAATATTTAATCTATATATTTTGAGACGAAACATGACTTAATTTATGGACGACCCCTAAGTCCCTCTTGTGAAACAGGTTTCCTAATTTAGAAATTTATTAATAAAAAATCTCAAGAGTTGGCTTTTGAAATTATGTAAAATAATTTCAAGACCAAGTAAGGGGATTTGACAACGTTTATTATGTTAATTTAGAGACCTACTTCTTAAAATATTTGTGGTTCTGAAAAGAACCGTTTTTTTTATTCACATCGTCGTCATTTTTAAAACAATCTTGCAGAGGCATTATTATTACAATGTTATATGCACGGGAGTCGACTCATAAATACATTAAGTATCGAGTGGTATCGAGCGAACGCACATATATTTATAACCTCGGCTGCGCGTGGCTTAGACCACAGGCGACTAATGCACTTGGCCCGCCTTCGACGGCATAATCGATGCGACTTTCCCGTACTTTTCAAATCGATTTTTCTCAAAATTTTGTATATACTTTCTCGGGCGAAATTTTTACAGGACACTCTAATAAGGGTCCTTTTGCTATAAAACAATTTTGGGGTGACAGGTGATAGGTAATTATCCCCTGATAATAAATTGTTGTTCTGTCTTGTCTATTCAACAAATAAAATTCCGAGCTATTTTCCAATACGACGTTGAGCACAGACCTCATAGGATGGACAAGACTTAGGATGCTGACTACTGACTTGAAATAAAGCGATCAAAATGATTTCCAACTCTCATGGATTTATGTCCAAATTTGGACTTATTTTACGCCCTGGGGACTGGCTTGTAAGACATCAGTATTAAAAACATTTCTGTCACTCCAAATAATGTTACTATATTATTATGTGTCTGCAGTCTCTTATGAACTTATTTTAATTGTTTCCAAATTCTTCACTTATTATAATCATCAAAGTAAATCTTTTAAACCTGCATGTGTTGAACGGTTATGGGTCATTCCATATCAAATCAACCAACGTATTTTCAAGATAAATAAAAAATATATTGAATCCTTTTTAGTCCAGGCAAGGAAGGTTTTTAGTTTGCAAAAAATCCGGGCAAGCTGAATTTTGGCAGAGATGTACATTGGAGTGTTCTAATGAACCCTACAAAAATCCACGCCGGCGTCCCCCACAATCGGGGATTTTAGCTCCCCCAACGCGATTTTTTGCCGATAACTCGCTTATTTATACTTGTATGAAAAATTATGATCAGACCATAATTGAAGAGCATAAAATTCTCTATAATATAGTTTTTTTTCATATTTTTCCATGACACTAATATTTAAATTATTGACCGAAAACACGACCCACCCTTAAAATGGCACAATATTGATTCGTTGCAGGGAGAGAAATGTTTTCGGGCACGGGAAATGCTTTTAATAATAAATTAATTGAAATTGTGGCCAAGGTTGGAAAATAAACAGGAAAATAGATTTTTTCAAAATTTGCCCAAATTATAGCATCTTCCAAGTAACGAAACCGAAATTTTGGTTTGAGCTTACAGAAAGTCCGGGCAAGCTGAAATTTGGCAAAGATGTATATTGAAGTGTTCTAATAAACTCCCAAAATGTCTCATAAAAATCCCAAGCCGGAGTTCCCTCAAATGCGGATTTTAGCCCCCTAAGTGCGGTGTTTCGCATATCTTCTTCTTCTTGGAGTGCCTATCCGTTCCGGATGTTGGCGATCATGATTGCTATCTTGACTCTACCAACTGCTGATCTAAATAAGCCTATTGTAGTTGTTTTGTACCAAGTACGCAGATTCTTTAACCAGGATATTCTTCTCCTGCCCACGCTTCGCTTTCCCTGGATTTTACCTTGTATAAGTAGTTGTAGCAACCTGTATCTGTCTGGATTTCTCATCACGTGTCCCAAGTATTCCAGTTTACGCTTCTTAATTGTAAATAATATTTCCTTTTCCTTTTTCCATTCTCATCAAGACCTGATCGTTAGTAATGTGATCGATCCAAGAAATTCTAAGGATTCGGCGGTATAGCCACATCTCAAACGCTTCCAATCTCTTGCACAAAGCCTCTGTCAGGGTCCACGATTCTACCCCGTACAGCAGAACAGGAAAAACGTAGCACCTCAACATTCGTACTTTTGTGGTCAGCGCTAGGTCCCTCGGCTTGAATACTTTTGCCATCTTCAGAAACAGAAACGCGGAGCGTGCCTTTGCAATGCGGCATTTTATCTCTACGGAATGGTCCCATTCCTCAGTAACGGTGGTACCCAGGTATGTGCAAGACCTTACTCTCTGTATTGGTTGGTTGTTAACTGTCAAAACTCCATGCACTTGATTGTTTTTCGATATGATCATAAACTTTGTTTTCTTGGCGTTCATTTTCGGCCCATATCTTTCGCTAACTTCTACAATTTTGTTCATTAGCTGTTGTAGACCGTCTAGATCTTTTGCGAAAACCATTGTGTCGTCTGCATAGCGTATATTATTAATGATCTCTCCGTTAACTGTTATTCCTTCATTTATGTCTGCTAATGCCTCTCGGAAAATGAACTCTGAGTAAATATTAAAGAGCAAAGGCGAAGGACACATCCCTGCCTCACCCCACGTCTGATCATCACCTCCTCAGAACTCTCTCCATCTATACGGATCGACGACGATTGATACCAGTACAGATTACTAATGATTTTTATATCTTGCTTGTTAAGACCAATTTCTTCTAGGATTCCTAACATTTTTCGGTGTTGTACATTATCAAATGCCCTTTGGTAATCTATAAAACTTACAAAGATGTCATTGTTCACAGCCTGAGCTCTTTGGAAGAGGACTTCTACACTAAATAGAGCTTCTCTAGTACGCAAAGGATTGCGGAATCCAAATTGTGCCTCGCTTATCTGTTCCTCACAAACTCGATATATTCTTTTATGTACTATTTTTAGGAAGAGCTTGAGCATATGGCTCATCAGACTTATGGTGCGAAAATCGCCACACTCTCTAGCACTTGGCTTCTTTGGGATTGTAATGAACGTCGACTTGAGCCAGCTCTTTGGAACTACCCCCGATGAGTATATTTCGTTAAATATAGAAGTTAGCCAGTCAATACTTTCTTCGTTCAAGAGTTTGAGAAACTCGTTACGGATACCATCTGGGCCTGGTGATTTTCTACTTTTGAGTGAAGCTATAGTTTTCGTGATTTCTTTTTTTGTTATTGGTAGCTGCTCTTTTATTTGTTATAAGTGTAACAGTCCGTGAATAGCGGTTATTAAAATTATCCCGCCGATGACACCAATGTAGAAAACTTGGCTTGAATTAGCAATATGATGAATTATCTCACGGCTAGTAAGCCACCAAGGTAGAAATTGCAGGTGCGTTGATGAAGTAGCTTCTGTCGCTGCCACCACGAGCTTCCTTTTAGTTATAAATCACTTTAACCTATTTGACAGGTTCCGTAATTTTGGGAGAGGACGCTCGACGGGCTCCCTAATTAAACCTTACCTAATTTTTTTAGCGTTGGTCGTTCGGAAACGCAGGTAAAGGATTTCTCAACACTAACACTTGCGTATTTCCAAGCAATAATAAATTGAATTCTTTATAACAAAAAAAATCTATTGATACCTTTATACAAAAAAAATAAAGTTGGTACATTATAAAAATAATTACAAAATAACAAATTACTCGGAACAGGTTGGTCTGGTCACGATACCATATTTTGATGCGCCTCGACGAGCTAAGTCCCCCAATGTACTAATATCCAGGAAGACTTTGAAAACTCAGCAAACTTCTCTTTAACTTCACTAACAATAACCTTTTTATCGCGTACTATAAAATTACTCAAAATTAACACTTATATTCTTTATTTTTTAATCGAGCACCGGCTCGCGGAACAACTGATGAATTTCTCCTAAGTTGGGATTTTTATGACCAATTTCCCACTTTGGATATTCACTAAACCGCCCTTACGCCAGGCGAAAACCCAATGCCTTTGATTTTTCATCCTTCCCAAAGTCCAGGGGGATGTGACCAAATCTCCTCGTTTTCAAAACTTACTTCCTTTTTACATGTGTGGCCCTTAGAAAAGGACCGTGTGACATCGGCGGCATCTTATATTTGAGTTTCCTCGAAATGAGAGTTTCTACAAATTGTTCCCACACATGATGCAAATGAGGCGTTAAATTAAAAACTACACTTTTCGCCCCCTCGCTCTACTTTATGGGCCAGGCTCCTTTGGCGGTGTAGTTATAACTCAACCACCCATTTCCATACATGTGCAAACTACGTGCGAAATACTAACATTATTTTTATCGTATGCATTGACTTATCATAACAAAACCGCCGAAATAGGGGCCAGCGCTCTTTGAGAGCGACGTACCGCGTGCCGGTATCCTTGTGGGCTTGCACCCATCTTGACAAATGGTTTCCTGATCTTTTCGGCAAAGTCAATGCATCGATATTTAAAAATTAAATCCTACATAATTATTTTATGCATTAAATTAATAATAGGGTATTCTTAAATTATCTCTATTTAATTATCTCAATTACAATTATCTATGTCGGTAATGAAAATACTTAAACCGTATTTTCTTGGTCGGTATTTAAATTAATTAAGCAAAAGCGCGGGTTGTTACATAAGGGTGGATGTAGTGGCCTATTATTGTCGTCAAACAGTTCTTCAATGTAGTCTTTCCACACTGCCATTTTTTCATCCTGTTCCACGACAATTCTGCCATACCCATCTAGAATTTTGCCCACTGTTGACTTTTTATAAATTCCAGCCGTCTCTCTTATGCATATTGAAGGTGTCATGTTTCCCTTCCAATAATTCCATCTCAGAGCATTGTCCAGCGAACCAGTACTCTTTTGCTTCTCTTATTTTTTTTTCTAATTTTTATTTGCAGAGCTCTGTAATTACTTTCGTCGTTCTTGGCTTTCCTTCTATCATGCATGAGCTGTAATATCTCATTTGTCATCCATGGTTTCTTTTTCTTTTCATCGCTACTCAGATATTCGTTTCCTCTGCCTCGATGAAACTTTTTGCAATTTCTTCTAGGGATGTATCAATAGGCTGTGTTTGAGCTCTGATTTTCTGGAGTTCAGTGGTTAATCTTTCAGTTAACTTTAACTTTGTTTCTTCTTCTTTTAATTTACCTAAATCCCACTTTTTTGTAGTTCTTTTCCCGCTGTTCCTCTTCAACCTCACCCCAAATTTGCCCTTCAGAAGCACATGGTCAGATGATATGTCAGCCCCTGGATAAGTTATAACTGATAAACAACTATTCCGGAACCTCCTGTTTACCATCATGTAATCTATTTGGTTCCTTATCACTTTTCCCTCTTCATCCTGAGGTGAAATCCAAGTATAGAGCCGACGGGGAGGTAACTTGAAGAATGTATTAAGAACAACGTATTGTTCCTCCTCAATAAAATCTCTGAGCGTTTCACCTCTTTCATTTCTGACCCCCAGTCCAAACCGTCCAATTAGTTCACCTATCTTCGCATTCAGGTCTCCCATGATTATAACAATTTCTTCCTTCTTAAACTGCCTCGCCACGCCTTGTAGTTCTTCATAAAAACGTTCTATATCCTCCTCCGTAGACTCAGCAGTAGGGGAATAGACCTGAATAATATTTATTTTAATAGGGTAGCTTTGCAGTTGTACCGATATAATTCTGTCTGAGACCGCTGTGAAGCCAACCAAAAACCGTGACACTCTGGGGGCCAGGATTACGCCCACCCCATTTACATGTAAGTTGCTATTATTTCCTTGCCTGCTTGGAACATGGTTCTTACATTCCAGGTCGCTATACTGATTGTTTCTGCGTGTACATCCATTCGTTTGTCTGTTACGTTGTAATAACCCGCATTTAATTCATTATTATTTATATATATATCGACCACGTAATTTTAACACGTAAAGATGAATTTATCAATGATAAATAAATGAAAATAAACATTAAACCATGTTATAAAATAGATTGTGAGCGTTAAACCATATTATGTGTAAACCATTTAGGTTATAATTATTGAAACTTATTTAAATTATAGTAATTAATTTTGTTTATAATAAGTGATAGACCAGAGAAAAAATTGTTTGAGATACACTGGAAATTCTCGAGTGGCTTGTAAACTATTACAACGTCCGTTCCTTGATTTTTGCAACAATGGAAGCGGAAACATTAATGCCTTTGTAACGAGAATCTCCAGTGAGTTAAAAGAAGCGACAAAGATTTTGAAAGTTAGGCTAGGTCATAAAGCAATCCACTTGCACTGCTCAAGCCGCCTCTTCGTGGAAGTAAAAATACGTTAGAATTTTATGAATGGAACCGTCGCTTTCCAATCTATAGAATCCTTAGCACCCCGCTGGGTTTCTAGTACGAAAGCGAGTAAGGAAACTTGCGTGGAAGAGACGATATATGTAGCCTCAACTCGAGGCCCTAAAATTAATAAATATCATACGTCGTTATTCCCTCCCCAAGGGAAAATCGGATTCAATAAATACTACTCCGGAAGCAAAAGTCAAGTCAGTTGCCAGTTACCGGGTTTTCAAGCACATACGCGTAATTAAATTAGACGCTAAATTAAAAGCGTAAGTTGTTCTAGTCAGTTCAATTAAATAAAAACTCAAAGTCGAATCAAATACTCGCGTAAATCAAATAAATTAAAACTAAAGTTCCAATTAAATTAGTACGGTTTGAATTTCAAAGAATAATCCATCCAAGGGTCGACAGCTTCGTAAAAATTAAATCAATTAAATCTATCTCGACCGATCCATTTCGAGGCGAGCGCAATTTCAAGGTATCCAACTACAACTAAGAAAGGATTACACACAGGTGCAGTCAAAAGGGCTTATAGACATTCAGGTATCAAACCAATTTTAATTTAAAAGGAAATCTTTTACAAGTTTTACTCTGGTCATATTAGAATAACTAAATAACTGTAACCATAATTCTAGTATTATAATTTAGTGAAACCTTTAAGGGTGTATAACTGTAAAGTTTTGTTTGAGTTTATTTTGTTGTTTGAATAAATTGTTTAATTAAGTCAAAGGTGCCTTAATCATTGAATTCTCCTACAAGTAATCAGTCGTTTGTCGTAAATATTTATCCTGCGCTTCTATATCAAAAGAAAAGCTCTTCACGTTACCAGTTAAACTAATTAAAGTAAGCATTTAAAGTTAAATTCATGAGTTGGCGATCGGACTCGAAACTACGATCGCTGGTGGCAGCAAAATTCAACATTTATTAAGCGAATTATAAGTTCAATTTAAAACTAAAGCAATCAGTTTTAGTAGAATGGTAGCTTAGCGGTGGAATAACGATAATTAATTTGTTCTTTCACGAACTAAAAGGCAGACGATTCATTACTAGACACAAAAATTTAAAAATTTGATCAATTTAAAAATCTAATTTTATTTTCATTATTAAATTTAAACATTTTACTTTAATTGTGATAAATCAATTTTTAACTTTTTATTATTATTATTAAAATAGCCGAGTAACAAGTAAAAGATTTTAATTTCTTTTGTAGTTAGAGGTAGAAATTTTAGCCATTTTCAGGAAATTGTATAACGTTAACTCAATTATCCCTCTTTGTGATATCGTGTGCTAATGTCCGTAGAATTACACGAATCGAGTAATAATCCCTTCTTGGAAGAAGATTTAAATAACGCGGAATCTTCTCTTTATTCACCTCCCTCAACCGACATATCAAATCCCCCTGTAATGATGTCCCAAAACGCTACTCAATCGCCCGTACAATTAAATCCCGCTTTTACATACCAACCCGTTTCCATGGGTATGATTGCAACCACGGTGGAAACGTATGACGGAAAATCAAGCCCCGCTCATTACTTCGAAACCTTAGAGGTACGCGCTTTATTAGACGGTTGGGATGATCAAACTAAATTAAACATTGTAAAATACCGGTTAAGGGGAAACGCGTTGAAATTTTTCAGATCGGATCCAGAGCTTAATAGTCTAGAATACGATGCATTCAAGGAAAGCATTATTAAAAGATTTAGTAGGTTACAAATCCCGGGCGAATTAATGAACCAGCTTCATCGATGTTATCAAAAACACGATGAAGACGTGTCTACATTCACCATGCGATTAAGAACACTGGGGCTCAAAGCGTTAGATGAAGACTTGAAAACTGCCCTGGTAAACGATGTTTCAGGGATTAAAGCGAAATCCGCTCAAATAGTATTAAATCAGTTCAAATTAGGACTCAAAAGGGAACTTTTGAGAGAAGTAGGGGTGACTTTAATCCGCACGCCCAATTTAACTATTGAAGAGGCCGAATCCATTGCTAAATGTTATGAAGTTACCGAATCATTAATTAAGGCGCGACCTAATTCGATTAATTTCACCAATACCGATTACGCGCCAGTGAATAGGAATAATCGCGGTAATCAAATAAATTACGGGTCACGGACCTACCCTAAAACTAATCCTTTTCATGACTATCGGAATGATACGCGTCAAAATTTCAGCGGACGGGAAAACCCTAATAAAAGAAACGATAACTACGGCAACTCGCAACAAAATGTCCAATTTGATCAACGGGACGGAAGAAATTTTAAAGATCACAACCGAACCACTAACCCTTTCTCCCCTAACTTTAATCGCGATAATAGAAATAATTATAGGAACCCTAATAATCAAAACCGTAACTGGAATTCTAACACTAATAATGGAATTAATTATAGAAATCAGGGTAATCAAAACCACAATCGGAACTTCAACACTAGTAACCCCTTTTATGAACAACCGCGGAATTTTAATAATAACGGCAACGATTATCCACCCAACCGCGGCACGAACTTTAATGATAGAAGAAGAGATAATTCGCCGGGTTCGCGACCCGCGACTAATTATAATAACCCGTCCCGCGAAAATGGTAGGAACTACGAAGATAACGGGAATAGGCCCAAACCGCGCTATGCCGGTCGAGGTAATTTCGCCAATCGAGTCAACCGCGAGGGACCGATTAATCCGTCAAATCGCGACGCAACCGGAAACGCCTCGGAAAGTCAACGAGGGCATTTAAATGGGGATGTGTTACGGATGAGCCCTCGATCCGTGAACACAGAAACGCGGACGCAATAAATATCTTACCACAAACCTCTCGCTTCGACAACCTTAATGACAAAACAGATATTAAAGATTCACTTAATTTTGTACCCAATCTCAAATCAAACTCTGGAGATGCGCCATGTATCATCGAAATGATTATACAAGGAAAATACTGCAAGCTTCTCTTGGATTCTGGGTCTAGCATCAGTTTATTAAAAAGTAATGTAATTAATACAGAGAATTTAGTTGTACCCACAGAAGACATAACCCTGTGCGGTATCGCCGGAGTCATTCAAAGGGCTCTAGGCACGCTGACGGTTCCTTGCGGAAACCAATATGATCACGATCTATTTTGTTTTAATTTTGTCATATGTCAAGATATATTTCTACAAGCAGATGGAATAATTGGTAGAGACTTGCTTGCTAAACTAGGAGCACATATCGATTTTTCCGCGAATGAATTAAGGTTGTTGAGCGAAAGATTCCCAATCATTAATATAAATGATGCGGATAGAGACAAATATTTGAATGTAGAAGCGATAAGTAGAGGGAACCCGGTATTGAAAAATCTAAACGAAACGGCTCGTAAAACGGATACGCGCATCGAAAAAAAAGAATTAATTAAAAGCACCGGTAGAAATAAGAGATTTAGGAAGACCAAGTTAATAGGGAAAGGGTTGCCAAAAATGTCGGAGAAAACGGCGACCAAATCAGAATTAGGTAATCACGAGGATAGATTAATAGCGGCGGACCCCCGCGAAAGTAAAACGGATAAAATAATCCAAGGGAACGATAGCAGCACGTTCAAAAGTTTAATTATAAGGGAAACTATTCAACCGGTCGATAACAGTACGGTCGATGGGACAATAAGGAAAAATATTTACGCGAATCGCGATTTAGAAATGCTTAATGATGCATATAACGAACGTAACAATGGTTACGCTGTATTAATTAGTACAAAAGATATGGAAAGTGAGAATGAACGGAAGGAAGGTGTGAGCTTAAAGGGTACCGAATTAGTAGATTTCGATGAAATTAGGGTGTGTAATGAGCACATTTTTCCCCAAACGCTAATCACGGAATACGGTACGTTATCTGATGACGATGAATTAGACAATTCACTAATGGCCATATGTGAGATGTCTAAATTATCAATTTCAGATGCGAATCGTGACCGTGTAGAGCGAGTTTCGGCAGGTACGGAGCAGCAGCTTAGGCGAGGCGAGACGTCGCTTCACTACGCTGGGACCGACCTACCGCCCGGAGCGGATTTGGGAGAAAGTGAGAGTGGGTTATCCCAAAGCGAACATACGAGGTTCGTTCAAAACAAATTGGTTAGCAAGACCGTTTATAACGGTGCTAGTCCAAAAACATTGAATAAACAGGTTAGGTTTGCTGAGGAAAAAACCGAAATAATTAATAAAAACAATTCAGGGTACGAAAGTTTCAAGGAATACAGAAAGGGAGTCAATCATCCGAATGATCCGGAACACTCGGGTGATGAAGCAAGTAATAAATTTAATTTAGGGAAGCGTCCGCGCTTAGATACTGACCGTAACCACAACGAGCTAACAACGCTTAGGTTTATTGATCAGATTGGAGCAACCAAAAAAGGGTTGAGCGTTAATAAAGTTAATAGTAATGATGAATTTAGTTATGCGGTTGAAACGAAACACTCTAGGGAAAAGATAGGTAAAGAGAATAAATTAAGAGAGCATCAGAGCTCTGATATTGACCATAACGAGCTAACAACGCTCAGGTTTAGTAATCATATTGAAATAGGTGAAAATAAAGACAAAATTAAGAAAATTAAAGATAATATTAAAATTAATTATGAAAGCGGAGCGCTGCACGCCTTAGGTGCTATGGAAAAGGTTAGAAATTTAAATTACGTAGACGAAGTAGAATTGAAAAAATTGGTTAATGAAGGCGAGCTAAGCCCAAGTTTGAATACGGATAACGACACAATAGCAATATTAAAACGGTACCCAGGTAGGCTGAACGAACCCGAGCGAAAGTTGAATAATCAAGGCATGAATGTGAGTGAAAGCGAAATAGTATGTACCGGCACCAGTGACGTGCCAAGGGGCGGCAAAAATTTAACCCGACCCGATTTAATAAGTAATAACCGCAAGTTAGTGGATGATTCAGTAGACGTAAATATTGTAGGTACATTATCAACAAGCGCCAATTTGATCATCCCAAAGCGATCTGAAAGTGAACAGCGGTTCTCGATAAAATACCAATCGGGCCGCGATAAAAATTTACACCAACTAAACGGAAAGCGTGAACTTTTAATAGAGCAGGATGACAACAATCACTTGAATTTAATTTTAGCATCCTCTCTAGTATACGGGAATGACGGCGAAGTAGTAACTCGCGTTATTAATCCAAATAATTTTGACGTGGTTCTAACAGTGGCGGACCGAATCGGCAAGGTATCCACCAACATACGGGTTGTTCCAGATAACAAATTTAATGAGGACATTCCCCATCGCGTATATGCAATTGAGCGGTCTCAACCAATCGTTGACGAGATACTGTCTCAATTTGACATGGACCATTTAGATGACGCGACTGTTAATTCATTATACGAGTTGATCATCAACTACGTGGACGTGTTCATAACAGACGACGAACCCTTAACTAGCGTCCACGGGGTCAAACATCGGATTATAACCGAGAATGTCCCCCCCCTCTCGAAACGACCTTATCGCGTGCCCTTCCACCAACGCGAAGTTTTGCAACGCGAAATCGACAAGCTAATAAGGTCCGGCATAGTAACCGAGTCGAGTTCACCCTGGTCGTCACCAGTCGTTATCGTAGTAAAAGACGGCCCCAATGGCGAATCTAAGGTCCGAATTTGCATAGATTATCGAGGTCTAAATGCGGTAACTAAACGTGACGTGTACCCCCTCCCCAATTTACACGAGACCATTGAACAATACTTCCACTCGTCGAAGATGTTCTCGGTACTCGACATTAGTCAGGCATTCCACCAGATTGAGGTCCACCCCGACGACCAGGAGAAGACGGCCTTCTCCACCCCCTTCGGTCATTACCAGTACACGCGCCTTCCATTCGGGCTGGCTAACTCCCCGGCCTCGTTTCAGAGGTTCATGAACGTCACCCTCTCAGGATTGACTGGCAGTACATGTCTGGTCTATTTAGACGACATAATCTGCTTTAGCTCCGATAATGTAGGTGAGCACTTACAGCGGTTAGACGCGATATTTGCCAAGCTTCGGCAAGCCAACGTCAAGTTGAAGCCCAGTAAGTGCAAATTCATGGTGCAGGAGGTTAAGTACCTGGGCCACATCGTGACCAAGGAAGGTGTAAAACCTGATCCCGAAAAGCTCAAGTCGATAGAAGCTTTTCCCATTCCCAGAACGGTCAAGGAAGTCCGATCGTTCCTAGGTTTAGTCAGTTGGTACCGGAGATTTATCAAAAATTTTGCGGACCTAGCAGTACCCCTCACTAATTTAACGAAGAAAGATAATAAATTCTTAATTTCCCCCGAGGTGTTGGAATCAATCGACAACCTCAAATCCGCGGTAAAATCAGAGGACGTACTCATTTACCCTGATTTTAACGAACCATTTCTGCTGGCTACCGACGCGAGCGGTACTGGAATCGGCGCGATCCTCAGTCAGAAGCGCGGCGGATTCGAGAAACCCATCGCTTTCGCGAGCAGGAAATTAGGCAAGGCCGAGATGAATTACACAGTTACGGAACTGGAGTGTCTCGCAGTAGTGTACGGAATCAAGCAATTTCGCTGTTTCCTGTACGGTAGACGGTTCACGGTGATTACCGATCATCGGCCCCTAAAATGGCTCCTCAGCTTAAAGGAAGCCACTTCTCGACTAGCGAGATGGAGTTTGTTGCTATCGGAGTATGACTTCGAAGTAGTGCACCGCCCAGGCGTAAAACACGGCAACGCCGACGCCTTAAGTCGAGCTTATTTCACGGATTTCCCCCCCCTTAAGGACTTTCTATCACTGCTGTCGGAGGGCAAGGTTAGTAGAAACCCCCGAGTAACGATAGTACCATCGAGTCTAATCACCTTATCAGGAAATCACGCACTAGCGGTATGCACTTCAAAAGAAGGCAAATCGAAAGGGTTAGACAGGGTCAGTCAAGTATACGGCCATATCGACCAGTCATCATTAAGATGCAAGAACGTAGGAGAAGTATTTACTTCTAATCTAACCGAGGGGAATCTTTACCACCTCATTACGAGTAGCCATCATTACGGTGCCCCCACCTATCAATCGTGCTACGACGCATTAAACTGCCTGCGCGACGAGTGTTTAATCAGTAAGGACCTCAAGATGGCCTTACTGAAGTCAAACCTTGAAACGGAGGAACTAGAATGGACCACCTTAAGTGCCATGATACACTTCGTATTTAAGGACACCGCGGTCCATGTTAAAATATGCGAACCCGATCCTACTACCACCCACGACGTACTCACAATGGACACAGAACCCCCCTTTATCCCCACCTGGGATAGGGACGTGATCAAGGCTGAACAAGCTAAGGACGCGTTTTGCGTAACAATTAAGCGAGACATAAGTCAAGCAGTAGACCAAGACCTCCCTTATTATTCGGACCAAGACGGCCTATTGTATAAAACGGACGCAAACGGACGGGATTTATTGGTCATGCCGAAGTCATTCGTGCGCAAAGCTATACGCGACTTTCACGATCTCCCATTCGTTGCACATCCGGGCCAAACCAAGACCCTGCTATACATGCAAAGCAAACTGTACTGGCCCAGTATGAGGAAAGACATTCTTGAATACGTGTCGTCCTGCAACGTATGCAATCAGAGGAAGACGTCGCCTCACTTTAAACCGGCCCCCCTTCAAAAATTTCCGCAACTAGGCGAACCCTTTGAACGTACCGCGATGGACATTGTCGGGCCTTTTGTCACCTCGGACAACGGGAATAAATACCTCCTTACTTTCCAGGATCACTTCACAAAATATCCTGAAGCCGTTCCTATACCCGACCAAACCGCGGAGACCATTGCTAAGGTGTTCGTTACCCAGATAGTAGCGCGACACGGAACCCCTCGCCAACTCATCACCGACCAAGGTCAGAATTTCGTCTCTAAATTGTTTAAGGAGACCTGCAGACTACTGCAGATAGAGAAAATTCAAACGACAGCGTACCACCCCCAATCAAACGGCGTGATCGAACGTAGCCACCGCGTGTTTAAAGACATGTTAGCGTGCTACGTCTCCAAGTCACAACGAGACTGGGACGAATGGGTACCCTACATATTGATGGCGTATCGGTCCCACATCCATTCATCTACAGGATATTCCCCCTTCTTCCTAATACATGGACGAGACATCGTATTACCCTTTGACGACATAATTAAAGCCAATCGGGTTAAGTACGACGTCAGCACCAATTACCCATCAGAGGTAATGACTAGGTTAAACCGGGCTTTCGCGCATGTGCAGCAGACCATGGAGAAAAGCTGCGACGATCGGGCGCGATATTTTAATAAAAAGACTAAAGAACGCGAATTTCAGATCGGTGACTTAGTGTATTTATACGACCCCGCTAGTAAGCTAGGGATCTCCCGCAAATTAGTGAGACCTTGGCAGGATAATTATAGGGTCACGGAGAAAATCGGACCGGTAACATACCGGATCCGCAAGATAGGTAGCAGGTCAGATCAGGTGGTGCACCTGAACCGACTGAAGCCCTACTTGGCACCCGAGCGAACCAAGGCCCATCCAGTCCAAACCAACCCCTTCCTGGAGGACTACCACCCCTCGGACATGGCCGCAGAGTCATCGGACCAGCCAACCGAAACCGGAAACCTGGCCCCACTTCTGCCATACTTGCTATCCCAAATCCCGATAGCAAGGCAACCAAGGAGTCAACCCGACCCCCCCCTCTTTGAAGAGGTAAACGTCGACCAAACCCAGGACGAGGTCTACGAACCCCCTCCCCAAGTCGACCCTCTTTTACAGATGGACTCCAATGCTAGCTGTACCGAAGAACCAGCCCCCCTTGTCGTCCAGGAAACGACGGAAGAGATGCCCAGGCGATCCAGCAGAGCGACGAAAATCAAACGGTTGCCTGACTTCAGCTATTATTAAATTAGCATGAAGCCTTTTTTTTTTAAGCGGTCCTGGGCACGACCTGAAACTGCATCCCTTAGAAGTAGAAACCCCCCCCCCTTACGGTCCTGGGTACGACCTAAAACTACGACCTGTAGCTAGCACTACACCCCGTAGGCAGAACTGCATCCCTTAGATATAAACCCCCTTTAATTGTTAGCATAAATCACCCGTGCAGGTGACGGGAAAATCGAGAATATCACTGCAGCGTAACGCGCTCTTCGTAAAAGGCGAACAAAGCGGTAATTGTACATAATAAGCATTAGTTAAACGTTAGTAAAGTTAGAAAAAAAAATTGAGTGCATGAATTAAAACTAGAAAAAAAAAGAGAAAACGTAAGATGATGAAAAACAAAAGAAAACTTATTAAGTAAGGTTGAAAAAGGACGGAGAGACCGGTTTGACATTCATTCGCGATAAATTGAAAAGTAATTAACGAGTAAATAAATTGACGAGAGAGATAGAGATAGGAGATAGGATAGGGAGCCAGTTGATCAAAG
Source organism: Podabrus alpinus (assembly GCA_932274525.1). Lineage (NCBI taxonomy): Eukaryota > Metazoa > Arthropoda > Insecta > Coleoptera > Cantharidae > Podabrus > Podabrus alpinus. The sequence continues at coordinate 76,247,920 of OW026454.1, read as the reverse complement.
GACAACTGCGCTATATTAATGTACCGCCAAAAGAGCGGGTTAACGAATTAATTTTCAGGTCTAAGGACGGACAAGTATATTGAAGGAAACGGGAAAAAGAAATCGAAGGTTCTAAGGAACGAGTTAAGCGATGAAAGTAATTTTAGAACAAGGTCAAACCGGGCAGTCTCTCGTGAACGTCCAAAACAAACAAAAATTAGCACGGAGCTACAAGAGTCATCATCGAAACAAGGTAAGGAGTGAATGATGTATGAAAGATAGTGTGACGATACCTGCAGAGCACGGGGTTGAACACTCTCAGGTGTATTAAAGCATAAAAATCAAGTAAGGTCATAAAGACGCCTTAAGCCAACATGCAAATGGATGCATAAACATGCAAGCATTTGACATGAGGCAGTTTTCAGTTTAATTAAAGGAAACAACTTGATCACCCAAGAGGCGTGAATCAAATTGTTGTAACACTATGATTTTTATAATTGAATTAACAAAAATTTTATTTTTGGTTTTAAGAGAATTGGTTTTTTTACGCTAATACTAAATTTAATGATATAGTTTGATTTTTTTTTATTAATTTAAACGATGTTTTTTTTTATATATGTTAGTTAAGTATTTTCCTTGTAATATTACGTTATTTTATGTCAATTGTTTTATAATTTTGCAATGATTTAATGTCAATATTGTGTTTAATGAACTTAATGTACGGAGTGCGACGCTTATAGTGCGACAAACATTTAATCCAATATTGTGGACGTAATCGAGACGCGAGTGTACCCCCCCCCCATTGAGAAGAAACAATAGCATCAACTATTGCGCTCAGGAAAAAGGTCAGGCAACAAGTGGAGGTCACACACAGTTCGAGTGTGATCCTTCCTAGTGATGGAATGCATCACGAGTTTTCAAATCCAACAATCTAATGGGTTGGATCAGCAACATCAAGTTCGTAATTATGTTGCTAATACGCAGCGTACATAGAAGGAGGACAAGACAAAAGTCAAAGTCACTCCGTTTTATTGTTAAATCTCGAGAGCCGTGCAAGGGCGTCGATAAATTTTAAAAAGTGAATTAAAAGTATGGGAGTCACAAATTGTCTAGCAGAAATTTGGTTCCACAAATTATTTTTACTTCCCCCTACCACATTTCAATACTGGAGGGAGCAGAGTCAACTCATTCAAACCAGAAGGCAACACATCCACCTGACCCCAATCCTAAAAGCGTAATACATCATCTACAAGTGCGGGACACCAGAACAGTATAGTGCGTCGTAGAAATATCGCGAGCCAATTAAGTGAAATATAAAAGTGCGGTAGAACCTTATTCGCCTCAAATTCAAGCCTCCGTAATAGAAAAGAGAAGCAATAATAATTTTTATTTTTTTGTTATAACACTATAAGTTCAACTTGTATGTTCTTAACTGACGTTGATCATTGAAATGTTTAAGTTAAGTTACGGCGTTACAATTACTAGGTCGAAACGCGGATTTGTATCCTTCTTTTTCCTAATAAAAGGATCCGTCGTGCCTTCAGACCCGACTGATCTTTTTAAAAACGGGGGGTGATGTAATAACCCGCATTTAATTCATTATTATTTATATATATATCGACCACGTAATTTTAACACGTAAAGATGAATTTATCAATGATAAATAAATGAAAATAAACATTAAACCATGTTATAAAATAGATTGTGAGCGTTAAACCATATTATGTGTAAACCATTTAGGTTATAATTATTGAAACTTATTTAAATTATAGTAATTAATTTTGTTTATAATAAGTGATAGACCAGAGAAAAAATTGTTTGAGATACACTGGAAATTCTCGAGTGGCTTGTAAACTATTACAACGTCCGTTCCTTGATTTTTGCAACAATGGAAGCGGAAACATTAATGCCTTTGTAACGAGAATCTCCAGTGAGTTAAAAGAAGCGACAAAGATTTTGAAAGTTAGGCTAGGTCATAAAGCAATCCACTTGCACTGCTCAAGCCGCCTCTTCGTGGAAGTAAAAATACGTTAGAATTTTATGAATGGAACCGTCGCTTTCCAATCTATAGAATCCTTAGCACCCCGCTGGGTTTCTAGTACGAAAGCGAGTAAGGAAACTTGCGTGGAAGAGACGATATATGTAGCCTCAACTCGAGGCCCTAAAATTAATAAATATCATACGTCGTTATTCCCTCCCCAAGGGAAAATCGGATTCAATAAATACTACTCCGGAAGCAAAAGTCAAGTCAGTTGCCAGTTACCGGGTTTTCAAGCACATACGCGTAATTAAATTAGACGCTAAATTAAAAGCGTAAGTTGTTCTAGTCAGTTCAATTAAATAAAAACTCAAAGTCGAATCAAATACTCGCGTAAATCAAATAAATTAAAACTAAAGTTCCAATTAAATTAGTACGGTTTGAATTTCAAAGAATAATCCATCCAAGGGTCGACAGCTTCGTAAAAATTAAATCAATTAAATCTATCTCGACCGATCCATTTCGAGGCGAGCGCAATTTCAAGGTATCCAACTACAACTAAGAAAGGATTACACACAGGTGCAGTCAAAAGGGCTTATAGACATTCAGGTATCAAACCAATTTTAATTTAAAAGGAAATCTTTTACAAGTTTTACTCTGGTCATATTAGAATAACTAAATAACTGTAACCATAATTCTAGTATTATAATTTAGTGAAACCTTTAAGGGTGTATAACTGTAAAGTTTTGTTTGAGTTTATTTTGTTGTTTGAATAAATTGTTTAATTAAGTCAAAGGTGCCTTAATCATTGAATTCTCCTACAAGTAATCAGTCGTTTGTCGTAAATATTTATCCTGCGCTTCTATATCAAAAGAAAAGCTCTTCACGTTACCAGTTAAACTAATTAAAGTAAGCATTTAAAGTTAAATTCATGAGTTGGCGATCGGACTCGAAACTACGATCGCTGGTGGCAGCAAAATTCAACATTTATTAAGCGAATTATAAGTTCAATTTAAAACTAAAGCAATCAGTTTTAGTAGAACGTGGTGTCTACTTTTATTGTTTGTATTGAATGGATTTCGCTGAATGTCGACCGAGGAAGCCCTTTCCCCCCCCCCTGCCGGATCCTGGCTTCCGATAACCCTGATCAGTTTTAGCTTTATAATTATTATCAACCATAACCTCATGATTTTACTAGGGATTTATAATCAAGTGGTTTCCCGTTGCCGTCTTGATTCCAATGTCGTTGATCACTTTAGTGATTCATCCGTCTTTGGGGGTGATTTCTCCCCCCCCAGGACAATAGAGTGCCCTTCCGTATCTTATGATATCGGTTGATTGCTTATACCGGCGCACATTCGGTCTCCGTTAGCCGCTTTAGATTAATCGCTGTAGCGTTTACCATCCCCTACCACTTGGAGGTGTAGATCGGAATTTCCACATAATTGAATTTGAGACCCTAAGGCATTTCTCAAACTCTCCGTATCTTGAGGGACATATAGCATATAGATAATTTCGCATATAGCTCACGTATTGTTACTTTTACGAAAAATTACCATTAAGCAAAGTTGAAGAACATAAAATTCTCTATAACTTGTGGTGCTGCAGTAGGTAGTACTACAATACATATTGTAATAGGCAAATTAAACTTTGTTTAATGGTAATTTTTCATAAAAGTAAAAATACGTGAGCTATAAAATCCTCATTTGGGGAAACGCCGGCTTGGGATTTTTATGAGACATTTTGGGGGTTTATTAGAACACTTCAACATACATCTTTGCCAAATTTCAGCTTGCCCAGACTTTCTGTAAGCTCAAACCAAAATTTCGGTTTCGTTACTTGGAAGATGCTATAATTTGGGCAAATTTTGAAAAAATCTATTTTTCTCTTCATTTTCCAACCTTGGCCACAATTTCAATTAATTTATTATTAATAGCATTTCCTGTGTCCGAAAACATTTCTTTCCCTGCAACGAATCAATATTGTGCCATTTTAAGGGTGGGTCGTGTTTTCGGTCAATAATTTAAGTATTAGGGTGCCATGGAAAATATGCAAAAACTATATTATAGAGAATTTTATGCTCTTCAAGTATGGTCTGATCATAATTTTTCATACAAGCATAAATAAGCGAGCTATCGGCAAAATATCGCGTTGGGAGAGCTAAAACCCCCGATTGTGGGGGACGCCGGCGTGGTATTTTATGGAACTTTTCGGGGGTTCATTAGAACACTCTAATTAAAATTATTGCACATTTCTGTCAAAATTCAGCCTGTCCGGATTTTTTGCAAGCTTGAGCCAATTTTTCGGCTTCGTTGCCTGGACTATATATGTACTATATTTAAATTTTAACCCAATAACAAATACTTACTCAATGCCAGTCATTCCAACATCAGATGAAAGATATTAGGTGAGCTCCACTTCACGAATCACGCTACATACCCTAAATTTTGACAACCTATAAAATAAGGCTTACAGGAAATCCATAATGATGAGTGAGTGCTTATTCCATTCATCCTGTTCTCGCCCATAGTTAATATCCTTAATTAAAACGTCCTAACTAACAAATTGATGGCATTAAATACTATTTTATAATGAAGAGAGCATTATAATATCTACATAACGTAATTTTTCCCCCGAAAACCAATTTGTTAGTTAGGACGTTATAACTAAGGACGGCCTAGGGTTTCTGTTTAACAGCAATAATACTTAACGATGAAAAATTAGGAATTTATTTAAGGTAAAATATAAAATAATATTTTTCTTACAAACTATGAAGCTGCGAATTGGCTCCTATACTTTTATTTTCTTTTCAAAATCGTAAACAAACAATTTTGCGATATGTGAATTTTTAGGATATTCTACAACTAGCATCTTTGTCTCAGTAATTAAAGGAGTGTGCTTGACAAAAACAGTCTTCTTAGGAAAGACAACTTCTATGTCATTCTTTGTAATATATTGACCAGTTTTTGAGAACAGAATTGTAATTTTATTGTCTTGGTTAAAGTACTCTGTTTCATCAAAGAACAAAAATATATAACGTCCTTTTACAGTTATGTTATCAGGTTTCTTGAATAAAGTTTTCGACAAGTTCATAATAGTTTTTCCTGTTATAAAATTCCAAACACCAATTACCATTTTACATCGACGACGGCGCCTGAAGATAGTCTCATTTGCATTCACATAAATAAATTTGTCTTTATCCACCCAACCAAGATCGAATGTTTGAACATTACGCATACCACAAATTTTAAATGTTTTCACCAGTGATGAAGTTTGAAGGTTCCAAACATTTGCATATTCAGGATCACACAAAGAAATCATGTACCGATCTTGAAACAACATATCCATAAAATATTCTGTGTGACAAGAAATTTTCTTTAAAGACATATCTTCTAAATTCATTACAGCTACCGACCCTTCAAGTTGAAGTAGTACCATATCATTTTGAATGGATCCGTATTGAACTCCTGCTAGCTGAAAACTCGTTGTCCCTGAATGGATATCTATAATTGAAAACTGTAAATTTTCGATTATGATGGCAATAAAATTCTTATAAACATTTATATAGGATATAAATTTAATATTCCATTTGATATCTAAAACACATTCTTCACTTTCTATGTTCCACGCTTTCAAATAGGAGTAACTTGCACACACTAACCAATTATCATGCTTTATAAATCTGGGTAGGTTAAGAAAGAGTCTATCAGTTTTATCCTCATAAGGCTTAGGAAAACTTTTCTGAATTGCCCCATCAGAATAATTAAACAATTTAATATCTTCTTCTGTACTTGCAATTATTATATCGTTGTCAAAGTAGTGATAATAATAAAAACCACTATATTCTTCGATTGGAATTTTTTCAAAGTTACCATTTTTAAAGTTATTGTCTAATTGTTTATAATACAAATACAGCCCTTGCCAACGACCAAATTTATTACACATTTTTTTATATACTTCAGATTTGGGCGTTTCTTCCGTAAGAAAAATATTTTCAGTATCACATTTCAGCTTCCAAAAATAATCATTGTTAAGCAAAGATCTCCAAAGTTTACAACAAATGCGAACGTTACAAAGATCCCTGTTATTCAAATATATAAACACTTTTTCGGCAATTTCCTTTGGTAAATTTCCGACAATATCTTTTTTTTCCATTGTAATCGCGTTTTCTGCTCTTCTCTTCCAGTTTTTAACGTTCGTTTTTTTGTATTCAAAGTTCACAAACTTCTTTCTTTTATTCACCTCATAAAACCCGCAAGATATATAAAACATAACCTCTAGCAAAACAACGGAACGCGCCCCATTCCAAACCATGGCGGCAAATTCAAATAATGGAGTAAAGCCGGGCTCACTTTAAATTTTGGATGTCATCCCTTATTTCTGACATGAGGAGGGGTGCGCGATTATGAAATTTCATAATCGATTATCGATTATAAAAAATAATCGATTTTTTTCGATTAATCGATTATTGAAAATAATCGATTATTCATAACTCGTAATCGATTATGAATTCATAATCTATTATGAACTCATAGTCGATTATGAACTCATAGTCGATTATGAACTGATAACTATAATAGGTAAGGCTATTAAGGGTTACTAAATTACTATATAATTTATTATTTTGCTAATTGTGTTACGGTGGTGCTGATAAGAAGTGTTGCTAAGCACCAGTTGATAACATAATTGTCTTTTATTTTAATTTTTCATTTATTTAGGATATACCTAACCAAGTATTTAGAAATACATACATTTTGTCTAGATTACGAACACTTTTCATTTTTAAACCTGTGGAATGTAACTAATAAGTTTTATAATGTAAATAATAATGAATTTACTACGTCACGAAGAAAGACGGACAACCATACATGACTTTGTAATATTATGTAGTACCCAAAGATAAACATGTCGTGCAATCTCAAAAGTGCAAACCCACAGTAATTCTACCCACTAATTAACGAACTCGATCAAATTATGAATTGGAATTAAATTTTTATTTAAAAAACATTTTAAAAAACAAAAATTATTTTGATCTGGAATTGAAAATATTTAAATAAACTTACATTAATTAGTTAATCTACATACATTAATTTAATTTCGAAAATTTTGTAGGTCATTTTATTGATTTTGAATTCTGGAGATTCGTATTACCGTGGGTTCAAATTATTCAGATTGCACCACATAACCTCCAACCAAGTACCTGGAAGCATATTTATAATAGTGCGGGAGCCCACTGCATAAAAGTCTACGTCATATAACTGTCGGATGAATTGTACTTTATTTGGAAGGTTTTATAGTGAGGAATAATAAACCGTCGGTGTGCCTAGGTCTATCCTGGCGGGGCATCCTTAATTAAGGTGATTTACCTGGCGTAAATGGGTATGTCACCTACGTGACAGAACATGCGGCTCAAATTTATACAGAATACGCAGAAATATCAGTTATTTGAAAATATATTGGTGTGCCTAACTTTACCCTGGCGGGAGTGCCCGGCACACCACCCTGAAAGGGTGCATTGCCGGTATGTCACCTACGTCACAGAACATACTTTTTTTTTTTTTTTCATTTTCAAGTTTTAACCGTCTACTATCGAAATATTCTGGTGTGCCTCATCAAAAACTGGCGTGTGTGTGTGGCAGACCACATTTGTGTGAGTACTTGCCAATATGTTATATAAGCGCAATATCATCATGCAAATCAAGTAATGAGAGAACATCATGTTTTCGTATCATTTATTTTCAAAAATCTTGATATTTGACGTAAAAAAAGAGGTATCGCAAAAATAGCAGTATATACAAAGCAACTTAAACACTTAAAAATAGGTTCCAAAAGTCCTCTTTTGTGACTTATTCGTCGGTACCGGATTCGTAAAAGGTAGCCGCGGATTGTGGATCGGAATCTTCGCCCAATTCATCATCAACGCATTCTTCATCAACAATTACGTCATCAACACGCAAAGGCGTTGGTTCTCCTTGGTACCATAATGGCGTAAGTTTGTTATCATTCAAACACCAACCATGGTCTTCTGGGCAAAGATTGATGCACCGTGGATTGGTAGCATTTTGCCACATCGTATTCACGAAAATGGTTCGTAAAATTTTTTGTTCCATAGATCGCCAGCAAGGAGGGATTAGACTTGAATTGAAGTTTTTCAAATTGCTCATGAAATCGTCGCCTTTAGCCGTGGAGGCATAAAACCGCTGGAACATTTCTAGCCGGGCAGCGTTGACGCTGGTGCAGTTTTTAACGTTATACAGCTGCACTGTATATTTTTGAATGACTTCCATTTTTTCGTCGTCAAATAGGTCAGCAGCCGAAGCAAGTTTTTCAAAGACGATTTGGAGTCCTTCATTTTTTTGCAAATACTCGAATGGTTTAACTTTTCCTTTTTTGAAAAAAGCCGCAGTATAGTCACAACCAGTGAACGCGTGAAATGCCGGTAAAGATCGACATAATTGTGACCCTAGCTTTTTCCACAACTCTAAACAATTCGTGTAAGTGACGTCCTTCTTTTTGACAGATGTTGACAACCAGACTTCCAAATCGTCAAACTTATGATAATTTCCTAATAATATTACCAAAATGTCGGTGTCTGACGCATTGATCATGATTTTGGAATTTGGTTTACATTTACTCGTGTGAAAAATGATTCTTGTATCGGCTTCTTCGTGATAACATTCAAGATCATTTTCTAGCACTTTCTGAACCACAGAGTCTCTAACGAAAAAGGAGAAGCATTTTTCCTCGACTGTAATGTAAACTTTTTTAGTCTGTATTATCGGAGCCATTGTATCGTCTGCCCAATGTTCTGATAAGAAAGTCACTAAAGCTTCTTTGAATCTGTAGTTCCTCAAACTTTTGTAAAAATCATTTCGTCTTCGCTGTGCTGGACCTACTATTGTGTATGGAACATCTTCACATTGGCGGTTTGAGCGTTCAACGTCCTTGATTGACGGTGTGAGATATCGATCGAATATTATGTGCACCTCAGATGAAGTAGTGTTGCAAATCTTGTTCAAGATCATTTGTGAAATTTTATCAAAAGTTTGAGGTACACATGATCCTAATTGATGAAGCAAATAAAAGCCATCTATAATATCAATATCTATGTGTTCCGGGATCGAAGGATTCACTTTTGATTTCAGCAGTATTGCAAGTACAGCTTTTTGGGTTGTGTACTTCGCTCCTGTGGGGTGACACAATGCAGGTGGGGCGGGACATAAAGGAAATGATAAGGAGAATTCCATATCAACTTTCTTGCTGATAGCAATCCCTAAAAGTCGTCCAAATACATCGCATTCCATTTTCATCAGTACTTCTTTGCCGTTTTTAGTTTTTACAAGTTTTTTAAGACATTCTGATGGGAAGTTGACGATTTTGTTACGTTTAATTGCTCTCTCAAAACGATCAGGATCTGCGGTGCACTCTTCAATGAATTTTTCTTTTTGCTTTTGACCTTCAGAATTGGCGTTTAGTAAGAAGTGTGACGTAGGTGACATACCGGCAATGCACCCTTTCAGGGTGGTGTGCCGGGCACTCCCGCCAGGGTGAAGTTAGGCACACCAATATATTTTCAAATAACTGATATTTCTGCGTATTCTGTATAAATTTGAGCCGCATGTTCTGTGACGTAGGTGACATACCGGCAATGCACCCTTACAGGGTGGTGTGCCGGGCACTCCCGCCAGGGTGAAGTTAGGCACACCAATATATTTTCAAATAACTGATATTTCTGCGTATTCTGTATAAATTTGAGCCGCATGTTCTGTCACGTAGGTGACATACCCATTTACGCCAGGTAAATCACCTTAATTAAGGATGCCCCGCCAGGATAGACCTAGGCACACCGACGGTTTATTATTCCTCACTATAAAACCTTCCAAATAAAGTACAATTCATCCGACAGTTATATGACGTAGACTTTTATGCAGTGGGCTCCCGGACAATGTTGCGATACAAAAATTTGTAATTGCAGGTTTATTTTCATAATCGATTATTTCCACAATCGATTATTTTCACAATCGATTATTATAAATTATCATAATCGATTATGAAATAATCGATTATTCGAATTACGGTGTCGATTAATCGATTATATGCGCACCCCTAGACATGAGGTACCTTCCAAGTGTGGTGGCTAGCATTAGCATAAATAAAAATGGATGGTCAAGTAAATCTTGCCTATTTTTCAGTTGATTTCAGGTGGAATGACCCCAACACGAAACCTAGTAGTCAGTGCATATTTTAAGCAATTTTGACTGGGCGGCACTAGAGCATGAGCTCGACAACGAGGGGGGGGGAGATTGAAAAACGACAAACGAAATAGTATATTATATATCAAGGTTGTGAAGGCCGTCATTATTGCCCTAGCGCCAAGATTATATTCCGAGGTTGATTTGACAGTTGATTTGACAGTTGTTGACAAATTTAGGTTATTAAATAAAATAAATCGCGGTTCGTCAAATTAACAATGGATGGCGCTGTCACTTGCTGTCACATTTAATTCGATTATAATGAAATTTTAAAATTAAATTAATGTATTAAAAAAGCTTTTTAAATAGTTTAAATACAATTAATTAGCATTTCTCGGTTATTCTATATCATTTAATAACAACATTTTTCTTTAAAATAGTCGCCAAGTTATCAAAAAATGTCATTTTGTTCAAAGGTTAATAATGAAAAATTATTCACCACTAGTTGAAAACGTGTCACTTCTTGATCGACTAACCTAAGTAAAAATGATAGCCTATATGACTAGTAGTGGAAAAAATACATTTTTTCCACTACTAGTCATATAGGCTACCATTATAACTTATCCAAGTCACATGTGAAGTGACGCATTTTAGACATGCGGTAAATAATATTTTCATTATACAAATGAACCAATGAAATGATTTGACAGATTCATTATACACTTAAGTTAAAAAAATGAACCAATGAAATGATTTGACATACGTGATTTAAAATTTGTCAACAACTGTCAAATCAACAAAACAAAACTGTCATTTGAAATAAATATTTTAAATTTGAAAATTTTTTTATGAAAAAGAATTTAAAAAATGGTAATAAATCTAGTAGTGGAAAAAATAGTATATAAACCACGGTTGTGAAGACCATTATTGCCTCCGCGCGTTATATTCCTCGGTGCAAAGCACCTCGGAATTTAATCTTGGCGCTAGGGCAATAATGACGGCCTTCACAACCTTGATATATAATGTACTATTATATTAGAATATCTAAATATATAAAAGAGAAGATCTGTTTGCGTGCGTACGTGTTTGTTTGTTTGTTCGCTATACGTTCCTAGACCCGTGGACCGATCTCAACCAAATTTTGCACAGTTATTTTGTAGCTCCAGGCGCAACTATTCTCGCATATATGGAGAAGGAATTCGAGCGGGGAAAAAAGTTATTCGCCTTTTTCGAAAATCAAATCACAAGTTTGACAAAAAATTTAATTTGTCAAATAATTAATCTGACGTACAGTCAGTGATTCAAAATACTGTCAACAGATGGCGGGAGGGCGGCTTTAATTCGAAAAATGAAAAACAAACAAATTAATCTGAATGCCGCGAATAAGACCGGAACACTTCATATAGGTCGAAGAACTCGCCGGAATTGTGCAAGAAGACGCAGATCCACCTCTTCGTGGAAGATCCACCTCTTTGCGGAAGATTTAACTTTACATGAAGATGTAACTTTACGTGAAGATTATGTATGTATGTATGTATGACAGATGACAGATGACGGATGACAGATGAAGGCCGAACAACTATGGCCTTCACGGATCTATTATGGTCCGGTCTGTGAGGCCGAAGGCCGAACAACTATGGCCATCACGGATCTATTATGGTTCGGTCTGTGAGGCCGAAGGCCGAACAACTATGGCCTTCACGGATCTATTATGGTCCGCACTGTGAGGCCGAAGCCGAACAACTATGGCCTTCACGGATCTATTATGGTCCGGTCTGTGAGGCCGAAGGCCGAACAACTATGGCCTTCACGGATCTATTATGGTCCGGTCTGTGAGGCCGAAGGCCGAACAACTATGGCCTTCACGGATCTATTATGGTCCGGTCTGTGAGGCCGAAGGCCGAAGGCCGAACAATTTTGGCCTTCACGGATCTATTATGGTCTGGTCTGTGAGGCCGAAGGCCGAACAACTATGGCCTTCACGGATCTATTATGGTCCGGTCTGTGAGACCGGAGGCCGAACAACTATGGCCTTCACGGATCTATTATTGTCCGCCCTGTGAGGCCAAAGGCCGAACAACTTTGGCCTTCACGGATCTATTATGGTCCGGTCTGTGAGGCCGAAGGCCGAACAACTATGGCCTTCACGAATCTATTATGGTTCGCCCTGTGAGGCCGAAGGCCGAACAACTATGGCCTTCACCGATCTATAATGGTCTTCCCCCTGTGAGGCCGAAGGCCGAACAACTATGGCCTTCTCGGATCTATTATGGTCCTCCCCCTGTGAGGCCGAAGGCCGAACAACTATGGCCTTCTCGGATCTATTCTGGGTCTAGATGGCTAAGGGCGGCGGACGCCGCCCGTGCCAGCTAGTTAATAATAAAAAATAACAAAATTTAAAAAAAACATATTTATCATTCATACTCTGGTATCTTTTGCAAAGAACTTTTTTACAAATTCCTGATCCTGATATAGTTCAGCGTCCGGAATTTTCCTCCTTCTCTCTTTTATTTCTAAAAATTTCGCTACCGCTGGCCTAGGATCGTATAAAGCCGTACCTACCTCATTGAGAGCGATATACATTCTTGAATTTAAAGCTTCTCTCGAATAACTTGTTTGTTTGGATGATTTTAATGTTGTGTGTACTGACACTGCTCTCTCTGGACCAGCACTATGTGGCGTTAAAGAAATATATGCTTGCACTAATTTTGAAAAGACTAAATGTGGTGTGGAAACTTTTAAATAAGTAATGAAACAATTTTGCTGTGGAGGTGTTCATCTCTGGGGGTGGTGGAAGTTTCTTAGCCGAAAACAGGCTTACAATATCATCGGTGAAAGAGGAAACCGCAGCTTCCCCAAATAAATTTTCAACATCCATCCGCACTTCTCGAAACAAGTCGATTACAGTTCTTGCGTCAATAAACTTGTTTATGCGGTTTAAGATTTTTTCTTGGTCCTCATTCAACTTTTGCGAAAGAAATTTCTTGCAACTTAATACTACTTCGTTTCTCACTGCAGACCAGCACCTTTTAGTTGAAACGAGAGAATTGGTAAGGGGCCGTTCATGTATTACGTAAGACGTTTAGGGGAAGGGGGGGTAGCTGACATCTTATTTTACATTTATTAACATTAACATTTACTTAAGTATACATTTTCATACTAGGGAGAGGGGGGAGTCTAAAAGTAGGAAAAAACGTCTTACGTAATACATGAACGGCCCCTAATGCGTCTTTTCGTAGCTTCTGGTATAGATTGCGTTCCTTCTTCAGTTTCAGGACGACTGACGACTCAATACTTTTTCTTCATGACCCCCTGGATAAGGTCCTTTTTCAATCAAAGTTATCGCATCTACAGCAATTTTCTTTGATAGCTCAATATCACTCATAGTAATCATAGATTTTTGACAATCTTTTTGGAGTATTTCAAAAATCCTGAAAAGGTCCATCATCATGAGACATGTAAGATGCTGCTGTTCACCTCCATCTTGCCAGAGACTCAAGAATCCTAGAGCAGTAGCTTTTTCAACTTTTGTTGTTTCGGTACTTTCAACCATTGTTTTCCAATGGTTTTGCATGCCTGGCAGGTTTTTCCAAACTGCTTTACATAAGTTGACTAGATGCTCTGCAAATCGAACATCAAAGTAAGCTGGAAACCGGTAAACTGAAAGCTGTTCTTGCTCACACATTTTTGTAAGTTCTGCATATCGAACAGCAGATGCTCGATAAAAGGTAGCAATGGCCTTCATATTACTTTTCCAATGACGTACTTCAATCACAGTGGATTTTAAATCGCTCAATGCCAAATCTGACCTATGCGCAATGCACCAAACACAAAGCAAATCTCTTTCCAAATATTCCTTCATACGAATCCACAGTCCACTTTTCCTGCCAGTATTGGCATTTTCCCCGTCTGTGGATATACCAGTTAATTTTTCTTTCGCCAGACTTTCAATCCCAAGATCTTTAAAGATAATTTTAACCGAATCCAAAAGTCCTTCCGCACCTCGCTTATCAGATTTACTTTCTCCTAAGAACACCGACGTTATTGCGCGATCTTCTGTTATAAATCGAGCGGTGACGAATTTGTTATCAACTCCATACTTGCCGACAGAGCCATCAACTTGTAGAGAAAAATTATCGGTTTTCTTTAGTTGATGTACAACTTTTTCCATTACAATACTACCAACAATATCTAACATCTCCCGATGAATAACTGGATTTCTATATTGCAAAAGTTCTGAGGACGGATTTAATTGACAAAATTGAGAGTCTAAGCCGTCGTCTTTGTAAGACGCTATTTGTGTGTCCGCATGAATTTTTGACAACGATCTAGAAGGCCAAGAATGTGCAGAAAGAGTTAATTGGCGACTATCATTGTAGACATCAATTGCTAGTTCGATCAACAGTTTTATTTTTTCAGCGTTGTGTGATTTGAGAGTCCTTATCCAAGAGGGTGTTTATCAGATTGTGCCAACCATTTCTGCTGCATTTTATCGAGATTATCAGCTGCCTTATGAGCCTCCGTTTTCAAATGATCGATAATTCGTTCTAATTCCTTTTGACCGTCATACCGTACACCATCAGCCATGGGCACCTTGCCGTTTTTTGAAAATTTTTGGGTTCTTGAATATGTTTAAAGTAGGTCGTGCATTTAATTCCCAAACGCTTACCCAGTTTAACTTTTTCAAAACAAGAATACGTTTTAAGTAACCACGCAGTATCCAATTTTGATCCCTTATACCACGTAGTATTCTGTGCTTGTGGCGCTTGTGCAGATTCCGCTTCGATTGTTACGACCTGACATTCACCGTTAACCTGACTATCATCATGAATCTCTTTATTGGCAGAAGTGGTATTAAAGCCATGGGTTTGGCTGTGGTCATGATCAAGAATTTTAGGGGATGACCGAGAACAGGAGGGCTATCGACTTCGAATTTCGTCCTCATTAGTTTGATCCTCACCATCAGTCTTTTGACGTTTATTGTACACAAGACTGAAGAAGTCGGTTATTCTTTTGGAGTTTTTAGACATATTGACGTTGATTTTTGTTCAGACTGCGCCTTTTGTAGGAATGGTAGACGTAGGTATTGCGATGTTCTTTGCTTTGCTGTATTGGCAAATCAAAGGGATGAACAAGTTTTAAGATCAAAATTTAAATGAACGTTAAATTATTAAGAAATCATGACAAGATGATGTAACGATTGATTCGTTAAAGAAATTAAAATTTATATCATGTTAAAATAATTGTTATTTGTTAGTTATAATTTGTTAGTTAAAAATTTGTTATTAAAACTAGATTAAATTAGAATTAGTTGTGTTAGCGCACTAAAAAAAAAAAGGTTTCATGATGACATGTTGTTACAACAGCTTAGTGCGATAAAACTAAACGGACAATTATTTGCTTCAATGTAAACATTTAAAGTGCATCATATATCCCATTTGCGGATCGTTCCTAAAAAAAACATTATTTAAATAAAAATCAAGTGTGGAAAATATTGATTGAATTTACCGGCCAATAAAAAACTTGCAACATTAAAAACAAGCAGGCGTTGAAAATTGCAACGAAAATTAGATCCTTGGTAACGAGTTTGTTTACCTTAACAACGAAAAACCTAACGAAGATGAGTGCACGTGAATTTGGTGGTTCCAGAAAATTTTGTAAAAAGATGTGTTAAAAAACCCTAAGTAGGGTTAAGTGAATGTTGATTGCACTAAAAAGAGGTTAAACTATATGAAAAGTGTAAAATTTTATAAATGCACTCACCAATTAGTCAAAATTTGGTATTCACGGCGGAGGAGATAGTTGGATTTTGATGAAAATTAAATGGTTGAAAACATAACGGTGAATTGGAGCAAATTTGTAGGTGAACGGCCGACACAAACCACGATAAAGGAAAGAATGATGCAACCGGGAAGGGGGGTGAGAAATATTTAACTATACAGTGCGGGAATTTTAAACCTAATAAAGGTCAGAAATCTTTTTTTATTTACAAACATTTATTTAGATTAATCATTTTAATATTAAGAAATTTTATAATTTGGATAACATAGACAAACCTAAAAAACCCCAGGCGGTTGTGTCTTCGGACACATCGTCAAAAAATACAATGGGAGCTTCCTTTAAGGAGGCCCCAGTCGTTAGTGCTGCGATGGGCACATCCTTTGCGGATGTACCATCCAACAGAGCCGGGGTGGGTGTATCCTTACAGGATGTCCCACAACACCCGGAAAAAACAGTTGATTCTTCGAGTGTGGGTGCGTCCCCTGAGGATGCCCCACACATAACCGACCCGGAGATACGCCATAAAAAGCGTAACCTCTGCGGAGCGGAGAAGAAAAGAAGAAGGAAAGCCAAAGCGGTGAGGCGCATGGCAACAGAAAACCCCAGCAGCCAAACTGCCCACGAGAGGGCCAGGCTATCCAAACCCAAGGAGGCGGATGGTATGTCTGCTGGTGGAAAGAAAACAACCGCACCTTCAACTGGTGCCGTGAAAAAGAGGGTCAGGTCCCAGGACTCAATGCCTTCGCCTCTCAAGCAGAGGAAGAAGGTGGAAACAGTAACTGGGCAAATACCCAAAACAAAGGCGGCTGATTCGTCAAGCTACAAGGAGGCTGTTACCAGCCACCTCAGAGTAGCAGTGATCGACCGCCAAAATCCCCTGGGCAAACTCACAGTGGCCCAGAGGGAGATTGTTGAAGCACAGCTAAACATAGCTTTACGCAGAGCCGTCTTGGAGGCTCTGCAGACAAAAACAGGAGCGCCAATTTTTGAGGGCTTCCGTTACTCGGGACAGATCCTACGGATCACCTGCGGTGACGAGAGGTCCCTAAAATGGCTCCAAAGCACAATTGGGCTTCTCCCGCCTCTATGGAAGAACGCAAAATTAGACGTTGTTCAGGTGAGCAATCTGCCTAGGCTAACTAAGGCTACCCTCTGGATTCCGGGGAAACCCGAGCCCACTGGGGAGGTCATAGAATGGCTAACGGCACAGAACACCTGGATAAAAACCAGCGAGTGGTGCGTCTTCCATGATGCTGACAGAAGTGACCCCTTGGGGAAGCTTATTGTCTTTGGCATTAATGAAGAAGACAAAGCCGCTCTTATAGCCAAAAAAGGAAGGGTGAACTACAAATTCTCCATCCTAAAAATAAAGGTGCAGCGAGTCGTTACTGACGACGACGTGCTAGCACCAACAGCAGAGGAATTGGCTGCAGAGATATTGAGCCTCATGGAAACCGATGAGGACAATCAATTGAAGTTTCTTTAATTATATAAAATAAAAAACGGGATTAGATTAATAAAATAAAAGGAATAAAGATAAAATTTTCAAAGAATAATGTTGCTGGTTCCGGTAGGTGTTTTGTATGAATTTTTTCCGGATTTCAAACCGTATATCGTATTTATGATTGTAACTAACATTTAATCTGCATTATTTGGTTGTTTTATGTTCTAATATTTTCATTTTTTTTTCAGGTTTTCCATGATGTGTTGAGAGGGTATTTATTTCGTATCTTGGAGCCATGATGCGTTCCATGTCAAGTGGTTGGATTTCATTTGCAGGTATGTAGCTTTTATTCGGGTACGCCCAAACTTTTATTTCATCTCAGGGGTGCCGGTTTGTACGATTAGTTCCTTATTGTTGGTTTGTTGTATTTACGGTCTTATTCTCGAGGAACTTACACATCAGGTCGGGTGGTGTTTCTTCATACAGCTCGTTCAGTTATGCAGGGAGATGGATGCCGTGATAGGCCGCCAACTCCAACTGTTCTTGCATGTACAAATCGCACTCCCGTATCCGATGTGTAGGTTCATCGAGAATTTCGCACGCCGGACATAGTCCGTCCTCCGACTCCGACCCCAATCTCTTGAGGTGTCGGCCGAACTCGCCATGCCCGGTTAGCATTTGCGTCATCTGAAACGAATGGTCCGTTATTTGTCTACTTACCTTGGGGATGAATTGGTAGGTAATTCTACCTACCAATCCATCGTCCCATCTTCTTTGCCATTCTTGTTGGATTAAGTCTTCCATTTTTCTTTTGATATCCACTCTGTATTTGTAGTCATTCGGGTCGATTCTTATCCCCAGAAAGGTGCTTACTTTCTTGTTTCTGGCTTCACGCCATGACAGTAATCGTAAGAGTTCTAAGTCGATTGGGTGGATACCTGCCAAAACACCCGCGGCTATGGCCGACACAGTCCTATAACATTTTGCTATCACGCGACAGCAGAATCCATAGCACGATATCAGCCGGGCCAACGTGTGTTTATCCCCTATTCTATGTATCCAGATCTCGCTTCCGTAAGCCAAGATGGGGACTACCGCCCCCTGATAGATCCTTCGCATAGAGTTCGAGGTGTCCAGGTTCCAACCGCTTTTTGCCATTCGATGCAGCGCATGCACTAGTTTACTGGCTTTGCCGCAAACGTAGTTTACATGCGGTTGCATCGATAGGTTTTCGTCAATAAGGACCCCCAAGGTACTTATATTCCCTTGCCACCTTTATTTTCTTCCCGTTCAGTCTTACATCTAAATCGTAGTTATGAACTCGCTTCGGGTACAAGCACATGATCTTCGTCTTCGTTTCCGAGAGAGCGAGTTTCATGTCCTTGCACCACCCGCTTAATTGATTGACGCACGTTTGTAATTTTTCTTGCAGTTGGATTCGGGAAGACGCCGTGACGACGGTCGCGATGTCATCCGCGTACGCGAAGGTATGAGTACCACACTGTTTCTCTTGTTTTAGATAGTGATTCAGAAGTGAGTTCCACAGGATGTAACGGTTTAAAATTTGCCGCCGGGTTCTTTGGGTTTTGGAACCAGTGACCGTTGGTACGAGTGAGGAAAATGCGCAGGAGTCGGTACGAGAGACTTGACTGGATACGTTTGCTCGAGTAAGAGGTGATTTTGTGTGTGTTGTGCAAAAATTTTGTGAAGCCGGATTTTGGAGAAGAATTGGTTAGTTAATACCATCCAGTAGCGAACTGGGATTATCTTCTCGAATCCGTAGGATTGGGAAGCTCATTTTTTTTTGATTATTTTACCGGGAGCTCTCATCCGCCTTCATGGGATTCGAAGCTGAACAAATTTTGCATATGCCGCAGATCAACGAAATTTGAGGTATCCTTTTTGGTTGGTAATTTGTTGTAATAATTATTATTGGATTTTATATTAAGCCATATTAAGCTCGATGGCGTATTTTTTTTCCTTGGCCTTTTTAATGTGTTTTATTTTTTTATTTATGTGTAACATCTTGGTATTCTTTTTTTCGTTCTGCATTTTTACTTCCAGAATGGTTGCAATTGATAGATAAGTGGCAGATTACAACTTTCTGCACTGCGTGATAAAGTTGCAATCATTATCGCACTTTCGCATATTGTGGATAATGATACCAATGTATAAGTGTTATGTTTGATAAGCGTAGTAATGACTACTTTTTTTTATTTTATTACGTTTGGTTAATTAAACTTTACTTGTGTATTATTTCCTATGGTTTACATCGAGCGGACTGGTAAAATGTATTAGCAGGAAGATTCCAATTTGATCGACGGAGGTTCAAATTTCATATTTGAAATTTAGTGTCGATACTTTTTTTGTGTTTAATTATGATTTTATATTTTTATTTTATAAAGGCTTCGATGTGTGACCTACTTATATACAGAGTGCGGCATTGCGCCGGGGTCGCTGCTATTTGGTTTGGTCGTCGGAGGCTCGGTGGTTACCTTAGTGGGATTGTACCTATATGACCATTCGAGTGTTCCGTCGATTGATTGTGTGGGTGGTGATTCTGAGTGTCAATGTGGTCGCTACTGTGCCGTTCTGGTCGGCTCCTGTAGTGGGCTACTGTTGTTGCGTTCCACTGGCGCAATACTAACACCATAAGCATCGACTTTATCATTAAGCCTTTAAGCAATGACCACCGTATTGTTTATTTTTATGTTTATTTTTATTTTATTGTTAAGTTTATTTTGTGTGCGTAAGATATTTGCGCTTTATATTTGAGTAATTACTATTTTCGTTTACAAAAATTCTTCGTTGTTCAAAATTTTCCGTATGCCCTGGACTCATTGCTGGCTTTTGTTTAATTAATTATCTTCCAAGCTAGCCGGCAAGATTTGCAAAGATAGCTCGTGATTTCTCGATTTCCCCTTTAATCGAGTTGTCTAATCTTTCATAACGACGTCTTCCTTTTTAACTGAAATCGAGTGGCGCCTATTCCATCTTTTTTTTTCCTTCGTCGTTTTAATTAACACCCCTTTGGTTAGAAATTAAGGTAACACCAATTATTAACGCTAAAGTTCGTGAGGAATTTTAAGCGTTGCAAGGATCGGGCCGAGGACCGAACCCTGTGGACATCCCTTCGTGGATCTTTTCCCTACCTTTGAGACCCCGGAGGTGAGAGTCACTTCCCGGGCTGAAAGGTAGCTTTTGATCATGACCTTTAACCTGTGGGGGAGCCCTTTTTCGCTCAGCGAGCGGAACAGTGCTGGCCACCACATGTTATCAAAAGCTCCGGAGATGTCGTAGAAGATTACCACGAGAAAGCCCTTGGCTTTCTTCAGCTTCATCTCCGTAGTGTCTATTTTTTCATAAAACGCCTTAAGGGCGGTTGTGGTGCTCATACCTTCCACGAAGCCATATTGGCACCGATCGTGGTAAGGGGTATTACTTTCTAGTATTCTTTTTTTCATAATTTTTTCCAATATTTTGCCGAACACCGGCAAGAGGGTGATCGGCCTATAGTTCTTGATGTTGCTTGTTTCCCCATCTGGGTTTTTGAGTAGGATCTTGAGGACCCCCCTCTGCCACAGCTTGGGGAAATAAGCAACTTTGATGCATGCATTGTAAATACCCATTAACACGTTTTTGATGACAACATAGAGTTTTTTAAGAAAGGATCCCTGAATGTTGTCAAAACCCGGTGCCTTTCTGGCTTGCGTCGTCCTAATTAGGTCATCCAGCTCGTCGCTTTCGACCTCCCTAACCTGCGCCATGTCCGGCACGCCCCTCAGATTTTCGAAATCCGACCGCATGGTTTGGTGATCCACCGTTGCATCGGAGTTTCGATCGTCGTCGGGGAGTAGACCGTTCATGAGGTAGGTCAGGGTCTTTTCCGGCGTTTCCGTTACCTTCCCGTCCCCGCCACTGAAGGTGGTGAGGATATTTTTTCCCTTGTATTTTCTCGCAGCTAATTTGTAGGTAACCCCCCAGGGATTAGGTACAAGGTCGTCCTCGACGAACTTTTGCCAACTGGCCTGTTTGGCCTTTTTCAATGTTTCCAAGAATTTGTCCTTAGATTCCATCATTGCAATGTACAGCCCGTTCTGTTCGTTCTCAATGCGGTTCCTATACAAGGCCGTCTTCCGCGAGAGATACTTCTTTCGCGCTCTTTCAAGATTGTCGGTCCACCAGTCAGGACGGCCAACGTAGATCTTCTTCATTTGGGCTTTCCTATTTACTAGATCCTGGATCCTTCCGTGCAATTCGGATACCATGTCCTCGATTTCGTTTTCGGTGGTTAGATTGTCCGACCTGGGGCCGTTTTCCTCTACCCACCGAGTTAACTCTGTCTCGATGGTTTCCGCTTGGATGGTATCTGGGTTTCTATTCCTAATAATCCTTATGGGATTATTAGGTGCACCTATTTCAAAAGTGATTGCTTTGTGATCCGTGATTATGACGTGTTCCGCAATGTCCCACGAGTGGGTTTCATTGACGGTGCCGCATGTGCCCAATGTTAGATCCACGTTGCTCTTCCCTCCGAGAGAATTCTCGAACGAAGGCGGTTTGTTAGGTCGATTGAACACGAAAAGTTCGTGCTGCGCAATGAATTCCTCCAGCGCCTGTGCCCTGGAGTCGGAATCTACGGTGTCATACCACACCCTAGATCGACAATTGAAGTCTCCGCAAATGTAGGTCTTCCCCTTTCCGCAAACACCCAGTGCTTTCCGGAGGTCTTCGAGTGGAATCTGTATATCCTCTGAGGGAGGAAAATACGTGCCTATAAAATAGTAGGTACTTTGCTACTGAAGGTAATTGACACGACCGTTACGAACCTGCTGGAAACTTGCGGGAGGAAGGAGAACGTGAATTCATTTCCTACCGCGTCGTTAACCATGATGCAAGTTCGGAAGTGGTCGCCGAAGATGGCTGCCGTCCGTGTGTTCGGGGAGAAAGGAAGACGAAACCCTCCTGCTGCCGCGGGGTAGCAGTAGGGTTCCGAAAAGATGGCTAAGAGAATTTCTTCCTCGGCAACAAAGCGTTGCGCGTCGGCCGTGGCGGCCTCCGAGTTCCTCAGGTTTACCTGCAAGACTTTAAAGGGCTTACTCATTAGTGATGTCGGTAAGCGTTAAGATAGAATGTGCGTATTCCATAAGTCTCGCTTTGTAGACCCTACATATGTTTGATCCTGTAGTGTGCCTGGCATCGCTATGTTTAGCTCTGACACAGTTAATGCACGCATGTTTCGCACAATCATTCTGCACCCCACAGGCACGTGAGGCGTGTTCCGTTGAGGAGCAGAATGCACACGCTTCACTCCCTTTACAGTATTTTGCTGTGTGTCCAAAGCGCTGACACTTGTAGCAGCGCGTGATTGTAATGTGGTCGTGGATGCGGTAACTCTTCCAGGAAGCTCTGAACTTCCCGTCTTTAATCGCCGCTTCCCTGACCACGGGGTGAACCTCCAGGATCCACTTGTTGTGGGTCTTACCCTTAGAGTGCACCGGGTTGATGCTCCTGAGCCAGGAGCTCCCGGCCGCTTTCGTTGCTTCGGGGTAGTTGGCGGTAAATTCCTCAACCACCTTTTCCTTGGACATTGTCTTATCCACCATTTGAATAGAGATTGATGGCCAGGTAGCTGAAGGCTCCCGGGCCACAAATTTCTTCTCTGTTAAGAAACAATTGCCGATCAGATTCTTGAGTGATGGCTGAGAAGATTCCACCATCACTCCGTTATTTTTGATGGGGTATACCCTATCCGGTTTTATCTTAAGGTCGGCCAGTTTTATGCTTGTCAGTTGGGCTTTGGTATCGTCCGCCGATTTACTTGTGTTCCCTTCGTCAGGGTACACAATCACCTTGTACTTCTTGGGTGGCGTGCTACGAGGGCCGCCAGCGGCTGCCTTCTTAGCTGCCTCCAAGTAGTCCCTAGGAGGGTTTTGCTTGTCGTTAGTTGTTGCCCCTGTGTTTTCTTTATTGCTTTGTGAGACCTGAAGGGTCGGCGCTGCGTTGATTGAGGGGGTGGTCTTGCTGATGGCCTTGACCACCTCTTCAATAATTACTTTGGTTTGAGGAGGGGAGGCTGAAGGCGCTCCCGTCCCCAATCTGTTTCTTTTAATTCCATCCAGGCATAGTTCCTGGATCAGCTCCTCCATGTTCTTTACTCTCACGAGGGCCTCTTCCCGAAAGTTGAGGGCCTCTTTGCTCCTCACGAGAAACCTACGTATCTCATGAGCATCGTTCATGACTCGTTTCGTTGCATCTTTTAATTTTTGATCGGTCCACAGGTCTGATTGGGAGTCCAATGTTTTGTTACTAACCAAGACCGGAGTAGACTTTTGGGCCTGCTCCGGGCTTCCGTTCACTGTAGCATTATCTTCGTTACCTTGGATATTGATCTTCTTCGATTCTCGTTCTTCCTCATCTTTTTGGTGTTCTTCGTCTAATTTTCGTTTTCTGTCTTTTTTTCGTTGGTTTTTTGTTCTTTTCTTCTTCTTTGTTTCGTCGCTATCGGTTTCTTGGGCTAGGTCTAATTCCTTCTGTTTTTCTTTTAGTATTGTTTCCAGGTCATTTTTTTCACTATCTTCACTGGACGTGGGGTCGGTTTCCATTATTACTGCGGTTTCTTTCTTCTTCTTCCTCGTTCTTTTCGATTTGATGAGGAACGGCCGTTCCTCATCGCTATCCTCCGTATTTTCCGAGTTTTCTCTCTCCCTTTTTGTTTTCGCGATTTTTTGCGCGTCTTCGATACTTTTGCTCCGGGTCGTTCTTACTGATTCGGGTGGTTTTTTCTTGGGGCTAGTGTCTCCACTAGTGTCCCTACGGTTCATTATGATCCTTGCATCGAGAACTTTTATTTTTGGGATTTCCGATACCATATCGTCGCTTTTCACTTTCGTCACCTCATGAGGACAATCAAGAAGCGGCAAATCCTCAAAGTAATAAAGAGGCTCTATAACAGGATGGTCTGATGGCCAACCTAATGGAATGGAGCTTCTTACAAGCTAACCTGCACCATGGGCGGGCGGCTACAGCAACTCTGTGTCGCCGTCTGTCCAGATGCAAGGACACGATAGCTCTTATACAAGAGCCATATATAACAAAGGCTAGAATTTCTGGCCTTTCAACACTCAGAGGAAATATCTTCACAGGTAATCTCTCAAACAAAATTAGAACATGTATTTACATACCTAGTAACTTTCAGGCTCATCCCCTCCCGCAGTTTGGTGACTGCGACCTAACAGTGGTAGGGCTAGGCTGTGATTTCGGTGATGGCCTGGAGAATGTTATTCTAGCATCTGTATACCTCCCAATCGACTCCCAGGATCTGCCACCTTCTCAGAAGCTGGTGGACCTAGTGAGCTATTGCGAGAAAAATAGAAGACATCTCGTTATAGGATGCGACTCCAATTCCCATCACACTGTATGGGGAAGTGAAGACTGCAACAAACGGGGTAAGTCACTTTTTGAGTATCTAATTAGTACAAATTTAGAGATTATTAATCGAGGTGACACGCCAACCTTCTATGTGTCACCAACACGTTATTCTGTAATTGATATCACATTAGCGTCGATAAATATATCAATTAAAATATATGATTGGCATGTGTCGAAAGAACTGACAATGTCCGACCATAGATGGATTGACTTTAAAATTAAAGCCAAAAAAATAGAACCCAGGCGGTTCAGAAATCCCAGGAAGCTTGACAGGCGGATCTTTCTGGATCTGCTTTCGAGTGCACTGGAAACTGACTTGCCTGAGGAAACCACAAATGAGCTACATACCATTGAGGAGATTGAGACATGCACTAACTCGATACAAAAATCCCTCACAACATCGTACGAGCTCTCGTGCCCTCTAAAGGCAGCTGCATCTGGAGATCGCACCACCCCTTGGTGGTGTTGCGAGCTAGAGCGGATGAGGAAGGAGGTCACGAGACTGTGCAATAAGGCGAAAGCCTCCAAAGTTACTTCAGACTGGGGCGCTTTTAGGGAGCGTCGATCTGAGTACAAAAAGATGATTGGCCAAAAAGCAACGGAAGTCCTGGAGGGACTTCTGCAGTGGGGTAGCGTCCACAACGAATGCTGCCAAACTTAAGAAGATTCTCTCTAGGGATCCACATCAGCAACCAGGCAGTCTTCTTCGGGATGACGGCTCTTATACCGAAAGTCCAGAGGAGGCTGCTGAAATACTACTAAAAACACACTTTCCCGGAAGTAAAACTGCCACGGATTATGCGTGGACTGAACACACAGTTCGGACACCGACCGAGGCAGACTGGGAAAATGCAAAAAAGATTGTAGATCCGATCAAAACCTCATGGGCGATCAGATCTTTCGCCCCCTTCAAATCGCCGGGACTGGATGGGGTGTTTCCGGCCCTACTACAGTGGGGACTGGAGAGCCTGCTTCAGCCTTTGGTGAGGGTGTTTAGGGCATGCATTGCGCATGGCTATACCCCTGAGGGATGGCGCAAGGTCAGAATTGTATTCATACCAAAACCAGGTAAAGGAGATTAATCTCAAGCTAAATCCTTTAGACCAATAAGTCTCACGTCCTTCTTTTTGAAAACGTTGGAAAGATTGTGCGACAGAGAAATACGGGATGTAGCACTTGGTCACAAGCCGCTACACCCGAAACAACATGCATATGTTCCAGGAAGATCCACTGAGTCCGCCCTTCACGAGGTGGTGGAAAGGATAGAAAGATCATTGCATACACTAAAGAATGCACTCTAGGAGCATTCATTGATATAGAAGGGGCTTTTGATAAAGCCACCTTTGAAAGTATTAACGCCTCACTACTATCACATCGTGTTCCCTATACCATTGTACGATGGATCAACTCAATGTTGAGGAGGAGGATGGTTGAATTCAATGTGGGAGGTGCAACAATAAAGGGTATTGTTACTAAAGGCTGCCCTCAGGGGGAGTCCTTTCTCCACTCCTGTGGGATCTCGTAGTAGATAGCCTTCTGAAACTCCTAAATAAAAATGGGTACTATACCATTGGCTATGCAGATGACATAGTCATACTGCTAACAGGAAAATTTGAGAGCACTCTGTGCGAACTGATGCAGAGGGCACTCAGAATACTAGAAGAATGGTGCACGACACATGCCCTTTCGGTCAATCCGACTAAGACTGGGCTCGTCCTATTCACCAGAAAAAGAAAACTTCAAAGCATGATAATGCCTATTCTAAAGGGAATTCCCCTAAAGTTGGCTCCAGAGGTTAAGTATCTGGGAGTGGTGCTGGATGCAAAACTGAACTGGGGAAAACATGTCAGCCTTAAAACTGAGAAAGCAAGCGTGGATTTTTGGCAGTGTAGGAGGGCGATGGGAAAGTCCTGGGGCTTTTCCCCGAGGATTGCTCTCTGGCTCTACACTGCAATAATTAGACCAATGCTATGCTATGGCGCCCTTGTGTGGTGGCCTAGAGTCAAGATAATGACAGCGGCGTCATCCCTTAACCGACTTCAGAGATCGGTCTGTTTAGCGGTGACGGGTGTGATGCGAACGGCTCCAACTGCGGCCCTGGAGGCTCTCCTCTGCCTACCTCCACTGGATATCTATGTGGAGGAATGTGCGGTACGGGCCTCCATTAGGCTGCGAACGTGGGGCACGTGGACGCATAGACGGGGTGAAGGAGGACACTCGAGGATCCTGGAGGACTATTCTAAGAGGATGCCTCTGCTGGACCTTGAGACCGATAGTACCCCTCCAAAATATATTTTTGATAGGAAATTTGACATCCTATTAAACATAATAGAAACCTTCGAGTCAGACATAACTATGTTTACAGATGGCTCCAAAAATAAAGTTGGCTCGGGTGCGGGAGTATTCTCTCCTGAACTGAAAATAAACGAAAGCTTATCGCTGGGAAGATATGCCACTGTATTTCAAGCAGAACTCATGGGCGTACTTCACTGCGCAAATACAGTTCGGGAAAAGAACATCCGGTACAAAAAAATACAGATATTGACCGACAGCAAGGCGGTCTTTATGGCACTCAACTGTCATAGGATCACCTCAAATCTGGTACTTAAATGTATACGGACGTTAAATGAAGTATCGATAAACAACAATGTCCTAACACTCAGATGGGTCAAAGGGCACCAAGGAAACGAAGGCAATGAAAGAGCAGATGCTCTGGCGGGAATTGGCTCGGCTGAACTACCCTGTGGACCTGAGCCATTCATAACGCCGACCATTGAGCTCTTCAACACCCTTCTTACAGAAGAGACCCTCAAACTGCACACCAGTAGATGGAAAAATACCAAAGGCTGCCGACAAGCAAGGGCAACTATACGTGGACCCTTGCGTAAGCACCACAAATACTACTTGCAGCTATCGCGAGAAAAATTAAGAAGTATTGCAGGAGTCCTAACGGGACACTGCAAACTAAACAAACATCTTCACACGATGGGACTGGTAGACAGCCCAACTTGTCGGGGCTGTAACTTAGCAGATGAAACGGCGGAGCACCTGCTTTGCAGCTGCCCTGCCCTTGCTTCGAAAAGAGGATCCATGCTGGGGGACTGCTGGCCTAGCATGGCCAGTATTAGTGACACATTGCCCTCGAAGATACTTGAGTACATCCTAAATGTGGAATGGCTTGAGACTTAGAGGAGCGATGGGCTACCTGGAGGTAGCATAATGGGCCCGATGTGTAGCCTGAGTGCTAGCAGTGAAAATCTGCCCTCCCCAAACAATCCAGAGAACAATCCAGAGATCCAGATTAAGAAATTTTGTTACATTTAGTTTTAAGGCACGAGGGTAAAATTTTCTTTCGTCTCTATGACGACTATTTATGCAAAAATTATAAATTTCATTAAAATCAAATTACCATGAATATTTTTTATTTTAATTTAAATAAAATTAATAAACAGTGTCGAAATATGAATCTTGTTCATTCTGAAGATGAGCGAATGCAGTAAAGTACATTTAACAACAATAAAAGAATTTTTTTTATATTTTTTGAGCTAGCTGAGGTAAAATACATAAATTTCTCCACGTAAGTTATCATTGTGGGATAAGCATCCAGGTAAGGGATAAATAATTATAAATAATTAAAGTGAGGGGTCATTGCATAATTATTTGTCGGCACAACGTGAAGGGCGATTAAGGGGCCGGAGACATTGCAGTATATTTATTACTCACTTCGCCTTGAGTTTAAAACCATAACCAAAACTAAACCTGAAATAGATAATTATATAACATTCTACATTAGAGGGCGAAGAATACAAAAATTAAAACTTACCTCGTTCTAGTCGATAAAATAAATTATACACAGTAATAAGACTGGGGAGACACATACACAAACTATTGGCGATTTACCCTACCGTTGGTAGCGCCACTAGAATGTAAACAATGGCCGACAAGCTACGTATTCGTGAAATAAATTTGAAAGTAAACAACAATTTACATTATTTACTCGTCTATTATTCATAATATCACACAGTAACAATTTCTTTAAATTATAAACACACGTTTTAAACGTTAACAACTGACAACTGATCGCATGTTATAGGTACGCAAGTTATACGTAGCATTCTAACTTAAAATTCTACCGCATGGTGGCGTGTTGCTAAATGTAAATCGCCAATAGTAATCATAAATTTTTGCTGATTTTCTAACCTCAAAACTTCCACACACATTCTGGGAATTCCCAGAATGTTTGTTAACAGTACAGGCACGGAAGCCAACGTCACTTTTGTTATTTGGTTGGCGCCATCTAGGGAGCGAGGGGCGCCGGCATAACCAACGTTCACTGGGCGGCAAAAATCGGCCAC
This sequence comes from Podabrus alpinus, assembly GCA_932274525.1. NCBI lineage: Eukaryota > Metazoa > Arthropoda > Insecta > Coleoptera > Cantharidae > Podabrus > Podabrus alpinus. Next base: position 76,218,760 of record OW026454.1, on the reverse strand, counting down.
TAGGCGGCACTAGTGCCGCCTACTTTATATGTTATTTTATGCACTATAACACATTTTTGCATATAAAAATTATTAAGGAAGGCATACCGGGTGTTCATTTTAAAACTTCCAGCATAATTAATATCTCAAAAACCAAAAGTCAGATGAAAAAATGTTTCGGACAAAAGTTGTATGATAGCGAGGGGGAAAGAATATGGCATAATTGTTTTTTTAATTCATTGACCTTTTCAAGGTCACCCCCCCCCCAGGACAATAGAGTGCCCTTCCGTATCTTATGATATCGGTTGATTACTTATACCGGCGCACATTCGGTCTCCGTTAGCCGCTTTAGCTTAATCGCTGTAGCGTTTACCATCCCCTACCACTTGGAGGTGTAGATCGGAATTTCCACATCATTGAATTTGAGACCCTAAGGCATTTCTCGAACTCTCCGTATCTTAAGGGACATATAGCATATATTGTTGTGTCCATCAATGTTTGGCTGTTACGGTATTAAATTGTTTGTCGTGCAGTCAGAGAAAATATGGCATGAGAAAAGTTTGTAAAAGATAATTAAAAAAAAAATGTTTTAAATATTAGATTAAGTTTTTGTGATTAAAGAAAAATCAAACGCCTGATGATAAATTGGATAGGCAACACAAAACACTGGAAAATGTGAGATAAAATCAAATAGGAATAAAAAAACGAAGATTGGTTGCCAGGGAGAGATGAACAGGGGTTGAATGAAATGAAGCGACAAAAGTAGTCGCATATAAGAGAGTTCCGTTTAAAGAAGCGACCGATAGTCGCATATAAAGAGAGAAAATTGAATACCGGTGTCCCAGAGGGAGGAAGCGTTAGAGTTCGTCTCCTTAAAAGGAACAGTTTAAAGATCCAAGAGTGGGAAGAGGTTTCCCCACTAATTTACGTGAGGCAATTGTTGTGTGGAGTTGATGTAAGACAATTGGAGTTGGAATAATTAAGTCCAAATTAAAGAGAAATTATTAAATTGGATAATCGGATAATTACACAAAAGTGGATCCAAAATAAAGAATAGAGGCGAGATTAATAAATCCGGGCAATTAAAAACGTAAGTGCACGCTGGAGTTCGCGTAGTTAAAACTAGATATAAAAAGGTAACATTAAATTTTGATTATTGTTAATTTTTGTCGTGTTGTATTGTTTCTGTTAATTTTGTGTTATTTGTTCATTATATGTTTATAAAGATTAGATTTGCGTATTTTCTTTGACTGTGTGATTAAACTAATTCCACCGTAAAAGTCCAAAGAACCTGCCTCCTGAGATAAAGAGTAAGTCGTGTCAGCACCGAAATCTGTGATAAGCGATCACAGATCGTGAAGTTCAAGGTGGACATAACAATATATAATTTCGCATTCTCTATAATTTGTGGTGCTGCAGTAGGTAGTACTACAATACATATTGTAATAGGCAAATTACATTTTGTTTAATGGTAATTTTTCATAAAAGTAAAAATACGTGAGCTACAAAATCCTCATTTGGGGGAACGCCGGCTTGGGATTTTTATGAGACATCTTTTGGGGGTTTATTAGAACACTTCAACATACATCTTTGCCAAATTTCAGCTTGCCCAGACTTTCTGTAAGCTCAAACCAAAATTTCGGTTGCGTTACTTGGAAGATGCTATAATTTGGGCAAATTTTGAAAAATCTATTTTTCTCTTCTTTTCCAACCTTGGCCACAATTTCAATTAATTTATTATTAAAAGCATTTCCAGTGCCCGAGAACAGTTCTCTCCCTGCAACGAATCAATATTGTGCCATTTTAAGGGTGGGTCGTGTTTTCGCTCAATAATGTAAGTATTAGTGTGCCATGGAAAAATATGAAAAAAAAACTATATTATAGAGAATTTTATGCTCTTCAATTATGGTCTGATCATAATTTTTCATACAAGCATAAATAAGCGAGTTATAGGCAAAAAATCGCGTTGGGAGAGCTAAAACCCCCGATTGTGGGGGACGCCGGCGTGCGATTTTATGGAACTTTTTGGGGGTTCATTAGAACACTCTATTGTACATTTCTGCCAAAATTCAGCCTGTCCGGATTTTTTGCAAGCTTGAGCCAATTTTTCGGCTTCGTTGCCTGGACTATATGTACTAATTTAAATTTTAACCCAATAACAAAAATACTTACTCAATGCCAGTCGTTCCAACATCAGATGAAAGATATTAGGTGAGCTCCACTTCACGAATCACGCTACATACCCTAAATTTTGACAACCTATAAAATAAGGCTTACAGGAAATCCATAATGATGAGTGAGTGCTTATTCCATTCATCCTGTTCTCGCCCATAGTTAATATCCTTAATTAAAACGTCCTAACTAACAAATTGATGGCATTAAATACTATTTTATAATGAAGAGAGCATTATAATATCTACATAACGTAATTTTTCCCCCGAAAACCAATTTGTTAGTTAGGACGTTATAACTAAGGATGGCCTACGGTTTCTGTTTAACAGCAATAATACTTAACGATAAAAAATTAGGAATTTATTTAAGGTAAAATATAAAACAATATTTTTCTTACAAACTATGAAGCTGCGAATTGGCTCCTATACTTTTATTTTCTTTTCAAAATCGTAAACAAACAATTTTGCGAAATGTGAATTTTTAGGATATTCTACAACTAGCATCTTTGTCTCAGTAATTAAAGGAGTGTGCTTGACAAAAACAGTCTTCTTAGGAAAGACAACTTCTATGTCATTCTTTGTAATATATTGACCAGTTTTTGAGAACAGAATTGTAATTTTATTGTCTTGGTTAAAGTACTCTGTTTCATCAAAGAACAAAAATATATAACGTCCTTTTACAGTTATGTTATCAGGTTTCTTGAATAAAGTTTTCGACAAGTTCATAATAGTTTTTCCTGTTATAAAATTCCAAACACCAATTACCATTTTACATCGACGACGGCGCCTGAAGATAGTCTCATTTGCATTCACATAAATAAATTTGTCTTTATCCACCCAACCAAGATCGAATGTTTGAACATTACGCATACCACAAATTTTAAATGTTTTCACCAGTGATGAAGTTTGAAGGTTCCAAACATTTGCATATTCAGGATCACACAAAGAAATCATGTACCGATCTTGAAACAACATATCCATAAAATATTCTGTGTGACAAGAAATTTTCTTTAAAGACATATCTTCTAAATTCATTACAGCTACCGACCCTTCAAGTTGAAGTAGTACCATATCATTTTGAATGGATCCGTATTGAACTCCTGCTAGCTGAAAACTCGTTGTCCCTGAACGGATATCAATAATTGAAAACTCATAACTTTGGTTTATGATAGCAATAATATCCTTATAAACCTTTAAATAGCTTAAATAGCGAATATTCCACCGAATGTCTAAAACATTTTCTTGACTTTCTATGTTCCATGCTTTCAAATCGGCGAAATTTGCACACACTAACCAATTATCATGCTTTATGATTCTGGGTAAACCAAGAAAGTTCATTTTACTTTTATCCTCATGTGGAACAGGAAAACTTTTTTGAATTACCCCATCAGAATAATTAAACAATTTAATTTCTTCTTCTGTACTTGCAATTATTACTTCGTTGTCAAAGTAGTGATAATAATCAGAACTACTAGATTCTTCGATTGGAATTTTTTCAAAGTTACCATTTTTAAAGTTATTGTCTAGTTGTTTATAATACAAATACAGCCCTTGCCAACGACCAAATTTATTACACATTTTTTTATATACTTCAGATTTGGGCGTTTCTTCCGTAAGAAAAATATTTTCAGTATCACATTTCAGCTTCCAAAAATAATCATTGTTGATCAAAGTTCTCCAAAGTTTACAACAAATGCGAACGTTACACAGATCCCTGTTATTCAAATAAATAAACACTTTTTCGGTAATTTCCTTTGGTAAATTTCCGACAATATCTTTCTTTTCCATTGTAATCGCGTTTTCTGCTCTTCTCTTCGAGTTTTTAACGTTCGTTTTTTTGTATTCAAAGTTCACAAACTTCTTTCTTTTATTCATCTCATAAAACCCGCAAGATATATAAAACATAACCTCTAGCAAAACCAAAAGCAAAACAACGGAACGCGTCCCGTTCCAAACGATGGCGGCAAATTCAAATAATGGAGTAAAACCGCGCTCACTTTAAATTTTGGATGTCATCCCTTATTTCTGACATGAGGTACCTTCCAAGTGTGGTGGCTAGCATTAGCATAAATAAAAATGGATGGTCAAGTAAATCTTGCCTATTTTTCAGTTGATTTCAGGTGGAATGACTCCAACAGGAAACCTAGTAGTAGTTATAACACATTTTTGCATACCGGGTGTTGAATGAGTTAGCCGTTCATAGGATATTTACATGTAAAAACTTATTTATGCAAATTCCTGCTTCCCTAATTATTTTAGAAAAAAAATGAAAGACACAAAAATCATGCAGAAAAATAAATTACAAATGATAAAAGAATTATTTTCATCTAGCTTTTACTTAAAGTGGCAAAAAATGCTTTTGAAATTGTTCAAATTTTCATTTATCAGACTAGCCATGAAATAAATTCAATTTAATTTATTTATTACATAAATTATTAATAATAAACAATTACAAACATTAAGAAATAATTAAATTTACAGCAAATGTTCAAACAGGTTTCCATATTCAGCTAAACAAAAACCAAGTCTATCATAAAAGTTACATCGTACATTCGCAAGTTGTCTTTCGGTAATATTGCCACACTCCTCCACAATTTTATTTTTTAATGAATCAATACTTTGGTATCGTTCACCATAAATTTTAGATTTTAAATGACCCCACAAAAAAAGTCATTTGGAGCCAAGTCTGGTGACCGAGCTGGCCAGTTTATTGGTCCATTGCGTCCTATCCAAGAATTGGGATAACATTCATTTAAATAATTGGTTACATCTCTAGTATAATGTGCCGGACATCCGTCTTGTTGATAGTAGATTACGTTATTTTCTCCTGCCACAATATCAATTGCCGGTCCAATTTCGTTTTGTAACATTTCTAGATATTTTAGTCCATTCAAATTTCCATCAATAAAAAATGGTCCGATGATGTTTGCTCCTAATATCCCTGCCCAAACATTTACAGTTTGGCGATACTGTGAACGATTGTTGATCATTAAATGAGAATTTTCGGTGGACCAAAACCGATAATTTTGAACATTTGGTTCCCCGTTAATACTAAACGTTGTCTCATCGGTAAAACAAATATTTTTAATAAAATTTCTATCCAAATTGGCCTTTTCGATAATGCTTTAACAGAAAATCATTCTTTTGTACATATCATCTTTCAAAAGCATTTTTTGCCACTTAGATGAAAATAATTCTTTTATCATTTGTAGTTTATTTTTCTGCATGATTTTTGTGTCTTTCATTTTTTTTCTAAAATAATTAGGGAAGCAGGAATTTGCATAAATAAGTTTTTACATGTAAATATCCTATGAACGGCTAACTCATTCAACACCCTGTATAAAAATTATTAAGGAAGGCATACCGGGTGTTCATTTTAAAACTTCCAGCATAATTAATATCTCAAAAACCAAAAGTCAGATGAAAAAATGTTTCGGACAAAAGTTGTATGATAGCGAGGAGGAAAGAATATGGCATAATTGTTTTTTTTAATTTATTGACCTCTTCAAGGTCATTTGAAGGTCAACTTTGTTTTTTTAAATGGCACCTTATATTTTTTTTAGCAGATTCATATTTTGCATGAATAAATAAAACAACTTTTGTTGGAAAATTTTTTTTATCCGACATTAGGCTTTTCGAGTAAGATGCGTTGAAACAAAATAAATAATCAACATTGTTAATCAAAATTTAATATTTACAAGTTTTAGAAGGCTATTTACGATATTAGGCTATTTCCACCACAGTGGAAAAAATGTTTGTAAACTAGTGTTTTCATAACAAGTTTTCAAAATGTTTCCCATTTACAGCTAAACAATGATACAGCAAGACGTACCATGAGCGAGAACCTAGAAATCGCCGAAGCAGCGAAGATGGCGTTGGTGGAACTTTTTCCGACAAAATCTAGAAAACTTTGCCGAAAGCACTGCGACGCTTTTGTGCAGTGGTGCAAGAACAAAGAATTGGCAGATTTTACTGAAGACGTGTTTTTGGCATTTTTTTACGAAAAGGCTAAAACGTTGAAGTCGTCGACCATGTGGTCGCACTATTCCATGATGAAGGCCCTGACTAAAGTAGAAAACAACATTGACATCGGCAATTTCCACAAGTTATCCGCTTTTATGAAGCGAAAAAACGAAGGATATGTGGCGAAAAAATCGCGCGTCCTAACATCTCACCACGTGGCGACATTTTTAAAAACGTCGCCACGTGGTGACTACTGTCTAGTGACTTTTTTATCAGTCATCTGGTGACTTTTCTATTGCCCAAGAGCAAAAAAAAAGTTTTTGTCACCCGCTCCCCCCTCCATTTTTTAACTACTCCCCCAGGGTAAAAAAGTGCCCCTTTACACCCGCAAATCGGGATAAAAAGTGAGTACTTTACCCCCGGAATGGCAAAAAAAATATTATTTTGTTATTTCTACGTATTCCTATGCTCTCCCTTGCAATGGCAACCTTAATAAGAAAAAAATTGTTTATTTTTATAATTAAATCATTTGCTATGTTTTCCGTTGCCATGGTAACCACAATAAGGAAATATTTATTTAAGTTACACAAGGTACGAAAGGACGCTATTATCAGTCAAGGAAGGTTAATAGGGAAGATGCATAAATTTTTTTTATAGCGTAGTTGGATCAAAAATAACTAAATATACTAATTAATGCTATTTAATTTATTTATTTTCGTTTTGATAATAATTTAAAAAATATTTAAAAATCCGTCAATTTGAATTGAACGAAACGACCGCGCTATTTGCCACAGAACGTGTGACGTCACAGTTTAATTTTACATTCATTTATATTATTTTTCTGTGGTTTTGTGCTTTGAAAGTTGAAGTTTGTTAGTGTTAAAAGCTGTTATTTATCATAATTAAATCAATTAAATACAAGAAAGTTAAAAAAGTACTCTACACGAGTATAGCGTACATGAAAGTGAGGTTATTGTTATTGTGCCGGTGACTTCGTTGCGTTTAAGGTCATATGATTTATTTTAAATTATCATTGAATTTTAAAATGGATTATTTATAACAAAATACAATAAATAGAAGTTATTTTTGCTGATTTGATATTTAATATATAGGATTAATCGGAAAATACTGTTTTAACTAAATTTTTTTTTTCATGCATGTTCCCCATTTATTAAAGCGAGGCGGAGCCGAGGTTTAAATTACCTTCCGAGAGTGATAATAGTTCTTACGTTGTAAGTTCCTACCCATAATTTATGACCAACCATGTATATGCTTCATTTAAATGTTGCGCCATATCTTAGGTTGGCAACAACTAAGATATGGTACTACCTTAGCGTCATCGTGGTTAGAGGCAGAGCAAAGTAGTAAGACGTATCAAAGTTAATAGGAGTAACTGTGTCTATTCTAGCAAAATAGCAATTTTTCACCGATAAACTCAGTTCTCGTAACTAGTTTTCGGTGAATTCTGTTATGTATCGACTAACGATGTTTAATTAACTAATTTATTTATAAATAATAAATATAATTACAATTACAATATTTACAATATAACGAATATAACTTGCTTGTTCGATGACCAGAACGAATCTGTCTTAGTTATTTACATTCCTGCAGACCATTAACTAGTTTAGTGGTTTTATGTTGGTACTTGCAGATATCAACTTATAAATATTTAAATTCAAACATCACAAATTCATGGCGTCCATTGATTTCTTGTTCATCAGCGTATTTCTACCAACATTATTCCATTCGTGGCGGTCTTGCGTGTCTAGCTGATGCGGGTGTATTCAGATACTGATCAGGGTCGGCTTTTGTATGATTTTCGTTGCTTTTAACACGGCCATCCTGCGATTGTTACGTCCTCGTCACTGTTTTTGGTGAAAACCTGTTAATAAAATGAAATTAATTAATCTAGCTGGCATGGGGCTCCCCCGGCCGTTATCTTCGCTGGCCCGGGGCTTTCCCCGGGTATTATTTTCGTTGGCCCGGGCTCTCCCCGGGCATCATTTTTGCTGGCCCGGGACTCTTCCCGGGCATCATTTTTGCTGGCCCGGGACTCTTCCCGGGCATCGTTTTCGCTGGCGTCTTTTTTTTTGGTTTATTTATAAAATTGTGAGGTTTATTTATAAAATGGTGAGCGAATGGCTGAAATGCTAGCGTGTTCGATTTCAAGCCAATATTCACGGGTTCAAATCCTGTGAGGTGCTATCTATAGAAGAAATTTTCGCTCACCAAATGTCTATCTGCTGGCCCCAGATAACATTATTTATGGCTAAAAAACTTCCCTGATGGAGTAGGCGGCGTAAAAATCGTCTATTCCCGTGGTTCGGAATCCACGTTAAGCTGTAGGTCCTCTGTGCTCGTCACACATTTTCAACACGCAACGAGCAGAGACAGGGAGGTATCGGGAAAATGTCGCAAGACGTTCATAACCGAATATACAATACAAAATTTATAAAATTGTTACCTAGATGGCCCAGGGCCCTTCCCCTTGCCAAAAGGTAGTCTAATATACATAGTCAAATAAGCAATTACAAAACAAGGCAATAAAACTGAAAGAAGAAAAGATGTTGTCTTTAAAATACGCCCGTATCTTCGTTCTTCCTCTCCGGCCACAGCCTCAGTTGTTCGTGTGCAGCTACTTTGGTCACTTTGGTTTCCTTATTCGTTCTTCGTAGCACATATCGTTCATTAGGTAGCAATTGTATGACATCATACGGTCCCAGACACTTATCGCCTAAATTTCCTGATCCTGCTTTCTGTGTGTCTTGAACCACCACTTTATCGTTGATGTTGAAAGGTATTGCCTTTAGTCTTTTCATGTCGAATGTTTCCTGTTGTAATCGTCTACCCCGTGCTAGATTTTCGTTGGCTCTTGATCTCATGCTTTCCATGCTTCCTAGTTTTTGAGTATCGACCCCTTTTAAAAATAATTTTTCGGCTGGTAGTTGTGTTTTCTGTCCAAACATGAGTGCATTCGCGGGGAAAATCCTGTTGCTGAACATACCATTTCGTTCATCACCATCTCAATTCGGGGTAGTATTGTGGTCCACTTAATCTCTTCCTTATCGTTCAAGCAGCTTCGCAATAGGTTGAACAATGTTCTCATTACTCGCTCTACCTGGCCATTCCCCCTTGGTACACCTGTGGCTATGAAGTGTAGTTCGATCTGTTCCTCTTTTAGATAATTTTGAAACGTCAATGATGTAAACGCTCGTGCTCTATAGGCTATAATTTTTTTTTGGTTTACCAGTTTGTTTAAATAACGACTCGAGTGCTCTGATGGATTGTTCAGCAGTTTTGTTTTCAATTTGGGTGAACATGCAGTATTTCGAAAATGCGTCTATTGTTACTAAGATTTCGGTACAGTTATTGGATTTGATTAATGGTCCTGCATGATCGATATGCCATACTTGCATTGGTTCGGTGGCTTTATCACCATCTTGATATTTCCCAGCCTTTCGTCCAGTGTGTGATTTTCCTATTGTACAAGGTCTGCAGTTTTTTATGTACTTCTTAAAAGTTTGCCCCATCTTTGGCCAGTACAGGTCTTCTCTCATTCGTGTAATGGCTTTGTTCCATCCAATATGTGCAGCTTCATCGTGGTATATTTTTATAACTTTCAATCGAGCTGAAATCGGTACGAAGCATTTTAATTGAATTTCCTTACCTTTGGTCCGTTCGGCATGGTATATAATCTTGTTTTTTAACACGAAATCATCATTAGGGGTTATTTTTAACGACTGGCAAAATTTATCATTGGCTTGGTGTTCGGTCATCGTGTCAGCTTCCATTGTCCGTATTCTACAGATTGTTGGGTTTCTACTTAGGTAATCTACGTGACCCATTTTGCACCCGGGTCGATATTCTATCTTGAAATCGAAGTCTTGAAGTTTGATCCACCATCTCGCTACACTTGGGTGTAAGTTCTTTTTCAATGCGGTTGCTCGTACAGAGTTGCAGTCTGTATAGATGGTGAAGTGTAGTCCATACAAGTAAGTTCTGAAATGTTCGGTGGCTTCAACTATCGCCAAAGTCTCTAGATCGTAAGAGTGGTATCGTGATTCGCAATCGGTGGTTCTCCGACTAAAGTAAGCAACAGGTTTCGGAATTCAATTTTTTTTGCATAAGGGCTTCTCCAATTCCTATAGAACTCGCGTCATTACCATATTTTTCATCGGCTCGTCCAATCCTGACATTTCATTTCGTACTTCCACAGTGCGGCATACGATTGGTGTGGTTGAGGGAAGTCGCAAATCGAGACCATATTCCCTTTTTACGACTTCTAATTCAGGAAGAGAAATGGTTTCCCACCCGATTAAGGCGTCAACTCCAGGTATCGAATAGTTAGGCACGATTAAGAAATCAATTTCGAGTGTTACTTCTTGAAGAGTTACAAATAATCGACATTGTCCGATGAAACGTATAACTTCATTACCGACCACTGAAATTATTTCTTTTGACGGTGTTATCGTACCGTTTACTGACTTCACTACTTTATGATGAATCACTGACCAATCGGCTCCTGAATCGGCGAGATAGTTAAGCGTATGGTTTTCATCTTTTGTCGGTATAACGGCAGAAGGCATGATCCTGCATTTTCTAGTCGTCGTGCAATTTATATTTACTTTTCCCACTTTCCGCCAGCATTCCGATTCGGTATGACCCTTTCTATTACAGTGTTCGCATATTGCTGTGGATTGTGATCGCGGGGTCTGATTGGTGTTGCCTGATCTCGCAGTACATTCTAGCGCCTTGTGACCAACCTGATCACAGATAAAACATTTTCCAGAATATGGGGCCTTCGTTCCAAGTTTAGCGCGTTTGTTTATTTATTATCGTATTGTTGTCTATGGCGTTTTGGAAATGGTCTATCTATTTCGTTTCCACATTCTGGTCTGAGCTGGTTAAGAAACAACATGAGTTCCTCCTGGGTTTTTGGTCGTTGTAATCGTAGCTGTTCTCGCAGATTTCTTGAAGTTATTCCACCAATTACAGAGGACACAATTTTCTCCCATATCAAGCTTGGTTCGTATCGGTATAGGCTGCGAATCTTTTTCATTGCGTATTCATTCAAACTGCTAAATTCGTCGCTTTTCATATTGGCGGCTAGTAGCAATTTCATGTCCCATGTAATATCATCTGGAAATGTAGTTAAGAGGTCGTTTTCGAAACTAATCCAAGTTCTAACAGCCGGTCTCCAACCATCATAAAACATTCTCGCTCTCCCTTGGAGGGCTTCGCTAGTTTTTAGGATCATAATCTGGCCGTTAATATTTAGGCTTGTTCTGATTGCGTTCACGTCTTCCAACCATTCCTTCATAGAATAATCATTTCGATCCGGATGAAATTTTGACAGACTGAATTCAAGTTTTTCCCGGGAGGAATCCTTAATTTCGGCTGATCGAATTCCGATAAGTTCTTTGATGAATTGGCGCAAATCGTTATTGGTTATTTGGTTGGCCATCATTTCCGTTGGTTCAACGTGGGTTTAATCGATCGCACTTCTGATGTTAAGATCACTCGATGGTTCTTCGAATTAAAACACTGGATAACCGTTAATACTTCAATTTATTTTCTTTCACAAAAAAACTTACCCAGGTAGCACGCAATATTGAGGCAATATTGGTCCTTCATAGTTTAAATATTGGCCCAATATTGCGGTCAATATAGCGCAATATACTAATGAGAACAAATTGCAATGTTGCACAATATTGCAGTCAATATTTCGCAATATTGATAGCAATATTGAAGCAATATTTCCTTCAATATTGGGGCCATATCGCGCCCAATATTGATGCAATATTGATGTCAATATAGCGCAATATACTAATGAGAACAATTTGCAATGTTGCACAATATTGCAGTCAACATTGCGCAATATTGATAACAATATGAATGCAATCTTGATGTCAATATAGCGCAATATACGAATGAGAACAATTTGCAATGTTGCTCAATATTGCAGACAATATTGCTCAATATCGCTTCCAATATTTTACCACGATTGCAAATAAAAAAAAATTTTGATAATTATTTATTATTTTAATTTACAAATTTGCTTCCTTAATTTTATATTTATATATACTTATTTCTTCTCTATTCCTTAAATTTGATTATATGTATATTGGCTTAGTTATTTCTTCTCAATCTGAATCTGAAATTAAACTGAAATATAAATTACACTTTTTTTTTACTGACCTGGGTGGGATTCGAACCTGAACCGGACCGTCCTTTTTGGATTTGAAACCCTCCGCTTTACCGTTAGACCTACGACGCCTTCTTGTAGAAACTTAATTTCTAGATTGAGATTATTAACAAATTATAGTAAATAATTGATAATTTATCAATTAAGTTAAATAATGACAACTTATTAAAGTTTTATGTATGATTACATTATATTTTATTTATAAAAATTAAATTATTAACAAAAATTATATTTTATTTTTAAGAAAAAAGTTAAACATGATGTAATAACTCCACCGCAACAAAGTAATCATTATATGGTGTTACCCAAAATTTGGATTTTATTTCTTTTAATGGTATTTCATATTCATATTGGCCTAAATTAAAAATTTTATAAATTCCAACTTGCATTGATGGAAAAGGTTTAGTAAAAAAATTAGTTATACTAGAGAACATATTACTTATAAAAATTTCATTTTTAATTCTTATTACTTTCGCAATCTTATTATGGTGCGTTAATATGAAGCAATTTTTTTTGTCCGGTTTGATTGCTTTCATAAAACTTCTGTCAGTGGCAATAAAATCGAAATTAGCACTACCTCGTTCCTGGATCCTGCATACTATTTGTTGTAACTGTTTGTTCGGAGTTCTTATTAATTTTAATAATGAACCTAGTAAATTTTCAAATATAAAACAACTTATCGCTTCCAACTTTAAATTTGAATCGACGGTATCTGAAACTAAATGTTTTATGGAATGAACATTGTAAACCATTTCACAAAGTCCATAAAGTTTTTCAAATTTCAGACAGAACTTTTTGATTAATTCATTAGCGTCTTGACGTTTGATCTGCTTTTCGTATTTTCCTGTACTTAGCATTCTGAACACAATATTTAGGTGTAAAAAATTGATATACTGTTCAGGGCATATTAAATCTTTTAAAATTAGTGGACCGCTGTAAAATAAAAAGAAACGGAACTCGGTAGCTTTCCATCTATCTATTTCATCAAATGTTCGTGGCTTTTGGAACAGTTTCAGCATAACTTGCTGATCTTTCAGACATAATTTTTCTAAGATTTGGACTAAGTCTAAACTGCGATGATGTTTTAATCCAAAAATTTATTAATTTTCTTGTCACCCCCAAGAACACAAGATGCATTGAATCTAGAGGTATATAGGTGATAAATTTAAAATCTTTAATTTTAGCTAAAGGCGATGTTCGTAAATGATGTTCAGGTTCCATTATATTACGAGAAAGTGCAATTTATTAATTTTAAAGAACCTCGCAAATTTCAACTAAATGTAATTATTAGTAATAAAATTATTGTATAATATATTTCTTTTAAATTTGTTCCTTATTTTAAAAATATTCAATATTTTCAAACCGTCCCTGCAAACACGTATTTTGTTGTTTAAATTACACAAAGTTTCTTATACATACAACATATTTATAGCAAAACCGTGTAGTAAAATCATTTTTTGTGGAATCTTACAACTTTAAATAAAATAATTTTGAATATTTAAATTAAAATTTATTATTACATTCAATGTAGGTTTCGATCGAACTCCGTAAAATGCGTTCTGTTCTGGATTTTCCCCAATTTGTATAGTTTTAGCATCTCCGAACCGAAAGCGAATTAAAAATAAATAACCAAAACTTTTACGCATTTTCTTATTATTTCAAAATTAGTAACATTGTGTAACTAAAATAACGTGTGTTTAGTTACAAAATGTAACTAAAATAACGTGTTTAGTTACAAAATGTAACTAAACACGTTTATTTAGTTAGTTACAATACAACGCCCCTATATAATTATAATTTATATTAATGATAAGTTTGTAAAAAAAATTAGGGATGACCCGCATAAAATAAGATTTAAAATAAATAATTAAGAAGTCACCGCCCACAAACAAGTAGAAAATAATCAAAAATATTTTATGTGAAATGGTTTAGAACGTTCATTCCATAAAATTTAGTTTCAGATTTCGCCAACTCAAATTTAAAGTTATAAGCAATAAGTTGATTTCCGTTTGAAAATTTATTTGGTTACAGAACTCCAAATAAACAGTTACAACAAATAACAATATGCAGAAACCAGGAACGAGTTAGTGCTGATTTTGGTTTTATTGCCATGGATAGAAGTTTTTCAGTTTAAAAAAATTCTTAAACAGTATGTTTTCTTGCCTGTAAAGGACATATTATTTATATTATAACGTGAATTATACCATACAAGATAACATGGGGGGAGGGGGGGTAAAATAAACCTTTTAACCAATTAAGACGGTTAAATGAAATTTCCTTAAATTTGGAACGTTTATTTACATAACATGGGGGGGGGGGGGGAGGTAAAATAATTTGTAATATTAAATTATGTTTCGAATTTTCTTGAATTTCAAATTAAAAAAAAAACTTATTATTATTAACATAAATTACTAGCTGACCCGGCAAACACTGTTTTGCCCTAAATTAATTTTTATGTCACACTGGTCTATCTAAAAAGCTAAAAACCTTTACATAAGCTTTTTGCTTATGTTTACTATTAAATTTATCTCAATACATTTTAATAAAAAAATAGTATTCTTAACTAACCTACATGTAAAACTTGGGGTGGGAAGAAATCTTTGGGAATTTAAAAGTTGATCTAGGTGCGCAAGGTAACAATCGAATTTCGAGTTTCTGCGATAATATTTAAGCAATTAAGAGAAAACCTTGGGGGGGGAGGAAGGGGGGCGGTAGTGGGTGGAAGGTAAAATGGTGAAATAACAGAGTGTCATGGGATGCTCTGTGTGTATACCTAAAATCAGTTCTCCATGCGTAATTTTGGCGAAAAACCTTTGGGGGGGGGGAAGTAAAGTTTTCTTCTAACAGAAACCTATTCTGACCCTTATTGAGTAAGTGTGCAAAATTTGGCCCAAATCGGTAGAACGGTCTAACATACCGTACATCCATTTTTATATATTATATTATTAATTTTTTTATAATATATTATTAATATTAATAGATTAATAGATAATTATATAGGGGTGTTGTATAGTAACTAAATAACATTTTAGTTACACAATGTTGCTAATTTTGAAATAATAAATAAATGCGTAAAAGGTTTGCTTATTTGTTTTTAATTCGGTTTCGGTTTTCGGTTCAATAATTTTAATACTAATATATAATTTTATAGATTTCCGTATGCCTAAATCAAGATCTGGTAGAAGTACGTCTGTTATCAATATTGACCCAATATTGCTGCGCACTAATGCCGCAATATTGGCTACGCAATCTTGTACCAATATTGGATATCAATAAAACATGAAAATTTTAGCTACGTGTTAGCAATGCATTTTCCAATGATGAAAATCACTAATAATATAACTTTGAAGTTATTTGGGAGAATATATTCAGTACTCTTTATATATTAATGAAGTTTTTAATAATTGTTGTCCCAACATGGATATACAATATTGTCCAAATATAGGCAAACAATATTGCACCAATAATGTTAGCCATGATCGCCGCAATAATGGTAGTAAATATTGCTCCAATACTGCTAAGCAAAATTGTCCCGATATCGCTGCGCACTAATGCCGCAATATTGGCTACGCAATCTTGTACCAATATTGGATATCAATAAAACATGAAAATTTTAGCTACGTGTTAGCAATGCATTTTCCAATGATGAAAATCACTAATAATATAACTTTAAAGTTATTTGGGAGAATATATTCAGTACTATTTAGATATTAATGAAGTTTTTAATAATTATTGTCCCAACATGGATATACAATATTGCCCCAATATCAGCAACCAATATTGCACCAATAATGTTAGCCATGATCGCCGCAATAATGGTAGTAAATATTGCTCCAATACTGCTAAGCAAAATTGTCCCGATATCGCTGCGCACTAATGCCGCAATATTGGCTACGCAATCTTGTACCAATATTGGATATCAATAAAACATGAAAAGTTTAGCTACGTGTTAGCAATGCATTTTCCAATGATGAAAATCACTAATAATATAACTTTGAAGTTATTTGGGAGAATATATTCAGTACTATTTATATATTAATGAAGTTTTTAATAATTATTGTCCCAACATGGTTATACAATATTGCCCAAATATAGGCAAACAATATTGCACCAATAATGTTAGCCATGATCGCCGCAATAATGGTAGTAAATATTGCTCCAATACTGCTAAGCAATATTTTCCCGATATCGCTGCGCACTAATGCCGCAATATTGGCTACGCAATCTTGTACCAATATTGGATATCAATAAAACATGAAAAGTTTAGCTACGTGTTAGCAATGCATTTTCCAATGATGAAAATCACTAATAATATAACTTTGAAGTTATTTGGGAGAATATATTCAGTACTATTTATATATTAATGAAGTTTTTAATAATTATTGTCCCAACATGGATATACTTTATTGCCCAAATATAGGCAAACAATATTGCACCAATAATGTTAGCCATGTCGCCGCAATAATGGTAGTAAATATTGCACCAATATCGCTATGCAATATTATCCCGATATCGCTGCGCACTAATGCCGCAATATTGGCTACGCAATCTTGTACCAATATTGGATATCAATAAAACATGAAAATTTTAGCTACGTGTTAGCAATTTTCCAATGATGAAAATCACTAATAATATAACTTTAAAGTTATTTAGGAGAATATATTCAGTACTATTTAGATATTAATGAAGTTTTTAATAATTATTGTCCCAACATGGATATACAATATTGCCCCAATATCAGCAACCAATATTGCACCAATAATTTTAGCCATTATCGCCGCAATAATGATAATAAATATTGCACCAATATTGACTGGTCGTTGCCAATATTGCACAATTTTCCAATATTGGCACAATGTTGCGCCGATATTGCGCAATATTTTGTGCTACCTGGGTAACTTCTAAACTTACTTTTTACTTGGGTTATCAAGTTGGAGCAGGTTACCAACTTGACAATTTAGATAAAAGCAAGTTTACACATTTGATAATTTGTTTGTTTCAAACGTCCTGATATTGGCCAGGGTCGGCTCTTGTATAATTTCCATCTTGTTGATCAGTGTTGTCCAGGTATTAATCAGGGTCGGCTTTCATAGGATTTCATTGCTTCTAACATACATAATCGATATTATACAAAATTAACCAAATTTAACTATCCAATTTATTTGATCTGACCTAATTAATTAGGTCATTAGATTTTAATATTTAACACTTAAAAATTAATCCTTAATCTCTGAATTTCAATTTTAAGTCTAATCTTTGACTTCAATTTTAAATTTTAATTTCTAATTTTAACCCTTAATTTTAATTCTTAATTTTTAATCTTGATTTCAATTATTAGTTTGATTTTAATCTTAATTCTAACTTTAATCACTAATCTTTAACTGCCAAATTTTAACTCTCGATTCTAATCTTTGAATTTTAATATTTAAGTTCTGATTCTAATTCAAAATTTTTAATCTTTAATTCTTAGATTTGATCTTTAAGTTTTAATTGTTAATTTCTAATTTTAATGTTTTAAATTTTTAATTTCTAAATTTTTAATTTTCAATTTTAATTCTAATTCTTAAATTTAAATTGAGTTAAAATCAGCTTCCTAGTAAAAAATTCTCGTCTGATATTTGAACTACGGTTAAACCCATTGACACTTACACATTTCTACCGGCTTACGGTATCTTTAAAAAGTTTGAGGGCAAGTCTTCCAAATCTTCGAAAATGTTTTCCGACAAGCTAGAAAGCATCATCATCGATCTCCTGAAAACCATAAAGAACCACTTCAAACACATTTTCATACTAGGGGAAGCACTCCTCCCCGTTGAAAAAGCTGGGTGGCCAGAAAGTGAAAAATTATACGATATACGGCAAGAGATAAAATGATCAAATGCCGTGAATACACCGATGGATATGTGAGAAACGCGGCAACAGAAGAAGACCTCTATAAAACCTCCTCGGAAGCAGAGTCAGAACCCGAATCGGAGGGCGAAAGCTCACAAGATGAGGGGGACGACGCGGAAGAAGGAGAGAAAATAGAGTACACCGCAAAAAGGGCGCGCAGTAACTCAAATGAGGAACTGGACAAGCTCGAGTACGAGGAAAGAAAAATAAACCTCGCGTACGATAACGAAATCAGAGACTTCCTAAGAAAAAACGCGACCAAAGAGGATCTCGCAACAGCGGGGTTAGAAAGCATCGAAAGCATAGACCCTCAAATCGAAGAGGACGAAACCTGCGCATCAACGGGAGAGGCAGAAGTCCCCCCCTATCAAAGCGAAAAGGAAACCCGTAGGTACGACGTAGCGTAGCCAGAAAAGCAAAGGGTAGAAGAGAGAGCAATCCCTCTGAACTCCTTGCAGGAAGGCTCCGACGCCAAGGGGACGACTTCCAGGCCATGGCCAAAACAATATCGCCCAGAAAACCTGCGGCGATAATAGAAGTTTTGGAACTAAACGCAAGCCACCATACAAAAGCCCGAATGGGCGGAAGGGATAAAGATCCAAACGATGAATCCGCAACCAGACTCCGCAGCTACTGAGAATAGCCAAGCCGGCCCTCCAACCGACTCTTCGATTCGCGCTCAAGCACCCGAGGGGCTCCCCCCAAAGGAGGCGGAAAGCAAGAAGAAGAAGGAGAAGAAGGCTAGTAAGGCCGAAACTCCGGCAACACCGGAGCAAGTAGCAGCGGAGGCTGAGGGGGGGTCAATCACCACAATTGAGATGGAGGTAGACCCCCCTAGCGGAAACACGGAAGGCACCCCTCCAACGTCTGAAAAAATCTCGGAGGGAAGCAACATGGTCAACCTGAAGAAACTGATTATGCAGCAAGACGCGCACAACGCTCCGATTATCCAGGAGAGAGCAAAGAGAATTGCCGACAACCCGCCCCCTCCGAGACCCCCCCTACGCTTCGGTAATAGAAGAATATCAACGCCACTCAACCCCGTCGCAGCCTCGAACGCTCCTAAACCGAAGAGCGTTACGAAGGGAGGCATCACGACAAATGGAGTCGCGGGCACCTCCCAGGATACCCGAATCCCACCAATTGTCCTTGTTGACAAGGACAAATGGGTTTCGGTGTCGAGCATCCTTAGTAACAATAAAGTGAACTACAAGAAAGCTCACAACGGGAAAGAAGGAATTTCAATCCACCCAAGCTCAGAAGAAGACTACAGAGGACTAACGAGAATCCTAACGGAGATGAAGCTAAAGTTCTTCACTTTTAAGCTTCCCGTTGAAAAACCGCTGAGAGTAGTCATTAAAAGCCTCCCAGCGGAAATCAAGGAAGAAGAGGTAAAAGCGGATCTCATAGTACAAAGCCTGCCAATCATAGAAGTGACGCAGTTCGTCAGGGGACACGCAACACGCAAACGAAGAAAAAAGGCCACTCCCGATCTTCCTCGTCGTCTTAGAGAAGACACAGAGGGGAAAGGAAGTGTACAACACTTCGCGTATCCTCGGTCTGAAGGTGCGCATAGAACAACCGCACGTAAAAACGCAAGCAGCACAGTGCTACAAGTGTCAACGATTCGGCCATGCAAGAGCAAACTGCAACTCTTACGAAAGATGTGTAAAGTGCGCGGGTCCACATCTAGCAGCGAATTGTGTAATTAGTGATCCAAAACAAATTAAGTGCGCGAATTGCGGTGGCCAACACCCAGCCAGCTGGGGGGGGGGGGATGTGCTAAAAGTCCAAAACCGCACAACGAAACAAAAACAAAGTCAAAGTCAAACAGGAAGCCCGAGTCTTCAAACTTAAACTCAAACCGCAATAAAAATAAGGCATCTGCGAATCGCCCCGCAAACAACAAAAGCAACAAAGTCAATGGGAAACCAGGGGTTCAATTATCTGACCTTTCAAATTTAAACCCGGTTCTTATTGAACAATTAGCTGCTATTCTTTCCTTAGTCGCTAAACCAAAGAAAACTGCATCTTCAAAGCAGAACAAAGAAAAAAATTCCAAAAACCTAGTCTAATATTATGCTACGCCAAAAAGTTAAACCCTCATCTTTACAAGTAGCTTATTGGAATGCCAACGGGATTAGATCTCGTAAAGTCGAGTTACTTGACTTCGCGAGAAGACACGATCTCGACTTCATTCTGATTAGAGAAACGCACATCAAACCGGCCGACTGGCCCGAACTCCCTTGTTACTCTTGCTATAGGTCAGATAGGTTATGGGGTCAAAAGGGGGGAACAGCTATTTATATCAAATCTTCAATTGATCACCACGAAAAACCAGTTCCGCAACTGCAGAATTTAGAGGCAACATCCGTAAGCATTTTCACGCGGGAAAACGGTTGGTTGCACCTAACTTCTGTTTACAAATCCCCGAGTGTAGCACTACTAAATTCTGACATCGAGGCACTCCTAGGCAACGCATGCGACCAAGTCATAATCGCAGGCGACCTAAAAATGTCAAGCACCCAGCTTGGAACAGCCGAAAGCTCAACCAAGCTGGGAGAGTCCTTCTTCGACTCTCAGATGCGCATCACTTCTTAGTCGACGCTCCAGTAGAGTACACTCATCTTAGTTACAACAACGCGATTTCCTAAAATTCTCAAAACGATCCATTTCATACGGATCACTTTCACGACGTTCTAGACGTAGCAATCATTCGCAACCTGAAGTTCCTACACAGGCTCACTACCATCAGTGAGCTGGACTCAGATCACAATCCCGTCCTACTTCAACTAGGTGAAGAAAAAGAGGACAACTTTCAGCCCTACATCAACAAAGTCAATTAGTCCAGTTTCCAGGACCAACTCGCGCTTAACCTAGGGCCAATCCCCATTCTTAGAACCACTGAAGACCTAGAAAGGTTTGCAGGTGAGTTCGAAAGAAAGGTTAGCGAAGCGGTCCAAATTGCCACCACTTCAGTCCCCAAAAAAGATCCTCGCGACCAACTTCCTGGTCACATTAGAGATTTGATCCGGCAGAAAAACAGGGCCAGAAGGCGCGCTCAACGCACCTTTGACCCTGCTGACAGACAAATCTATAATGACCTAGCAGCGGACGCTAGGCGCGAAATCAGGGAACACCGGGAGATGACATGGGGTAAAAAGCTAGAGGAACTTTCTCTCCAAACCTCCTCAGCTTGGAAATTCGTCAAAGCGATAAAAGGGAATAAAAAGGTGAAAATCCCCCCCTCGACGGACCTAACGGATTGGCACTCAGCTCCCTGGATAAAGCTGAGGTGCTGGCTTGCAGCTTGGAGGAGCAGTTCACACCAAACGCTGTAACTGATCCGACAATAAGCAAGCACACCGAGATGGTTAACGAAGAGGTAAGGAGGAGAATAACCGAAATCAAATCAAAAGAAGGTAATTGTTCAATTTCACCATTGAAATTGAATTTCAACGAAATAAAAGAAATAGTCAAAAAATTAAACAAAAGGAAAGCTCCGGGCCCGTGCGGCATCACTAATCGGGTAATTGCGGAATTTCCTAAGAAGGCTCTCGCGGCTACCACAACCATTGTCAACGCGATGTTAAGACTAGGGCACTTCCCATCGCGTTGGAAAATGGCCGACGTAATCATGTTCCCTAAACCTAACCAAAACTTGAGAAAAGCCAAATCTTATCGTCCAATAAGTTTACTCTCATGTCTAGGAAAATTAGCAGAAAAGGTCATTCTGACCAGGCTGGACAAGGCAACGGGCGAAAGCCAAATTATTCCTAATGAACAGTTTGGTTTTCGACCGGGGCATTCAACGGTCCACCAAGTGGTAAGGTTTGTGGAACACGTAACACTGAGCTGGAACAAGAAACAGTCTACGGGTGCTGTGTTCCTGGATGTTGCCAAAGCATTTGATAAGGTATGGCACCAGGGCCTACTGTATAAAATGCTGAAAGCAGGCATCCAAGAGGAGCTCGTAATACTGATAGACTCGTATCTGGAGAATAGAAAGTTCTGCGTCAAACTTGAAGACGTCCGCTCCACTGAAAAGTGCATCACAGCGGGCGTACCCCAAGGCAGTCTCCTTTCCCCCAGGTTGTTTACTATCTATATTCACGATCTCCCCGCGGCGAGTCGAAAGTCAAGTTCTAATTCAATCTCAAATCTAAATGAAATTCTAACAGAAGCAGCTCTCTATGCGGATGACACTGCTATTTACATAGGCGTGCGCAGGGTCTTGGAATTGGGGGTGCCAAACCTTCCGGGGGGTACGGGGGGTCGGGAAAATTTTTGAAATTTTGGAGCCAAAATGACGAGTTTTAACGGTTTTCAAGATATATTAAAAAAACATCAGAAAACCCTAAAATCACCCGATGATTAGCTAAAATCACCCGAAGATAGTTTCAGCCACATATTGTTACTTATTATGTATATTTTAATGTTACATATATATACACGTCTTACAATCTCATCCGCCTATTGAAAGGCACCATTGACTTGAACTCATTAATGATTGATTCAGTACTGACTCTATCTGCCAGTTCTTGTTCTAAGAACGGGATCATTAAGTGTTCCAGGCGATCCTGCAACATTGTGGTTCTAAGCTTGCTTTTCAAAACTGTTAGTTTTGAAAAGCTCCTAAAAAATTCCTGCGGTGCGCGTGCGGTGTCTGCGCCAGTTCTTTGCCTGCTCATAACTGGAATAAACAAAAAAAGTCTCGACCTAATGGGGGTGCCGTGGCACCCCTGGCACCCCCCGTGCGCACGCCTATGGCTATTTATTCAAGCTCACTTAAACCGAGCTTCGTAGTCAACGGCCTTCAAAGCTATCTTAGTAACCTTGAAGATTATTTCAGCACCTGGCGCATCGGTGTCAATCCGAGCAAAAGTACTGCAACATTCTTCACGAGGAAAACACATAAAGGTTCAAAACCCGACACTTGCCTGAGGATGTATGGCCCGGAAATCCCGTGGAGCAGAACTTCCAAATATTTGGGAGTGACGCTCGACAGTGGACTACGGTGGGGTCCACATACTACGAAGGTAAGCAACAATGCCAGAGGAGTGCTAAGGGAATTGGACCCTTTATTGAGATCCAATAGTAAACTTTCTCTTAGTAATAAGTTGAGATTATTTAAATCATGCGTCAAACCCGTAATGACGTATGTATGCGAAGCTTGGGGGTATGCGGCA
This sequence comes from Podabrus alpinus, assembly GCA_932274525.1. Lineage (NCBI taxonomy): Eukaryota > Metazoa > Arthropoda > Insecta > Coleoptera > Cantharidae > Podabrus > Podabrus alpinus. The sequence goes on along the minus strand of OW026454.1, from coordinate 76,195,358 downwards.
GACACTCACATCAAAAAACTCCGCATAGTCCAAAGTAAAGCATTGAGGCGAATCGTGAAGGCCCCCCGATACGTCAGAAATGTCCGAATCAGGGAGGACGCAGGCGTGGAAACGATAGAAGATTTTATCCGCCACCTGGCGAAAAACTTCTACGGAAACCTGGGCAACTCCGAAAACCCGTTGGTCAGAGGGCTCGGTAACTACCGACCCGAAGACTTTCTAAGGTATAAGAGACCTAAGGCCATTCTCACGCGGCTTCCGCCCTAACGAAAGACAACAATCAGTCAATTCAAAGCTACTTCTATTTTTCAACGCTAAGAAATCCAATCAAGTCGAAAAACGGGATGCTGATTGCACAGTGCATTCAATTCTTCGACGTGATTCGGTTTGCCATCAGCTATAGGAACGGGCTTAGCATTTTATTGTTATTTAATGATATTCCCTTTCAGAGTTGTCTGCCGTACCAGTTTAAGAGTAAGTTGCTCTTATAACTGATACACCAGACTAGATCAAATGCTTTTGGAAATTTTGCGGTCTCCGTCGGTATTTGCCTCACTGGTTTAGGGTGGCATAGGGGCAGTCTGGGGGAAAGCACTCGGGGGATTTTCTACCCTGTCGCAAGACAGAGTATTCTTCTCCGGTACAGTTCAGGAACTCCGGCCACGCAGGACCGGACTCCACTCAAGAACACGCAGTGTTTTATCACATTCTTATCACCACAACCCGACCCCGACATCGAAGGGGATCAGGTGGTGACGTCAATTCGAGCATTACCAGCTTTATTCAAAAAGGCATCTGCGCAAATGTCTTTATTTCTATTTATCAAAGCCACGGTTGTCGTCAAGAAGGGAGGGGGTTAAACCCACCCCGGACTCCGACGATCTCGTAGTCAGGTGGGGGCCTCAAAACCCAACCCTGCAAAATATAAATTCAGATGCCGTGGCGCACCAGCTTTCTCAAGGAGGTACGGGTTTGGCCCGAGTACTCCAAGTTTTAATTTACGATTCGATTCGTGGTTATAATTATTAATACATATTATATCAGACAAGTAACATGTAAGAACATTTGTAGTGAAGATCTATTAAACGGTTTTTTTGTAAATTAAAGTGTTGATAAATTTCTCGCAAGCACGTGGTGCTTCAACAGTGACAGAACCACTTTTGGTTGACGTTTTCGCCCCACCACGCCATTTTTGTAGGTAAACAAAATAAAACTACTTACCACCTGAAGTCACCCCGTATATAACCATAAAACGAAATAAATGACAGTCTGTTCTCTTTCTGACGCAATCTTATTGGTCGTGCGCCGTGATCGCGAACAAAAAAATTCGTGGTTCAAATATTCAAACAGCTGGTCCAACCAACCGTCGTACGCGGGTCTACTTGTGTAACGTTCGCTTTGCTAGTTAGCAGCTTCGATTTTATTTATCAAATTTAGTGTTAAGTTTTGTGTTTTTTTATTATTGTTGTTAAAAATGTCATTCCCCAGAGCTAAAATCCAGCGATTTAACGAAAGTTTCAGTAAGTTTTTATTATTTTATAAATTTCCCTTTGGTACAACGAAGCTCCCGAATACCCCGCCAATAATTTTAATCAATGGTTTTCTATTTTATTATCGTCGTTCCTTTAAAATATCTTTCGTGGTTATGTTTGATAGCTGGAGAACGATAAAATATTATTATTTTTGACGACTTTTATAAAAGTAACCTGTGCATTCTGTTTAACATGTTTTCATTAATCGCGTTTAGCAAATGCTTTTATTGTAAACGAGTTGATGTGTCTGATACAGGTTCGAAAATTGTCAATTTTATTGGTTGCTTTGTTAATTTTTTATAATTTTGTGAGTTCCTTAACTTATTGGTTTATCACTTGCAGATGCTACACCTTCACCGGCAGACTACAACGTTGCAGCGAAAGGACACGTAGCAGGCGCTGCGATATCTAAAACTGACAGATTTGTTGATCGAAGTCCTGCATCTTCCGAACACAGCTCATACGTTTCGAGTGTTCCAGGTGTTTTTCGTACCGTAAGTCATTTAGTTTATCTTTATGTTATTTTTTGGGGCCGAAACTTCCATATCATACTAATCGATTTGTTTACTTTAAATTTTACCCCATCTTATCAGTGTAAGAAAGCGGAAGTAATAACATTTTAATGCTGGCCCACCAAAAGTATGTAAATGTGCTTATCTTTGAAAAAGGGAATCAGTCAGCTGTATCAAAGAAAGGTCTAGCGTGACGCCCTTACTTTTCAAGTTGTTATTAAGGGTGATACAAGTTGTTCAAATGTAAGAAAATTGAAAGTAAACTATGCTAGGTTTTCCTAAAATTACAGATCTTGATCTTGGTTAGTTTCTTCCAGCTGTCGGTTTTAATTAATTTAGAATTGTTTGAGGAAACAAAATTTGAAAGGCTAATTTTATTTTGACAGTTTGTAGTCCAGGCAACAAAGCCGAAAAATTGGCTCAAGCTTGTAAAAAATCCGGGCAAGCTGAATTTTGGCAGAGATGTACATTGGAGTGTTCTAATGAACCCCCCCAAAAGTCCCATAAAATCCTACGCCGGCGTCCCCCAGAATCGTGGGTTTTAGCTCCCCCAACGCGATTTTTTGCCGATAACTCACTTATTTATGCTTGTACGAAAAATTATGATCAGACCATAATTGAAGAGCATAAAATTCTCTATAAAATAGTTTTTTTTCAAATTTTTCCATGGCACACTAATACTTAAATTATTGACCAAAAACACGACCCACCCTTAAAATGGCACAATATTAATTCGTTGCAGGGAGAGAAATATTTTCGGGCACGGGAAATGCTTTTAATAATAAATTAATTGAAATTGTGGCCAAGGTTGGAAAATGAAGAGAAAAATAGATTTTTTCAAAATTTGCCCAAGTTATAGTATCTTCCAAGTAACGAAACCGAAATTTTGGTTTGAGCTTACAGAAGGTCCGGGCAAGCTGAATTTTGCCAAAGATGTATATTGAAGTGTTCTAATAAACCTCCAAAATGTCTCATAAAAATCCCAAGCCGGCGTTCCCCCAAATGAGGATTTTAGCCCCCTAGGTGCGGTTTTCGCCTATGTGACCATATTATTTTTATGAAAAAAAAGTACATTTTGGCGAAACACGGTAAATACCTAAAAAAAGGTCAACGGCGCACAGTGTGGTGGAGGCGGACAAATGGTGATTTTTAAAGTAATTCATTTGGTCTGTTTAATAATAGTTTCTTGCTAGGAACATCCCGGGGATTCAGGAACACAAAAAAAATCTTAAAAAATGCGTTTGGAAAGTGTCGAAAAAATGGGGCCAAGTCAACCTTTTTTATATACATAAAATATATGTACCGTATACATAGGTACTTTAACTTTGCATAAAAACGGAAATACATTGATTTTTTTCAGTTTTCAGGTTGAAATATTATTTCTGTTTCTCGTTACTAGCTCACAAGTGCCAAAACAAAACAAAGAATTACATTTTTAACGGTTTGTAGACCTAATTTCGACCTAAAAACTCGATTTTTTTAAATGTTAACTTCTCTTAAACTTTTAGTTGTGTGAGAACGCATGAGACACACCGAAATTTTTTTTGTGGTATCATTGGTATCTCTAGTACTTGCCCTCCAAATTTCAGCTGCAGATGCGAACACAAAGCGTTTTTACTGAGACTTGTCCAATTTTTACCGAAGGTATTATTGGATTAACAAACCAATCAATTTTTCCCAAATGCCCATGTAAACAATACATAGGCAGAACGGACGCTACAGAAAGATATTAAAAACAATTGAAAACTATTTTAAAATGACGAACTTTAGCATTTCGAATTGTGGCTTATGCAATATTCTGTGGGAAAACACAAAAATTATTTTTTTCTTCTATTCTAATTAAGGGCTAGCTGGCACAGTCGGCCTACCGGCCGCCTTTAGCCATTTAGACCGTGTCGGCTGTGGTTGTTCGGCCTTCGGCCTCACTCCAAGGTACTAAAGTAGCCTATGTTTTTCGTAGCGTTGTAAATAACTTCTACACCAAATTTGGTTAAGATTGGTCGAATAGAAACGTAAAGCACGTGCACGCGTATTTGCATTGTCGATCGGTTGACAGTTTGACAGCATTCATTATTGTTTTAAAGTTGATTTTGAGTAGCCTGCCTTCCTTTAAGGAATATCGATAATCCATTCATGCGCGTCCCATAGGGACGCGCATGAATGGATTATCGAGATTCCTTAAAGGAAGGCAGGCTACTCAAAATCAACTTTCCTTTCCTTTGTGAATTTTTGCACTATTTCAATACAAAAACATGCGCAGGTACCTACATAATAACTGTGCCAAATTTGGTTCCGATCGGTCAAACGGTTTAGGAGTCTATAGGGAACATACATACATACACACATACATCCATTTTTATATATATTAAGGATATAGTAAGACAACTTCCAGATTTTTTGCCCTAAAATTGAAGGCTCAGCAACCGTTTGTCCACAAAAACCCCATTTCACCACACTGTGCGGCGTACCTAAATATACGACGATTACGATTGATGACCTTTTTTTTCTGGGGTTGCACTGAAGGAAACAACCATGAGGTTTGGGGCAGCGTCGCACAGTGGGGTATTTGGCCTCAAAAGGTGGCATTAAATCAAATAATATTCCAACGGATTTCTAAATAGGATATTTATTTTCAGGGCTCTTAGTAGTATCTAAAAAATACTTTGCATAATTCTGGTACATTTATTTATTGAAAAAATGAATTTATCCGAAAAAATTTGAAAAATTAAAATCATCAGCAAAAAACACAGAAATAATTTTTGGAAGATATGTGTAAATATACACATCCGAAAATACAGGTTTTAATACAAAAATAAAGCAAACATTTTAAATAATGTCTAGGTCATCTTCTTCGTCATCATCCATCGATCGCATCATCACGTCATCGTCAGCGTCATCGTCACTCTCGGAAATCTGTTTATGATTATCAATGACTTGGTCAGTAGGGGGTTTTAGTAAATGTAATACCTGCTGAGATAAGTATCGAAGATTTTTTTTTGGTAATTCTCTTTTGTTTGTTATAACAGGGTCAGAGGTTAAAAGAAATCTGTTTAGAACGTCTTTGTTTGAACTTTCGCGGCTACATTTTCTCGAGTTATGTTCACGATATCTCTTGAAATCCTTATTGCAAGCTTCCTGTGCTTCTTCGCTTAACTGACCTATAGGCAGCAACGCAAATTTAACTATTTCTGGGCCATGAATTAAGTATTTGTGTATGGTGGGTGGCATACAGTACCATGGGTATTTATCAACAAAGTATCGAGCAGTGCTGTGGCAGTGTTCCCGAAATCTTTCAACATTTATTTCGTGACCAGAAGCCACAACTATTAGTATCACTTGCATTTTTCTAATAAGTTCTACATCAATTGCAGTTATTTCAGCAGACAGTTCAGGATTTTCAAAAAATCGCAAAAAAAAATTTCTAAAAAATTTTTTTATTTCGAACAACTAATAAATTAAAGAAAATTTATTTTTGCAGGTTTAATATTTAGTTGCCCCTCTTTTGTTTTGAATAAAACTATTGATCCTACGCGGCATACTAGATATCAAATTACCAATTGTGTCCTGTGGAATTTTACCCCATTCTTCTATTAAAACTGCAAACAGATCATTTTTGCGGGTAGGTTTTCGGGGTCTTTTGTGTAAATTAATTTGAAGAATGTGCCATACTCTAATGGGTTCATATCTGGAGATTGACCTGGCCAGGGTAAAATATTAACCCTTTTATTTGCCTCAAATTCTTCGAATAATCTTGCTCTGTGACATGGCGCCCCATCTTCCATAAAATAGAATTCTTTCTTTTTAAAATTTTTGTTAAGCAAGGGTAATAGACCGTCTTTCAATATACCGATGTATTTTTTCCCCATTTATTATGCCATCACAAAATATTAAATTTGAACGACCACCTTTCCAAATAGGGTGACTTAGAAATTTTTGACTTCTCCAAGTAAAACGCGAATTAAAGAGAATCCGGCAAATCTTGGCAGCCAAATAAATTTTTTTTAAAGTCTCAAGTATCAGTATTATCCGTAAAAAAAACATAGTTACTTTATCGACCTTAATTCATATTCAAATCTTCTTTTTTTTCAGATAATTTTTTACAAAAATTAATACAATCATTATATGATTGTAACCATATTTATTTAAAGATCAATTATTACAGACTTTATGTAAGATATTTGAGCTTCTTGTTTCCATAAGTAAAAGTTACAATTTATAACGATTTCTAGCAAAAATAATTTTTGAAAAAATGTGTTAACTACTCATCAGCAAATTCTTGGCACCTTTTGACAATGTAGTGGAAAATTGGAACGAGTAATGTTCCTATAAATTCACATAATGGTGTCCAAGATAGTGTAGTTTACAAAAATCATAATAGGGAATATGCATGTAGCATTTGATTTTTGTATTTTATGCCACCTTTTGAGGCCAAATACCCCACTGTGCGTCGGGTGGCACCCCCCCCCCCGGCGGGTGTACAAAAAATAAGTACATTTGTAAGTACTACTTGGAGAAGTTTTTAAGTACATAGGACATCGTTCTAAAAAAGAGTACTGTCCTATTAAAATAAGTACATATGGTCACCATACCTATAGCACACGTATTTTTACTTTTACTAAAAATTACCATTAAACAAAGTTTAATTTGCCTATTACAGTATGTATTGTAGTACTAGCTACTGCAGCGCCACAAGTTATGGAGTTTTATACACACACAATCGAAATTCTTACTCCAGAAATATTAAAGGGAAGGATCTCGGGTAGTGGAGTTTGTATTCAAGAAAACTATTTACTTAAATCGACTAGTTTCGACAAGATTTCTTGTCATCTTCAAGACTATAATATTAGAGAAAAAATATACAATTTAAAAGCTGTTACAAATTGGTTACACATAATAATAATGCTGGAGCAAAAGTAAATTATTTACCTCTTAAGTGGGATGGTAAGTTTTCAATCGAAGTACCGTAAAAAAGTAGAACACGATATTATAGTATTATTGGTGGAGTCAAATAGTATAACAATTTAAAATTATTTGACATAAAAATTATTTGACATAAATAAACAAAAATATTGGAACTTGTCGCCAATAAATTCGATAATACTAAATGAAGTCAAAAAGCAAAGATGTAATGATCCAGCCTCATCAATGGAAGCGTATATTAGCCAATCAGGCATCTCTTCTTGTTTTCTGGCTGAAGATGGTGAGTAGAGCCTTGAAACCGGTGTTTATCGGCTCAAAATCGGTAACTTTGTTGACATTATCAGTCTCCTTGCCTATGTAGGCAGCCTCCAAGAAAGCTCTCTTTGGGAAACTAGGTTCATTCGCTAAGACAGCTACATCCTCCACTCTAAAGAAGTGATTGTTAAACTTAAGGTGTTGTGATAGACCGGTTTTATCCGAGCCTATTTTTGCGTCGTAGGCATGTTGTTTTAATCTAGAAGACAACAACTGGCGAGTCTGGCCTACATAAGTTCTTTCGCATTCGCATTTTATTCGATACACAACGTCACTTCTGTATTTCAACGGTACCAAGTCTTTCGTCCTGGAAAACACCAAGTTACCTAATTTAAAATTGTTATAAAAGGCCAAACGAATTTGGCCTCCTTGGATAAATTCTTTCAATGTGTTTTTCAGTCTTACTTTGCTTAACTTTGCTTAATGGTGATTTTTCGTAAAAGTAAAAATACGTGAGCTATAGGCGAAACGCCGCACTTAGAGGGCTAAAATCCTCATTTGAGGGAACGCCGGCTTGGGATTTTTATTACAACACTTCAATATACATCTTTGCCAAATTTCAGCTTGCCCGGACCTTCTGTAAGCATTAACCAAAATTTCGGTTTCGTTACTTGTAAGATACTATAACTTGGGCAAATTTTGAAAAAATCTATTTTTCTCTTCATTTTCCAACCTTGGCCACAATTTCAATTAATTTATTATTAAAAGCATTTCCCGTGCCCGAAAATATTTCTCTCCCTGCAACGAATTAATATTGTGCCATTTTAAGGGTGGGTCGTGTTTTTGGTCAATAATTTAAGTATTAGTGTGCCATGGAAAAATATGAAAAAAAAACTATTTTATAGAGAATTTTGTGCTCTTTAATTATGGTCTGATCATAATTTTTCATACAAGCATAAATAAGCGAGTTATTGGTAAAAAATCGCGTTGCGGGAGCTAAAACCCCCGATTGTGGGGGAAGCCGGCGTGGGATTTTATGGGACTTTTGGGGGGTTCATTAGAACACTCCAATGTACATCTCTGCCAAAATTCAGCTTGCCCCAAATTTTTGCAAACTAAAAACCTTCCTTGCCTGGACTACAAGCAATAAGTCAAAATTAAAACATAAAAGTCAATTAAAATTAAAACATTAAACCTCTCGGCAATTAAATATTTAACTACGAGAAGTGGCTCTTATTTATATACTAAATTAACTTACAGAATCGCCATCTTGAGAAATCATTGGTGTACTCTAATAATATTATCATGCAATTTTGAAAGTTGAGGACTGATCTAGAAGACTTTTTCTTTCAAGGTTAAAAAAAAATTTCATCGTAAGTGAAACCAGAATTTCGGTCTTACTCACAATTTGTCGTGGTTATAAGTTATAACACTTGCTGAAATTTACCGTGACAAAAATAGTACCATGAAATAAGTTAAGCATACCTACTGTAACAACATGGTAAATAATTTTGTTAGATTTGTAACGCGAAGAAAAAACACCAACTAGGAGATTCGAACCGTTATTTCAAAATTCGTTATTTAATTACATCGAAATGAGCCGCTTTTAAAAAAATCTAACCACATTACATGGCAAAGGACATCCTAACGATCGTATTCACGTAAAAAAACAGTACTAAATATATTTTGTCGGTACCCCATTAGTCAATTCTACGCAGTAACGAACTTAATAGGTTTTGCGCAAAATTGGATACAATTAAGGATGAAAATAAGGGCCATGTTATACACCCGTAATATAATTAATTTCCTCCTCTTAAAAAAATGATTTTCACCTCCAATTTAATTTTTTATTGGCAAGGTAAAGCTTAACACTATTAACACGACTTTTGTATTTTAATTGTTAATATCTCGAGAAGTACTGGTGTAAGAATAATGTCGATGTTTGTACTTGTAGGCAGAGCCGTAGCAAGGGTGAGGCGACAGAGGCATTTGCCTCAGGCGCCATCGCAATGGGGGCGCTAAACCTTGACAAACCCCAATAAATAATAGTTTAAAATTTTCAAAAAGATAAGAATCTTTTGGGGGGGGGCGCATATATTCAAATTTGACTGAATTCGAAAAATTTGACCGCGAGTTTATTTGCAACAACACCTAAAATTCCATGTCGGCCTTTTCCGCAAATGGGGATTTTAATTCTCTACAGTAGTTTTTCGTCTATAACTCGCTTACTTTCATTTTTAGTGAAAATTATCATCAAATCAAAATGGGCTAATCCCTCAAAATTTTTTTTTCATTAAAATCGAAAATTTAAGTGATTTTAAACCCCTCTTGCGTAAAAAAAAATTTTTTTTAGCAATTTTAACGATCGTATTGAAGTTCAAAAATTGAAATATTTTTAAATAATTAAAACGCGGTAAATAATGACGTACATAAAGGTAAGCCAATTAGAAACCAATACACTCCCACTATTGAAATTTAATTATTTTTAAATGTCAGTTGGTATACTATAACCTTAAAAGTTTAAATAATAATGTATTTTTCATAGTGAACGTAGATGGCGTATTATGTATGCATGGTTGCCATGGTTATAATAAGTATTTGAATTTACGGATTTTTAACAATTTTTAAACACATCACATGGGTACACTCAAGGATGTAATTTTCGCATACATATAAACGTGGCATCGTGGTAAATGCAATTTTAATTGCGAATTGTGATTGGACGGCCTTTAGGTACGTCACAGAATGGCGACTTTTCAAACGTATACGTTTAAAAAAGGCACTTTATTTAATTAGTATAGCGTTTTAAAATTATATATTTGTAATTATATATAGTACTTTGCTATGGGCCATCGATTTTTATAGGTAAAAATTATATTTTTGACAACACGGGACAACCCCATTGAAGAATACAAAATTTTCTATAAAACAGATTAACAAAATTTGCTTACATCATACTAAGTATTTATGAAAAACTAAAGAGAAAATCAAGAGCAAACAATTGAAACAAGTTTTGAATAATTCTAATTCTGAATAAAAATTTCGTGCATTTAAACTTTACCATCGATGGTGAATAAAACAAAACAAGGTTTCAGGATTTACTTCAAATATGACCTTCTCTTGTAGGGAATTTTCTCCTCTTCAATTTTGGTCCAATGATAAGACAGGGGATTTTAGGAAAGTTGATTCCAACCCTCGCGTTTTTCTTCATTTCCCTATATGGTGTAAGAAAATTGGGCACATTTTGATCCAAAAAAATCCAAAATCGGTTTTCTGCGATTTTTCGACAGATTTCGTTAGGTATATGTTCGTACTTGAACATACTAAAAAACGTCCTCTTGGAACCCTGAGCTTCTTAACAAATTCTTCGTCTGAAGTTGAAATTTTTTATGAAGGAGTGAAAATTATGTTTTTCGGCAAAATATTTTTAAACAAATTTCTATTTCAGCTATATTGTTATCATAATATAACTCAATAAAAAACACTTAAAATATTTTATCGCAACTCGTTCAGTAAGTTAGCAGATTCCCCCTCCACAGACTAGGCGTAAGCAGGTGTTCCTTCCCGGCTATCTGTTGCTATAAATAATTGTTGTCGAGAGCTTATTAACTCGTCTAGGGAGATTTTAATGTTCACTTTGCAATTTTTATTTATATTTGCTTTTGAATTAACGTGATCAATATATCTTTAATTAAAGTAAATTTCAATTACTACGTTGGTTTTTTAAAAGCGATAGTATTTTTTTGCATTAATCGTAAACAGTTCAAAATATGTGATATTCTGCAAATTTATAAATAAAATTTAACGTTTGGTTTGCATAATGTAACTAACACCGCGAAATTCTTAGTACACTGTAAAAAAAGGACGTAAAAATACATTCAAATACGTGTAATTTTACATTTCCATTGATAATAGTGTGAAATTACATTATTATCAATGGAATAATACACAATAATTATGTATTTTTACTATTATTTTGAATGTAAAAATTACACGTATTTGAATGTATTTTTACGTGCTTTTTTTTACAGTGTAGGGTATTCCCCGTATGATGTAATATTTGTACATATTATGGTTTTTCTTACAAGGTTACTACTTTTATGCACTTATATTTTTATAAGTTATTGCAATAGTTTAATTATATCTGTTTTTAATTGTACTTCCTCCAAATTTGTTTATTTATTGTATTTTGGTTCTTACTGAAAGAGATTGCGATAAAATATCTTATTTTTCCTCGAAATCATGAAAAGAACAGTTTCCTAAAAATGGTCAGGGGGTTCTGATTTTTGGATATGTTTTAAGGTTTGCGGTCCTAATAAAAACTCTGAGTTGGCGACCTCAGTGACCGCCCGGAAGTGTTAAAATGGCGAAAATAAAATGTTTCTTTGCAATATTTCCTTACCAGTTGACTTTAGGACGAAAATGGCTGCCATAAATCTTATGGAGAACAAAATTTACTACAACTTTTATCTAAGGTATTTTTTTTCTAGTCTAATAATTTGCTGAGCGCCAGCACTGTTAAATAGACCAATTTTAGAAAATTTCAAAAACGCTCGAATTTGGTCCGACTTTTTTTTATAATTTTTGGTTACTATCTCTAAAAAAGTCTATTATATGATCAAGTCTATTAATATATACTCTATTATAAAAAAAAGTCAAGTCAAAATCGAGCATTTTTGAAATTTTCTCAAATGTAACAACAGATGTTACAACAAATGTAACAAATTCAAAAATTTAACAGTGCTGGCGTTCAGCAACTATTCGACTTAGAGAAAAATACCTTAGATAGAAGTTGTAGTAAATTTTATTCCCTATAAGATTTATAGAAGTCATTTTCGTTCTAAAGTTAACTGGTAAGGAAATATTGCGAAGAAATATTTTGTTTTCGCCATTTTTTTTAAATGGCGGCACCCCAGGTACACTTGCCATTATTCAGAACCATCAAAATTTATTATTTTTTGTTGAACCTTTTGCAATTTTTGTTTGTAATCCGGGAGGGGGGGGGCAGCAGATGATATTTTTCATAACTATACCAGTACCGTTCTTCTTAATACCGAGGGACGTAAAAGTGAAAGTTTTTCTTTCGCAATAAATTAAGTGTACCCCCCGGTCCCGGCAGCCTGATAAGTTCCTGATAAGCACCCATTTGTTTCCATTGCTCTAAGCGAGCGCCGTAGCAAGGGTGAGGCGCCTGAGGCAAAACTATAATGGTGGCACTAAACCTCGACAAAAGCCAATAAATAATAGTTTAATGATAACAATATTTTGAGAAAGGGAGGCACATAATTATATTGAAATTTGCCTCAGGCGCCAGAAGAGCTTGCTACGGCGCTGCTTGTAGGTAATAATATTCTGTACAATTTTGTTCCTTCATTGTTTGTTCGTCAGTTATGGTTAAAAGTGTTCATCCGAAATGGAACAAAGTGGAAATTTCGGAAAATATACAATTTTTGAAAAAATCTGCACACGTGACTTTATTTGCATTATTGCTCATCGTTTAATATCGGCGGAAAATTAGTTACGTCGTCCGTCTCAGGTGGACGACGTCATCCAATTTTTTTTTCAATAGCATCCGTTAGTTTTGCTAGATGGCTTTTGAAGAATTCAGAATCCTGCTTACGATACGTTCATTGAAAATCTTTATAAATAACAGGTACTTAAAGCAGTGGCGGATACATATGGGGGGCGCGGGGGGCGCGCGCCCCCCCCTTGCGGGGCCGCCAGCCCGCACGCTATTCGTTCGTTTCTTTCGTCAGTCGACTCTGACGTGTATAATCACGTATAATGTGTATAATCAGTTTAAATAAAACTTTCTTAAACTTTGCATGTGACTTGATTATTTTTTTATTACGATAAAAGTAAAGGTAGCTCAAGATATCTTTAGCGCCCCCCCCCTTGAGTTTTTTCTGTATCCGCCACTGACTTAAAGAGAAAAACTGCGATTATAGAAAACCTTGAAGAGGTATATAAGTGCAAATATTGCAAATTGCAAATATTTATATTATAACGAGAAGTTAATCACAGCGGAAATCAGGAATACAAATACTTTGGATTCTTTGTAAATTCCTGAAAGTCTCATATTATTCTTGGAAATCCATGTTATTCCTTGAAATTCTAATGGATACTGAAAATTTTGACACTTCTTTGGTAATCCATGGTATTCTTGAAAATACGCGAGCTATATAGGCGATAAATTGCGTTATGAGGGGAAGGGGGTCTAAATAGGAACGATGTGGGCAAGACGCCGACATGAGATTTTATAGAACTTTTAGGGGGTCCATTAGGACATTATAATATACTAAGGCCGGGAATCAAATTCGAATATTTAAATATTCGAATAAATACACGGCTTTTCCGGATTTTTTTGTAAGATCTAGCCAATTTTTCCGCTTTATTCACTGGACAAATTTAAAAGAATCTATTTTACTATCCAATTTTTAAACTTTATTCCAAATTTTATTGGAATGCGAGGTGCAATTTTATTAAGATTTTTAGTGGTCGTAAGCAGTATTATGAATTCCTCAAAAGCCATCTACCAAAACCGGCTGATATTTTTAAAAAAATTGGACGAAGTTGCCTCCTAACAAGGATGACTTTACTGCTTTTTTTCCGCCGACATTAAAAGATTAGCTATAATTCAAATGAGTTTACATGTGCTAAGATTTTTCAAAAATTGTATATTTTCCGAGATTTCCACTTTGTTCCATTCTGGATGAACACACTTGAGCCTTAACTGGCGAACGTTTGCATTTACTTATTTTAGATATGTGTTCTTGGAGACCGTTTTTTTAGATAAATTCGTGCCCTACAAAAACTTCCGTTTGATTTTTAGACTATTTGGTTTAGTTTTTGGAGCGTAAGCGATGATAGAAAAATAGGTACCATTTTTCATCAAACTCTTTGGTTTTTAATTTTTTAACAATATCTCAAAAACGATTTAAGTTATGAAAAAATGTTTAGAACAATAAATGTTCGTCTTTTTCTCCGCTAAACGCTTTTGGACTGGTCAACATTTTTGATATAGTTCACCGTTTTCGAGTTATTAGAGAAAAACTAGGTCGAGTCATACTCGAGACGTTTGAATAGTGTAAGAAAATTGCGAAAAAAATCGGTCTTCTGCGATTTTTCGACGGATTTCGTTAGGTAATTGTTTGTACTTTAATATACTAAAAAAACGTCCTCTCGGAACCCTGAGCTTCTTACCAAATTCTTCGTCTGAAGTTGATATTTTTTATGAAGGAGTGAACATTATGTTTTTTTTTATGAAATTTCTATTTCAGCTATATTGTTTTTTGTAGCGGATCTTAATTAAATTAAACAATTTTCATGTAAAGTCATGTCGCTAAATATTTGATGACCAACGCACCCTCTCTCGGTAGAGCGACATTGCGCGGAACCTTCAGCTTGACGTGGATTCCGAACCACGGCAGAGAAAATTAAGCTGCTCATTGAAGGTTTGAATACGCAGTTGGCCGACTGCGAAGCTTTCGCCCATTCCACTAAGGCAAACTTCTAGGAGAAATAGAGACTTTTAAAAAAAAGTATTACTAAGGCCCAGTTTTTCAATCTCGGGTTATCTTTAATCAAAGGGTTATTTTCATAGAAATAATTGTTTTAAGAAATGTGATACATGGAAACAACCCTTTGGTTAAAGATTGCCTGAGATTGAAAAACTGGGCCTTATTTAGCCAAAATAGTTTATACCTATATTGTCAATGTTTTACAAATTTAAATCGGAAACTTGGTTTATAGTTATTAATTTAAGAAAGGCAATCTGTAATTAGTTTTTGCCTTTTTCTCGAAACCTCCTATAACGCTTATACATATAACATTGGACGGTAGATCTGAGGTAGTTTGCTATGCTGACCTTCAATATGCCTGTAACCTTGTCGTTTTATTGTAATAGTGCCAATCAATAACTCAGGGGGACCGGCGGCTTTACGTGCCTTCTGAAACACGGAAACGATCAAGAAAATTATATTTGATCCAGAGTCGAACCGGGAATCCAAGGGGGTTGACCTCCCTGCATTTTCAACCATTAAAATTCCGATTTATTGCTCAAAAATTGCGCAATAAATTTTAAATTATACATTTTTTTTGCGTTATTATGCAATGCATAAGATGCATTTTTGCATCCCCCCAACAACTTTGACCTTCAATATGCCTGTGACCCTGTAGACTTTTAATGTAATAGTGCCAATCAGTAACCCAGGGAGACCAACGGCTTTACATGCATTGTGAAGCACGGAGACGATCAAGAAAATTAGATTTCGTCTGCTTACTGGTAAAATCAAGTAACTGCAAAATTTTCGAAACTGAGTTAAATATATCGGCATGTTAAGTTTTTTGCGCTCTTTCTACTGGTAAAACAAGTTAATTGATACCTCCCCCCGTTCGAAAGTTATGCCGTATGAAAAACTCGGCGCTCCGCGGCTCGCAAAGGGGTTCCGCCCCCTTGACCCCCGCAAGGAGGCAAGGGGGCTTACACATTAATTTAAAGTATTATGACATTGCTAAAACTATAATCCTTCTTAGAAATAAATTACAACACAATACATATTAATACTGCTTAGTTATTAAACGTCAAACTTTCAAACGCTATTATCTCAAAACTATGGTTATGTCAGTTACCTGGTTTTACCAGTAAGCAGACGATTTGATCAAAAGTCGAACCGGGAATCCAGATGGGGGGGGGTTGACCTATTCCCTGCACTTTCAAACATTGAAAACCCGATTAAATGCTCTAAAATTGCGCAATAAATTTTAAATTATATCTTTTTTGCGTTATTATGCAATGAATAATAGAACTTTAACTGAATCTGTTCTTGTGGGAATCAAAAATTATAAGAGAATACTTGTTTTTAGGCTTTAAATTTCAAAGACTTGTAACAAAAATTGTCTAATAATATTTAAGGATACAGCTTATTCTTAAAGAACATTAATAAGTATCATAGGGCAAGAAAAAAGTCATTTGCGGAATAAATTTGTTTATTATCTATAAGAAATTAAAAACTAGCTTGACCGCTTATTAAATTTTCAGTTGAACCAAAATTGAACATGAAAAATGCGGGTAATAAAGAAGACCAAGTGCGACCATGTCCAAAAACTAAATTTATTTCTTACATCAACCGTGAGCGATCGTATTTAATTACAAGAGAGGAGCTATGTATTTCTGAAAACCTGAAATAATTTAGAAAAATATATTGTTAAAGTAATAATTGAAGGGGCAAGTGGATAAAGGGGCTATGTGACATTTTATAAAATGTCGACATCGGTGTGAATGAATGCGTTTTGTGCTATTTTTGCATACCATATGCAATTAAAAATATCTTATATATTTAACTATATGTATAAGTTCTACATTTTATATATTTTTAATTACATGTGGTATGCAACAATAGCACAAAACGCATTCATTCACACCGATGTCGACATTTTATAAAATGTCACATAGCCCCTTTATCCACTTGCCCCTTCAATTAATGGGGGGGGGGGTCCTATTACCAGCGGCGGATCATGACTTTGCGAAGCACCAAGCGTAACCTACTTAGAAGTAGGAATCTGGCCATGATCATGGAGGCCCCTAGAAAAGAAAATAATAGCCGTTCGTATGGAGGCTCCCTAAAATAAAACAAACCTATTTCCTTCTTTTTCGAGCGAAAACGTCATATACAACAAATGACGTAAATAGAGTCACCAACAACTATCTTCAATGGAAGTAAGAATGTCCATAATTTATAATTATTATTGAGGCGCTGTTTAGCTTTAGCTTCAATTCAGATCCGCCACTGCATATTGAGGTGGAAAACGCTTCTTTATTAGAGCTGTGGGTTAAAATAGATTACCGAGGTGGGAAGCGCCGAGTTAACTCATACCCCACAGTTATAACAATTGACGTGCAGTGGTCACTTTACTGGCTGGGACATAATCACCTGGCAGTAATTGATCTATTACTATCCTATGTAAGGTTCGAAATATGACCACTTAGGTAGTTATAATAACTAATTAAGAAACCTGTAAACTATGTGGCTCGTCGTCGAAAAAATTCATTACAAAATGCTTTGTTATGCTGTCACTGTAAAATATCAGGGTTTTGGTCTCTAGTTCCATTTTGGAGTTTAATGAAGTTGTGTTAAGAAAAGTTAAAAAAAAAAGCATTGAGAAATTTGAAACAAACCTCATGGGAGTTCAAAAGTTCGATGATAAAGACGAACATTGCTTAAGCTGTGGTTTCCTAAGGAGAGGCACCATCAAATAGCAGTCGTCAAGTTACATAAAGTATAGCAAAAGTGATTTCCAAGAAAGCTTTAATGCATACCATAACATCTAATGTAATAAATTGATGTTTAGCGCTGCCTTGCACGATGTGAAACAGTGTGAGAACACTAAATAACGCCACCCGACGCTACGCTACAATACGGCCGCTATTTGACGGTACCGCTTCGTAGGAAACCAAAGCTTAAGCTAAGATTTATTGTTTAATATGCGTTTAAATATGAAATACCATCTAGTACGTAAAAGCCGAACGGGGGGGGGGGGATTTATTTCATAAGTGTAGGCCTTAAGCAATAACCACGTAAAATTTAAAATGTTAGCTTTTTAAATAGCGAGGTTTGCGCGATACCACGATGAATGAGAGGGCGTTACGGATCTACATAGACGTATTTCCACTCAAGTTTTTGAAATAATCATTTTCAGCGTTCTTTAATATTTTTGGATGGTATCTCAACGGCGGATACAAGGGGTGGTTAACTTCCCTTCGACCATGAATTTTCAAAAATAAGAAATTGATTAAAAGCACTAAAATTGCTAAAAAAATTAACTTTGGCTGGAACCGCCCTTGTGGTATCCAAATATTTTCTGACAAAAGGGGTAACCTAATATGACTTTTTATTGCTTCAAATTGTTTTGTATAATAATTGGACAAAAATGATTCCACCCTAAGATTTTAGTGCCCTTTTTCCATATCGTCGTACGTTTTAGATTTTCCATAATGATATTACACTATCATTTCCCAATTAAATCACCAAATCGTCGAGAAAATGTAATAATTAAAATTACGTACTTTCGCATTGCCTTCAGCCCACAGATCCACCTTGAAGATTATATCTGAGTTTTGTAGCCTGTGCGACTATAGGAATGGAAATGCGGTTTCACGCTCCCAAACCAGTCGGTATATTATGCTTAACGCCCTACTGTCCAATTTTTTATTTATAAACAAAACTAAACACGGTCGAGTTTTCTCGCAAAACTGGACTATTTTTCTAAATTTTAACAACAAGCGATGCTTATGTGAAAAAAGGGTTCACTGACTTGAAGGGCCATTTTAAATAACATTAATTATATAAAAAAAAGGCATAAAAAACGAAAGTAATTTTTTCTTCTTTGTACAGCCAAACATTTTAGGGGATTTTATCCTTTGTACCATCTCCCCTATTATATTTAGTGTATTATTCCAGTTTTTATTATAAGAATTTCCAAGCAAGGGTGAGAATTTCTTTAGATGTGACTGACTTAATAAAGTAATTTGAAACCGGCAATGTCAAAATAATAATTTTTTGAAAATAAATTTAGATTAGCCGCCATTACAATGAGAATAACTTGAATTTTTTTTTGCAGCCAAATATACCCCGGAAATTAAAAACTCAACCTTCGTCTGCAGACTCTAAAGTTAAACTGTTCCGCAATTCAGTTGACATAAAAGAACAACTAAAAGAAAAAACTGTCGAGTGCAGTAACAAAGACCAAACCATCCGCGAATATATCGACCAAATTGAAGAATATAAACAATCGCTTAACGTCGCCAAATCGGAACTATCGCAGATTAAAGAAAATAACGAGAACCTTCGCGATGAATTGCAGAAAAACGAACTAGAAAAGATCACGTCGTTGGAATGCGAGCAAGAGAAGTATAAAAAACAAATCGATTGGTTGCGAGAAAAATCCGTGTCTCTTTCACAAACAATGGAAAACCTGCGAGCTCAGTACGAAGAACTGAAGGAAAAAAATAAGAACGACCTGAGGGCATTTTTAACCGAACTGGAATGTTTGCAAAAAATTAACGGCGACGTTCTTCGAATGTACGAAGAAAAGTTAAGTTTGACGGAAAAAAAATTGAGCGTTAAAGATTTAGAACTCGAGCTGGTTCAACGAGAATTTCGCGATTTTCAGGAAAATTACGATCTCGAATTAAATGAAATAAAAATCGAATACGAGTTTAAGTTGCAAGAATTGGAGTGCCAGTTACAAGAAAATTTGGTACAGGTCGAATTCAGTCGGGAAGAAACAATTAAATGTAAGAGGGAATTTGAAATTGAGAAACAACAAATTTGCGATGATGGTAAAGCGAAGGTTGAACAGTTGACGGAAAATTATAAAGATGCGAGCTTGTTGGCCGAAATGCAAATGGAGGCAAGATGTAGGGATATCGAAGAGAATTGGAAGTTGAGATTGGATGAGAGAACGCGTGAAAGTAATGCGATTCTGAAAGAGTGTCAGGATATAGCGGAGTACAATATAATACAGTGCGAGCTGGAAAAAAATCGCGCACTATCTCAGTTGGGAGAGGTTAGAACGAAATGTAAAGAGCTGGAACAAACAAACGCCAAATTGAATGATACTCTTTCGAGCACTCTGGGCGAATTAAATGAATTGAAAGAACATCAGGGCGCGTTGAAGGAAAATATGGCCCAAGTTTTAAAGGACAAGAACTTGTATGAAATGACGATCAATAAGACTCACAAAACTGTTGAAGCGTTGAAACAACGGCTGTTGAAGTCCGACAAGGATGTGGAACAGTTGAAAGCCGAATTGGAGGCTACCGAGAGTTCAAAAATTGAATATGAAGGTAAATGTAATCAAATGATGGAAGAATTGGAAATTGTTTGTGGATTGTGCGACGATAAGGAAGAACAAAACTGTTTGGCGTTGCAGTTGTGTCAACAGAGAGTAGATGAACTTGAACGGGAACTCGTAGATAAGGTGAGTTTAAAACTTTGCACCCAATGTGGGACTAATTATTATAAAATGTATTTCAAATTCTTAAATGGTATTCAAATTCACAGAAAAATTGTTTTTTGATAAAAGGATTTTTAATAGTCTCTAAAGAGTGGGGAGAAGGGGGTAGTTAGAGATAGTTGCAAGGCTCAAGAACCCTAATCTGCGTGAGGAGGAGCCAAGAGGGCGAAATACATACATACACGAATTTGAGCCTTTTGCGTCGATTTTTTCGAGTTCTTGAGCTTTGAAACTATCTCTACCTTCTCCATGAATTTTCAAATATTAAAAACTCAGTTAAATTAATTAAAATTACTAATACAAAGACCATAGCAGGGTAGGCATGATTTAGACTATCCTTGCACAGATTTGACTGAAATGTTTTTGAGACATTTTTTTGGAAAAAATTCCAACTGCTTATCACACTGATTTTATTTGTTTTCAATTTTTTTTAAACGCAATATCAACTTGATACAATCATCAAATTTTTTGTGTACTTACCTATAGGCCTTACGTTACCTGTATGTTTTTAAAGCGCTCTAAAGGGAACTTCACAGTCAAAAAATTATTTTTATAATTTGTTTTTTAAATAATCGTTCCATTTCAAATCGTGCCCTAAAACATTATAAAGATTACTAGCTGACCCGGCAGACGTTGTCCTGTCCGAAATTAATTTTTATGCCACTCAAAGAATTGTTTATCCAAATATAAATTTACGAAATAATTAAATAAATTATGAAAAAACCAAAAAATTTACATTAAAAGTAGTAATATCGAATCCTGACAGTTTCGGATGTATTTACTCAAGTTGCTTGCAAGGGTACCTCTGGATCTAATTCAAACGATGGTTTGAAAAATATTAGAAAAAAATTAAGTCGGAATTTCATGTCAACCAAAGGATTTATTTTCTATCATTAAATTTTAATTTACAATAAATATTAGCTACAATTTTGCAATTTTGTTTTAGCTTACTTCTTACGTCAGTCAGTTTTATTTTCTCTTTGCGCACCCCTATTCGCGATCCGTCAATGACATAATTTTACGGTTAAACTTCATATGTCAAAGACAGTTTCATTTTCTGTTTGCAAACTTAAGGTTATCTTAAGGTTAAAATTCTTATGTCAAAGTCAGTTTTGTTTTTCGTCTTCTAATAAGGAATTTTCAAAAGCACGCAGCGATATTGCCAATTCCTGTTCTTCTTTCTGTTTCTTCTTCATATAGGCAGCAGCCAATTCTTCCTCTCTTTTATTTCTTTTTCGTGTACGTTTTGCTGCGACTTTCTTTTTTGCAATAGTTAATGCAATCCTATGCATGGGGTTTCCGCCAAAATCTTGCAATACTTCTTTTAAAGATTTTATAGTGGCTTGAGTGAATTCCTCTCTTACTTCCCAATCTTCATATTTAGCAAACGATAAAGCCCTGTTTAGCGCCCCTTCCACAACCTTATTCAATTCTCGTAAAGCCATTTTTTGTAAAGACATTTTTAGTTCACGTTCAACACATTAAGTCATTATAAGTCATTTGGTTTATATAGTATTTATTTAATTATAAATAAAAAGGATTAAAAGATTAATTATATTTAAAAATAAAAGGATTAAAAAAATAATTGTAATAATAACAATAATAAAAAGACAAATACAGATTTTAATTTCAAAAACTCATCGTGCCACCTACCGGTGAACAACTTAGTTGATCACGCAGAATACGAAAATGTACTCCCCCCCTCTGGCACAACCTAAAAAAGTAAAAAAAGAACTTCGTCTCGCCTCAATTTAACACCTTCAGATAAACTCCAGAGTGATAATAAAACATAGATAGTTTAAATTTCAATGTGATTTCTTTAAATGGAATCGAAATCAGTAGAGAGCGATATGATAAACAATGTTTTTCGATTTGTTTTCCGGCGCAAAAACAAACAACGAAGACGGTTTGCCAACACGCGAACAGGCAACGTACATCTGTGCGAAAAACAGGGAAATTCGAGATTAATCCCACAGACTTCCACGATTGGCCTTGCGATTTATTGATTGTCATCGCAAAAGCCAATCGAACGGGGAACTGAATCCGCTTGAATTGGAATGGCAGATCAGTTGGAATAATCGGAATTCGTGGGATAAGGACTTCCTCTCCTTTGAATTTGCCCTTGATGATCGTCGCTTGAATCACATTGTTCATCAATTTCTTGACGGACAACCGCGTACCGTTGCATAATTTCGGATGATTCAGATTCCTCAACATGATTATGATCGATCCCACCTTCAGCTGTAAATTATGCGGCGGAGTTCCTGCCACATCAAGCGAGTTCAAAAATTCCGTCGGATAGTTGGTCGCTTCATCCTCGTCGGTCACACTGTCAACGGATTTGTACGAATGCAGTTCTCTTGATTTGATAATGAACGAATGAAATTGAGACGCTCCGTTTCGACTTTGACGTACATGTCGACGCAGTACTGTTGAAACAACCGGCGATATCTCAACAGATGATTGTCAATATCTTGCCGAATCATCAATCGATACGCATAAAAATTCATTGAGCTGACCTTCTTATTCGTTTCTTCTCCTGAAATATGAATTCGAACTTAGTTGTAGAATGAAAAAGAAGTGATGACTTGTAAACAAACCTGTCGTTGGATTGACCATCTTTATATTCAAGTGATAGCCATCCTCTCCACGACAGAACATCAACGGGTATTGAAGTGCATCATATGACCGATGAGTCTCGTACACGCGCTGCAATTGTCCACCATCCCGACGCTTGAGAACAATATCCCGTGATTCCACATTCTCGCCAACAATCACCACTGCGACTTCATTGATAGTGGGAGCATTGAATTGTCTCGCATGGCCTCCAGCGGGTCTTTTGTCTGCTCTGATAATGATTTTGTGGTCGTCAGAATGCATTGCATCCAATGTGGTTTTGAACAATCTGACCAATTCATTATGCTCATGCAGAAGATTTTGCAATTGTTCGATCATTTGACGTTTGGTCGCAGTAAAAATGGCACAACGGTGATCTAGTTCAATTGCCGAATCACCAACGAAGTAGATCTGAAGGAACTTATGATCTTTGTTTGGTGGCGGTAACAAAGCGCCCGCTCGATGGTGAATTTGCCCTTGAATCTGAAAGTTTGAAAGCAATTTAGAAAAAAATGAGAAAATTGTTCATTTTGATAACAATGAGACGCCATTACCTTATAACTCGGATTGTAACCGGGTTGGTCAACAACTTCGGCTCCAAACGACGTCATTTGAAAGCACCCGTTATATTTTTGTGTATTCGCCAGGAAATGTTTAGATTGGATTGTATCTCCATAGAGAAACGAATACAATGGCTCTGGCGGATGAGTCAAAACGGGCAATTTCACCTTGCCACCAGCGCAGCATAAGCCGGGGGTTTCCGATTGAAACTTCAATGCATTGCATTGCTGGCATACCACAGACAATGAACCGATATCAACGCAGCGAAGATCTTTGTAGGCGATTGCGGAATCGTATTCGAAAGCAGCGCGATTCAAGTCTTCATTTACGACTGGTCTTCTTCTAGTAACATTTTGTCGAATTTGAGGCGGTGATTGTGCAGCGCGAACCTGTGCAATATGGACACGTCTCCGTTCATTTTCTTCTGCACGTTCCTCTTGCGTTTGATTATTACGGACATTCTGACTAATTATTGCATTACGTGTGCGTCGTCCAAGGTTTGATCGTCTAATAGGAGGCATTAGTCAAGCAAATAACTGTCCGTAAAAAAAAAAATTTTTTTTTTAATTCTCTTCAAAAAAAAACTTACGGAATGAATGTTTCGCAATGAATTCCCGCAATCCAATTGGACAACCTCACTGAATATCGCACTGAATTTCAATCACTAAATTTTACTTACTTTCCAAAATTATTTTCCTAAATTGTTGACTTTGTTTATTTCCTCTGTTATCTTCATCTTACTCCTCGCTTGTCTTATGTTATTCTACCAGGTCTGTACCTAGGGTATGTTTCTTTCTATTGGGCATTTTATAGGCAGAAGTATCTTTCTTGACTACTATTGTCATTGGTCCAAATTTTAGGCCAATAAAAAATAAATAAAATTGTCGCGCCACCTGCCGACGACGCAATTTTGTTAAACGATAGGTCCGCCATGAACGCCATCTATTGAAAGTAAAAAATTGCTAACGAATATTTCCCGAATTTTTAAATTTTCCGGGCAACTTTTCTAATTTTTTCTTTCGTAAAAACCTTCTCCTGGCAATTACGAACAACTTAAAAAAAATTGAGCCAAATCGGCCCAGCCGTTCTCAATTGATGAATAAGTATACATTTTTCACACCATTTTTATATATTGTCGTGTTCTTTTCAGTCCACGGACCAACCATTTATTTTTTTAAACTCCGTGGTTCAAAATTTTTACTTTTTAAATTTAATTTTCTTTTCCAAAACACTTTTTTCACTTTAAATCAAACTACTCATACAATTTTAAACTAAATTTTCGCTTTTATTTTTTTACAAATCAACTCTACAAAATTTTACAAAGGACTCGCTCAATTAACGTCCTACCCAGTCGACTGCTCGACGTAGATTGTCCCCTCCTTCTTCCATTTCAAAAGTTCCTCGTCTGCGCACAAAGACATTTATTTCCAAATCCAAATTCCCCCTTCTTTTAATTAATTTTGGTTTACAATAATTGATTTACAATTTTTTATATTCTTTCTCAATTTTAACATGTTAATTTTTATTTAAAATTTTTGAAATTTATCGAAATTTGGCTAGGCATTGAAATACAGTTCAACGCCCTCTAGATTTTTAAGTAACATTGCTAACTTTAGTAATTTTGCTGGAAATCTTTCTAATTGGATTTCAATGACTTTACACCGATACGAATTTGTGACCTTTTTGGACATTTTTATCAAATTTACATTTTTATCTTAACTAAATTATTATTTTTAACAAAAGTATTATCTATTTATTTTTAACAATCATCTATCAAAATTTACAAATTTTTAACTTAACTAAAATGTTTTTATTTATGAATGATAAATAGCAAATAATAATATCGAAAATAAAATTAACTTTTCTAAAATTTTTATGCACACTGCATTTTAATCTGAATGTTTCTAATTGACTATTTCAGGCGTACTCTCTTTTCTTTTCTAAATTTGATTTTAACTTGGATTAATATTTTTGATGGATAAATTTTTGTTGGATTATTTTTCTTTCTCATCGGGCTTCTATGTTTTTCTTCTTCCGTTTATGAACGTCTTTTCCGTAAATATTTCATCGTATCATTAATTTTTAACTAATTCTTTGACAATAATTTCAATTTTTCTTCATTTATAACTTTAAATTTTCCCCCCAATTTTCTTCATTAATTTATTATTAATGGCATTCTTCATCAATTTTCCATTGATCTCATCTATTCAACTTCATTATTTCTCATTATTAATTCCCCATTTATTTTAAATTCATTCATTATTAATTTTTTTAATATCTTCACTGTCGTAATTAGTCGTCAATTATTTTACAATTTTATAATCCTTTTCTGTCCATTCATTCGCTTTCAAATTTTTCACGTTTACCCAATCAGATTGTAGTTTCTTCCAACTTTTCTTTATCCAATTTTTTTTTTACGATTTTGTTTTAGAAACATCAATTAAGCCATGTTTTATTTTTTTATGTTTTTAGAACACCTATCAATCCATGTTTTATTTTAAACGCCCTCTATTTCGTCAATTTTTCAAAATTTTCACACGCCCATTAAATTTTTTAGTCACCAAACTTTTTTATTATTACTTTTCAGATTAAAACTTTCAGGTGTCCATAATTTTTCTTGTCAAGGTGCAATTGCTAAATCATATTTACAATTCGTCGTTATTTATTTTTTTCTTATCAATCAATCCTTTTCTATCCTAAACATGTTTGAAACGTACATGCTTGAATAAATTCATGCTGATAATCCAATTTTTTTTTATTTGAATTTCACTATCAAAGTTTATTATCCACTCAGTAATTTTTATTTGTTTGGGCGTTTTTATTTTTTTATTCTTGTCCAGCCCTCTACCTTTTATTTTTTTATATCTTGGTTTTTTTAATATCACTTTTTTAAATAGTCTATTTTCTTTCTTAAAATTTTTTAACTTTATGATTTTAATTCGTAGTTTTATCCACAGTAATTGTTTTTGATTTTTCTTTTTAAACCGTACACTTTTGATTAATATTTTTACCCTTAGTCGTTTTTTTAATTTAAAGTTTTTCAATATTATTTTCTTTACTAGAAGTTTTTGCAATATTAATTTTTCTTGTCCATTGAAATGTGATTGCGTAGTTTTACTTTGCACTTTGTTATCTTTTAATGTTTTGTTAGCGTTCATTGTTTTTATTTTAATTTTGTTTACACCCCTATTCAAATTTTTATGTTTCTTTTTGTTTCTGTTATTATTGTAGAATTTTCGTAATCTGGAAACTCTTAAAAATTTTCTGTTCTTCTTTGTTCTTATGCCTCTAGTTTTATGTTTTCGTTTTGCATATAAATTTCTAATCTTCAAATACAATCGTTTGAAACTTTTTCTTGCATGCTCCACATTGAATTTATAATTTTCTTTTACTTCCATTGGCTTCTCTTTTTCAATTTTTTCGTTAATTATTTCCATTGATACATCAACGTTACATGTTTCTTCTATGTCTTCTTCAATTTCATCCGAAACATCAACGTTACATGTTTCTTTATAATTTTCCTCAATTTCGATTTTTGCTTCTTGTAGTGATTGGTTAATTAAATTTTGTTCATATTTTACAAATTCTTCAATGTCATCTTCAATTTTAATTCCTGCCTCTTTTACCTGCTCAAAATTTTCATCGTATAACATTTTGACATCGTTATCTAATTTTTCTTCTATTCTTGTGGTAGCGTCTTCTAATCTTTTCGTAGTTTCTGCTTGTCCTTTTATTATAGCTTGTAACATTTCTATCATGCGGTCCTCGTAATTCATTTTGTTTTGTAATATTTATAATCAATTTATTACAACTTAAATTTAATATTGTCATTTATTCTGCACATTTATGTATGCACGTGCATCTCAATTTTCGAACGTCGAACAGTTGTGCTCAAATTTTTGTTCGCCAAATGTGTAGACATCTGCATGCCTTCAAATATTCAACGCCACAGTTTTATAATTTATCGTTCTCAAATGTTAAATGTGGTTATTTATCATAACGGCCTTAAATTTTTACACCAAATGTTGTTTTTAATTTCAATGTACGTTTTTTTCACTTTAATAATAATGTTGCACTAATTGCTCTTACCTTAGGGTAATTTTTCGTGGTCGTGGTGTTTTGAAGCCTCCACTTTGCGTTGCCAATTTTCTTTGTTGAGAGCATGGGTTACTTAATCTTAGGGTAGCTTCGTGTTCGTGGGTTCGAGCCCCACGTTGGGCGCCAAATTTATTGTTGTCGTGTTCTTTTCAGTCCACGGACCAACCATTTATTTTTTTAAACTCCGTGGTTCAAAATTTTTACTTTTTAAATTTAATTTTCTTTTCCAAAACACTTTTTTCACTTTAAATCAAACTACTCATACAATTTTAAACTAAATTTTCGCTTTTATTTTTTTACAAATCAACTCTACAAAATTTTACAAAGGACTCGCTCAATTAACGTCCTACCCAGTCGACTGCTCGACGTAGATTGTCCCCTCCTTCTTCCATTTCAAAAGTTCCTCGTCTGCGCACAAAGACATTTATTTCCAAATCCAAATTCCCCCTTCTTTTAATTAATTTTGGTTTACAATAATTGATTTACAATTTTTTATATTCTTTCTCAATTTTAACATGTTAATTTTTATTTAAAATTTTTGAAATTTATCGAAATTTGGCTAGGCATTGAAATACAGTTCAATATATATAGATATCACGCAGGTTAAAAATATTTTGCCCTTTTTACATAACCGAGCTGCAACCGACGCGCATGAATGGATCAACGACATTTCTAAATAATTTTAATTTAAATTAATAAAATACTTTAATTTATGCAAAACCTATGTAATAAAAAATATTTATCGAAAAATATTGGTCGCAGTCAAAGTAAATGTGACTATGATAGTTTTTCATTTTTAGACCAGTTATAGCAAGTAGGGTTAACCCTCCAATTCCCGGAAACTTCCGAAACTCGGGTCGCGAAAGTCCAGTCATCTAAAATGGAATTAAAATCCAAAATAATTCACACTATATTATATAATATGAGAACTTCAAAGAATACTTTTCATGGTGTAACCAATTTTTAGACCCTTTTCTTTTTAATTTGTAGCTATTTAAACAAAAAGATTTGACTCTTAAAATTGATAAGAGTATATCGGAATTGTGCATTTTATTGGGAAGAGAATTTTAAGCAAAACAAGGCCTTTTTGTTTTTTTCGTACAAGGAACGTAGTGTATTTTATTGAAAAGACCAGTGTTTTCCAACCCTTGCGCAATATTGGGGACGAGCACGTTAAATGTGAACAGAAGATAGAAGATACGTTGTTTTGTGTTAAAAACTTTAATAATCAATATCAAAAATCGATAATTTTCAAGAGTTCAACCAATTAGAAGGTCGCATTCGATTTGGGGGCGGAACTACCTCACCACTCTGTTGATGGTACGTGCACTTTCACCTAGTCTCAACACTTAAGAGCTGTCCATTAATGATCTCACACAATTTAAGACCAAACTAAACCCCCATCCTCCCTTGTCAAGCTTAGTTTCAAAATTGTGAAACCCCTCGAAATGATGTCACAAATAAATTTTAAATCTTAAAGCTGAATCAGGGCCAGCAAGATATATAGTTTATAAAAAATGGTTTGGACGTGACGTCACAAGGAAGCATATCCCCCTACCCCCATGTCACAATTTTACACAAGTTGATAACCCCCCCCCTAAATGTGTGACATCATTAATTTATTGACAACTCCTTAGCCGCATTTTACCGCACAGTCATAATGTTTCTCTCCGGCTGTATTTAGGAAATTCGAGCACGCGGGCTCGCCCCGCCCCTCTCTGGAAGTAAGATAGCCTGGCCAATATCAGAGGCAAGCTGGCGAAATCTCCGACATTCGGAGCGACTGATCCTCCCCCGATGCGGAAATCCAGCCGACGGGCTCCTTTTGCACTAAATTTGTCTCTTTCTTCCACCTCTTTTTTTCTTTCCTATCACCAAAATTAAGACCCAGCTATGTAAGGGATCAGACGGTGACGATAGATCTGCATCATATAGATGCCATTCATCATAATTTCAAAGCCATGACCGTAGCTAACCAAAAGGGGAGAAAAACCAACCTTGGATACTGACGGTGGTTTTTGCAGTGGGTGGGCTCAAAATCCAGCCCTGCAATTTAAAATTCAGGTGCTGTGACGCACCAGCAATTTGAAGGTAGTGAGGTCTAGGCCCGGTATTCTACGAATTCATTTATGATTGCAATTGCGATTTTATCGCAGAAGTTCATCGTTCATTTTACGTGTATTAAATTAAATAATTTTCACCCTTTCATTCAAAATTTACTCGAAAAATCTAGACCCATTTTTTACGGATCTGTCGCGCTCAGCCAAATTTTTTCCAAGTTTACCGTAAAAAGTTAGATGCACACAAAAAAGTCAGGGTGGGGCGTGGCCTAAGAGTGCCAATGGGTGACGCCTGTTTCACTACTATTTTAAGGGCTGTTTTTGAGGGTTAAATATGTATTTTCCCAAAATTTTTTAAAATTTCTACTATATTTTATAATGCTTCAGCTTTTCGAATGTCTATAGAGAATTTTAAAAATCGCTGTCACATTTCCCGAACCATCACCAAATTTTGGATCACTGCGAACGCCGATAAAAAATTCTACATTCATCGTACACATAATGCAAAGAAAGAAAGAACATGAAATTTCAATTCCATTCTAAATGCAAAAACTTGTTAGAGCAACATTAAAAAATCTGATGTGGCCATCGCATAACTTTCCGAACAGACGCAAATTTTTATATTATTTTTTATAAAATTGTTACATAATTTCAACAGTAAATCGATGAAAAATTTCATATTTTACCAAAATAGGAAGAAAAAAACTTTTGAATGCCTATATCTTGCAAACGAAGCATTTTTGGACCCATGTTATTAGAAACTTTTTATCTTATTTTCGTTAGTAGAATGCGGTTTACTATTTTATTTACAAATACAAAAAATTTTTACAAATACAAAAATTTTTGAAACGCCCTGTATATTTTAGAGAAAAACTTGTAGGACAAAAAATGTAGGAAATTCCATAGCGCTAATTTTTTGTTATTAATATTTTTACATATTTAATTTCGTTTCGAAGTTATGACGCATAATGTCATAATAGCTCCAGGTAAACCCCCCTTTCCCGTTACACGATTTAAATTATTTTCATCTGGCTTCGTCCTACGACAGGAAAAAGCTTATATGCAAAATTTGGAATGATTTGCTTGCTTCGTTTAGACGCTATCGTGTTCACAGACGTACATACACACACACACACACCTATACACACACACATACATACAGACATCCTTCCAAAAATGATAAAAATGGATTCAGGGGACCTCAAAACGTGAACATCTGTCAAAAAATTGGGGGGTCAAATTTTGACTGATAACAATACTTTCCTTACCTAGGGGTTCGGAAAGTAAAAAGCGACAAAATCAATGATTTTCGTAGCAAGTTAAACGACCGACTTATGATGTCAACTTAAATGTTGTTCCTATCATTATTGTAGATCATGGAATGCTCGACAAAAAATTAGGTCTAGATTATTACACTATCTTGCTTACTTTTCGAGATATTTGAGAAAATGCAAACAGTCCGCGTTAATTTTTTGAAGTAAAATGAATCCCACTTATAGTAACTAAAACTAAAGCGATTCGTGGTGTTTTCAATCTGGGAAGACTAATTGAAGGGTTTGATGTCTAATATGACTGCCCTATTTTTTCCAAGTCAGGTTTTTATGTTTAAATTATATTTTTTTGCTATGGCCCTCAGAATAACATACCACCTAATTTGGTCTATCAAATAAGACGCCACGGTCTAATTTTTTTGCTATTGATTTTTCTTATACAGTAGAACTCCAATTATCCGAATGAATTGGTACCGGACTCCATTCGGATAATTGGATTTTTTTCGAAAAAAAGGTACTGTATGGATTTTTAATTAATTAAACGAAAAAAGGCAACACTTTTACATGTTATATAGCAGGGGTGGCCAACTTGATTAGACCCAAGATCTCCTGTTTACTAACGAAACCCTGTGCGATCTACCAATTACATACTTATTGAAATCTTAAATGAAACAGCATAGTTCAGTACAAAATCATATAGTTTTTTTTATTTTGTTAAGAGAAAAAACATAAATGTGAAAATTATTCTTAGTAACTACTTATTTGACTATATATTAGTGTGAGCATTGCGTCTGAGCATCTTCCACTAGTTTAGCATAATCAGGATTGTAGTTGGAAATTGCCAACCTTAAAGAATCCAATGTATGAGCGTCTGTCAAGCGAGACCGGTATTTATTTTTTATTTGTTTTAAGTAGGAAAATGCTGACTCACATAAATATGTTGAACCAAAACACGAATGAAGTTGTTCAACACATTTCTTGAAATTTGGATATTTTTCGTTGGAAACCAATGCCCAGAAATCTTGACCTGAGGATGACCTTGCTTTTAGAAATATGTCGCAGCGCAGAGTAATAATTTCGTTTTGTAACATCATCTGCTCCATTTGAAATGTATCTGCAAATTTTGTAGCCAATTCATAGATATCACTATGATCAATGGAATCATTAAACGGATAACTGATGAATTGAACCATCTTCTCAATTTTTCTGTGACGATTAGACAGAGTCTAATCGTGATTTACATCGGTAATTGTCGACACTCCGGTAGTCTCTGTCGTCAACTGTCAACGGACTGACTGAGACGTAACACGGGACGGATTGACACCCGCCCCTCCCCCGCGTCCCACACGCTTCCTTCTTATTGGTCATCGCGAGCCGAAAACAAAAGACTATACTGCGTAGAATAGAGGATAAATAAATATTATGATGCGTGCAGCAGTTGGTGATTACGTTGCGCAGTCTGGTCTACGTATTTATATTTTTTGCCTTGCCACGATCGATTGGACTAACAGTCGCGATCGACCGGTCGATCGCGATCGACCTGTTGGCCACCCCTGTTATATAGCGTACTTACAAGTGCTGTACATTAGTATGTATTGCAAATGAAAGTCATTGGTTGCTGAACATCTCGGTCAAAGTATGCTGTTTGACTGTCCGTTTTCGGGCAGCCAAGTCGCGCATCCGCTGGACAGTGAGACATTGCATGTGGTCACACTCGGCCTGACGCAAAATTATTATTTTGCGAATCAGCGCCGTGGGTGTGGCGACTGAGGCTTTTACCTCAGGCGCCATCGCAATGGGGCGCTAAATCTTAAGAAAACCCAATAAATAATAGTTTAAAATTTTCAAAAAGAAGAATTTTTTTTTGGGCGGGGGAGGCGCATATATTCAAATTTGACTGAATTCAAAAAATTTGACCGCGATTTTATTTGTAACATCGCCTAAAATTCCCGGTCGGGCTTTCCCCAAGTGGGGATTTTAATCCTCTACAGTAATTTTTCGCATATAACTCGCTTATCTTCATTTTTAGAGAAAATTATCATCAAATCAAAATTATTGAAGAGTACAAAATTCTCTATAAAACAGATTAACAAAATTTAAAATCCAAAATTTTATTAACACAAAAAAAAGCAATACAAAAAAATTGCACTAAAAAGTAAAAAATAATTAGAAGTTATTAGAAGAAGATTTAACAGAAATTAGAAGTATATTTTTACAGTGCTGAGCATAAAAATTAATGTATTACGTCAATAATATACAATTATTGTTATTTTTGGAGTCGGTGCCAGCCAAGGTTAACAAACGTGTATTAACGAAGTAGCGGAGTACCAGTAGGTATACATTTTATATCACTTTGACTGCAAAGAGTTTCACAGTCGACAAGATCGCAGGCGCTTGGCGTTAAACAACACGACATCGGTATTGCTACATTGTCGTATTAATGTGATTTCAAATACATTTTGTAAATTTCTTAACAGCTTGGCTGGCACCGACTCCAAAAATAACAATAATTGTATATTATTGACGTAATACATTAATTTTTATGCTCAGCACTGTAAAAATATACTTCTAATTTCTGTTAAATCTTCTTCTAATAACTTCTAATTATTTTTTACTTTTTAGTGCAATTTTTTTGTATTGCTTTTTTTTGAAGTCGGTTTTTGTTTTTTTTTAAAATTTTTTTTATTTCTTGCTTTTTAGTGAATCTTGCGTTCCTTAACTGATTTATCGAAAGCGAATATGGGTAGACCTACTAAACGCGCTGCCCATATGCGACAGCGCCGTTCAAATGAGACAAGCGAAGAAAGGGCGAAACGCCTATCTCAAAGTTGAAAATGCGGGCTTACAACAAATATTTTATAATTGACAATACGGGAAACGGAATACGGGAAAAATTATTGGCGACAAGATTTACAGCGCATCTACC
Source organism: Podabrus alpinus (assembly GCA_932274525.1). Classification (NCBI taxonomy): domain Eukaryota; kingdom Metazoa; phylum Arthropoda; class Insecta; order Coleoptera; family Cantharidae; genus Podabrus; species Podabrus alpinus. Next base: position 76,161,590 of record OW026454.1, on the reverse strand, counting down.
GGCCTGAATTGTCAATTAACACGTACAAATTGATCCAAATATAAATTATAAAGTTGTATTGGTTTTCTGTACTTTTTGGTAATTTTAAAAATATTGTGCAACGCTACTGACTATCCGTCAATGTCATTTAATTTTTAAGGTTAACATTATAATTTTAAAAATATTGTGCAACGCTACTGACTATCCGTCAATGTCATTTAATTTTTAAGGTTAACATTATTATGTCAAAGTTGTGCCCCCTATTCTCGAGCCGCTACTGACTATATGTAAATGTCATTATTTAATTAAACTTGTCATAAATTATTTTATTTCTGACAGTGACATTATAAGCTTATATCGTCATAGTTACGATATCTATAATGAGGGTCATAACTCCCTTGGGATATTAAAGTTCAAAAACTCCCTCTTACCTTTTACAGGTGAAAATGATACAAGAAATGCTTATAAACGTTTATATGTAATGAAAACTAAGACATATTTTCCTTATTCACGTCATTACAAATAATAAATGTACAATTTTCAAATGTTCCCTGAAAATTACTTCCGCCGCTGGAAACAATTTCTTCTTTTTTATGGGTGGTGCTGTTGCTGTTCACTACAGTCGAGGTGCCTGCCTCTTCTGATGGCAAAGTAGACAGCATACGCGCCGTTTTATTTCTCAATTCAATACTGTCCTCCAGATACCCCTCTGCCACCGTGGAACTTCTCCAACCTCCGTGTCTTTTTAAGTTTGTCATAGTTGCTCCTGCATTGGCTAGGGCAGTAGCAGAAGTGCGACGAAGGCAATGTCCCGTATAGGTTAGTGGGTTTGGCAATCCTAAATACATTGCGATTTTGCTGGGAATTTTGCCAAACATATTCTTTCCAATTGGCTGAGTTGTACATTTATTTTGTCGGAAGCTCAAAAAAAATCGTTTTGTACCTTCAGGACGCAAGGACATATAAAGTCTCAATAAAGGCAAAGCAGAGAACTCTTTTTCATCCACAACTGTAAATTTCTTCGATACACCAGTTTTACTTTCCGGTACGTTCACTACCATAACAGTATCCCGGTCCTCTATATCTGCTATACTCATATTTAGAAGTTCCTGAATTCTGCATCCTCCAAAATAACCCATAATTAGAACAACCTATAACAAATAAAACGACATAAACAAACGAAAAAGAAAATTGAGAAAAAAATTACCTTATGCAATAAATGAATTTCATTAGGGGCGTCCTTTAGAAATTTGATGACATCTTTAGGAGATAAGACAGCAGACTTTTTCGGCTTATACCCCTTACTTTTCCGTTTCAAAAAAGCCTCTAGTTCGTTGAACTTGGTGGTATCTCTTTTCTCATATATGGTCACCATCGATTTGAGCATTGACCATTTAGTCCATAACGAATTTGGGCTAAACGTTTCTGACTGCAACGAATAAATACAATTATTACCAAATCTACCAGAAAATACTGAAAATACTTTACCAGTTCTTGAAAATATGCCAGAAAGACAGTTTCGTTGGCATCTTTTGACATAACATTTCTCTGTGTCAGCCACTTCAGATATACTTAAGTTGTATTCTTTTTGATATAGGGCTTCACTTTTCGATGGAAGTAATGATTGTCTTGCTTTTTCCGCTTTTTTTATAATATCCTCCATTATATCAGAAAAAGATCGTCGATTTGTGGTAAAAAATAAACACGTTTTTAACGGAAAAACATTGATTGATAAATAAAGTTTGCTTATAAACATGTAACATAGCGACAACCTAGCAACAACCAACAATGCTATACAATCAACGCTACCTAATTCAAATATACCAGAAAAATTATGAATTTAAACATTTATTGCGTTCTAAATATGGACATATTGTTATGAAAATCGGTCAAAAATAAAATTATCTATGTACCACGGGAATTATAGAGCCTTAATAACCTCTGGCAATTGCTGTCCCTCGGGCCAGAGGCCCTCGGGACGCAAACTTTGCCATCGGTAATTAAGGCCCTCATAATTCCCTTAATACATAAATAACTATTAATTTATAACTTGATTTTTGCTAATTTTAAAAATATTGTGCAACGTCACTGACTATATGTCTGTCAAAGTCATTTAATTAAATTTCTAGTGTCAAAATCGCAACGTATCATTATTTAATTAAACTTGTCATACATTATTTTAATTTATAACTTGATTTTTGTATTGTGCTACGCCACTGACTATATGTCTGTCAAAGTCATTTAATTAAATTTCTAGTGTCAAAATCGCAACGTAACTATGACAACGACGTTGACCTGAAGTGTTTAATTGCAGATGACCGTCTTATTTAATTTATAAAAACCAAAGTACTCAACCGATTTTGATGAAATTTAAATGGGACCAATCTGAAACTATATCCTTTCGAATTGTGAAAACATTTTGAAAATCGGTTAATAAATGACGGAGTTATGAGGTAACAAACATAAAAAAAAAAAAATACAGACGAATTGATAACCTCCTCCTTTTTTGAAGTCGGTTAAAAATAACAAAATCCAGAGAAAACAATTGAAAAAGGTTTTGAATAATTCATATTCTGAATAATTATTTCGTACATTTAAACTTTACCATCGCTGGTGAACAAAACAAAACAAGGTTTCAGGATTTACTTCAGATCTGAAGTAAATCCTGAAACCTCGTTTTGTAGAGGGTTTTCTCCTCTTCAGATTTGGTCCAATGATAAGACTGGGGATTTCAGGAAAGTTGATTCCAACCCCGCGTTCTTTTTCATTTCCCTTTAACTGACTGGGTAACCGGTAAAACTATCACGTCATCATCGCGACAGTTATTCAAATATACCTATTTAAATTGAAAAGAAAAATTCCTACCGATAAAAATAATCTCCATTTGGAGGGGGGTATACGTTACCATGGAAACGATGATTCTGACATACTATGTGTATTTTATATAAGATCTTCAGAAGTTCCCAACGATAAAAATCGATATTACACGACCGGGGAGTATGGAATACCCCCCAGGTACACTTGTCATTATTCAGAACCATCAACATTTATTACTTTTCATTGAATCTTTTGCAATTTTTGTTTGTAATCCGGCAGGGGGGGTACCACTTCACCCGCAGGTTATTTGTAACTAAATGCATTTTGCACGCACCCGTGCGTACTATCGGGTGAAGTGGTTAATAGCGAGGGACGTAAAAGTTTTTCTTTCGCAATAAATTAAGTGTACCTGGGGGGTATTCCATACCCCCCAGAACCCCCGGTCCTGGCAGCCTAAATGAGTTCATGATAAGCATCCATTTGTTTTCATTACTCTAAGCGAACGCCATCGCAATGGAGGCGCTAAACCTCGACAAAACGCAATAAATAATAGTTTAAAATTTTCAAAATGATAGGAATCTTTTGGAAGGGGGGGGCGCATATATTTAAATTTACCTCAGGCGCCAGAAGAGCTTGCTACGGCGCTGAATGTCACTAAAGCAAGAAAACGAGATTGAGGTGATTGCAGAACCTCCGATTTTGAATCGAAACTACATATTTTCAATTATTTTAACGGGAATTGATCAGAAACGATAGATCGTAATTAAAACTTGAAATTTCACTCAAAAAACAAGTAAAGAAGAGTATTGGCGATTTACATTACCGTTGGTGGCGCCACCAGCAACAACAACATGGCCGTGTTTGGACGTATATTTCGAAATTCAAAGTTATATATTCTGATGAAAATTTGCAAACATTGCAGTAGCAATGTGGTTAATAGCGATGGACGTAAAAGTTTTTCTTTCGCAATAAATTAAGTGTACCTGGGGGGTATTCCATACCCCCCCGGTCCTCGCAGCCTAAATGAGTTCCTGATAAGCATCCATTTGTTTTCATTACTCTAAGCGAACGCCATCGCAATGGGGGCGCTAAACCTCGACAAAACCCAATAAATAATAGTTTAAAATTTTCAAAATGATAGGAATCTTTTGGGAGGGGGACGCATATATTCAAATTTGCCGCAGGCGCCAGAAGAGCTCGCTACGACGCTGTTGCGAATCGCAGTACGTTTCCGTCTTAAATTTTTTTCTGAAAGCGATTCGGATAGTCGGAGTTCGGATAATTGGAGTTCTACTGTACTACTGTATTTATTTTTTTTAAATATTTTTATTAATAAAAAACATAACTTACTAATAAAAAAACCTGACTGCAATAAATATTTTTTGGTTAATGTATTCATGCGCGTCAATGGCAAAAGAACCAATGGTAAAAAAAAAATTACCCAACGGCTAAGATATTTAAATAGAAGGGTTAGTATCAGTGGCGTACCTAGAGGGGAGCGGTGGGTGCGGTCCGCACCGGGCGGCACATATTTTGGGGCGGCATTTTTTATATTTTAAGTTGTAAAAAACAACTTGTTCACTTCATAAGTTTACTATTCGAAAGTTCATAGTTCGAAAAACTATGATGGGAAAGTTCCCCACCTAAAGTTTGTCTCAATTACAATTATTTATTTATGTTTATCAATTAATAAAAACCATCATTTGATTGACTTTAAAAGGGCGGAAAATTCGAAACTGCCCCGGACGGCAAAAGTTCTAGGTACGCCACTGGTTAGTATATTTCTTTTAAGTGACTACAATAAAGAAAAGTACGAAACAAGTTTGATAATTGTATATTATAGGCAATATCGTCTTTTAAAAAAATCTCAACAAATCTATCAAAAAAAGTTACTAACATTCACAATATTTGTTTGATATTATTTATAATTGGCTACCATTAGAGTTACTCGATTAAAATTTCTTTATACCTATAAATAATAAAATAAATTAAAAAGGTCTTATAATCAAAATATTATTTCTACAAAGTTACAAAAAAAATCTCCACGGCGGGGAATCGAACCCCGGTCTCCCGCGTGACAGGCGGGGATACTGACCACTATACTACCGAGGATTTGTTAACAAATAGAAAATTTATACATTCCGAATTTTTGGGTATTTATTTACAAGAAAACAAGATTGTCTAAAATATAAAGGGCCGGTTCCACCAACTATGATTAAATACTTTAATCATGATTAGTTGGAGTTAATCACGGTTAAATGAAAAAGAGCGTTCCTCCATCTTTTCAATCTTGGTTAAAGCAGTTTAATCATTAGACTTCAAACTAATCAACAGATTTTGGGCTATTAGACGAATTCAGACGAATTTAATCACGGTTAATGGCTGGCGCATGCGCATTTCTTTCAATTGAGTAAAGATTAATGTTGACTCACGCCGCAAAATCATTTTACAATAAAAACAGCTTGAAAAATTTGTAAATAATAAAATTTGAGGTTATATTTTCTGTTAATTTATAGCACTACTACCAATTACCATTAGTACAAGTTTAATATAACTGCATATCAACCAATCAGATCAGCTTTTGCAAGTTTATACCTGAGTATACACGAAATAAAAACAGTCAACTAATCATAGATACTAAGCGCTTGGTGGAACGCTTTAAAATTAATGTCGGTTAAATTCTGAACTTAATCACGGTTAATCATTAATCGTGATTAGTTAACCAACGATTTAATCAGAGTTGGTGGAACCGGCCCTAAATCTATATATATAAAAATGGATGTATGTGTGTATCTATGTATGTTCCCTATATAGACTCCTAAACCGTTTAACCGATCGGAACCAAACCTGGCACAGTTATTATGTAGGTCCCTGCGCATGTTTTTGTATTGAAATAGTGCAAAAATTTGCTAAGGAAAGTTGATTTTGAGTAGCCTGCCTTCCTTTAAGGAATCTCGATAATCCATTCATGCGCGTCCCTATGGGACGCGCATGAATGGATTATCGAGATTCCTTAAAGGAAGGCAGGCTACTCAAAATCAACTTAAAAAACAATAATGAATGCTGTCAAGCTGTCAACCGATCGACAATGCAAATACGCGTGCACGTGCTTTACGTTTCTATTTGACCAATCTTAAGCAAAAACAGGGAGACTGCCTATCGGATACTACAAAATCAAAGATTTAAGTAAGGTCATGAACTTAGAACAAACTTCTTTTAAGTTTATGAGTTAGGTTTTGGTTTTGAGTTGAGAAAATAATTAATTTTAAACGTTAATAAAATTAATTTTAAATGAAAATAAATTTTCAAATCGCGATTCGACTCCGGGTTTAAGCGTAAAAATTTCTTGACCGTCTCCGTGCTTCGGAGGACACGTAAAGCCGTTGCGTCGGTCCCCTTGTGTTAATGATTTCTTTTCATAACAAAGAAAAATATATAACCCATATAACCCAGTTATATGAGCATAAAACGTTTAAATACTAGTACTTATTGAATATTTGAAAATGCTTTTTGAATACTATTTAAAATACTTTCACTGAGGACTTTTGACAACCTTTTTAACCCTTTTTTTTTGGTGATATTTTTAGGTTGACAGTTACAAAATAAAAGCCTCCGAAGAAATCGGCATTGCTAAAAATGAATTAGAGAAGACAACAGGCAATTTAAAGGATGCAATGGAACAGCTCCGTTTACAGCAGGAATTGATTGCTCAATTTCAAGATTTGACATCAAAATTGAAATTAGACGAACACGAAACATTGTCTAAAAATTACACCGATCTCAATGACAAGCACACGGCTTTATGTGATGAACTTAACTTGCTGGAGAATGAAAATGCCGAATTAAAAGAACAGGTAATTTTTTTAACAGATTTAAAATAGTACCTGTGTAATTAATTTATTAGCTTGTGAATTAAAATTAAAATTACCTAGTATATTCTAAATTAAGTTGTGTGCCTTTCGTTTTAGAACAAATTACAAGAATTACTGATTGGACCCTTCCGTAGTCAACTGGAAGCCTACGACATGGAATACCAAGCACTCATGACTGAAAAGCAAGGTGCAGAGAGGGAAGCCAAAGAGATGGGACTGAAGTACGCCGAGACGTTGGGACATCAAAATCAGAAGCAAAAAATTAAATATTTATGCGATCTCAAAAGGAAAAATCACGAGTTACTCGAGGTATTTAATTTTTTTTTTGCTCGGCCGAAACGGTAGGCTAAATATTTTGATAACTTGCAGGGCAAATCAGAATTGGAGAAAGTGGTGCGTAAACAAACCAGGACGATAGAAAGCCTGAGGAAGGAATTGAGCGCCGTTACCATCAAATCGCCTAAATTGATGCGACAGCAAGTTTTGGAAAATAAAGAGAACGTCAAGAGTCCAAATTGCAATCGTAACTTAAGCAGTATATTTAGTCCCGGCGGTGGACCCTTAAAAGAACGGAATTAAATTGTAAATTTTTGCCAAACCATTTTCTAAAAGTCTGATGTTTTAAATTTTTTATTTTATAGGATTTTTGTTAGTCATAATTTGGATTCATAGAATCTTTGTTGTAAATATACAAATATTACCAAAGGCAGCTTCATGTAATTTGCATGTGGATTGAGTTGTTTTAGTGTGAAGTACTTAGTATTTATTTTTTTCACTTAGTTTAATGTTGTGTGTAAATTATTATAAAATAAACGTTGTTTAAATGCCATAAACTGCCAAATATATTTTTAGTTGTATAATCGAAGGTTATAGGTTACATTTGAAAGTCAACTTTTAGATTTATGATACAATTAGAGACCTTAATTACCATATAAACCACATACTTTAAAATCTCAATTTACTTTTATATTTTAAACATTAACATTGTTTTATGAATTGAAAATGTGTTTGTTATTATCAAATCCATAATCCTGCCAGAAACTCCTTCACAGTCATAAAATTGGCAAATCACCAGATATCCAATATTTGGGTGACGGGGCACCGCCCTCCCAAAACAAATTAGCAACTAGGAATAATAATATTCTTTAATAGTCCAGGCAAGCAAGGTTTTTAGTTTGCAAAAAATCCGGACAAGCTGAATTTTGGCAGAGATGTACATTGAAGTGTTCTAATGAGTCTCATAAAATCCCACGCCGGCTTCCCCACAATCGGGGGTTTTAGCTCCCCCAACGCGATTTTTTGCCGATAACTCGCTTATTTATGCTTGTATGAAAAATTATGATCAGACCATAATTGAAGAGCATAAAATTCTCTATAAAATAGTTTTTTTTTCATATTTTTCCATGGCACACTAATACTTTAATTATTGACCGAAAACACGACCCACCCTTAAAATGGCACAATATTGATTTCGTTGCAGGGAGAGAAATGTTTTCGGGCACAGGAAATGCTTTTAATAATAAATTAATTGAAATTGTAGCCAAGGTTTTGAGCTTACCGAAGGCCCAGGCAAGCTGAAATTTGTCAAAGATTTATATTGAAGTGTTCCAATAAACCCCCAAAATGTTTCATAAAAATCCCAAGCCGGCGTTCCTCAAATGAGGTTTTTAGCGCCCTAGGTGCGGTTTTCGCTTATAGCTCACGTATTTTTACTTTTACGAAAAATTACCATTAAACAAAGAATTTGCCTATTACAGTATGTATTGTAGTACTACCTACTGAAGCGTCACAAGTGATAGAGAATTTTATGTTCTTCAACTTTGCTTAATGGTAATTTTTCGTAAAAGTAAAAATACGTGAGCTATAGGCGAAACATCGCATTTAGGGGGCTAAAATCCTCATTTGAGGGAACGCCGGCTTGGGATTTTTATGAGACATTTTGGAGGTTTATTAGAACACTTCAATATACATCTTTGCCAAATTTCAGCTTGCCTGGGACCATCTGTAAGCTCAAACCAAAATTTTTTTTCGACACAATTTTTTCCGATATTTCAACCCCCCCCTGTTACAGTTGGTCGCAATCTTGACCCCCCAGGAAGACTCAAAGACTTTCCCCCCTATTTGTCTAAGATCGAACTTGACTTTTTAAACTAAAAAAACCTATTTATTAATTTTTACTTTTTTAAAAATGTGTATGGATATAATAAAAATTGGAATTAAACAAGCAAGAATTTAGATAACCTTTTGAAAATATTCAAACACAATTTTCTTAGATATCCCAAAATATGGGATTTTTATGTGTTACTTGGGCAACCCCCTCACCCCTTGGTCACATTTTGTAAAACCCCCTCCCCGCCAAGCGCGGACGCCACCAACCACCAACGGGGTTGCTGGCAGGGGCCAGGGCCGTAGCGAGCTCTTCTGGCGCCTGAGGCAAATTTGAATATATGCGTCCCCCTCCCAAAATATTTCTATCATTTTGAAAATTTTAAACTATTATTTATTGGGTTTCGTCGAGGTTTAGCGCCCCCATTATAGTTTTGCCTCACCCTTGCTACGGCGCTCGTATAGAGCAATGGAAACAAATGGATGATTATCAGGAACTCATTTAGGCTGCCGGGACCGGGGGGTCTGGGGGGTATGGAATACCCCCCAGGTACACTCAATTTATTGCGAAAGAAAAACTTTTACGTCCCTCGCTATTAACCACATTGCTACTGCAATGTTTGCAAATTTTCATCAGAATATAACTTTGAATTTCGAAATATACGTCCAAACACGGCCACGTTGTTGTTGCTGGTGGCGCCACCAACGGTAATGTAAATCGCCAATACTCTTCTTTACTTGTTTTTTGAGTGAAATTTCAAGTTTTAATTACGATCTATCGTTTCTGATCAATTCCCGTAAAAATAATTGAAAATAGTTTCGATTCAAAATCGGAGGTTCTGCAATCACCTCAATCTCGTTTTCTTGCTTTAGTGACATTCAGCGCCGTAGCAAGCTCTTCTGGCGCCTGAGGTAAATTTAAATATATGCGCCCCCCCTTCCAAAAGATTCCTGTCACTTTGAAAATTTTAAACTATTATTTATTGGGTTTTGTCGAGGTTTAGCGCCTCCATTGCGATCACCCTTGCTACGGTGCCGGCTTATAGTAATGAAAACAAATGGATGCTTATCAGGAACTGATATAAGCTGCCGGGACCGGGGGGTCTGGGGGGTATGGAATACCCCCCAGGTACACTTAATTGATTGCGAAAGAAAAACTTTCACATTTACGTCCCTAGGTTTTAAGAAGAACGGTACTGGGATATCACCAAAAATACCCCCCCCCTGCCGGATTACAAACAAAAATTGCAAAAGATTCAATGAAAAATAATAAATTTTGATGGTTCTGAATAATGGCAAGAGTACCTGGGGGGCAGTGTTATCAGATTGGGCGACTTTTGAAGATAATTTGCGATAAAATTTTTTCAAAAACCGCAATTTGGGCGGTGTCCGAGAAATGTAGTTGCCGTTTATTGCGATAAATAATCAACTTTGAATTTGAAAGCCGAGCATGCGCGTTGTATATTCTATAATGCGTACCCAATTGGTTGTTTCCTTCAGTGCAAACCCTAAAAAGAAAAAGGTCATCAACAAGAAATAATCCGCCCCGGGTGTCACCCATGAAGTTGATTGCATTGGTACAATAAATTTCAATTTTTGCGCCACGTGATCAATTAGTTGCGCCTTTGGGCGTTTTTCGGCAACGAGTTGGCGCCTTAGATTTCTAAAATCTGACAACACTGCTGGGGGGTATGGTATACCCCCAGACCCCCGGTCGTGTAATATCGATTTTCATCCTTGGGAACTTCTTCTTCGTAAATTAGGACTAGGTCCTGTATTTTCCAATTCTTGTCATGCCGTGTCATGGATTATCTTGAGATCCAAAGGTCCAACTCTCGTACCATCTTTTGGGTGGTCGTTCAGGAAGTCTTCTGGAGATGGGTTTACCCGTCATCGCCACTTTGGCCAGTCTGCCTTCGTCCATTCTTTCTAAGTGGTCCCTCCATTGTCTCCTGCTTTCTCATCCATCTCACGATATCCTGGATATCGCATGTTTCTCAGATATTGTTGCTTCTCACTCTATCCATCAAAGAGACTCCTACTATCGATCTTAATGTTCGCATTTCTGTGCTCCGGAGGATTTGTTTTGTCTTGGATGTTTCTGATCTTGTCTCGGCAGCATATGACAGTATAGGTCTAATACATGTTTTGTATATTCGCGTCTTACTCTCTGTCGTCATGTATTTGTTGTTCCAGATGACGTCGCGCATATAACCTGACACTGCAGCTGCTGAAGATCTGTTGAAGAAGCTGCTGAACTTCTGAAGTTCTTATATAAAATATACATAGTATGTCAGAATCACCGTTTCCATGGTAACGTAACGGATTATCCCCCCCCCCCGAATATGAAGATTATTTTTCTTTTCAATTTAAATATAAATTTAAATAATAACTGTCGCGACGATGACTTGATAGTTTTACCGGTTACCCAGTCAGTTAAAGGGAAATTAAAAAGAATCAATTTTCCTAAAATTCCCAGTCTTATCATTGGACCAAATCTGAAGAGGAGAAAACTCTCTACAAAACGAGGTTTCAGGATTTACTTCAGATTTGAAGTAAAACCTTTTTGAAGCTATGCTTCTTATCGCACGGGTATTGCACGGGCAGTTAACTGAAAAAAATCGTTCGTCACACAAATTTGTTAACGCAAATTGTCAACGCAAATTCGTCACACAAATTTCGACCATCACAAGGGCAGTTAACTTCCCTTCAAACACCATAACTCCGAAACCGAGAGGGCTAGGACCCTGGGAATGGTGGCTATGGATGGGGGGCGGAGGTGGCAACCGCCCCCGACCCCACGCCGCCCCCACCGCCTCAAAAGCCGCCTCCAACCGGAAAATAGTTTTTTCACAAAACTAACAAAATTTAAAAATCCCCCCCCCATTCTTCCTTCTCGTGGGTCGGCAAAAACGTCGAAAAAATTTTCCCGTATTCTTATAAGCATGTTGGAGGCCGAGGGCCGACCCGTATTCTTAAATGCCAGTGAGAGGCCGAAGGCCGACCCGACCCGTGTTCTCTAAAGCAAGTGGGAGGCCGACCCGTATTCTTATAAGCACGTTGGAGGCCGAAGGCCGACCCGTATTCTTAAATGCCAGTGGGAGGCCGAAGGCCGACCCGTGTTCCTGAAAGTCAAGTGGGAGGCCGACCCGTAGTTTTATAAGCAAGTTGGAGGCCGACCCGACCCGACCCGTGTTCTCAAAAGCAAGTGGGAGCAAGCATAACTCCGGAACCGAGAGGGCTAGGACCCTGGGAATGGAGGCTATGGATGGGGGGCGGAGGTGGCAGCCGCCCCCGCCGCCTCCGGCCGGTTTTTAGGGCAAATAGTTTTTTGACAAAACTAAAAATTTTTTAAAATTTCCCCCCCTTTTTCGTGGGTCGGCATAAAACGTCGAAAAAATTGTAAAAATGTTTCACAAAAAAGCCGAAGGCCGAACAACTGTGGCCTTTACGGATCTATTATGGTCCTCCCCCTGTGAGACCGAAGGCCGAACAACCACTGGCAATCACGGACTAGCAGTCAAGACAGCTGAAGGCATATAAATATAATCTATTATGGTCCGCCCTGTGAGGCCGAAGGCCGAACAACTATGGTCTTCACGGATTTATTATGGTCCGCCCTGTGAAGCCGAAGGCCGAACAACTATGGCCTTCACGGATCCATCATGAACAACTATGACCTTCACGGATTTATTATGGTCCGCCCTGTGAAGTCGAAGGCTGAACAACTATGGCCATCACGGATCTATTATGGTCCTCCACCTGTGAGGCCGAATGCCGAACAACTATGACCTTCACGGATCTATTATGGTCCTTCCCCTGTGAGGCCGAAGGCCAAACAACTATGGCCTTCACGGATCTATTATGATTCGCCCTGTGAGGCCGAAGGCCGAACAACTATGGTCTTCAGGGATCTATTATGGTTTGCTCCGTGCGTAAGAAGCATAGCTTCTGTGGACGGTCCGACGACCGCTCTCATTTTTTCAATTGTTTTCTCTGGATTTTCTTTTTATTTCATAAATACTTAGTATGATGTAGGCAAATTTTGTTAATCTGTTTTATAGAGAATTTTGTACTCTTCAATTTTGATGATAATTTCTCTAAAAGTCTTCTTGTTATACTTTGTATAGAAGCGTAAAATGAACGTAAGCGAGTTATAGGCGAAAAACTACTGTAGAAGATTAAAATCCCCACTTGGGGAAAAGGCCGGCAGGGAAGTTTAGGCGATGTTACAAATAAAATAGCGGTCAAATTTTCGAATTCAGTTAAATTCTTATCTTTTTGAAACTTTTAAATTATTATTTATTCGATTTTGTTAAGGTTTAGCGGCCCCATCGCGATGACGCCTGAAACAAATGCGCCTCACCTTGCTACGGCTCTGATAGGGTTACAGGTTCCCCTGAGAATACGTTTCCCGATCATACAAATTTCTGATACGCTCCTGGAAAATTAGAAAAAAGGTACCTATTTCGTTTCTATTTGATGCTCTTGTGCGAATTTCAATTTTGTTATTTTAAAACCGGAATTTTTATTTCCATATTGAATAACCAAAGAGATACAACAGTAAATTTTAATTCCATCCAAGTTATAAAAGCCTAACCTCAAAATATTTGTAGGTTATAAACAATAAAATGTCGATCATCTTGAATAAATTGAAAACTGCTGTTCCGCGGATCAAGCGAAATTTAACGGCTGCTTACTCCATATCAAACGACGAAATTACGCCCATAATTACAAATCGCAACCCAAGAAATTTGGAACGACTACGAATAGGATACAAACCGGACGGTTATTATGTCGACACACCGGGAAAACTATTCTGGCACAAGTAACGTTGACGATTTTCTGTAGTTTACAATATTAATTCGAATCCATTTTAGACTCGTTCTTACGGAGTCGTCCCGATATGTGACAGCTTCGATTATTCATTTCGAAAATGGCGAGGTGTTGCAAGCCAGCACGAAAGAATGGGCCCTACAAAAGCAATTATACAAATTAACCGATACAACTGCTTATATTAATTTAGCTAGGGTGAGTCGATAAGTTTTAAAGTTTCACGTTTAAATTTCTAATTTGTAGGTATTTGCTCTAAGATGTATGGAAAGTGGTTTAACCGAATTTTTATGTGACATAGAAGCCCCAAACGAAGATGGGAAAATATTCAACTTCTTAAAAACTCTTCGTGAAAATGGACTCTGCTTGAGCGAACCGGAACAATATAAAACTGTCCTGCCGTGGACAAGAGTACGACCTGAAAAACCTTGGGATACAACTGAATAAACATAAATATTGTTGTTATGCTTATTTATTTACAATAATCAAGTTGCTACATTAAACTAATTTGTTTTATTTCAATTTACTGTTCATAGTTCTGTTTGATGTGTTTCCATAGTTTCTACAAAAAAAAAACCAAAAGTTAAGAGTTGAAATAATGCGAAGAGATTCGAGGAACTTACTCCTTCGTTTAGTTTTTCAAATAAACGTTGGGCTCCTAGGTCGACGGTTCTTTCGAAGAAGAAGACGCCAACCACCGTTGCTAGTGCAAACGTGGAAGTTCGTTTGAAAATTGCGTTGTTAAGAAAAGTTGCTAATCCGCTCATTTTAGAAGTTTTTTAAAATTTTAATGGAAAACCAAAAAATAGTATCACAAAATATGACGTAACGATCACTGACAGCTGGCGAAGTTAGGAATGTTAGAAAATAGTAATTTTTGGTGATTTGTGTTACCAACTTTGTGGTTATAAAAATATAACCTAAAGCGGTCATACGCGCTCACATGTTATCAGAGAGATTTTAATTTTTAAGATGGCCACACAATGATTTTTTCCACCTTCCTCATCTCGACGAATCTATCAAAAAGTGTTCAACGACTTAGAAACCTGACGTCACAAAAAAGTGTTGACTTCTTCAAAAAGTTAAGATGTTTGTAAAGTTATTCGCAATTTACATTAAACAAAAGCCACCATGCGGGAGAATTTCAAATGAGTTAGTAACGTTTTAAATTAAAATACGTTCTTTAGATATAACAAAACTGTGTTTATACGTCCAAACACAGCCATGTTGTTGTTGGTGGCGTCACCAACGGTAATGTAAATCGCGAATTACATGGATAAAATTCACCAAGTACTTGTAGGTCACAAGAACTTTTGATTTTTTTGCTAAAAGAGGTTCACGACTAAAGTAAGCAGTCGAATAACAAAAATATGACCTCGCTTGTCGACTTACAGCTTCCCGAATGTTTATGGAATCCGGGTCGGGTCGGCTTTTGGCTTCCACAGTCGGACTTACCGGTCAAAAACGATTTACAACCTATGTATTTTTTGCCAAAAATGTAAATCTCAATTTGAGAGGGTCAAAATGCGTTAAAAAGTCCAAAATCTATTATAATAAATAAAGGAAGCAGACGCGAAAGAAGATTAAATCTTTGACCCCTCCCTCTCCCCCTTAAACGAAAAAGGGACAAAAATTCAAAAATTTGTTTCAGCATATCGCCAGGTTTCCCGTTCTCTACCCTTCCTCCAAAGATCTTTTACGGGAACCCAGGAAAAATTTTAAATAAAAAAATTGGTTTTGTCCTGCAAAATTCCAGTTCTTCCAGAAAGCCCTATTTCGTTCCTTCTCCTTCGTGCCAACGAAATACTGACAATTTTTCCGTTTAATCGTAGTCGAACTGTACCCCCCCCCACCCTGAAGAATATACTGACGTCCATTTGAATTCATTTTTTCCAAAATCAATTTGTTAGTTAGGACGTTTCTACGAAGGACGGCAGAGTGCGATTTGGATAAGTACTGGAAATACATGAGACTGTGCCATGGCGGCTTAGGTCGACCTTTTTTTTAATCATTATTGTTGTTAACATTAGTCTAGTGGAAATTAAAAATGTAAGAATTAAACATGTATAAAATTAGTATAAAATTTAATTTATAAAATCCCATGTCTTTTATGCGAAAGGAAAGAAACCAAGCCTGGTGGCACCGGACCTTTACTGTCGCATAAAGGAAATAATAAATGCCAACAAGAACAAGTAATAACCATTTAGAATTTTAAGGAAGTCATAAAGTTTAACAATTATAATAGACAAATTTACCCAGAAACAAGTTGAAAGGAAGATTTAAGTTACATAAGCGATTAGCGCCTTTTTACAAAAGGGAACTTGGAAACTTACAAGAATTAGTGGGAGGATCGCGAAATTAAACTAAAAGAGCATCTTTGCCGCTCTCGAAGTCAGTTCAAAGCGCTTCCTGACCGCTCGTAGCGCGGAGGCAAGTTCACATAACGTGCGACTCTTTCTTTCCAAAATTAAGGGATGTTCTAAACAATTAAGATTCACACATTTCAGACCAGCTGCGGCCTTTAAATATTTCTTCCGAAAAGCCTCTAAGACAGGTTGATTTCATGCAAGAAGACACTCACGTCTCATACGCGAAAACCACCCCCGCCAGCAGAAAAGTAAACCAATAAATAGGGCTGTTAAGCAAAAATTCAGTTAGTTGTCGATTAATACGCGAGTTATCATATATGTAGTTATCAGTTATCAGGCAGTTGCCGATTATTCAAATATACGCGAAAGTCAGTCACCGTTACGCGAGCCATTAATTCTTATTCATTTTATTAAAAGTTGTCGGTTATTATTAAGACAGTCAGTTGTCAATTATTACGCGAATTTTTATTAAGTCAGTGGAAAGTTAGTCAGTTATTATGAAATTAAATTAAGTTATTATTGAGCTATTGTGAATTTATAAAATCGTCGATCAATTATAATAAAAATTACTTGAATTATTTATAACAAAAGTGAACTTCGCGGAATTCAAGGAATCCAATTTAGGCGCCGGCCATAAACAAATTAAATTGTTAATCTGTTATAAGTCTGTATTTATTTCACCTCTTCCACCTCTTTGCGGCCGATTTAACTTTTTGCGAAGATTTATTTGTTTTTAATTATTACTTTTCTAAAGAATTATCAAAAACTAACACTAACCTAACGGCAGATCCACCTCTTCGTGGAAGATCCACCTCTTTGCGGAAGATTTAACTTTACGTGAAGATTAAATTGTTTTTAATTGGTTTGCTAAAGAAATATCAAAAACTAACACTAACCTAACGGCAGATCCACCTCTTCGCGGAAGATCCAACTCTTTGCGGCAGATCCACCTCTTTGTGGCCGATTTAACTTTTTGCGAAGATTTATTTGTTTTTGATTATTATTAATGGACTTTTTGATTTTAAAAAATAAATATAGACTTATAAAAGATTAACAATTTAATTTGTTTATGGCCGGCGCCTAATTGGGCCCGCGCCTAAATGGCTTTGCGCCTAAATGGCACGGCGCCTAATTGGGTCCGCGCCTAATTGAGTCCGTTCCTCATCGGCCGCGCCTAATTGTCCGGATCCCAAACCAGTAAGTATTCATTCACGGGTTCCGCTTAATCTCCCGTTAGTAATAGGATTAAGCTGGTGGCAGCGAATTAAATACAAAGGGTGGCATAAATTAAGGACACTTCTTTACAAATGGTGATCAAGCGCTTGGGATTTAAACCCACTCTTTTAGAAGTCCAAAATCTAACATAGTCGAAAAAAGCGATTCGCAATACAATCAGCATGTTCTATTTTAATCATAATCAGTCTAATTGACCTTCATTTTCAATTTTGAGCAACAATTTTATTGACCTTCCATTTTACATAATATTATGTAATAAGGATATCGTTTGAACAAAAGGTCAAAGTAAGATCACTAATTATTATCTGGATTTTCGGGTTCTTTATTGACTTTAAGAAGAATTTAGAACCTTCAGATTAACGTGGAATCCGAACCACGGGAATGATAAGTTTTTTACAACTGGGATTTGAAAGGGGGACTCTTACTTAAATCCAAAATCTTGATCTTTGCGTCACATCCTGTTTATCCAAGAGCGGATTCAGTCAATGGTATTGTGGGAGGGGGGGGGTGAGAACTAACCCCTTTAGCCCTTTAATATTTTCATAATAACGTACCTCTTGTTAAGACGGATGTGCACGTCGTTATTATAATTAGTAAAGGCGATGTAATACTTGTGTAAATTTGCGTGTAGATTTACGTGTAAATTTACATGTAAATTTCTACACCGTGTCAAACACGTAAATTTTGTTGCAAATCTACTAGCAAATTTTTTTGCGAGTGTGTTTGCCACTTGTGTAAAAATTTACACGTAAATTTACAATTTACACATGCGCGTTCTGGTCAATTGAAAATTCGATCGGTAAGTGGCTATAAGAAGTTTGTATGTCTGGTCGCCTTGTGTTGTTTAATACTAAAAGAAACGTGATAATGGATTCAAATTGGCAATTAATGCCAATTCAAACTTTTACCAACTGACAAAAACACAACACAAGAAAAAATAGACCACACCTTCGAATATTCTTCTGCGCAATTTTACACGCACAACTAGAAAATATAGAAATATTCCTACAAAATATTTACACGTAAATTTACACGTAAATTTACACGTAATTCTACACGCAAATTTACACAAGTGTCACACCGCCTTAAGTGTGTATATTTTCAGTTGTTTATAAATTTGTTATAATTATGTCAGTAATTTAATGTTGTTAATAAATGTTCACGTTTAGTTTGAATTTTATTGCTGATCGATAATAAAGAAAGATTAAGTTATATACAGTCCACTTGTCATCAAAACACCTCTATTGGTTCATTTTTTTAGATTCAATTCTAAAGTCGAAAAATTTTAAAGATTCATTAAAGTCTGATGTCAAATTAATCAATTTTTGCAATTATTTTTGTTAACCTCTTCGATTTTACTCAAACTTGGAGTAATTCTAAGTTATATCAAATAAGCATACCCGTATTTTTTGTTTGTCCGTAAAGTGCGTCGTTCACGTTGTACAACCCTCCAAAATAATTCAAATTTGCTTTTTAGAGTTTTGACATATTATTTTTTATATTGATTTTTTTTCCTTTTTTTTAAATATAGGTATTTTATACGAATTTTTGTGTAAATAATTATGGTCACAAAATGGGGATCCCGTCTACATTTTGACTTTAAGTGGCCCCTCCGCCCCAAAAATGGTGTAATTTTAAATTCTCAAAAGATTATGTTATCTTTATAACACTTTTGGCTACCTGCATACCAAATTTTAAAGTCGAGAACCTTCTAGTTTAGAAGTGACATAAAAATGCGTGACCGTCCACTGGACCGACTTTCAACCGACCGACTCAGCTTGAACCGACCGACTTTCAACCGACCGACTTTCAACGGACCGACTTTGAACCGACCGACTTTAAAAGGACCGACTATTTTTTCGACCGACTTTCAACGGACCGACTTTAAACCGACCGACTATTTTTTCGACCGACTATCGATACTACCCGAAGCATTCACTACAAGAATGATTTCCAATTCGATTATTTATCACATCATATAGTTTCATTTTACAGCCATGACGTGTCTAGGAATCCTTCGGGAAACCTGGCCTCAATCGTTTATCTTTCTTATTAAGCAATATCGTGAATTTTTGGTTAAAGCGTCGTTGGGGGGGGGGGAGTTCTAACATTGGCAGATCCATAACTCTGTTGGTTTGGTTTTCGTGGAGATGCCATAGCGACAGGTGTCTGGGAAGTCTAGGTGACCTCAACCGTGGGCAGCCCTGACGAGAGGTGACAAGGAATCCATACGGAGACCTGATCTCAATCGTTTATTATTGCTTAATAAGAAAGATAAACGATTGAGGCCAGGTTTCCCGAAGGATTCCTAGACATCTCACAGTTGTCATGGCTGTAAAATGAAACTATATGATGTGACAAATAGTCGAATTAGAAATCATTCTTGTAGTGAATGCTTCGGGTAGTATCGACAGTCGGTCGAAAAAATAGTCGGTCCTGGTTGAAAGTCGGTCCGTTGAAAGTCGGTCGAAAAAATAGTCGGTCTGTTAAAAGTCGGTCCGTTAAAAGTCGGTCCGTTAAAAGTCGGTCGGTTGAAAGGCGGTCGGTTGAAAGGCGGTCGGTTGAAAGTCGGTCCGTTGAAAGTCGGTCGGTTGAAAGTCGGTCGGTTCAAGCTGAGTCGGTCGGTTGAAAGTCGGTCCAGTGTACGGGAACCTAAAAATGCATCCTCAATTTTATTACCAGCCGGGTTTTGCCGGTTTTATAATAAATTTTCCGTTTTTAATATTCCCAAAAAAAACAAGAAAACTGGTTTTCACTCTAGCCCGCCATTTTTAAAATAATCATTTTTCTTTGTTTCGGTGTCTTGTGCCAGTTCTGAACATTGTGCCCGAGTTTCAATTTAAAATTGTGAACGGATATTTGGAAAGTCATTTTTAAAAAATTTGAATTTTTTTTTTACCTGTTCTGAATGTCTACCTAAAATTTCAGTTTGATATTAAAAACCAATTCCGAGAAAATATAAAATATTGTTATTGTGATAGCCCCCATTTTCGAAAAAAAAATTGTGAAGAAAAATGAAAATCGTGAGAATTTAAAAAAAATGTTCATAGAATATAGTTTTTTTTAAATAAAACAATAAAAAAACACTTTTCAGACACTAAAAAAGCATAAATTTTCACAAATATGTTAGTCTAAAAATTTCTAAAAAGTGTTTGTAGGTTAAACTAAAAATACAGATATAATTAATATCAATTTGCACTACATTGTCCATGAAACCATCGATCAATTGTTTTAAAAATCTCGATTTATGTAACACCATGCAATAACGACAATAACAATATACAAAATTTTTTTTTAGTAAATACAGACGAAGAAAATTTAATTTAAAATTTACGTGAAAGGAGGGTCGGGAGGGGGCGACGGGGTCATGAAAAACGTGAAATATAATTAAAATAAATAAAAACAGTGTTTGATCATACAATATGGGGTCATTTCGACCATTTTGTAATCTCGTCAGTTGATACCGGGTGGATAGCCATCATCCCGAACATAATTGAGGGGTCTAAAAGGGTTCATGAAATGATCTAGGTAAGTGCAGAGGACGCATGTAAGTTGGGCCAGCGGTCAATGTATTTTAAAATTATTTTGGTGGGTAGCTTAAGAAAACCCGTAAATTGGGCCAGCGGTCGGCGTGGGCAGCTTAAAGGTAAAGCAATTAAATAATATTCAATTGTATATATTAAGTATCGCAAAACGCAAGTAAGAAAAAAGGGAACTGTGCCATAAGTATCCCCAGCCGAAAAAAATTTTCTTCAGCTACACACTAAAGAATAGACTTATTTTAGTCTATAAAAAAAATTTCTTGCGAGAAATCTTTAAAAACAACCTCAAAATCGAATTTTTAAAAGTAGGGAAATTAGCATCGAATATGCCGCGCCCTCCAGGCAGACGCGATGCAATTCATTGACGTTCCCTTCAAATCGCGTGAAATTTTTTCGCTCCGATTTTAATTTTTCTTTGAAATTCGGATAGGTGGGGGTGTGATTAGTAGATATTAGTAATAAATATTATCAAAAAAATGGAAAATAACCCGTGTATTGCCGAAAAAGTGAAAAAATTTAAAAAAAATTTCTTCGATTTTTGGGGTGTGCATTCGATAATGAAGGTTATCCATCGTCAAAACCTACCCTTCCGGGGCGCCGCTTCGCTCCGCTCCGCTCTGCACCCCTGCAGGGCGGTTTTGACTCTGGTTACTAGGCTAAACATACTAGAAGCGCCTTCCGTCAAGAAAACCGGGATAAAAAAAACCGGGAACTTAGAGAACCTTGAAATAGCATTAAAAAGTATAGTAGCGGTTTTCTCAGTGTGCGAGAGCAAAGGATTAAAATAATTATAGAACCTTTTCTGGCCCAATTTACATGGGACCCTTATAATCTTTTGGCCCAATTTACGGGTAGGCTTAAAAGAACCTGACCGCCTGGCCCAACTTACAAGCGCCGAGTGCAGAATATCATACCTAAAGGGAATCCTAACTTAGAGGTAAAATGATTTTAGTAAATTTTACGTCCCCTTGGGTCGTAAAATTATATTTTCTAAAGTTATTCCTGGAATTTTGAATTTCCAGTTAACTTTAAAGCCATGTTTCTCAGAACTATTAAAAGTGCACTTGAACCCTTTTACTTCCAGACCCCTCAATTGTAATTTTTAAGTTTTTTTAGATTCCTGGTTTCTAAGAAATACGAGTTGCCTTGGAAAACTAATAGCCTACAAATCAAATATGTCAAATAATTAATTTCTAAGCGTTTATTTTTCCAAGGTAAGCTAACTTTTTTTTTTAAATAATTATTGTATATTATACAATTATTATTAAAAAATTGTTACTTTGTAATAAAAACATTATGATAAATGTTAACGGATATATTTTTTAAAAAGCTCTCGATTTATTCTTGCATTTTAACTTCATGAGTGGAAAAATATTTTTTTCGATTGTTACCATTCTAATTTTTATCCGTTACATTGACAAGCAGAAATCTTAAAAAAATTTATTTACTATGTTATGTACCTACGTAAATGTTTAATTTCACCAAAAAATGGTAACGATATTTTTGTATCTAGTAAGTATAATATCAAATTTCCCACCAATTTAAATTTCAGGTGTAACTTGGACCAAAACATGAAGAGATCGATTTTATGGAAAATAAAATTTCCGGCAAATAATGTTTATAGTTTTTCGTTCTACCATAAATATTTCGCGAGATATTCCAAATTTAACGAGCATTTCAATCAGCTTTGGTGTTGCTGCTGCCACCAGAAAATAACGTTTTCATTTGCTTGTTGTTTTTCAATTGTTTCTGTTTAATAAATAATTTTGTGTACACAATTGATATTTTTATTTTTTAAGTTAAAAAAATTGGTTATAATTTTATCGCATCCCTTCTTTCATTTTAGTTATACCGGGTGTTCGTTTCAAAAATAACCAATCCAAATAATTTTTTTGGAGTAAATTTGAGAAAAACAAAATACACGTTGGCTTAGATAGCGAACGTTCAAAATCAATACTGTTTGAATTTTAAGTTCAACTCCCTACTATGCAATACACCATTTTAAAGATGGAAAAAATCGTCGTTCATCCATGTAAAAATAATTGGATTTAGTGGATCCGTTCATGAGTTACAGGTAAAAATTGATAAATGAAACAACAATGATTTTTCTCGGAAAGAGCCCCGGGGCTCTTAGGCGTCGTCCATAAATTACGTTCGCAATTTTTCCGACTTTGCAACCCCCCCCCCCCTGTTACAGTTGGTCATAATCTTGGGACCCCCCCAGGAACATCTTATAGTCACAAATCAAAGACTCCCTCTGATTTGTCTAAAATCGAACTTGACCTTTTAAACTAAAAAAACTTATTTATTAATTTTTACCTTTTTTAAATATGTTTATGGATAATAAAAATTGGAATTAAACAAGCAAGAATTTAGATAAACTTTTGAAAATATTCAAATACAATTTTCTTGGACTCTTATATAATGAACAACGGTAACCCCGATACAGCGAACTGCGTACTAAATCGTGCAGTTTGAATGACATAATTTATAGGGACTTCCCCCAAAGATTGAGAATTTACGAATATTATACAGGGAACGAAATTCAGATCGATTCTGAATCAGAAAAGGAAGACGAGGATGAGATGGTTTCTTTTACTTTTAATGATAAACTTATTTCAATAAATGAGGGGGTTAAAGCCATAATGGTGTAAGTCACATTTTTGCAAAATTTGAGTTATGTATTGTAGGCATGTATCTTTAAAAGTCAATTTATTGAAAGACAATTTTACAAAATTTTTACAAAATTGTGACCGTCAAATCATGCATTGACAGCTTTAAATGATGTTATTCAGGGGAGTGAAGAAAATGCAGTACATAGAAGTTGAAATATCAACTTTGCTTAATTTACATAATTTAAGGCAAAAAATATTAAGATTTAATTTAATAAGACGACGGTCATGGCCTAATAGTTAGCGCGATCAACTGCTAACGTAGGGCTCCCCGGTTCGACTCCGACATAACAATAAAAAACAGGGTGCAGGCACATTGAAAGGTAAGCCTCGCAAGCTAGCTGAGATGTAAAAATCAAAAATTCTCACAGAACTAATTACAAAAATTAGTAAAGAATAGGTCCTGGACCTATACTAAGAGGGAGACTTCTTAATAAAACTAGAAGAAGAAGAAGAAATTAAATAAAAAACAAGTATTACAATCAAAAATAGCATCAATTTCCTACCCGTATTGTAATTATGTTTGTAGGTATTCTTTAAAATAAAGCTTTCATTTTCAAAATGTGATTTTATTGTAAATTTTGTAAGTACCGAAATAGTGAACAACCCCGAAAAAGTGAAAGGTCTTTGCCATATTTAATTCACTATTTCGCGACTCGACTGTATTTATAAAATAAAAAGAAAATCCAAAGAAAACAATTGAAAAAGATTTTAATTCAGATCTGAAGTAAATCCTGAAACCTCGTTTTGTAGAGTTTTATCCTCTTCAGATTTGGTCCAATGATAAGACTGGGGATTTTAGGAAAGTTGATTCTTTTTAATTTTCCTTTAACTGACTGGGTAACCGGTAAAACTATCAAGTCATCGTCGCGACAGTTATTCAAATATGTATATTTAAATTGAAAAGAAAAATTCCTACCGATAAAAATAATCTCCATATTCGGGGGGGGGGGGGAATCCGTTACGTTACCATGGAAACGGTGATTCTGACATACTATGCGTATTTTATATAAGATCTTCAGAAGTTCCCAATGATAAAAATCGATATTACACGAACTATCCCAGTATCGTTCTTCTTAAAACCGAGGGACGTAAAAGTGAAAGTTTTTCTTTCGCAATAAATTAAGTGTACCTGGGGGGTATTCCATACCCCCCAGACCCCCCGGTCACGGCAGCCTAAATGAGTTCCTGATAAGCATCCATTTGTTTCCATTGCTCTAAGCGAGCGCCGTAGCAAAGGTGAGGCGCCTGAGGCAAAACTATAATGGGAACCCAATAAATAATAGTTTAAAATTTTCAAAATGATAGGAATCTTTTGGGAGGGGGACGCATATATTCAAATTTGCCTCAGGCGCCAGAAGAGCTCGCTACGGCCCTGGCCCCTGCCCTTGGCAGCAACCCCCCGTAGGTGGGCGTCCGCGCTTGGTGGGGAGGGGGTTTTACAAAATGTGACCAAGTGTGACCAAGATGAGGTGAGGGGGTTAAACTAATAACACATAAAAATAATATTCGTAAATTCTCAATCTTTGGGGGAAGTCCCTATAAATTATGTCATTCAAACTGCATGATTTAGTACGCAGTTCTCTGTATCGGGGTTACCGTTGTTCATTATATAAGAGTCCCATATACACTCAATGTTAAAATTTTTGTGTTCACTATTTCCGCTAGTTCGCTTTAAACGGTATTCACTATTTCGCGACTCGACTGTACTTAAGTATGGTGTAGGCAAATTTTGTTAATCTGTTTATAGAGAATTTTCTACTCTTCAATTTTGATTTACTGCTCATTTTCTCTAAAAATGAAGGTAAGCGAGTTATAGGCGAAAAACTACTGTAGAAAATTGAAATCCCCACTTGGGAAAAAGGCCGGCAGGGAATTTTAGGCGATGTTACAAATAAAATCGCGGTCAAATTTTCGAATTCAGTCAAATTTGAATATATGCCCCCCCCCCCCAATTTTAGACTATTATTTATTGGTTTTTGTCAAGGTTTAGCGCCCCTATTGCAATGGTGCCTGAGGCAAATGCTTCAGTCGCCTCACCCTTGCTACGGCGCTGGTAGGGGCTCCCTAACCAAAGGGTTTAGCGCTGGGACTTTTAAGGGGTCGTCGCCAAGGTGTTACCACACCTGGGGAGGGGGAGGTTGGTCAAATGACGTCTGCATAAAAATCCTATTTTTGGAATTTCTATGAAAATTATGTAATACTTTGTAAAAAAATTTATTTACTCCTTAAATTCCAAATTTCGTGTAAACAATGCCGTGTCAGGTTCCATTAAACGTGGATGGGGTCACCATAGGATGTTCCTGGGTGGGAATCCGAAGATTGCGACCAACTGTGACAAGAAGGAGGTTGAAAAGTCGAAAAAAATTGCGGACGTCCTTAGGGGACGACCCCTATGCCGGGTGCTTCACCCTGTATTGATATCCTCATGCGTATTTCAATCAATGTAGTCGTTGTTTTTTTTTGGTATACTATTTTGAACATTCGCTGACCGCTCACTTCAAGACTAGTAATTTTTACAGAATAACAAAAATAAGTCTGAAAAAATTATAAGTCTTAAAGTTACCGGTTTGCGCATGTTTCGCCCATGACGAACAATCTCGTGGTCGCCATTCATGATCACCGTTAATCAAAAGGGTAATTACATACACTGTAAAAATACACGTAAGTAAACTTTAAAACACGTGTAATTTTTACATTCAAAATTACGAAAAAATACATATTGTCAAAGAGGATTATATATGGAGGGACAGCTCATATGGATCTACCTGTCAAAAATATTTTGTATATTTTCACTTCGATAGATGGCTCCGTAAACGGCACAAATGGTTCTAGCGGCCTCCGATGCCTTAACTCCTCGGTTAAATTCAAACAAAAGGATATGTCGGAAATGTTCGTTTTTTTTGTACTTGACACTCCATTTTCTTTAGCCAACAATTACCCCTAATTTTCTACAAATTGAAAAATTCAAAGTATTCAATAAATAGCATTAAAATGGAATTGAAATTTCTCAAACAAATTTGTTTCTAAAGCACTCTTACCTTTAGAATCGAAAATGTTACGAACTTATGCATCAACCTGATTACAGCAATACATTCAAAAAACCTGTAATTTTAAATTCCAAATTGCGTAAAAATGTATATTGTGTAATATTCCATTAATAATAATGTGAAATTACGGTTTCTATGTAATTTTTTGTAACGTACTTTGGGAACGGATGATGTGTCGTGTAACTTTACACAATGAATAAACAATTTTACGTAATGAACAAGCAATTTACACACTTAAAACATCTAATGTAATATTACAATGATAATCATGGGCGTGAAAAGTGACCTACGATTATCATTGTAATTTTACATAAACATATTTTGTAGTTTAAATATGTAATTATATTTTCAATTACTGTGATCCGCGGATTTAATCATAATTTAATTAATTAATTCAATCACACCGCAAATTAAAAGCGAATCAATTAATTTTTCGACTTATTTAGTGAAATTTTGAAAATGTTGAGTTAGAAGTCCCCGTGGTCTTAATTACTCGGGTCGAGTCAACTAAGGTTGACCACTCCAAATAAATTGAAAATTTCCTATTGCAAAGAGGAAGGTTTATATAGTATACTGACATAATTTTCACAAGCGATGATATAATCAAAATTTTGAGTAAATCGAATTTGAAGTTTGCAAATTTACATGTAAAATTAACGAGATTCCCGCGCGTCGCTCATTCTGTTGACAGTCCGTGCAGTTATAATGACCCTAACACTTAGAGTATTTCGCACCGGCAGATGCAGCTCGTCTCTAGTACATGTAACATCGATTATTTTTTGTTTTTACGCGATTTTTTGGGGGTGAAACGTAATAGTTTACTGCCCCATACCGCAACTATACTTTTTAATGCTATTTCAAGGGTCTCTAAGCTCCCGGTTTCATTTATCCCGTTTTTTTTTATGGGAGGCGCCTTCTCGTATGTTTAGCATAGTAATCAGAGTCAAAACCGCCCTGGAGGGGTGCAGAGCGGAGCGGAGCGCAGCGGCGCCCCGAAAGGGTAGGTTTTGACGATGGATAAACCTCCCTATCGAATGCACACCCCAAAATTCGAAGAAAAATGCGCTAAATTTACGTACTTTCAAATTGATTTTTCTCGAAATTTTATATATACATTCGCTCATGAAATTATATAAATTATACATTATAAACCTTCCTCTTTGCTATAGGAAAATTTTAAATTTTTTGGGGTGGTCAACGTTAGTTAACTCCCCCCAATTACTCTTTTACCGTTGTTTGGCCAATAACGGAAAACATTTTGAAAATGTAATTTTCAAAAATTTTAATAATTTCCGAATTAAATTATTTCTTGTTTCGTCTTTCAATTTTTACCTCTTAACTTATAAACGGATCCACTGAATCCAATTTTTTAACGCGGATAAATGAGGAAATTTACTCAAAAAAAGGTTTTTCGACTGGTTACTTTTGAAATGACACTTGGTATATTTAATGGATTTTATCATAACATGATAGTATTTCAGATTAAGAAAATTAAAAAATGTACATATTTCTGAAAGTGTTTATCTGTTTATTATATTCGCGATTGACACAAATTTATGTTCAGTGTTTTCAAAATTTTATATTAAAATCATTGTTACAGTGTTGAAAGGTCGCAGCAATTATATTGATTTTACAAAATCTCAAATACGATGGAAGATAAAGTTAACAAAAGTGTTAAAAATGAAGAATTATTTGAAAGCAACAATAAATGCATCACTGAAACGTCGCCGTTGGTATCTTCAGGTAATACAATCAGAACACATTTTATAATAAAAACATCGAAAAACATAATATCTAGGGGGGGGAGTCCTTATTTTGTTCTTTAATCCAGGTAAGGAAGGTTTTTAGTTTGCAAAAAAATCCGGAAAAGCTGAATTTTGGCAGAGATGTACATTGGAGTATTCTAATGAACCCTTCAAAAGTCCCATAAAATTCCACGCCGGCGTCCATCACAATCGGGGGGTTTTAGCTCCCCCAACGCGATTTTTTTACCGATAACTCGCTTATTTATGCTTTAATGGCACAATATTGATTCGTTGCAGGGAGAGAAATGTTTTCGGGCACGGGAAATGCTTTTAATAATAAATTAATTGAAATTGTGGCCAAGGTTGGAAAATAAAGAGAAAAACAAATTTTTTCAAAATTTACTAAAGTTATAGTATCTTCCAAGTAACGAAACCGAAATTTTGGTTTGAGTTTACAGACAGGCAAGCTGAAATTTGGCAAATATGTATATTGAAGTGTTCTAATAAACCCCCAAAATGTCTCATAAAAATCCCAAGTCAGCGTTCCCTCAAATGAGGATTTTAGCCCCCTAGGTGCGGTTTTCGCCTATAGCTCATGTATTTTTACTTTTACGAAAAATTACCATTAAAGCTAAAACCCCCGATTGTGGGGGACACCGGCGTGGGATTTTATGGAACTTTTGGGGGGTTCATTAGAACACTCCAATGTACATCTCTGCCAAAATTCAGCTTGCCCGGATTTTTTGCAAGCTTGAGCCAATTTTTCGGCTTCGTTGCCGGACTATAAGTCCAATTTTGCGCAGAACGCAGTGCGCACTGCGCCTACGTATTAAGTTCGTTACTGCGCAGAATAATTTTATACATTTACTGTTTTTAAATATTCATGTTCTTCGTCTGCATGCTATATTTTTATTATTCTAACTTTTCAGGTGTCGATTTGTTTAAAGATTTAGAAGGTTATGGTGGAAAAGATCCAAGATTTAGAATTCAAATATCTGATTTACAAACAGCCCCGAAGGGAATACTAGTACCTTTTTGTCGTATGTGTAATTTTAAATGTAAGACGAAAGTCCAATTAAACGAGCACTTATTGAAACATACTACCACCCATAAAGAGTGCACGTGTAATTTATGTGAATTCAAAAAAATTTTTAAAAGTTTAGAAAATTTACCAGAAGCTGACTTATCTAATAAGAGAGTTTATTCGTTTTCATATTCTTGTACTTTTTGATATAATGTAGTAAATATTTATAGAATCATGTATATACGCTCTAAAAATAAATTCCGAATTTTTTACCGATCAAAATAAATATTTAGTTCTTGTAAATTTAGCTTACGAAATAGTTTATTGTAGTAATGTTGGTTGAATTTTTTTTAATAAAATATTTTTTCTAAGTATTTGGTAATTTACTAAATACTACTATAACCTACAAATTATACAAATCGTGAAATTACATGTACAGTTGGTAGTTTCTACTAACATAGGCAACCGTAAAATAATTTAAATTCAAATTAAAAAATAATTTAAATTCAAATATACACATAAATTAAACACACAGAATTCTTTCTTTTGATTGGTCGGACGTAAGAAACGCACTGTAAAAGATGAAAGTTGACCAACTCTTGCGTTACAGTCCGTTTCTCTTACGTTGCGTCATGCGTCTATGTTTATTTATAGGGGATAATTACCTATCACCTGTCACCCGAAATCGCCCCAAAATATTTTTTTTAGCAAAAGGAACCTTATTAGAGTGTCCTGTAAAAATTTCGCCCGAGAAAGTATAGTCAAAATTTTGAGAAAAATCGATTTGAAAAGTAGGGAAAATTTTTTTTGCCTTCTAATTTTTGGCTTGGCCAGAGCTGTGAGCATCGAAAAACCGCCGGGAAAGAGGGGCATCTCCGGGCGGTTTTTCGTGCTCATCAGAGCCGCTACGCGGCGGAGCTAAACATACGAGAAGGCGCCACCAATCAAGCAAACCGGGATGAAGGCAAAAATACTCTTAAGTCTTAAATGAGTGATGCGCGGGAATCTCGTTAATTTTACATGTAAATTAGCAAACTTCAAAATCGATTTACTCAAAATTTTGATAATACATTCTCAGAATTTTTTTGCAGGAGGGGCCTATATAAACCTTCCTCTTTGCGATTGCAAAGTTTCAACTCATTCGGAGTGACAGGTGTTAGGACATCCTCACCAATTGATCGAGTCCGCTCGATAAAATTTTGACATTTGAAGTGACAGTTGTCAATTTTTACTGGATTTATTTACGTGGTTACAAAATGCATAATTAAAAATGGATAACTTGCACTTATTTTATTTAATTGAAGATCACGCTATAAATTTCAATGTAATGAATACCCAAATATGAGAACTTTTACGAAATTCATTAAATACATATAATATGATTATTTAAGTATTGAAATTATCAAAATTATTTTTATAAGAGTTTTTTCGAGAGTTTTTTGCAATGTTTACTTCTATCGCCAGAAAGTTTTTTTTATAATCGAGTATTTTTTTAATCTAAAATTTGTATTCTAGACTATAAAATTTGATATTTTAAAAGTTTCGAATACCGATTCAAGAAAGAACAGTACTCAAAAACACATTTAGCGGCTACCCACAAAAAATAATATATTCATAAATATTTGAATAATCACTTCCCGCCATTTTTCCACAACAGTTACCAAAGTTCCTCAAGATGTTGGGAGAATCGAGCAGGTAGCGGACGTACCGGCAGAAAAATGACCAACAGTTGCGCAACTGTTACCTCTGCTGAATGGAAAGCAAAGAAGAATAAAGTAGTGTTGAGCGTGTTGAGTCACTAGAAGGTCTTGTGAACGCCGCCAGTGCATCGTTAACCATAAAAATATTTGTAGTGAATTTTTTCGGCAGTTTAATCTTCCTTTATACATTTATTTGTCGTAAATAATTCTTGCGAATAAATAACTACACCGTAAGTACATTTTTTTTAAATAATGAGGTAATTATGTACGCACAAGGGGGGTGAAGCTTCGAAAATTTCCCATAAGACTAGTACATGTACAGCATCGGACAAAAAGAAAGCGACGCATTCATAATTTTTACTTTCCGAACCCCTATAGTCTATCCGTTTTAAGAATGCAGAACTAGATTGTACTAAAACTGTGACTTTCGAGCTTGATTGGATAAAATTTCTACACGTTTACACTGCCGAAATTTTATTTGCGATTGATGACTCGCGAATATTGTTTTCTAAATGTTTCTGGCAAATTTAAAAAATTTGATAAAAAAACACATTT
Source organism: Podabrus alpinus (assembly GCA_932274525.1). Taxonomy (NCBI): domain Eukaryota; kingdom Metazoa; phylum Arthropoda; class Insecta; order Coleoptera; family Cantharidae; genus Podabrus; species Podabrus alpinus. The sequence continues at coordinate 76,130,090 of OW026454.1, read as the reverse complement.
ACCTCGATTTCTTCAAGTATCAAATAAGTGACATTTGTTTTTTGTCGCTCATATACTTTAATTATTTGACGTTTTCCAGTGTAAATCTGACTTGCCGTTGAAGGCGACCTCTACTGCAATCCAAAACCTGATAGACTATTGGGAATTTACATTAACCATGCGCCACTACGCGTCCATAATATTAACTACTCCGTTTAGTATACCCAAAATTTTATACGTGTATTTGTTAATTAATTGTGTGTTAAAATTTGAACTTTACCACTATTACAACGCAGTCGACTAGCTATATTAGTACAATACGCATTAATAACTTATGTGCAATAGGCGTTTCAATTTAAGATCGCAGCGCCGTAGTGGTCACTAGTGGTATTAATAATGCTGGTACATATGTTTTCAGATAGTTATGTATTAAATATATTTTTACTTTCCGAACCCCTAGGTAAGGAAAGTATTGTTATCAGGCAAAATTTGACCCCCCAATTTTTTGACAGATGTTCACGTTTTGAGGTCCCCTGAATCCATTTTTATCATTTTTGGAAGGATGTCTGTGTGTATGTACGTCTGTGAACACGATAGCGTCTAAACGAAGCAAGCAAATCATTCCAAATTTTGCATATAAGCTTTTTCCTGTCGTAGGACGAAGCCAGATGAAAATAAATTAAATCGTGTAACGGGAAAGGGGGGTTTACCTAGAGCTATTATGACATTATGCGTCATAACTTCGAAACGAAATTAAATATGTAAAAATATTAATAACAAAAAATTAGCGCTATGGAATTTCCTACATTTTTTGTCCTACAAGTTTTTCTCTAAAATATACAGGGCGTTTCAAAAAAATTTGTATTTGTAAAAATTTTTTGTATTTGTAAATAAAATAGTAAACCGCATTCTACTAACGAAAATAAGATGAAAAGTTTGTAATAACATGGGTCCAAAAATGCTTCGTTTGCAAGATATAGGCATTCAAAAGTTTTTTTCTTCCTATTTTGGCAAAATATGAAATTTTTCATCGATTTACTGTTGAAATTATGTAACCATTTTATTTAAAAATATAATATAAAAATTTGCGTCTGTTCGGAAAGTTATGCGATGGCCACATCAGATTTTTAATTGTATTACGATACGTTTGTGTTTGTTTATTGTAATAATTTGATATAATTATTTTAATTACCTTTTGAATTTGAAATAATTATTTGCAACAACCGAATATAGGGTTAAAAAATATGACATATCCTTGGTAACATACCCACATTGGTAGTTCAAAAATTTTCCGCAAGGTAGCGTATCGCTTATCTTGAAACGCCTATATCGTGCTATACTTATTAGAACAGCCATTATGACCGGACGTTAGCGCCCTCATCGGTGATGTAAATTCCCAATAGGTAAGGAAAGTATTGTGATCAGGCAAAATTTTACCCCCCAATTTTTTGACAGATGTTCATGTTTTGAGGTCCCCTGAATCCAGTTTTGGAAGGATGTCTGTATGTATGTGGGTATGTGTTTGTGTACATCTGTGAACACGATAGCTTCTAAAGGAAGCAAGCATATCATTCCAAATTTTGAATATAAGCCTTTTCCTGCCGTAGGACGAAGCCAGATGAAAATAAATTAAATCGTCTAACGCGAAAGGGGGGTTTACCTGAAGCTATTATCACATTATGCGTCATAACTTCGAAACGAAATTAAATATGTAAAAATATTAAGAACCAAAAATTACCGCTATAGAATTTCCTACATTTTTTGTCCTACAAGTTTTTCTCTAAAATATACAGGGCGTTTCAAAAAATTTCGCCAAATGTTTCTAACGTATTCTACAATGAAAATAAGATGAAAAGTTTCTAATAACATGGGTCCAGAAATGCTTCGTTTGCAAGCATGCAAAAGTTTTTTTCTTCCCATTTTGGCAAAATATAAATTTTTTCATCGATTTACTGTTGAAATTATGTAACCATTTTATTAAAAACTATAATATAAAATTTTACGTCTGTTCGGAAAGTCCGGCGATGGCCACATCAGATTTTTGATTTTGACATTCGGTGCGATTCTGATTTGACATAACAGTCTTGCTATGATAATCATTTGATTATTTTGTAACAATATATGGTTATTTGAGCCGATTTGCTATTCTGATTTTGCAGGCATAAGTATGGGGGCGTGGTTTGTGAGCAATTATTGTTATATTTCATGGTTATCATAGCAATGGCATTTTAGTACCTGGCTGAAGTTTGACTCAAACTCATACTCATATTACAGTCGACCAGCTAAATCAAGGTAAAAATATTAATATTTTTATTTTTGCTTTTAAATTTAATATTAAACAATAAAGCATTTATAGAAGGTGCTAATACAACTAATTAAATAAATAGTCCGGTCAATTTAGACATCCGAGGTTGCAATAATTCACACCCAGCTGAAAATTGGTAGGATTGTTCAAAACACCATCATAAATGAAATCTAAAAAGTTCTCATCGATCAGACACCTGGAAAAAAATTTATTCGGGGTCAAAGGTCACTAAAACGGGTTTTTCGCGATTTTCAGCAAAACGGTAAGTTTTATCATAAAATTATCCCATTCAAAAATTGTAGATCAGATAATTATCTATAAAAAATGTCTAAATACTTTTTTTCCTAAGAGCTACCGTTTTTGAGATATAACGATTCGAAAAGTTGAAACAGTTGTAATCGTCATAATATGGGGTCCGTTACTTTGCCACCCCCGGTTAATATTTTTACACCAAAAGCAAGCACTGGGATCCTTAGAGCTAGCACCCAAATATGAAAGCTAGCACCATTACAGTTTTTCACAAATCGACTTTGAAACCGGGGGGGGGGGGCAAAGTAACGCTAGCCCCCCCAGGTTAATATTTTTACCCAAAAACCTAGCACTGGGATCCTTAGAGCTACCACCAGCTAGCACCCAAATATGAAAGCTGGCACCATTATAGTTTTTCCACAAATTCATTTTATTTATTTGCACCTAAATGACGATTACAACTCTTTCAACTTTTCGAATCGTTATATCTCAAAAACGGTGGCTCTCAGGAAAAAAAGTATTTAGACATTTTTTATAGATAATTATCTGATCTACAATTTTTGAATGGGATAATTTTATGATAAAACTTACCGTTTTGCTGAAAATCGCGAAAAACCCGTTTTAGTGACCTTTGACCCCGCATAAATTTTTTTCCAGGTGTCTGATCGATGAGGACTTTTTAGATTTCATTTATGATGATGTTTTGAACAATCCTACCAATTTTCAGCTGGGTGCGAATTATTGCAACCTCACTCCTATTTTTTGGTCTAATTTGACTGGACTAAAATTACAGTAAAAATTATGTTAATAGACCTCATTTAGGCTTCCAAAACTGTGCAACAATAATCACTACACAAAATAATAAAAAATTTCCTGGCGGCGCACTTGACGAGCTCTTCTCCTAAATTTTTGATATAATAATCTACCTTTGCCTCGAGGCAAAGGGTGTCAAAAACAACCCTTACGTCTAAGTAGCTAGTAAAAAATTCCCAGACGGTGCAGTTGACGAGATCCCCTCCTAAATTTTTGACATAACAATCCACTTGATGACCTGAATCTACGTTCCAAATTTCATAACCCTCTTTTGGGGATAAGGTTGTCAAAAACTAACCCTTGCCTCTAAGTAGCTAGTAAAAAATTCCCAGACGGTGCAGTTGACGAGATCCCTCCTAAATTTTAGGCATAGATGCAATAAGGTTTTGAATTATGTCGTTATCAAACGAGATCCATACTTCAGCGATTTTCTCAAACAAGACAGCTGCATTTTTGAACTGATTTTTCCGAATTCTTTTGTTTGTTAGTTTCTAAAGATTTTCAATCGGGTTTAGGTCTGGGGATTGAGCGAGCCACTTTAAAACTCGCACATTAGCACGGATAAAATAGTCTTTCACAATTTTTGCCGTGTGCTTCGGGTCATTATCATGTTGAAAAATGAACCCAAGAGGCATATTTCAGTTCGTATAAGGTAACATAACCTTGTCCAATATATTCATGTCCATATAACGATCCATTATGCCCTCAATTTTATGCAATGGTCCATTCCATAACTCGAAAAACTTCCCCAGATCACCACATTCTGATAACCGTGTTTTACAGTAGTTTTAACATATTCAGGAACAAGTTTTTTATTAATTGGGCGGTGCACATACTGCACTCCATCACTTATTAGCTTATTACACTAAACTTAGATTCATCACTAAAAAGAACTTGTTTTCAGTCTTCTGCCGTCCAGTTTAAATGAGTCGAGGCAAACTCCAGTCTAGCCAGTATATTTTTTCTTGACAGTCTGGATTTTTTGGCAGGTCTTTTCGCTGGAAGACCACATTGAACTAATCTTCTCTGGATTGTTCTTTCTGATACTGAAGGTTCTCCTATTTCTGCCAAAATTTGATTTGCCGCTAGAAATGGATTTGCCAAAAACAACTGTTTTACTCTTCGATCAAATTGAGGAGTAGTTTTTTTCGGTCTTCCCGTGGATTTTAAGATCACTACCACTCCTCGATGTTTATAGTTTATTATCGTTTTAGAAACTACTGATTTAGACACATTTAACCGTGCAACTATTGAATATTGCGGTATTCCCGATTTAAACGCATTTACAATACGTTCTTTTAAATCAACCGAAATTTTTTCGCCTTTAGGCATAATAAAAAGTCATTTCGCTTACTTTACTTGCAATAAGACTGCTCTCCACAACGAATGCAACTGGATAAATTAATAATAGTCGCTTTAATTTTGTCGCTAGTAAAAAGTACTAAAATTGAAGAAGTTGAGATAAAAGAAACATTTGCATAATAAATCGATAAGCAAATATTAGTATGAATTCTTACAATAACAAGATATGCATTGATACAAAAGAATTTGCTACAAATTTATTTTAAAATATTTTATCACCAAAATTTACGGCGTCTCTTTCTTTTTGTCCGATACTGTAGGTATTAGGATATAGCACGTTATTATGAACCCTGAAATTGAAAATATCCTATCGAGATTCGGAAAGCTGATGATTTGAATAGTTGATTTAACAAAAAAAAATTGCGGAAAAATAAGAAACTCGCCCTTAAAAATAGGGAAAACTGTGAGGAGATTACCCATTGGGTCCGGGGGTTAATAGGTTAATAAATTATTAAAAAACGGGATATAGCATTTAAAATTATTGTAGAAAAGGTATATAGCATTTAACATTAACGTAGAATCCCAAAAAGACTGAAAATTGTTAATATTTCATATAGTATGTTACTTGTACGAGAGGCGTGGTGCATTTGATGCTGTGCAATTTCCTAAGTGTTAGAGTATATTTTATTTTAGGTGTCACGAACTATGGATCAGGTGGTTCCAAAAATCGGATTTGAAGAGCATCACCCCCGGATGCCATGTGCACCTCCGTATCCTTCTGCTCCACCTCCATATTCGCCTCCTTCCTCCTCATTGGCCCTTCCCTTGCTTCTTCCTTCTCAATATCGTCAACCATGCGCTCTTGCTCCTCAACCAAATTTTCCATTACGAGGTCCCATCATCAATCAACTCACAGGCCAAAGCTCGATGCAAAGACCTCAATCTACGCTAAACTGTCCACCGGGACTGGAATACCTCACTTTAGTCGATCAACTACTCGTTTATGAAACGATAAATCGTGTGGAAGCCTTAACCAATTTTGAAATGCATAACAAATACACCATCCGTAACATTTTTGGCCAAAACCTGTACCATGCAAACGAAGAATCCAGAGTTTGTATCCGATATTGTTGCGGATCATCGAGGCCCTTCGAAATGCTAATAAACGATAATTTCGGAAAAGAAGTTATCCATTTCAGTCGTCCTTTTAATTGCCAATCCTGTTCTTGTTTCGGTTCTTTACAAACAATGGAAGTGTTTTCTCCTCCTGGTGTTATAATAGGAACAATCGTACAAGATTGGAATTTGTTATTTTCGTATTTTTCCATAAAAAATCCTGGTGGGGACACAATTTTACAAATAAAAGGACCTTGTTATAAGATTCCGTGTGGTTCGGACATCGAATTTGAAATTTTTTCTGCTGCTGGTGGTTCACCAATCGGAAAAATTACTAGAAAGTGGTCTGGATGGGCAACTGAATCTTGTAGCAATGCAGATAATTTTACGATCAGTTTTCCGAAGGATTTAGATGTCAAGATGAAGGCGGTATTATTAGGAGCGCTGATTTTGATCGACATGATGTATTATGAGCCGTGGCGGATCTAGTTTTTTCATGTTTATTGGAAGCTATGGCTGCCACTGCGTTTTGTGGGATATTTCCAGCTAAATTAAATATAAATTTTTATAATTTTAAGGTATTGTGTTTTATTATGTTGAGAAGCAGAACCTCTACTTTTACTCATAAGAGATAACTCGCTTACTAATACTGGTGTAGTGGAGCTGTTAATAAATGTTGTCACACACGGGGCGAGGGGGGAGTTCAGACCTTCGGGCCGAAGAGGGAGGGAAGCCTCCAAAATTTTGAAGTCGCGGCATTGCGTTTTAGTATTTTATTAATTTTTTGATTTTTAGAAAGCCAAATAAAAAATGTAAAATAACGGAGGGTTCAGTAAATACTATTTTTATAAAGCAAAAACTAATTTTCATTAGCAAATACTTTAAATTTTACTAGTAAATACTATTTTTATCAAGTAAAAACTACAATATATAAGCAAAACTTAGTTTATAATATCAAAAATTTAATTTTTTGAGTAAATACTATTTTAATCAAGCAAAAACTAATTTTCAATAGCAAATACTTTTAATTTTACTAGTAAATATTATTTTTATCAAGTAAAAACTACCATATATAAGCAAAACCTAGTTTATAATTCCAAAAATTTTTACTTTTGAGTAAATACTATTTTAATCAAGCAAAAACTAATTTTCAATTGCAAATACTAGTTTTCAATAGGGAAAACTTTAACATTTACTAGTAAATATTTTGTTTATGAAGTCAAACTAATTTTTATTAGCAAAAACTTTTTTCTTTATCTGCAAATACTCGTATACTGTATTAATTCTACGAAAGTTTTGGAATAAATCAATGCAATTACTATAAAATGAAGTGGAATCTAGTGAATGGGAAAGTAATGTGTTGTTACATAAGTTTTTTTGATGTTATGTCGGGTTGTTTTTTTCGGCCATCTAGAATGAAACTAAAAATCCAAAATAATTCATACAAGAGCAGTAACTTGTGTTCTTCAGTCCATGTCTACTGGGTATCTTAGTTTTATTTAATCTGATAAGTTGGTATTACAACTTATTGGTTTAATCTCTTGAGTGGGTGGTGATGTCCTTTATCTTCGGTCAGTCAGGTCAGGGCCGGCCTTAGTGTTACCTGTGTTCTTATATTCCTTCAGGGCCGGCCTAAGTGTTACCTGTGTTCTTCTATTTCTTACATGTATAATGACTAAAAAGTTTCTTCATAACAAGAGCTTTCTAATAAAAAAAAATGGAGATCTGTCGGCTAGTAACTGAGAAGAATTCAATTTAAAAGTACCTATAACTTCTATTTTCAATGGCCGCAATTTTGGTGTTCTAAAAACGATTTTGGGGGAAGCTGGCGAAATTCTAGCCCCCCCCCGATTTTGAATTTTGTATCCAAAATAATCTCAATCGTTTGCATTTGTTTGTACCTTTTTATTTTCGTTTTCGAGATATTTAGAAAAAGCATATTGACGCGCAAATTAGATTAACGAGATTTACAATTTGTAAAGTTGAAGAAAATAAATATATTTTTAAATTTCTAATTGTTGAACTCGGAGATTGCTAAAACGATGCAATGACTTGGCAAAATGGAATTCCGGGTTCGAATCGCAGGCTTCACTCCTAATTTATTATTAGCGGTCTAAATCGACACGCTGTAGATTTAAAAATTGATTTTACATTTCCGTAAGTCTTGCCAATTGACAGAATGCCAAGGTCAAAATTAATTGAAAAACTACATGTTACGCCATTCGGGGTATGTTTAGTTTTTACCTGAGGTGCATGTCAGTGTTCCCCCCCTCCACCAGACCGATTTTTTTTAAAACAAAATTTCTGCCAATCGTTAGATCATCGTTTAGGCCTCATGAACTTTCATTTTTTCCCTTTGAGTCTCAAAGGTCGCGGAGTCATTGGAAAAACTCGGGGGGGGGGGGTTTAGACATGATGCCCCCCCGAAAGTAGAATTTTTTAGTTGAAATTGGTGTCAAACGTTAGAGAATCGTTCGAGTTTCACTGAGCCCCCATTCTTTTCGTATATTTCGTATAAATATATATGTTACCGTGAAAGCGTATTGTTAGGAAATGTATACAATTTTCCTTATTTTCAGGTTAAAGTTTCGATTTTTTGGTATCATTCGCTTCCTCTCGAATTTAGATTTGCATTTCTGCAAAAAAATACCTAGGTCGTAGATCTGTTTCGGGCGCTGAGCGCGCCGCTAACTTTAATTACATTTCCGCCCACTTTTATGGAGCTACCTTTGGCGCTGTCGAACGGATCGCAAAAAATAATGCACCGTCGCCGAGTGGACTATATTACGAACAACTTTCTTACCAAAGTTTTTTAGCAAAGATAAATCGATTAGGAATTATCGCGATATATCGTACAAATTAAAAACGGCAATCCCTAGTAATTGTTTACTTTCACTGCATTATCTACTTTTACGGTAACATATACACACACTTGCTTGAGTGTGTGTAGCAGGCTTTAGCGATAATTTTAAGAGCATAAAATTCTCTGCAAAATCAATTTTTCTGCATTCAATTCAGATGGTGAGTATGAGCTTACACAAAGCTCTGTAATTTTGCAACCAAGTATTTGAATTTCCCACTACCATCTCCCTAAGCGCAAACTCAACTTCACGCTTAAGCGAGCGCACCTAACCTCAAACCTCGTCGGGGCCCCCAGTCGTAAGCTCGTGATCTTGCTAAGACACCCAACGTTGTGTAACTAACGTAAAACCCGCTTGATTACAAAAATTACTCCAAGTTCGTTGGAAACTTTTCCTGTAGGTAAATGAACACAAAGACAGACGATTTCATGAGTCAAAGGAAAGAAAGAAAGTAAAATCCTTTACACAAATAATACGCACAGTCGGTTGTTAATTTGTTTTAATTCAACGTCTCAATTGTTTTGTTTTTGTCTTGTCATTTATAAATGATACATATAATTTTTTACCTTTTGGGCAATTTTCATACAATATAAATTTCATATTAATTATCAATCATAATCATAGTGCATTAAGATTTCTAACTTTGTTACAAAATTCATAAACATTTTGTTTTTACATAATAAATTTATTAAGACGCGCAACCTTATGCAAATTAATGTAATACAAAATTGTCGCGACAACTAGATGGCGCTACTCGATGTTTTCAATTTAGACCGTGAGATTTTCGCGTGAGATCTCGCGGTCATTCTATTGCAGAACTCCGTTGCATTCGTATGTTGTCAACGTACCGTGGACGGTAGAGTTGATAAGAAACATGATAGTTGCATGATAAGATGTGGTGCACAATTACCTTTTATCTGTTTTAAAAATACTTGCATAAAAGTAACCTTCCTACATTTGAAAGAAATTATATTTATTCCTATTTGTTATTTAAGCACTTTATTGAATAAAATTTACATGTGTAATATTTTCTTTAGAAGATATAATACTCAAAAAAATTAATTAAATATTCGAAATACATGGAATCATGGAAATACTAAAAAGTATCAAATAATACAAAACAAAATAAGACACGTTGTTAAATAGGCACTAAATCATTATTTAAACTAAAACTCAAAACAAAAATTTCGTTTTAACATAATTTTATGTAAAATATTGCGTTATGAAAGCGGTATTGTACTACAGAAATTAATAGAAAAATTAATGTTTCAATTGCAAATTTATAAAATACATTATACAAAAAGTCCATATTGGGTCATTCCATCTCAAATCAACTGAAGAATTTACCTGACCCCCACCAAATTTGACGAAAATTGGTACACACCATCTTAGTAAGAAATAAAAAATACAAATTTAAGGATTTGTCCAAAAGGGCATTCGTTTCGTTGTTTTGGTCGTTCAAAATGTCAAAAAGTTGGTGTGTAGACTTGTAGGAAAACGGCTGTAACTTTTTTTAATTATTTTTCTTTATAAATTAAATTATAAAAAATTTATAATTTATAAATTTATAAATCAAATTGAGATTTTTAGTACTACTCGTAATTATGTGAATTTATAATTTTTTACCTACACCTTGTTCATTATTTTCAGAGTTTCTGTGAAAACGGTTGGTTGCCCAAAAAAATTTATTTTACGAAAGTTGTAGCCCGTTAAATTCCCTATCCGGTTTGAGCAGTTAGTTTTTCTCTTAGACGTTTCGTTTAAGAGATACGGGGTTCACAAGAAATTAAAAAAATAAAAACCTGAATTTTTTAAACATTTTTTCCCTTAATTTAATTTATAACTCGAAATCCGTTAATTCTAGACGATAAGTAGTTATAACCTACTTTGTAGACAAGCGAATGATCTTTAAAAAAGTTCTAATCCATTAACCTTAAAAAATTAATAATATCGGAGCTATGGCCGTTTTAAATCAGAAATTAAAAAAATTGCTTTAAAGGGAGGTACCCCCCAAGGGTTTAGACTTGGGCAAAAATTTTACTTGAAAATTTGTCTTAGAAAAGTGTCCTTTATCACCACCTTAAAGGTTCTCCACGGTCACGGGGACACCCTGTATATTTATACTGCCAAACATTATTTTGTAAAATTCAATTTTGCATTCCATATTTTTAATTTATTTTTAGCAACCGAACCCTTGCAGATCCCATGATAAAATTTGGCACACATACTCAGCATAATTGCACAAACAAACAGTAAAAAAATAAACAAAAAAAAAGAATCGTTTTTTAAATAGGGGTTGAAATAGGGTTAATATTATAAAATTAATCCAGTTAGGGGTTGAAAAATTAAAATGTGATTAAATATTTGGATAGAACGTTCATTTACCTTTACAGAACATTTTTTATTTTTAAATTTAGACCACCGTGGACGAAGTTACAGCCGTTTTCCTACAAGTCTACACACCAACTTTTTGACATTTTGAACGACCAAAACAACGAAACGAATGCCCTTTTGGACAAATCCTTAAATTTGTATTTTTTATTTCTTACTAAGATGGTGTGTACCAAGTTTCGTCAAATTTGGTGGGGGTCAGGTAAATTCTTCAGTCGATTTGAGATGGAATGACCCCTCACGTAAATTCTACTAGCAATTTGGTAATAATTTTTAAAAATTATCGAAATCACAAAATAAGGAAATACTGCAATAAATTATAAAATGCAATGATCGATCTTCTATTTTTTAAATGCGCTAAGTTACTAATATTACTGCTTGAAGATAAAATCATTATTTTTCTGCTTGCAAAGTTAACATTTCAATAGTTTGTTATTAATTTTAAATTTCGGATTTATAAATTGACAAATTTTTCAAAATTTTATACTTTACATTGTAAAGAAAATATTGCAATGCATAATTTATTATATTATTTAAAGTGCCTACATAACAGTAAAAAGGAATAAATACAATTTCTTTCAAATGTACGAATGTGCACTATTTTATTCTAGTAATTTAAAACAGTGATAACGGATAAGAGGTTGACATAGTAAGTTCATAGAGTCGTCCGCTGTAATCAAAGTGCGCTACCTGTCGATAGGATTAGTTTTAGGACGTGGGACGGCAGGGGAGTAAAGATGAAAGAGGATGGATTGTTGTTCGAGTAAGAGGGATGTACAATTCGCATTTGGTCGATGTCGTTGCGTCTCTTAACTAAATTCTTATACTCAATGATAATAATAATTTATTATTCATATTGGCTTTATTGTCCCGCTGGTTTTCAGCTAAGGATGCAACCGCCATGTTGGAATTTCAAACAAAGCAAAATTTTCCTTTGTCGGCTCGGTTACTACCTGACAAGGATGATATAGAAGTGAAAGTCAGTAGTTCGACCCTTCCAACAATAAGCGTTACTTTCACTTATTTTATAAAAACGGAACACCAAATTCAATCAGATTCCCATCATTAAGGGGTGCATGTTATCGGACTTTGCCTCGCGTATACACTATACGCAGCGAGATTAATTTAAATTAATGACCACTTGCGCAATTGGACGTCCGGCAGGCCTTTCAGGTAATCTGATTATTATTAAATACATATCTTAATAATATGCAGTAATTACGTTACCGAATTTGGAAATGACGAGTTTACCCACTTTGAAATAAAATATACAAATAATATTCACCTTATTGTAAATAGCTAACAAAAGCTTGCACATAAATGAAAATGATAACATTAAATTATTTCACAAACGACTCGACACAACACAACCACCACTCTCGCCGACCTACCCCAGCGTAGTCATCTCGTTTGTTCATAGCGTCACTTTCTTTCACCATAACTCGTCTTTCATTGGTCGTTCTTCGCTATACGTTGTCAACTGTATTTTACCGCATCTCCCGTGGGACCTAGTTGTTAGAATGAGATCAGAATGCTACCACAGGAAGAAGGGACTGCTTCCCCGATAGGGGGACTTTACCAATGAAGCGGAACGTGGAGGATCCAAGGCATCTTTTAATAGGATCCTGACAGAAAAGCTGATCCAAGAATGGTTTAACAGATGGAGAACATCTGAGAAGGGATCCACGACCAGACGATTTGTACCTGATGTGGAACACGCAATTGTCAACGAGTGGTTTGACCCAAGTCTATACTTGGGCTATCTGCTAACTGGACATGGTAGTATGAATCATCAATTGTGCAAATTCGGCTTGGCAGAGACACCCAAATGCCAGTGCGGCTTGGATGAGACATGGCAACATGTTCTTATGCACTGTCATTTATATACGAAGATATCCGGAAGTTGCAGCTCCCATGCCTGCCACCGGAAAACTCGATAGATCTGAAAGATTTAGTTAAAGACCTGGACAGCTATACAAGGCTGCAAGCCTTCGCCAATGGCGCGTTTGCTAGACGACGTCTCATAAACGCCGGCAATGCGAACCCCGACGAAGGGACTGCCCATTCTGATGATGAAAATGATTCTGAATAGATAGTAGATTTTGCTCTAGAGGGGGAGGGGATAGACTTAATGTAGATTTTGCTCATGCAAGAGGTGTCAGATACCATTTAATTTAGCGGGGAATCTCTGTCGAAGAGACTCAAGGGGGTGGCAACTCCTTCTAGCCCGTAGCCGACGGAATCGAGGGCTTAGGCCTGAGACTCAACGCGGGGCCCGAGAGATACCTCGGGTAAACGCGATTTATACATGTATCATAGCAGTCGCAGACGGCACACTGTGCATCCGACCCCGTCGCTTCCTTTCGCACAGCTTGTTAAAACGAGTCGCGACAAGGGGCGACGTCGTGTTACGTAAACAGTCAAGGGCCTCGCGTAAACTTTACATGCCGACGCCTATTTAAATAGGCGTCGGAGGGGCGACTGGGCTTGTCAAAGAACAAGTACCGGTGATGAAGGCATCAGCGCCTATTTTTGAGGTTTAGCGGGAGGAAGTACATCACTTGGATGAAAACTTTCTAAGGGGGTGGCATCTCCTTTTCACCTGAGCTCCTTTAGGGCCTAGCTCCGAGCAACAGGCGCACTGATATATGTTAAACCCAATTTAATACTATGATCGAACGCCAGAATGCTAAGAGTTGAACCGCCCGGAAAGATGAAGATGTCACTGACAACTAATCCGGAAGGCGGAACAAAGTGCCCTAAAGGAAGGCGCGACTTTACTAAGTAACGCTAACGAGACAATGTGGCTCGAACAATGGATAATGATCTTGGTCTTGTCCAAAAGAAGTATCTCCTTCACAACTGCACAAACTATTTGTCCAGTAGAAGGGGAACATCTGAGTTCTTGAGCAGTTGTCAACCGGAAGACAAGCCAGTAAAGTCGTTTTAACCGAAGGCGCGACTTTACTAAGTGACACTAACGAGATAATGTGGCTCGAATTAGGGATAAAGATCTCGGTTTTGTCCAAAAGAAGTATCTCCTTCACAACTGCACAAACTATCTGTCCAGTAGGAGGAGAACATCTGAGTTCTTGAGCAGTTGTCAACCGGGAGACAAGCCAGTAAAGTCGTTTCAACCGAAGGCGCGACTTTACTAAGCGACACTAACGAGATAATGTGGCTCGAATTAGGGATAATGATCTCGGTCTTGTCCAAAAGAAGTATTTCCTTCGCAACTGCACAAACTATCTGTCCAGTAGAAGGGGAACATCTGAATTCTTGAGCAGTTATTATCAACTGGGAGACAAGCCAGTAAAGTCGTTTAACTAATAAGCCTTCAAAGAACCTGCGTATGCAGAGCTCTAGAAGCAATGCCGCTAATCTATCTAGAAATGCGCGCATACTAAAACAGCCAATGCAAGATCTTTAAGATCCACGTATAACGACATTAGTATGTTAAAAGTGACCACAAGACATAAAGTTCAGATCAGTCTGAACAGTATGCTCCAAGGCTCGGAAAGCCGCACTAAGTGGTACCCTAGCGGACAGCAGTCCGAGATGAGGGGGCAGAGCCCGGAATCCGCTATGTGGAAACCGTCTCTACCTGGGACATGACATATCCCCTAGCCTTTGTCCAAGTACCGGTGTTGCAGCCCTAGAGCCTTTTAGGTCGGACACCGAGGGGCGCAGCGGTGAAGCTCCTAAGTACACAACTCCAGAGTAATCTGGACTGTTGTACAAAACCGTTACCACGGGAGACGGGGGCCCAAGGAGTATTCAATGCTCCTCCCCGTCAGATGAGGAAGGACTCGTGGTGGCTGTGGTCAGGGCGAGTTTCAGCCAACAGTGGGAACTACCTGCTAAAATAGCAAGTAGGACCTGCGACAGTTTACATGGTGATCAAAGTAAGCGGCACCTGCCTGTTAGCAGGAAGCTCGAGACCGAACTAGAAGGTGTCTTGAGGCCCGTCCTTGGGCGATGTTCAACTGGCTCGTTGACGTCCGATAGGAACCCCTTTAAATAGGGCGCTTGTCCCGGCGAAACCTTGTTAGGAAACTCCTAGGAGTGGAATAACGAGTGAGGAGACCCACCGGTTCATGGGAACCCATGCTGGGCATGACTCAGGTCGAATCCTAACATGTAAAATTAAATCAGACATGTTGTATTTTACCGCAGTGTTGTCATGCTCATAATTCGTTGGCGCGATATTTAAAGTAGGTCTATATCGTTACAGCTCTATCGATTGACATCGGTTTTGCACAAACAGCGAAAGGAAATAGAAAAACGTGTCACCAGCCTCCATTCAAAATTTTGTGAATAACACAACATCGATTATTTATTCTTCGAACCTCGATGACGCTCAAATGTTAAACCCCAATTTTATTCAAAAATTCAAAACAAAATTGGATCAAGAATTCAAAATGGGGTGGGGGTTAAAAGGTGTCGTCCATAAATTACGTCACGCAATTTTAAGCAATTTTTAACCCCCCCCCCCCGATCGTCACACAAACCTAGACCCCCGTCCAAATATTACGTCACATATTCCTGCCCCCCCACAAATGTTTCAAATTTAAAATTTATATAATAAAAAGAAATCCGGGGCGGATTTCATGGGTGTCATCCCCACCTTCGGCTGATGACCTTTTGTTTTTAGGGGTAGCACCCCAGAAAATAGTTTTTTTTAAAAACTTATAATAAAATATTTAATCTATATATTTTGTGACGTCACAATTTTTGAAACCCCCACGCCCCCATTGTCACAAGGGTCGGACCCCCCCCCCCGGAGCGTGACGTAATTTATGGACGACCCCAAATCCCCCCAACAAATTTTGGAAATATCTCGAAAAACAAAAGAAATAAAAAGAGGTACAAACGATTACGACTGTTTTGAATCGGAAATTCGAAAAGGAGGGGGGGGGGCTAAAATGCACCTTTAATGAACGATCCTGGAAGATCAATCTTGTTAAGATGTCCTTTATATCATTAAATTGCAAATTTCAAACAAATACACTAGACCCTCCATGTACGCGAGGGTTCCGTTCGCCAAGAACCTCGCGTACATGGAATTCGCGTAAATGGAACCAAAGAAGCAATAGAAAAAAGGGGGTTAGGTTTCAAAGTTTATTTAAGACTAAAAACAAAAGTTTAAAACTAAGGTTTATTTACGAAATAGGTAAAATATAATGCATACAAAAACTAAAATATACCTAATTGATAAAAAAATTACACATAATCCCTATAGACTCCTAAACCGTTTGACTGATCGGAACCAAATTTGGCACAGTTATTATGTAGGTTCCTGCGCATCTTTTTGTATTGATATAGTGTAGAAATTCGCAAAGGAAAGGAAAGTTGATTTTGAGTAGCCTGCCTTCCTTTAAGGAATCTCGATAATCCATTCATGCGCGTCCCTTTGGGACGCGCATGAATGGATTATCGAGATTCCTTAAAGGAAGGCAGGCTACTCAAAATCAACTTAAAAAATGATTATGAATGCTGTCAAACTGTCAACCGATCGACAATGCAAATACGCGTGCACGTGCTTTACGCCTAAGTCAATACGCCTAATCCTTTACGCCTAAAGGAATTTATGCCTAATGGTTTTAATGCCTAAAACCGACTACGCCTAAAACTTGAACGCCCAACGCAATTACGCCTAATCCTTTACGCCTAAAACATTTACGCCTAATGCTTAAAATTTTCTAAAAATCGTACCACTGCTCCGATTTTGATGGAATTTTGGCTATTATTTATATTATGTTCAAAACTTGGTTGCTATATAAGACCTACATAACTTTTAGTAATAAAAGTAACTCATTCTTAGCCCTGATTAAATTTAAAAAATGGTTCTTATGTTTATCAAAAGTCGAAAAGGAAATGATCAATTACTACACAAAAGCTTCGTGTATACCAAAAACAGGAATGTTAACGATAAAATTTTTTGGAAATGTGTAGAATACAACAAAAGTAAATGTCTAGCCGTTGTTCACACAAAAGGTGAATTAATCGTTTATGAGCGTGCTGAAGAGCACAACCACGTACCACGGGCAGCGGAGGTCAAAACCCGGCAAGTCCTGGCAGAAATCAAGGATAAAGCTCTGGACAGTCAAGACACACCTCACCAGATTATTGTCGTAACCAGCATTGGACTTCCAGCTGCGGTAAAAGCCGCACTTCCTTCGAAAGATCGGTTGAAGCGCAACATTCAAAGAGCGCGTCAAGTGGCTGGGGCTGCACTTCCAACACCTTCGAACCTTACGGAACTTGAAATTCCAGATTATGTCACCGAATTTAATTCGAATGGAACCATTCAGCGGTTCCTTATTTTTGACAGTGGACCTGAAGAAGATCGCATTTTAATATTCGGTACTCAATTGGCCGGGTTTAGATTTGATGGCAAATTGTAGCCATTGGTACGCTGATGGTACTTTCAAGACTGTGCCGCCATTATTTGAGCAACTTTTCACAATTCATGGTGTCAAGTACCACAATGTGATTCTTTCTGTGTTCTGTCTCTTGCCAAATAAGCGACAGCAGACCTACGTCCGAGTTCTTGAGGCACTAAAGAATATAAAACCAAACCTTGCTCCAACTTCCATCATGACAGATTTCGAGAAGGCTCAGATTAACGCTTTTCAACACGTGTTTCCTAATTCACAGAACAGGGGTTGTTTCTTCCACTTTAGTCAAAGTTTGTGGCGAAAAATTGCGTCAATCCCTGATCTCAGAGAAAAATATGCCGATGTGGAGAACCCAGATTTTTCTCTTCATGTAAGAAAGTTGGCTGCACTTGCTTTCGTCCCTCCCGATGATGTAGTTATGGCATTCGTACAATTAACTGAATCTCCATTTTATGTTGATAATGGAGATATTCTCGATCCTTTTCTTGAATATTTTGAGGATAACTGGATTGGCCGGCTTCGTAACAACGGAACCCGAAAAAACCCCAAGATTGGTTCCATCCAACTCTGGAACTGTTACGAAGCCAGTTTGAATGACCTCCCCAAGACAAACAACTCGGTTGAAGGATGGCACCGGAGTTTTCATTCTTTATTGAGTGCATGCCATCCCTCTATTTGGAAATTTATAGAGGTGTTAAAAATGGAACACGGTGCAAACGAATTGAAAATTGAGCAGTACGTGGCAGGATTGGAACCTCCAACAGGTCGTGTGCGCTATCGAACAACCGCTGCCAACATCAAGAGAATCGTGGAGTCCTATGGGGATGGTCTAGGTCCATTGAACTTCGAAATCGACGTTTACCTTCGAGGCATCGCGCACAACTTTGAGCTGTTTAAAATTTGTACTTTTTTTGCTTGTAAATAAATTATTATTACGATTAATTAATTATTGTGAATTATTGAAAAAATAATAAACTATGAAAATAAGTATCAACTGGTAAACATTAAAAAATTGATTAAGTATAAATTTTTTAGAAGTAAGGGCTTGTACTATTAATAAACTTTTACTATAAATCTCATATTATTTCGGCTTTTACATTTTTTTTATGTTTGTACGATTTTTAGAAAATTTTAAGCATTAGGCGTAAATGTTTTAGGCGTAAAGGATTAGGCTTAATTGCGTTAGGCGTTCAAGTTTTAGGTGTAGTCAGTTTTAGGCATTAAAACCATTAGGCATAAATTCCTTTAGGCGTAAAGGATTAGGCGTATTGACTTAGGCGTAAGTGTGTTAGGCGTAAAAGTTTTAGGCGTAAAGACGTGGATCCCGAACAACTACATCCGACACGGTCTAGATGGCTAAAGGCGGGCGGTAGGCCGACTGTGCCAGCTAGTTATTTTAATAATACGCGAAAGCTTAAATCGCGTTAATGGGAATTTTGCTTCGCGTACAAAAAATTCAGGTATCAAAATCTAATTCGCGTTATTCTGAATTCGCGTACATCGAACTCGCGTACATGGAGGGTCTAGTGTACCTACACAGAATTTAAAAAAGAAATTTCATAATTAGGATCAAATGTCACGGCGTTGGAATTATTATTTAACTAACAACACTTTGCGACCATCTTATTAATTTTCTACCAAAGGTGATTGCTTTAGTTTTAAATTGAACTTATAATTCGCTTAATAAATGTTGAATTTTGCTGCCACCAGCGATCGTAGTTAGATGAAATTTCGAGTCCGATCGCCAACTCATGAATTTGCTTAAAATACTTACTTTTAATCTTTCATTAATTAGTTTAATTGGTAACGTGAGGAGCTTTTATAACAGAGACGCAGGATAAATATTTACGACAGCTAATTAATTACTCGGAGAAAATTACGACAAAATGAGACTTCTTTGATTTTAAATAACAATTTTATTAAAATAATAAAATAAAAAGGAATTTAACAATTGAACTATTCTATAAAATTAAAGTTTTACAATGACCTAACGGTTTACAATATGAGCTTTACAGCTCAGCTTATTCTACCAGCCCAAAGTAACAATTCGTAAGAGATTTTAAATTAAAATATGCGATACCTGTATTAGTAATCCTCTTTACCGCACGTGTGATGTAACCCTTGGTTTATGATTTTAGGCACTTTGAATTAGGCGTAACTCGCGAAGGTTTATTTAGATGTAACTTATTCGTTTAAATTTTCTGATACCAACAAACTTTTAGATGACTTGGCCTCTTCCCGATCTGTACTAATTATTTAACATGAATCTTTATCTTAGTGAATTTTAATTGACTCGCGTATTTTATATTGACTTTTCTTCTTGACTTTTACTAGAAAACAAAACTGACTTAATTTGAATCGCGAGATGTTGTTTCCGACTGCCTGTGGCAGGGCGCGACTCGATCGTGTGATGTTGAAAGACTCGAACGTGTGTTGTTGAACGACTGCTTAATTTTGGCTTAAGGCCTTTCTTTTATTGAATTGCTTCACCTCGTGGAGGGAAGAAAAACCGTATAAGATTTCTTAATTTTGAGCCCTCGCGTAGAGACTACATATATCGTCTCTTCCACGCAAGTTTCCTTACTCGCCTTCGTACTAGAAACCCAGCGGGGTGCTAAGGATTCTATAGATTGGAAAGCGACGGTTCCATTCATAAAATTCTAACGTATTTTTACTTCCACGAAGAGGCGGCTTGGGCCGTGCAAGTGGATTGCTTTATGACCTAGCCTAACTTTCAAAATCTTTGTCGTTTCTTTTAAATTACTGGAGATTCTCGTTACAAAGGCATTAATGTTTCCGTTCTATTATTACAAATATTAAGGGACGGATATTATAAAAGTTTACAATATCGCTCGAGAATTTCCAGTGTATCTCAAACAAATTGTACCTTGGCGTAATAATTATTATAAACAAAATAATTTGTTATAACCTAAACAAGTTTAAATAATTTTGAACTAAATAGTTTACGCATGATATGGTTAGATACTTATAATCTAATTCATAACATGGTTCAATGTTTACTTTTATTTAATTATCATTGATAAATTCATCCTTACGTGTTAAAATTACGTGGTCGATACATATAAATAATCCATAACCAAATGCGGGTTGTCACATCACCCCCGGTTTTTAAAAAGATCAGTCGGGTCTGAAAGCACGACGGATCCTTTTATTAGGAAAAGAAAGGTACAAATCCGCGTTTCGACCTAGTAATTGTAACGCCGTAACTTAACTTAACATTTCAATTATTAACGTCAATTAAGATCATTCAATTTGATCTTATAGTGTTATAAAAAAAAATAAAAATTATTAGTGTTTCTCTTCTTCTGTTACGGAGGCTTGAATTTGAGGCGAATAAGGTTCTACCGCACTTTTATGTTTCACTTAGTTGGCTCGCGATATTTCTACGACGCACTATACTGTTCTGGTGTCCCGCACTTGTAGATGATGTATTACGCTTTTAGGATTGGGGTCAGGTTGATGTGTTGCCTTCTGGTTTGAATGAGTTGACTCTGCTCCCTCCAGTATTGAAATGTGGCAGGGGGAAGTAAAAATAATTTGTGGAACCAAATTTCTGCTAGACAATTTGTTTTTCCCATACTTTTAATTCACTTTTAAAATCTATCGACGCCCTTGCACGGCTCTCGAGATTTAACAATAAAACGGAGTAACTTTGACTTTTGTCTTGTCCTCCTTCTATGTACGCTGCGTATTAGCAACATAATTATGAACTTGATGTTGCTGATCCAACCCATTAGATTGTTGGATTTGAAAACTCGTGATGCATTCCATCACTAGGAAGGATCACACTCGAAATGTGTGTGACCTCCACTTGTTGCCTGACCTTTTTCCTGTGCGCAATAGTTGATGCTATTGTTTCTTCTCAATGGGGGGGGGTACACTCGCGTCTCGATTACGTCCACAATATTGGATTAAATGTTTGTCGCACTATAAGCGTCGCACTCCGTACATTAAGTTCATCAAACACAATATTGACATTAAATCATTGCAAACTTATAAAACAATTGGCATAAAATAACGTAATATTACAAGGAAAATACTTAACTAACATATGTAAAAAAAACATCGTTTAAATTATTATAAAATCAAAATATACATCATTAATTTCAGTATTAACCTAGGAAAGAAAAGAACAAAAATTCTCTTAAAAACTACAAAATTTTTTGTTAATTTAAATATAAAAATCATAGTGTTACAACAATTTGATTCACGCCTCTTGGGTGATCAAGTTGTTTCCTTTAATTAAACTGAGAACTGCCTCATGTCAAATGCTTGCATGTTTATGCATCCATTTGCATGTTGGCTTAAAGCGTCTTTATGACCTTACGTGATTTTTATACTTTAATACACCTGAGAGTGTTCAACCCCGTGCTCTGCAGGTATCGTCACACTATCTTTCATACATCATTCACTCCTTCTTACCTTGTTTCGATGATCACTTGATGATTGCTCTTGCAACTCCGTGCTAATTTTTTATTGGTTTGGACGTTTCCGAAAGACTGCCCGGTTTTGACTTCATTCTAAAATTACTTTTATCGTTTAAACTCGTTCCTTAGAACCTTCGATTCCTTTTTCCCGTTTCCTTCAATATACTTGTCTGTCCTTGGACCTGAAAATTAATTCGTTAACCCGCTCTTTTGGCGGTACATTAATATAGCGCAGTTGTCCTTTGACCAAACTGGCTTTCAATATACTTGTCTGTCTTGAGACCTAAAAATTAATTCTTAACCCGCTCCTTTGACGGTACTTTAATATGGCACAGTTGTCCTTTGACCAACTGGCTCCCTATCCTATCTCTATCTCCTATCTCTCTCGTCAATTTATTTACCCATTAATTACCTTTCAATTTATCGCGAATGAATGTCAAACCGGTCTCTCCGTCCTTTTACAACCTTTCTTATTACGTCTCTTTTTTTTTTTTCATCATCTTACGTTTTCTCTTTTTTTTTCTAGTTTTAATTCATGCACTCAATTTTTTCTAACTTTACTAACGCCTAGCTAATGTTTATTATTTACAATTACCGCTTTGTTCGCCTTTTACGAAGAGCGCGTTACGCTGCAGTGATATTCTCGATTTTCCCGTCACCTGCACGGGTGATTTATGCTAACAATTAAAGGGGGTTTATATCTAAGGGATGCAGTTCTGCCTACGGGGTGTAGTGCTAGCTACAGGGTGTAGTTTTAGGTCGTACCCATGACCACAAAAAAGGGGGGGGGTTAATTAAACTGTAATCATAAAATTCATAAGGTGCACTAACACTTTGCTAACAGAATTACAACAATTCAAAATGAAATAAGTCGTAAACCCAAATATAGGATTAACATAAGAATATGAAGTTAAACAAAACACAAAAAAAAATTACTTTTCTAATAATTAATTGTCGTATGAAGTATGTGATTGATAAAAAAAAATTTTATGAAAGATGATAATCATAAAAACAAATTTTAAATTAATAGATTTGAAATATTTCTACACTGAATAAGTTTAGGTTACTTTTAATTTTATTGGAAGGTAATGAATTTTTGGTTAAACTTAAAATTAAAAAGTTGTTTAATTTTGACGTACTTAAATATTGTTATCTCTTCCTTATAGGTGATTACCGCTACGATTAAAATCTTTCTGCTTTCTTCTCCAATCCTAGTTATTAATTTGCATATCTGCCTTTTAATTTTAAATTTGATAATTATGTTATTAATTACTAACATTAAGGTTTTAAGGGTTATTATTCTTTTATCCGTTATTATTTTTATTCGCGCCGCGAGTTTACGTCTATCGTAATCTTGGTTGATCTCCCGGGCTTTAATTTTAATATCGTTACTTGCTGCCTTACGATGAACTTTATTAGTTAATTCTTTATTATGTTTATCTCTTAGTCTATTCATAATTATTATATTTTTACGATTTGCAATTAGTTTTCTGTTTATTTTAATTCTATTATAATCGATCCTATTAACTTTTGAGTACCGCTGACTCTTTAATTCATTTATACCGCTCGTTTTATTTATAAACCCTACATTGTTTTTATTAGTTATTTCATTTTTACCTACAGCGAATCTAACTCGTTTATTCAACACCTTTTGAATCGCACCGTTACAAACGGTCTTGCTAACCCGTTTGTCTTGAATGAACCTCGTATGTCCGCCTTTGCGTAAACTACTCTCGCTTTCTTCAGAATTATGGTTAATCTTTATTTTGGGGCATTGTTCGCTTTTGGTCCGTTTGGCTACAGTTGAATCGTCCTTGGTTATTAGGGTACCATCTATAAAGTATTCACTTTCCTTTTCCATTATGGGTTGTCGCTTTATTTTTAAGCTTCCATTTAAACTTTCGGTTTCAATTATTGCTTCACCGTTTAATTTTTCCATATACGTGGGCTTTGTGCCTGTATCACTCTTACTTACTAACTTTGCTTCGCCTTCCTTATGGCCATTACTCCAATTCCTCTTCTCACTTGGTTCCCTATAAACTTCTTTACTAATTCCATACTGCGTTTTTTCGCGATTTTCCGTCGTCCCCTCCGTGGTGGGTAATAGTGCGATCACTTTATCATTATTGCTCGGTTTCATGATATCCTTGCGTTCAACCGGGTGTTCACCTTGACTTCTCAGATTAGTTCGCGATAAGTCACAAATTTCCACTGTCCCGTACGGTCCAGTTTGTAGGCCTTCGCGATTTTCGACTACCCTAAGTCTTGATGAAGTTTGGATTGATTCGACAACGTCATCCTCGTCCTCGGACAATAACCCACATTTGTCTTCGGCAATGTCCTCTTCGTCCTCAGACAATAACCCATATTCGTATTCGGCAATGTCCTCTTCGTCTTCAGACAATGGCCCATATTCGCACACCACCTTGATTTCATCATAGTCCATTACCTTTTGATTGCCCTTTTTAATTTCTTTAACCCTTTCGTTTACTACGTTTTTATTGATTATTTGATTTATGTTACCGTTCATTATTGTTGCCGTTTTATTGTTTATTTCGTTGTTAGAATTATCATCTTTATTATTTGTTGCTTTCTGTAGATTAGTTAGTCTATTACGCGTAAAAATTTTAGCTTCATTATTTTCTCGTCCGTTTACCCGATAGCAATGATTAAAACTTAACTGATTGTGATTATGTCTCGAACCGGATTTATTCGTGTACCGATAATAGTTATTTTCGTTTTCGCGATAAGGGTTAAATTGATTTGAGTTTTTTCTAATAGGGTTCCGCCCATTAGTATTTGAATTATTATTTTTATTGATGTTACGTGACTTGCAGTTGTTACCATAATGATTTAAATTATATTGATTAATGTTATTTCGATTAAAATTATATTTCTGGTCAAGGTTCGTCTTAGAAAAGTTTTTCCCGTTGGCACACGGATCGTGCTGCCAATTATTGTAATCTGAGTCTAGAGGTTCATTATAATAGTTACTTTGTTGATACTGTAAATACGAGTTTAATTGATGTGGAGCTTCTCCATGGGGTTGCCTTTTTGTGAATTGGCTAATAAATTTTTGTTTAAGTTGCTCGTAATTCCAAGAATTTGAATTTGCGTTTACCCTAAGAAAATCGCGAGCTTCCTTGTCTAACCTATACTTTATTACCTTAAGGGTCGTTTCTTCGCTCCATTTGTGTGTACGGGCTATTTGTTCAATTTTTTCGAAGTAATGCGTTGGATTTGTTTTGCCGGTGTATTTTTCCATAGTACTCGCAAACATTCCGATTGTCATATATGGTAATTGTGAATGATTTTGAATTGACATTTTGAATATTAATTTTTATCCTCAAATGGTTTAGTAAAATTAAAGGTCAGTTATCGAAATTATGAATAATACAACTAGGCTAATTTTGTTTCATTAGTTAATTTATGAATTGTGTCTTGTGTTTCGACCATAACGTTATACCGTGACCCGTTTAATAAAAAAAACATTTTCGTTGTACAAATTCCTAAAAATGGCTAGTTTCTACTGCTAACTACAAAAGAAATTACAATGTTTTACTTGTTACTTGGCTGTTTCTAAATTGTATTTTTATTGGGGAGAGTCTAATAGCAAGATTTAACACAAAAAAAAATTCTAAAATGATTTATTGTTTATAAAAATTTAAAATTTAACGAAAAATTTTGCGTTTTCTGTTCGTAACCAATTGGCTGTCTTTTAGTTCGTGAAAGAACAAATTAATTATCGTTTATCTCACCGCTAAGCTACCATTCTACCAAAGGTGATTACCGCTACGATTACCTTTGGTAGAATGGTGGCAGCGGTGGGATAAACGATAATTAATTTGTTCTTTCACGAACTAAAAGACAGCCAATTGGTTACGAACAGAAAACGCAAAATTTTTCGTTAAATTTTAAATTTTTATAAACAATAAATCATTTTAGAATTTTTTTTTGTGTTAAATCTTGCTATTAGACTCTCCCCAATAAAAATACAATTTAGAAACAGCCAAGTAACAAGTAAAACATTGTAATTTCTTTTGTAGTTAGCAGTAGAAACTAGCCATTTTTAGGAATTTGTACAACGAAAATGTTTTTTTTATTAAACGGGTCACGGTATAACGTTATGGTCGAAACACAAGACACAATTCATAAATTAACTAATGAAACAAAATTAGCCTAGTTGTATTATTCATAATTTCGATAACTGACCTTTAATTTTACTAAACCATTTGAGGATAAAAATTAATATTCAAAATGTCAATTCAAAATCATTCACAATTACCATATATGACAATCGGAATGTTTGCGAGTACTATGGAAAAATACACCGGCAAAACAAATCCAACGCATTACTTCGAAAAAATTGAACAAATAGCCCGTACACACAAATGGAGCGAAGAAACGACCCTTAAGGTAATAAAGTATAGGTTAGACAAGGAAGCTCGCGATTTTCTTAGGGTAAACGCAAATTCAAATTCTTGGAATTACGAGCAACTTAAACAAAAATTTATTAGCCAATTCACAAAAAGGCAACCCCATGGAGAAGCTCCACATCAATTAAACTCGTATTTACAGTATCAACAAAGTAACTATTATAATGAACCTCTAGACTCAGATTACAATAATTGGCAGCACGATCCGTGTGCCAACGGGAAAAACTTTTCTAAGACGAACCTTGACCAGAAATATAATTTTTGGTCAAGGTTCGTCTTAGAAAAGTTTTTCCCGTTGGCACACGGATCGTGCTGCCAATTATTGTAATCTGAGTCTAGAGGTTCATTATAATAGTTACTTTGTTGATACTGTAAATACGAGTTTAATTGATGTGGAGCTTCTCCATGGGGTTGCCTTTTTGTGAATTGGCTAATAAATTTTTGTTTAAGTTGCTCGTAATTCCAAGAATTTGAATTTGCGTTTACCCTAAGAAAATCGCGAGCTTCCTTGTCTAACCTATACTTTATTACCTTAAGGGTCGTTTCTTCGCTCCATTTGTGTGTACGGGCTATTTGTTCAATTTTTTCGAAGTAATGCGTTGGATTTGTTTTGCCGGTGTATTTTTCCATAGTACTCGCAAACATTCCGATTGTCATATATGGTAATTGTGAATGATTTTGAATTGACATTTTGAATATTAATTTTTATCCTCAAATGGTTTAGTAAAATTAAAGGTCAGTTATCGAAATTATGAATAATACAACTAGGCTAATTTTGTTTCATTAGTTAATTTATGAATTGTGTCTTGTGTTTCGACCATAACGTTATACCGTGACCCGTTTAATAAAAAAAACATTTTCGTTGTACAAATTCCTAAAAATGGCTAGTTTCTACTGCTAACTACAAAAGAAATTACAATGTTTTACTTGTTACTTGGCTGTTTCTAAATTGTATTTTTATTGGGGAGAGTCTAATAGCAAGATTTAACACAAAAAAAAATTCTAAAATGATTTATTGTTTATAAAAATTTAAAATTTAACGAAAAATTTTGCGTTTTCTGTTCGTAACCAATTGGCTGTCTTTTAGTTCGTGAAAGAACAAATTAATTATCGTTTATCTCACCGCTAAGCTACCATTCTACCAAAGCTGATTGCTTTAGTTTTAAATTGAACTTATAATTCGCTTAATAAATGTTGAATTTTGCTGCCACCAGCGATCGTAGTTAGATGAAATTTCGAGTCCGATCGCCAACTCATGAATTTGCTTAAAATACTTACTTTTAATCTTTCATTAATTAGTTTAATTGGTAACGTGAGGAGCTTTTATAACAGAGACGCAGGATAAATATTTACGACAGCTAATTAATTACTCGGAGAAAATTACGACAAAATGAGACTTCTTTGATTTTAAATAACAATTTTATTAAAATAATAAAATAAAAAGGAATTTAACAATTGAACTATTCTATAAAATTAAAGTTTTACAATGACCTAACGGTTTACAATATGAGCTTTACAGCTCAGCTTATTCTACCAGCCCAAAGTAACAATTCGTAAGAGATTTTAAATTAAAATATGCGATACCTGTATTAGTAATCCTCTTTACCGCACGTGTGATGTAACCCTTGGTTTATGATTTTAGGCACTTTGAATTAGGCGTAACTCGCGAAGGTTTATTTAGATGTAACTTATTCGTTTAAATTTTCTGATACCAACAAACTTTTAGATGACTTGGCCTCTTCCCGATCTGTACTAATTATTTAACATGAATCTTTATCTTAGTGAATTTTAATTGACTCGCGTATTTTATATTGACTTTTCTTCTTGACTTTTACTAGAAAACAAAACTGACTTAATTTGAATCGCGAGATGTTGTTTCCGACTGCCTGTGGCAGGGCGCGACTCGATCGTGTGATGTTGAAAGACTCGAACGTGTGTTGTTGAACGACTGCTTAATTTTGGCTTAAGGCCTTTCTTTTATTGAATTGCTTCACCTCGTGGAGGGAAGAAAAACCGTATAAGATTTCTTAATTTTGAGCCCTCGCGTAGAGACTACATATATCGTCTCTTCCACGCAAGTTTCCTTACTCGCCTTCGTACTAGAAACCCAGCGGGGTGCTAAGGATTCTATAGATTGGAAAGCGACGGTTCCATTCATAAAATTCTAACGTATTTTTACTTCCACGAAGAGGCGGCTTGGGCCGTGCAAGTGGATTGCTTTATGACCTAGCCTAACTTTCAAAATCTTTGTCGTTTCTTTTAAATTACTGGAGATTCTCGTTACAAAGGCATTAATGTTTCCGTTCTATTATTACAAATATTAAGGGACGGATATTATAAAAGTTTACAATATCGCTCGAGAATTTCCAGTGTATCTCAAACAAATTGTACCTTGGCGTAATAATTATTATAAACAAAATAATTTGTTATAACCTAAACAAGTTTAAATAATTTTGAACTAAATAGTTTACGCATGATATGGTTAGATACTTATAATCTAATTCATAACATGGTTCAATGTTTACTTTTATTTAATTATCATTGATAAATTCATCCTTACGTGTTAAAATTACGTGGTCGATACATATAAATAATCCATAACCAAATGCGGGTTGTCACAATTTAATTAATTTGAGCCCCGCACTTATAATAGGGCTTTCCAACCCTAATCATGGTTAACCAACCTGATAACAATTTTTCATATTATCAATTAAAAAAAAATGTTGTAATATTTACCCTTCCTGCAAATCGGATACTCCAATTTTCCCGATAAAATTAAAAAAAAAAAAACTCACATTGACACTTGATATGATTTTCAAATATCCAAAATAGTGCGTGTATGGGCCACATTATTGCAGCTGTCACTACCTGTCATTGGTGTAATGCGCAGACGTTCGTACGATGTTCACGTCAAATAAACAGCAAACAGTGTCAATTAGATAATTCTAGCGTAATATATTTAAAGATGAAAAATTATTAATTGACCAATATTAAAATGTAAAAATAATATATTAGTGCAATAAAATGGGTGCTAAAGACTCAAAGCGTTCGTGTTTGAGTTACGAGGATGCCTTGAAGCGCAGTAAGTCGACTTTTTATTAAGAAATTCCACAACCTAACCTTTTTGACATTTGTTTTTACATCATGTGATTTAATCCGATGTAAATATTTAGAACCTTCGCCCTTTAATTTTTCTCTCAAACTTTAATACGCATATTTTCGACAGCGTAGTTTGCGATTTTGGTCAAGATTTTAGTTGCTATCGATTTTTTCAGTCTCAATTAGTTCGTTTACATTTTTTAATATTTATCAGATCGCTTTAATGAAAAGAAATTATGTCATTAATTATGTCATGTTTTTATTCAAGTGTCTGATGTGGAATTCAAGCGAGTTTGCGAGGCTTTTAAGAGATTAAGCGGCGGTAATCAATTGTTGAGTCGGTACGTTTTTACCCAAAATGTACTCGGCGATGGAGTTCCTGTCACAATTGCAGACTGGCTTTATGTGGCGTGCGGTGGCAGTCCCAGAGGAATTGCGCTCAGAGATTTAATATGCGGACTGGTCCTGTTGACCAAAGGAACACTCGAAGAGAAAATCAAATTTTTGTGGACTTTGTATTCGAACGATGCGGGGGCCTACATTTCGCGGGCCGATTTTCAGTCCGCCCTACAAATTGAAGGCACCTTGCCCGCCAATCTGAACAGACCGAATATTTGGTGGGACCGCACTATTATTTCGTTATTCGGAGTCGGACAGGATCGGGTGGGTTTCGACCACTTTCGCGCGTGGATTCAGTTTAACAAAGAGGCTACAGTTTTATCCAAGTGGTTGTTGACCCATTCTTGTGTTACGTTGAGTTCGGAACTTGAAACTCCGACGTTCTACCAGACCCTCGCCGGCGTGACGCATTTGGAAGAACAGGATATTTGTGAACTGGAAAAGTGCTTTTGGTCGTTATCTAGCACCTCACCATGTGGGCAACTCGATTTAGCATGTATTGCTACTTTAGTGAGTCCACCTGTACCCACCAGCGCCTGTTCAGGGTAACTTTCCATATTTTTTTTTTAAATTAATTTTAGTCTTTCATTCGTTCTATTTTAGGTTATTTATGGCTTTAGACGTAAACGGAGACGGACACGTCGATTTCAAAGAAATGTGCTGCGGGATTTCGGCAGCTTGTCGTGGTCCCACAGCCGAACGCATAAAATTCTGTTTTAAAATTTTCGACGGCGATCGCGACGGTTACTTAAACTTTAAAGAGTTACAGCACATGATCGACGTGTTGTTATTTATAGCGAGAGAAAATAAGATGAAACCGGAGAACTCGAAATGGACTTTTACCACCTTGGAACGAAACAACAGCATATTTCATAAACGACCGAGTGAGCCCAACGAAAATGGGTTAGATCTGCAAGTGAAAGCTCCCTTGGCTAAGCAGGAACCGATATTTCAGGAGGAGGATTTCAAGATTGCCGATGAATCGTGCAGGAAGTTGGTGGATAATTTAAAGCTCCGATTAAATGCGAGTGGTAGCTTGAGCCAGGAGGAATTTTTAATTTGGGGTGTCGATGACAACAGCATGATTGTGCCCTTGTTACAGTTACTTTTTGAAGTGTGCCACGTTTCGTTGGGACTTAAGCCTCACTGTAGACATCACGAGTATGAAATTGGTAAGCTTTTTTTGTTTATTAAAATTTCATTGTTAAAAAGAATTAAGTCAAGAATGACACGTCACTATAAACAATAAATACATATTTACCAATCGAAATTCCTATTCAAATATTTTCTTGTTTGTGTAATAAACACAGAACAATGGTGAAATTTTTCAATGTTAAATAAAATTTTCATGCTTGTTTTTACACGACATTTTTTTATATAAAATATGAGGTATTTAATTTAAATATTAGTTTTCACGTAAGGAAGAATATTGACATTGCTGCTGAATTTTTTTTAATTATACAATATTTAGTATCCTACATTACACTTTCTTTATCTAAATAAAGATAGAACAAATTTGGAAATAATTTGATTCTCAAGTCAATAATGAATTGATAAGAAAATAAATAGAACTTTTATAAATAGTCACAATTGAAACAAATTTAGCAATTTTAATAATAAATTAAGATGATTGCAAATCAAGACAAAAATAAGTAAGTTTTTTCTCGTGTATGCATCACTGATTTGGGTTAATAGGTCTGTGACCTAATTTATTATATTGTTTACATTTTGTTTTTATATCATTTGATATAAATATTTACTCCTTATTTTCTGGTGGATTTCTAGGAATGTGTTGATTGTTATTTAATGTTCAAATTAGGGCCCCTGTGAAAGGGGTAGAGATTTCATTTCAGAAAATAAATTTCATAATGTTAATGTTTACCCCTAAGAATTGCATAATCTTTTTCTTTCTTAATGGACAAACTAAATTTTTGGTGTAAATTTTATTTTCTATTTTTGTACTATATTAAATTGGATGTGGGAAAATAATTAAAAAAGCTTTCATGGTAGAGGCTCATACAGGGGATTCCCATAAAGTTTTATTTATATAAATATATCCTATAGCAGTTAGATCGAATTTGGTTTCAGTTTCTACAAGTGAAATTTATTTTGCTTCAAAATATTAATGCGCATCAAAAAGTTGTTAACATTCTTAACACAATACTGTTTGTTTTTTTTCTCAAATATCTCTAAAACTAAGCGATATAGAGTAGCAAACGATACATATTTTTTGTAGAGAACTAAATTATCTACAATATTGATTGGAACAACATTTATCATAAGTCAGTCGTTTAGCTTGCACACGTTGTCAAACCGTCCGATGGGTTCCGAAAATTATCGATTTTATCGTGTTTTTTTTGTTGCGCCGAGAATTTTTTTTCCCATAAAGTTTTATTTATATAAATATATCCTACAGCAGTTAGATCGAATTTGGTTTCAGTTTCTACAAGTGAAATTTATTTTGCTTCAAAATATTAACGCGCATCAAAAAGTTGTTAACATTCTTAACACAATACTGTTTGTTTTTTTTCTCAAATATCTCTAAAACTAAGCGATATAGAGTAGCAAACGATACATATTTTTTGTAGAGAACTAAATTATCTACAATATTGATTGGAACAACATTTATCATAAGTCAGTCGTTTAGCTTGCACACGTTGTCAAACCGTCCGATGGGTTCCGAAAATTATCGATTTTATCGTGTTTTTTTTGTTGCGCCGAGAATTTTTTTTCCCATAAAGTTTTATTTATATAAATATATCCTACAGCAGTTAGATCGAATTTGGTTTCAGTTTCTACAAGTGAAATTTATATTGCTTCAAAATATTAACGCGCATCAAAAAGTTGTTAACATTCTTAACACAATACTGTTTGTTTTTTTTCTCAAATATCTCTAAAACTAAGCGATATAGAGTAGCAAACGATACATATTTTTTGTAGAGAACTAAATTATCTACAATATTGATTGGAACAACATTTATCATAAGTCAGTCGTTTAGCTTGCACACGTCGTCAAACCGTCCGATGGGTTCCGAAAATTATCGATTTTATCGTGTTTTTTTTATGTTGCGCCGAGAATTTTTTTTCCCATAAAGTTTTATTTATACAAATATATCCTATAGCAGTTAGATCGAATTTGGTTTCAGTTTCTACGAGTGAAATTTATTTTGCTTCAAAATATTAACGCGGATCAAAAAGTTGTTAACATTCTTAACACGATACTGTTTGTTTTTTTCTCAAATATCTCTAAAACTAAGCGATATAGAGTAGCAAACAATACATATTTTTTGTAGAGAACTAAATTATTTACAATATTGATTGGGACAACATTTATCATAAGTCAGTCGTTTAGCTTGCACACGTCGTCAAACCGTCCGATGGGTTCCGAAAATTATCGATTTTATCGTGTTTTTTTATGTTGCGCCGGGAATTTTTTTCCCATAAAGTTTTATTTATATAAATATATCCTATAGCAGTTAGATCGAATTTGGTTTCAGTTTCTACGAGTGAAATTTATTTTGCTTCAAAATATTAACGCGGATCAAAAAGTTGTTAACATTCTTAACACAATACTGTTTGTTTTTTTCGCAAATATCTGTAAAACTAAGCAATATAGAGTAGCAAACTATACATAGGTATTTTTTGTAGAGAACTAAATTATCTACAATATTGATTGGGACAACATTTATCATAAGTCAATCGTTTAGCTTGCACACGTCGTCAAATCGTCGGATGGGTTCCGAAAATTATCGATTTTATCGTGTTTTTTTATGTTGCGCCGGGAATTTTTTTCCCCATAAAGTTTTATTTATATGAATAGATCCTATAGCAGTTAGATCGAATTTGGTTTCAGTTTCTACAAGTGAAATTTATTTTGCTTCAAAATATTAACGCGGATCAAAAAGTTGTTAACATTCTTAACACAATACTGTTTGTTTTTTTCGCAAATATCTCTAAAACTAAGCAATATAGAGTAGCAAACTATACATAGGTATTTTTTGTAGAGAACTAAATTATCTACAATATTGATTGGAACAACATTTATCATAAGTCAGTCGTTTAGCTTGCACACGTTGTCAAACCGTCCGATGGGTTCCGAAAATTATCGATTTTATCGTGTTTTTTTTATGTTGCGCCGAGAATTTTTTTTCCCATAAAGTTTTATTTATATAAATATATCATACAGCAGTTAGATCGAATTTGGTTTCAGTTTCTACAAGTGAAATTTATTTTGCTTCAAAATATTAACGCGCATCAAAAAGTTGTTAACATTCTTAACACAATACTGTTTGTTTTTTTTCTCAAATATCTCTAAAACTAAGCGATATAGAGTAGCAAACGATACATATTTTTTGTAGAGAACTAAATTATCTACAATATTGATTGGAACAACATTTATCATAAGTCAGTCGTTTAGCTTGCACACGTTGTCAAACCGTCCGATGGGTTCCGAAAATTATCGATTTTATCGTGTTTTTTTTATGTTGCGCCGAGAATTTTTTTTCCCATAAAGTTTTATTTATATAAATATATCCTACAGCAGTTAGATCGAATTTGGTTTCAGTTTCTACAAGTGAAATTTATTTTGCTTCAAAATATTAACGCGCATCAAAAAGTTGTTAACATTCTTAACACGATACTGTTTGTTTTTTTTTCTCAAATATCTCTAAAACTAAGCGATATAGAGTAGCAAACGATACATATTTTTTGTAGAGAACTAAATTATCTACAATATTGATTGGAACAACATTTATCATAAGTCAGTCGTTTAGCTTGCACACGTTGTCAAACCGTCCGATGGGTTCCGAAAATTATCGATTTTATCGTGTTTTTTTTATGTTGCGCCGAGAATTTTTTTTCCCATAAAGTTTTATTTATATAAATATATCCTACAGCAGTTAGATCGAATTTGGTTTCAGTTTCTACAAGTGAAATTTATTTTGCTTCAAAATATTAACGCGCATCAAAAAGTTGTTAACATTCTTAACACGATACTGTTTGTTTTTTTTCTCAAATATCTCTAAAACTAAGCGATATAGAGTAGCAAACGATACATATTTTTTGTAGAGAACTAAATTATCTACAATATTGATTGGAACAACATTTATCATAAGTCAGTCGTTTAGCTTGCACACGTTGTCAAACCGTCCGATGGGTTCCGAAAATTATCGATTTTATCGTGTTTTTTTTATGTTGCGCCGAGAATTTTTTTTCCCATAAAGTTTTATTTATATAAATATATCCTACAGCAGTTAGATCGAATTTGGTTTCAGTTTCTACAAGTGAAATTTATTTTGCTTCAAAATATTAACGCGCATCAAAAAGTTGTTAACATTCTTAACACAATACTGTTTGTTTTTTTTTCTCAAATATCTCTAAAACTAAGCGATATAGAGTAGCAAACGATACATATTTTTTGTAGAGAACTAAATTATCTACAATATTGATTGGAACAACATTTATCATAAGTCAGTCGTTTAGCTTGCACACGTTGTCAAACCGTCCGATGAGTTCCGAAAATTATCGATTTTATCGTGTTTTTTTTATGTTGCGCCGAGAATTTTTTTTCCCATAAAGTTTTATTTATACAAATATATCCTATAGCAGTTAGATCGAATTTGGTTTCAGTTTCTACGAGTGAAATTTATTTTGCTTCAAAATATTAACGCGGATCAAAAAGTTGTTAACATTCTTAACACGATACTGTTTGTTTTTTTCTCAAATATCTCTAAAACTAAGCGATATAGAGTAGCAAACGATACATATTTTTTGTAGAGAACTAAATTATCTACAATATTGATTGGAACAACATTTATCATAAGTCAGTCGTTTAGCTTGCACACGTTGTCAAACCGTCCGATGAGTTCCGAAAATTATCGATTTTATCGTGTTTTTTTTATGTTGCGCCGAGAATTTTTTTTCCCATAAAGTTTTATTTATACAAATATATCCTATAGCAGTTAGATCGAATTTGGTTTCAGTTTCTACAAGTGAAATTTATTTTGCTTCAAAATATTAATGCGCATCAAAAAGTTGTTAACATTCTTAACACAATACTGTTTGTTTTTTTTCTCAAATATCTCTAAAACTAAGCGATATAGAGTAGCAAACGATACATATTTTTTGTAGAGAACTAAATTATCTACAATATTGATTGGAACAACATTTATCATAAGTCAGTCGTTTAGCTTGCACACGTTGTCAAACCGTCCGATGGGTTCCGAAAATTATCGATTTTATCGTGTTTTTTTATGTTGCGCCGGGAATTTTTTCCCATAAAGTTTTATTTATATAAATATATCCTATAGCAGTTAGATCGAATTTGGTTTCAGTTTCTATGAGTGAAATTTATTTTGCTTCAAAATATTAACGCGGATCAAAAAGTTGTTAACATTCTTAACACAATACTGTTTGTTTTTTTTTCTCAAATATCTCTAAAACTAAGCGATATAGAGTAGCAAACGATACATATTTTTTGTAGAGAACTAAATTATCTACAATATTGATTGGAACAACATTTATCATAAGTCAGTCGTTTAGCTTGCACACGTTGTCAAACCGTCCGATGGGTTCCGAAAATTATCGATTTTATCGTGTTTTTTTATGTTGCGCCGAGAATTTTTTTTCCCATAAAGTTTTATTTATATAAATATATCCTACAGCAGTTAGATCGAATTTGGTTTCAGTTTCTACAAGTGAAATTTATTTTGCTTCAAAATATTAACGCGCATCAAAAAGTTGTTAACATTCTTAACACGATACTGTTTGTTTTTTTCTCAAATATCTCTAAAACTAAGCGATATAGAGTAGCAAACAATACATATTTTTTGTAGAGAACTAAATTATTTACAATATTGATTGGGACAACATTTATCATAAGTCAGTCGTTTAGCTTGCACACGTCGTCAAACCGTCCGATGGGTTTCGAAAATTATCGATTTTATCGTGTTTTTTTATGTTGCGCCGGGAATTTTTTTCCCATAAAGTTTTATTTATATAAATATATCCTATAGCAGTTAGATCGAATTTGGTTTCAGTTTCTACAAGTGAAATTTATTTTGCTTCAAAATATTAACGCGGATCAAAAAGTTGTTAACATTCTTAACACAATACTGTTTGTTTTTTTCGCAAATATCTCTAAAACTAAGCGATATAGAGTAGCAAACAATACATATTTTTTGTAGAGAACTAAATTATTTACAATATTGATTGGGACAACATTTATCATAAGTCAGTCGTTTAGCTTGCACACGTCGTCAAACCGTCCGATGGGTTCCAAAAATTATCGATTTTATCGTGTTTTTTTTATGTTGCGCCGGGAATTTTTTTCCCATAAAGTTTTATTTATATAAATATATCCTATAGCAGTTAGATCGAATTTGGTTTCAGTTTCTACAAGTGAAATTTATTTTGCTTCAAAATATTAACGCGGATCAAAAAGTTGTTAACATTCTTAACACAATACTGTTTGTTTTTTTCGCAAATATCTCTAAAACTAAGCAATATCGAGTAGCAAACTATACATATTTTTTGTAGAGAACTAAATTATTTACAATATTGATTGGGACAACATTTATCATAAGTCAGTCGTTTAGCTTGCACACGTCGTCAAACCTTCCGATGGGTTCCGAAAATTATCGATTTTATCGTGTTTTTTTTATGTTGCGCCGGGAATTTTTTTCCCATAAAGTTTTATTTATATAAATATATCCTACAGCAGTTAGATCGAATTTGGTTTCAGTTTCTACAAGTGAAATTTATTTTGCTTCAAAATATTAACGCGCATCAAAAAGTTGTTAACATTCTTAACACAATACTGTTTGTTTTTTTTTCTCAAATATCTCTAAAACTAAGCGATATAGAGTAGCAAACGATACATATTTTTTGTAGAGAACTAAATTATCTACAATATTGATTGGAACAACATTTATCATAAGTCAGTCGTTTAGCTTGCACACGTTGTCAAACCGTCCGATGAGTTCCGAAAATTATCGATTTTATCGTGTTTTTTTTATGTTGCGCCGAGAATTTTTTTTCCCATAAAGTTTTATTTATACAAATATATCCTATAGCAGTTAGATCGAATTTGGTTTCAGTTTCTACGAGTGAAATTTATTTTGCTTCAAAATATTAACGCGGATCAAAAAGTTGTTAACATTCTTAACACGATACTGTTTGTTTTTTTCTCAAATATCTCTAAAACTAAGCGATATAGAGTAGCAAACGATACATATTTTTTGTAGAGAACTAAATTATCTACAATATTGATTGGAACAACATTTATCATAAGTCAGTCGTTTAGCTTGCACACGTTGTCAAACCGTCCGATGAGTTCCGAAAATTATCGATTTTATCGTGTTTTTTTTATGTTGCGCCGAGAATTTTTTTTCCCATAAAGTTTTATTTATACAAATATATCCTATAGCAGTTAGATCGAATTTGGTTTCAGTTTCTACGAGTGAAATTTATTTTGCTTCAAAATATTAACGCGGATCAAAAAGTTGTTAACATTCTTAACACGATACTGTTTGTTTTTTTCTCAAATATCTCTAAAACTAAGCGATATAGAGTAGCAAACGATACATATTTTTTGTAGAGAACTAAATTATCTACAATATTGATTGGAACAACATTTATCATAAGTCAGTCGTTTAGCTTGCACACGTTGTCAAACCGTCCGATGAGTTCCGAAAATTATCGATTTTATCGTGTTTTTTTTATGTTGCGCCGAGAATTTTTTTTCCCATAAAGTTTTATTTATACAAATATATCCTATAGCAGTTAGATCGAATTTGGTTTCAGTTTCTACGAGTGAAATTTATTTTGCTTCAAAATATTAACGCGGATCAAAAAGTTGTTAACATTCTTAACACGATACTGTTTGTTTTTTTCTCAAATATCTCTAAAACTAAGCGATATAGAGTAGCAAACAATACATATTTTTTGTAGAGAACTAAATTATTTACAATATTGATTGGGACAACATTTATCATAAGTCAGTCGTTTAGCTTGCACACGTCGTCAAACCGTCCGATGGGTTCCGAAAATTATCGATTTTATCGTGTTTTTTTATGTTGCGCCGGGAATTTTTTTCCCATAAAGTTTTATTTATATAAATATATCCTATAGCAGTTAGATCGAATTTGGTTTCAGTTTCTACGAGTGAAATTTATTTTGCTTCAAAATATTAACGCGGATCAAAAAGTTGTTAACATTCTTAACACAATACTGTTTGTTTTTTTCTCAAATATCTCTAAAACTAAGCGATATAGAGTAGCAAACAATACATATTTTTTGTAGAGAACTAAATTATTTACAATATTGATTGGGACAACATTTATCATAAGTCAGTCGTTTAGCTTGCACACGTCGTCAAACCGTCCGATGGGTTCCGAAAATTATCGATTTTATCGTGTTTTTTTTATGTTGCGCCGGGAATTTTTTTCCCATAAAGTTTTATTTATATAAATATATCCTATAGCAGTTAGATCGAATTTGGTTTCAGTTTCTACAAGTGAAATTTATTTTGCTTCAAAATATTAACGCGGATCAAAAAGTTGTTAACATTCTTAACACAATACTGTTTGTTTTTTTCGCAAATATCTCTAAAACTAAGCAATATAGAGTAGCAAACTATACATAGGTATTTTTTGTAGAGAACTAAATTATCTACAATATTGATTGGGACAACATTTATCATAAGTCAATCGTTTAGCTTGCACACGTCGTCAAATCGTCCGATGGGTTCCGAAAATTATCGATTTTATCGTGTTTTTTTATGTTGCGCCGGGAATTTTTTTCCCATAAAGTTTTATTTATATAAATATATCCTATAGCAGTTAGATCGAATTTGGTTTCAGTTTCTACAAGTGAAATTTATTTTGCTTCAAAATATTAACGCGGATCAAAAAGTTGTTAACATTCTTAAGGGTGCCGTCCTGACAGTGTTTAATATATGGGAGATCTGTCGAGATTGCGGACGCACAAACTAAAAAAGTATGCACTTTTAGGTAACCATTTTTTGATCATTGTAAAGCTAAAACTTGGCCCTTCGATGTGATATATTTTTAATTCCAATCAGAAAATTAGAAATATTGAAATTTTTGCTGTCAAGATGCTCTATTTCACAGGGCACAAAAGTGACCGTGCAATAATTTTTATAATCATTACAGTTATAATTACAAACTTGAAAAGTGTGTCACATCCAGGACAAATGCTTGACCTAATTTGAAGAAAAATTTGGTAGAATTATATGCATTTTTCTAAAAGATACTGCGTCCGAAAATAATAATATAATTTTTGTTTGTTTTGACGGATTTTTTTGAAATGGTAAGTAGAGTTCTGTCGCATTTCTAACGAATTTAGTTGGATCTCGGTTAAAATAGTTTGTCTATTCTATACTTGGGGCGCTATATCAGAATTACTTCTTACGGTTATTCAGTCCAACTATGTATCCAAAATGTTAAATATAACGTGCGCGTTACGTCAATTTTATCCAACTTGTTATGTTATTTATTAAATTCTTACTACGTATCCCTATAATACTAAATCTGATAACTAAACGTCTAACGTTATCGATAAAAGGTAAAACATTACAATCATTTAATAAATAACATAACAAATTGGATAACCTTGACTTAACGGGCACGTTATATTTAACATTTTGGATACATAGTTGGACTGATTTATTGCTCATTTGTATAATATGCACATGTAATTTGATAGACATAAATCAAGTGTTATCGTGTAGTAATTTTTGCTCGTGCATGTCGACATGAAAATTTATCTAATACTTTTTGTTGTCCAGTTTGGAATTTGGAAACAATTTACAATTGAATTTTTATTAAATATTATTACATGGTCACTTTTGTAATCTGACAAAAAGAGTAACTTGACGGAAAAATTTGTGGATATTTCTAATTATCGGATTGGAATTAAAAATATATCAGATCCAAGGGCCAAGTTTTAACTTTACAATGTTTACCCTAATAGACCGAGAGCCAGCAAGAAAAACGACGTATGATTAGCGAAACGCTGAAACTTTTTGAGAAGTTAGCCAGTGTTATAAAGAACAGGGAAACGCAAGTATGGCGGCCCGTATGTGTCGGTGTTGCGCTGCGCAATTTTTTGAATGTGTCAAAAAAAACTATGCCCTTGGGGAATGAGCTAAAAGGTAATTCTGGTTTTATATCATATATTCGATAGCCAGAGTATGAAGGAGTCGTATGCCATACCGATGCGGCGTCTCAAACTGTCCGCCATACTGAATTAAACGTGTCATTTATTTTATGTTCTCTTGAAATACTAGCGAAAAGCTAATTTTTTATCCAACCATACAAAAAGATGTCTCATCACCGATTATGACCATGCCATACTGTTTCGGTGTCCCTAAGTACAGTACACGCCATACTGATTCAAAGATGTCGAATTTTTCACCAGTCCATGTATCATAGGTCCTATGATACATGTCATATCGGGTAGGTGTAAACTCCCCTAATGCGCCAGGTAAATTTCAAAAAAGCATGTAAACTCCCCTCCGAGCAAAAGGCCAACACTTAAACTCACATGTAAACTCCCCTCCTAAGCAATTAAGAATGAGGGGAGTTTACATGCAGAATCAAACCAATAAATTGAAATTCCCGTTAACAACTCAGGACCGTACGCAGGATTTCTTTCCGGACGGCGTTTTTGTTGAACGATTGAAATTCACGATCTTGCATATCATTTTCCTACCTAATATGTAATTAGCGAGAAACTTGAAACCTACATTTTTGAGTTTTTAAGTTAATATTTGTGCCCGGAAAGGGGGGGGGGGCGAACAGTATACAATAAAATTGTATTTGAAAAATTACAAAATATAACCTACTTATTTAATAAGGGAAAGTAAATTCATGTAGCCGGTCGAACACGGGGTCTGCACGGGTATCGGGTTACAGTCCCTTCAAATGGAGTGAAATTTTTTCGGTCCGATTTGAATTTTTCTTTGAAATTCGGATAGAGGGGGGTGTGATTAGTGGATATTAGTAATAAATATAATAAAAAAAATGGAAAATAACTCGTGTATAGCCAAAAAAGTGAAAAAATTAAATTTTTTTTGCCTTCGAATTTTAGGGGTGTGCATTCGAAAAGGAGGGTAATCCATCGTCAAATCCTACCCTTACGGGGCGCCGCTGCGCTCCGCTCCGCTCTGCACCCCTCCAGGGCGGATTTGACTCTGGTTACTAGGCTAAACATACGAGAAGGCGCCATCCATCAAGAACACCGGGATCTATGCAACCGGAATGCGAGAGACCCCCCCCAAAAAATCGCGTAAAAACTAAAAAAATATTCGGCCATACTCGTGTATAGCCAAAAAAGTGAAAAAATTAAATTTTTTTTGCCTTCGAATTTTAGGGGTGTGCATTCGAAAAGGAGGGTAATCCATCGTCAAATCCTACCCTTACGGGGCGCCGCTGCGCTCCGCTCCGCTCTGCACCCCTCCAGGGCGGATTTGACTCTGGTTACTAGGCTAAACATACGAGAAGGCGCCATCCATCAAGAACACCGGGATCTATGCAACCGGAATGCGAGAGACCCTCGAAATAGCATTAAAAAGTATAGTTGCGGTATGGGGCAGTAAACTATTTCGTTTCACCCCCAAAAAATCGCGTAAAAACTAAAAATAATCGATGTTGCATGTACGACGCTCGAGGTGCATCTGCTGCTGCGAAATTTTCTAAGTGTAAGAGTATATCGATTTGCACGTACCGTCAACAAAATGCGCGCCCGCCGAGCGATGGAGTGGCATTCGACCGGTTGTGCACCATGCACATGGTACTTTTCCGTACTTTTCAAATTCGATTATTTAAATAATTTTGAATTAACGAAATTGTCTAAACCGGCCCTGTCCATGCACATGGTACTTTTCCGTACTTTTCAAATTCGATTATTTAAATAATTTTGAATTAACGAAATTGTCTAAACCGGCCCTGTCCATTTAACAAGCCGTACTTAAATTCTAATTGTTATAATCTCCTACTTACGTACAACTAGGGATTATACGGTTCGAGGGGAATTTACATGCCGACTTAAAAACCAAAATTGAAGAAAATAAAAACAGGTCAATTTGGAGGGGAGTTTACATTACCCCGTCATATCATATGTCATACAGGTCATATCCTATGATACATGGACTGGTGAAAAATTCGACATCTTTGAATCAGTATGGCGTGTACTGTACTTAGGGACACCGAAACAGTATGGCATGGTCATAATCGGTGATGAGACATCTTTTTGTATGGTTGGATAAAAAATTAGCTTTTCGCTAGTATTTCAAGAGAACATAAAATAAATGACACGTTTAATTCAGTATGGCGGACAGTTTGAGACGCCGCATCGGTATGGCATACGACTCCTTCATACTCTGGCTATCGAATATATGATATAAAACCAGAATTACCTTTTAGCTCATTCCCCAAGGGCATAGTTTTTTTTGACACATTCAAAAAATTGCGCAGCGCAACACCGACACATACGGGCCGCCATACTTGCGTTTCCCTGTTCTTTATAACACTGGCTAACTTCTCAAAAAGTTTCAGCGTTTCGCTAATCATACGTCGTTTTTCTTGCTGGCTCTCGGTCTATAATAATGTAAATCGGCTAAACAATAAGTAAAGCTTTCAGCAAGCTTTACCTGAATACATGAACGGCCCCTTATACCATTGTGCACAAAATATTCTTTTATTTTTTGTAATAAAAAGAACTGAATTTGTTTTTAATAGCCTATTTAAAAAATTATATAAAAATGTGCAGAACG
This sequence comes from Podabrus alpinus, assembly GCA_932274525.1. Lineage (NCBI taxonomy): Eukaryota > Metazoa > Arthropoda > Insecta > Coleoptera > Cantharidae > Podabrus > Podabrus alpinus. The sequence goes on along the minus strand of OW026454.1, from coordinate 76,086,496 downwards.
GTATAAGTCCCAAAAATTTTTCGAAATTCAACGTGTAAAATTGTATAAGTACCTACTATACTTATACCATTTCGCACAATACAACTGTTGATTTATACCTGTGTCAAAAGGTATATAATTCAACTTCTACCACTTTGCACGAAATATTTGTTTAATTTATGTACTTATGGCTACCGTCCTGACGACAGTGTTTAATATATAGAAAATCTGTCGAGATTGCGGACGCACTAGGTAAAAAAGTATGCACTTTTAGGCAACCATTTTATGATCATTGTAAAGCTAAAACTTGGCCCTTGGATCTGATATATTTTTAATTCCAATCGGAAAATTAAAAATATTGAAATTTTTGCTGTAAAGATGCTCTATTTCACAGGGCACAAAAGTGCCCTGCAATAATTTTTATAATCATTACAGTTATAATTACAAACTTGAAAAGTATTTTAATTGTATTTGAAATACTGTATTTTGTATTTGAAATATTGTATTTTGTATTTGACATACCCAACATAAATGTATTTTTTGCCATTCCGGGGGTAAAGTACTCACTTTTTACCCCGGTTTGCGGGCGTAAAGGGGCACTTTTTTACCCTGCGGGAGTAAAGTTCAAAAATAGGGGGGTGAGCGGGAGTAAAGTTAAAAAATAGGGGGGTGAGCGGTAAATAAAGTCACCAGATGACTGGTGACTTTTTAGTAGTAAAAATCTGTAAAAGTTAAATTTTTTAATTTATTATAAAATCATCATTTTTGTACATTTACATGAATGTGTATCTGGCCGTAATTAGCGATACCGAACATCTTACCAAAATCCGAGAAGTTTTCGGCAATTACTACGTTCTCGCTCATGGTACGTGTTGCTCTTTCAAAGGCACAAATTTAAATGAAATGAAGCATTGGAATCAATGGCATTGGTAGAATCAGGGGTGCCAACTGCTATTTCTTAGTAATTTTTAGTAGTATAGTTGGTAATATTACTAGTGCTATTTTGCGATTTATCGACCACGTGTAGGTATTATAAAAAAAAAGCGTTAAATTTTTGCTTTAAGTTTCTAAACTAGCGAAGTTCCTACTTTACCTCTCGGAATGGCAAAAAACAGTATATGCACGACGGTAGTAAAGTGACTTTTGGCCCACGGGTAATTGTTTCACTCGGCTGGCGCCTCGTGTAAACAATCCTTTACCCTCGGGCCAAAAAAGTGTCACTTTGCTACCTTGGTGCATAATGTACTATTGTATTTCAAAACTTTCACGAGATCTGGCGACATTCAAGAGTAAACTTTTCGTCGTCTTTGATTTTAGTAATTCGTCACCATAAGACGGTCATCAGCAGTTAAACGCTTCAGGTCAACGTCGTTGTCATAGTTACGAGCGATTTTGACACTAAAAGTTTAATTAAATGACTTTGACATATTATACTCAGTAGCGGCTCGACAAATAGGGGGCACAACTTTGACATAAGAATGTTAACCTTAAAAATGACAGATGACATATTTATACTCAGTGGCGTTGCACAAATAGTCAGTAGCTGCTCGACAAATAGGGGGCACAACTTTGACATAAGAATGTTAACCTTAAAAATGACAGATGACATATACTCAGTGGCGTTGCACAAATAGTCAGTAGCGGCTCGACAAATAGGGGGCAAACGACAAATAATAAAATATTAACGCGGATCAAAAAGTTGTTAACATTCTTAACACAATACTGTTTGTTTTTTTCTCAAATATCTCTAAAACTAAGCGATATAGAGTAGCAAACAATACATATTTTTTGTAGAGAACTAAATTATTTACAATATTGATTGGGACAACATTTATCATAAGTCAGTCGTTTAGCTTGCACACGTCGTCAAATCGTCCGATGGGTTCCGAAAATTATCGATTTTATCGTGTTTTTTTATGTTGCGCCGGGAATTTTTTTCCCATAAAGTTTTATTTATATAAATATATCCTATAGCAGTTAGATCGAATTTGGTTTCAGTTTCTACAAGTGAAATTTATTTTGCTTCAAAATATTAACGCGAATCAAAAAGTTGTTAACATTCTTAAGAGCGCGCTGCGGAAAGAGAGAGAGGGAAGCAGTAGATATGATGTTGAAAGAAGCCTCTAATCTTTTGTAGAGATTTAAAAAACTTAAAAAAATTATTTGCGCCATATCTAAGGGAACCCTTGAACCCTTTGTGCATTAAGTTGATTTTACAGCTACCGTGAATGAAAAATTGAACGATTTTGAAATTTAATAAGTCACAGTTATTTTTATTTTCTTTCAATAATTTTATTTAATATGTTGTCCTTGATTCCTGTACACTTGAAGACAACGTTTTGGCCACGATTTTAGCGATCGTTGTATCATTTCCAGAGGAATGTTTTCTATCTCACGTTTTATTAGTTTTTTTAGCTGTTTAAGGGTTGTAACTTTTGACTTATTTAACTGAGATTTTAAATAGCCCCACAAAAAATAATCACAGGGTGAAAGGTCCGGTGATGATGGCGTCCATATATCCGGATGAATAAAAGATACGCCGTTCTGTTCAAGAAAATTTAAAGTCTTCTTAGAAGCGTGAGCTGGTGCCGAGTCGTGGTGAAATATCTAATCACCAGCAGGATATAATCTTTTTGCGTCAGTCAAAAGTGGCTTCAAACAATTCTTAATGTAATATTCCGAGTTAATTTTAGCACCAGGCTCAACAAATATTGGCGTTGTGGTTCCATAATTCGATATTCCCATGAACACCATACCATAACTCCCTTCGGATGGGACTGTTTTGTGAATACGTCCAATTCTTTTGCCGATTGCTCACGTCTCAAGTACTGAACTTTTCGTTGGCCATTAGCATTTGTTAGATGGAACCATGCTTCATCGACAGTGATGTATTTTTGCCATTTATCACAATTTAGTAAGTGATACAATCCTAGTGAGTGCTGGTGCCGTTTAATAATTGTTTCTTCAGAAATATGATGTCTCCTTGGTTTCTTCATTAATTTCAGGTTTAATTTTTTATTTAGATTATACCGAATGATATATTCAGATGTTTTGAAATGATTAGCCATAATATGTTGTAGTGTCGGAGGATTCGTTTTTAATGCCATTTTCTTTAAATTCGATAATTGTCGATTTGTCAGAGTTGGCTTCTTTCCGCTGCCTTTCTTCCGGATTTTGGATTTAAGTTCTGGGATTCCATTTTTTTTTGTAGTTAGAGAGTGTACCTTTCGAAACACAAAAATTTTGGTCTTTACACCTTTTTTGTATCATAGCAAAACTACATTGTTGTTTTAAAAGCTTAAAAATTATGATTTGTTGCTCTTTAGTTAACACCATGTTTGTAACTGACATTAGAGAAATACAAAATTGACATCGATAAGTTCATATCGCGTGCTCTATGGAATACTTTGAATTTTGTTTTAAAAAATAACTCTTATTGGTGAAAATTGAATTTAAATTCGTTCAGTTTTTCAATCACGGTACCGGTATATAGTTTAAAACTCCACTTAGGGCACTTTTTGATTTACAAGTTTTGTACAAGTTTTCTATAATTGATGATGAAATCGCTTCAAAATCAGGTTTTGTCCTTATAATGATCTGCAGAAGACAATAACAAGTTTCATTAAGATTGGTTGTCATAAAAATTCAAAATTGTCCTTTTTCATAAATTAAATTAACCTATTTACTTTTAATTTAAAGCGCTCAAAATTGGTTATTGCCTTCAAGAATCTTTTCTTATTAATATAAAAAAAGAATTACATTGATACGACGTTTAGTTTTTTAAATTTGTACAAAAGATTAGATGCTTCTTTCAACATCATTCCCTCTCTCTCTTTCCGCAGCGCGCTCTTAACACAATACTGTTTGTTTTTTTCGCAAATATCTTTAAAACTAAGCAATATAGAGTAGCAAACTATATTTTTTGTAGAGAACTAAATTATCTACAATATTGATTGGGACAACATTTATCATAAGTCAGTCGTTTAGCTTGCACACGTCGTCAAACTGTCCGATGGGTTCCGAAAATAATCGATTTTATCGTTTTTTTTATGTTGCGCCGTGAAATTTTTTTTGACCATTTAGAATGAAATTGAAACCTCAAATAGTACTTTTCATGGTACAAGCAATATTTAGACCGTTCCTTGTTTATTTCATAGCTATGTATGTAAGCAAAAAGATTTTGCTTTTTGGAGCAGTCTTAGATGCTTGCTGTTTTTAGGTGCTAGAATTAATTTAACAGGAATTATTGGATCTTATTGAGGATAAAATTTTAAACAAAATAAGACTTCTGTGTTTTTTAAATTTTTTTATCTCCAATAAGATGCATTAATAATATTTCGGTAAAATTAATTTAAAGATCTCAAAACAGTAACTACTTCAAAAATTTGAATCTTTTTGTTTGCATAGCTACAAAATAAATACAGAGGGGTCTAAAAAATCGGTTACACCGTGAAAAGTATTCTTTGAGTTCTCCGATAATGTGTGAATTTTTTGGATTTTTAATTCCATTTTAGATGGCCGAAAAAATTATCGGTACCAAATCAAAAAAACGACAAAATTTAGAATTTTCGGGACCCGAGTTTTGGTGTTTGACGGCGCGTGCTAGCTAAAACGCCGACTTAACGTTAAATATTATTGAAATCACTATTGGAGATACTCGGAGAAAAAACAAATGACGTCGCGTTCTTTGTTTCTAAGATTGCTAGGTAAATCTAATAGTAGGATAGTTTCCAGTCACGACCAACACTTTGGTGATATGAAGCCTGGGTAATTGGTAAAACATCTTTTTTTATTGCGGTTCGTGTAACGCATTCTTCTTAGTTTCTCATCTCTTGCTAGAAGCGGTGTTTCATTACAAATATTCATATTGTTGCTGTATAAAAACAATATGAAGTGCATCACTTATGCTAGCACTTATCTTTTACTCTATTCGATCTTCCCCCCTCTCCCAATGTTCCTTATCAATACTGTTTGTGAGCGTCATCACTTAACTGTGTTTTCTCCCGATTTCACACAAATTTTAGTCATTGGAGAAATATCAATTATTATAACTGTTCAATGATTTTACAATAGGGTTATTGCATGAATTTCTAAGTATTTTTTTTATAAAGTTTAAGTATTGTTCAACAGTACTGTATAGATCAAAAGTCTAAGAAGACTTTGGTTTTCCGTAAAAAAATTATTAAAAAAGTATTAATTTGAAACAGGAATTTCGCGCGAGTGACGTCACACTCTACTTTTGAAAACATCTGGCAACATAGTAGCAGTTAGCTGTCAAGTTGTTTTGTCATAGCCTTATAAAAAATTTAAACTTTAATAAAAATGAGTTCAAACAAACAGATTAAAAAGTGCTTATAAAAATGTGCACAATAGGAAGATTATCCGAACTAGCTTTTACAAAATTTGAATCCAAAGAAGCCATTTTTAATAAAATAATTACTTAGAACAATAACCAATAACCTTAAACTAAAAAGCTGTCAAACGCTTTAAAATTTTTTCAACTGCAACGTTGTCAAATAGATCATAAAATGATTCGGCAAAACGCGTGTGACGTCAGAGGGGCCGTCGGCAAACCGAACGTATTTTGAATTTTAAATTCGATTTTCACGTTCAAAGACACTTTTTAAAAAATTTTTGTTTCTTGTTATAAGTTTATCTTTCTATGTTTTACAAGGAATAATAAGCGTCATCGCTAAATTCGATATCATGCAACAACCCTATTGTGCTTCAAATTTTAAAATAGCTGAAATTTGGGTTACACAGGCGCAAGGTGTAGAAGCCATATTCCATATGAAATCAATCAATTTTTTGCAATTCTTTTCATGTGCCTCTTCTATTTAGTTCAAATTTGGTATACTTTTAAGTTAGCCCAAATAAACGGATCCGTATTTTTTTATACGGTTTTTAAATCACAACTGATGGAACGATGTGTCATATTTGTAGTATTTTTACGGTACATTTGAACTATTTATAACAAGGTTTCGTTATGCTTAAATTATAACAATCATGATTATGCGTGTTTAAGCAGAATAGCAATTTTCGGTAACATTGTTACGGAGATGGTTATAACTTAGGATAGCAATCTAGTCATAACAATAATATGATTATATAACCATGTGCAAATCAGAATCGCACCGTATATTTTGACTTTGAGTGCCCCTCCCCCCAAAAAGGGGTAATTTAAAATTCTCAAAAAAATATCTTATCTTTATTATACTTTTGGCTACTTGTATACCAAATTTTAGATTGGGTACGCCTTTGGTACTTTTGGTAAAGTGTTTCGATTTATGCCCACGATCATTCATTTCGATATCACCCCTAAACCAAAAGTGTGTCCACTCTAAAATTTAGTATCTAAGTAGTCAAAACATACGGGTCCATTTATTTGGCATAACTTAGAAGTAAATCAAATTTGAGCAAAATCGAAGAGAGATGCTCTTATCTTTTTTATAGAGAATTTTATTATCTTTCGATTTATGTATGACCTTAGTTGTCGCAAAACAATAGTAACCGAGATAATTGTGAAAAACCTGTTTTAAGTATCTTCGAAGGGCTTTCAAAAGTTAATCGTAATGGCTGGTTTTGCTGGAACAAATTTTCAATTTTTATTGATTCAAATTTCAAGTTTGCGTGAAAAACAATAAAAGTACATGATGAAAAATTTTTATACCTACCTATATTTTAATGAATCAATAATGTACGTAATTATGCATATTTCGTATTACGACATAGGTATAAATTTTTTTTCTTAAAAATAATTACCTTATTGTAATTAACGTGAACAGTAAAAAAGAAATAAATAAACAAGAAAAAATATAAAAACAAAGCAATAAACTATGCATATGAATTTTTTAAATAATAATGAAGTAATATTACGATACATTTCTTATTTAATTTTAGAGCTAAATGAATGTTCTTAACATTTTTTTTATTTTCGTTATTTTTAATAATTTTAAAGTAACAGTAGGAAAATAAACGACTTTTAAAGTATGTACAACATTATTGAGTCAAAGTACAGCTTACTACAACAAAGTAGTGTAGGTACTGCAATTATTGTTTTATTGTATATGACCGAATATCTTCGTATTTGATTTCTGACGTGATTATAAGTGAATTAGATCCTCAATTAATATTTTATTTTCTGTAATTATCTAAGTGTTAATTATAATGATATATTATTAGTATTACATAATATCGAGGACATCAGATCAGAGAGACATATTAATAAAATTTTAAAAATGCGGTTTATGGGATGTATCGACTATTGGCGATTTACATTACCGTTGGTGGTGCCACCAGCAACAACAACATGGCTGTGTTTGGACGTATATTTCGAAATTCAAAGTCATATTCTGGTGAAAATTTGCAATCAATTATCGTAATATGTTTTGTTAATTAATTGTTTTTGTTATCTTGAGCCTGAAGAACGAATTTGATTTTCATTTAATACGTCACTTACTAATTTGAAATTCTCCCGCATGGTGGCGTTTATTTAATGTAAATTGCGAAAAACGGGCATGTGATGCTGCAAACCTACAATTATGATGTTGAACATTTTTTTAACATTGTTAAATACAAACATGCAGAGGGATACAAAACGTATAAACAGCGTTAGTGATTGGCCTATTTCCCTATTTCAATTTACTATATTTTATGTATGTGGGTCTTTCAGCTAAAGTTTGACTATCTCTGGTTTACACAGTATTTTATTAATATGATATTCTTATCATAGACATCCGGCATTCCCTGTATTATAAAACTAGCGTTTATTCTCAAGAGGAGAATAGGTCAGGCAAAATCCATTTGCATTGTTCTTCTCTTAGTGCCATACCTGCTTTAGGTGTAGGCGATCTCTCTTGTTAGATTTGAAAAAAAATACCCATATTGTTAAGTTTTTTCATTAGATCTACGTCAAATGTAAAACAGATTGAATGCATATAAAGCAATAAAATATAATAATCTTGAAAATAAAACACCAGTTCTGTGTATCTCTCCATCTATCAATCCATCTGTTCGTAATGCTCCTCTCGTTGGTCCATATTTTAGTTACAAACTTAAAAACTCCGGTCGCACAACCTTGGCAGTCACGCAATCATTATTTTAACTTGACAAATTAGTTTTTTTTGTATAGTATAAATTTTATTTACTAAAATATTTATACTGTATTAACCCTTTCACCGGTTTACCCACAAATTTGTGGGTAAAAAATGAAGAAAATATTTTCAGAAACCCACAAAATTGTGGGTAAAAAATGAAGAAAATATTTTCAGAAACCCACAAATTTGTGGGTAAAGTCATTGCCACGAAAGTTGACATCTCGTCATAAAAGCATAATCGTCTGAACTAAGCCAATACTCCCTAGTCAAATGAAGTGTATTTTAAAATAAGAATATATTGGTTATCTTTTTTTTTTAATTTTCTTTCTCACTTTCCTTTTAGTTAACAAATTTGAACTTGTCACCTGTCAAACCAAATATAGGTTATGCTGAAAGGAAACTTTTATGTTTTTATTGTCGCTTACCAAATTTATTTATTTCTGACAGTGACATTATAAGCTTATATCGTCATAGTTACGATATCTATAATGAGGGTCATAACTCCCTTGGGATATTAAAGTTCAAAAACTCCCTCTTACCTTTTACAGGTGAAAATGATACAAGAAATGCTTATAAACGTTTATATGTAATGAAAACTAAGACATATTTTCCTTATTCACGTCATTACAAATAATAAATGTACAATTTTCAAATGTTCCCTGAAAATTACTTCCGCCGCTGGAAACAATTTCTTCTTTTTTATGGGTGGTGCTGTTGCTGTTCACTACAGTCGAGGTGCCTGCCTCTTCTGATGGCAAAGTAGACAGCATACGCGCCGTTTTATTTCTCAATTCAATACTGTCCTCCAGATACCCCTCTGCCACCGTGGAACTTCTCCAACCTCCGTGTCTTTTTAAGTTTGTCATAGTTGCTCCTGCATTGGCTAGGGCAGTAGCAGAAGTGCGACGAAGGCAATGTCCCGTATAGGTTAGTGGGTTTGGCAATCCTAAATACATTGCGATTTTGCTGGGAATTTTGCCAAACATATTCTTTCCAATTGGCTGAGTTGTACATTTATTTTGTCGGAAGCTCAAAAAAAATCGTTTTGTACCTTCAGGACGCAAGGACATATAAAGTCTCAATAAAGGCAAAGCAGAGAACTCTTTTTCATCCACAACTGTAAATTTCTTCGATACACCAGTTTTACTTTCCGGTACGTTCACTACCATAACAGTATCCCGGTCCTCTATATCTGCTATACTCATATTTAGAAGTTCCTGAGTTCTGCATCCTCCAAAATAACCCATAATTAGAACAACCTATAACAAATAAAACGACATAAACAAACGAAAAAGAAAATTGAGAAAAAAATTACCTTATGCAATAAATGAATTTCATTAGGGGCGTCCTTTAGAAATTTGATGACATCTTTAGGAGATAAGACAGCAGACTTTTTCGGCTTATACCCCTTACTTTTCCGTTTCAAAAAAGCCTCTAGTTCGTTGAACTTGGTGGTATCTCTTTTCTCATATATGGTCACCATCGATTTGAGCATTGACCATTTAGTCCATAACGAATTTGGGCTAAACGTTTCTGACTGCAACGAATAAATACAATTATTACCAAATCTACCAGAAAATACTGAAAATACTTTACCAGTTCTTGAAAATATGCCAGAAAGACAGTTTCGTTGGCATCTTTTGACATAACATTTCTCTGTGTCAGCCACTTCAGATATAAGTTGTATTCTTTTTGATATAGGGCTTCACTTTTCGATGGAAGTAATGATTGTCTTGCTTTTTCCGCTTTTTTTATAATATCCTCCATTATATCAGAAAAAGATCGTCGATTTGTGGTAAAAAATAAACACGTTTTTAACGGAAAAACATTGATTGATAAATAAAGTTTGCTTATAAACATGTAACATAGCGACAACCTAGCAACAACCAACAATGCTACAATCAACGCTACCTAATTCAAATATACCAGAAAAATTATGAATTTAAACATTTATTGCGTTCTAAATATGGACATATTGTTATGAAAATCGGTCAAAAATAAAATTATCTATGTACCACGGGAATTATAGAGCCTTAATAACCTCTGGCAATTGCTGTCCCTCGGGCCAGAGGCCCTCGGGACGCAAACTTTGCCATCGGTAATTAAGGCCCTCATAATTCCCTTAATACATAAATAACTATTATTTCTGACAGTGACATTGTAAGCTTATATCGTCATAGTTACGATATCTATAATGAGGGTCATAACTCCCTTGGGATATTAAAGTTCAAAAACTCCCTCTTACCTTTTACAGGTGAAAATGATACAAGAAATGCTTATAAACGTTTATATGTAATGAAAACTAAGACATATTTTCCTTATTCACGTCATTACAAATAATAAATGTACAATTTTCAAATGTTCCCTGAAAATTACTTCCGCCGCTGGAAACAATTTCTTCTTTTTTATGGGTGGTGCTGTTGCTGTTCACTACAGTCGAGGTGCCTGCCTCTTCTGATGGCAAAGTAGACAGCATACGCGCCGTTTTATTTCTCAATTCAATACTGTCCTCCAGATACCCCTCTGCCACCGTGGAACTTCTCCAACCTCCGTGTCTTTTTAAGTTTGTCATAGTTGCTCCTGCATTGGCTAGGGCAGTAGCAGAAGTGCGACGAAGGCAATGTCCCGTATAGGTTAGTGGGTTTGGCAATCCTAAATACATTGCGATTTTGCTGGGAATTTTGCCAAACATATTCTTTCCAATTGGCTGAGTTGTACATTTATTTTGTCGGAAGCTCAAAAAAAATCGTTTTGTACCTTCAGGACGCAAGGACATATAAAGTCTCAATAAAGGCAAAGCAGAGAACTCTTTTTCATCCACAACTGTAAATTTCTTCGATACACCAGTTTTACTTTCCGGTACGTTCACTACCATAACAGTATCCCGGTCCTCTATATCTGCTATACTCATATTTAGAAGTTCCTGAGTTCTGCATCCTCCAAAATAACCCATAATTAGAACAACCTATAACAAATAAAACGACATAAACAAACGAAAAAGAAAATTGAGAAAAAAATTACCTTATGCAATAAATGAATTTCATTAGGGGCGTCCTTTAGAAATTTGATGACATCTTTAGGAGATAAGACAGCAGACTTTTTCGGCTTATACCCCTTACTTTTCCGTTTCAAAAAAGCCTCTAGTTCGTTGAACTTGGTGGTATCTCTTTTCTCATATATGGTCACCATCGATTTGAGCATTGACCATTTAGTCCATAACGAATTTGGGCTAAACGTTTCTGACTGCAACGAATAAATACAATTATTACCAAATCTACCAGAAAATACTGAAAATACTTTACCAGTTCTTGAAAATATGCCAGAAAGACAGTTTCGTTGGCATCTTTTGACATAACATTTCTCTGTGTCAGCCACTTCAGATATAAGTTGTATTCTTTTTGATATAGGGCTTCACTTTTCGATGGAAGTAATGATTGTCTTGCTTTTTCCGCTTTTTTTATAATATCCTCCATTATATCAGAAAAAGATCGTCGATTTGTGGTAAAAAATAAACACGTTTTTAACGGAAAAACATTGATTGATAAATAAAGTTTGCTTATAAACATGTAACATAGCGACAACCTAGCAACAACCAACAATGCTACAATCAACGCTACCTAATTCAAATATACCAGAAAAATTATGAATTTAAACATTTATTGCGTTCTAAATATGGACATATTGTTATGAAAATCGGTCAAAAATAAAATTATCTATGTACCACGGGAATTATAGAGCCTTAATAACCTCTGGCAATTGCTGTCCCTCGGGCCAGAGGCCCTCGGGACGCAAACTTTGCCATCGGTAATTAAGGCCCTCATAATTCCCTTAATACATAAATAACTATTATTAAGCAATAGTTATGAACAAATTCAAAATAAGACACAGCATAAGTATAGGTATACAGCACCTGTGCAATGCAAAAGCAAAACAATGAATGGCAAAAATTTCGATTTTGAGATTTTTGTACCGTTGCGTTGATAATTTCTTTGTCAATCTGTTCAGAGCTTTACTCAAAACTAACTTTTGGCAATTACATTGTTTTGCCTTTTCACACAGACCTGAAGAAAAACAAAATTGTGTAACACCCCACGGCGTTAAAGAGTTGAATTAATTGAAATTTTTCGGATTAACTGCCACCACATCGAAAATTTTTGGTTACTTTACCTGAAACCTGAGCTTTACGATGAACACTCAATTTGGGAATACGTAGCGCTGACCATGATCGAATTTCGGAAGTCGTAGGATGATTAAGATTAAACAACGTCTTAATTATTTCAACAATAAAAAAAAAGAATCGCTCTAATTTAATTATTTATTAATTATCAAACAAAAATAATTATTGTTTTGGACATAAAAATTGTGCATATTAATTAGCATTAATTAGCAATAAATAATAATTTTACAACAAAATTTCTCGTATAAAAAAGGTGGAGAATTTAATTCTCTACAAATTTGGTTCTCACCATTTTTAGCGAGAAATGCAAAATACTCCTGCAAATTACAAAACAAAAATCCAAAATTCCGGAAACAATCAGTCGTAATCACTTTCTTCAGAATCACTGGAGCCATTAGCATGGATGATAAGTTCATCGACCGTTATATCTAAAGCCTTTTCTCGCTCATACCAATCTTGTATTACCTTTTCGGTGTGACAAACACAGTTTTTCCATACTTCAGGAGAACAATTTTCTAATGCTTCATTCCACATATCAATTACGTTTTCATTACCATAACCATCTCTTCCAATGTGCTTGTTGTAGTAAGTTTTACAATGAGCCCATACTAATTCAATTGCATTGAATTCACAATGGTATGGTGGTAACCGTAAAACTTCATGTCCGTGGCTTCTTAATAATTCGTTCACTTCGTAGCGTTTTTCTTTTTTATGTAGTTTAGCTAGAGCTAGCAATTCTGGTTTAAAGCAGGACGGTTCAAATTCAATATTGTTTGCAGTTAACCATGCTGCAATATTTGGTTTTGTCCATGCCGAAGTAGGCATTTTTTCTACTACAGTAGAATGATACGATGCGTTGTCCATAATTATGAGAGATGGTTCTTCTAAATTGCATATTAATTTTTCAGCAACCCATTTTTTAAACAGTTCACCATTCATTTCACCGTGGTAATCCTCTTTTTGCGATTTTGAAGCAAACACTAATGAGGTATTATTAATAAATACAGATTTTGACCCAGCGTGAAGTACAATGAAACGTTTTCCATCATAACCTTCTGGTTTCCTAACGCTTTTTGTAGAGCCATCTTGCCACGACATTCCAGGATTACCTTTAGAAAAAATCCATGTTTCATCTAAAAACACGACATCACGTTGAAACTGAGAATTTAAATTATTTCTATAATTCTGAAAAAAATGAATTCGATCTATTGCAATACTGCTTTTTTCGACCAATGCTCTTCGATTATTTTCTTTAGCAAATTTAAAACCAATTTCGTGCAAAACACGATTTAAGCTCCTGTTGCTTAGTAAAATATGCAGCTGTTCAATCTCCTTGTTTAACAAAGCAACGGTTAAATGTCTTTCTGCAAAAAATACACAAATTACATTTTGTGTTAATTATAAATGACAACGAAACTTAGTTTGACTGTACATGTTATAAATTGTGTTTCTAATGTTCATTTTCGATGATTCTGGTAAATCGCTAGTTTTAACTTTCCTACGTTTTCGGTTTTTACCGGGACTTGATAATTCTGGATTTAGTGAACTACGGTTTCTAATCCGGGCAACAGAAGATACACTGATTCCTAAAGCATTGGCAACACGCTGCAATTTATAAAATATTTTATAAATATAAAATATTTTATAAATATAAAATTAATGTAAAGTAATCTTTTTATATTCACCTCTTGAACACACTGTAATGGAATTAAACTGCCCCCGTGCTGTTTTTCAAGTTCAAAATAATTTAATAAATTTAAAATCAACTGTTGCGATTGAGATTTTAATGTTCTTCCACGTACAGAACTAGACATTTCGAGAGTTCTGAAAAGAACTAATTTTGTATTTTGACTAATTTTGACAAGCTTATGTAAATCCACAAACCGAAAACTTAAACCACGAAAACTCCAAACTTCAAAAATACTAAAAGTGACAGAAATTTTAAATAAATTACTACGCGAATCAAATTCTTTTTCCGGTACTAGTTACGACATGCTATGAGTATATCTGTCTTTTACTATCGTCTAACAAACGCAACAGCGTATGTCGTTACTGGAAACACGTGCAATATATTTTCGTGCTTTGTCATATCAATACAAAATGATTGGTAATGCTCATAAGCAATACGTCGTTGCTATATTCAGTCAATCTATGACGAGACGTCTTCTTTCATGGCAATGACTATAAAAAATGAAGAAAATATTTTCAGAACCCCCACAAAATTGTGGGTAAAAAATGAAGAAAGAAATGCAAAAAATTTGTCAATAACAATCACATAATGGTCCTCGTAATTAAAGATTTATCAATTTATTTTCCCTTTTAAAAATTTTTAAATAATGATTATTTTTTTTATTATTAAAATTTCGAAATCATAAATTTATTTTTCTTGATTCTAAATAAATCCATAAACTTGCCAAAATTTAAGAATAAAATAACCCCTTGACCCAACATTTCGAATGCCTTTAAGCATAAAAATTTGGGACCCCCAAATTTTGGTAAAATCGGTGAAAGGGTTAAAAGTTTTAAAATTGTGACCCTGGTCAGGTTAAACATTACAGGTCCCAAAAATTTTTTTAAATTTTCCACTCATGGATTTATGAAGTTGTTTATTTAAATAACGGGGTTTTCTATATTTTTTCATATTTTCTATTAAAATAAGTATCAAAAATTAGCTTGATATTTGTACCTTTCTTTGTTCCAAACAAATAGCATGTGTTGGAGAGCTGCTATTGTATCTGGCTCTCAGGTTTATCAGAAATTGGATCTTATGTCCATACTTATAGTCGATACTTCGTTCAATCTCCACTTGAACGACTCGAGTATGAAATCGCAAATCTCAAGTACTATGTTGATCATTTAATTGTAAACCAATCCTGCCTTTTTGATAAATTAGTATGAGGACAAGTTTACTGTCATCAAATGTTACTCAATAGAAAACACTACAATGCTCGCATAATATTTATGGTCCAATCTTTAAATTTTTTCCTTGAAGGTTAACAGAACCTTACAATAAATTACTATTTCCTTATTTACATTAAGAACTTATCCGAACTGCTAATTACTTAAAGGCACATTCGGTGCGCTTCTGATTTGCACATGATTATAATCACATTGTTATGACTAGATTGCTATCCTAACTAAGTTATAACCATCTCCGTAACAATGTTACCGAAAATTGTTATTCTGTTTAAACACGCATAATCATGATTGTTATAATTTAAACATAACCAAACCTTGTTATAAATAGTTCAAATGTACCGTAAAAATACTAATTTTTTGTGTACAAAAAGAATTTACACACAATATTGTTACATTTTTTTTAATATGGTCGTGAAGGAACAAATTCACCTCCATCAATCGCCCATTAAATCTGTTTATCAAATTGAAGAATCTGGAATATTTTTTTTATCCTTAAACTTTTTATGACGCAATGAGCATTAAATTTTTAGTTTCATAATATAACGAATTGCGGGTTACAATTTTTTATTTGTTTTGACTTTTTTAAATGTTTAAAATTGAAATAATTTTTTTTAAGAGATCTGAAATTTTTAAATACATTGAAATACAGTTCAATAACATTTACTAACTATAAATAATTCAAATATTTATATAACAACTGTCTTTCACGAACGTAACAATGATCAAAATGATCGTAACAAGCACTAAAATGCAGTTGCTATCAGAACCATGAAATGTAACAATAATTGTTGACAAACCACGCCCCCATGATTATGTCTTCAAAATCAGAATAGCAAATCGGCCCAAATAACCATATTGTTACAAAATAACCAAATGATTATCATAACAAGATTGTTATGTCAAATCAGAATCGCACTAATTATCCTTATATTTATCCTAGCTATACTAGGCAGATTTCACCTCAGTGGTTTGCCATTGCACTCCAGGAGAAGACGTCTATTCTACTATATTTAAATTATACAATGTTAAGTCACCACTGTATTTCGTGTCGTAATGTTATTTTTTTTTCAATTCAGTTATGGGATGGTTGACGAGAGAAGAATCTAGAGGGTATCGCGTCGGTCAGTTCTGGTATTTAGTATCTTCTGATTGGTGGCAAACATGGATATCATACACCACCGCTTCCCGTTCCAACTATGATCACTGCACTTGCAGATTGGAACACCGCGTCGCCGTCGAAGAGGGTATAGTGTGTGACGAAAGTTTTACTAACAGCATAACAGATTACACTTCCTCGCATTCTAACGAATTTACTTCGAACAGCACGGATTCTATGGGCGACCTGCTGAGCAGAGGCGATAGTTGTAGCATTGCATCGAGTTCTGGCGTATCGAGTAGTTCTGGTTGCGGCTCAAAACGAAACCAGGGTGTTCCGGGTCCCATAGATAACACTAATTTAGTCGCCGAACCTTTGTTTCAAGTGGGAACTTTAACAGGTGAAGGTAGGTCGTTACAAAATAATTTAAAATTGTAGTTTATAAATTTTGAATGCAGGTGGTCGTTTAAAGAGGGACACTCCTTTGGTGCAGCATCGAGATTTTGTACTAGTGCCCGATTCACTTTGGAAAGCGTTGGCGCTGTGGTATGGCGGTCCCTTACCTCTTCCACGACAGGTCATTTTACCGCCCGGTAGTCGCGAAGTCGAACTGGAACTTTACCCCTTAAATTTGCGCATTTTAAGACACCAAACACAACAGACTAGCATGACGAATAATACATGGACGAGTGTCGTTGGAGGATACGGAGCGGCGGCTTTAACGACTGCTGGAATCACCACGACACCGGTCACGTCGTCCAGACGTTACTTAGCACACACGGCCGCGTTCAGTCGTCTGGCCAATATCAGACAGGTTATAGAATTTTTGGCGTCGCGTTTAGGCTTACGATTTGAAGACGTGAGGCTATGGCACGTCAAAGATGCGACAACCATTTTGTTGGACGAAGAAATCACGACTTTGCAAGATCTGGGGATTCAAGACAGCGATCAGTTGTTGTTGGAAGTGCGGAATAAGGATTTGACGTGGCCGGAAGAACTGGGTGCGCTTGCGTCTGGAGCCAGTGGGAATCACGGATTACTAAGCACCGGTCGACGAGCTACGATCACTTTACCACCTGGTAACATTTAAAAAAAAAATGTTTTGGAAACAAATATCGATGCAAATTTTTAATTTCTAGGTGCAACTGGTTTACATAATTTGGGTAACACTTGCTTCATGAATGCAGCTTTACAAGCTGTTTCCAATACTCGACCTCTCACTCAATATTTTCAACGAGATCAACAATTGTGTGAACTCAATTCGTCGAATCCGCTCGGTACGAGGGGCCAAGTTGCACGTAGGTACGCGGAATTGTGTCGAGAATTGTGGGCCGGTTCGACTAGAAGCGTGGCTCCTTTGAAATTACGTTGGTGCGTTACAAAACATGCGCCACATCTCGGTGGTGGAGGTCAACACGATTCTCAGGTATTTAATTCATTGTAGTTTTGATCAGTGGTTTTTAAACATTTCTGGGCATCTAGGAATTATTAGCTTGGCTGCTGGATGCGCTGCACGAAGATTTGAATAGGGTTGCCAAAAAGCAGTATACAGAGTTGAGAGATTCTGACGGTCGTCCCGACACCATCGTCGCGGAAGAAGCTTGGAAACAACATCTCGATAGGGACCATTCCATCATTACCGATTTGTTTTACGGACAACTGAAAAGCAAAGTTACTTGTCAAACCTGTGGACACGAATCGGTTCGTTTTGACGCTTTTAATTTACTAAGTCTGCCCCTGCCTATGGAAAGTTTCACTTTGTGTGAAGTTTTAGGTAAGTATTTTAACGTCTGTGACTTCGTTTTGAAAACCATGTTTTTCAGTGATAAGGTTAAACGGTGACACTCCTGTAAAGTTTGGCCTTCGTTTAAATTCCGAAGCCAAATATTTGGAACTAAAACAGCAACTCTACCAATTATGTAACATTCCACCAGAACACCTTCTGTTAGCGGAAGTTGCTTACTCGCAAATTAGGCAGGTGCTGTCAGACGAAACGAAAATTAATCCTGTCGTTGCCACCGAAATTTATGCATACGAATTACCCTATTTTAATGAAAACACGGGCAGCAGTATCAACTTAAATAACGAAGGAGGTAAAATTGTGTCTGTGTATGATGGCATTTTTTTCTAAATGTTATGTTTTGGATGTTTAGACTTGGAAATGAAGGAGGTCGAATGTTTTATGTCGCAAAGTCCAGAGGTAAGAAGCGGGTCGGCCCTATGCATGCCCAACATTCTTTGCTTTAAGGTATGCACGCGCGCATCGTATCGTAAAATTTACTTTGCCGCCAGCAATACTGTATTTTTTTAAATGTTTTGTTCATTTGTTTTGCTTACGTAACTTTGTCGGCTTCATTGCTGGATGGCTTAAAGTGATGTAGATTTAGTTTTAAAAGTCGTTTGGTTGAAATTAGGCCAGTCGGTAAGGAGATAAGCTAACGCGAATGGGGGAATACTTGACCTTGGGAGTTTTTCTTGTAGTAATCTAGTTTTATTTGTAACATGGTGGCTTAAGGGGGTTACCTACTGTGAACAGTCGTTTTCAAGCTAATTTTTAGGAATTAAATTTGAGAAAACTGTTACAGCTATTGAGCTAAAATTTAGGATACTTATGTATTCACATTTAAACTAACACCTAAACTTTTTGTAAAGCTTTTTATTGAAAATTGTACAAGGTACAGATCGACGCGTAACTCGTGTTTCGAAATGACGCGCCAATCGGGCGCATCGTTTCCGACCGATCCCGTTATCTGAAATAAATGAATTTTTAAAATTCTTGTTCTATATGAATGTGGCTCCATCAGTTGGAACCTCGAAAATTTAATTTAAACAAAAAATGACAAAATGGCGAGGATTTAAAAAAAAAATTTCGATTTTTACAACAAAATATTTACTTTTCACGGCCTGCAAAATGGTAATTTTAAATATATTTTGGATATTTTAGGTTCTGACTGGAGCCTGAAATATATTCTAAATGCTTAAAAAAAAATGAAGTTAATCCGCCAAGTAGTTAGTTTGAAAAATGTGCACCCGACTGGAGAAATGTAGTTTTGAGATAAATCGTTTTAAACTTTTTCGTGCTGTAATGAGGTGGATAGTGGTTGATATTCGTAACCTACCCTTAATCGCGTATACTAGGGTCATACAGAATACATTCTTCGTGAAATTTGGCATTTATTTCTTCTTTTGTGGCAGTTCTGTCCTCTTTCGAATAGTAAGACGCTCGGTGATTTAGACAGTATGATGCGCTCGCCGTCTCTCTTATATGCGTAAATTTTGGCCTTCTCGCCGATTTTTACATAATATATGTATACAACTGACCTTTAAGCCCGCATTTCACTATAGCTTCTAGCAGCCGAGCTTCTAGTAAGAGTCAATGCATTACAAATGTTGGGCTACTAGAAGCTCGGCTGCTAGAAGCTATAGTGAAATGCGGGCTTTAGAAGCTTGATTTAGGCTTGTATTATCGCTAGGAGCATGAGGAGTCAGCCAGTGTTTTTTCCACTTCGTTTTTCTTCAAGATTGGTTTTTAATATGAGGGGGTTAAAGCCATAGTGGTGTAAGTCACATTTTTGTAAAATTTGAGTTATGTATTGTAGGCATATCTTTGAAAGGCAATTTTACAAAATATTTACAAAAATGTGACTTACACCACTATGGCTGTAACCCCCTGATATGCTGACAGCAAAACCTATCAACATTTGGGAGCTTGGTTGGAATTAATTTCCATTAAGTTTGTTCCCCTTTTCCTTTGCTCCTCATTTGTTTTAAAATGTATACATTAAGGGGGTCACCCCATCTTTCCAATACATCAGATTGTCCTCCTACCAAGTTTCCTGGTTTGTCCTTACAGAGCATTGTTTTTGTTTCATATCCGGTTTTTACTTTTTTTTTCATACCCTGATAAAAATGTCTTATTTCCTTATTGTTATTAAATTTTTCTTCTATTGACTCCAGGTTTTCTATCATATGTTTTTTTCCTTCTCTCTGAGTAATCTTTTCTATGCCGTCCTTTATGTATATAATATATAAAAATGGATGTATGTGTGTTCCCTATAGACTCCTAAACCGTTTGACCGATCGGAACCAAATTGGGCACAGTTATTATGTAGGTCCCTGCGCATGTTTTTTTATTGAAATAGTGCAAAAATTGGCAAAGGAAAGGAAAGTTGATTTTGAGTAGCCTGCCTTCCTTTAAGGAATCTCGATAATCCATTCATGCGCGTCCCATAGGGACGCGCATGAATGGATTATCGAGATTCCTTAAAGGAAGGCAGGCTACTCAAAATCTACTTTAAAAACAATAATGAATGCTGTCAAACTGTCAACCGATCGACAATGCAAATACGCGTGCACGTGCTTTACGTTTCTATTTGACCAATCTTAAGGGGGTTACCTACTGTGAACAGTCGTTTTCAAGCTGATTTTTAGGAATTAAATTTGAGAAAACTGGTACAGTTATTGAGCTAAAATTTAGGATACTTATTTATTCACATTTAAACCAACACCTAAAATTTTTGTAAAGCTTTTTATTGAAAATTGTACAAGGTACAGATCGACGCGTAACTCCATCGTTTCCTACCGATCCAGTTATCTGAAATAAATGAATTTTTTAAATTCTTGTTCTATATGAATGTGGCTCCAGTTGGAACCTCGAAAATTTAATTTAAACAAAAAATGACAAAATGGCGAGGATTTAAAAAAAAAATTTCGATTTTTACAACAAAATATTTACTTTTCACGGCCTGCAAAATGGTAATTTTAAATATATTTTGGATATTTTAGGTTCTGACTGGAGCCTGAAATATATTCTAAATGCTTAAAAAAAAATCAAGTTAATCCGCCAAGTAGTTTGTTTGGAAAATGTGCGCCCGACTTGACAAATGTAGTTTTGAGATAAATCGTTTTAAACTTTTTCGTGCTGTAATGAGGTGGATAGTGGTTGATATTCGTAACCTACCCTTAATCGCGTATACTAGGGTCATGCAGAATACATTCTTCGTGAAATATGGCACTTATTTCTTCTTTTGTGGCAGTTCTTGCCTCTTTCGAATAGTAAGACGCTCGGTGATTTAGACAGTATGATGCGCTCGCCGTCTCTCTTATATGCGTAAATTTTGGCCTTCTCGCCGATTTTAAATAATATATGTACGAATACCTCGGTTTTTACCCCGTCTTTATTTACAAAAAGACGTGTATTTTTTAGAAGCTCAAAAGTCACTGAAATTTTCCTATCTAAACTTTTTTTTTTATTAAAGAACCAACATATTTTTGTAACTCATATTATTTTGTCAGGTTTTACTGAAAGTAGTTTATTTTGAAAACTTTTAAAATAAAAATTAGCATAATAAATTAGTCAAAATAGATTAAAAAAACAAACAATTTTAGGGATTTGTACCTAACATTATTTGTTTGTGTAAGAAATGTGTCAGTTAAAAACCTTGTATAGTAACTGTATCCATAAAAAATAGCAGTAAATTAGTTAACAACCCTAGATGTTCCTGGGGGGTTTTAATTTGTAAGAAAAAACTTTTAAGCTCCTTTTATTTCACAATCAATTCGATTTTAAAGGTGTAAATCGTCGATTTTTAATAATTTTCTTTTTTAACAATTTTTTTGGTTTTTTGGACTCCTAAAGACAATTACAAACAGCCACAACGTATATTTGATAAATTTATTTTTGTATATTTTGTATAAAGTACAAAATACAAAAAGTAATTCCGTTTTAAAATGTAATCATAATTTAAAAAGTTTTAATAATGAACTCCATTACAGAAAATCCGTTATAATTCGGGTAATTTGATGAATTTTACTTTAATATCTTTTGGACACATTTGCAAGACCCCAAACTATAAAAATATGTAATAAAAAAAAATCGAAAAAATTTATCAGTCACAGTAGGTAACCCCCTTAACAATCCCAAGAAACATTTTAGCTGTAAATCAGCTGATAGCTATGTTTCGCTACTAAATAGCCATTTAACAGCCGATTTATAGCTAAAATGTTTATTGGGAATCAAATTAACTCAACGAATGGAAACTTGGAGGAGTTTCTATTTTACTATTTTATCACAAAAACTAAACATTCTGTTCTGGATCAGATTATCTATGAACTGAGTTTTTTGGGGGAATATATTTTGAGGAGTAGAAATATAGACTAATATTATTTTTGGGTGATCAATCTCGCACGTAATTAGCCTTCTAAATTGGGTCCATTGACGTGCCTTCGATCCGTACCTTTACAGCTCAGTCAGTCCTGAAACCACATCAACTTGAGGGAAAACTTCAGAATTTTTTCGGGTGAAGATCTGCGGATACTGCGCCAAAACTTCCTTAGTACAGACTGCACAAAGCTTAAAATATAATTTTCTTATGATTTATTTTTAATGTTTATCTTGCATCTTGTGGGCCAATTTTGCGTATTTTTTTTACACTCGAAAATAGCGTTGTTGATTCGCAAACTCCTTATTGACTGACCTAAAGTAATAACTAAGAGAATTGTTTCTCATGGGTTTTTTGTAGAATACTAAAAAAGGTAGCATCTCAGAACCACTAAAGAAACCGTCAATCTTGTATCAAAATTGTCTTTCGCAATCGAACACGTGTCCAAGTAAGTTTCAAAATTTTTATTGACATTAAAGGCTAAGCACTAATTACCCCGTTTTATTTTAGGCAACGCTAAAATTCCCACATACATGATAGCTGTGCATCGTAAGTGTGTACGTCAGGAAACTTATTTTCTCTCACAGCACAAAACAAAACCCAGTTTGTTTGGCATTCCATTATTATTAGGATGTAGTAGAAATAGTACGTGTCAGGGGTTGTACGAAGCAGTTTGGAATCAAGTCACTAGATTGCTTAGTCCCTTACCACAAAGTGACCAAACAAATCATGCGACCGATTGGTAGGATTGGGCGGAACAAAATTTGGCCTGTATTAATTTTATGTTTTTTTTTAGCGACGATTCTTTAGGGTACGAATTTCCTTTTACGCTCAAAGCCGTATTGCAAGGCGGGCAAATATGCGCCCTGTGCCACTGGTCGCAATTTTGTCGTGGGTGCAGTTTACCGTGCAGTGACGATTTATTATTTGAAATTTGTAACCACGGACAAAATGGCATGTGCATTGCGATCGACTGGGACCCTACAGCTTTACATTTGAGATACCAAAGCAGTCGAGAAAAGGTAAAGATTTTTTTTTATCGAATTATTGTATGCTATATTGGCTTATAAGACTAGGTCTCATTTTTAAATCACATTTGGAAAGATAACGTTGTGAGTTGGTGAATAGAGGTGTAAAATGGTATGTTTTACAATAAATTATAAGATGAAATTAGGGGAATAATCTGTTTCCGGTTAATATTATTTAATTTATATACAGTGACTCCCAATCATGCTATTATATTTTTTTAATAAACGCGGTATTAGACAATTTCACATTACTTATATTATTAAAATGTTCTAAATATTCCGTACTTCATAAAATTAATTCATTTCAACTTAAATTTTGCATATATTTAATTTACTAAATATCGTAAATTACAAAAAAAACTGTAAAATTCACCTCACACTCATATTCGTACACTAAAGAAAACATTACATATTTAATTTATTTTGATAATTTCTATATAAAATTTGATTTAATATGGTATGTACATATAATAATAAATAAGTACGTACACTACCGTCCAAAAGTTTGGAAACAAAAGAATAATAATAAAATACCTTTAGTTTTTTTTAATATTTTTACATATTTGATTTTATTTATATAAAGTTTTGAAAGAATATAATATTACTAACAAAGATTTAAAGGCAAAAGAAACATAAAATTGATAACAAAACACTAATTACTTTACACTTTTCTTCTATCGAAGTAGGATCTATTACTTTTAATAACTTGCAGCACAATCCTGGGCATTCGTGCAACAAGTTCTTCTAATTTTTCTGCTGTTATAGCATTCCAGGACTTGCAATTTCAGTAAAAGGTTCTGCTTTGATGTCACTGGTGTTTTTTGATTTCCCTATCGAGTTCATCCCACAGCAACTCAATAGGGTTCAAATCCGGTAACTGTGCCGGCCATATCATATTTTTGAAGGTACCTTCTTGCTCCTGGTCCTCTAAATACCCCCTACACAAGCGAAAAGCATGTTTTGGATCATTGTCCTGCTGCATTGTAAAGGGAGAGCCGATTAGTCTTAACCCCGATGGTAATGTGTGCTCTTGTAAAATTTTCAAATAATCGTCTTAGCGTAAGATTCCTTTGATTTCCACTAGGTCACTTACCCCAGATGCACAAAGACATCCTCAAACAAGCACTGCCCCCCCCCCCCCATGTTTAACAGTTGGAACCACACATTGAGGTAACATCTTTTCAGATGCTTGTCTGCGAACAAAAACTCTTTGTTTGCTACCAAATATTTCAAACTTGGATTCATCGGTCCAAAGGACCTTTCTCCATTGGTCCAACGTCCAATCTTTATGTTGCTTTGCCCATTGAAGACGTTTTTTTTTTATTTTGAGGTCTTAACAGTGGTTACGGGCTGCTACACGTCCAGAAAGTCCGGCAGCTATTAGTCTTCTTTTAACCGTAGTTGTTGACACTGGATTAACCCTCGAACTATTTAATTCTGCCCTTATTTCGGGTGCAGTTAACCTTCTATAGTAGCAATAAATAAATCTTCTTGATTAGAAGTTACTTTTGGTCACCCACTTCGTTTTTGATCACTTAAACTGCCAGTAGCTTTAAACCGCGTAATTGTGTAGTGCTGTAGTGTACGCCCATAAGTGAAATTTTTAATTTATTTGCAATATAACGCAAAGTTTTATTTTCATTGTAAAACGCAATAACTGCACTACGTTTTTCTACATTCCATCTCAAATCAACTGAAGAATTTACTCGACCCCCACCAAATTTGACGAAACTTGGTACACAACATCTTATTAGTAAGAAATAAAAAATACAAATTTAAGGATTTGTCCAAAAAGGCATTTGTTTCCTTGTTTTGGTTCTTCAAAAAGTCGAAAAGTTAGAGTTTGTCGACTTATAGAAAAACGACTGTAACTTCATCCAAAGTAGTCTAAATTTAAAAATAAAAAATTTTCTGGAAAGGTTAATGAATGCTCTTTTCAAATATTCAACTACATTTTATATTTTCAACCCCTAACTGGATTAATTTTCTAATACGAGGGCTATTTTTTAATCAACTTCCATTAAGCTAGTAAAAGCAAATAAGGCAAATAGGAAAAATTTTAATATATACAATAGTTGCTCATACATGTCAGCTATTTTTCAACATAGTCGCCACCGAGATTGAGGCATTTGTCGTAACGGGGCACCAGCTTTTGTATACCCTCCTCATAAAATGTTGCCGCCTGGATTTTTTCTTTTCTTCTTTCGTATCGGATCTTTTGTTTCGCCGTTCACAAACTGAACCCACGTTTCATCCCCCGTTACAATATATCAGTAGACAGCTCAGAGATTGTAAACCGGCGGCGCTCTTGAACCGCTTTGTTCACATTTTCGATAATCTCATTTGTTGCTACGGATTTCCGTCCCTGACCCCCATCTTCATGTACGTCAGTTCGTCCTTCCCGATAAAACCTGCACTGCACTTGCACTCATAATCTTTTCCCCATACACTACAGACAATCTTCGATGAATTTCAGCCGCAGGACTGCCTTCAGCTTGGAGAAAACGGATCACAGATCGAATCTCGCATTTGGCGGGAGCTTCGAGTATAGTAGCCATGATAAAACAACACTCACATAAAAACTACGCTGCGCAATGGCTTACCCGGTTAGGAAGTTTTGACAGATAGATGACTTAACACTATCACGCAAGCGCTATGTCAATATGATAACTGACAATCCATTGCCAACCTAATAGAAGTTGATAAAAAATAGCCCTCGTATTAACCCTATTTCTAAAAGGGTATTTTTATTTTGTTCATTTTTTCACTGTTGTTTTGTACAATTGTGCTGAGCATGGGTATAAAATTTGATCATGGGATGAGCATGGGTTTGGTTAGTAAAAATAAATTAATTACAGCGAGAAACGGACAAAAATTAGTTTTTCGCCGATTTCTCAAGTTTCTTTGTACTTTATGGCAAAATAGTTTAATATAAAATTAGAGTTAATTAAATTCTCCACAAAAAAACTTCTATACATATTTTTCGTCAGATTCGTATTCACATAGTAATAACCGTTCAAAGTGGAGCTAAGTTGCACAACCACGGTTATATTAAATTTATTTAAAATGGTCAGAATCAATTTTCAAATACGAATCTGACGAAAATATGTATAGAAGTTTTTTTGTAGAGAATTTAATTAGCTTTAATTTTATATTAAGCTATTTTGTCATAAAGTTCAAAGAAACTTGAGAAATCGGCGAAAAACTGATTTTTGTCCGTTTCTGCCTATAGTTACAGTCGTTTTCCTACAAGTCTACATACCAACTTTTTGACATTTTGAAGGACCAAAACAAGGAAACAAATGCCTTTTTGGACAAATCCTAAAATTTGTATTTTTATTTCTTACTAAGATGGTGTGTACCAAGTTTCGTCAAATTTGGTGGGGGTCGAGTCAGTTTTGCCTATTTTTCAGTTGATTTGAGATGGAATAATGACCCACTCAGTTGATTTTTTCTTGCCATTACGACACACAATTTCACTCAAAACAAATTAACGAATGGTTAAAATTTTTGAATGCAGCTTATTTTATATTTGCAACTTGCAAAGGGTGGTAAAATAAATAAATCCAGTGTTTTGGCTTATTCCGTAGTTATTCCCACCGTAAAATTACAAAAAAAGGTAAACAAACGAGTTTTAGTACACAATAGGTTTAAAATTTGTCGGTTCCGTTCGGCACGTGTTAAGCAGTGGCGTAGCTAGGGTGGGGGCGGACCGCCCCGGGTGTCACCCGTCTGGGGGTGACACCCTACCCCAAATTATTTAAATTTCCTGAGTAAAATTGCCTCGTTTCTTGGTTTTTTAGGTTCCTAGGGATGACACCCCAAAAAAACGTCATCGGCCTAGGTGGAAGTGACACCTGAACCCAAATTATTGACTAAAATTACCTCGTTTCTTGGTTTTTCAGGTTCCTAGAGGTGACACCTCGGAAAAAAAGGTCATCGGCCTGGGTGGGGGTTGCACCCAACCCCAAATTATTTAAATTTCCTGACTAAAATTACATCGTTTTTTGGTTTTTGCGGTGACACATCAAAAAAAAAGGTCATCAGCCTAGGTGGGGGTGACACCCATTAAATCCGCCCCGGGTGTCACCCATGCTAGCTACGCCACTGGTGTTAAGTCTTAGTAATCCCAACATCTGCGTAATTCTTTCTATACAAACTTATGGAGCCGTTTAGGCGACTTCTTTCTTAAATTTCTACATTTATAACTAAAAAGGTTTCTTGTTATACTTTGTATAGAAGCCTAATTATTGATGTTGTGTGAAAATTATTTCAAATTTAAGTGGTATTTTCCAAAAAAAATTATTCATATTATAAAAAAAATTCAAGTGTTTCCAAACTTTTGGACGGTAGTGTAGGTACTACACTTAAGCAATTTTCATTAGAGTTAATTTCATTAAAATCGGTACTTTTCTTTGCCGTAAATGTTGCAAATTTAAATACTTGTATTTTTGGCAATATTAAAATTGATGGCTCAAACGTCATTCTTTAAATTAATTAACGCTTATTTATATGAATTCTATTCTGGTAAACAGATTTTCATCCACAAAAATTGATTGTTTCTCGCAGCAGTGCCCAGTTCGGTTGCCGATGTGTACGGCTTAGTCTATAGCATAAAACCCAATCTAGTAGAAAGTATAAAATCGATCTAAAAATGTGAAAAAAATCTTTCAGGTATGGTTAGAACACGAGTCGATAGCAACGTGTAGAAAATTACATACCGAACCAATCGATTTAGATTATTGTTTAAAGGCGTTCACCTCCGAAGAGAGATTAGAAACGAAATATCACTGTTCAAAGTGTCAGGACAAACAACCGGCGACTAAGAAGTTACAAATTTGGAGACTGCCGCCTATTTTGATAGTTCATTTGAAACGATTCGATTACGTAAACAGCAAGTGGGTCAAAACGCAGAAAGTGGTCAATTTTCCGTTCAAAAATTTTGATCCCACTGCCTATCTTGCTTCGGTGCCGCAAGAAACCATCTTGCGGCATCACGAATTACTGCTAAAGAGACAAAAAGTTGAAAGCGACATTCAGGCGGTTTTGGAGAACGGTGTGTGCGAAGAAGACGAATTGCGGGACAGTAGCGATTCCGGAGTCATAGTTAGTAGCGACGACGGAGTGTGCAGCGAAACGAGCCGTTTAGTTGACGATGGCGGCGATTCAAAATCTGTTACATTTAATTGTATTACCACGAAAGCCGACAAGCCTACGGGGCAAGACAAAAGTTTTAATAAAGTGAGGGAGAGGTTAATTTCGACCAGCTTGCAAAAGACTCCGATTTTGGACGAAAACTTGCACGATTTCCACGAGCACAATTTACTCGAAGGGCAGGATATATTCGACTTGAAGTATCAACTGTACGCCGTTGTGGTACGCACGTAACTCGCTTGAATTGCTAGTTCCATTAATGTCTTTTTTTTTTATTTTCAGAGCCATTCGGGATTATTAAACGGGGGTCACTACGTTTCCTATGGTTGCAATCCAAATGGACATTGGTACTGCTACAATGACAGTTCGTGCCGCGAAGTGCCCGTGGAAAGTTCGACGTCGTCGACTGAAACTTTACATTCCGAGGCCGCCACCACCACCGCCACAAATAACAACAACAATAGCAACGAATACAAGTACGGGGGCAACAAGTACCAACTAAAAATAAGCAAAAGCGCCAACACGACTCCTATAATAAGACGCAAAAATTACGATGTTACCTCGAAAAGCACCGACGTGGAATCGATCAGTTTGAACGGCGTAAGTGGTGTTAACAAAATCGGTTCGACGAACGGTTTTAATTTAGACGATGCCGAGTCGAAATCGTCTGCGACCGAAAGTTGTGACGATTCGAAATCTTCATTGAATACGTTTAAGTGCACATACAGCGATGTTAAAATACCAAAAATAGATACCAGTAATGCTTACATTTTATTTTACGAACGTTCGGGTTTGAATTATAAGCCGTACTTGCCGGAGGTGGTTATTAACGGTCAAATTGTGCCCGAAGTGGAGTTGGAAGAAAATGAGTCGGAACTTCGTAAACAACTATGTTCCATACAGTAATAAATTTGTTGATTATTTGTTAAGTTTATAAATTTGTTTCTTTCTTGATATTATTTTTAATGAACGAAAGCTCTTGCCTCTCAACTTTTGTGTACCGCCATACTCAAAACTTGATTATTTTTTGCTTAAACAGAAAATTTGGATGATACGAACGTTGTTTCAATATGCACTCTGTGATAAAACGAGAGTTTTAGGATCTATTTAAAAAAATTTGTTAAGGTATTAATAATTTTTAATAATTTATTGTTCTGTTATGTAAAATTGTATTTTTTTTCTTAATTTTGTTTGTTAATTACTCCCGGTTAGAGTAGAAGGATGAGAAGAAGAAATTATTGATGGGCACCTGTTAGCGTGCAGTGTTGAAAAATGCCACCACGAAAAAGAAATTTGTATTGTTAAAGATGAAAAAGTATTTGTTTTATTATTTGTATGTATCTTATTATTACTTATAGTTTTACGCTAGAAAACGAGATGCCATTGTATGCGTAGATTAATTGAGCGTTGTATTTTTACATGTTTATATATTTGAAAAAAGGTTTGATGTTAAATAATTTAATTATATCGAAACAGGAAGGTTATAAGTATTTTTAAATTGTAATGATTATGTAATTTTAATTTGAAAAGGTACTTGTACGGTTAATTTTCTTACATGGGTGTGTCGAAACCAAAGAGGAATGCTTTTTGCGGCTGATTGTCTCAATAGGTCAACCAAAATTTAGAACATTGATATTACAGCTTGTAACTGATGTAATATTTTACTAAATTTGTATATTGTACACTCATCTTGCTTTGTTTGTGATTACGAGCGAGACTGTAAATATTATTCCATATTGGTGATTTTTATTTTGCAAATATAAACTTATTTGTACACCTATATGCTACCTACCGTGGTGCCATTTTATTATAAATAAATATGCTTCTGAAATGTTACCCTTTTACTATTTTATATAACCCAATTCATACCTCTTCCGATTTACTTTTAGTCTAATCATTGGTCATTTGTTGAAAAACATGTCCAAATGTTTTTGTGTCTAAATCTGTTTTAGCTTAGCTACTTTGATATACATCAATCGATAGGGAAAACTATAAACTTTAACCTTCTTTCCTTGGTAAATTTGGATTTATTGGCTCATTTTTTAATAATACGCAAAAATGTGACATGATAGAGATTATCATACTTTTTGTTGTGAGAACAAAAATTTGACCAAAAGATGTGTATAGGATGAAGTGAAGCTGAAGTGTTGAAAAGCATTGAGAACGGTGTACGGAATACGGCCGTTAAAGTAAACGAGCTGGGCGCAGCAGTGTCGACATTGCAGAGGGCTTTGGACACTATCCACGAGAGGCAGTTCAAGACGTCCTTCTCGCCGGAGCAGGCAGACAAATTGCAAGACCTTGTAGAGCAAATGAGGGCGCTCCGCGACAGGGTGGGCCATACCCAAAAAAGTCTAGAGGGAGCTGAAGAGAGAGGCCAAAAGGTCCTGGTTGACCAATCTACTAGCACCACTGGACTGATGGGGGGGGCCGATCCTGAAGAGGATTACCAGCGATGCTCTCTCAAAAGCGATAGCATTTGCGCGCGGACCAACGGCCACAAGCAGTCTGGCCCCAATAACACTGGATCGGGTAACCTAAGAGGAGGAGGCTGGGAGCACGACGGACGAGAGTGATGGTTTCGTGAACCCGCACGAGAGGGCAAAACAGTGCTGATTAAGACGACGGAGAATCTATCCTACAAAGAAGTACTAACAAAGCTGAAGGCCTGTCTAAAGGAAGATGGGAAGACAGTCAGCAAAGTCGTTAAGACGAGGGGGGGGATGTCCTCATCGAGTCGGGTGCGGGTGGCGACGATATCACGCTGCTGCACGCGAAGCTCTGTGAAAAGTTGGGGGAGACGTCAGTACACCACCTAGTCCGCAAGAGGGACATTAAGATACTCGACCTCGACGAATTGGTTGATGAAGAGCTGATAGGGTGCCTAGGGGAATACGTCGGAGCGGGGGGGGTCACCTGAACCTCCGATCTCTTCGACCCGCCTTCGGCGGCACTCAGACAGCAATAGTTAGCTGCAATGAAGCCGGCGCAGAGAAGCTCCTTAAGTTGGGGAGGGTGACGATTGGTATGGTCTCGGGATGCAGGGTCCGGGAGTTTTTTCTCGGGTTCTGCCCAAGATGCTGGGGAAACGGACACCCTGCCCAGAGTTGCCGAGGAACCAGAGGGGATAATTGCATTAACTGCGGCGCTTCCGGGCACAAGATCGCCGAATCTAAATCGGACCCGAAGTGTTGCGAGTTTGGAGGGGCCCACCGGACAAACAGCCGAGAATGCGTCCACCCAACACTGAAAAAAATGACGTTTTAAATCTAAACGAATATTCGTTTTAAAATGTTATCTTTTGGTTTAAAAATAATCGTTTTGTAATAAATAGTAATTTATTTAACTTAATAGTATCTGTTGTTTTAAAAGAAAACTTTATTTCTTTTAATGTAGACGTTTTAAATCAAATCATTTTCTTATTTGTTGGTATGTAAGTTACAATGTGACTGATAGATGGCGCGACATATTTATGTAGCTAGTTATCTTTATACCAATGCTGAATATAAGAACACCTACCTAAAGACGAAAATTCAAAAGACAAACGGTATTTTAACCAATTAAGAAATAGGTTAACCCAGGAACTGAAAGATCTTCGCAACGAAAGGTGGGACAGGAAACTGGACTCCCTCTCCTACGAAGACAATTCAGTCTGGAAAATGGCAAGAGCCCTCCGAAATACCCGATCCACAATCCCAGCGATAAACAGTGACAACGGCCTTGCCGTCACCGATCAAGAAAAAGCTGAAGCTTTCGCTGACGCATTCAAAGAACAATGCACCCCCAACTACGACGACGCAGATGGGGTCCACATCTGCCACGTCGACACGGAAGTCGCGAGAAGATTAGAGGAAGTTGACCCGGATCCAATAAAGCCAGCATCTACAGACGAAGTAGCACTGGCTATAAGGGCAACTAAACCGAAGAAAGCACCGGGGCCGGATGGTATTAAAAACCAAGCCTTAAAGAAGCTTCCCAAGAAAGCCGTCACAGCACTGACGGGGATGATTAACGCAGCACTAAGACTGAGGTATTTTCCGGACAAATGAAGTAGTTTAGATTATCGTGCTAGGATCGTCGTTAGACATACCCAGCACGGATCCCCATGGATCCGTGGACCGCCTTACTCGTTACTACGCTTTGGAAAATATTTTCCGGACAAATGGAAGCTGGCCGATGTGGTCGTCATCCATAAGCCCAGAAAACCCAAAACCTTAGCGCAAAGTTATCGACCGATCAGTTTGCTGCCAACGATAGGCAAGATAGCGGAAAAGATCATCCTCACCAGACTAGACGAAGAGGTGAGCGACAAGAACATAATCCAAGATGAACAATTCGGCTTCCGTGGGGGGCACTCCACCACCCAACAGATACTGCGAGTAACAGAAGAGATTACCGGTGCGTGGAACCGTAAGAACGTCGTAGCGGCGGTCTTCTTAGACGTCGCGAAAGCGTTCGATAAGGTTTGGCACAACGGTCTAATTTTCAAAATGCTACAGGCAGGCGTCAAACCGGGACTTGTAAAACTGGTAGCATCCTACCTGAAAAACAGACGGTTTAGGACAATCATCGACGGCACAAGATCTCAAGAAAGAGTAGCCGAGGCTGGAGTGCCCCAAGGCTCCCTACTTTCTCCGACGCTATTTAGCATCTATGTCAGTGACATCCCGAGGACTGCAAGAACGAAGATCGCGCTATATGCAGACGACACCGCGATCCTTGCCCCCTCCCTTAACCCGGTCATGGCAATCAAATACTTGCAGGAATCGATGGACGCCCTGGAAACATGGTTCCGCACTTGGCGAATCGAGGTAAACTCTGACAAAAGTGAGGCAATCATGTTCACCTGGCGTCGACCGAAACTGGACAAGAGAGTTAAAATATTCGATGAAGAGATACCATGGACCAGCTCCGTCAAATACCTTGGTGTGACCCTCGATAGTCGATTAACTTGGGTGAAGCACATCGACCAACGAGTGACTCTAGCAAGAGGTCTAATGTCTTCATTGGCCCCCCTGATAGGTCGCAAAGGGGCGATGTCGAAAGATCTCAAGATAAGAGTCTACAAGGCGATCATCCTCCCTATCCTCACGTACGCCGCCCCCGCGTGGGCCTTCGCGAGTGAACGACAGTTAGAGAGGCTACAAACAATTCAGAACACCTGCCTGCGCAGAGCACTGGACGCGCCATGGTTTGTCACCAACCGTCAAATCCATCAGGATACAAAGACGGAACAGGTAAGTGAGATGATATACAAACTAACAGAAAAACTGTACGAACGGAGTCACGACTGCGAAAACCCTCTAGTAAACCAACTAGGGAAATACGAAATCGTCGATTTCCACAGGTTTAAGAGGCCGAAAAGCATCTTGACTCCAAGAAATACAGGATAAACTGGTAGCAAACAATTCATGCGATACTTATTAAGATAACCACTTCTCTTTCAGCGATTAATCTTTTGTAATCTATTTCAGCGTGTTAACTCTGTTTCAGATTAAATGAAGTTTAACCCGTTCTCTCCCCTTTGGGATAGGTGCTATTCGTCCCGTTATTTCTGGGACAGGTGCTATGCGTCCCCATATGATATGAATTTTGGGATAGGTGCTTTTCGTCCCGTTTTTCTTCTCGCTTCGCATCAAGCATGGATCATGGACAACCGGGCCTCACCCGGCGGTCTGAAAATTTATCTTTTTCTCATTTTATTCTACTAATATACTAATATCATGCCTTTCTCAAGGCATAATGCGACCGGCTTCTACGCCTTTTCAGGGTTTTGACCCATGTTACATTTTCAAGAGAGTTTTTTATTCAATTTTTGAGCGTTGGAGGAGACAAAGCTGGGCTCCGCCCAGCACGTGCTTCGCTTCGCGAACCATGCTTGCTTGCTTGCTTGACGAAAATTCAAAGAAGATATTCCAAATAGGAAAGATCCTCGATATTCCGGTGGACCTGGAACCCCCCCATAAGAAGAACAAGATAAGCCAATGCCACAGATGCCAGGCATTTGGCCACGCTCAGAGATGCTGCCGTAGCGACCCAAGATGTGTTAAGTGCGCAGGCAGGCACTTAACTGCAGAATGCACCATCCCAAGTACAGAAAAGGCAACGTGCATCAACTGCGGAGGACAGCACCCTGCAAGCTACCAAGGCTGCCCCAGGTACCCGAAACCTCGCGCAACAAACAGAAGATGGCGATACCAAGAACCGCCTCCAAGCCAGCCGCGATTCCAACCGCATCGAACCACCCCGGGACAGACCTATGCAAATAGGACTACCGGGGAAACCCGCCGTGAAGAAGAACGCGAAAAGCAAGCGCCCCGACCCCCTCAACCGAGAGGGCAACAGAGAAACGAATACGCGCGCCCACCCCCCCAACCGAGAGGTCAACCGACAGGTGCCAATGAAGAAGGGGAGGACCAAAAGGCAGTGGTGACGCCAAAGGCCCTGGCCTTCATCCTGGCGGCCCTGACCAAGAACGGGTTAGACGAAACCTTGATCGAAGAGACCTTGAAGAACCTCAGGGTGATTGCCCCAGCGCAATAAACGCCCGAAGCCAACATCCAGCGAGAATTCTCAACCGCAAATGCCAATACAGGTAACAAGGAAAGTACCATCTCTCCTGAGGACGGCCTACTGGAATGCGAACGGACTGACGGCACCTAAAAGGCTCGAGTTGATAGATTTCATCTCCGAGCACGATTTGGATATCGTCTTTGTCTGTGAAACATTCTGGGGACCGTCCACAAGAGCGAAGATACCAAACTTCAACTTGTATAGGTGTGACCGAGATGGGCAGTGTGGTGGAACGGCAATCTACGCCAAGAGGACGTTGCGACACCACGAACTACCCATCACAGGGAACAACACCCTGGAGGCGACTAGAATAGTCGTACAAATGAGACACGCCGGGGACATACAGCTCACAGTAGCATACAAACCCCCCCGCCTCCCGCTACCCAATGAAGAAATCGAAGAACTTCTCAGCGGAAACGGGCCGAAGATAATCGCGGGTGACCTGAACGCGAAACACTCAGACTGGCATTCAAGAAAGGACAACCCTGCCGGCAAAGCGCTAAAAAGATTAGCCGACCGACTCGACTTTGTGGTAGACGCACCAGAAGAAATTACGCACGAAGCAACCTGCGGACCACAAAGCGACGACGTCCTGGACATTGTCCTCCTCAAGGACGTGCCCATCTTACATCATCTAGAAGTTGGTGAGCCGCTAGATTCTGACCATTATCCTGTCTTATTCTTCTTGGGAAACTCACAGGGAGACAACGATGCGGATGATCGCGAATACGTCCAGAGAACTGCATGGCCGGCTTTTCACGACCATGCACTTCGTAACCTGGGAAAAATTCCGATCATCAACTCGGAAGTCGAACTGGAAGAGTACGCTCAAAAATTTGAGGACAAGATAAATGAGTCCCTCAACCACACGACCACCCAAGTTCTAAAAAGGAATTTCAACGAGTGCCTACCCCCGGATATCAAAGACTTGATAAGGGAGAAAAGAAGGGCACAAAGAAGATACAATTGAAGTTTATTTATTATATAGAATAAAAAACGGACTAGCATTGCCAATCTAAAACTTAATCCTGCATATTGGCAGGACATTCATGTTGTCATAATAAAAATAATTTATCAAAATTAATATTGCTGGTTCAAGTAGGTTTCTGTATGAATTTTCTCCGGGTTTCAAACCGTGTATCGTATTTACTATTGTAACTAACAATTAATCTGCCTGGTTTTTGTGTAGTTTGTGGTTCTAATAATGTTTCTTTTTTAGGTTTCCATATCGGGATTGCGTGGGCATTTTTCCATCGTGACTTGTTTGTTAAGTATAAGTTTTTCATGTATTGGTTTGGTGTCTTTTTCTCTTTTGATTTAATCACTTTTATCGATTTTTAGGTTACACCCAAACCTTTTTCCTTGTCGGGTTGTTAATTTATATGATTAGATCTTCGTTTTCAGTTATGTTGATGGTCTTGTTCTCGAGGAACTTACACATCAGGTCGGGTGGTGTTTCTTCGTACAGCTCGTCCAGTTGTGCAGGGAGATGGATGCCATGATAGGCCGCCAGCTCCAACTGTTCTTGCATGTACAAATCGCACTCCCGTATCCGATGTGTAGGTTCATCGAGAATATCGCACGCCGGACATAGTCCGTCCACCGATTTCCCCAATCTCTTGAGGTGTCGGCCGAACTCGCCATGTCCGGTTAGCATCTGCGTCATCTGGAAGGAATTGTTCATTATTTTATTACTTACCTTGGGGATGAATTGGTAGGTAATTCTACCTACCAGTCCATCGTCCCATCTTTGTTGCCATTTTTTTTGGATTATGTCCTCCATTTTTCTTTTGATGTCCACTCTGTATTTGTAATCTTTCGGGTCTATTCTTACCCCCATAAAGGTGGTTACTTTCTTGTTTCTGGCTTCACGCCATGACAGTAATCGTAAGAGTTCTAAGTCGATTGGGTGGATACCTGCCAAAACACCCGCGGCTATGGTCGACACAGTCCTATAACATTTTGCTATCACGCGACAGCAAAATCCATAGCACGATATCAGCCGGGCCAACGTGTGCTTATCCCCTATTCTATGTATCCAGATCTCGCTTCCGTAAGCCAAGATGGGGACTACCGCCCCCTGGTAGATCCTTCGCATAGAGTTCGAGGTGTCCAGGTTCCAACCGCTTTTTGCCATTCGATGCAGCGCATGGACTAGTTTACTGGCTTTGCCGCAAACGTAGTTTACATGCGGTTGCATCGATAGGTTTTCGTCAATAAGGACCCCAAGGTACTTATATTCCCTTACCACCTTTATTTTCTTTCCGTTAAGTCTGACATCTAAATCATAATTATGAACACGCTTCGGATACAAGCACATGATCTTCGTCTTCGTTTCCGAGAGAGCGAGTTTCATGTCCTTGCACCATCCGCTTAATTCGTTGACGCACGTTTGAAGTTTTTCTTGCAGTTGGATTCGGGAATCCGCCGTGACGACGGTCGCGATGTCATCCGCGTACGCGAAGGTATGAGTACCCTCCTGTTTGTCTTTCTTTAGATAATGATCCAGAAGTGAGTTCCACAGGATCGGGCCGAGGACCGAGCCCTGTGGACATCCCTTCGTGGATATTTTCCCTACCTTTGAGACCCCGGAGGTGAGAGTCACCTCCCGGGCTGAAAGGTAGCTTTTGATCATGACCTTTAACCTGTGAGGGAGCCCTTTTTCGCTCAGCGAGCGGAACAGGGCTGGCCACCACATGTTATCAAAAGCTCCGGAGATGTCGTAGAAGATTACCGCGAGAAAACCCTTGGCTTTCTTCCGCTTCATCTCCGTAGTATCTATTTTTTCGTAGAATGCCTTAAGGGCGGTTGTGATACTCATACCTTCCACGAAGCCATATTGGCACCGATCGTGGTAAGGGGTATTACTTTCTAGAATTCTTCTTTTCATTATTTTTTCCAATATTTTGCCGAACACCGGCAAGAGGGTGATCGGCCTATAGTTCTTGATGTTGCTTGTTTCCCCATCTGGGTTCTTGAGTAGGATCTTGAGGACCCCCCTCTGCCACAGCTTGGGGAAATAAGCAACTTTAATGCACGCGTTGTAAATACCCATTAACACGTTTTTGATGACAACATAGAGTTTTTTAAGAAAAGATCCCTGAATGTTGTCAAAACCCGGTGCCTTTCTGGCTTGCGTCGTCCTGATTAGGTCATCCAGCTCGTCGCTTTCGACCTCCCTAACCTGCGCCATGTCCGGCACGCCCCTCAGATTTTCGAAATCCGACCGCATGGTTTGGTGATCCACCGTTGCATCGGAGTTTCGATCGTCGTCGGGGAGTAGACCGTTCATGAGGTAGGTTAGGGTCTTTTCCGGCGTTTCCGTTATCCTCCCGTCCCCGTCACTGAAGGTGGTGAGGATGTTTTTCCCCTTATATTTTTTTGCAGCTAATTTGTAAGTAACCCCCCAGGGATTAGGTACAAGGTCGTCCTCGACGAACTTTTGCCAACTGGCCTGTTTAGCCTTTTTCAATGTTTCCAGGAATTTGTCCTTAGATTCCATCATTGCAATGTACAGCCCGTTCTGTTCGTTCTCAATGCGGTTCCTATACAAAGCCGTCTTCCGCGAGAGATACTTCTTTCGCGCTCTTTCAAGATTGTCGGTCCACCAGTCAGGACGGCCAACGTAGATCTTCTTCATTTGGGCTTTCCTATTTATTAGATCCTGGATCCTTCCGTGCAAATCGGAGACCATGTCCTCGATTTCGTTTTCGGTGGTTAGATTGTCCGACCTGGGGCCGTTTTCCTCTACCCACCGAGTTAACTCTGTCTCGATGGTTTCCGCTTGGATGGTATCCGGGTTTCTATTCCTACTAATCCTGATGGGATTATTAGGTGCACCTATTTCAAATGTGATGGCTTTATGATCAGTGATAATGACATGTTCCGCAATGTCCCATGAGTGGGTTGCATTGACGGTGTCGCAAGTGCCCAACGTTAGATCTATGTTGCTCTTCCTGCCGAGGGAGTCCTCGAACGAAGGCGGTTTGTTAGGTCGATTGAACACGAAGAGCTCGTGCTGCACAATGAATTCCTCCAGTGCCTGTGCCCTGGAGTTGGAATCTACGGTGTCATACCACACCCTTGATCGACAATTAAAGTCTCCGCAAATATAGGTCTTCCCACAAAGAAGATACAATTGAAGTTAATTTATTTATAAAATAAAAAACATTTTGAGGTTGTTGCCAACCTCATCATAAAATGGACCCTGCAAATTGGCGGGGAGTTCATGTTTTCATCACAATTATAAAATCATTCTTAGAGTTTTTATCAAGTTCTGGTCGTTTTTTATGAATTTTTACTTTCCGAACCCCTAGGTAAGGAAAGTATTGTTATCAGTCAAAATTTTACCCCCCAATTTTTTGACAGATGTTCACGTTTTGAGGTCCCCTGAATCCATTTTTATCATTTTTGGAAGGATGTCTGTATGTATGAGGGTGTGTATGTGTGTGTGTGTGTGTGTATGTACGTCTGTGAACACGATAGCGTCTAAACGAAGCAAGCAAATCATTCCAAATTTTGCATATAAGCTTTTTCCTGTCGTAGGACGAAGCCAGATGAAAATAATTTAAATCGTGTAACGGGAAAGGGGGGTTTACCTGGAGCTATTATGACATTATGCGTCATAACTTCGAAACGAAATTAAATATGTAAAAATATTAATAACAAAAAATTAGCGCTATGGAATTTCCTACATTTTTTGTCCTACAAGTTTTTCTCTAAAATATACAGGGCGTTTCAAAAATTTTTGTATTTGTAAAAATTTTTTGTATTTGTAAATAAAATAGTAAACCGCATTCTACTAACGAAAATAAGATAAAAAGTTTCTAATAACATGGGTCCAAAAATGCTTCGTTTGCAAGATATAGGCATTCAAAAGTTTTTTTCTTCCTATTTTGGTAAAATATGAAATTTTTCATCGATTTACTGTTGAAATTATGTAACCATTTTATAAAAAATAATATAAAAATTTGCGTCTGTTCGGAAAGTTATGCGATGGCCACATCAGATTTTTTTTTTAATCGGGTTTCAAACCGCGTGTCATTTGGTATATTGTTACATACATATAATCTGCCTATTTTTGATATGTTGGTTTCTGTTTTGTTTGTTTCAGGTCTTAACAATGGATTGCGTGGGCGTTTTTATTTCATCAATGTTTGGTAAGTATCGGTTTTCATGTCTTGATTTGTAATCTATTTTTCATTTTCGATAGTTATTTGACTTTTTTTGGGTACACTCAAACCTTATTTCTTATCACGGTTATTAGTTTTTAGGATTAGATCTTATTGGTCACGGTTATTTCTTTCGTTGTCAATAGTGGTTGCTATGGATTGTGCAAGGGCCATAAGACGGTCCTTATATACATTACACAGGGTTGATCCTGTGGAGTGCTTATTGTCACTGAGCTTCGCTCTGACACAGTTGGCGCATACATGCATAGCAGGTTCCTTTTGTACTACACAGTCACGTGAAGCGTGTTCTGTTGAGGTGCAAAAGGCGCATGTTTCATTTCCTTTGCAAAATTTGGCTGTGTGGCCAAAACGTTGGCATTTATAACATCGGGCAATTCCGATGTGGTTCCGCACTCGGTAGCTTTTCCAAGCCACTATGAATTTACCTTCCTTGATTGTTGCTTCATGGATCAGAGGGTGAAGCTCTAGGATCCATTTGTTGTGTGTTCTTATTCTGGTATGTACGGGATTGGCTCTTTTGAGCCACGAACTCCCGGCCATATTGACCGCCTCGGGAAAACTTCTTTCTATTTCCGCTATGATTTGATTCTTAGAGACGGATTTGTCTACCATCTGTATAGCAATTGATGGCCAGGTAGCTGAAGGCTCCCGTGCCATCAATTGGTTCTCCGCTAGTAGAGTGCTGCCTACTAGTTTCTTGACCGAGGGGTGGGAGGATTCCACCACGACACTTTTGTTTTTCGTCAGATAGAGCCTATCTGCTTTTATTCCAAGATCTTCCGCTCTGATGCTAGTCAGGGCGGCCCTTGTGCTTTCCGCTGACAGGAATGAGCTACCCTCTCCAGGGTAGACAATCACTTTATATTTCTTGCGCGTGCTCCGGGGGCTGCTGATGGCAGCCCTCTTCATTGCTGTTT
Organism: Podabrus alpinus; assembly: GCA_932274525.1. NCBI lineage: Eukaryota > Metazoa > Arthropoda > Insecta > Coleoptera > Cantharidae > Podabrus > Podabrus alpinus. The sequence goes on along the minus strand of OW026454.1, from coordinate 76,045,204 downwards.
GGTACCTCCTGGGTGGGCTGTACTTCGTGGGTTCTTCCTTAGGGGAAGAATCTGTTTCCTTGGGTTCCCGGACCTTGAAGAGGTTCGGGGGGTTGGACTCTGCCAATTCTTTCTTAGGTGGGTCCTGCTTTTTGGGCTCTTCCTGAGGGGAAGAAATTGTTTCTTTGGGTACCCGGACCTTGAGGAGGTTCGCGGGGGTGGCAGGGGCAGGGACCGCCTCTGCTGTGTTTACTTTGGACGGGGGAGGGGTGGCTGAAGGCTCACCCGTCCCTCGTATGTTGTCATTGCCCTTCAGTATAAATTCTACAAGTTTCAAGGTGCTTTCTTTCATGTCTTCAATATTTTTTTGTGCGTTTTCCTTATCTTCGAGTTTTTCTTTGCTTTGGTTGATGAATTTCATTACTTTATGTGATGCGTTCGATACATTGGAAAGTATTTCTTTCGCCCATTTTGTTGCTTCCGTATGGTTTTTACTTGGTATTTCTTCTATTCCAAGTTCTTCTTTTTCTTGTATTGCCTGTCTGATTTCGGACAATGCTTCGAGCAGTTTTGTGCCTATTTCCATTTTTTGTTCACTTTGTGTTTTTTCAGTTTCATAATTTTTTTCCTTTGTTTCGTTACTGTTTTCACTTAGCGTTTTCGTTACTTGTCTTTCATGTTTTTCTTTTTCTTGTTTCGCCAATCTGGCACGTTTCCTTTGGTTTTTGTTTGGTTTCTTTTTTGCTTCCTTTCGAATTTCTTCTTGTTTTTCGTTGTCCGAGCTATTACTTTCTTCATCTTCAAATGTGGGCCATTCTTCGGGCCACTCGTGGGGACTTTCTTCTTCGTCTGTCTCAGGATTGTTTCTACGTTTCTTTTCATTTTCTTCGATTTTTGCTGATGAGGCCATATTAGACGATTTCGACTTTCTCTGTTTCTCACAAAGAAGATACAATTGAAGTTAATTTATTTATAAAATAAAAAAAAACATTTTGAGGTTGTTGCCAACCTCATCATAAAATGGACCCTGAAAATTGGCGGGGAGTTCATGTTTTCATCACAATTATAAAATCATTCTTAGAGTTTTTATCAAGTTCTGGTCGTTTTTTTATGAATTTTTTAATCGGGTTTCAAACCGCGTGTCATTTGGTATATTGTTACATACATATAATCTGCCTATTTTTGATATGTTGGTTTCTGTTTTGTTTGTTTCAGGTCTTAACAATGGATTGCGTGGGCGTTTTTATTTCATCAATGTTTGGTAAGTATCGGTTTTCATGTCTTGATTTGTAATCTATTTTTCATTTTCGATAGTTATTTGACTTTTTTTGGGTACACTCAAACCTTATTTCTTATCACGGTTATTAGTTTTTAGGATTAGATCTTATTGGTCACGGTTATTTCTTTCGTTGTCAATAGTGGTTGCTATGGATTGTGCAAGGGCCATAAGACGGTCCTTATATACATTACACAGGGTTGATCCTGTGGAGTGCTTATTGTCACTGAGCTTCGCTCTGACACAGTTGGCGCATACATGCATAGCAGGTTCCTTTTGTACTACACAGTCACGTGAAGCGTGTTCTGTTGAGGTGCAAAAGGCGCATGTTTCATTTCCTTTGCAAAATTTGGCTGTGTGGCCAAAACGTTGGCATTTATAACATCGGGCAATTCCGATGTGGTTCCGCACTCGGTAGCTTTTCCAAGCCACTATGAATTTACCTTCCTTGATTGTTGCTTCATGGATCAGAGGGTGAAGCTCTAGGATCCATTTGTTGTGTGTTCTTATTCTGGTATGTACGGGATTGGCTCTTTTGAGCCACGAACTCCCGGCCATATTGACCGCCTCGGGAAAACTTCTTTCTATTTCCGCTATGATTTGATTCTTAGAGACGGATTTGTCTACCATCTGTATAGCAATTGATGGCCAGGTAGCTGAAGGCTCCCGTGCCATCAATTGGTTCTCCGCTAGTAGAGTGCTGCCTACTAGTTTCTTGACCGAGGGGTGGGAGGATTCCACCACGACACTTTTGTTTTTCGTCAGATAGAGCCTATCTGCTTTTATTCCAAGATCTTCCGCTCTGATGCTAGTCAGGGCGGCCCTTGTGCTTTCCGCTGACAGGAATGAGCTACCCTCTCCAGGGTAGACAATCACTTTATATTTCTTGCGCGTGCTCCGGGGGCTGCTGATGGCAGCCCTCTTCATTGCTGTTTGGTACCTCCTGGGTGGGCTGTACTTCGTGGGTTCTTCCTTAGGGGAAGAATCTGTTTCCTTGGGTTCCCGGACCTTGAAGAGGTTCGGGGGGTTGGACTCTGCCAATTCTTTCTTAGGTGGGTCCTGCTTTTTGGGCTCTTCCTGAGGGGAAGAAATTGTTTCTTTGGGTACCCGGACCTTGAGGAGGTTCGCGGGGGTGGCAGGGGCAGGGACCGCCTCTGCTGTGTTTACTTTGGACGGGGGAGGGGTGGCTGAAGGCTCACCCGTCCCTCGTATGTTGTCATTGCCCTTCAGTATAAATTCTACATTCTACACTAAGACTGAGGTATTTTCCGGACAAATGGAAGTTGGCCGATGTGGTCGTCATCCATAAGCCCAGAAAACCCAAAACCTTAGCGCAAAGTTATCGACCGATCAGCCTGCTGCCAACGATAGGCAAGATAGCGGAAAAGATCATCCTCACCAGATTGGACGATGAGGTGAGCGACAAGAACATAATCCAAGATGAACAATTCGGCTTCCGTGGGGGGCACTCCTCCACCCAACAGATACTGCGAGTAACAGAAGAGATTACCGGTGCGTGGAACCGTAAGAACGTCGTAGCGGCGGTCTTCTTAGACGTCGCAAAAGCGTTCGATAAGGTTTGGCACAACGGTCTAATTTTCAAAATGCTACAGGCAGGCGTCAAACCGGGACTTGTAAAACTGGTAGCATCCTACCTGAAAAACAGACGGTTTAGGACAATCATCGACGGCACAAGATCTCAAGAAAGAGTAGCCGAGGCTGGAGTGCCCCAAGGCTCCCTACTTTCTCCGACGCTATTTAACATCTATGTCAGTGACATCCCGAGGACTGCAAGAACGAAGATCGCGCTATATGCCGACGACACCGCGATCCTTGCCCCCTCCCTTAACCCGGTCATGGCAATCAAATACTTGCAGGAATCGATGGACGCCATGGAAACATGGTTCCGCACTTGGCGAATCGAGGTAAACTCTGACAAAAGTGAGGCAATCATGTTCACCTGGCGTCGACCGAAACTGGACAAGAGAGTTAAAATATTCGATGAAGAGATACCATGGACCAGCTCCGTCAAATACCTTGGTGTGACCCTCGACAGTCGATTAACTTGGGTGAAGCACATCGACCAACGAGTGACTCTAGCAAGGGGTCTAATGTCTTCATTGGCCCCCCTGATAGGTCGCAAAGGGGCGATGTCGAAAGATCTCAAGATAAGAGTCTACAAGGCGATCATCCTCCCTATCCTTACGTACGCCGCCCCCGCGTGGGCATTCGCGAGTGAACCACAGTTAGAGAGGCTACAAACAATTCAGAACACCTGCCTGCGCAGGGCACTGGACGCGCCATGGTTTGTCACCAACCGTCAAATCCATCAGGATACAAAGACGGAACAGGTAAGTAAGATGATATACAAACTAACAGAAAAACTGTACGAACGGAGTCACGACTGCGAAAACCCTCTAGTAAACCAACTAGGGAAATACGAAATCGTCGATTTCCACAGGTTTAAGAGGCCGAAAAGCATCTTGACTCCAAGAAATACAGGATAAACTGGTAGCAAACAATTAATGCGATAATTATTAGGGATAACCACTTTTCTTTCAGCTTCTGGGACAGGTGCATACGTCCCCTCGACGATACTAAGGGTAGGTGTTTTCACCCTGAATTTCTGGGAGCAGGTGCTTTCGCTCCACCCCCCTCGCGACCTTCAATAACAGCGGCATTTTTATTTTGTGAGCCCACACTTCGCATCAAGCATGGATCATGGACAACCGGGCCTCACCCGGCGATCTGAGGGTTTTTATTCTTTCTTTCATTTTATTCTTTAATATCATGCCTCTCGGGGCACAATGCGACTGGCTTCTACGCCTTTTCAGGGTTTTAACCCATATTGCATCTCCAACGAGAGTTTTATTCAATTTTTGAGCGTTGGAGGAGACAAAGCTGGGCTCTGCCCAGCACGTGCTCCGCTTCGCGAACCATGCTTGCTTGCTTGCGGTTGTACTTAGGTGGGTGTATGCGGGAGACCTTGCTCTCCGGCGGCTTTCACGGTGCCAGCACGCAGGCTCAGGCTCAAAGGGGGGGAGGGCAACCTCCCTCCTAGAAAGCGGTTAGGCCAGGTACGACACGACGGAGGTAGGATTACCGAAATCGGAGCGACTGACACTCCTCCGAAACGGAAATTCCGGCCGAAGGGATTTCGACTTAGCCACTCATACGCGAAAACTTGCCACTCTTCCTAAAAAATTTCTAATTCGTTTGAATACCCAGTCAAATAGGGTGCAAAAACAAACGACGTCAAATTAGCATTACCAGCTATACGAACAGCGACTGCGTACGTGAGTTCAATAATAATAATTCTGCCATTTCCGTCGAGCATCGAAGGGGGGGGAAACCCAACTTTGACCTTCGGCGGATCTCGGGTACAGGGAAGGGCGTCAAAACCCAACCCCGTATTCACAAACCAATAAGGTGCGTGGCGCACCAGTCATTATGAAGGCTGTAACAGTTTTAAACTAGGCACACCGAAATACAATTCAGATTACGGTTGTACTTTTAATCATTCGCGAGTGAAATCTCACAGTGAACAGACGTGCAAAAGTGCAGCGAAAATTGAGATAAATTCCCAGCGAAGATTCAATTTTCGCTGCACTTTTGCACGTCTGTTCACTGTGGGACTTCACTCGCGAATGATTAAAAGTTTCTATTTTCTATTAATGACCAAAATGGAGCATCACGGCGTGGCCGTCTTTCTCCTTCATCTAGCTAATGTGGATAAACTGGCTTTATGAAATTGTGGAGGCCGGTGGGCCTCTCGGTTTAGCGCTGGGCTAAGTTGGCTGATAATTTAATCAGGTTTGTGGTGTGATTTGTTAGATCTGGTATTATTTCCAGGTGGAAAAAGTTAAAGTTTCTTGTTTTTTGGTGTTGAGTTGTTAGCTCAGGAGCCTTTGCGATGTGGAGCAGTTGCTCTTTTTCTTTTGCGTTTGCATTGGTTTTGGAGATTTTTTAGCGTTAGTTTTTAAAATGATCTGGCTTGAAAATGTTTGTTCGCGGCTTTCATACTGAGGAATACAGTTTTTTAGCTACTTGCTCGCGTGGTCTGTGCGGTTATTGCCTGAGAAAGAGCGGAAATGCACGCTATGGTGGACTCCTCCACCATAGCGCCGCGGAGAATTGTAGTCACCGCTTCTAGCAACTGGTTGACTAGAACTGCTGTTTCTTCAGGTGTTTGTTTCAGGTTGTTTATCGTTGGCAATGTGGGTGGGTTTCTTGCGAAACCTTGGCTTGGTTGGTGTTCGGTGTTATGATGACCGGGTCTGGTGTTGGATTTTTTGGGTATGGCTGTCCTTGGGTAGCGTGGGCACCCTCGGAAGTTTGCCGGGTGTCGGCCGTCGCAGTTCGCGCACTTTGCGGGTTCTGTGCTAGGTTTGGTGCACAGGGCTGTAAAGTGGTCACCGGCGCACTTGACGCACTTTGGGTTCGTTCGGCAATTCCGTTGCGTATGCCCAAAGTCTTGGCACCGATAGCACTGATTTGCATCAGGTCTTTTGTTGGGTTTTTCAATCTTGGTAGAGATACCAAGGATTGATGTCGTGTTAAAAATGTTTTTCGCGTTTACGTTTCTTTCTAGCGTGGCAAGAAAGAGTGGCATCGGCCGTCTGTCTTTTCCGTACAGCATCTGGTGAATGCTTGTGCAAGAGAAGCCTTGCTCGACCAGATCGTCTTGAATGTCATTGATCTTGAGAGAACCGGGTAGTCCACGAATGACTACTTTCACTGGTTTTTCCGCACGGGGTAGAAAAAAGTGTGATTGGATGTTATTCGTCTCAAGCAAATTGTTTAGGTCGCGATAATTAATGTCTGACTTAGGGTACACAGTGATGCCCGTTCTTGTTGTTTTAATTTTGTTAAATTCGATATTTTCATTTTTGATTAAATGAAAGACTGATTTCCAATTATTTGTTTTGATCGTTATTGGAGGAACGCGGTTTGTACGCTCGGAGGGAGCGTCGTCTGTGAGATCGCGGTCTGCGTTGACCGAGGGGGCGGAGGCTATGTCCGCGATCAGTGAGGCGGAGGCAAAATCTGATATTGGGGAGGAGCCTATGTGCACAACTTGATCCGTGGCAGTTGAAAGTGCAAGCGGGGAATAATCTGAAGCCAACGTTTCACTAACCTTGACTTTTTTCCTCGTTTGTTTTCCTTTCTTTTCACTTCCGTCGGACCAATTTCCGTCTTCAGCGGATTCCACTTCGATGTCATTATCCAACACGCAGAAATTATTGTACAGCTGCACCGCTTCAGGTGATGGTTCGCTGGAGCTGGATTCTTCCGGCAGCTTCCTTTTCACGACTTTCCTTGGGGTTTCGAAGACTTGCTCGGGTGAGCAGGGTGGTAAAACGTCTTCTTGAAGCCCAAGTGCGTCACGGATGTAACGCTGCTGTTCCGGTGAGCCTTCTGGGAGTTGTAGAGCTGTGTTATAAACGGTGCTGAGGGTGGCTTGTTGTGTCTGGATCTCTTTTCGTTCGGCTTCGATCTCTAAAATGCGTTCTGCGGAGGTCGAGAGTTGTTCTTCTATCACTTGGATGTCGAGATTCCCTGCGTATATCCTGAGGGCTTGATGGCTGCGGTAATCGGGTGCACGACCGTTAATGCTGACCAATACTTGTTTGTCCGGGTGATATTTCTTGTAGTTAAGTTTTCCATCTACCTCTTCCCAAGGAAAAGGTGAGCGCTGTTTGGGCTGTTCTTGTTTTACAGGTTGTGCCGGTGGGGCCGGTTTCTTGCTCTTGTGTTTGCCACCCATCTTGTTGCTAGCAAAATGGGAAGTTGTCTCGAGTTTCACTGCACTTTTGCACTACTTGTCACTGTGGCGTTTCACTCGCGAATGATTAAAAGTACAACCGAGGTGTTCTTATATTCAGCATTGGTATAAAGATAACTAGCTACATAAATATGTCGCGCCATCTATCAGTCCACAAGAGCAAGAAACCAGTACCTCCTGTACCAGTGAACGAAAGCAGTGCACACACAGGAGCTGCAAACAAGAAACCTGTACCACCTGTACAACCACCTCCTCCCCCAGAGGAAAAGAAAATGGTAAAGCTCAGACTAAATGGATTCGAACACATTTACGAAATGACTGCCGAAGGTTACGACAGCATTAAAGACATGGGCGGATTTAAACTGGTCGAAGACCAGCTTTCGACCTCCGCCGAACGACTCCTAGAGATTGACGCCGAACGGAAGGAAATCCTAGCGCAACAAGCCGCCCTCAGCACAATCTACGATACCGTTCTACAATTACCAGAAGGCTCACCGGAACAGCAGCGTTACATTCGTGACGCACTTGGGCTGGAAGAAGTTGAAACACCATCCTGCTCAATGGAGCACGACGACTTCGAAACCCCAAGAAAGGTCGTGAAAAGGAAGCTGCCGGACGAATCCAGCTCCAGCGAACCATCACCTGAAGCGGCGCAGCTGTATAACAAATTCTGCGTGTTGGACAACGACATCGAAGTGGAATCCACTGAAGACGGAAATTGGTCCGACGGAAGTGAAAAGAAAGGAAAACAAACGAGGAAAAAAGTCAAGGTTAGTGAAACGTTGGCTTCAGATTATTCCCCGCTTGCACTTTCAACTCCCACGGATCAAGTTGCGCACATAGGCTCCTCCCCGATTGCGCATACTAGCTCCGCCCAACCGGTTGCGGACATAGCCTCCGCCCCCTCGGTCGACATCAGCGGCGAGCAAATCGTCGACGCTCCTTCCGAGCAAACAAACCGCGTCCCTCCAATAACGATCAAAACAAATAATTGGAAATCAGTCTTTTATTTAATCAAAAATGAAAACATCGAATTTAATAAAATTAAATCAACAAGAACGGGCATCACTGTGTACCCTAAGACAGACAATAATTATCGCGAATTAAACAAGTTGCTTGAGACGAATAACATCCAATCACACTTTTTTCTACCCCGTGCGGAAAAACCAGTGAAAGTAGTCATTCGTGGACTACCCGGCTCTCTCAAGATCAATGACATTAAAGACGATCTGGTCGAGCAAGGCTTCTCTTGCACAAGCATTCACCAGATGCTGTACGGAAAAGACAGACGGCCGATGCCACTCTTTCTTGCCACGCTAGAAAGAAACGCAAACGCGAAAAACATTTTCAATACGACAACAATCCTTGGTATCTCTACCAAGATTGAAAAACCCAACAAAAGACCTGATGCATACGCAACGGAATTGCCGAACGAACCCAAAGTGCGTCAAATGCGCCGGTGACCACTTTACAGCTCTGTGCGTCAAACCTAGCACAGAACCCGCAAAGTGCGCGAACTGCGACGGCCGACACCCGGCAAACTTCCGAGGGTGCCCACGCTACCCAAGGACAGCCATACCTAAAAAATCAAACGCCAGACGCGGTCACCAAAACACCGAACACCAACCAAGCCAAGGTTACGCGAGAAACCCACCCACAATGCCAACGATAAATAACCTGAGACAAACACCTGAAGAAACAGCAGTTCTAGTCAACCAGTTGCTAGAAGCGGTGACTACAATTCTCCGCGGCGCTTTGGTGGAGGAGTCCACCATAGCGTGCATTTCCGCTCTTTCACAGGCAATAACCGCACAGACCACGCGAGCAAGTAGCTAAAAAACTGAGTATTCGTCAGTATGAAAGCCGCGAACAAACAACACCAAGCCAGATCATTTTAAAAAACTAACGCCAAAAAATCTCCAAAACCAATGCAAACGCAAAAGAAAAAGAGCAAATGCTCCCCACCGCAAAGGCATTTGAGCTAACAACTCAACACCAAAAAACAAGAAACTTTAACTTTTCCACCATGAAATAATATCAGATCCAATAAATCATAGTCACAAACCTTGATTAAATTATCAGCCAGCTTAGCTCAGCGCTAAAAACGTGAGGCCCACCGGCCTCCACAATTTCCAAATGTCAGTTCACATTAGTTAGATGAAGGAGAAGGCCGGCTACGCCGGGATGCTCCATTTTGGTCATAATAGAAACTTGAAACTTTTAATCACTCAAGTACAAGTCCACAACCAGGTTAGTGATGTTATCCATTGGTTGTTTATAAACTTGTATTGCCAATGTGCTCTTATTAAATTGTTTATGTCGTGATTGTTGTATTTATTCTCTTGTCTACTGCCAACCTTCCCAATATATTTAAACTAAAATTTAAATAGTGGAATTACCGGAATTGTAAACCGAATACTGTCGAACGCTTCAGGCACGACTTAAACAATAGTTTAAAATAAAAACCATTGTGGTTTGAAATAAAACTAGACCGTTTTAATTCAAAAGACACAATAGTTTAAAATAAAAACCATTGTGGTTTGAAATAAAACTAGACCGTTTTAATTCAAAAGATAAATCTTTAAAAGAAAAAAAGTTTTAATTGAAAAGTAATTATTTTTTCGCCATAGGTAATGCGTAAAACTGTTTGAAATAAAACGATTCGTTTTGAATCAAACGATTTTTTTTTTCAGTGAAGGAACGAAAATTATTCAAATTAACTTGAACTGTACGAAAGCTGCCCAGAACCTGCTGCAACAAACGATGAGCAATAACAACATCCAAATCGCGCTAGTTAGCGAACCTAACAAACAATGGGCAGCAAACTGAATAGCTAGTGAAGACGGAAAGGCGGCCATAATAACTGCGGCCGACACTAAGATAAGGAAAAGCGGTTCCGGAAAAGCCTTTGCCTGGGCTGACCTCGGCGAGTATGATATTTTTACTCGTGCTTACCTTTCGCCGCATGCCCTCTTTGAGCACATCAGACATAGGAAAAGGCCTGCGGTTGTTGGTGGAGACTTGAACGCCAAGTCGCCGGAGTGGGGCTCCCCATGGGAGGACTGGCGGGGGACCTTCCTTACCGAGCTGATAGCGGAGCTGGAACTGGTGGTCGTCAACGAAGGCGAGGTTCCCACGTTTAAGAGAGGAATGTCAAGGTCGATCCTGGACATCACTCTGGCTACACAGTCGATGGCACGACAGATCAATGAATGGCAGGTGCTGTACGAGGAAACGGCAAGCGATCATCGTTATATCCGATTCCAAGTCGCTTCCACTGCGGAAAAACTGCACTCCAGAACCAGGTGGGCCTGGAAGAAGATGAAGGAGGAGAAACTCACCGAGTTCCTAGCCCAAAATAAGCCGGCGAATATTACAAGTACGGCGCTGGAAGAATTTATGCGGCGAGCATGTGCACACTGCATGCCTAAATCCACTAATAGGCGACCACCTGTCTACTGGTGGACCGTCGAGATTGCGATCCTTAGAAAGAACTGCACCTCGGCCAGAAGAGCGTACTACAGAACTGCCATTAAGCACCCTGAAGCGGCGGAACAGCTTCGGGAAAGACTTAGAGAGGCGAGGGAAAGGTTGGCAGTGGAAATAGACAGGAGCCAGCGCAACATGTGGAAAGACCTACTCCTGGACCTGGACAGAGACGTCTGGGGAAGGGGCTACAAGATAGTAACCAAGCGGTTTGGCCAAAGGAGCGCTAATGGAATAGCGGAGGACAGGCTGGAACCGATCATGGAGGCGCTGTTTCCGTCGTGTCCCGGCGTCGCATGCCCGGAGCCACTCGAGATTACACCAACACCAATCCCGCTGTTTACGGAGCCGGAGCTAGCGACGGCTATATCCAGCATCAAGCCGGACAAGGCACCTGGCCCCGACAACATCCCGGCGGCTCTGATCAAGAGGGTGTGAGAACTACAGCCACAACTGCTGCTGAGAACTTACAATGCGATTTTACGGAGCGGCGACTACCCACAAAATTGGAAGGAGCGAAGGAGGCCACGCTGGTCCTCATAAGGAAGGGGACAAAGCCGATCGGGGAGCCATCGTCGTACAGACCGCTGTGCCTCCTCAATCATATAAGCAAGGTGTTCGAGTGCATGCTGCTCAGTAGATTGCAGAATGAAATCGAGGAGAGAGGAGAAGGTCTTTCTGAGAGCCAATTTGGGTTTCGGAAGGGAAGGTCGACCACACACGCACTCGAAAGGATTGTAAAAACCGTACGCCAAGCGAAGAGCGGTACAAGATACACCAGGCGATACGCCCTTGTGGTGGCGTTGGACGTGAGGAATGCGTTTAACACGGTCAGATGGGATAATATCCTATAGGAGTTAGACTGGAGGGATATAAGTCCTTACATTCGTAAACTCGTAACAACGTATTTCGAAGATAGATGGGTAACAGCGTACGAGGCGGGTAAATCAGCGAGACTGCGCATGAGCGGCGGGGTGCCGCAGGGTTCGGTTCTTGGGCCGACATTGTGGAACGTTAGTTATGATGATATTTTGCGGCTGCCGGTGCCGCCGGGAGTGGAACTCGTCGGATTTGCCGATGACCTCACCGTCGTGGCGACCGCGAAGACAGAAGAGGTATTGACAATTAGGACTAATCCGGTTGTGGTAAACATATGCGCGTGGTTAAGAGACAGGGGGCTAGCAATAGTACCCGAAAAGACGGAGGCGGTCCTGGTCTGTGGAAGAAGACACCATACCCCAATTAACATCCAGGTGGAGAATAGCAACATCAGTCCCACCGAAACGGTAAAAATCCTGGGGATCCACATCGACCGCAACCTATCGTTCCGCGAGCACATACGTCTAGCGGCCGAAAGGGCTCTAAAAGCGGCGACGGCCATCTCCAGACTGCTCCCAAATATAGGCGGACCATCCGAGCCGAAAAGGAGGGTCTTGGCCTCGGTGGCGGAGTCCATCATGCTCTACGGGGCCCCTATATGGGCAGACGACCTCCAAAGGAATGCCAGCTATACAGAAAAATTTCTCCGGGTACAGAGAAGAATGGCCCTCAGAGTGGCGAGGGCTTACAGGACGACATCCATCGATGCGCTTCTTGTGCTGTCGTCGATGGTTCCCGCCGACTTGCTGGCCATGGAGCGCAAAGGAAAGTTTGAGAAAGTTCCACTTACAAACACGGAACTGCGCAAGGCATCACTGCGCACATGGCAGGCAAGATGGGATGCAAGTGAGAAGGGCAGGTGGACCCACAGAATGATCCCGAGGATAGATGAGTGGTACTACAGGACCCACAGAGACACCTCCTATGAGATCGCCCAGCTTCTCGCCGGGCATGGGTGCTTCGAGGCCTACCTGTTCCGATTCAAAAGGGCAGATACCAACAGCTGCCCTTATTGCGAGAAAGAAGACACTGCTTACCACACCTTTTTTGAGTGTTGCAGGTGGCAAGCACAACGACGCCTGGCCGAAACAACGGTAGGAAGATTGCTGACACCGGACAATCTGGTGGAGACCATGCTGCGAGCCCAGAGAACTGGACAGCGGTGGAAGCCTTTGCCAAGGAAGTAATTGCGACAAAGGAGGCTGACCAGCGCCTGGCGCAAGCCCAGAACGAAGGCTAAAGACGGGGTGAAATGTACGGAAGTAATGCGTTCAGCGAATCCCGGCATTTCTATGGAGTGGGGTTTTAGTCAGTAGAAATCTGACACTACCACCCAAAACATTCGGGTGGTGTCTTTTTGAAGATTTCTCCACTGCCAACGCACCAAAAAAAAAAGGATGTAAAATTTTATTTTATCTCGATTAGCGTAAACTACAAGTCTCTATGTCGTACTGTTTTTGAAAAAAAAATTAATTATACAATTGCATGCTGTAGTACTCCTTTGAATGGCGGTTGAAGGTGCTACCGCTGGTTTTCGAGGTTGGTCTGCCCCTAAATATTTTAATTTTGACTTACCACAAGCGTGTTTAAAAGGATTTGCTTTAACACCGAAGAGAAAGTATCTATTTTTTGTTGCTTTTTACCTTTTCAAAATTAATGCAACAATTTTTGACGTTTATTTTGACAACGTAGATGTCGCTAGTGAACTTGATGAAGTGACGTTGATTTTGCTGCGATTGATAATTTGACAAATAAAGGGGTGGATTTCTATCGTCAAACAAATTCCAAGTGTTAAAAATTCGCGAAGTGATAAACCACCATCTACAATCTTTCCCGCTCGAAAACCACCCCGAATATCGTCAATTTCTAGCGGTGTAAAAGCATAACCTCTAAAATGACGGATTCCAAATATTTCACCACCACTAAAAAAGGTGAAATTTTCGAATTAAAATCAGAGCTTAATAATGACAAGAAGGAGAAGAAGAAGGAAGCCGTGAAGAAGGTAGTAGAATGAAAATAAAACATTTGTAATCTTATCTGATTTTTTTTCGTTAGGTTATTGCAAGTATGACAGTTGGAAAGGATGTATCGGCTTTGTTTCCCGATGTTGTTAATTGCATGCAAACCGACAATTTGGAATTGAAGAAATTGGTTTACTTGTACTTGATGAATTACGCTAAATCTCAACCAGATATGGCTATTATGGCCGTCAATACATTCGTTAAAGTTAGTGATATCTTTTATTGTCTTCTACTAAGTTGCATGATAAATAAATAGAATTGTTTTTATAAATTTTAGGATTGCGAAGATCCCAATCCATTAATCCGTGCCCTAGCTGTCCGTACCATGGGTTGCATTCGTGTTGATAAGATTACTGAATATTTATGTGAACCTTTACGGAAGTGTTTAAAAGATGAAGATCCGTATGTTCGCAAAACTGCTGCTGTTTGCGTCGCCAAGCTGTACGATATATCGTCAAGTAAGTCTATTGTAAAATTTAAGTTACTAAATTATGACGGAATTTTTGTTATAGGTTTAGTTGAAGATCAGGGATTTTTGGACCAATTGAAAGATTTATTGAGTGATTCAAATCCCATGGTGGTGGCAAATGCAGTGGCAGCTCTGTCTGAAATTAATGATAGCAGTCCAACTGGTAGCCCTCTCGTAGGTAAGTCATGATTTAGAAATTAAAGTTAAAATTATTGATCAGACTTTTTTGTCTTTGGTTATTTTACAGGAAGTTGATTTTTTGATTCATAAAATGCATTACTAGACGGTTTTATGTTCCTCTTTTACTTGAAAAAGACTAGGTTCAACCATTTGTGGTTGAATGGTCAATTAAGGCTTTTAGTTTGACCCCTATCTGCAATACGGAACCAACCAACATAAACACCATTTCGAGTTACAGACGTTTGAAAGTTGCAATAAATTTTCTAATTATTAATTATACATTAAATAAAATAAATCCAATTCTATTTTGGTACCTTAAAATTGGCAAACAAATATTATAAGATTTTTTATCTTAGGCTCAAAATCTAATGGGGGGTCGTCTATAAATTACGTCACGCTCCTAGGGGGGGGGAGGAGTTCCGACACTTGAGACGATAGGGGGCGAGGGGGTTTCAAAAATTCTGACGTCACAAAATATAATATAGATTAAATATTTTATTATAAGCAATTTAAAAAAAACTATTTTTTGAGTGGCTACGCCACTGAAGCCAGTGGTGTAGCTAGGGGGGGCGGACCGCCCTTTATACATGTTTCCTCTGGGGTGCTATCCCTAAAAAAAAAGAAATTTGAAAAATTGGGGGGGCTTTAAGAATATGTGACGTAATACTTGTGTCTTCAAAATTTTCCTTTAAATTCAGTATTTCGAATAATTTTCCAGGAACACAGAAAATTTTAATCAATTGTTCAACCTAATTTTCACAAATTTTGAAATTTAAACATTTTTCTAAATTCAACTATTGATTTGCTGAAACTTTTGTGTGCAAAATTTTCCTCTAAATTCAGTATTTCGAGTAATTTTCCAGGAACACAGAAAATTTTAATCAATTGTTCAACCTAATTTTCACAAATTTTGAAATTTAAACATTTTTCTAAATTCAACTATTGATTTGCTGAAACTTTTGTGTGCAAAATTTTCCTCTAAATTCAGTATTTCGAGTAATTTTCCAGGAACACAGAAAATTTTAATCAATTGTTCAACCTAATTTTCACAAATTTTAAAATTTAAACATTTTTCTGAATTCATCTATGGATTTGCTACAACTTTTGTGTGCAAAATTTTCCTCTTAATTCAGTATTTCGAGTAATTTTCCAGGAACACAGAAAATTTTAATCAATTGTTCAACCTAATTTTCACAAATTTTAAAATTTAAACATTTTTCTGAATTCATCTATGGATTTGCTACAACTTTTGTGTGCAAAATTTTCCTCTTAATTCAGTATTTCGAGTAATTTTCCAGGAACACAGAAAATTTTAATGAATTGTTCAACCTAATTTTCACAAATTTTAAAATTTAAACATTTTTCTGAATTCATCTATGGATGTGCTACAACTTTTGTGTGCAAAATTTTCCTCTTAATTCAGTATTTCGAGTAATTTTCCAGGAACACAGAAAATTTTAATCAATTGTTCAACCTAATTTTCACAAATTTTGAAATTTAAACATTTTTCTAAATTCAACTATTGATTTGCTGAAACTTTTGTGTGCAAAATTTTCCTCTAAATTCAGTATTTCGAGTAATTTTCCAGGAACACAGAAAATTTTAATCAATTGTTCAACCTAATTTTCACAAAATTTAAAATTTAAACATTTTTCTGAATTCATCTATGGATTTGCTACAACTTTTGTGTGCAAAATTTTCCTCTTAATTCAGTATTTCGAGTAATTTTCCAGGAACACAGAAAATTTTAATCAATTGTTCAACCTAATTTTCACAAATTTTGAAATTTAAACATTTTTCTAAATTCAACTATTGATTTGCTGAAACTTTTGTGTGCAAAATATTCCTCTAAATTCAGTATTTCGAGTAATTTTCCAGGAACACAGAAAATTTTAATCAATTGTTCAACCTAATTTTCACAAAATTTAAAATTTAAACATTTTTCTGAATTCATCTATGGATTTGCTACAACTTTTGTGTGCAAAATTTTCCTCTAAATTCAGTATTTCGAGTAATTTTCCAGGAACACAGAAAATTTTAATCAATTGTTCAACCTAATTTTCACAAATTTTGAAATTTAAACATTTTTCTAAATTCAACTATTGATTTGCTGAAACTTTTGTGTGCAAAATTTTCCTCTAAATTCAGTATTTCGAGTAATTTTCCAGGAACACAGAAAATTTTAATCAATTGTTCAACCTAATTTTCACAAATTTTGAAATTTAAACATTTTTCTAAATTCAACTATTGATTTGCTGAAACTTTTGTGTGCAAAATTTTCCTCTAAATTCAGTATTTCGAGTAATTTTCCAGGAACACAGAAAATTTTAATCAATTGTTCAACCTAATTTTCACAAATTTTAAAATTTAAACATTTTTCTGAATTCATCTATGGATTTGCTACAACTTTTGTGTGCAAAATTTTCCTCTTAATTCAGTATTTCGAGTAATTTTCCAGGAACACAGAAAATTTTAATCAATTGTTCAACCTAATTTTCACAAATTTTAAAATTTAAACATTTTTCTGAATTCATCTATGGATTTGCTACAACTTTTGTGTGCAAAATTTTCCTCTTAATTCAGTATTTCGAGTAATTTTCCAGGAACACAGAAAATTTTAATGAATTGTTCAACCTAATTTTCACAAATTTTAAAATTTAAACATTTTTCTGAATTCATCTATGGATGTGCTACAACTTTTGTGTGCAAAATTTTCCTCTTAATTCAGTATTTCGAGTAATTTTCCAGGAACACAGAAAATTTTAATCAATTGTTCAACCTAATTTTCACAAATTTTGAAATTTAAACATTTTTCTAAATTCAACTATTGATTTGCTGAAACTTTTGTGTGCAAAATTTTCCTCTAAATTCAGTATTTCGAGTAATTTTCCAGGAACACAGAAAATTTTAATCAATTGTTCAACCTAATTTTCACAAAATTTAAAATTTAAACATTTTTCTGAATTCATCTATGGATTTGCTACAACTTTTGTGTGCAAAATTTTCCTCTTAATTCAGTATTTCGAGTAATTTTCCAGGAACACAGAAAATTTTAATCAATTGTTCAACCTAATTTTCACAAATTTTGAAATTTAAACATTTTTCTAAATTCAACTATTGATTTGCTGAAACTTTTGTGTGCAAAATATTCCTCTAAATTCAGTATTTCGAGTAATTTTCCAGGAACACAGAAAATTTTAATCAATTGTTCAACCTAATTTTCACAAAATTTAAAATTTAAACATTTTTCTGAATTCATCTATGGATTTGCTACAACTTTTGTGTGCAAAATTTTCCTCTAAATTCAGTATTTCGAGTAATTTTCCAGGAACACAGAAAATTTTAATCAATTGTTCAACCTAATTTTCACAAATTTTGAAATTTAAACATTTTTCTAAATTCAACTATTGATTTGCTGAAACTTTTGTGTGCAAAATTTTCCTCTAAATTCAGTATTTCGAGTAATTTTCCAGGAACACAGAAAATTTTAATCAATTGTTCAACCTAATTTTCACAAATTTTGAAATTTAAACATTTTTCTAAATTCAACTATTGATTTGCTGAAACTTTTGTGTGCAAAATTTTCCTCTAAATTCAGTATTTCGAGTAATTTTCCAGGAACACAGAAAATTTTAATCAATTGTTCAACCTAATTTTCACAAATTTTGAAATTTAAACATTTTTCTAAATTCAACTATTGATTTGCTGAAACTTTTGTGTGCAAAATTTTCCTCTAAATTCAGTATTTCGAGTAATTTTCCAGGAACACAGAAAATTTTAATCAATTGTTCAACCTAATTTTCACAAATTTTGAAATTTAAACATTTTTCTAAATTCAACTATTGATTTGCTGAAACTTTTGTGTGCAAAATTTTCCTCTAAATTCAGTATTTCGAGTAATTTTCCAGGAACACAGAAAATTTTAATCAATTGTTCAACCTAATTTTCACAAATTTTGAAATTTAAACATTTTTCTAAATTCAACTATTGATTTGCTGAAACTTTTGTGTGCAAAATTTTCCTCTAAATTCAGTATTTCGAGTAATTTTCCAGGAACACAGAAAATTTTAATCAATTGTTCAACCTAATTTTCACAAATTTTGAAATTTAAACATTTTTCTAAATTCAACTATTGATTTGCTGAAACTTTTGTGTGCAAAATTTTCCTCTAAATTCAGTATTTCGAGTAATTTTCCAGGAACACAGAAAATTTTAATCAATTGTTCAACCTAATTTTCACAAATTTTAAAATTTAAACATTTTTCTGAATTCATCTATGGATTTGCTACAACTTTTGTGTGCAAAATTTTCCTCTTAATTCAGTATTTCGAGTAATTTTCCAGGAACACAGAAAATTTTAATCAATTGTTCAACCTAATTTTCACAAATTTTAAAATTTAAACATTTTTCTGAATTCATCTATGGATTTGCTACAACTTTTGTGTGCAAAATTTTCCTCTTAATTCAGTATTTCGAGTAATTTTCCAGGAACACAGAAAATTTTAATGAATTGTTCAACCTAATTTTCACAAATTTTAAAATTTAAACATTTTTCTGAATTCATCTATGGATGTGCTACAACTTTTGTGTGCAAAATTTTCCTCTTAATTCAGTATTTCGAGTAATTTTCCAGGAACACAGAAAATTTTAATCAATTGTTCAACCTAATTTTCACAAATTTTGAAATTTAAACATTTTTCTAAATTCAACTATTGATTTGCTGAAACTTTTGTGTGCAAAATTTTCCTCTAAATTCAGTATTTCGAGTAATTTTCCAGGAACACAGAAAATTTTAATCAATTGTTCAACCTAATTTTCACAAAATTTAAAATTTAAACATTTTTCTGAATTCATCTATGGATTTGCTACAACTTTTGTGTGCAAAATTTTCCTCTTAATTCAGTATTTCGAGTAATTTTCCAGGAACACAGAAAATTTTAATCAATTGTTCAACCTAATTTTCACAAATTTTGAAATTTAAACATTTTTCTAAATTCAACTATTGATTTGCTGAAACTTTTGTGTGCAAAATATTCCTCTAAATTCAGTATTTCGAGTAATTTTCCAGGAACACAGAAAATTTTAATCAATTGTTCAACCTAATTTTCACAAAATTTAAAATTTAAACATTTTTCTGAATTCATCTATGGATTTGCTACAACTTTTGTGTGCAAAATTTTCCTCTAAATTCAGTATTTCGAGTAATTTTCCAGGAACACAGAAAATTTTAATCAATTGTTCAACCTAATTTTCACAAATTTTGAAATTTAAACATTTTTCTAAATTCAACTATTGATTTGCTGAAACTTTTGTGTGCAAAATTTTCCTCTAAATTCAGTATTTCGAGTAATTTTCCAGGAACACAGAAAATTTTAATCAATTGTTCAACCTAATTTTCACAAATTTTGAAATTTAAACATTTTTCTAAATTCAACTATTGATTTGCTGAAACTTTTGTGTGCAAAATTTTCCTCTAAATTCAGTATTTCGAGTAATTTTCCAGGAACACAGAAAATTTTAATCAATTGTTCAACCTAATTTTCACAAATTTTGAAATTTAAACATTTTTCTAAATTCAACTATTGATTTGCTGAAACTTTTGTGTGCAAAATTTTCCTCTAAATTCAGTATTTCGAGTAATTTTCCAGGAACACAGAAAATTTTAATCAATTGTTCAACCTAATTTTCACAAATTTTGAAATTTAAACATTTTTCTAAATTCAACTATTGATTTGCTGAAACTTTTGTGTGCAAAATTTTCCTCTAAATTCAGTATTTCGAGTAATTTTCCAGGAACACAGAAAATTTTAATCAATTGTTCAACCTAATTTTCACAAATTTTGAAATTTAAACATTTTTCTAAATTCAACTATTGATTTGCTGAAACTTTTGTGTGCAAAATTTTCCTCTAAATTCAGTATTTCGAGTAATTTTCCAGGAACACAGAAAATTTTAATCAATTGTTCAACCTAATTTTCACAAATTTTGAAATTTAAACATTTTTCTAAATTCAACTATTGATTTGCTGAAACTTTTGTGTGCAAAATTTTCCTCTAAATTCAGTATTTCGAGTAATTTTCCAGGAACACAGAAAATTTTAATCAATTGTTCAACCTAATTTTCACAAATTTTAAAATTTAAACATTTTTCTGAATTCATCTATGGATTTGCTACAACTTTTGTGTGCAAAATTTTCCTCTTAATTCAGTATTTCGAGTAATTTTCCAGGAACACAGAAAATTTTAATGAATTGTTCAACCTAATTTTCACAAATTTTAAAATTTAAACATTTTTCTGAATTCATCTATGGATGTGCTACAACTTTTGTGTGCAAAATTTTCCTCTTAATTCAGTATTTCGAGTAATTTTCCAGGAACACAGAAAATTTTAATCAATTGTTCAACCTAATTTTCACAAATTTTAAAATTTAAACATTTTTCTAAATTCAACTATTGATTTGCTGAAACTTTTGTGTGCAAAATTTTCCTCTAAATTCAGTATTTCGAGTAATTTTCCAGGAACACAGAAAATTTTAATCAATTGTTCAACCTAATTTTCACAAATTTTGAAATTTAAACATTTTTCTAAATTCAACTATTGATTTGCTGAAACTTTTGTGTGCAAAATTTTCCTCTAAATTCAGTATTTCGAGTAATTTTCCAGGAACACAGAAAATTTTAATCAATTGTTCAACCTAATTTTCACAAATTTTAAAATTTAAACATTTTTCTGAATTCATCTATGGATTTGCTACAACTTTTGTGTGCAAAATTTTCCTCTTAATTCAGTATTTCGAGTAATTTTCCAGGAACACAGAAAATTTTAATCAATTGTTCAACCTAATTTTCACAAATTTTAAAATTTAAACATTTTTCTGAATTCATCTATGGATTTGCTACAACTTTTGTGTGCAAAATTTTCCTCTTAATTCAGTATTTCGAGTAATTTTCCAGGAACACAGAAAATTTTAATGAATTGTTCAACCTAATTTTCACAAATTTTAAAATTTAAACATTTTTCTGAATTCATCTATGGATGTGCTACAACTTTTGTGTGCAAAATTTTCCTCTTAATTCAGTATTTCGAGTAATTTTCCAGGAACACAGAAAATTTTAATCAATTGTTCAACCTAATTTTCACAAATTTTGAAATTTAAACATTTTTCTAAATTCAACTATTGATTTGCTGAAACTTTTGTGTGCAAAATTTTCCTCTAAATTCAGTATTTCGAGTAATTTTCCAGGAACACAGAAAATTTTAATCAATTGTTCAACCTAATTTTCACAAAATTTAAAATTTAAACATTTTTCTGAATTCATCTATGGATTTGCTACAACTTTTGTGTGCAAAATTTTCCTCTTAATTCAGTATTTCGAGTAATTTTCCAGGAACACAGAAAATTTTAATCAATTGTTCAACCTAATTTTCACAAATTTTGAAATTTAAACATTTTTCTAAATTCAACTATTGATTTGCTGAAACTTTTGTGTGCAAAATATTCCTCTAAATTCAGTATTTCGAGTAATTTTCCAGGAACACAGAAAATTTTAATCAATTGTTCAACCTAATTTTCACAAAATTTAAAATTTAAACATTTTTCTGAATTCATCTATGGATTTGCTACAACTTTTGTGTGCAAAATTTTCCTCTAAATTCAGTATTTCGAGTAATTTTCCAGGAACACAGAAAATTTTAATCAATTGTTCAACCTAATTTTCACAAATTTTGAAATTTAAACATTTTTCTAAATTCAACTATTGATTTGCTGAAACTTTTGTGTGCAAAATTTTCCTCTAAATTCAGTATTTCGAGTAATTTTCCAGGAACACAGAAAATTTTAATCAATTGTTCAACCTAATTTTCACAAATTTTGAAATTTAAACATTTTTCTAAATTCAACTATTGATTTGCTGAAACTTTTGTGTGCAAAATTTTCCTCTAAATTCAGTATTTCGAGTAATTTTCCAGGAACACAGAAAATTTTAATCAATTGTTCAACCTAATTTTCACAAATTTTGAAATTTAAACATTTTTCTAAATTCAACTATTGATTTGCTGAAACTTTTGTGTGCAAAATTTTCCTCTAAATTCAGTATTTCGAGTAATTTTCCAGGAACACAGAAAATTTTAATCAATTGTTCAACCTAATTTTCACAAATTTTGAAATTTAAACATTTTTCTAAATTCAACTATTGATTTGCTGAAACTTTTGTGTGCAAAATTTTCCTCTAAATTCAGTATTTCGAGTAATTTTCCAGGAACACAGAAAATTTTAATCAATTGTTCAACCTAATTTTCACAAATTTTGAAATTTAAACATTTTTCTAAATTCAACTATTGATTTGCTGAAACTTTTGTGTGCAAAATTTTCCTCTAAATTCAGTATTTCGAGTAATTTTCCAGGAACACAGAAAATTTTAATCAATTGTTCAACCTAATTTTCACAAATTTTGAAATTTAAACATTTTTCTAAATTCAACTATTGATTTGCTGAAACTTTTGTGTGCAAAATTTTCCTCTAAATTCAGTATTTCGAGTAATTTTCCAGGAACACAGAAAATTTTAATCAATTGTTCAACCTAATTTTCACAAATTTTAAAATTTAAACATTTTTCTGAATTCATCTATGGATTTGCTACAACTTTTGTGTGCAAAATTTTCCTCTTAATTCAGTATTTCGAGTAATTTTCCAGGAACACAGAAAATTTTAATGAATTGTTCAACCTAATTTTCACAAATTTTAAAATTTAAACATTTTTCTGAATTCATCTATGGATGTGCTACAACTTTTGTGTGCAAAATTTTCCTCTTAATTCAGTATTTCGAGTAATTTTCCAGGAACACAGAAAATTTTAATCAATTGTTCAACCTAATTTTCACAAATTTTGAAATTTAAACATTTTTCTAAATTCAACTATTGATTTGCTGAAACTTTTGTGTGCAAAATTTTCCTCTAAATTCAGTATTTCGAGTAATTTTCCAGGAACACAGAAAATTTTAATCAATTGTTCAACCTAATTTTCACAAAATTTAAAATTTAAACATTTTTCTGAATTCATCTATGGATTTGCTACAACTTTTGTGTGCAAAATTTTCCTCTTAATTCAGTATTTCGAGTAATTTTCCAGGAACACAGAAAATTTTAATCAATTGTTCAACCTAATTTTCACAAATTTTGAAATTTAAACATTTTTCTAAATTCAACTATTGATTTGCTGAAACTTTTGTGTGCAAAATATTCCTCTAAATTCAGTATTTCGAGTAATTTTCCAGGAACACAGAAAATTTTAATCAATTGTTCAACCTAATTTTCACAAAATTTAAAATTTAAACATTTTTCTGAATTCATCTATGGATTTGCTACAACTTTTGTGTGCAAAATTTTCCTCTAAATTCAGTATTTCGAGTAATTTTCCAGGAACACAGAAAATTTTAATCAATTGTTCAACCTAATTTTCACAAATTTTGAAATTTAAACATTTTTCTAAATTCAACTATTGATTTGCTGAAACTTTTGTGTGCAAAATTTTCCTCTAAATTCAGTATTTCGAGTAATTTTCCAGGAACACAGAAAATTTTAATCAATTGTTCAACCTAATTTTCACAAATTTTGAAATTTAAACATTTTTCTAAATTCAACTATTGATTTGCTGAAACTTTTGTGTGCAAAATTTTCCTCTAAATTCAGTATTTCGAGTAATTTTCCAGGAACACAGAAAATTTTAATCAATTGTTCAACCTAATTTTCACAAATTTTGAAATTTAAACATTTTTCTAAATTCAACTATTGATTTGCTGAAACTTTTGTGTGCAAAATTTTCCTCTAAATTCAGTATTTCGAGTAATTTTCCAGGAACACAGAAAATTTTAATCAATTGTTCAACCTAATTTTCACAAATTTTGAAATTTAAACATTTTTCTAAATTCAACTATTGATTTGCTGAAACTTTTGTGTGCAAAATTTTCCTCTAAATTCAGTATTTCGAGTAATTTTCCAGGAACACAGAAAATTTTAATCAATTGTTCAACCTAATTTTCACAAATTTTAAAATTTAAACATTTTTCTGAATTCATCTATGGATTTGCTACAACTTTTGTGTGCAAAATTTTCCTCTTAATTCAGTATTTCGAGTAATTTTCCAGGAACACAGAAAATTTTAATCAATTGTTCAACCTAATTTTCACAAATTTTAAAATTTAAACATTTTTCTGAATTCATCTATGGATTTGCTGCAACTTTTGTGTGCAAAATTTTCCTCTTAATTCAGTATTTCGAGTAATTTTCCAGGAACACAGAAAATTTTAATGAATTGTTCAACCTAATTTTCACAAATTTTAAAATTTAAACATTTTTCTGAATTCATCTATGGATGTGCTACAACTTTTGTGTGCAAAATTTTCCTCTTAATTCAGTATTTCGAGTAATTTTCCAGGAACACAGAAAATTTTAATCAATTGTTCAACCTAATTTTCACAAATTTTGAAATTTAAACATTTTTCTAAATTCAACTATTGATTTGCTGAAACTTTTGTGTGCAAAATTTTCCTCTTAATTCAGTATTTCGAGTAATTTTCCAGGAACACAGAAAATTTTAATCAATTGTTCAACCTAATTTTCACAAAATTTAAAATTTAAACATTTTTCTGAATTCATCTATGGATTTGCTACAACTTTTGTGTGCAAAATTTTCCTCTTAATTCAGTATTTCGAGTAATTTTCCAGGAACACAGAAAATTTTAATCAATTGTTCAACCTAATTTTCACAAATTTTGAAATTTAAACATTTTTCTAAATTCAACTATTGATTTGCTGAAACTTTTGTGTGCAAAATATTCCTCTAAATTCAGTATTTCGAGTAATTTTCCAGGAACACAGAAAATTTTAATCAATTGTTCAACCTAATTTTCACAAAATTTAAAATTTAAACATTTTTCTGAATTCATCTATGGATTTGCTACAACTTTTGTGTGCAAAATTTTCCTCTAAATTCAGTATTTCGAGTAATTTTCCAGGAACACAGAAAATTTTAATCAATTGTTCAACCTAATTTTCACAAATTTTGAAATTTAAACATTTTTCTAAATTCAACTATTGATTTGCTGAAACTTTTGTGTGCAAAATTTTCCTCTAAATTCAGTATTTCGAGTAATTTTCCAGGAACACAGAAAATTTTAATCAATTGTTCAACCTAATTTTCACAAATTTTGAAATTTAAACATTTTTCTAAATTCAACTATTGATTTGCTGAAACTTTTGTGTGCAAAATTTTCCTCTAAATTCAGTATTTCGAGTAATTTTCCAGGAACACAGAAAATTTTAATCAATTGTTCAACCTAATTTTCACAAATTTTGAAATTTAAACATTTTTCTAAATTCAACTATTGATTTGCTGAAACTTTTGTGTGCAAAATTTTCCTCTAAATTCAGTATTTCGAGTAATTTTCCAGGAACACAGAAAATTTTAATCAGTTGTTCAACCTAATTTTCACAAATTTTGAAATTTAAACATTTTTCTAAATTCAACTATTGATTTGCTGAAACTTTTGTGTGCAAAATATTCCTCTAAATTCAGTATTTCGAGTAATTTTCCAGGAACACAGAAAATTTTAATCAATTGTTCAACCTAATTTTCACAAAATTTAAAATTTAAACATTTTTCTGAATTCATCTATGGATTTGCTACAACTTTTGTGTGCAAAATTTTCCTCTAAATTCAGTATTTCGAGTAATTTTCCAGGAACACAGAAAATTTTAATCAATTGTTCAACCTAATTTTCACAAAATTTAAAATTTAAACATTTTTCTGAATTCATCTATGGATTTGCTACAACTTTTGTGTGCAAAATTTTCCTCTAAATTCAGTATTTCGAGTAATTTTCCAGGAACACAGAAAATTTTAATCAATTGTTCAACCTAATTTTCACAAATTTTGAAATTTAAACATTTTTCTAAATTCAACTATTGATTTGCTGAAACTTTTGTGTGCAAAATTTTCCTCTAAATTCAGTATTTCGAGTAATTTTCCAGGAACACAGAAAATTTTAATCAATTGTTCAACCTAATTTTCACAAATTTTGAAATTTAAACATTTTTCTAAATTCAACTATTGATTTGCTGAAACTTTTGTGTGCAAAATTTTCCTCTAAATTCAGTATTTCGAGTAATTTTCCAGGAACACAGAAAATTTTAATCAATTGTTCAACCTAATTTTCACAAATTTTGAAATTTAAACATTTTTCTAAATTCAACTATTGATTTGCTGAAACTTTTGTGTGCAAAATTTTCCTCTAAATTCAGTATTTCGAGTAATTTTCCAGGAACACAGAAAATTTTAATCAATTGTTCAACCTAATTTTCACAAATTTTGAAATTTAAACATTTTTCTAAATTCAACTATTGATTTGCTGAAACTTTTGTGTGCAAAATTTTCCTCTAAATTCAGTATTTCGAGTAATTTTCCAGGAACACAGAAAATTTTAATCAATTGTTCAACCTAATTTTCACAAATTTTGAAATTTAAACATTTTTCTAAATTCAACTATTGATTTGCTGAAACTTTTGTGTGCAAAATTTTCCTCTAAATTCAGTATTTCGAGTAATTTTCCAGGAACACAGAAAATTTTAATCAATTGTTCAACCTAATTTTCACAAATTTTGAAATTTAAACATTTTTCTAAATTCAACTATTGATTTGCTGAAACTTTTGTGTGCAAAATTTTCCTCTTAATTCAGTATTTCGAGTAATTTTCCAGGAACACAGAAAATTTTAATGAATTGTTCAACCTAATTTTCACAAATTTTAAAATTTAAACATTTTTCTGAATTCATCTATGGATTTGCTACAACTTTTGTGTGCAAAATTTTCCTCTTAATTCAGTATTTCGAGTAATTTTCCAGGAACACAGAAAATTTTAATGAATTGTTCAACCTAATTTTCACAAATTTTAAAATTTAAACATTTTTCTGAATTCATCTATGGATGTGCTACAACTTTTGTGTGCAAAATTTTCCTCTTAATTCAGTATTTCGAGTAATTTTCCAGGAACACAGAAAATTTTAATCAATTGTTCAACCTAATTTTCACAAAATTTAAAATTTAAACATTTTTCTGAATTCATCTATGGATTTGCTACAACTTTTGTGTGCAAAATTTTCCTCTTAATTCAGTATTTCGAGTAATTTTCCAGGAACACAGAAAATTTTAATCAATTGTTCAACCTAATTTTCACAAAATTTAAAATTTAAACATTTTTCTGAATTCATCTATGGATTTGCTACAACTTTTGTGTGCAAAATTTTCCTCTTAATTCAGTATTTCGAGTAATTTTCCAGGAACACAGAAAATTTTAATCAATTGTTCAACCTAATTTTCACAAAATTTAAAATTTAAACATTTTTCTGAATTCATCTATGGATTTGCTACAACTTTTGTGTGCAAAATTTTCCTCTAAATTCAGTATTTCGAGTAATTTTCCAGGAACACAGAAAATTTTAATCAATTGTTCAACCTAATTTTCACAAATTTTGAAATTTAAACATTTTTCTAAATTCAACTATTGATTTGCTGAAACTTTTGTGTGCAAAATTTTCCTCTAAATTCAGTATTTCGAGTAATTTTCCAGGAACACAGAAAATTTTAATCAATTGTTCAACCTAATTTTCACAAATTTTGAAATTTAAACATTTTTCTAAATTCAACTATTGATTTGCTGAAACTTTTGTGTGCAAAATTTTCCTCTAAATTCAGTATTTCGAGTAATTTTCCAGGAACACAGAAAATTTTAATCAATTGTTCAACCTAATTTTCACAAATTTTGAAATTTAAACATTTTTCTAAATTCAACTATTGATTTGCTGAAACTTTTGTGTGCAAAATTTTCCTCTAAATTCAGTATTTCGAGTAATTTTCCAGGAACACAGAAAATTTTAATCAATTGTTCAACCTAATTTTCACAAATTTTGAAATTTAAACATTTTTCTAAATTCAACTATTGATTTGCTGAAACTTTTGTGTGCAAAATTTTCCTCTAAATTCAGTATTTCGAGTAATTTTCCAGGAACACAGAAAATTTTAATCAATTGTTCAACCTAATTTTCACAAATTTTGAAATTTAAACATTTTTCTAAATTCAACTATTGATTTGCTGAAACTTTTGTGTGCAAAATTTTCCTCTAAATTCAGTATTTCGAGTAATTTTCCAGGAACACAGAAAATTTTAATCAATTGTTCAACCTAATTTTCACAAATTTTGAAATTTAAACATTTTTCTAAATTCAACTATTGATTTGCTGAAACTTTTGTGTGCAAAATTTTCCTCTAAATTCAGTATTTCGAGTAATTTTCCAGGAACACAGAAAATTTTAATCAATTGTTCAACCTAATTTTCACAAATTTTGAAATTTAAACATTTTTCTAAATTCAACTATTGATTTGCTGAAACTTTTGTGTGCAAAATTTTCCTCTAAATTCAGTATTTCGAGTAATTTTCCAGGAACACAGAAAATTTTAATCAATTGTTCAACCTAATTTTCACAAATTTTGAAATTTAAACATTTTTCTAAATTCAACTATTGATTTGCTGAAACTTTTGTGTGCAAAATTTTCCTCTAAATTCAGTATTTCGAGTAATTTTCCAGGAACACAGAAAATTTTAATCAATTGTTCAACCTAATTTTCACAAATTTTGAAATTTAAACATTTTTCTAAATTCAACTATTGATTTGCTGAAACTTTTGTGTGCAAAATTTTCCTCTAAATTCAGTATTTCGAGTAATTTTCCAGGAACACAGAAAATTTTAATCAATTGTTCAACCTAATTTTCACAAATTTTGAAATTTAAACATTTTTCTAAATTCAACTATTGATTTGCTGAAACTTTTGTGTGCAAAATTTTCCTCTAAATTCAGTATTTCGAGTAATTTTCCAGGAACACAGAAAATTTTAATCAATTGTTCAACCTAATTTTCACAAATTTTGAAATTTAAACATTTTTCTAAATTCAACTATTGATTTGCTGAAACTTTTGTGTGCAAAATTTTCCTCTAAATTCAGTATTTCGAGTAATTTTCCAGGAACACAGAAAATTTTAATCAATTGTTCAACCTAATTTTCACAAATTTTGAAATTTAAACATTTTTCTAAATTCAACTATTGATTTGCTGAAACTTTTGTGTGCAAAATTTTCCTCTAAATTCAGTATTTCGAGTAATTTTCCAGGAACACAGAAAATTTTAATCAATTGTTCAACCTAATTTTCACAAATTTTGAAATTTAAACATTTTTCTAAATTCAACTATTGATTTGCTGAAACTTTTGTGTGCAAAATTTTCCTCTAAATTCAGTATTTCGAGTAATTTTCCAGGAACACAGAAAATTTTAATCAATTGTTCAACCTAATTTTCACAAATTTTAAAATTTAAACATTTTTCTGAATTCATCTATGGATTTGCTACAACTTTTGTGTGCAAAATTTTCCTCTTAATTCAGTATTTCGAGTAATTTTCCAGGAACACAGAAAATTTTAATCAATTGTTCAACCTAATTTTCACAAATTTTAAAATTTAAACATTTTTCTGAATTCATCTATGGATTTGCTACAACTTTTGTGTGCAAAATTTTCCTCTTAATTCAGTATTTCGAGTAATTTTCCAGGAACACAGAAAATTTTAATGAATTGTTCAACCTAATTTTCACAAATTTTAAAATTTAAACATTTTTCTGAATTCATCTATGGATGTGCTACAACTTTTGTGTGCAAAATTTTCCTCTTAATTCAGTATTTCGAGTAATTTTCCAGGAACACAGAAAATTTTAATCAATTGTTCAACCTAATTTTCACAAATTTTGAAATTTAAACATTTTTCTAAATTCAACTATTGATTTGCTGAAACTTTTGTGTGCAAAATTTTCCTCTAAATTCAGTATTTCGAGTAATTTTCCAGGAACACAGAAAATTTTAATCAATTGTTCAACCTAATTTTCACAAATTTTGAAATTTAAACATTTTCCTAAATTCAACTATTGATTTGCTGAAACTTTTGTGTGCAAAATTTTCCTCTAAATTCAGTATTTCGAGTAATTTTCCAGGAACACAGAAAATTTTAATCAATTTTTTTTTTTTTTTTTTTATTTGATGTTTTATAGTGCATCGACTACTAGGTCATTAGCACTTTATACATTTATATCATTACATGTTAAATTAGTTTTAATATGTTTATTTCTTTCAGATATTTGATGGTATCATGTATATTGCGTCTCTCGGGATTTAGAGCTTCTCCAATATTTTCGGGAATCTTGCATTCTCTTCTTGATTGTACGTATGTTGGACAATCCATTAATATATGTTTGACCGTTATGGTTGTTTTACATATTGAACATTGAGGTGGTTCTTCTCCTGACATTTTGTATTTATGTGTCATTCCTGTGTGTCCTATTCTTAATCTTGTTAATGCAGTCTCCGTTGTTCTATCGAATATGTTTTGTTTCGTCCATGGTTTGATATGTTTTTTGGTTTTATGTAATTTTTGGTTGGTGCAGCTCCAATTTTCTTGCCATTTGTTGTATATTTTATATTTTATTATGTTATATGCTTCGGGTATGCACATACTTATTTTGATTTTTGCATTTGGATTGTTGGCCGCTTCTTTTGCAAGCTTGTCTATAGCTTCGTTTCCGGGTATTCCCATATGTGATGGTACCCATATGAATATCACATCTTTTGGAATTTGTTTTATATGGTGGTTTATGTTACGGATTTTAGTTATAATTGTGTTGCTGTTTTCGTTGTTTTTTAAAGATTGTAATACACTATATGAATCAGTTATCAATAAGAAGCGATTTCCTTCGTGTTTCGTTATATATTTGAGTGCTTGATAGATAGCTGTAGCTTCTGCTGTGTATATTGAAGTTCCATTTGGCAAATAATATTGTTCGTTTGTGTTTCCATGTATGTAAGCACATCCCACAAGTTCATCCTTCTTGGAGGCATCCGTGAAGATATGCTCAAATCCTCTGTATTTGTTAAGGATCATATCGTATTCAGCTTGGTATATGGATTTACTGGTTGTATTTTTCTTATGTTTGTTTAGTTTTGCATTGATGCTTATTGCAGTTATGGTCCAGGGTTCTGCTTTTTTATTTTTGATTTTCATTATCTTTGGGAATTGGTATGAGTACTTTTCCAGAATATTGTTTATCCTTATGTGGAAAGGTCTGGGATATTTAGGGGATTGGTTGTATCTTAGTGTATTCCTGTGTGATAAAACATTGTTAAATGATGTGTGTGAGGGATTGCTTATTATCTTCATTGCATATTTTACTGCCAGCATATCTCTTCGTATTTCTAAAGATGGTATTGAAGCTTCACATCGTAGGCTTGCTATAGGTGATGTTCGAAAAGCTCCTAATGCTATTCGCAGAGATATATTTTGTGTCGTTTCAAGTTTTTTTAGTAATGTTTCTTGTGCTGATGAATAAATGATGCATCCATAATCTATTTGTGATCTGATGGTGGCTTTATAGATTTTCAGCAATGTGTCACACTTTGTTCCCCATTTGTTGTTGGAAATAATTTTGAGAAGGTTTATTGATTGGGTAGTTTTTACTTTTAGATAGTTTATGTGTTCTTTCCAATTTAGTTTATTATCAAATTTGATTCCTAAGTATTTAATAACTTTGGTGTATTTTATTCTTTTTCCATCTATATGGATTTCAGGATGTTGATTAGGATTTTTCCTCCGTCTTGTGAATTGAACTGCCTTCGTTTTTTCGGGTGAGATTTTGAATCCTGTCGCTTTGGTCCATTCTTCTACTTCTTTGATGGCTTGTTGTAGTATTTCCTTTATGACCTGAGGGTCTTGATTTCTAGAATAAATGGTAATGTCATCTACGAATAAGGAAATCTTAATAGGTGCTTTTATAAATTTCGTAATGCTATTTATTGCAATTAGGAATAGTGTCGCGCTTATAGGTGATCCTTGAGGAATACCATTTTCCATTACCGCTATATCCGAGTATATGTCTTGTATTTTTACTCTGAATGTTCTCTTGCTAAGTATGTTTTTGATAAAGTTTAGTATATTGCCTGTTATCTTCCATTCTAGGATTTGTTTTATAATAAGATATCTCCATACTCTGTCAAATGCCTTTTCTATGTCCAAAAAAATTGCTATTAGATATTCTTTATTTATGAATGCTTCATGTATCTCAGATTCTAAATTTAATAATTGATCCGTTGTTGTGTGTAGTTTTCTGAAACCTGATTGATTTTTTGTCAGAAGATCATTTGCTTCCAGGTTCCACGCCAATCTTTTGTTAATTATTTTTTCTAATAATTTAGCAAGGCATGATGATAATGCTATAGGTCTGTAGTTGTTAGGATCTGTTGGTGTTTTATCTGTTTTTAGTATTGGTACCACAGTTACTTCTCTCCACATATCAGGATATTGGTTTTCCTTCCATATATAATTATATATATTCAGAAGCGATTGTTTTGCTGATATAGATAAGTGTTTTATAAATGCGTATGGAATATTATCTGGTCCTGGGCTGGTGTTTTTACTTTTGTTTATGTTCTCTTCAAATTCTTTCATGGTAATTAAATTATTTATTGGATCTTGGTTTTGGTCTGGATTCACAAAGGGTACTGTTTCAGTGTTTTTTTTGTATTTTATAAATTCTTTATTATATGCTTCATTTGAATATGTTTTTTCGAGAGTTTTTGCTATGATATTAGCAATTTCGTCTTTCTTTGTAACAATCTCATTATTTTCTTTTAATGCGGGGATAGTGAAGTTTTTTTTCACTCCTTTTATCGCTTTTATTTTGTTCCACATTTCTTTGCTTGTGGTATTTGTGTCAATTGATTGTACAAATTGTTGCCATGATTCAATTTTGCGTGTTTTTATAATTTTCCTTGCGATTGCTCTTTTCTTTTTGAATTCTATTAGATCATTGATTGATCCTGTTTTTTTATATTTGTTAAATGCATGATGGCTGTTTTTTAGAGCTTCTTTGCATTGTTGATTCCACCATGTTACCGTCCTTTTCCTAGGACATATTTTATTTATTTTGGTTATTGTTTCGTTTGCTGCTGCATTTATAATTGAGGTCAATTTCGCGACTGTGTTATTTATATTTTTATCTTCATATGGATTAAGGGGTGTTTGTAGGGAGGTTAGTTCTGTATACTTATCCCAGTCTGCAGTTTCCAATTTCCATTTGTTTATTGTTGTTGCAGAGTTTACTTCCATTCTTTGTCTGATGTCTATTAATATTGGATAATGGTCACTGTCGTAGAGATGTTCTAGTGGACGCCATGTAATGATGGGTGCTATTTGGATTGTTGCAAATGTCAGATCAATGTTACTGAAGGTGTTATTTGAGGAGTTGAAATGCGTAGGTTGATTTTTATTCATAATTACTAGTGTGTTTGATTGAAACAGTAAATCTTCAACAGTTCTACCTCGTTTATCAGTGTGTTTCGATCCCCAAATTCTGTTATGTGCATTAAAATCACCTGTTATTAAGTATGGTTTGGGAAGTTGGTCCAGTAGATCTTGTAATTCTTTTGTTGTTATTGGTTTGTTTGGTGGGAGGTATATGTTGCATATATGTACTTTTAAAGGTAGATAGACTGTGACAGCAACTGCTTCCATATTTGTTGTTAAATTTATGCTTTCTGAATGGATGTTATTTGTTACGAATATAGAAACTCCTCCACTGGCATGCTGTTGGTTTTGTCTGTGTTTGGAAAATTCTTTGTAACCCTTTAATAACATTTTTTTGTTATCATTTATATGAGTTTCCTGAAGGCATAATATTTGTGGATCTTCCTTGCTTATTAATATTTGTAAATGAGCTAGTCTGTTGTAAAATCCGTTTAAGTTCCATTGTAATATAGATTTTATGCTTTTTTCTGTTTGCTTATTCTTTATCATATTTTATATTTTTGTTTATTATTATTATTTTTTTTTTTAGGTTTTTTTTTTGTTAGTTACAATCTTGGCTTGATGATGAGAAGAATGCATCGCTAGTTTCTTTTCTCTGTGCTTTGTCTAATTTTGTAATTATTCGTGAAAATTTATTTTTTATTTTACCATGCTGAAGAAGAACTCTGAAATCTTTTACGATAGTTTTAATGTCTTCAATGTCCGGATTGAATTGTTTTGCTGTTTCAAGGGGGTTAATGGTTGTATGAATTTCTCTGTAGAATTTTTCAAAATGTTCATATGTGAATTTGTAGTTGGCAGGGTTTTTTGTGATCTCTTCCTTTATTGGGCTAAGTAGTTCTGTTGTGGTTAGTGTTGTTTCATTTTCAGTTGTTTTAACTTTTTTGTTCGCCTTTTTTTTGTTTTGTTCTTCTGTATCTTTTTCTGGTGTTTGCTTCTTGGAGGGATGGATTGTTTGCGTTAGCGGATGTTTAAATGGTTCTTTCTCTGTTATATTTGTGATTTCTGGTGAGAGTTCACTAGAGCTTGATGGCCGGTTTCGTTTGTTTGCTATTTTTTTTGGGTCTGCTGTTTTGTTTTCACTATGATTTTGTTTGGGTTCAGGGTTGTTTTTTGTTTCTGTGCTTAGTATTTCTTTTTGTATCCTTTGGGTCTCTGTTATTTCGATTTCTACGTTGGTTTGGGTTAACTGGGTGTTTGGTTCTCGGGTATTTAGGTTTTCCGATTGTGATGTTTCTTTTGTTGGGTTATTCAATGCATTTAGGTTGTTATAATTTTCTGTTTGGGGGATATTTGTTGAGTTTCTGCAGTTTTCCTTGGTATGTCCGTGACGTCTGCATAATTCGCATTGATCAGTGGTAAGAAAGATTCTGCATTGTTCTCCGTTATATTCTATGATTAAGCTATCTGGGATTTTTTCTTCGTCTTTGGGCATTATATAAACTTGTCTGCGTCCGCTATTGATGTGTGAGATGAGGGGGTTGTTACTTATTTTTATGTGTGTTATTGTCGATACTGTTTCAATATTATTTAGTTTTAGGATTTCGTTAATTTTACCATGTGGAATATAGGCTGGTACATGTATAATCATTCTTTTGGCATTTGATATTAATTTTCTTATCGGCACTACTAGATTGCTTATTTTGATAAATTTATGTTTATTTGTTATTTCTGTAGCAATTTCTTCTGATTTGAAATATACAACTATCCGGTTGAAACTCATAGGATACGCATCAACAATGTGTTTGAGATCTGTTATGTTTTGTAGTGCTAATATGTATTCAGTTAATTCTGTGTTTTCTTGTTTTGGTATGACAATAGCATTTTCTTTCTTTGGGAAGAATTCGTTTATTAGAATATTTGAGTAGGTTTTTTGTGGGGTATGATTTGGGTTGTTCATGTTTGAATATGTTTGGGTTAAATTGTTCATTTTGATTATTTGTATGTGATTGTTTCGGTTTGATAACGCTTTTTATCTACTCACCAAGGTGAGCAGACTTATACGGTTGTGCAGCTGTCGCACGTAATTTCACTGTCACTTTTGGTTTGTTGTTTTGAAAAAATCACTTTTATATCCAATTACTGGCACTTTAAATATTAAATGTTTCACCTTGCATTCATACGTCTGGCCTCGTTGAATACTCGATCAGAACTGAATGATATATTGTTTTTATATTGTGAAGAATGTATTTATTTCAAAAATTTCATTAACGTTACGTCAACTTTGACTTTTGAGTTTTTTAATCAATTGTTCAACCTAATTTTCACAAATTTTGAAATTTAAACATTTTTCTAAATTCAACTATTGATTTGCTGAAACTTTTGTGTGCAAAATTTTCCTCTAAATTCAGTATTTCGAGTAATTTTCCAGGAACACAGAAAATTTTAATCAATTGTTCAACCTAATTTTCACAAATTTTGAAATTTAAACATTTTTCTAAATTCAACTATTGATTTGCTGAAACTTTTGTGTGCAAAATTTTCCTCTAAATTCAGTATTTCGATTAACTTTCCAGGAACACAGAAAATTTTAGTGCATTGTGCAACCTATAGTCCATCTGGTTTTGGATTGCAGTAGAGGTCACCTTGAACGGCAAGTCAGATTTACACTGGGAAACGTCAAATAATTAAAGTGTATGAGTGACAAAAACCAAATGTCATTTATTTGATACTTGAAATAATCGAGTTATAAGTATTTTTTTATCAAATAGCAATTTATCTTGTACAAATTATTTAAATTTGCCAGAAACCTTTAGAAAAAAATATTCGTAAGTCATAAATCGCAAATAAAATTTTGGCAGTGTAAACCTGTAAAAAATTTTAACCAATCACGTTCCGAGTTCACAATTTTAGTACAATCTAGTTCTGCATTCTTAAAACGGATGGACTATAATGCTGGTATTCCACTATGCAATTTATCATACGAACGACGGTACCGTTTCTTGTACGTACAGTTTTTACTATAGTGTAATACACAAAACTTGGATGTCCTATCGTTCGTACGATCGACTGTACGAAAATTGATAAAATTTCTCAATTCTTGTACGAAAACGGCGCCGATATGTGCGCAGATCGCTCTAAACTCGTTCACACAAATTAGTCGTCAATCTACAATAGATCATTTTGAGTCACGTGACTTTGACAGGGCGCGGCCATTTTGTCTGGAGGGCATACCTGTCGTGACGTCACCTCGAAATGATCTATTATTATTCGAATGCCGCATAGGTTATGTTTATTTCGACACGTTTATTTTGTGGTAATAATACTGACAAGTCGAACAGCAGATATATTATTTACTAAATAACGCGTGAATCGTAATATTGAGATTATATTGTCGTTTTGTGTAGCTTGTAACCACTAGATAACGCTCAGTGCTGTTTGTTTACATCTTTAAAATTAACCAATAAGAAAGAGTCTTTCGTCTTATTTCATGTACAACCAGGGGTGGGCTGGAGCCAGCTCGGTCCGGCTCGCGCGAGCCGGTTGTTAAAATGTTTGAAACTCGGCGAGCCGCTTGTTAAATTACCCCTAAAACCATAAAATAAGCCAATTTCGATGCCATTCCTTTTATTACATCTTGGATGAACCAGAATCACAGGTTAGCAACAGAAACAAGGGTAAGAAAAGGGCACAATAATGATGTTTCTGCAAATGAACAAGGCATATTGACTCTACATTAATTAATTAATTATGCATATACATACGATAGTATAGTATGTTAAATTTGGAATTTATTAGTTTTTTTGTGCAATAAATGTTTTGTTTAGTTATTTTGTGCAATAAATGTTTTGTTTTGTTATATATGAGTATATTATATATTTTATACTGTACAAAAATAAATGAAGACAATGTACTCATTTACCGTTTTTTTTTTGCTTCGAAATAATAGCGAGCCGGTTGTTCAAAATTTGGCAGCTCATCCCTGTGTACAACAAATAATATAGTGTCACACTTCCATCCTATCGATCGTACAATTTATTGTATAGAAAATGTTCATACAAGAAACCGTACCGTCGTTCGTATGATAAATTGCATAGTGGAATACCAGCATAAGTTTCACAAAACATAAAATTTAAACATTTTTCTGAATTCAACTATGGATTTGCTGAAACTTTTGTATGGGGTCGTCCATAAATTACTTCACGCTCCTTGGGGGGGGGGGTTCCGACCCTCGTGACGATGTTAAACGATGGGTGCGGGGGTTTCCAAAAATTGTGACGTCACAAACTATATAAATTAAATATTTTATTATAAGCAATTTAAAAAAAACTATATTTTGAGTGGTTATGTCACTGAAGCTAGTGGTGTAGCTAGAGGGGGGGGCGGAGTGCCCTTCATAGATGTTTCCTCTGGGGTGCTACCCCTAAAAGAAAGAGAAATTTGAAAAATTGGGGGGGTTCAAGAATATGTGACGTAATACTTGGAGGGGGTCTAGGTTTGTGTGACGAGGGGAGGGGGGGGGATAAAAAACCTCTGTGTGGTTATATTGGTCATGAGGAAGGAGGGGAATAGGGGCCATTGCTCCCTCATACCACCATTATTTTAATAATTTTGAAGTTTTTAAATTTGTTTCCACAATATTTTTTCAATTATTTAAATTTTATTTTTTTATTTTCTGGAATATTTTCATAATTTGCTTTCGTCGCTCCATAAAACAGTTTCCCAAAACCGTTTAGACTTATTTAAATGCTCCTGGGCAAATTGTAAACGTTTCTTAGCATTTTGTTAGCTAAAATTTAACTTTTATTAGTTACAATTTTATTTGGTAGTAGTGAGACTCCGGCGTTATTATAATAATTTGTAAACTGTAACTGTTTGGCTTATTTCGCATTTTTTGGCTGGTCAAAGAATATCTAGAATAGTCTTCCCAAAGGTATATTATGGATTGGCTAGAGCCTCAATTTACATATTGTAACTCCCCAACGACATGTTGAAGATGAACACATTTTGCTGAATCTATGACAATTCATCGCGGTCAATTCATCGCGCGACAATTCATCGCGGACAATTCATCGCCGTGACAATTCATCGCGTGCGACAATTCATCGCTAATAACACTAGCCTAACGACAGATCCAACTCTTCGCGGAAGATCCACCTCTTTGCGACCGATTTAACTTTTTGCGAAGATTTATTTGTTTTTAATTATTAGTTTTCTAAAGAAATATCAAAAACCAATACTAACCTACCGGCAGATCCACCTCTTCGCGACAGATCTACCTCTACAAATCCAGATCATAAGGATAATAGTATTGGTTGGTATCACCAAATTAAAAAATTACTGTATAAGCAAAACAAAATCTTATACTTTTAAAAATAAATTTAACAACGGAACTTCAATATATTAATTTTGAGAAAGGCAAACCTCTATTAGTATTTAGTGGCTACACTAACACGAAAGATAAGATGTGTAAAGATTCCATTATGTTAATTTGATGCACGCGAAGAATTGTCGCACGCGATGAATTGTCGCGGCGATGAATTGACGTGACACCGATTTTCCTGCTGTGCTGTGCATGTTAGAGGGGGGGGGGTTATAAAATTTTGAAACATTGTTGGATTTGGTATACAGATCAGGTACAATTCTGTTTTTTTAATAGAATTCAATACCAACACAATCAAC
This sequence comes from Podabrus alpinus, assembly GCA_932274525.1. NCBI lineage: Eukaryota > Metazoa > Arthropoda > Insecta > Coleoptera > Cantharidae > Podabrus > Podabrus alpinus. The sequence continues at coordinate 76,006,057 of OW026454.1, read as the reverse complement.
AAGCTCCTAACCGCTTTGAACGAATGCACCGAATGGGGTCAAGTGTTTATTTTGGATTCATTGGCAAATTACAGTCCAAAAGACGAACGCGAAGCTCAAAGCATCTGCGAACGCATAACACCACGACTTGCTCACGCAAACGCCGCAGTTGTGTTGTCAGCCGTGAAGGTACTCAATAAAAATATATTCCAACATTTTTTTACACTTTCATAAATTTTTTCCAGGTTTTAATGAAACTCATGGAAATTTTGTCGGGCGACAGCGATTTCTGTGGTACGTTGAGTAAAAAATTGGCACCGCCCCTCGTGACTCTGCTGTCTTCGGAACCCGAAGTTCAATACGTTGCTCTCAGAAATATTAATTTAATCGTACAAAAACGACCCGATATTTTAAAACACGAGATGAAGGTAATTTTTTTTTATTGAATAATGCAGTGTTGGTAGATAATTTCGTATTGTTTAGGTATTTTTCGTCAAATACAACGATCCGATTTACGTGAAACTTGAAAAGTTGGATATCATGATTCGATTAGCTTCGCAAGCCAACATCGCGCAAGTTTTAAGCGAATTGAAGGAATATGCGACCGAAGTCGATGTTGATTTCGTACGCAAAGCCGTACGAGCTATTGGACGCTGCGCGATCAAGGTGGAGCCTTCCGCCGAACGATGCGTTTCCACGTTGTTGGATTTGATTCAAACAAAGGTCAACTATGTGGTTCAAGAGGCCATTGTTGTCATCAAAGATATTTTCAGGTAAGCAATTTTGTATTTTATCATAAAAAACGGAAATTTAACTTTTACCGTTCGACGCGTCGCACAGTGGGACAGATTTAAACATTAGTTGGTCAAAAAGTAATTAATTAAAAATTAATATTTTGACGTTAAAAAAATAAGGCTATGTGCAAGTGATTTGAATTTTTAAAAATTCGATGCCAGCGATTACGGTGGCGAAATATGGCACTTTTCGTGGTACTACAGATTGTCAATATCCCATTCAAAAAATAATTTTGAAATTTAAATTCGGTTTAACGCCTTCGGGGTTGAAAATACGAAGGAATGTTATGGACGAACTATTATAGAGCGTCGCGATACGCTTCCGTTGCGTTTTAAAAATTAAAGATCGGCCGGTAAATAAGAACGCTACAGACGTCCAAAGTTTTTCCACAATTTTCACTTAAATGGGTCTCTCACGAGGAAACCACGGATAATTTAGAAAAACCAATCGGAGTTTCGGATACGGTTTTTAACGGTCTTTAATTTAGCACATGACGACGGTTGACGAAAAACGACAAATAACGGCAGCATTTGCAAATTAGTGTCGTCAAAATTGAAAATCAAAATTGGAGGCGATTTCGGGCAAAATTTAAAATATGCAAAAATGTGTATTTTCGTTGCAAAGCAAATTTTTTCGAGAAAATTTCATTCGACATTTTCGATTTATATTTGTCTCCTCGACGTATTAAAGGCAAAAAAAAATTTTGATTATCCAAATTGCAGAAAACCTTTCGCCCTTTTACCACGCCAAATATTGAACCAATTACATCGTCGCGTTATGAATTAATTCTTACAATTTGATGCCTCGCGTATTGCGATGCTAAAATTTCCAAGTTTCGAAAGATTGCTGCTCGTTTGAGCCAAATTTAAAAAAAAACGCAATTTTAAAATTCTTCGTTTTTGGGAAGGCGGTGCGGCGCCCCACGGTATTTTATAAATTCTGCACCATACCTAAATGCAAGTTTGGACCTTTGGCCGTCGATCGGCGCCGGTCCGATCGAAATCCGTCGTATGGTTCGGGCGCACTCCGCGGTGCACGCGGAGAAGGTTTTTGCTCTCTCTCTCCGTCACCCCCGAACCACCATCTCAAATATTTCGCCGTCAACGGATAGAATTCGTCGGATCCGACATTTTAAGATGTCGGCGGCTAAAATACCACTTTCGGTTTACCTTCCAGAAGCATTTTCACAACAATTTGATCGTTAAAAGTTCTTCATTTTTGAAAATTCACCGTGAAGTGCCGGTTTATTTTCAAGAGACTCCAATCAAACTTTGCACAATTTCTGACTTTCCGAAAGAAGAACATTTCTTGGTCTTCTTGCACAATTCCATTCAATTTTATTTTCCTCGCGTTGCTCTGCAGTTCGATTATTTCGAATATATCTTTAAGGCTTGCAGCATTGCGAGTTCTGCGACCTAAAGTGCTCTGTCTTATTTGCGGCATTCTGTTCTTTTTAATTATTTGTATTATTTTGAGTGTTGAAATTACTAAATTCTTTTGGTTTTTTACTCCATGCAATGAATAAATTGATAGGCTGGTGAATTAGAGCCGCCATGTGTTGATCATTTATTTAACTAAAATGTACTTTTAGTTTTACCCAAATTTACCAATTTTCCGGGCAACTTTTCCAATTTTTTTTACGTAAGAACCATCTTCGGACTATTGCGAACATTTAAAAAAAAAGTAATAAAATCGGTCCAGCCGTTATCAAGTGATGCCGTGACAAAGATTTTCAGATTCCTTTTTATTCATATAGATTAATTTCAAATTTTTATATTAGTAAATAGAAGGCATACCATGAAAAGTGCCGGCGCGCCTAACCAGTGGGCGCTAGTTGTGAACTTGCAAATAGCCTATAGGGGATTTTTAATGTTATCATTTTTTGTTGTCACTAGGAATTCGTTTGATTACTTACTTCAAATTAATGTCAATTTTTATTTAAATGTTTACGATGTCACTCAAAATTATATATGTAAATTTTTACGAACAAATAAATGCATTTTATATTACGGGCATAATCGTAGCTATAATGAGCATTCTTCTAACCTTATTATTCGAGCTTTACTTTAAATACGATTTTGAAGAGAAAGAACTTGTCAATTTTGCGCAAAAACATTTCATACAAAATTATCCGAAAATAATATGTACGGATATCGAAAAAAGAGAAAGAATCGATATTACATCATTCGGCGATGAATTTGATCCTCGAGACATCGATCTAGTTAATATGAACTTTTTAAATATGTTAAATAACAAAAAACTTAAAGAAACTGTAGTCAAAAGCATAAAACAGTACGGTTTGAACGTTCAAGAATCGCGTCACGTTTTCGGTAGGTATTCCCTTCGAAATTAAATTTCTTGCAAATAAACTTTAAAATTTAGATAAAACCAAAGATTTGGAGCTGCTTTTATCTCAATTTTTGGGAACAGAAGATTCGATAGTTTACGCCAACACCTTGGCCGCGGTTTCCAATACCTGCTTGTGGTGCTCGAAAGGAATCGTTTTCTGTGACGACAAGATTAACGTCAACATTCAACGCTGTTTGCTAGACAATAACGCCATCATTGTTTACTTCAAGCACAACCAAACGGAAGACTTGTTCGAGCAATTGGAACGAACTGTCCAAAACAAATCGCCTATGAGTTACATGCAAATGTATTTGGTCCTTGAAGGAATTTACGCTAAAAATGGAAGAATTTGCGCTTTGTCTAAATTTGTTGCACTTGCCAGAATGTTTAACATGAAAATCATCATAGACGAAACTATTTCTTTTGGCGTTATAGGAAAAACCGGTCGCGGAATTAGGGAACACTTTTCACTTTGTGCCGAATCGGTCGATTTGATTATTGGAAGTTTCGAAGGAGCGGTGGGATCTAGCGGCAGTTTTTGCGCCGGTTCTAAAAAAGTTATTGAAGCTTTGCTGGTGTTAAACACCGAATGCGAATTTTTGTCGTTGATGCCGCCGTATGAAATCGAAATCACTACAATGGCGCTAAGAATGATCGTAAATAGTGTGCATGAGTTGGGCAATTTGAGACGACTCAGCGTGAAAGTTCACAACTTTTTGAACGATAACGTACATTTCGTCATCCACAGTCATCCGGTTTCGCCGTACAAAGTTTTTAATTTTAGTTTCGAAAACAAGAAGCAAGTTTTTGAGAAGAAAATTTGTGATTATTGTAGTGAGCATGGCGTTCATTTGATTGTCAACGATATTGGTTTGATTGCCAAATTAAATGTTGCACTGTTTTATCAGCCGATCAAAATTTTTAATTTGCTTAGAACTTTAACATCTGCTGTCCAAGAAGTATTCGAGGAAGATTTTATGTATTAAATAAATTGCTTGGCATTTTGTTACGTGTTTGATTTGCAACGGGTTATTAAGTCGGCAGTGGGATTGCAAACTTTGATTCACCAGTTAATTCTAATGCGTAATGTCTCATAAAGACCGGAGAACTGAATGGCAAACCAAACGACCAACTGCTCCATGTGGTGCAACATTCGATTGGGCAGTGGAACAGCAGACTTTCGTTGCAGGTTCGCTGAAATGCTGCACTACATCGCGCGGTCCAGGGTTTACAAAGGGGAATATGAAGGGGGTTGGTAAAGGGAGTACTACACCTTTTCCAGCAGTAATTCAGAAAACCTCACCTGCTGTTCAGAAATCGTGAATTGTAATTCAGATTTATTGACTGATATTCAGAAATCGTGAATTGTAATTCAGATTTGTCAACTGATATTCAGAAATGGTGAATTGCAATTGACAAATCTGAATAACCATTGACGATTTCTGAATATTAATTGACAAATCTGAATAACGGTTGACGATTTCTGAATATCAATTGACAAATCTGAATAATGGTTGACGATTTCTGAATATCAATTGACAAATCTGAATAACGGTTGACGATTTCTGAATTACTGGTGGAAAAGGTGTAGTTAACCCTCATGAATTTTCAAAAGGCATACTTACTAGAAATTTAAAAAAGTACCTTCAATTTGAATTACCGTCCCAATGATTCTTCTATTGCTCCCCCTCCCCCGCCTCTTAATGTTATTGTTTTACTATCGGATCTGGTAGAGTAGCTAGAGGAATCTAAACAATTGTAGATAAAAGTGTCTGAATAAGAATATTTTATTATCTATACTATCAGATACGCCATCTTATGGGAGTATTCAAAACGCTTTTCGTAATAAAAATAATTCTACAGGTGACGCTACTAAAGCTGACAATGCTGATTTAGGGCCGGTTGTAAAGGGGTTTTCAATAGGAACATAACAATTTTGTAGGCCTACACCCTTACAACATCAAATTAACTCAAGACCTGAAGCCTCTTGATCATTTGAAGCGCCGAAACTTCTCCGATTGGGCTCTGCGAAAGTTTGAAGAAAATCCTGAATTTCATTGAAAAATCATCTTCAGCGATAAAGCTCATTTTTGTTAATGGCTTTGTCAATAAGCAAAATATGCGTTAGTGGACAGCAACAAACCCACATGTACTTCAAGAGACTCCATTGCATAATATTCGCGCATTATTAAAACCGTCGAACAAGATACGCGACCGCAGGTCTGGGGTACTCCCCAGGTACACCAATCTCTTTGACCCCCCCCCCCCATCTCATACCTTGTAATTGCTCTTGTGAAGACTCTTGATGGCATAAATAATGCAAATATATCCAAAAAATGAGTTTATTATTGTTCTCATATGACCATGATTGTATTTACCTCACCAAAAACTTGCGTACCTGGGGGGTATGGAATACCCCCCCAGACCCCCCGGTCTCATATCTTGTGATTGCACTTATGATGACTCTTCATTACCTAAATAATGCAAATATAGAAAAATTCACTTCGTTTTTGGTCTCATGGAACCATGATTTTCTATACCTCACCAAAGACACTTGCGTACCTGGGGGGTATTCTATACCCCCCAGACCCCCCGGTCTCATATCTTGTGATTGCTCTTATGATGGCTCTTCATTACCTAAATAATGCAAATAAGGTATAAGTTTAAAAATTCACTTCGTTTTTGGTCTCATGGAACCATGATTTTCTATACCTCACCAAAGACACTTGCGTACCTGGGGGATATTCCAGACCCCCCGGTCTCATATCTTGTGATTACTCTTATGATGGCTCTTCATTACCTAAATAATGGAAATATAAGTTTAAAAATTCACTTCGTTTTTGATCTCATGGAACCATAATTTTCTTTACTTCCCCAAAGACACTTGCGTACCTGTGGAGTATTCCATACCCCCTAGACCCCCCGGTCTCATATCTTGTGATTGCTCTTATAATGGCTCTTCATTGCCCAAATAATGCAAATATAAGTTTAAAATTTCACTTCGTTTTTGGTCTCATGGAACCATGATTTTCTTTACCTCACCAAAGACACTTGCGTACCGGGGGGTATTCCATACCCCCTAGACCCTCCGGTCTTATAACTTGTCATGACCTTTCATTAACTAAATAATGCAAATATAATTTTCTCATATTTACAAAATATAAAAAACAAATGACCATAATTTTCTTTCCCTTGCCAGAAACTTACATATCTATGGGTACTCCATTCACTCCCCCCCCCCTCCCCCGTTCACACTCATAGGATTGTTTTTATGAAATCTATTGATAACCTAAATAATGCAAGTGTATAAAAAGGGAACTTTATTATTCATGGGACCATGATTTTCTGCACCGCCCCAGAGAGACTTCCATGCCTGGAGAGGGGGGGGGGTTTATTCCATATTCCCCAGACCCCCTGGTCACACACCTTGTGATTACTCTTGTGAAGGCTCTTTCTTTACCTCGCTAGAGGAAACTTACCACCCTTCCCCACTAGGGAGAGGTTCTTATTTCATTTTTGATTTCATAAAATCTTATTTCTTACATTCCTCCATTTGCTTTGATAACTAGGTTTAATTCATGAAAATCATTAACCCATGACATTTTGGAATTTTTGAAACACCTGGTGGAGCTTAAAAGGTTATCAACAGATGACGCTACTAAATCAGAAATTGAAAATAGCTTGATCACCAATCACGGTTCTGTTAGAGATTCGTGGCACCAATACAAATAAATAATTACAATAATTAATAAAGCAATTTATTGTGACTTCAAATTAAAAGGCACCATCTACTTTTCAACTAGAAAAGTTGGTTCCAAAACGCCCATAAAGTTCGTATAGGTACGCCATCTTCTCTGGCGAGATGAAGGAAATAATTATACCATGAGAACAAAAATTGAGTAAAATTATTGTATTACTAAGGGCATCAAAAACAAGTGTTCTCAAGAACTCTCACAAGAGCAATAATGGGGTACTTGACCCGGTGGGTCTGGGGAGTCCCCCCAGGTACTCGATTCTGTTTGTCAAGGTAAAGAAAATCATTGTCCAATGGCAACAATGTGAAACAATTTTTTTGTTCCTTACACGTGTATGTTTATAAAGTATGTTCTTTACCTCGCCAGAGAGATTGGTGAACTGGGAGGTATTCCATAACCCCCAGACCCCCCCGGTCACGGTATTCGATGAAGGTTCTTGATTGCCTTAATAACACAAAAATTTCAAAACCTTTCACTTCATCGTTTGTTTTCATGAACTAATGATTTTCTTAAAGCAAACCAAGTATTCAATGAAAAAATTCAGATATTTAAGAAATCAAGAAAATTTATGAATGAATATGAGCAGCTCTTAGGTAAAGCTGATGAGGATGATGAGTTATTGGAATATTTTGAAAGAATATTAAAACTGATTCCTCTGTGTAATGTTTCCCTTTTTGGTTGGTTCACTAGTACGACAGTGAGGCCACAGGCCGCGCGCCTCGCAGAGCTAGCCTTTGATTTTGGTTACAAACTTTTAAAATTGACAGTTTATATTTTATCCACGGGTTACTAACGTTCAATCGTTAATAACGATTCAATCAACAACATTTGCACGCGTAATCTGCATAATTATAACTGATCAAGTTGAAATTAATTTTTTACAGAAAATACCCGAATAAGTACGAAAGCATCATCAGCACCCTGTGCGAAAATTTGGACACGCTAGATGAGCCTGAAGCTAGAGCGAGTATGGTATGGATCATCGGCGAATATGCGGAACGTATCGATAACGCCGACGAACTTCTCGACAGCTTCTTGGAAGGATTTGCTGACGAAAACGCGCAAGTCCAACTACAATTACTGACCGCCGTGGTAAAATTATTTTTAAAGCGACCTGCACATACTCAAGCCCTCGTCCAGCACGTTCTGAGTTTGGCAACACAAGATTCAGATAATCCCGATTTGAGAGACCGTGGATTTATTTATTGGAGGTAACAATCATAACGCCAAAGAAAAAAAAAATTTTTTTCATAATTTGTATTTAGATTGTTGAGTACCGATCCCGCAGCAGCCAAAGAAGTCGTTTTAGCCGACAAACCTTTAATTTCGGAGGAAACCGATTTATTGGAACCGACTTTATTGGACGAACTGATTTGTCACATTTCGTCTCTGGCGAGTGTTTACCACAAACCTCCCACCGCGTTTGTTGAGGGTAGAAGCGCAGGAATACGAAAATCGCTTCCCGCTCGTCAAGGTTCGACCGAAGAGCCATCCACAGCTTCGACACTGTCCGAGGCGACCGTCATACCAAACCAAGAGTCTCTCATAGGTGACCTCTTATCGATGGATATTGGAAGCACGGCTGCTGCTCCTGCGGCCGCCGCACCGGTAGCCAGTAACGTTGATTTATTAGGAGGTGGTCTTGACGCTTTGGTAGGTTAATTTTCTATCTCGGTTTATTTTGTGTTAATTTTTGTGGTTTAGCTTGGCACCGGAATCGAACCGCCCGTCGTTAGTACCGCTCCTTCAACCACCGGACTATTGGGCGACATATTTGGAATAACGACTGCTTCTAGCATGTTCACGCCTCCAAAAGTTTGTTGGTTACCGGCAGATAAAGGAAAAGGTTTAGAAATTTGGGGGACTTTCTCGAGACGTGCAGGACAAATTAATATGGATTTGACGTTCACAAATAAGGCCATGCAGGTTAGTAAAAAAAAGATTGTGCTGTAAATAATAGCCATCAGGTGGCGCTTGGTCAATCTTATTTTTATTTGTATTGTTCTGCCGTCCTTAGTAAAAACGTCCTAACTCAAGAACAAAGTGGTTTTCAGGAGATATATTACTTTATATCATTTGTATTTGAACCCAATAACAATTTTAAAATATCATATAAATTTAATATGGTCAATCTTATTTTTATTTGTAATGTTCCGCCGTCCTTAGTAAAAACGTCCTAACTCAAGAACAAAGTGGTTTTCAGGAGATATATTACTTTGTATCATTTGTATTTGAACCCAATAACAATTTTAAAATATCATATAAATATGGTCAATCTTATTTTTATTTGTATTATTCTGCCGTCCTTAGTGAAAACGTCCTAACTCAAGAACAAAGTGGTTTTCAGGAGAAATATTACTTTATATCATTTGTATTAGAACCCAATAACAATTTTAAAATATCATATAAATATGGTCAACCTTATTTTTATTTGTATTATTCTGCCGTCCTTAGTAAAAACGTCCTAACTCAAGAACATAGTGGTTTTCAGGAGAAATATTACTTTATATCATTTGTATTTGAACCCAATAACAATTTTAAAATATCAGTCAATATGATACACACTTCTGATTGATACAAATGAGTTAATTCGTGTCGTTTACAGGCAATGAGTAATTTTGCGATACAATTCAACAAAAACAGCTTCGGTATTGCGCCGACCATTCCATTAAATGTGGGAGCCGTGCAGCCTGGGCAAAGTTTAGAAGCAAGCTTGAATTTAAACACAAATGGGCCTGTTCAAAGAATGGACCCTCTCACCACTTTACAAGTAGCCATCAAAAACAACGTCGACATATTTTATTACGCTTGTCAAATTCCCATACAAATACTCTTTGGAGAGGATGGCCAATTGGATAAGCGAGTGTTTTTGACAACATGGAAAGACATTCCTGCCGCTAATGAGGTGAGCTTGAGTATTTTTAAATACGTGATTTTAGGAGTCAAATTTTAGGTTCAGTACACTTTGAATGAAATCAAAGGTAATGCGGATACGGTGGCAAGCAAAATGCAAAACAATAATATTTACACAATTGCTAAACGCAACGTCGAAGGACAAGACATGCTGTACCAATCCCTCAAGCTCACAAACAACATTTGGGTTCTGCTAGAATTAAAGTTACAACCTGGTGCTACCATTGCTACGCTAAGCTTGAAATCCAGATCTGTCGAGGTTGCCCCTGCTGTATTCCAGGCATATGACGCCATCATCAAGGCACCCTAAGAAAATTGTAATCGTATCAATGTAAATTATATTAAAGAATTGTAGGTTAACAAACTTGTTTAATCCATTCCAATTGTTTTACGTAAAAAATGTTTATTGTAATCAAGAATAGAGCATATGGATGCGCTTCTTTAAGAGTCGTTGCGCAATTTATTGTATTTACCTAATAATTATAATTTTATCACATTTGATTATTTTAATGATCCTCTCAGTTTATTTTAATCATATTTGATAATAGGCGAATTATTCAATCAAGGACAAAACAATTTTGCAAAAGCTGGAATGAGTTCATTTGATTCGAGAAGCAGATAAACAGGGCGGCCCACTTAAGGTGAATTATTTATATATTTTGTTATTTTTATGCAGATGAATTATTTAAATTAAATTTTATAAAAAACTTGAAATATTAATTTTCAAAAATTTTAGTTTTTAAAAATCCCAACGCAAAATTTTCAGGGAATATTTGAAAATGACAACTAATTTTTTGGTCAGTATTTTTTTCATTAAATGGTCAGTATATAATAATATTTTGGTCAGTATAAATATTTAAGTGTCAATATTAAATCGAATTTTGGTCAGTATAATTTGTTATTTTGGTCAGTATAATTTGTTAATTTGGTCAGTATAAATAATAAAGTTGCAGTTTTGGTTAGTATACTTTATTGGTTAGTTAATTGTTTTTGTCAGTGACCATTTTTAATATAAAATTAGAAATCCAAATAATTATTATAAAAATTTTATTTAATTTATCATAATTAAAAAAAAATGCGAATAAAATATAATTATAATTAATCCACTAGAAGAGCTTTAGTAGCTAATTTTGGCCTTCCCCTTGAACGCTTTTTCAATGTTGTTTTTCAGCTCGGGTATGCTCGCTGACTTATTGACGTACACCCTTTCTTTCAAATAACCTCAAAGGAAACAGTCGGGAGCGTATGTTGTCTTGAATTATATTTTTTAACCTTACCATTTTCCAGTTTGCGACCAATCGACCTTGTGGTTGTTGTTGGAACAAATTACCTCAATTCTGGTGGTCAAACTTATTACGTAGTTGAAAAATAACTTCACATGGCAGTTACAATCCTCAAAATAATGCGAATGATATTGCAGTTTTAAGAATTAACGGCCAAATTAGTATGGGTCCAGGTGTTGCAAGTATTGGTCTAGCTGATAGCACAACTGCACCTAATTCAGTTTGGTATTTTCTGGATGGGGATTAACTAGTTATCCATCAAATGTTCTTCCTAATGCACTCCAAACCATTACTTTACGTTCAATCTCTGTAAGCCAATGCCAACAATTGAAGGGCCTAGTGGAAAAAGTAGTTAAGTCACTTTTTTTCAATTTGTTGATTTTTATACTAATTTGTAGAGAATAAATGCCGCAATGTGAAAATGTGCTCAACTACTAATTGAAAAAAAGTGACTTAACTACTTTTTCCACTAGGCCCTTCAATTAGTGCTCGGATACCCAATATTCTCTACCCATGTATGTACTTATATGACTCTTGGTCAAGGAGCATGTCAAAGTGATTCTGGTGGTCCCTTGGTTTTTAATGGAGTACAACATGGCGTTGCTTCTTGGGGAATACCCTGTGCTAAAGGCAATCCTGATGTATTCAGCAGTGTTGCTGCTTACCGCATCTGGATTAAAAACGCTACGGGAATATAAAATTGCATTTTTCGTTAAAAATAAATAAAAACTTATTACTAAAACTATAGTATAGTTTAATTTGGTGCTAATACACCAGCCAAAGTAAATTCATTCTAATAGAATTCGTTTAATTCATATTTGGCAATAAAAAAATTGCTATAATCGTAGAAGCATTTTCATAGCTGTATAGATTTATGCTTTTAGCAGGGAGAATTAAATATTGAATCTTCTTCTTCGCGGTCCTATCCGTTACCGGATGTTGGCGACCTCTCTCCTATGTATGTGTTGTGCGTTTGTAGTACTATCACACACATAGGGGACCTACTTGTTTTACGCGGGTTCCGAACCGCGGGAAGTGTATACACTTCATCTCCAGAGAGGCTGTTCTAAGCAGATTACACCTCGGTGGTTTGCCATTGCCTTCCGAGGAGAGACGGTCAGAATAAAGTTTTTACTGAGCCCGGAGTCGAACCGGGCATTCAGCATTAGCAGCAACGCACTTAACCGCTTAAGCTGATCACCGCCTCATATTGAATCTAGCGATTTGTATTGGTTGGTATAAAAATCTATGCCCCCCTTCTTGTGGGATACCATACATTAATTGCATACACTTATTAAGTATTCGACAAGATACTCTATCTGTATTATTTACAAAAATATACACTGACTTTTCAATATAAAATAACTATCCCACACTGGGTTTACACACCTAATCTCCCAACATGGTCAGGGGTATATTCCATTATTTAGGATTCCGTAGGTTGGTAGCTGGCTAACCAACCTACTGAATATTCAAATGGTTAATACCCGCCATGCAGGGACGGCTCCATACACTACATTTACTCCCCCTTTAAATGTTGAGACGATCAGGAGGTCGTGTTACTCGAGTAGACCTTCTAATCGGGATTTCTGTAGGTGCCCCTTGACTTGGCGGAATGCCTATACGCGGCGGTCGAGGTGACGACATATCTTGACTAGAATTACTATCCCCCACCACTCCGGTTTCTCCTTGTCTTGGACCATGGTCAACCTCCTTCGCCTCCCCCATGAAAACGTCTTTCTGCACTACGTCCTCGTTCGGCTGACTTGTGATACTAACTTCCCTTTTATCTGACAACATTTCCGTTCTTCCTACTGGTTGTTGAATCTGGGGATCCTGGACGCTGGGTTCTCCGGCAGGTGCACTTCTTAGCATATCCTTGTGAACATGCTTTATTGTCCCATTTACCGATACTAAGTATGTGTTGAAACTAATCACCCTCACGACTTTCCCTTTTACCCATTTGATTCCAGAGTGCTCATTTTTATTTTTCACGTACACCATTTCTCCATTACTGTACAATTTCGTATTGCGTACCGACCGCGCCACCGTTTCCTTTTGACCAACCCTGATACCTTCTTGTACATTAACTGCTGGCTTGATCAAATCGAATCTTACTCTTGGTTTCATTCTTAGCACGCATTCTGATGGGCACATCCCCGTTACCGTGCTTGGCGTGTTCCGATACGAGAATAAGAAATGCGCCAAACGTTCTTTTATTTCGTTCTCTGTCAGTCGCTGAACTGTCCTTGGTATTGCTTTCTCCAGCGCCCTTTTGACCGTTTGTACCCCCCTTTCTGCTAGCCCATTTGACTGAGGATGATATGGTGGTGATTTTACTGGCCTTATGCCATTTGATTGACAAAATTTCACAAATTCTTGCCCGCTGAAGGGAGGGCCGTTGTCTGATACTAGCTCCACTGGTAAACCTACGACCGAAATGATCTCTTTTAGTGCCACTATTACCTCTTTTGCTGACGTTCCTTTGTTCATAAATTTCACATCTATCCACTTTGACTTGCTATCGACCCAAATCAAAAAATTGTAGCCGAATTTATGAAATAGGTCGATATGTACCCTTTGAAAATTGTTGGTTGCACTTGGCCATGGTTGTAGCGGCGCGTCCGCTCTATAATTTTGTACTTCTTGGCATCGGTCACACAATGTGATAAACTTTTCGATGTCCTCGTTCATCCCTGGCCACCAACAATATGAACGCATTAACATTTTGGATCTTACCACGCCAATGTGTTGGTCGTGAAATAGTTCTAGAACCGACTGACGTATCTTCTCCGGGATGACCACCTTATTGCCCCACATTAAACAATTGGATTCCACCGACAACTCCTGTCGCTTTGCAAAATAAGGCTTAAATCTTTCATCTTTGACTGCTCCCGGCCAACCTTTCCATGTAAGTTCCAATACCTTCGATATTACCTCATCTGCCTTCGATGCCGCTGCTACGTCTATATGGCTCAGAGGTGCGCACTCGACTGTGTTAAACGAGTACAATGCTTCTGGTATATTAGTAGTTTCTTTTAGCGGTAACCTTGACAGTGCATCCGCATTACCGATATTTTTCCTTTTCTGTATTCTATTGTATAACTATAACCCGATAGAATAATTGCCCATCTTTGGAGGCGATTTGCCGATGTTATGGGAATTCTCGAATTACTGCCGAATATGTATTGCAGTGGCTGATGATCGGTGATTAACGTAAACTTTCGTCCAAATACAAACTTATGGAACTTCTTTACAGCGAACATTATTGCCAGTGCTTCCCGTTCGATCTGTGAATACCCTTTCTCCGCATCCGATAGCGTTGATGACGCGAACATTATCGGTCTATCTTGGCCCTCCATTCGGTGACTTAGTACTGCTCCTACTCCGTAAGAGCTGGCGTCGCTTGTTATGAATAGAGGCGCTTCGGGATCATAATGTACTAATACCTTATCCGTGATTAATAGTTCTTTACTTTCTTTAAAACACTTCTCGCACTCCGCTGACCATACGAATGGCACCTCCTTCTTGCACAATTCGTATAACGGTTTCAACTTGGATGACAGCATCGGAATGAACTGCCCGTAATAATTTAATAAGCCCAGGTATGATTTTACTTGCGATACGTTTCCTGGATTGGGTGTGCTTCTAATAGCTTCCAACTTGTCTTCGCATGGACTTATGCCTGCTTCACTCACTACATGCCCAAGAAATTTAAGCTTCGTCTTATAGAATTCACACTTCTTGCCATTGACCTTGATATTGTATTTCTGTAACTGTTTCAGCACCTTAGAGACATTTTCATGACATTCTTGCAACGAACTTCCCGAAATAACTACATCATCCAAATAACATCTGGTTCTTGGCAACCCCGCTGTTACAGAATCCATGAACGATTGGAAAATACCAGGCGCCGAGCTGACTCCGTACGTTAACCTTAGAAATCGAAACAAGCCCAAATGTGTATTTATGGTCAGCAGTTTCCTTGATGCCTCACCTACTTCTAACTGCTGATAGGCCCCCTTCAAGTCTAACACCGTGAAGTACTTACTTCCACTCAGAGTCGCGAAAATATCCGATGGTGTTGGTAGCGAACAGCAACTAGTTTCCAAATTTGGATTTAAGGTCCGCTTGAAGTCCACGCATATCCTTACTTCTTTGTCCTTTTTCGGTACCACCACGATGGGACTTGCCCACGCACTATGTTCTACTTTCACCAAAACCTTCGACTTGATTAACCTGTTTATTTCTTCTTCTACTTTTGCCTTCAGTGCGTAGGGCATCTCGTATGCCCTGTGGAATACTGGTTTTACGTTTTCTTTTAATCGAATGCTGGCTGTGAATTCTTTGATTGGTCGTACCATATCTTCGTCGAATACACTCTTAAACGTATCTGCCAAACGTTTTCTTAATTGTTCACTGTCGACCGTGATATTCCCCCTTTGAAGTATGTGGTTAATTCTATCTTCTTTCGTAATCTGTTCGCTTAGTAACTTCTGCCACCCTGGTTTCATCGCCGATAACCAGTTTCTTCCTAACAACGGCGTGAATTTGTTCACACTATCTATTATTACCAACGGCAATTCTTTGTACCATTTATCGTTTATGCACACGTTCACATGCGTTTCACCTACGATCTTGACCGTTTCTCCTGTAACCACTCTGAGTTTGAATGGAACCGGCTTAATATCACATAAACCCCGTAACCGACTGAAATCTTTAATGTGTAGTACGGACTTGCATGCTCCTGTATCAATTTCGAATTCGAACTGGACCTTTCCTAATATCGCTTTGACCATCACCGGTGAATCACTACTTGACTTTCCTAGGTGATTCAGATGTGATAGGATTTTAACTTCTTCTTCCTCGACATTGGCTACCCTTTTTGTGCTCCTGCATACGTATTTGGTGTGACCTTTCTTTTTACACATAAAACATTCCCAATTGATGGCTGGACACTTAGCTGGATCATGATACCTTCCACAACGAAAACAATCTTTACTAGGTCGAGCCTCTTTCAGCCCTCCCTGACCTTGATCCCTTCTTTGAAATGTCTTTCTTTGCAACTGGTTGACTTGCGCATCATCGTGAATTATCCGTCTTTGATTCTCTGCTGCTTCATCGTTAATCGCAATTTCGCTTGCCCTGCTAAATGTTAGCGTTTCCGATTCGCCAAATAGCTTCTTCTGTGTATCCGAATTTACCAGCCCACACACCAATCGGTCTCTCAGCGCTTGATCTAAGAAACCTTCGAACTTGCAGTCACGAGCCAGATCTTTTAACGCCGAAATAAATGTCTCAATCTTCTCGTAATCATCTTGCTTCCGATTATAGAAGTTGAACCGCTTTACAAATATACTCGATACTGACCTGTATTTTTCTTTCAATACTGTTACTAATTCTACATACGTCTTTCCCTCAGTAGTTCCAGGATATAGTGCATTCTTTATTACCTTGTAACTTTTCGCGCCTATGCATGACAACAGATACGCCGCCTGCACGTCTGGTTTGATCGCATTTGCTATAAAATAAAACCTTAACCTTTCTTCCCATGATTCGAAATCTTCCACTTCTTCGTTAAACTCTTGAATCTTTGCCATTACATCCCTTGACTGTTGAATTCGTTCCGTTTCCCGTCGCCAATATTAATTATTCGGCAAGATACTCTATCTGTATTATTTACTTTATTATTTACAAAAATATACACTGACTTTTCAATATAAAATAACTATCCCACACTGGGTTTACACACCTAATCTCCCAACATGGTCAGGGGTATATTCCATTATTTAGGATAGCTGGCTAACCAACCTACTGAATATTCAAATGGTTAATACCCGCCATGCAGGGACGGCTCCATACACTACAACACTAAAATGAATCGGAAAATCATTTCACGCCGAATTGACCTTGCGTCGCATTTGTGTTACGCCGAATCAGGCCGCGTCGAAATGGGCTCGCGGCAAATTAATGCAAATTAGTGCACGCCGAATTGGCTACGTCGAATCGGCTGCGCCGAAAAGTCCTAGACCCCATAGCTTAGAAGTTAAGTGATTCTACTCCTTTAATGCAAAATGCTGGTTCGAATCCGGGCAGAGTAAGAACTTTATTCTGATCGTCTCTCCTCGGAAGGCAATAGCAAACCATCGAGGTAATCTGCCATGAGCACCCGTCTCAAAATAGACTCTAAACAAGTAGGTCCTCTATGCATGTAAAAATCATTCGAACGCACATGACATGCATAGAAAGAGATGGGTCACGACGCTTCTGTCGAAGAGACATCGCGACTGAAGAAGAAGGGCACCATTTGGAAAGTAAGGCATATTTTAAAAAACACAAAAATACCAATTAATTTAAAACGCATGATTTATGATAGTTATGTATGTTCTAGCAGTAGCCACGCATGCCCTATGGACAATGTCTGTAACTACAAAGACTGAAAAATGCCTTGACTGGTGGGAGAAATGCTTGGAATCTCTCTGATAGACAAAATCAGAAACGATGTGATTAGAGAAAGGCTTGGGGTGACCGACGTGGTTCAACGATTGGCAGAGATGAAGTGGCATTGGGTTAGACATGTGCACGACAAGAGAAGGATCCTTGGACACTGGAGATTATGCAGTGGCGACCAAAGGAGACAAAAATAGGAGGTGGGAATTTTTGAAGATGGAGAAATGATATTAAGGAAACAGTAGGTACAAATTAGCAACAGTTGGCATAAGATAGAAAGAAGTGGAAGGAAAAAGAAGACGCCTATGTTCAGGAGTGGACAGAAAGCGACTGAAGAAAAAGGGGTATGTATTGAAAACTTAGAAAATGTAATCAAAACTTAACTAAACACTAAAACATTTTAATTTTAACTGTTTATTTTATATTAGAATCTCAAGATCTAACAGCTTTTATTGAGTTTACATAAATATTTTCAAGGCGGAAAGAAAAATGTAATACCACTAATCAGCTGTAGAAAATATATTATTATTATAGTTTAGGAATTTTTAGAATTTGTTTTACTGATGATAAACTAAAAATTAATGTGCTTACCAAGTACCAACCCCTCTGATTTCGCAAATAACTGGACGATCATTGATGTCTAAACTACTAAACAAAATGCACCCTTCAAGTAACTCGATATCTAATAAATTAACTCAATAAAAATGTAAGTCACACAAGATTACAACATGTCAATAAACTAATTAATATGTAACAATAATTTTATGTATCTTGTTCCTGTCGGTTTCCTGTTAATGTAATGGTAAAAAATTGATTGAATACGTAATATTTAATATTACATTAAATACGCCTATGGCGTCACATATATGAATTTCTTATCGCTGGAGATGTTATACAAATGCGTATGGTTTAAAATAATATAGGAGAAGCAGGGAAAAGGTTTTTTTTTCAATTGTCTATTCACCAAGTAACGAAGTTATGTTTAGTTGCTGACTGTAACAGCAATGCGTCCCACAGGGTTCTCTTTTGGAACTCTTTATTTGAAACAGTAAGGATATTAACAGAATTTACTGTTAAAGTGGTCAATTAAACTGAATAAAAAAAACTAGGTAACATTTTTTGACTATATATTTTAGCACCGGATTAGAACCTCTCAACAGTACATAGATTATTGGGGACCAAATTTGTTCAGCGTTTTTCCGCTTACCGCAATGGATCATTTTTGTCGCCTAACTCCCCTACACACCCATTAATATTTCACATTTCCCGTTTAGATAACCTTAATCTGATTTTTGGTTCTGATTCCCTTCCCCTTTATACCTTATAATTTTTCTAGTGCGCTAAAAAGTATATAAAAAAGCCAAAAAGTAAATTAATTATAGCTTTATCAAAATGTTCGCAAGTGTATTGCCTCTTTTGGTTTGTGTTTCGTTTGGTAAATTTTCTTATTTTATTAATGCAGATAAACCATTCTTCAATCTAAAAATACTTTTCTTGAAAAATTAATTTTCCTGATTTTAACTTTTTTATTGCCAACAGAGGACTATTTATTATTACTATTGAAATTATAATCTAGCTAGCCGTATGCTGATGGCGGAAGAGCCCCGAATTGTAGGGGGACGTCCAGCAAAAGACGGAGAATTTCCTTACCAAGTATCACTAAGGGATGCTAGGAGTGGATCGCATTTCTGTGGGGGATCTATTATCGGCAATACTTGGATTTTGACCGCTGCTCATTGCGTTCCTGGGTGAGATTTTTTACATGTTGTCTTGAATTATATTTTTCTACCTTACCGTTTCACAGTTTGCGACCAAGTGACCTTGTGGTTGTTGTTGGAACAAATTACCTCAATTCTGGTGGTCAAAGTTACTACGTAGCTCAAATAACTTCACATGGCAGTTACAATCCTCAAAATAATGCGAATGATATTGCAGTTTTAAGAATTAACGGCCAAATTAGTGGAGGTCCAGGTGTTGCAAGTATTGGTCTAGCTGATAGCACAACTCCACCTGGTTCCAATTTGGTATTATCTGGATGGGGATTAACTAGTTATCCATCGACTTCAATTCCTAATGCACTCCAAACTATTACTTTACGTTCAATCTCTGTAGCCCAATGCCAACAATTATTGCCCGGATACCCAGTATTCTCTACCCATGTATGTACTTATATGGTTGCTGGTCAAGGAGCCTGTCAAGGTGATTCTGGTGGTCCATTGGTTTTGAATGGGGTGCAACATGGTGTTGTTTCTTGGGGAATACCCTGCGCTAAGGGTTATCCTGATGTATTCAGCAGTGTTTCTGCTTACCGTACCTGGATTAAAAGCGTTACGGGAATATAAAACCCATCTTCTATAGTAAATATAAAAATAAAAATTTATTGTTAACGAAATATAATTAAAGTTTATGAATTGACCTATACAAAGAAACCTTTTTACAGTATAGCTATTTTGAGTGCACTACTTGTTCCGGAGATTATACTCCTATACTCCATGTCCATACAATCATATTGACTATAATTATTAACTAAAAATTGCAGAAGGTCGTTTTCGGAATTTTTGATCAAATTATCTTTTAACAAAAATAGCACTTCGTGTAAATTTCAAGCATATGTATGTTTTCTCAGGATTATATAGTTAAACTAGCTGGCACGGGCGGCATCCGCCGCCCTTAGCCATCTAGACCCAGAATAGATCCAAGTAGGCCATAGTTGTTCGGCCTTCGGCCTCACAGGGGGAGGACCATAATAGATCCGGGAAGGCCATAGTTGTTCGGCCTTCGGCCTCACAGACCGGACCATAACAGATCCGTGAAGGCCAAAGTTGTTCGGCCTTCGGCCTCACAGGGCGGACAATAATAGATCCGTGAAGGCCATAGTTGTTCGGCCTTCGGCCTCACATACCGGACCATAATAGATCCGTGAAGGCCATAGTTGTCGGCCTTCGGCCTCACAGACCGGACCATAATAGATCCGTGAAGGCCATAGTTGTTCGGCCTCACAGACCGGACCATAATAGATCCGTGAAGGTCAAAGTTGTTCGGCCTTCGGCCTCACAGACCGGACCATAATAGATCCGTGAAGGCCATAGTTGTTCGGCCTTCGGCCTCACAGACCGGACCATAATAGATCCGTGAAGGTCATAGTTGTTCGGCCTTCGGCCTCACAGACCGGACCATAATAGATCCGTGAAGGCCATAGTTGTTCGGCCTTCGGCCTCACAGAGCGGACCATAATAGATCCGTGAAGGCCATAGTTGTTCGGCCTTCGGCCTCACAGAGCGGACCATAATAGATCCGTGAAGGCCATAGTTGTTCGGCCTTCGGCCTCACAGACCGGACCATAATAGATCCGTGAAGGACAAAGTTGTTCGGCCTTCGGCCTCACAGACCGGATCATAATAGATCCGTGAAGGCCATAGTTGTTCGGCCTTCGGCCTCACAGACCGGACCATAATAGATCCGTGAAGGCCATAGTTGTTCGGCCTTCATCTGTCATCTTTCATCTGTCATCCGTCATCTGTCATCTGTGATACATACATACATACATACATACATAATCTTCACGTAAAGTTACATCTTCATGTAAAGTTAAATCTTCCGCAAAGAGGTGGATCTTCCACGTTCTGCGACCTATATGAAGTGCTCCGGTCTTATTCGCGGCATTCAGATTAATTTGTTAGTGGTTTTTTGTTAGTGGTTGGCATTTTTCGAATTAAAGCCGCCATCTGTTGACAGTATTTTCAGATTAATTTGTTAGTGTTTTTTTTGTTAGTGGTTTGCATTTTTCGAATTAAAGCCGCCATCCCCGCCATCTGTTGACAGTATTTTGAATCACTGACTGTCCGTCAGATTAATTATTTGACAAATTAAATTTTTTGTCAAACTTGTGATTTGATTTTCGAAAAAAGCGAATAACTTTTTTCCCCGAGCGAATTTCTTCTCCATTTATGCACGAATAGTTGCGCCTGGAGCTACAAAATAACTGTGCAAAATTTGGTTGAGATCGGTCCAAGGGTCTAGGAACGTATAGCGAACACGCAAGCAAACAGATCTTCTCTTTTATATATTTAGACTAGCTGGCACGGGCGGCATCCGCCGCCCTTAGCCATCTAGACCCAGAATAGATCCGAGTAGGCCATAGTTGTTCGGCCTTCGGCCTCACAGGGGGAGGACCATAATAGATCCGCGAAGGCCATAGTTGTTCGGCCTTCGGCCTCACAGAGAGAGCACCATGATAGATCCGCGAAGGCCATAGTTGTTCGGCCTTCGGCCTCACAGGGGGCAGACCATAATAGATCAACATAAACGTACCCTTAGGGTACGTTTATGTTGGAGCTGCGATAAACGATAAGAGCGACGATACTAGCGAAGCTAAGAAAATAAATGTCATTATTTTATATGCAGGTGTTTATATCAACGCAACGCTACAATATAAACAACTGCATATAAAATAATGACATTTATTTTCTTAGCTTCGCTAGTATCGTCGCTCTTATCGTTTATCGCAGCTCCAACATAAACGTACCCTTAGGCGTGGGGTCCGGGGGCGTTTACCACCTCCGCCCCCTATCCATAGCCAACATTCCCAGGGTCCTAGCCCTCTCCGTTCCGGAGTTATGGTGTTTGAAGGGAAGTTCGAAATTTGAAAGCGATGGTCGAAATTTGTGTGACAAATTTGCGTTAACAATTTGTGTGACGAACGATTTTTTTCAGTTAACTGCCCGTGCGATAAGAAGCATAGCTTCAATATATTTAATTCACTTTTAGTACACGTAAAATAAAGGAACTTTTAGTCCACGTAAAATAAAAGTGTTGCTTAGCAATGTTCGCATTTTTATATTTATAACAAAAACGTCAACTTTTAATTGAGGTAATGCTATTAAAAATGTACTGCTTTATTCTGTACGTGTATGTGTATGATATAAATATACAGAAGCCGGTGGCGTGACTAGGGGGGGCGGAGCACTCCGGGAGCCACCCGACCCTACATAGATGTTTCCTCTTGGGTGCTACCCCTAAATAAAATAAGTCATCAGCCGACGTGGGAATGACACCCATGAAATCCTCCCCGGGTTTCTTTTCATTATATACTTAATAACGCTCTAACTTTTTTTATCTTTGGTGTAGGTACAAACGATGGCAATTGGAGCTCAAATGATTCTCGATGGATTGATATTTATTTTATTAAAAAATCACATCTTAAAAAAAAAGGCTTCTACAGCTCCTCCCAAAATTGTTCTAAAGAATTGAATTTTATTGAAACCCTTTGGGATACAAACAATTGAAATTGAAACTCAAACGATGGAACAATATCTGTCCTCACTATCTCTAATGAGAAGGTAGCTCGGAACAGATAATGTCCACGCAGAAAATAAATTCTACTTTTATTTGCGTGGGGCCCTGATGGTAGGTATAAGCCAGCTCGTTAATAGCGGAGGTAAGGCCGTGGGTCGTGTCAAATGAACGCCCCGAAGAAAATCAAGGAAACAGCTTTTCTAACACAACAAAAATAATCAGCAATTAGATGTTCGTTGCTGGAAGGCGATGACATAAGCGATGTCGGATGGAAATTGCATTAACCAACCAGAACTAATACAGTGGCAACAACATTGCCACCAAGAACCACTACAAACGGTGGAACCACAATCGAACTTCAAACAATAAAATCAAGCGGAAGCGACACCGATGAAATGCAACACCCTGTACGTTGGTCGCACATCGCTGCCTTCTTAAAAAAACATATAACCAAAAATAAACATAAAAAAAATGTCCACATAGAATTTCAAATACAAGATTTGAACCTATATCGAACGCGTAGGAATTCTTATGCCAATGCATTTGACCAAACGCTGCTCGTTGTTACCTACAGAAAATAATGCACAGTTCAAACTCAATTAAATAAAACATAATAATATAATAAATAATTAATTAGTTTTCAAAATATAAAATTCAAACATTGGCATTAAAATCCACGTCTGCGACGTCAGATTAGATAACTTCTAATCACGTCGAACAGAAAAGCAAAACCTGCGACTTAACGATAATTTCGGCCAAAAACGTTCCAATCAAAAATGCAAGGCAAAGAAAAAACCAAAAATATTATGTATTGTTGCGTTAAGCCCTTTTTACGAGCAGACCTACCTATTGGTTGACTTAATCTCAGGGTCAGTATTTTGCTTAAGAGTCACGATGAACAAAGAACAACACAGACAAAGATGTAATTTCAAAATTCATATTTATTGAACAAACTTAAAACTAACAAAATGAAACACACAAAACTACAAATTGAAATTTACCTTAGTTTTTTTTGGCGTACGTATTCGAATACCTCGCTCACTGTTTGGAAGACTTATATTCGGACTAAAACGTTGCACTTCTTCTAATGAATGCACCTACTTCCTTCAGGATTGACCTCGTTCAAGCGATTCTCGTCACAGACGAGAAATTGGATTTGCTTTTGTTGGTTCCAATTCTTTATCATTCACCCACTAAGATGATCGTCGGCACTGTACTATACACGTTCTGTTCGAACGAATATTTTTGATGTCTTTGGCTTCGTCCACTTTGATCACCCACCGGTGTTAGAATCCAATTTAATTAGTTGGTTTCTCAATTGAAGACTTTACGTCTCCTCCGTTTAAATATTCGCACGTACCTCACTTTTTGAGAACACGATCTCTCTCATACGAGAGCTTTTTGTAATTCAATTTTCAATCTCCCACACTCCTTTGCGTTGATTGAAACAATTTAAATTTCTTATTTCTTGAAGACGAAATTAATTGGCGTCTTTTCTGTTTGGAAACGCACTTCGGAATCTTTGTTTATTTCTTGTTATTTTTCTATCCCCTTCGTTACCTCCTCTTTTTTTTGTTTTTATTTTAAATCAACGTTACTAAACGCGCATGTCATAGTCTCTTTTAAAAACATAACAACCAAACAATACGCTAGTTGCGTAGCTCAAGTGGCGCTGCCCTGGTGGCCAAATTTAGCGTAACTGGGATGGTGAGCGCAAACGGTTTTAAATACAAGTAATAGTTTAATTACGAATTAAACATTAAGAATTAGAATTAAAAAGTAAATTTGAATTTAAATAATATTCTATATGCCCTATATAACTTAATAGCATTATGGTATTGCTAGTGCTGACGGTTTTAGGGTAAAAATGTGAATTTAAAAATTCACATAAGTAATAGATTCACATAGAAAATTATTGTAAGCCTCCGCTAATCAAAATTTCATCTGATGAATTTTAAAATTATTGTATATTATTTTTATTGTGGAAGAATTGGAATAACATATTTGAAATAAAACCATTCAATTTTTGGAATTAATTCTATTAAAAAGTTTTCGTTTCTTTCTACTTTTACATGTATGGTATCTATGCTAGAATACACAAAAAATGACATTTCTTCATGTTAAGTACCTATATAGTACATAGATACTTGGATTTGAGTATAGTACTTGTCACTTGTTTTTAATGCTCTGTTGTCATCGCTATCAAAAAATAAATACGGAACATTACACGTTTTTGCATTTCGATCCACAATTGGCATATCTTTGCAAGAAAATGGGCATTTTATCTCCAAAAGAGCGTTTTCGCTGATAATGATCCCATCAGGACTTGCTGCCAAGAACGGTTGTTGCAAGTTAATCACGAGTCCAACCATATCAACTTTTAAACTAGCTAGTTGCAACTTTAAATTGCATATTTTGCAAATTTTGATAACAAAACATTGTTTATTTTCTTTTATAATAGTAAAATTCATCTTGGTTATGTACCAACATAAACTTAAAGGATCAACTACAGTTTATAATAATTATTACATAATAAAATATTTTAAATTAATAAAAAAATTAATATTTTTGCTAATATTACCATATAAACATGAACATTTGGCCATCCCAGTTTTGACCAAATTTATCCACGAGACGGCGCTTCGTACGCTTTTGGGAGCTACGCAACTAGCGTATAAACAACAACTTCAAAATTTTAAAATAAAATTCTATGCAACAATCTAAACAATACTACCATAACTAAACTAAAATACGACATGTTGAAACCACATCCCGTCCGTGCTGATCGTTGTTGATCGCGGATCTTATGAGATGTTGTGGACACAACAGTATATTCGGTTATGAACGTCTTGCGACATTTTCCCGATACCTCCCTGTCTCTGCTCGTTGCGTGTTGAAAATGTGTGATGAGCACAGAGGACCTACAGCTTAACGTGGATTCCGAACCACGGGAATAGACTATTTTTACACCGCCTACTCCATCAGGGAAGTTTTTTAGCCATAAATAATGTTATCTGGGGCCAGCAGATAGACATTTGGTGAGCGAAAATTTCTTCTATAGATAGCACCTCACAGGATTTGAACCCATGAATCTTGGCTTGAAAGCGAACACGCTAGCATTTCAGCCATTCGCTCACCTATACCAAAAATATTAAAATAATTAAAAAAATAATAATTAATACCATAACACAAAAGAGAAATGATACGAAATACCTGCGACTCCTGATCAGGTCTGCACCCCCGAAATCTGCGTTAAAACCCCAAAAAATCCGGAACGGAAGGAGCCTCGGTGCTCGAGAATCGATTGCAGCGAAAACCAAATGGATCCCCAAACTAATACCGTGGGTGATTGATCTTCCAAATCAAACTTGGTTCCACTATCACTTCATCGATGCACTCGAAAAACACAACCTTTCGGCTCGACAGCCCTGACCAGAGTCTCTTATTGCGCCGATTCCAATGCTTTTCTTATCCCAATCTCTCTTCCCAGTTCGACTGTTAGATGGAGCGAGAAGTGCCAATAAATAATTATTGGGAACGAATTTAGAGGGCAAAAAATTCGTTACAACGATTCCATATCGATTGACACCCATTTTATAAAATAAAAATCTCGATGGAGGGGGGGGGAGAAATGTACCTAACGATGGCGCTACACAAATTCGATTTTTGTGTGCTATAACAAGTAGTTTTGTAAACAGCTCTAAGGGGTCGTCGTCGTCCGCAAAGGACGTCTACTTCGGGGGGGGGCTACAAAATGTGACCGCAATTCTTTCCCTTAGCCAAAAATATTGTTGAGCCGCACCTGAGGCCAATCAAAAATAGTTTTATTGTGGAAATCTTAATTTAGTTGACGTATTAAAAAACCACACGAAAAATACTTGTTCATGAATATTTTAGAGCAAAATGTTAAGTAATCAAAAATGAAGTAGACGAAATTCTCCACAAAAAACGTGTAGTCCTTTTAGGCTTCTATACAAAGTATAACTAGAAGCCTTATGATCTAGCTCCGTGTCTGTCCGTCCGTCCGTCTGTCTGTCTGTCTGTCCGCATAATTCAAAATCATACAGAGCGGTTCAAATCGTGTTGGAAATACTATGTGTGTATAGAGGTCTAAGAACTGGGTAGCCAGTGCGCTACTTTTAGGCTTCTATACAAAGTATAACAAGAAGCCTTATTTAGGCTTCTATACAAGGTATACAAAGAAGCCTTATGGTCTGGCTTCGTGTCCGTCCGCATGTTTCAGAGCCAATCATAACGTTGATCAACTGATACGTTGTTATATTGTAAATACTTCGTCTATATAGTATTGCGTTAATCTGTTACTCCGTTGTTTCGATTCGCTAATACAATTTATAAATACGCAAATGTTCGAAAGAAATTTACTAAGTTAAAGATATTTTCCAAGCGGAATGGGACGCTTCGCCGTCGCCGTTTCGCCGTCGCCGTTTCGCCGTCGCCCGTTTCGCCGTCGCCGTTTCGCCGTCGCCCATTTCGCCGTCGTTAATTAAAAAATATAAATCAAAAGTTACAATTGAAGTTTTATTAAATTATTTTGATTATTTATAAAAGATTATTTTTTGTTTTTACGCGATTTTTGGGGGGTGAAACGTAATAGTTTACTGCCCCATACCGCAACTATACTTTTTAATGCTATTTCGAGGTTCTCTCACATCCCGGTTGCATTTATCCCGGTTTTCTTGATCTGTCGCGCTTCAAGTATGTTTAGCCTAGTAACCAGAGTCAAATCCGCCCTGGAGGGGTGCAGAGCGGAGCGGAGCGCAGCGGCGCCCCGTAAGGGTAGGATTTGACGATGGATTACCCTCCTTTTCGAATGCACACCCCTAAAATTGGAAACGTAATAGTTTACTGCCCCATACCGCAACTACACTTTTTAATGCTATTTCGAGGTTCTCTCACATCCCGGTTGCATTTATCCCGGTTTTCTTGATCTGTCGCGCTTCAAGTATGTTTAGCCTAGTAACCAGAGTCAAATCCGCCCTGGAGGGGTGCAGAGCGGAGCGGAGCGCAGCGGCGCCCCGTAAGGGTAGGATTTGACGATGGATTACCCTCCTTTTCGAATGCACACCCCTAAAATTGGAAACGTAATAGTTTACTGCCCCATACCGCAACTATACTTTTTAATGCTATTTCGAGGTTCTCTCACATCCCGGTTGCATTTATCCCGGTTTTCTTGATCTGTCGCGCTTCAAGTATGTTTAGCCTAGTAACCAGAGTCAAATCCGCCCTGGAGGGGTGCAGAGCGGAGCGGAGCGCAGCGGCGCCCCGTAAGGGTAGGATTTGACGATGGATTACCCTCCTTTTCGAATGCACACCCCTAAAATTGGAATGCAAAAAAAATTTAATTTTTTCACTTTTTTGGCAATACACGAGTTATTTTCCATTTTTTGATTATATTTATTACTAATATCTACTAATCACACCCCCATCTATCCGAATTTCAAAGAAAAATTCAAATCGGAGAGAAAAAATTTCACTCCATTTGAAATTTTATGGATTATCGCAACATTTTAAGTTGGTAATAAATTTTTACTATATAAATGAAACAGCCTCATATTGTGAGTGGGTTTGAAATCCCAAAAAAATTCCCATAGGTTATGTTACATTTTGTTCTTCTAAAACTATTAATTTTATTATAAAATTTTATAATAAAATTTTAATTGTAACTTTTGATTTATATTTTTTAATTAACGACGGCGAAATGGGCGACGGCGAAACGGCGACGGCGAAACGGGCGACGGCGAAACGGCGACGGCGAAACGGCGACGGCGAAACGGCGACGGCGAAACGGCGACGGCAAAACGTCCTAGACCGTTTCCAAGAGGTCTCCCTATATAAACTACTTGTTAGGCTTCTATACAAAGTATAGCAAGAACCCTTATGATCTGGCTCCGCGTCTGTCCGTCTGTCTGTCTGTCCGCATAATTCAAATCTAATCAGAACCTTAGAAATTGTGATTGTGACCGCAAAAATTTAATTAGTGCAGATTATCTGATATTACATTATAATAATACTAGCTGGAAAGCCCGTCCACGGACGGGTAGCTAGACGGTGCTGGTGGGTCTCTATTTTAATGATCTAAATAAAAACAACATTGTTTCCTAATATTGTCAATTTTAATTGTTCATCCTCGCGTTGAAACGTTAATTTTAATTTTTTTAGTTTGTTAATTAAGAAACAATTATTGTAGCAAATAAAATCTTAAGCACTGCATACTGCGTTAGTACTTCCTTGTACACAATATTTTTCGTGTACACTGCCTGTGAACCTTCAATCAATTTCCCTTGTTCTTTTCCATCAACTATTTTTATCTTCAGATCTCCGTACTCTTGACATTGCTACATAGAGATGACCGTGGCTAAACATCACGGTTGATCGTCATGGAAAAGGCAAGTTTAATTGGAAACTGTCGCCGTCTTAAAACAAATGGCAAGTCTGTACTTGTTGGGACTAAATCTATGCGGGGAATAAAAACAGTTTCCTTTTTAGCAGTTCCTGTCAAGACTTCAGCGACGATTAGATTGAGCTTTAACGATTAAACAGTTAAGCGCGTCCCATTACAATGACCACGTTTAGTATTCAAATTCCTGAGCAACATAATCACACTTCCAACCTTCAAGTGCATTCTGTGTACTGGCATCCCTGAGGGCGTTTGTTTATTCAAGAATTCCATCGGATAGTTTTCCCTATCGTTATCATCACTGTCGTCAATGGAATCACTACTTAGATAAGTTAAAATGCTGCCGTCTAAAAGGTCCAAAACTTGCTCGTTTATAGCGTCATCGTCAGTATTTTTTGGGCAAAGTATTGCCATTTTGGAATATTTTTTTACATCAGCAGCATTAAAGCTTTCTCCAAAAATTTCTTGGATAAGGGAAGTTTCGCATATACAATTATGCGGAATCTCAATATCTCTTCAGACAGACCTTTGTCATTTGTAAGCTCCCCGTTGCCCAACTTTATCAGCCAATCACTGAATGCGGAATCAACGGACCGGACATTTTGACTTAATTTCAATACTATAAATTTACTCCACATATCATTAAATTTAATGCTTTAATGAATAATTGCTGACCTCATTTCATGAGGTACGACAGGAAGAGTTTGTCTGAAATCACCACCAAGAATTAAAACTTTACCGCCAAAAGCTTTGGTGTTTTATATCAACGTATCAATGTATCAACGGATCAACGTATCATCGGATCAACGGATTAAATGTTTATATAGGTTGTCGTCGATAATACAAACGGTATATTAAATCTTCAAGCTTATCAACGGATCAACGTATCAACGGATCAACTTATCAAGTTGTTTTGATTTGAACGACAATGGATCAGTAAGTCCCTTTCGAGAAGAGGTTCGCCGTCGGCATTTTGAAAAATGACAGCTACTTCATTTCTTGTTGGAGCATTGTATCGTCTAATATCGGATTTACGGTCTTGGATAATTGCCATGGTAACTGTTGCTGGCTCAACGCCATGTAGAGCGGCGTCCTTGATGCTTTCTTGTTCCACTTCATAAAGCATTTTGCATGCGGCAGAAAAATGATTATTCTGAGACATGAAAGTGCTTAACTCTCGCATCAGACTTGGATCGCATCGATCGTTTCCCTTAATTGTCATCCTTTGATCAGCAGCCTCATCCGGGTCCAATATATATAGTTGAGCAAACTTGCGTTGGTTTCCATCTGCCGGGTGCAAAGCTCCTACTCGCGGAATGGGACGCTTCGCCGTCGCCGTTTCGCCGTCGCCGTTTCGCCGTCGCCGTTTTGCCGTCGCCGTTTCGCCGTCGCCGTTTCGCCGTCGCCGTTTCGCCGTCGCCCGTTTCGCCGTCGCCGTTTCGCCGTCGCCCATTTCGCCGTCGTTAATTAAAAAATATAAATCAAAAGTTGCAATTGAAGTTTTATTAAATTATTTTGATTATTTATAAAAGATTATTTTTTGTTTTTACGCGATTTTTGGGGGGTGAAACGTAATAGTTTACTGCCCCATACCGCAACTATACTTTTTAATGCTATTTCGAGGTTCTCTCACATCCCGGTTGCATTTATCCCGGTTTTCTTGATCTGTCGCGCTTCAAGTATGTTTAGCCTAGTAACCAGAGTCAAATCCGCCCTGGAGGGGTGCAGAGCGGAGCGGAGCGCAGCGGCGCCCCGTAAGGGTAGGATTTGACGATGGATTACCCTCCTTTTCGAATGCACACCCCTAAAATTGGAAACGTAATAGTTTACTGCCCCATACCGCAACTACACTTTTTAATGCTATTTCGGAGGTTCTCTCACATCCCGGTTGCATTTATCCCGGTTTTCTTGATCTGTCGCGCTTCAAGTATGTTTAGCCTAGTAAACAGAGTCAAATCCGCCCTGGAGGGGTGCAGAGCGGAGCGGAGCGCAGCGGCGCCCCGTAAGGGTAGGATTTGACGATGGATTACCCTCCTTTTCGAATGCACACCCCTAAAATTGGAAGGCAAAAAAAATTTAATTTTTTCACTTTTTTGGCAATACACGAGTTATTTTCCATTTTTTGATTATATTTATTACTAATATCTACTAATCACACCCCCATCTATCCGAATTTCAAAGAAAAATTCAAATCGGAGAGAAAAAATTTCACTCCATTTGAAATTTTTTGGATTATCGCAACATTTTAAGTTGGTAATAAATTTTTACTATATAAATGAAACAGCCTCATATTGTGAGTGGGTTTGAAATCCCAAAAAAAATTCCCATAGGTTAGGTTACATTTTGTTCTTCTTCTAAAACTATTAATTTTATTATAAAATTTTATAATAAAATTTTAATTGTAACTTTTGATTTATATTTTTTAATTAACGACGGCGAAATGGGCGACGGCGAAACGGCGACGGCGAAACGGGCGACGGCGAAACGGCGACGGCGAAACGGCGACGGCGAAACGGCGACGGCGAAACGGCGACGGCGAAACGTCCTAGACCGCCTTACTCGATGGTAAATTTGTCCGTTAATTCGGAAACAATAGGGTCCGTATCCAGGAGGCGGAATAATGTTAGCTCCCATTGACGCAAACGCTAAAGCACTATTTATCGATCTAATATTGTCTATGAAATTTTTCGAATATTGATGCAGTCCTTTCAATAACTGTTCAATGACAGGGGCTGATCTTATAGCTTCTAAGGTAACTTTGCCTTTCTGACTGCATGTCGTAAAAAGTTTGTCAGACGGCCGCTCTGCTGAAAAATGCTTTGATAAAACCACAGTTATGAACGTCGACATTTGGATCTACAACGTTACCTACTTCAAGAACAGCTGCGTTTTTACTTCGTGGATTTTGTCGGCGAATTGCATGACTACGTGAACGATGTAATATTTGCGAAGGGGTCATGTTGGCAATTTGATTTCGTCCGCGATGTTG
This sequence comes from Podabrus alpinus, assembly GCA_932274525.1. Classification (NCBI taxonomy): domain Eukaryota; kingdom Metazoa; phylum Arthropoda; class Insecta; order Coleoptera; family Cantharidae; genus Podabrus; species Podabrus alpinus. Next base: position 75,973,831 of record OW026454.1, on the reverse strand, counting down.
AGCAATTTGTTCTGACGTCATGTTGGCAATTTGATTTCTTTCGCGATGTTGAGTAATTTGTACTGACGTCATATTGGCAATTTGCTTACGTTTGCGATTTTGTTCAATTTGCCCAGGAGTCATATTTTCCACACGATTACGATTCCGACAACATTCTTTTTGGACATCACTCATATTTTTACGACGGGTTTTTTCTCGCTCCGCCTTCCGTCGTTTTACTGTTTCCTGCTGGGCGGCTACTTCCTCATCAGATTTTCTTTTAACACATTTTCGAGCAGCAGTAGGAACATGTGGGGAACAAAGAGTAACTACTTGAATATCCTCCATTTCGGACATTTTCGCTTTAGAAGTTTGTGAAGTTATTTTCAATGAAGGTAACTCTCACACCACGTACCTATATAGCGCACAGTGATACGTTGATAAGTTGATACGTTGATATGTTGATACGTTGATCCGTTGATAGGCTTGAAGATTTAATATACCATTTGTATTATCGACGACAACCTATATAAACATTTAATCCGTTGATCCGTTGATACGTTGATACATTGATACGTTGATACATTGATAAGTTGATCCGTTGATCCGAACCAAAAAAATGACACGCTGGAGCAGGGAGCTGGCATTTTAGGCTTCTATACAAAGTATAACAAGAAGCCTTATGATCTAGCTCCGTGTCTGTCCGTCCGTCCGTCCGTCTGTCCGTCCGTCTGTCTGTCTGTCCGCATAATTCAAAATCATACAGAGCGTTTCAAATCGTGTTGGAAATACTCTGTGTGGATAGAGGTCTAAGAACTGGGTAGCCAGTGCGCTACTTTAGGCTTCTATACAAGGTATAGAAAGAAGCCTTATGGTCTGGTTTCGTGTCCGTCCGCATGTTTCAGAGCCAATCATAACGTTGATCAACTGATACGTTGTTATATTGTAAATACTTCGTCTATATATAGTATTGCGTTAATCTGTTAATCCGTTGCTTCGATTCGCTAATGCAATTTGTAAATACGCAAATGTTCGAAAGAAATTTACTAAGTTAAAGATATTTTCGAAGAGGTCTCCCTATATATAAACTACTTGTTTTACTTTGATGTGAAAAAATAATTTTTAGGCTTCTATACAAAGTATAGCAAGAAGCCTTATGATCTGGCTCCGTGTCTGTCCGTCCGTCCGTCTGTCCGTCCGTCTGTCTGTCCGTCCGTCCGCATAATTCAAAATCATACAGAGCGTTTCAAATCGTGTTGAATATACTCAGTGTGTATAGAGGTCTAAGGACTGGGTACCCAGTGCGCTATTAGGCTTCTATACAAAGTATAGCAAGAAGCCTTATTATCTGGCTCCGTCTGTCCGCATAATTCAAATTCATACAGAGCGCTCCAAATTGTGTTGGGAAACACTCTGAAAATGAGAGATATGTGAAGAAGGTTGCTGAAATATACATAACTGAGTGGTTTACCTATATATTGTTAATCTCTTTATTTGATCCGTTGATCTATTGATCCATTGAGTTTTTTAACATGGAACATGTTTTTACGGTCGTTACCTCGCAAAAATCGACACCAAAAAACCGACACCAAAAACCGACAGCAAAAACCGACACCAAAAATCGATACCAAAAATTGGCACCACATGTATAATTCAAATTTATAGTTTATAATTTGAATAGAGTAGATTATCGAATAACATCTTCCCATTCACAATAATGAATTTTCAATAACAAAATTTTCATTACCAAAAATTTAAATCCGAAACCGATCGCAAAAAGCAAATTTGCTTATATAGTAAATTTTTATTATTACAGGTTAGATGATGTTTTGTATTGCTTTCATCAGAATCAAAATCGGAATCGGAAAAGTCGCTGCTAGAATAATTGCTTGAGTTGTTCATGTTTATAAATTAGTGGTACTTGCTATATCGATTCCTTTTCAAAAGTATTACCTAAATTTTAAATACAAAGTGTAACCTATATAGTAAATTGTTGATCCTTTGATACGTTGATACATTGATACGTTGATACGTTGATACATTGATACGTTGATACATTGATACGTTGATACATTGATACGTTGATACATTGATACGTTGATATATTGATACGTTGATACATTGATCCGCTGATCTGTTGATCTGTTGATCCGTTAATCTGTTTATCCATTTATTGCATTATCTGCTTATCCGTTATTTGTATTTTTATCTTTTGAACAATATATCCACACCGTTAAGAAATTGTATGTAAAATTACAATCATTAGCAACTTTGTGACCAATTTTTCTTCAGCATAGCGCGAAATCATATCTTTCTTCAGTATTTATCACATCGAAAGTCAGCAATTATGGTACAATCTAGATATCAAAAAACTAATATTTTTTAATCAAAATCAAATTAATTAAAAAAAAATCTTGTAGCTGGTGTGTTATGGTAGTGTTATATCTACGAGGGCTGGGAAATCGAGTATTCGAATACTCGATTCTAGGTAATTTGTTCGACAGCATTATGTGCGACAGAAATTTGTTTGAAAATGCCCTGTCGATTAAATGTTCAGTCGTACAAATGCTGAGTTGGACGAATTTCTCTCGAACAAATTACCAACTACGGCATATTCAAACATTCGAATATCCCACTAATATTTAAGTGTTTTACTAGGTTTAAGATGATAATTTCATTATTAATAATTAATTTTAATATTATTAATAATAATTATTAATTTAACACAAGCGGCCTGCCGGTGTCGCGAGTAAACAGTCGACTAGTCCAGACGTGTTTTTGTTTTTCCAAGCAAAAATGTAATCAGTGACATTTACAGCCGTATTCACCAAGCTCTGTTAAGTTGCTAACAGAGAGTCAAGTCAATAACAGTCTGTTAATGTGATATATTTGTATTCACCAATGACTTTTAGCAGTTACCAGTCTGTCAAGTCGTCTGATAAGTTAACAGAGCAATATTGGGCTGTCAACATAGGTAACAGACTGATAAGTAATATTTTTATGTGTCAATATTGTAGGTTATAATTATTATTGACATTTGTTTTTGGTATGTATTTAAGGTTAACTTTTTTCCGCGAAATCAGTTAAAGCTAGTTTTACACGGTTTTACCAACAAAAATTCTAGTTACTTTTAGGCTTCTATACAAAGTATAACAAGAAGCATTATGATCTGGCTCCGTGTCTGTCCGTCCGTCCGTCCTCATAATTCAAAATCCATACAGAGCGTTTCAAATCGTGTTGGAAATACTCTGTGTGCATAGAGGTCTAAGAACTGGGTAGCCAGTGCGCTACTTTTAGGCTTCTATACAAAGTATAACAAGAAGCCTTATTTAGGCTTCTATACAAGGTATAGAAAGAAGCCTTATGGTCTGGCTTCGTGTCCGTCCGCATGTTTCAGAGCCAATCATAACGTTGATCAACTGATACGTTGTTATATTTTAAATACTTCGTCTATATAGTATTGCGTTAATCTGTTAATCCGTTGCTTCGATTCACTAATGCAATTTATAAATACGCAAATGTTCGAAAGAAATTTACTAAGTTAAAGATATTTTCGAAGAGGTCTCCCTATATAAACTACTTGTTTTACTTTGATGTGAAAAAATAATTTTTTATTGATGTGGTTAGTGAACTTAAGTTATAAATGAAAGAGAAAGGAGAGGATTGGTCCGCCTCAAAAAAAGGACCATACATTACAGAGAAGTAAAATTTCTAATAGAATGGAAAAGTTTGATTGTTATTACTTATATAGTAAATGATAATTACCAATCGCAAAAAATTTAATTGGTGCAGATTATCTGATTATGTGGTGTTACATTATATGGCGATCAAAAATAACCAGATAATAACAACTTTCTACACCAGAAAGGTAGCTGTATAGAAGCCTAAGAACTGCCGCTAAAGCGAGTTCCACCTTGTTATATATTAGGATAGGATGGCGACCAAAAATAACAACTTTTTTTTCAATGCAGACCAAATATAAGTTATATTTTATTTACATCATTTTTCACCTATATAGGAAATTTAAATACGTTGATCCGTTGATCCCTTGATACGTTGATCTGTTGATACGTTGATCCGTTTTTATTGTAACCACAGCATGGCTTGATGTGATTGGTGAAGTTAAGTTGTAAATAAAAGAGAAAGATTAGGATTGATCGACCTTAAGAAATGGATTGTACATTACAGAGAAGTAAAGTTCCGGATGGAATGGAAAAGTTTGCTTATTATTGATTATATAGTAAATGATAAATACCAACCGCAAAAATATATTTAGTGCAGATTATCTATTTTCAATGCACACCAAATATAAGTTATATTTTATTTTCATAATTTTTCACCTATATAGGAAATTTAAATACGTTAATACGTTGATCCGTTGATCTGTTGATACGTTAATCCGTTGATTCGTTGATCCGTTGATACCTTACGACGTTGATACCCTAATAAGAAGTTATCTCTAAAAATTTAATTGGTGTAGATTATCGAATTATCTGATGTTACACTATAAATATTATGTCGACAAAAAATAACTAGCAACAACAACTTTTCACACCAGAAAGGTAGCTGTATAGAAGCCTAGGAACCGCTGCTAAAGCAAGTTCCAACTTGTTTCTTGTTAAGAGCGCGCTGCGGAAAGAGAGAGAGGGAATGATGTTGAAAGAAGCCTCTAATATTTTGTACAAATTTAAAAAACTAAACGTCGTATCAATGTAATTCTTTTTTATATTAATAAGAAAAGACTATTGAAGGCAATAACCAATTTTGAGCGCTTTAAATTAAAAGTAAATAGGTCAATTTAATTTATGAAAAAGGACAATTTTGAATTTTTATGACAACCGATCTTAATGGAACTTCGTTATTGCCTTCTGCAGATCATTATAAGGACAAAACCTGATTTTGAAGCGATTTCATCATCAATTATAGAAAACTTGTACAAAATACAAAACTTGTAAATCAAAAAGTGCCCTTAGTGGAGTTTTAAACTATAAAAATCAACTTAATGCACAAAGGGTTCAAGGGTTCCCTTAGATATGGCGCAAATAATTTTTTTAAATCTACAAAAGATTAGAGGCTTCTTTCAACATCATATCTACTGTGCTTCCCTCTCTCTCTTTCCGCAGCGCGCTCTTAATCTTAATCGATCAGTTGGAGAGTTACAACCATCAGAATATTATGCCACTCTTTATTTTAAATTTCAGTCTTTCTCCTAAAATATTTTTAATGGCTAAAAATTTATATGAAATTGAAATATTCAAAAAATGTATGTTTTGGCGTGGTTTTTCCAATATGGCGGCCAAATCCAGGGTTGATAGACCGTGCAATAATTAATTGGGGCCCAACATGACTAAATTTTATTAGGACCCCTAAAAGGACTTACTAATTTTACAGGGTCTGATCTAGATATCCCCAATTTGGCAGCCATATTGGAAAAACCACTTAAGGCCCTTTTCAAATGGACGAACTTTGATACTGCGCAGAATTGGATACAATACAGGATGTAAATAAGTATCGTGTCATACTCCCCTAGGACACTCATATCAAATAATGAAATTAATAAAGAATGTCAAATCTATATCACGTGCTCCGAGGGCTATAACTCTGCAACCGATCGATTTACAAAAAAAAAGTATAAGTTCTTATCTGTAGAGAATTCAGTGTACTTTATTTGCCATTACCTAATATTTTACTTCCAAGTGAACCTAAACCAAGAATTTAATGTTGAGAAAGTAATAATTTCGACTATTTAACACATTCCCGACTTACAGGCGAAAATGTTTACTTACATTTTGGAAACTAATAAGTCAATTCAAAAATCAAATGCGGATGGGCTGATAAATTATTGATTTGAATTAATTATATTCTATTCAATTATAATTTTTTGTTTAACTTTCAAAGAATTTCTCGTAAAATTCTTGTCAAGGCCAAGATATCAATTTTATTAGTTTTTCTCTGCAATTTTGAAAAATCACAGGTTTCTAGGTTTTTTTTTATTTAGTGCTATTACAAAATTGATGAATATTTCATCTACTTTAAGAAAAAACTTTTAACCCCATCGCATACTCCAAATCGTAATTTTGAAAAATAATCACAAAAATTTAGATTTATAATTTAATAATAAAACATAGTTACACAATATTATGAAACAATGAAACTTGCCTCATTGTATGAATATTGAAAACATGCAAAAGGGGTCAACATCAATAATTCTTCAGATTGATGAAAATTTTTCGTTATCGAAAGGAATAAAGTCGTTCTGCAAATTAAAATGTCCGATTAAGAGTGAATCAATTTATTTATTATAAAACAATATAATTACACATTATAGTAACTTAATGCTGTTTCCTTCTGAAACTGCAACCTTCGGTCAATCTTGCTTTACCGCCAGTCGACGTGCACAAGATTGTCGAACATCCCTTGCATGGTACTGCAGACTGGGCGTGAGAGAAGATGGTAGAGATGGCATAACATCCTGGGCACTTCACGTCCATAAAGTAACTATTTGGATGTTGAACCAAACGTTTCAATTTGTGAGCACGCTTTTGCTGCTCGGGAGTAGGATGCAATAAATCGACGGCTAAAGGCATCTGAAAACATAACCATATTTTAGGAAAAAACCCGCACACGTTTACGATTATTTTTTTACATAAAATTAAACATGTACGTTAATTAAATCAAATGATCGATAACTTACCTTGTTCCGTTCACTTTTTCAACACTTTTCTCAAAATATAAATTACCAACACGTGTTACGCCGCGTTAATCGTGGTCAAAATGAACGAATTTAGTGACTTATCGAACGAATTTTCTGGTTATGTTAATTCGTTTAGTTTTGTAATGTTGGTAACTAAAGTTACGTCCACGAATTTCAAAAATTTACAACTTGTTACACAATATTTGGAAATAATTCGAGTACTTTAGTATTGATAATTTTTTTTTAATTAATTATAACTCCTTTAATTGATGCACAATAAATAATAAATCGTTTTAATCGAAAACGCACATTTTCTAACTTCACGTCAACAGATGGCGCTTTTAATTTTGTTGTTGGTATTTGAAACCATGTGACAGACAACGTAACCCAACTTTTTCACATTGTGAACTTCAAAAATACAACAGGTTAGAATTAATAATTTTCCTTTCGTGAGACGTCGAATCGGTTGAAAAGATGTCCAGCTTGGAAAGTGTCTCGCATTTAAATCCCGAAGCCATACATTTTTCGGTTTTTTCTAAATCCCAGTTGGAAAAGTTGTTCGTGAAGAGAATTCACTCACCTCTAACTTTTGACAACTTCGGACATCCGTTTCCCGGCGGCCTTTACGACAAAGATTTAGGTAATTAATTATTTCACAAAGTTACCATTTATACTATTTGTGCTTGAAATTTCAGGACCATGCACAAAGGCTGAAACGTGTGGAACTTGCTTACAATTTGCTTCACAATGTCCTGGCCATTTTGGTTACATCCAGCTGCCTTTACCTGTTATTAACGCGCTATTTTTTCGGACTATTGTGGACGTTTTGAAGTTTACTTGCTTCGAGTGTTTTCGTTTGCAAGCACCACCGAATTTTAAAACTTGTTTATTGGTGCAAGTGCATTTGTTGGATCATGGTCTTGTTTGTGAAGCGCTCGAATTAGACGCATTATGTCGTCACCTGTGGGACGATAAAAATAAGAAGAAGGACATTTCGGGGGAAATTTACCAACACGTCGAACGATATCGAGAATTGATCAGTAAGGATGTTTAATGTTTGGGAGTGGCTGCTGCACTATAATTTTTGACCTCATTGCTTGTGGTTGTTCAACAAGGGGTAAATATCCTGAAAAATTTGTGTACCCAATTTTTAGTGATTTAAACGAATTTTTCAAGGAATTTCCGACTGATTTTAAACGAATTCTAAATAGAAAAGGTCAAGACAATTCCAAATTAATGTACACAATTTTTTTGGGATATTGACCCTTCGTTAGGTAATTTTGCAACCATAGAAATTTTAAATCGGTACTTGGCTGCTTCATTATTGGCCTTCATGGGGATCTCGGTTATCTTAACAGATATGAAGTTCGTTAAATTAGGGGAAGGTTGAGTAATTTCTCTCTGGCAAATATTCTGAAAAAAAATCTGATGTGGCCATCGCATAACTTTCCCAACAGATGCAAATTTTTATATTATATTTTTAAATTAAATGGTTACATAATTTCAACAGTAAATCGATGAAAAATTTCATATTTTGCCAAAATAGGAAGAAAAAAGCTTTTGAATGCCTATATCTTGCAAACGAAGCATTTTTGGACCCATGTTATTAGAAACTTTTCATCTTATTTTCGTTAGTAGAATGCGGTTTACTATTTTATTTACAAATACAAAATTTTTTGAAACGCCCTGTATATTTTAGAGAAAAACTTGTAGAACAAAAAATGTAGGAAATTCCATAGCGCTAATTTTTTGTTATTAATATTTTTACATATTTAATTTCGTTTCGAAGTTATGACGCATAATGTCATAATAGCTCCAGGTAAACCCCCCTTTCCCGTCCTACGACAGGAAAAAGCTTATATGCAACAGGGTTCCCACTTCTATGGAAAACCTGGAAAAGTCAGGGAATTTAGAACTTGTCAGAGAAAGTCAGGGAATTTTAAATTTTTAGCGCCAATGTCAGGGAAAGCAAAAAATTTGTCAAAGAAATATTTTAATTTCTATTTTCAGATAAAATATTTTTAAATTTGAAATAATTTTTTTAAATTTTCATATTCGCGATTCCAAATAAGAATGCGACCCCTGGTGGCAGAATTGAGAACAACTCGACGCGGGTACTAAACGGTAAACGAGGCTCATTATTTATAAGTTTCTTTGCTTTAGTTGTATGTTAACGTGTTGCAATTATTAAATAATTAAAGCGTTTAAATAAATTTTTGAAATGTCAACCGTTGTTGACATTTCAAAAATTGACAACTCGTGTATGACGGCCATTTTGAAGATTTAACAGAGTCACCTATTGTTAATTTTAATCGCGAATACTAAAAGTCAGGGAAAATTAAAATTTTTGTCAGGGAAAACCTGGAAAAGTCAGGGAATTTGCTTTGAAAAATTTAGTGGGAACCTGTGCAAAATTTGGAATGATTTGCTTGCTTCGTTTAGACGCTATCGTGTTCATAGACGTATGTACATACACACACACACATACATACATACAAGACATCTTTCCAAAAATGATAAAAATGGATTATGGGGACCTCAAAACGTGAACATCTGTCAAAAAATTGGGGGGTCAAATTTTGCCTGATAACAATACTTTCCTTACGGGGTTCGGAAAGTAAAAATTTGGCCATCATTTTTAATTTTTGATCAGATTCCAAATAATTAGTGTAAGAAAATTGCGAAAAAAAAAATCCAAAATCGGTTTTCTGCGATTTTTTGATGGATTTCGTTAAGTAATTATATCGTTTGTTAAGAATGGATCTACTACCATCTGAACAATTGAAAAATACCATCTGAAAAAACAACCCTGACAGCGTTTCTATTGGTTAGAAAAACGGAGCATCATTCAAATATATATTTTATTTTTATTTATAATTTATAAATATAAATATATTCATAATTTATAAATTTTTAGAGCGTTTACAAAAGAATGTACAATTTTGGGTTATATTATTATTTGAACTGTCACACAAGAAGGTGTGTTCACTGCGTGAAAAACGGCGCATCGTTCAAATTAAGGTTAATTTCCATAAGAAATACGTAAAAGTTGAAATATTCCAACTTCTTATGTAGTTGTTACGGGCCCCTAAACATAACAATTACGTAACTGCATTGTGAACGCTCCCATTTAAAACCAGGTATCCAACTTTATGTATTTATGCTTATGTAATTCTTATGCTTACGTCCATTGTGAATGGGCACTAAAAAACGTCCTCAGAACCCTGAGCTTCTTGCCAAATTCCTCGTCTGAAGTTGAAATTTTTTATGAAGGACTGAAAATTATGTTTTGCAGCAAAATATTTTTAAACAAATTTGTATTTTAGCTATATTGTTATCATATAACTCATTAAAAAAATTAAAAACACTTCAAATATTTTAACAACATCCTCGAAATCATGAAAAGAAGAATTTCCTAAAAATGGTCAGGGGGTTCTGATTTTTGGATATGTTTTAAGGTTTGGGGTCCTAATAAAAACTCTGAGCTGGTGACCTTGGCAACCGCCCGGAAGTGTCGCCATTTAAAAAAAAATGGTGAAAACAAAATATTTCTTTGCAGTATTTCCTGACTAGTTAACTTTAGGTCGAAAATGACTTCTATAAAATTTTATAGAGAATAAAATTTACTACAACTTCTATCTAAGGTATTTTTCTTTAAGTCGAATAGTTGCTGAGCGCCGGCACTGTTAAATTTTTGAATTTGTTGTTACATTTTTGAAAATTTCAAAAACGCTCGATTTTGACCTGACTTTCTTTTATAATAGAGTATATTATATTAATAGACTTGATCATATAATAGACTTTTTTTAGAAAGAGTAACCAAAATTTATAAAAAAAAGTCAGAGCAAATTCGAGCGTTTTCGAAATTTTCTAAAATGTGCTCTATTTAACAGTGCTGGCGCTCCGCAACTATTAGACTTATTAGAGAAAAATACCTTAGATAAAAGTTGTAGTAAATTTTGTTCTCTATAAGATTTATAGAAGACATTTTTGTCCTCAAGTCAAGTAGTAAGGAAATATTGCGAAGAAATATTTTGTTTTTGCCATTTTTTTTTAAATAGCGGCACTTCCGGGCGGTCGCCAAGGTCACCAGAGTTTTTATTAGGACCCCAAACCTTAAAACATATCCAAAAATCAGAACCCCCTGACCATTTTTAGGAAACTCGTCTTTTCATGATTTCGAGGATGTTGTTAAAATATATTAAGTGTTTTTAATTTTTTTAATGAGTTATATGATAACAATATAGCTGAAATAAAAATTTGTTTAAAAATATTTTGCCGAAAAACATAATCTTCACTCCTTCATAAAAAATTTCAACTTCAGACGAAGAATTTGGTAAGCTCAGGGTTCTGAGAGGACGTTTTTGAGTATGTTAAAGCGGCGCTCCGCAACCGGTGTGCCGTGAGCCGTTACAGATGTGCCGCGGCCAAATAAGACAATATTTGCTTTTTTGTTTTTTTTTGATACTAAAATAAAACTTATACTCGTTTCCTTAAGTGCAACCACTAAAAAAAAAAAGGTCATCAGCTGAGGCGGGGATGACACCCGACCCCCCCTGAGTGCAACCGCTAAAAAAAATGAGAACGTTCGTCGGACCGTCCACAGAAGCTGCAAACCATAATAGATCCTTGAAGGCCATAGTTGTTCGGCCTCACAGGGCGAACCATAATAGATCCGTGAAGGCCATAGTTGTTCGGCCTTCGGCCTCACAGGGGGAGGACCATAATAGATCCGTGAAGGCCATAGTTGTTCAGCCTTCGACTTCACAGGGCGGACCATAATAGATTATATTTATATGCCTTCAGCTGTCTTGACTGTTAGTCCATGATTGTCAGTGGTTGTTCGGCCATCGGTCTCACAGGGGGAGGACTATAATAGATCCGTGAAGGCCATAGTTACTCGGCCTTCGGCCTTTTTGTGAAAAGACGTTTTTTGCCGACCCATGAAAAGGGGGGGGGAAATTTTTTAATTTTTTTTGTTTTGTCAAAAAATCCCTAAACCCCGGTTGGAGGCGGCGTGGGGTCGGTTGCCACCTCCGCCCCCCATCCTTGAATAGCCCTATCCATAGCCACCATTCCCAGGGTCCTAGCCCTCTCGGTTCCGGAGTTATGCTTGCTCCCACTTGCCTTTCAGGAACATGGGTCGGCCTTCGGCCTCCCACTTGCTTTAGAGAACACGGGTCGGGTCGGCCTTTGGCCTCCCACTGGCATTTAATAATACGGGTCGGCCTTCGGCCTCCAACGTGCTTATAAGAATACGGGTCGGCCTTCGGCCTCCCACTTGCTTTAGAAAACACGGGTCGGGTCGGCCTTCGGCCTCCCACTGGCATTTAAGAATACGGGTCGGCCCTCGGCCTCCAACTTGCTTATAAGAATACGGGAAAATTTTTTCAACGTTTTTTGCCGACCCACGTAAAGGGAGAATGGGGGGGGGATTTTTGAAGCTATGCTTCTTATTTAATTTTGTTAGTTTTGTCAAAAACTTGAAAATTTTTGAAAAATAAAAATTTTGAAAATTTTTTTGACGTTTTTTGCCGACCCACGAAAAGGGGGTGTTTTAATTTTTTTAGTTTTGTCAAAAAACTATTTTCCCTAAAAACCGGTCGGTGGGGTCGGGGGTGGTTGCCACCTCCGCCCCCTATCTATAGCCACCATTCCCAGGGTCCTAGCCCTCTCGGTTCCGGAGTGGAAGTTTGAAGGGAAGTTCGAAATTTGAAAGCGATGGTCGAAATTTGTGTGACGAATTTGCGTTAACAAATTTGTGTGACGAACGATTTTTTTCAGTTAACTGCCCGTGCGATAAGAAGCATAGCTTCAAAAAAAAAAGCTCATAAAAATTGTTTTTTTGATGTGCCGCGGAATTCTAGGAGGAACTTTGGTGTGTCCGTAGGTGAGAAAAGGTTGCGGAGCGCTGTGTTAAAGTACGAACAATTACCTAACGAAATCCGTCGAAAAATCGCAGAAAACCGATTTTGGATTTTTTTGATCAAAATGTGCCTAATTTTCTTACACTAAATTGTAAATTTTAAATTTCATTTTAATCCTTTAATTAGAAAACTGATCAAATAAGCCAGTCATATTAGAATATTTTAAGGGGTTAACCCTCCAATTAGTCTTCCCAAGTTGCAAAAACCATGAATCGCTTTGGTTTGAGCTTTTACAGCTGGGATTTGAAAAGTTACCGCGATAAAAAATTATTAACACTCTCATGATGGAAGAACGCGACGTTGTTTGTTTTTTCTCAAATATCTCGAAAACTAAGCAAGATAGGGTAACAAACTATACTTCTCTTTTTTGTAGAGCGTAAAATTGTGTACAATAATGACCCAAACAACATTTACCATCAAATCAGTAGTTTAGCTTGCATACGCCGTCAAACTCCAAAATTCGAATTCTAAAAATGGTCGGGTTTTGGATTTTGCGTCGGAAATATTTTTCGGCGTTTTAGAATAGAATTAAAAATCACAATTCATCTGAGATCTTCAAAAAAATTCTGTTCTTAGTGCAACCAACTTTTCGGCCTCTCTTTATTTATTTTGTAGTTATGTTAACAAGAAAATTTTAATTTTTAAAGTAGTCTTAGTTTTTTTGTGACTGTTTTCATGTCTGAGAATAAATTTGAGAAGAATCTTATTATATTATATGCACCTTATTAGGGACAAAATTCTAACCAAAAAAAAATCCTTGCGTTTTTTTCCTAAGATACCTGTGGAATTTTTTATTAACGTCGCAATTTATCCGTTATCTGACCTGTGTGCAATATTGGCAACTTTGTGCATTAATAAAATATTCTACATTTGCCTTAGGAAAAAACACAAGTATTTTTTTGGGCTATAATTTTGTCCCCAATAACGTGCATATAATAAGATTCTTCCAAGATCAATTCTAAGGTACGAAAAGTGCAAAAACCTAATGTATATCATATTTTCGGAACAAATACAGCTGTTGCAAATTTTCCGCTCCCAATCTCCATGCAACTTGTTCTTGGCAAGCGTCTTCTAAATTTCTGGCTTGCATTGCTTCATTTATTCCATCTCTCAAACTTCGTCTTGGTCGGCCTCTTTTTCCTTTTGGTATCCATTTTAATAACTTTTTTGGCCATCTTTCATCTTCATTCTGGTCACGTGACCAAACCATATTAATTTCCGCTTTTGCACCTCGTCCATAATATCTTTGTCCATCTCAATTTTATCTCTAATAGTTTCGTTGCTTATCCTATTGAGTTTTGTTTTTCAGCAACTTCGTCTTAAAAATCCATTTCAGTGGACAGCAGCATGTTTCTGTTTCTTTCATTTATATCTCGCGCATCCGCTCCATATATTATAACACTTTGTACCAAAGATGCAAAGAATTGCGGACTTGGCTGAATTTCTTAGCGCAGCCCTCCGGTGCCCTTAACACTGTGTGGTTAAATTAGTTGAACGTACAAGAGAAACAAGAGGATTGATCCACCTCAATAAATGGATTGTAAAGACTTTGCAAAAACAGCAGAGTAGCAATATTCCAAATAGAATGGAAAAGCTCGATAATAATACAGAAAACTTGCGTAACTTTATGTGCCTATAACTTTTTTACAAGATTTTTTTACAATTTATAAAATTGCCAAAACCTTATGTGGCACATAAAAAAATTTATCCTCTTTTAGGCAATACAAAGGTCTCATCTTGGTTTTCTATAAATTTCTACTAAAAATAGTTTTTTATAAATTTTCATTTCGCAGACTAATGGCGCCGCTATTCAATTGTTTTTTCAGATTAGACAATAATAATTTGATTTCCATAAAAATTATTCACATGTTTGCTTCCTCTACCCTCCTAAGAAATAACCCCATATCGTTTACCATTTTTTCTACAATTTAAATACGATTAATACAAATGATAAATATTTGATTTACAAAGTTGAAACAAATTTAGTTTTCAGCTTTCCTTAAGACCAACCCCCTAACGTTTATAATCTTTGCATAATTTTTGGCGCTTTATGAAAATTTATATTTGTACATTTATAAACAATTCAATTTTAACCATATCTTAAACAACCCCCTTGTGATTCCAATTTTTATTTTTAATTATTTTCAATAAATTTTCAGAAATTTCTGTTAGGGTCTCCTACCCTTTCCCAATGTGTTCCAGTTTTACAGCGCTTTTTTTTGACTCCCAAAATCAAGGATATAGAAGTTTTTGATCGACCGAACTAAAAGTACAAAACAGACAGAACTCCACATACAGTACTGTGCAAAAGTCTTAGCACACCTAATTAATTTTTAATTACTGTTTAATTTAATTTTATTAAACACAAAATATTGAAATGCGTATATAATTTCGATAAAGGGATACAATTTGGTTGAACCACTTGAATGTTGACAAGAAATTTAACGCAAACAAAATTTTTACCACGTTTAAACCCCTAACTCATAAAAACACCTAATCATAAATAATAATTAGTCCTAGGTATCATAAAGAATAATTTTTTCGTATTTTTGGATATTATTATATAATATTGATATAACAATAATATTAAAAAATTATTCTTTATGATACCTAGGACTAATTTATGACTTGGGTGTTTTTATGAGTTTGGGGTTTCAGGGGTAATGCACTCTAGAAGACACAAAAATAGCATAATTTTAACAATTTTTTATGGCGCTATAGTAAATGCAATAGAAAATCTGTTTAAAGCGGTTTATTGTACATATTTTATAGAATAGTTTATAATTTTTTTTTAAATTTTTTTACAAAATGGCAGCGTCACATCCCAGCAAAGGAAACCTCTTTACAAATAGCGTTCCGCGGCCGGCAAGATTTCTCCGCTAATTTTTGACTTAGAACAAAAAACAAAAAAATTTTCAGTTCTATATAAGATTATCTAGAGAAGTACGTACCGAAATTAAAAAATATTGATTTATGTCAGAATAGCGCACGATTGATTTCAAATTTCTATTTTTGATCAAAAATTACGTGAAAAATTGTTTATAACAAGAAAAGTTTACAATTTAGTGCCAAATCCGTACGTACTTCCCTAGATAATGTAATTTTATAGCTACAGTTAAAATATCAAGCAAATCGATTAAAATCTGTAAAAGTTATGTTGCCGGCCAATTGAGAAATTGTCATTTTTAGATAGAGCGTTTTAAAGTTTTACATAGCATTATTGAATGAAATTTTTTTATTTACCTCTAATCTGCAAAACCTGCACTATACAATTGGCCTTCTAGGTTAATATGCTGCTCTTCTTCTGCCTTTCTGGCTGATTTTAACGAAAGCCGAGCCTCTTTTGCAGCGTCAGACAGTGATCGCTCCGAGAACTTAATGCGGCGTGCATCGGCTTCCGCACAGAAATTAAAGCAATTGGGCCCGATTGTCATACCCAATACCTTCATAATTTTTAAAAGGCTACACATACCATCATTAAATGTACATACAGCTATTGTTGCTGCTATATCGATGATAATTTTGCCACTTGAAACAGCTTTCGGAGCTTTCGAAATGCAAAATTGCAACCGGATGTAAATAAAGCCATAAAAATTAAAAAAAACTTTTAATTTTCTCACGTACATATTTATTTAGAATTTTTAAAAGTAATAAAGATGCACTTTGGTTTATTATCGTTTGCCGATAGTTGTCATGGTCTAGCATCATAAACTTGGGTAGTTTATTGCCTACTTCCTAATGCGCTTTAAAGGCCTATAGTTCCGAAAATATTCGGAATATCGATATGAATAAAATTAAACAGTAATTAAGAATTAATTATAGGTGTACTAAGACTTTTGCACAGTACTGTACAGGGGTCAGACCATTGTCAAACGAAACGTTATTGACCTGTCCCAAATGAACCGTGATGCAGTCACTCCTTTAATTATTTAATTTTTATATATTTTTTTCTAATTTTGAGTTTTTAGATGTAACAAGCCCTAGCGCGAACAACACTAAAAATGTAGAAACGTTCAGAAGAGAACTGATTAGTTTAAAAAACTTAATGAGTTTCATGAAAAGAAAGAGCAAGGAGTGCATGTATTGTAACGCCAGTACGAAGCCAGTGAAATCTTTGCGTAATAAAATTTTCGTCGGTGATTCTATAAAGACGCCGGAAAGTTTGAAGCAATATTTACGAGCAATATGGACCAACGATAGCGAATTTCTTCAAATAATAGTTCCATTTTTAAGGAACGTTGACTCTGAACATCCGACCGATTTGATGTTCTTCGAAAATGTTCCTGTTACACCGCCAATTAATCGTCCCGTTAATATACTTCAGGGTAAAATATTGGAAAATGAACAAACTCAAGTCTATAAAGAAATAATTGAAACCACTGTGTTACTGCAACATGCAGTGCGTGTGATTAACAGTAATGATGATTCTACTATCTTGTCGGAAGAAGCCATGGTAAGTTACTTAAAATTGTTTTAAATTTTTTACAATGTCAAGATATATGAGACTCGGGTCATATTATAAGGAAGGAACCATTGTGGTAGTAAACGCCACCATGCGGGAGAATTTCAAATTAGTAAGTGACGTATTAAATGAAAATAAAAATTCGTTTTTCAGGCTCAAAACATAACAAAATCAACTAATTAACAAAATTAACAAAACATATTACAATATATTTAAAACCATACTGAAATCATTAAATTTTTCACCAGACTATGACTTTGAATTTCGAAATATACGTCTAAACACAGCTAAATTTGGACTTAGGTTAGTTCTGCATTCACATGACGAACTATCAGGTTCAATCTAATGTCATTGAATGTCAAATGTTAAAAATCATTGTTTTTCTAGGGATGTATGTCTTGTTCAAGAGTACCAACATAAATTTTAAAGATAACTCTCGGATTAGTTGACTCGCCCTACATACAATCGCATTGGCGTTGATCCTGGTTCAACACTTGAACCAGGTTCGGCTGATCCTCGAGTTAAACCACTGACATACAACCGGCCCTAATTAGATCTGTCTTCGACCTCATGTCTTAGTTGGTTTTCATCAAGAGCGGCCTTTATGCCACACAACCAAGGCTGACTATGGGTCCGAATGTGTAACTTGTGTCGTCGCGGACGTGATCATAAAAAAATCCGAAAAAATTGCGAAAATCGGAAACTTTCATTTAAGCGGCTACAAGTCCCATAGCGGCTGGTGGCATCGTTGTTCCCTTCGAAACGGGTAAAATTTATCGCTCGGATTTGATTTTTTCTTTGAAATTCAGATAGGTAGGGGTGTGATTAGTAGATATTAGTAATAAATATTAGCAAAAAAATGGAAAATAACCCGTGTATTGCCGAAAAAGTTAAAAAATAAAAATTGTTTTTGTTCGATTTTTGGGGTGTGCATTCGATTAGGAGGTTTATCCATCGTCAAAACTCACCCTTTCGGGGCGCCGCTCCGCTCTGCACCCCTCCAGGGCGGTTTTGACTCTGGTTACTAGGCTAAACATACGAGAAGCGCCTACCATCAAGAAAACCGGGAGCTTAGAGACCCTGGAAATACCATTAAAAAGTATAGTCGCGGCATGCGGCAGTATTCTTTTACGTTTAATCCCCAAAAAATCGCGTAAAGCAAAAAATAATGGAATAAAAATAGTAAAATTTCATCGAAGTTACTCGTAAGGGAGAGACATGTGTCATGTGGCCGGTGTGCACACCGCTTCGTATAAGACTAGTTCTTTCTGCACGTACCGTCAACAAAATGGAGTGAGATTCCACCCGCGCGTCGCTGAAACATGTAAAATTAACGATTTTCAAAGTACAGTAGAACTCCAATTATCCGAATCAATTGGGACCGGACCCCATTCGTATAATCAAAAATTCGGATAATTGGATGTTTTCCGAAAAAAAGGGTACTGAATGGATTTTTAATTAATTAAATGAAAAGGCAACACTTTTACATGTTATAAAGCGTACTCACAAGTGCTGTACATTAGTATGTATTGTAAATGAAAGTTATTGCTTGCTGAACATCTCGGTCAAAGTAAGCTGTTTCACTGTCCGTTTTCGGGCAGCCAAGTCGCGCATCCGCTTGACAGTGAGAAGTTGCATGTGGTAACACTCGGGCTGACGCAAAATCGTTATTTTGCAAATCGCAATACGTTTCCGTCTTATATTTGTTTTCTGAAAGCGATTCGGATAGTCAGAGTTCGGATAATTGGAGTTCTACTGTAATAATTTTCATATTAAAAGGGGCCCATCCAAGAATTTTATTTTTGAATATCACTCTATTAACCTTAAACTTCACAAAGCTTAATAGGATAAAGTCGCGCGCGCGTGGCTCAATAGGGTACCTTACCCAGAAAATTGGCCACATTTCGATAAAATTTTAACAAAAATGGCTAAAACAAAATGTTTTTTCGCAATATTTCCTTACTAACTGACTTTAGGACGAAAATGGATGCTATAAATCTTATGTGGATTGTGATCTTATCTTATCTTATGTGAACAAAATTTACTACAACTTTTATCTAAGATATTTCTCTCCAAGTCGAATAGTTGCTGAGCGCCAGCACTGTTAAATAGAGCACTTTTTGAAAATTTCAAAAACGCTCGATTTTGCTCAGCCTTTTTTAATAAATTTTGGTTACTCTCTCTAAAAAAGTCTATTATAATATGATAAAATCTATTAATATATTATACTCGATTATAAAAAAAAGTCGGGTCAAAATAGAGCGTTTTTGAAACTTTCAAAAATGTGCTCTATTTAACAGCGCTGGCGCTCAACAACTATTCGGCTTATTAGAGAGAAATATCTTAAGATAAAAGTTGTAGTAAATTTTGTTCTCCATAAGATTTGTAAAAGTCATTTTCGTCCTGAAGTTAACTGGTAAGGAAATATTGCGAAGAAACATTTTGTTTTAATTAATTGTTGTAATTTTAGAAAAACCATACTTAAGAACAAAATCCATGCTTTTAAACTATACAAACCTGTTGAAAAAAATATTCACTAAAATGTTACTACATTAATTTTACTTTAAATTCATTAATTAATTTCAAATTTTAGTAAGTAAAAGGTATACCATGAAAAGTGCCGGCGCGCCCAACCAGTGGGCGCTAGTTGTGTACTTGCACATAGCCTTATAGGCCCTGTTCAAGTTCCCAAATGACTGCGAACCCCTAACCCCCCCCCCCCCCAAAAAAAAGAAAATCTAGCTGTATAAAGAAAATAAGGTTTTTTATTTTAATAAAATTGAAATAAAATAATACACTGTATTACAGTGACAAAAATAAATAGGTAAAGTCATTGCCACGAAAGTTGACATCTCGTCATAGATTGACCGAATGTAGCAACGACGTATTGCTTATCAGCATTACCAGTAATTTTGTATTGATATGACAAAGCACGAAAATATATTGCACGTTTGACTAGGGAGTATTAGCTTAGTTCAGACGATTATGCTTTTATGACGAGACGTCAACTTTCGTGGCAATGACTTTATGTTAATATTAATGTGATGGGTGGGCTTGTTTCTTGTCGCAAATTGAGAGTCGATTTTAGGAGCAATTTTGGACAAACTTTAATCTTAATTCTGACTCAACATCAAGTTGATTTCTGTACTTGGTTTTTAACATGACCAGGTGTGAAAACCCACTCTCACATAAATAAGTTGTTGCGAAGGGTAAGAGGAAATTCACCGCGTTGCGGAAGAGTTCGAGATATTCTTCCTGTCTAGCTGCCCAAAGCCTTCCAGCCGCCATTACATAAATCTTGTCGCGAACCCCCTACCATCAAATGGCGAACCCCACTTTGAGAAACCCTGCGTATAGAAGATAGATAGCTGTCGCAATGCACTCAGTGCGGCCTTTAGGCCGTACAACCAAGGTCGACTAGTTTTTATATAATTTAGAATGAACATCCCACAAAGTAGGGACATTCTTCGTTAGCTTCCAAAAATTTTATAATTGTTTCAGGGTCCCACTTTTTGATCATTTTATGTGATGTAATTGTTGCCCAACATTTATTTTTATAATATGAAAATTAAACGTTTTAATTGCGCCAGTTTTTAAATATAATTACGCCAAATTTTTATTGTCAATTTACTTAATAGCAAACAAAATATCTTACTTAAACTCGGCGGTGGTGATTTACCGCCCGCGTATGGTAATATACTATTTTCTAATAATTTCATTTCGAGTACAAAATTGATTTGGAAATTTCTTTTCTAATTATGTATCGACTCGGTGATTATTGCATTAAAAAATTTAAAAAGAAAACGAAGCTTCTAAGCGCTATAACTATGCGCAAAAATAAAATATATATTTTGAAAAGTGATTTGTTCAAAATCAAATGGTCATAACATTTTCAGTATCACCTAAAAAAATAAAAAGCCAGAATTCCAAGGGTCCTTTAACAAGATGATCTGCGTCTCATATATTATTTACCAAGGTTTGGAAATAAGCAAGCGATTTTAGAACCATATTCGCTCCAGTAAAAATTTAAAACTTTTTATTTTAGCGAATGTACAATTTATTAGAAGGAGCAACCTCAATTGAAAAATTAAATAACCTCTGGGAACTCCTGCAACTTCGAGTCGATTGTTTGATAGATAAACCAACAATATTAAAAAATACAGGTGGTCGAGGTTTAAAACAGGCAAGCACTCCTAAGTCCTAACAAATGTTTAAAATGAACTAATTTTTGGGGGTTACAGCTTTTAGAAAAAAAACAAGGTCTGATTCGGATGCACATGATGGGTAAGAGGGTAAACTTTTCCGCACGTACCGTCATTACGCCGGATCCTTACATCAGTATAGAAGAAATTGGTATTCCGTTAGCGTTCGCTAAAAAAGTTACCATTCCTGTTAGCGTTTCTCATTTGAATGCGGCGCAACTGCGGACGTTGATTTTAAATGGACCCGATGTTCATCCAGGGTGAGTAGTTGATCAAATTAAAAATGGGTAGTTAGTTTTGTTTTGTTTTATAGGGCTGTTCAAGTGGAATTTGAAGATGGGAATGTTATAAGGCTTAGTGCACACAATCAAATTCAAAGAGAAAGTATTGCTAAGCGTTTGTTGACGCCCCATGAAAAGGGATTTACCGGCACTAAAAAGGTAAGTCTTTTTGATTGGAATTGCTTATTTATAATTACCAGATTTATTAAACTTGATAACATAGGGTCATCTTGATCTATCAACAGTCTTCAACAATGACTAAAAGTTTCTTTTCTAGGTTCATCGCCATGTTAATAACGGCGACATTGCATTGTTAAATCGACAGCCCACGTTGCACAAACCGAGTATAATGGGACACACTGTTCGCGTATTAAAAAGTGAGAAAACCCTAAGGTTGCACTACGCCAATTGCAAACCCTATAATGCCGATTTTGACGGTGACGAAATGAACGTCCATTTTCCACAAAATTTAGTAGCCCAAAGTGAAGGTTACAATTTAGCTAAAGTCCCTTTCCAATATTTGAGCGTCAAAGACGGATCACCTTTGAGCGGTTTGATTCAAGATCACGTTATTGCCGGCGTGAAATTAACCACCAGGGGACAGTTTTTTACCAAAAGCGAATATCATCAGTTGGTTTGCCAGGGTTTGGTGTATCAAACCTCGGAAATCAAATTATTACCGCCTGCGATAATAAAACCACAACATTTGTGGTCTGGTAAACAAGTTTTATCCACAGTTATCATCAATAATTTACCGCCGGACAGAAAACTTATGAATATGGTTTCGAAAGCCAAAATTAGTGCAAGAGCTTGGGTCAATAATAGACCTCGGAAGTGGCTCGCCGGTGGTACAGAATTTACTCACGAAAACGAAATGACCGAAACAGAAATTGTAATTCGTGGTGGCGAACTTTTAGTCGGAGTTCTCGATAAAGCTTCGTTTGGAACCTCATCGTACGGTTTAATTCACCGAATTTACGAGGTAATTATGATGCAACGTTTTCCGTTTTCAAAACGTAACAAGTTTTGTTGTTTTAGTTGTACGGTGGTACTTATTCGTCAAAAATGTTGAGTTCGTTTTCAACCCTGTTTACCAGCTATTTGCAACATGTCGGTTTCACCATAAGTGTGCAAGATATTTTAGTACATTCATATGCGGACAGGAAACGGAATAAAATTATACGGGCTACCCAACAAATGGGCAAGGAATTAATTTGTGCTGCCTTGGATGACTTCCACAATTTACCCCTGAAAGAAATCGCAGAGAAAGTTAGCGAAGCCCGTTTTAGAAATCCGAAAATGTCAGCGATAATTGATTCGCAGTACAAGCAGGTTCTGGATAAGAGAACAAACGAAATTAATAAGTAAGGAAGGAAAGTTGTTTTTTCGTTTTTATTTATTTTATTGTTTAGGACTTGTTTACCGGCCGGTTTGAAGTGCCGTTTTCCCGACAACAATCTCCAATTGATGGTTCAATCGGGTGCTAAAGGTTCCACGGTTAATACTATGCAAATGTCATGCTTGTTAGGTCAAGTAGAATTGGAAGGTAAACGTCCACCGTTGATGATTTCGGGAAAATCTTTGCCCAGTTTTCCAACCTCCGATTTTTCGCCCCGTGCCGGTGGTTTCATTGAAGGCCGTTTTATGACTGGAATTCAACCTCAAGAATTATTCTTCCATTCTATGGCAGGTCGTGAGGTAAGTCGATCGACATTTCTGTGGTCGGGTCATTCCATCTCAAATTGACAAAAAAATAGGTAAAATTGACTCGACCCTGACCAAACTCAACGAAACTTGGTACACACCATCGTAGTAAGAAATAAAAAACACATATTTAAGGATTTGTCCAAAAAGGCATTTGTTTCCTTGTTTTCGTCATTCAAAAAGTCAAAAAGTTGGTGTGTCGACTTGTAGAAAAACGACTGTAATTTCATCCACGGTGGTCTAAATTTAAAAATAAAAAATGTTCTGTAAAGGTAAACGAACATTCTATTCAAATATTCAATCATATTTTATATTTTCAACCCTTAACTGGATTAATTTTTTAATTTTAACCCTATTTCAACCCCTATTTCTAAACGGGTCCTTTTTTTTGGTTAATTTTTTTACAGTTTTTTGGTACAAATGTGCTGAGCATGCGTACCAAATTTTATCGTGGGATGAGCATGGGTTCGGTTATTACAAATTAATTAAGTATAGACAGAAACGGACAAAAATCAGTTTTTCGCTGATTTCTCAAGTTTCTTTGAACTTTATAACAAAATAGTTTAATATAAAATTAAAGCTAATTAAATTCTCTACAAAAAATATTTATACAAATTTTTCGTCAGATTCGTATTCACATAGCAATAACAGCTCAAAGTATAGCCAAGTTGCGTGACATCGTTATATTTATTTTAAAAAGGTCGGAATCCGTTTCCTATTATTTGTATAGATTTTCATCATAAATATTTATTATCTGAATATAAGTTGACCACACCATCCCTAATTTTGATAAAAAGTTCAGTATTGCTTTACTTTTCGCTCGAGTTGCAATATACAGATAGTGCAACACTGAGATAATACAAATATCTCAGTGTTGCATTTAAACATCGATGCAAAACGTAAACTTACACAGTGGTTTATGGCTATATACAAAGAAAGTAATATTATATTGAAATATTTCAATGTGGCATTACATAAAATGGGCAATTAGCAATTCAATTCAATGCCTAACTCAAAATCGTATTTTTGCTATATATCTCACTGTTGCTTTCAGGTAACGATATGACCTTGCAGTTAAACCAAAAATACATTATTTGATTTTTTTTTGTAAACTTAATTCTTTTCCATGATAAATTATAAATTTACTTGAATAACCCTAATTCTTTTAAAGTTGTTTATGTAAACTTAAACGTAAGCTTTTAAGTGGATATATCAACATTTTAACCGTGCCGTTTTCTTATAAATAAATTAATCTTTTAATTAAACTTTTTTCAAGCTCAAAGTAACTTAATTAATTTTGTTTCGTATAATAAGGGCGAAAAAACTGAGTGTAAGTTTTGATTTCATGCTAATGCTGTAATAAGAAAGCGGATTTATATGCAAATTATGTAGATTATCATTATTTGTTGTTGTTTTACTGTTCCTTGCTTTCAAATAATAATAATGTCACTTAAATCTTATTCGTTATTTACATTTCTTCACAAGAGCTCCACAATTTTAACAAGGAAATAACAAATTTATTTCAGCCAATATTTTTTATTCTCCTTCTTTTTCATGAGTTGATACATCGCTTAAAATGCAGAATTGGTATAAATACCTCAAATTTGTTAGTTGTACCTTTGGTTGTACTGACTTGGTTAAAACTAATAATTATTCCCCCCCCCCCTAGTACCTATAACTTAACTTAAAGCTAAATTAAACTTCAGCTAAAAAAATGTAGAAGTAGTTTAACAGCGTTACCACGGTTATACATACATTTTATCGTGATTTCGTAATCGCTGTTAAAACGAAGTTTCATAAATTATAAACAAAATCCTTGTGCGGCATTTAGAAAGATTATTTCAAATTTGGCCCAGTTTTGCGTTGCCATGGCAACCAAGTTGGAAGAATTAAATCGCAAGAAAAGAAACGAGCCAGAGTCAAATTCCATAATTCGTCATCTATACCTTTATAATTACAAATGAAACTAATAAATAATAAATTTCACCTTTTTTGAGTTAAAAATCGATAAAAATAAATATAAAAAAGTTAGAACTATTATCAAGAGGGAATATCCAGAATATTATGAATTTATAAATATTAATTTGCATATTCTTAGAAAGTTATGTACTAATGAAATTATTGCGAATTCTTTCGAAATCATTGTAATTCTTTAGAAATTCCTGAAAATCACTTAAAATTCGCCAGGGAATTCATTGGAAATCTTTAGAAATTCTTGGAATTTCAAGTCCAATTAAGGAAATCCCTAGAAATCACTAAAATTCCTGGGGTTCTTTAGAAATTTTTGGAATTTCGAGTCCAATCAAGGAAATCTCTGGAAATCACTTAAAATGCATAAAGGAATTCCTTGAAAATCACTGGAATATCTTTGAAATATCTGGGATTCTTTAGAAATGTATGAAATTTCAAGTCCAATAAAGGAAATCCCTGAGGAAATTACTTAAAATTCACAAGGCACTTCTTTGAAAATCACTGGAATTCCTTTGAAATCCCTGGGATTCTTTAGAAATCCTTGAAATTTCAAGTCCAATCAAAGAAATCCCTGGAAATCACTGAGGAAATCCCTTAAAATGCATAAGGGAATTCCTTGAAAATCACTTGAATTTCTTTGAAGATTCTTTAGAAATGTATGAAATTTGAAGTCCAATAAAGGAAATCCCTGAGGAAATCACTTAAAATGCACAAAGCAATTCCTTGAAAATCACTGGAATTCCTTTGAAATTCCTGGGATTCTTTAGAAATCCTTGAAATTTCAAGTCCAATCAAAGAAATCACTTAAGAAATTACTTAAAATGCACAAGGAAATGTCTTTAAAATCACTGGAATTCCTTTTAAATTCCTGGATTTCTTTAGAAAACCTTGGAATTTCAAGTCCAATCAAGGAAATCCCTGGAGAAATCACTTAAAATTCGCAAGGGTGTCCTTGCGACCGATTATACATGATAGAATACAGCCTTCTAAGCAAATTTTTGGCATTAGCTCCCTTGAAGTATTCTTTTAATTTCTATCTTCTAATGGCCATAATTCCGAAAATATTGATTTTTTTGTATAAATGATTTAGTACTTTTTTAAATTGAAAATAATCTTATCTACAAACTAGATTAGAACCCTTTATCGAAAAAAGTCGATGGTTTTCGAGTTCCAGATTAAAGTACATAAGTAAAGTAGTGTTGAAAAATTGGAATTTTCATTTATTTTTTTTTGAAAACGCTGTACCTTTCACACAAAGCGTTTTAGAAAAAATTTTGTAACATTTTTGGATAGAAAATTTATCGGGCTACAACTTTAGTCTAGGGAATTTTTTTTGAAACCCCAACCAATTTTACAGAAAAACTAAAATTTCTTTTGAAGTGTTAGCTCCCTTTAAGCAATTCTTTTAATTTCTACCTTTGAATGACCACAACACCGAAAATATTGAGTTTTTTTTGTATAAATGATTTAGTACTTTTTAGAGCGAATGAAATTATCTACAAACTAGCTTAGAACCCTTTATTGCCAAAAATCAGTAATTTTCGAGTTACAGGTCAATGTACATAAGTAGAACAGTGTTTGAAAAATTGGAATTTTCATTTGTTTTTTTTTTTTGAAAACCCTGTATCTTTCAATCAAAGCATATGAGAAAAAATGTTACAACGTTTTTAGATACAAAATTTAACGGACTACAACTTTAGTTAAGGGGATTTTTTTAAAAAACCAACGAATTTTACAGAAAAACTAAAATTGGTTTTTAAAATGTGTACAATTTACCCTCGAATTAATTCATAGTTCACGCTCGACAAAATTGGTTTTTATTCAACCCTTTTACGTTGATATGTTAAAATGGCATTATTATTAATATGATAACCCCTAATTTATTCAAAAACAAAATAATTCATTATCTTTTAACGTATTTATATTTGATTCGTGCAGTGCATTTTTACTAAAACACTACACTTTTCCCATCTAATTTCAGTTTTTCTTCAAACCGAATTAGTTTTTCAAAAAAGTTTACCAGACTAAAGTTCTAGCCTATTAAATTTGCTATCATAAAAGCTTCATCGATTTTGCTGTAAAACGTTTCGTTTAAACGATACAGGGTTTGCAATAAAAACAAAAAAAATAAACTTGCCATTTTCTTAACACTTCTTGTTTGCTTAATTTGATCCGTTACTCAAAATCCGACAAAAATTTGACATGAGTCGCGAGGCCACCCTGTGTGTAACATCGATTATTGCTAATTTTGAAGTTGCAAAGGTATGGAATAAATAATTTCTTTAATATGTATTTTGAAATAATTGTAAACAATTTTTTGCATATAAATCCGCCTTTATTTTATGATGGTATTATGCACCAAAAATCTTATGATGGATTTCCACAATTCTTGAAACATTGATTTCAATGAATAACTCAATAATACACAATTTATATTATAAACAACATGCAACAAATTACAAATTAAATTTGGTAATCTTGTTATGTCGAAATGCATTGTGTATTATCGAGTTAAAAGCATGATTGAGACTATTTTGATCAAAATTCGAAATAGGTGGAGGGAGGGCTGGCAAAATGCACCTCTTATTTTCAGGGAGTAAAGTACCACTTTTCCCCTCACACATGCAAAGGGAGAAAAGTTCACCATTCACAGATACAGTTATTTATATATTCTTTTTTTTTTCAATTTAGTCTTTTTTTTTAGGTTAATTTTTTTACAATTTTTTTGTACAAATGTGCTGAGCATGCCTACCAAATTTTATCGTGGGATGAGCATGGGTTCGGTTACTAAAAATTAATTAAATATAGGCAGAAACGGACAAAAATCAGTTTTTCGCCGATTTCTCAAGTTTCTTTGAACTTTATAACAAAATAGTTCAATATAAAATTAAAGCCTAATTAAATTCTCTACAAAAAAGTATTTTTGCCATTCCGGGTGTAAAGGGGCACTTTTTTACCCTGGGGGAGTAAAATTAAAAATTGGGGGGGGGGAGCGGGAGAAAAAAACTTTTTTTTTGCTCGAGGGTAATAAAAAAAGTCACCAGATGACTGATAAAAATGTCGCCACGTGGTGAGATGTTAGGACGCGCGATTTTTTCGCTACATATCCCTCGGTTTTTCGCTTCATAAAAGCGGATAACTTGTGAAAATTGCCGATGTCAATGTTGTTTTCTACTTTAGTCACGGCCTTGATCGTGGAATAGTGCGACCACATGGTCGACGACTTCAACGTTTTATCCTTTTCGTAAAAGAATTGCACAAAAGCGTCGTAGTACTTTTGGTAAAGTTTTCTAGATTTTGTCGGCAAAAGTTCCACCAACGCCATCTTCGCTGCTTCGGAAATTTCTAGGTTCTCGCTCATGGTACGTCTGCTGTTTCAAAGGCACAAATGTAAATGAACTGAAATGAACCATTGGTAGAATCAGGGGTGCCAAGTGCTATTTCCTAGTACTTTTTGGTAGTAGTTGGTAATAATACTAGTGCTTTTTTTGTGATACTATCTTCTTCTTCTTCTTCAAGTGCCATATCCGGTCTCCCGGACGTTGGCGACCTCTCTCCTATGTATGTGTTGTGCGTTTGAAGTATTATCACACACATAGGGGACCTACTGCTTAACGCGGGCTCCGAACCGCGGGAAGTGTATATGTTACACTCAATACCCGATTTCGGGCAATGCCCGAAAAAAATGCGCAAAACTAGTTTTGAGCAACGAAGATTTCCCAAACCCGAAATTTTACTTTTAAACGGCTATTGAGCGTTACAAAATAAGCAGAATGACCAGCACTAGTTCTGCTTTTTTCATTTAATCAGCATCCGAAAAAAATAAATAACATAAACATAAAGGGGGTGAAACGTAATAGTTTACTGCCCCATACCGCAACTATACTTTTTAATGCTATTTCAAGGGTCTCTAAGCTCCCAGTTTTTTATATCCCGGTTTTCTTGATCGTAGGCGCTTCTCGTATGTTTAGCCTAGTAACCAGAGTCAAAACCGCCCTGGAGGGGTGCAACGCGGAGCGGAGCGGAGCGGCGCCCCGTAAGGGTAGGTTTTGACTATGGATTACCCTCCTTATCGAATGCACACCCCAAAAATCGAAGAAAAAAAATTTAATTTTATACACGGGTCGATTTTTGGGGTGTGCATTCGATAAGGAGGGTGATCCATCGTCAAAACCTACCCTTACGGGGCGCCGCTCCGCTCCGCGTTGCACCCCTCCGGGGCGGTTTTGACTCTGGTTACTAGGCTAAACATACGAGAAGCGCCTACGATCAAGAAAACCGGGATCTAAAAAACCGGGAGCTTAGAGACTCTTGAAATAGCATTAAAAAGTATAGTTGTGGTAAGGGGCAGTAAACTATTACGTTTCACCCCCTTTATGTTTATGTTATTTATAGCAGAACTAGTGCTGGTCATTCAGAAACCTACAAAACTAGTTTTGTACAATTCAAAATGCGCAAAACTAGTTCTGCTTATTTTGTAACGCTCAATAGCCGTTTAAAAGTAAAATTTCGGGTTTGGGAAATCTTCGATGCTCAAAACTAGTTTTGCGCATTTTTTTCGGGCATTGCCCGAAATCGGGTATTGAGTGTAACATATACACTTCATCTCCAGAGAGGCTCTTCCAGGCAGATTACACCTCGGTGGTTTGCCATTGCCTTCCGAGGGGAGACGGTCAGAATAAAGTTTTTACTGAGCCCGGAGTCGAACCAGGCATTCAGCTTTAGCAGCAACGCACTTAACTGCTTTAGCTGACGACCGTCTCTGTGATACTATCGACCACGTGCATTATTAAAAAAATGCTTTAAATTTTTGCTTTAAGTTTCTAAATTGGCGAAGTTCCTACTTTACCTCCCGGAATTGCAAAAAAGAGTATATGCACGACGGGAGTAAAGTGACTTTTGGCTCATGGGTAATTGTTTCACTCGGCTAGCGCCTCGTGTAAACAATCCTTTACCCTCGAGCCAAAAAAATGTCACTTTGCTCCCTTGGTGCATAAAGTACTATTATACAAATTTTTCGTCAGATTCGTATTCACATAGCAATAACAGCTCAAAGTATAGCTAAGTTGCGCGACCACCGTTATATTTATTTTAAAAGGTCGGAAACGATTTTCAATTAATTGTATAGATTTTCTTCATAAATATTTGTTATCTGAATATAAGTTGACCACCCCATCCCTAATTTTGATAAAAAGTTTAGCATAATGACCTTGCAGTTAAACCAAAAATACATTACTTGATTTTTTTTTGTAAACTTATTTCTTTCCCATGATAATGCCAGCTGAAGCGACACTTCAGTTTACCCCTCTGAGTATAACTTTGGAACTAATGAACATAGAGGGCGGATTTTTCTTCAACAAACTTATTAGTTTAGATTGCCGGAACAAACTTTTTTAATTGAGAGTTTTGCACCTCCCCCCTGAAAGGGGTCTCTTTTTTCCCTAAAAATTAATATATATTATTAAGACTAACATAGTTAACCTTTGCACCAAATTTCATTTTGGGCGGACTATTGCAGATTGAAAAAAAAATGTATAACTTGCCATTTGATAATTTATATATGTATAATCATTTTTGCTCATCATTTGATAAGTTATATAATATACTTGTTTGCTCAATCTGGAATTCTCGGCCCAAAATGAAATTTGGTGCACAGGCTGACTATGTTAGTCTCAATAATATATATTAACTTTCAGTGGGTAAAAGGGACCCCTTTGGGAGGGGGTGCAAAACTCACAATTAATTAAACAAAATTGTTCCAGCAACCTAAACTTATAAATTTATTGAAAAAAAATTAGCCCTCTATTTTCATTAGTTCCAAAGTTAAATATTTGAACAGAATGTTCGTTTACCTTTACAGAACATTTTTTATTTTTAAATTTAGACCACCGTGGATGAAGTTACAGTCGTTTTCCTACAAGTCTACACACCAACTTTTTGACTTTTTCAAAGACCAAAACAAGAAAACGAGTGCCTTTTTGGGCAAATCCTTTAATTTGTATTTTTTATTTCTTACTAAGATGGTGTGTACCAAATTTTGTCAAATTATGGATGGGTCAAGTAAATTCATGATTCGATTAGAGATGGAATGGACCCGGTCATTTTACTTAACTTACCACATTGTAGGGCTTAATTGATACGACAGTCAAAACAAGTCGTAGTGGTTACTTGCAAAGATGTTTCATTAAACTTCTAGAAGACTTAGTGGTACAATACGACATGACCGTACGGGATGCCTCTGGTTGTGTGATTCAAGTAAGCTAAACTTTCTTTTCGACTCACAAGGATTTCCTATTTTTTTTCTTTTAGTTCTTATATGGGGAAGACGGATTGGACGTGACGAAAGCCCAATTTTTAAACGACAAACACATTGAGTTTTTGAACGAAAACGCCGACTTAATTATCGACGATGAATTGAGCAAATGTGAAGATAAAGAAAACAGTAAAAAAATTAAAAAACATTTAGAAGAGGTGAAACCTTTTTTTTATATTTAATTCGGTTGCAACAAATTAACTTGTTTTAGATCAACGAATTCAAAGAAAAACATGGTACCACCCTCAACAAATTTCGCCAAACTCCCTTTAAGCTGTTTTCGCAACTTGCTAAAAACGCTGCAGTGAAAAAGTGCAACGACCCTAACAAGATCGATTCGCAAACAGGTCGTTCTCAGCTCACCGAGGCAATTTTAACCATGTGGTCTGCGTTTGGTGAAAAAGAGAAACTTGAAAGTCGTTGTAAAAAGTGTCCCGATCCCGTGAATTCCATCATGAAGCCGGACGTTTATCCCGGCTCCTTCAGTGATAAATTGAACGAGACGTTGACGAACTGTACAAAAAATTATAAAAAAAAGAAAGCGAAAAAATTCGCTAACATTTTGAAGTCGAAGGTCATTAAGTCGCATTGCGATCCGGGCGAAGCGGTTGGCATCCTTGCCGCTCAGTCGTTAGGAGAACCTTGTACCCAAATGACCCTGAATACTTTCCATTTTGCCGGAAGAGGTGACATGAACGTGACCTTAGGTATACCCCGTATCCGAGAAATTCTTATGGAAGCGTCTATAAAAATTAAAACACCAAATATGACCATTCCTTTCCTCGACATACCCGATGTTGAACTTCACGCCGAAAAATTAAGGAAAAGGTTAACGAGAGTGACTGTAGCAGACGTTTTAGTTGACATTGAAGTAGAAAATGAATTGATGGTTGTACCGTGCAGGTTTGTTGGTCGTTTGGAATTTACAATCCGTTGTTATTTTAAATTTGTTTCAGGCAATGGATGTACCGACTGAAATTTTCGTTCCTACCGTACGAACTATACAAAACCAAATATAACGTAAAACCGAAGAAAATATTGAAATACATGAAGACCCACTTTTGCCCAACTTTCATCAAAGGAATTATCAGGTCTTCGTCGTTTGACACAAACAAGTAAGCATTTAAACTTTGTTTAAAATGAATTTTTGTTTGACTTTTAATATTCTAGTGTGGTTCTATCGGTGAAAAAAGATGATGATAAGAAGAAAAATAAAGAAAGGGAAGACGAAGATAATCCA
The DNA here is from genome assembly GCA_932274525.1 of Podabrus alpinus. Lineage (NCBI taxonomy): Eukaryota > Metazoa > Arthropoda > Insecta > Coleoptera > Cantharidae > Podabrus > Podabrus alpinus. The sequence continues at coordinate 75,941,058 of OW026454.1, read as the reverse complement.
AGCCCTGAAGAACGTGAAGAAAAAGACGAAGATGATGAGCAATCAGAAGACGACGCTAATGAAGAATATTCAGATGAAGAAGGAAGTAGTAATGAAGATGACGACGAAGAAAATGAAGGTAACAATCGCATCCACCGTTCTGATTTTGAAGATGACGAAGAATACGTGGAAGAAGAAAAGATTTCAAAGAACCAAGTAGATTTTATATACAAATCCGACATAAAAAATCATTTGTGGTGTAGTATTGAATTTACCGTAAGTTTTCACTTTTATTTTAAGAAAATATTGGAAAGTGTTTGTATTTTGTAGTTCGACGTTTCTGGTAAAAAAGTCGATCTCACCGCCATTTTGAGAGATCTCGCTAACAAGTCCATCATATTTGGTACACCTAACATTAAGAAAGCTATAGTGTATAAAAAAGATGGCGTGTTAACTTTAGTCACAGAAGGATGCAACATTCCAGTAAGTGTTCGACTTAATTTTTGCACTGCCCTGGTCACAGTTCTTATTTTGTTTACAGGAAATGTTTAAATACGACGATCTTTTGAACTTAAACAAGCTTGTTTCAAATGACATCCACAAAATGGCCGAAATATACGGAATCGAAGCAGCCACTCAAGTTATTTCAAAGGTAAAATTGGTTAAAATAAACCTGTCAACAACTTAAACACATTTTTCTTTTACAGGAAGTGAAAGATGTGTTCACGCCTTACAGTATCACCGTCGACAAGCGGCATTTGTCGCTTGTGGCCGACTTTATGACCTTCAGTGGAGCTTATACGCCGCTCAATAGACGAGGGATAACCGACAGCGCTTCGCCCGTTCAGAAAATTTCGTTTGAATCCTGTTTAAAATTCTTGAAAGAAGCAATCATAGGAGGCAAGGTAGATAACCTTAAGAATCCTTCTAGTTGCATCATGATTGGAAAACCAATTAGGGTTGGTACTGGTTGTTTTGACTTGGTTAACTTTTCAACGTCTGCCAATGTGGATTGATGTTTTTGTAAATATAATTTTATTTTAAATATATTTTTGTTACATTTATTTTTCTTGAAACAACCTGACTTCCAAAAGTTGGTCATATTGAAAATCAACATGAATTTATTGTTGATATTTCTGATTCACTTAGGTGTTGGTTCCAAGAATCGATTCTGGAATTGACAGCCCCTTCTTCCTTTTAAGTTAGAATTTGTAGTAGCCGGCTATGGTAAAGCTAACCATGCCAAAAAATGTCCATAGAAGCAATGCAGTTGGTGATAACTTAAATGCTAACCACATTGTCTTTGCAATATTCCAAACGGCTCAAGTAACAGCAGCTCGATCTGCTCCAAAGCCAGGGACTTGCTAGGGCTGGAGCACTGAACTAATATGATGTTATGAACGCCAGAACATAGAAATGCAGAGTAAAACAGATGAGCAGATACTGGGGGGAGGCTCTGAGACTTTGTTGGTCCAAAGCAGGGCTCTTAGTTTTCAAAGCCTTTTTACTTTTACAGATTATTTTAAGATCAATAATATTCGCTATTTACATTACCGTTTGTGGAGCCACCAGCAACAACAACATGGCTCTGTTTGGACGTATATATCTCAAATTTCCAACTCATTTTGTGATAACAGTTTGTAAGTTTTGAATGTGTTGTTAAATTTATTGTAATATGTTTTCTTAATTAATTAACTTTGTTATGACTTGAACCTGAAGAACGAATTTCTATTTTCATTTAATACAAAGGAAATTAAATATTTTCTCGTTGAAAATTCGTTATTAAGGTGAAGGGAAGTTCCTTTGCTGTTAACAATCCCTTAATTGTCAATAGAGGGGATGAATAAGCAATAATAAAAAAATTAGTATGTTAATTTGTTAAAATTATTGAAATAATTGAAAATTGAATGATCTCCTTGCGAATCGCCTATAAATGCGAATCAAATCAGTCAACGTAGTCAAAGTACATAAATTAGTAACTAAATAATCGATGTTAATCAGATTTGATCTTGATATTCATCACAGACCGCTGTAATTCGTGATTACGCACTGATGGGGAATTGCAATTAAGGGTCGTCTATAGAGGACGTCAGCAATTTTTGCGACTTTTCAACCCCCTTTCCCACCTTGTCACCTTCATAATAAAAAAGAGCCTAATATGATTTTAAATTGGTAAATTAGATAGTATTTACAAAAAAATAAAATAAGAGGAATAAAATCTATCTGGGAGATTTTGCAGATGTAATCGCCAGTTTATTAAATCAATTAATCGAATCGAAAATTAAAAATTAACGCCCTTCTGCCGTACTTAGAAAAGACGAAGGACAAAGTGCGCCAGAACGATCATAGTTTATCTACTATCAGTAGCTGAAAACCGCGTAATATGAAAACCGGATGCGGGGTTACGAGTTTTATTTTAATTATAAGTCTTTCAGCGTTTATTTAGATCGAATTTCATGAAAAAATGACAAATTTAACATAGAATGAAAACTAGCGGGGGGAGGGGGTTAACTAACTGCACAATTTTTTTTAAATTTGTCTAATTATGGAAATAAATGTACAGATTTTTATTCATTAAATTAAGAAAACTAGAAAATGATGTCCTTGGTTGGAACGGAGCAAAGTCGTGATTATCGTAATTGTGCCGCACTCGCGGTGAATAAATTAAGATAAGGGTGGCAATAAGTTCCCGTCTTAATTTATGTGAAATGAGTAACACTCGAGTTGTAAGTTCAAGTGAATACTCTAAATTAGGAAAAGGTGGCAAGAAGTACCTTTCCTAACTTATTTGGTGAGTAACAACTCAAAACGTCTTCTAAATTGTACTGCTTTATTAAGTTTTAAATAGGTACCCTATTTATATAAAACTTAATGCTAATTATCACATTCCATTTCTATAGTATTTTTAAATTTAAGTTATTGACCTGCTGAATTGATATAAATTTTACCTTATAATATTTTAAATGCATTAATTAAAGTTAATTGACCTGAGTAAATGTTGTGAACTATGATATGCTTACGGAAATGAATTTTGCTTATTTATAGTTTAAATGATTTACATTTTAATTTGACCTACTAAAAGTGCGGTTGAAGGCATTTTTGCTACTTCTTTAAGTAGGTTGTACAATTATGCGTATATGATAAATTTATTTTATATACAGGATGGTTCGAAACGACAGACTAACCAACCAACAAAAAAACCTGTTTAATTTTAAATTAAACACGCGGAGATGAATTTCCAGCAATGGGTTATCAAAAACTGTTGTTTTTTCAATTACTAGTAGATAATCTATGATCCTTTTGCAGGTTTAATTAAAGTTTTTATTTGATTAATTAAATTAATCAACATTGAATAATTTTATAGATTCACGAAAGGTATGAAAAATGTTATTTAAATAATTAATTTAAAGAAGAGATGGCAGCACGTATTTACCAAGCAAAGAAAGCTGAAGCTGACTGGTTACTACGTGCTGTCATCTGCATGTCAGTGTTCGAAAAACTATTTAAATATTTACTATGCATTTTGTGGTCTATAAAGTTATTGAGTCGACGTTTCCACTTTACCAAATTATTGGGATTCTGCAAGAATCTTAAATAACTCAAAATAGATTTCTTGCAGTAATTTAAACCCAAACAAAAAGTTAATATAATATTATAAAGTGAGGTAATAGCAGCTTTCTTTTGTTTAAGTTTACAGTAAGTAGCGCTGTAATCAACAAATAAAAATTACTAAACCTAATTTTAACCAATCCAAGTAAGTTCCAATTCGTTAGTTCCTACTGCATTTTTAAAACGAAATTGAATTAACAATGTACAATGCAAGGACTTCCTAATCAGATATTGACGATGTAATTTAATAAGATCGAAACATGTAGTACGTCGTTGTTCAACTTATTCCCAGGTGTGATTTTCTTAAATTGGTAAACTTATTACTATATTAGTAAAACGATCGCTAAATTTGAAATATTATCCCGTTCGAGATTTTCTGGAAAGCACCTGCTTCGATATAGAAAAAAACTTTGTCTTTGGCATATGGTATTAATCCTGTAACGATTTAACCTATAAATAAAAATATGAGGTCTTGAGACTTTGAAATTGTTTTTCTTTTAATAGCTTTATATCCACTTAAATTATCTACGAATTTTTTCATAATATGACGCGGTTCTCTCTGACCATTCGTTTATTCCATTGCAATTGCAATTTTTTTAAGCTTTTTTTGTACTGCGGTAATAAACAGATGTAGCTCTCAGACTATCGCAAATTTTTATACAGGTGATATGAAGCCCCCCGGGACAGGCTAAAACTCCTAAACTGCTTTAACCTGATTAATTCAATTAATCAAATAATGAATTAAAAATCCACGCCCTTCTTTCGTACTTAAAAAGGGTGAAGAAAAATGCGCCAGAACGATCATAGTTTATTTACTATTAGTAAATAAAGCCAGCGTAATATAAAAACCCAAGGGGGGTGTAAAAGATTTCCTTTAAATAGTTTATTCGCAATTTACATTCAACTTCATAAAAATTGTTACTGCTAAGCCTTAGAAATACTTTGCAGTTAATCACAAAGTACAAACTATCTTTCCTGCAGTAGTTCTAAGTTTAACCGTCGTCGAAGAACGGTGGAGAACTGATAATTACAAAAAAATCAAGAAAATCCACTTTTTGGCATTTCATTCGACTGTGCGGTCGCAGTTTTAGCGCAAACTACTTTTAGTTAATAGTTACTAACTATTTGTTAACACTAGATGATACCCCGTCCGAGGACGGGCAGCTAGAAGGACGGGCAGCTACCCAAGGTCATATGGCTTTTGGATTGCACTGAGAGCTTTCCTTAATCTTCATTCAACTTAAGTTACCTTGGGTAGCTGCCCGTCCTTCTAGCTGCCCGTCCTCGGACGGGGTATCATCTAGTTTAAAATAAGTAAAAAAATTTTAAATATTGATTAAGTTTAATTTAATTTAAAAAAATATATGTAAGTTTTTTGTTTATTTATTTAATGTTGTTCTCATCTCTTATTATAAAAGGCCAAGTCCTTCCTTCCTTCTGTCTGTCCCACGGAAATACCCGAAGCAAACCGAACCGAACGCATAACGGATAATTTCATAACCAATCGGATAAACGTATCATCGGATCAACGTATCATCGGATCAACGTATCAACGTATTTAAATTTCCTATATAGGTGAAAAATCTCTTATTATAAAAGGCCAAGTCCTTCCTTCCTTCCTTCCTTCTGTCTGTCCCACGGAAATACCCGAAGCAAACCGAACCGAACGCATAACGGATAATTTCATAACCAATCGGATGAACGTATCATCGGATCAACGTATCGCATGGGACCGAGCGTCAGCAGCTTGCCGCGCTTGAGTTTCTTCTAAAGTTTCACGTTGTTGACGTATCGCATGGGACCGAGCGTCAGCAGCTTGCCGCGCTTGAGTTTGTTCCAAAGTTTCACGTTGTCGACGTATCGCATGAGACCGAGCGTTAGCTTGTCGCTGTGATCGAAGCTGTTCTTCTGTGTTATTAGCTCTTGTACGTGCTTTTCTCTCACGATTCAATCGTCGTCGCTTTGCAGCAGGATTTTCAAAATTTTCATTATCCATTATGGAAGTTCACATAATGCTTTTTTGGAAATAGACTTACCTATATAGACAAAATGATACGATGATACGTTGATCCGATGATACGTTGTGCGTTCGGTTCGGTTTGCTTCGGGTATTTCCGTGGGACGGACAGAAAGAAAGAAAGACTTGGCCTTTTATAATAAGAGATAGTTAAAGATAGTTTCCATGGAAACCGTTAGTTCGTATAGTAACCAACCATTAGTCTAGCTGCTACCAAAGAATTTTACAATGGGAAGAATGGAAACTGGGTGTCGAGAAGCGAAAACAATTTTAAATTAATTCGGTCCATATATGTTTATTGTCTTTAAAATATAATAAAAACAATATGATAGGGAAACCGGGGAGTCTGGGGGGTATTCCATACCCCCCAGGATGGGTTATCAAAAATCGCGAGATACAAGCTACCATTGTTGAATTACAATAAACTTTTGTTGCCTAATATCGACGCCGGCTATTATACGCGATTTACATTACCGTTGGTGGCGCTACCAGCAACAACAACATGGCTGTGTTTGGACGTATACCTCAAAATTCAAAGTCATTTTATGGTGAAAGTTTTCAAACGTTATTAATGTGTTGTTAAATTTATTGCAATATGTTTTGTTATTTAGTTCTCTTTGTAATGTCTTGAACCTGAAGAACGAATTTCTATTTTCATTTAATACGTCACTTACTAATTTGAAAAAAATTGCTGACGTCTTTTATGAATGACCCCATATCTATATCAATTTTTATTACACTAACTCGTGCTTGAATTTTTCAAACTCATTTCTGCACTGAAATAATGGTACCATTGTTCGTACAATAAATTATTGAATAGTGTCATACCAGTATTACTGTCGTCATTAGTTAAAACGTCCTAACTAACAAATTGGTTTTCGATAAAATAATAAAGTTTAGATGGATGTTATTAACCCATTTTCATATTATTTAACAAAAACTTGATATTATCATACATTACAGAAGTCATTAAATACAATTCTATAATGAAGACAGCTTTATAACATCTGTATAAAGTCAATTTTCTCCCGAAAAGCAACCTGTTAGTTAGGACGTTTTAACTAAGCACGGCAGTTATAACACTAGTTTCCATTGTGTTTCCGCTGATTTTCTATCTTCTTAAGTGGACTGTATATTTTTCCTTTTAATAAATTTAACCAGCATTTGAACATAAACTTTATTATTTAAACCTTATTACAACAATACTTTTTTACAACAACAACTACGGTTGCCATATTATCTTGTTCTACTGTCCCATTGCGCATAACGCTTTCTTCCTCCTCGTTCACCATTCGTAACGTCCAACAAGTGGCAGCATCTTCCTGATTTTTAATTATAAATTAAATATTTAAAAAATTCATATGGGCTTAAACACATTGTGTGATTCCCAGGGTTGTGCAGCCTAAAGGACGCACAGAAACATTCTTCAGTTAGTAACTAAAAAATTAACGAATCAGAAGTGCCAGGGTATATAAAATTTATAATTTTTTACAATAAAGAAGTTAAAAACGAAACGCACACGAATACTTATGTAATGAAGTCCTTTTTCAGCTGATTGGAATTAAGGCTTTCATTGTACAAAAATGCACTTTGGGGTCGTCCGTAATTTTTTTCCAGCTTTTCATCCCCCCCTCCTCTCTGTCACAGTTTGTCACAATCTTCTGACCTCCCTCCTAGGAACGTTCTTGGTCACAAATTAAAGACCCCCTCTCTCATTTTTCTAAAATCGAACTTGACACGACATTATTTAAACGACATTTGGAATTGAAAGAGTAAATAAATATCTTTCCAAATATTACATAAAAAGAAAATTCGAGTTTTATGTAGACGTCACATTTGTCCAACCACTCCCCCTTATGGAGGATTCCTTACAGTTCATATAATTTATTTTTGAATTTGATTTGAAGGACTAAAATGCTACTTTTATTTTCAGTGTGAAATTTATCTGCAAAAATGAAAAAGAGCAAATATCAGGGCAAATCAAGGCAAGAGCAAAATATCAAGTTTAAAAATAGGGTTTAAAAGTCACTTTAGATTTTTAACGCAAGTACTTGATAAATATATAAATAACCGTATCTGTGAATAGTGAACTTTTCTCCCTTTGCATGTGTAAGTGGAAAAGTGGTACTTTACTCCCTGAAAATAACAGTAGCATTTTGCCAGCCGCCCCCCCCCCTCCACCTATTTCGAATTTTGATCAAAATAGTCTCAATCATGCTTTTAATTTGATAATACACAATGCATTTCGACATAACAAGATTACCAAATTTAATTTGTAATTTGTTGCATGTTGTTTATAATATAAATTGTGTATTATTGAGTTATTCATTGAAATCAATGTTTCAAGAATTGTGGAAATCCATCATAAGATTTTTGGTGCATAATACCATCATAAAATAAAGGCGGATTTATATGCAAAAAATTGTTTACAATTATTTCAAAATACATATTAAAGAAATTATTTATTCCATACCTTTGCAACTTCAAAATTAGCAATAATCGATGTTACACACAGGGTGGCCCCGTGACTCATGTCAAATTTTTGTCGGATTTTGAGTAACAGATCAAATTAAGCAAACAAGAAGTGTTGAGAAAATGGCAAGTTTAATTTTTTTTGTTTTTATTGCAAACCCTGTATCGTTTAAGCGAAACGTTTTACAGCAAAATCGATGAAGCTTTTATGATAGCAAATTTAATAGGCTACAACTTTAGTCTACATAGTAAACTTTTTTGAAAAACTAATTCGGTTCGAAGAAAAACTGAAATTAGATGGGAAAAGTGTAGTGTTTTAGTAAAAATACACTGCACGAATTAAATATAAATACGTCAAAAGATAATAAATTATTTTGTTTTTGAATAAATTACGGGTTATCATATTAATAATAATGCTATTTTAACATATCAACGGAAAAGGGTTGAATAAAACCCGATTTTGTCGAGCGTGAACTATGAATTAATTCAAGGGTAAATTGTACACATTTTAAAAACCAATTTTAGTTTTTCTGTAAAATTCGTTGGTTTTTTAAAAAAATCCCCTAAACCAAAGTTGTAGTCCGTTAAATTTTGTATCTAAAAACGTTGTAACATTTTTTCTCGTATGCTTTGATTGAAAGATACAGGGTTTTCAAAAAAAAAAACAAACGAAAATTCCAATTTTTCAAACACTGCTCTACTTATGTACATTGACCTGTAACTCGAAAATTATTGATTTTTGGCAATAAAGGGTTCTAAAAAGAAGGGAAGAATTAGGGGCATCGTCAAGACTTCTCCAAGAGCTGAAAGAAGAGGATCCAGAAACATACAGAAATGTTTTAAGAATGACGGCCCCTCAATTTCATTTCGGCCTCCCACCTGCTTTAGAGAACACGGGTCGGGTCGGCCTTCGGCCTCCCACTGGCATTTAAGAATACGGGAAAAAATTTTCGACGTTTTTTGCCGACCCACGAAAAGGGAGAATGGGGGGGGGATTTTTTAATTTTGTTAGTTTTGTCAAAAAACTAAAACTAGCTTCAAAATTTTTGAAATATAACAATTTTGAAAATTTTTTGACGTTTTTTGCCGACCCACGAAAAGGGGAGAAGGTATAGATGACGAATTATGGAAATCGGATCTGGCTCGTTTCTTTTCTTGCGATTTAATTCATCAACTTGGTTGCCATGGCAACGCAAAACTGGGCCAAATTTGAATTAATCTTTCTAAATGCCGCACAAGGATTTCGTTTATAATTTATGAAACTTCGTTTTAACAGCGATTACGAAATCACGATAAAATGTATAACCGTGGTAACGCTGTTAAACTACTTGAATAAATTATTAAGATAAGGGTGGCAATAAGTACCCGTCTTAATTTATGTGAAATAAGTAACACTCGAGTTGCAAGTTCAAGTGAATACTCTAAATTAGGAAAAGGTGGCAAGAAGTACCTTTCCTAACTTATTTGGTGAGTAACAATTCAAAACGTCTTCTAAATTGTACTGCTTTATTAAGTTTTAAATACCCTATTTATATAAAAACTTAATGCTAATTATCACATTCCAATTCTATAGTATTTTAAATTTAAAGTTATTGACCTGCTGAATTGATATAAATTTTACCTTATAATATTTTAAATGCATTAATTAAAGTTAATTGAACTGATGAGTAATTGTTTTGAATGTTGATATGATTACAATACGGAAATGAATTATATTTTAATTGACCTACTGAAAAGTGCTAGGATGCATTTTAGCTTTATTTACGCTTTTCTAAGTAAGTTTTGACAATTATGCGTTTTGAATTAATTTATTTATATACAGGGTGATTGGAAACTATAACCCAACCAACCAACAAAAACCTGTTTAATTTCTAAATTAAACATATTGCCGCCTACAAAATAATGGCGTCTGGGATGTGTTGTGTGCCTTGCGGACGTCTTTGGTGTATGATGATGCTATTGGAACTGCAATTATCCTTCGCGGTGTTTAAGACGTTCCATTTGGTGTTGATTATGTATTTTTAGGCTATTTTAGATATGCCCGTTTGATCGATGTCTTCTCCTTTTCCAGCTTCTTTTATCCCATCTTCTTCTCCATCGTCGTATCATCTCTCTGACGTCTGGGTTGCCTTGAATGTTGATCTTCTTGGTTAGTGATGTGTCTAATCTTTTTTCTGACTGATTTGCGATCCATTTCTGTTTCCTTGAAAAGGAAACCAACCGACCAATTAAAACCCTGTTTAATTTTAGATTAAACATATTGCCGTCTTCAAAAGAATGTGTTGTATTGCCTGCGGCTTTATTTCGAGGTTCCAGTTTCATGATGTCCAAATTTTCGTTTTCACAATTGTCGTCTTGTTGAATTTGTTTATGGATTGCTGCTTCTTCTATTTTCATCTCCATTGGTTTCCATATTGGTTGTACATATTCTTCATCTTGCATTTGCTTCTGACTCGCAACTTCTTTTTCTATCCCCTTGTCCATCTCTTTTCTTCCATATCCATTGATTTTGTTTTGACATCTTTTTCATCTGGTATTTGTTTCGAACTTGCCTCTTTTTCTTCCATCTCCTCTTTTATATCTTCTTCCATTTCCTCTTCGAATTTCATGTCCATTGATTTTGTTGTGACATCTTCTTCATCTGGTAATTGCTTTGGACTCGTAACTTCTTTTTCTTTCATCTCCATTGATATTGGTGTTCCATCTACTTCATCTGGTATTTGTTTCGAAATTGTAACTTCTTCTAATTCCATCTTCTCTTCCATCTCCATTTTTGCTATTGCTGCCCTCAATATTTTTGTCTTTTCGTCGAATTCGTCGTAGATTTCCCCATCTTCTTCCTCTGTCATTTGGTTCGAACTTGTTTCTTCTTTTTCTTCCATCTCTTCTTTTGCTATTGCTGCCCTCAATATTTTTGTTTTTTCGTCGAATTCGTCGTAGATTTCCCCATCTTCTTCCTCTGGCATTTGGTTCGAACTTGTAACTTCTTTCTTCCAACTCGCAACTTTTTCTACTTCCATATCCTCTACTCTCTCCATTTAATTGGGTTTATAATTGCAGCTTCTTTTTCTTCCATCTCCTCGTTGATTTTCATCTCCAATTTCATCATTGTTTCGAAGTATTCGTGTTTGATTTTTTCAAATCGATCATTGATAAAGTAGTCATCTATATTTTCTTCTTCGTATACCATTATTTCTGTGTGAAGCTTTTTTATGCTGTCCCATTGATTTTTTATTTCTCTTTTTAATAATTCGCACATGGCCTTCGTGTTTTGATCATTTTGTGATACCTCATTTGTTATTCTATCCATTATTCTTCCCAGGTAGAACAATTTGATTTCCTGTTTTCTTAATCGTATCGTTTGGGCATCCATTTCTGTATTTCGTTCTCTTCTTAAGTGCTTGTCTTCTTCTTGATTGATGTTTGGCGTCGCTGTGGACCCTTATATTTTGATTCTTCTAGTGGCGTCTTCTTGACCCTTGTATTTTGATTCTTCTATTTGCTTTGGCGTCGCTGTGGACCCTTGTATTTTGATTCTTCTATTTGCTTTGGCGTCGCTGTGGACCCTGTAACGCTATTTTGGCCTCGTTCAAATTGCCCCTTGGGTAGCCAGGGCTGAGGACGTCTTGTCGATTTCTTTGACACTTTTAAAAAAAAAACACTCAGGCGCCAAAAGTTTTTTTTGTAGGGAAAAACTTTAAAACTAAAATAAAAGAATAAAAAAAAAATGTTTATATTAAATTTAATAATTTATTAACTATATTTACAAAAAGAAAAATGGAAGCAATATATTTACAATGAATGAAAACGGAAACAAATTTAATAATTTATTTACAACAAAAAGACGGAAGCAAATTAATAAAAGTAAATGGAGAACTGAAAATAAACGGAAGCAAATTACTAATTTTATTGAATTGAAACAAACTTTAAACAATTCCAAAATCTTATTGAATAAGATACTTTCTAATGAAATTTTATTTCGCACGGCACTGGGATAAGACAGAAAACATAACCAACATAACCTTTGACAATTATGTTTGAAAATTATCGGAGTTTGTATTTAACGTGGTTTTATTATGCTCAAATGAAACTGAATTTTTCCGGTGGCGGTTAATCTTAACTCAGCAATTACTTAAGGTAAATTACTGAATTTTCAAAACAAATAAAGAAATAAAAAAAATGAAATGAAACTACTTGAAGTGACTACTGAACTTTCTAGATTAGAAGATCAAATTGCATAAATGAAAACGGAGGAAGCCAGTGGCTGGCTTCAAATACGGGAGCAGATTGAATCTTTTGAGAACAGGTAAGGGGCAGTCTCGGAAAGTAGTTTAGTATAGGTTATGTTATAATTTCAGCTAAAGCCTAGATCCGTAAGCTTGTCGCTGGTGCAATCGGAAAGTTTCCTTCGGCTAGAATCGTAACCAAAAGAAGGTTTGGTAGCTGGAAAAATTGCCTAGAATCGTAAGCAATTTAAAGGAAAGCTCGGATCGGAATACGGGATAACGGTCGGTCGGGGGCCGGTGGTCTAAAAGACAACGGGAATGGGTGGTCTAAAAGACCTCGGACGGATGGTCTGAAAGACATCGGACGGATCCGTGGCCTAACAAGACAACTTTCTCGAAACTTCAACAAGCTTCCTGCAGAAATGACAAAGACTTAAGGAAGTGGTAATTTCACCATCGTCATCTACCTTAATGTATCTTAATAAAAATTAGCAAACTGTAATTTTCATTCAGTTTCCTGTAACCCCGTAATGAATTTGGTTGGTTGTTTAGGCAACCAACAGTACTCCAGCAATATTTTGATGTTTAATTTGCAAAAACAAATTTTGAAAATTAAATCATAATTAACCACAATATTTACTTCTTTACAACCCTTGTATTTTGATTCTTCTGTTTTCTTTGGCGTCGCTGTGGACCCTTATATTTTGATTCTTCTGTTTTCTTTGGCGTCGCTGTGGATCCTTATATTTTGATTCTTCTGTTTGCTTTGGCGTCGCTGTGGACCCTTGTATTTTTATTCTTCTATTTGCTTTGGCGTCTTCTTGACCCTTGTATTTTGATTCTTCTAGTTGCTTTGGCGTCGCTGTGGACCCTTGTATTTTGATTTTTCTATTTGCTTTGGCGTCGCTGTGGACCCTTGTATTTTGATTGTTTGATCTCTTGTTTGGACCGTTTGTATTTGATTTGATGCTGCTGCTGGTTTATCTTCTTAAGGTTCGAAGGACCATGACTAAATTAAGATAAGGGTGGCAATAAGTACCCGTCTTAATTTATGTGAAATGAGTAACACTCGAGTTGTAAGTTCAAGTGAATACTCTAGATTAGGAAAAGGTGGCAAGAAGTACCTTTCCTAACTTATTTGGTGAGTAACAACTCAAAACGTCTTCTAAATTGTACTGCTTTATTAAGTTTTAAATACCCTATTTATATAAAAACTTAATGCTAATTATCACATTCCAATTCTATAGTATTTTAAATTTAAAGTTATTGACCTGCTGAATTGATATAAATTTTACCTTATAATATTTTAAATGCATTAATTAAAGTTAATTGAACTGATGAGTAATTGTTTTGAATGTTGATATGATTACAATACGGAAATGAATTATATTTTAATTGACCTACTGAAAAGTGCTAGGATGCATTTTAGCTTTATTTACACTTTTCTAAGTAAGTTTTGACAATTATGCGTTTTGAATTAATTTATTTATATACAGGGTGATTGGAAACTATAACCCAACCAACCAACTAAAACCTGTTTAATTTCTAAATTAAACACTACTTCTACATGTTTTTTTAGCTGAAGTTTAATTAAGCTTTAAGTTAAGTTGTAGGTACTAGGGGGGGGATAATTATTAGTTTTAACCAAGTAAGTACAACTAACAAATTTGAGGTATTTCTACCGATTCTGCATTTTAAGCGATGCACCAACTCACGAAAAAGAAGAATAAAAAATATTGGCTGAAATAAATTTGTTATTTCCTTGTTAAAATTGTGGAGCTCTCGTGAGGAAATGTAAATAACGAATAAGATTTAAGTGACATATTATTATTTAAAAGCAAGGAACGGTAAAAAAACAACAAATAATGATAATCTACATAATTTGCATATAAATCCGCTTTCTTATTACAGCATTAGCATGAAATCAAAACTTACACTCAGTTTTTTCGCCCTGATTATATGAAACAAAATTAATTAAGTTACTTTGAGCTTAAAAAAAGTTTAATTAAAAAATTAATTTATTTATAAAAAAACGGCACGGTTAAAATGTTGATATATCCACTTAAAAGCTTACGTTTAAGTTTACATAAACTTTAAAAGAATTAGGGTTATTCGAGTAATTTAAAAAATCAAATAATGAAAATTTTAGAAATAGGGTTAATATTAAAAAATTAATCCAGTTAGGGGTTGAAAATATAAAATGTGGTTGAATATTTGAACAGAATGTTCATTTATCTTTACAGAACATTTTTTATTTTTAAATTTAGACCACTGTGGATGAAGTTACAGTCGTTTTTCTATAAGTCTACACATTTTTGACTTTTTGAAAGACGAAAACAAGGAAACGAATGCCTTTTTGGACAAATCCTTAAATTTGTGTTTTTTTATTTCTTATTACAATGGTGTGTACCAAATTTTGTCAAATTAGGCATGGGTCTAGTAAATTCATGATTCGATTTGAGATGGAATGACCCGAAAGTTATATTTTTTTACAATACAGCCCAAGGAATACCTGTCCAATTGGTAGAAGCCCTTTAGGGGCATGCTAAGTAACCGCTTATATACAGCTTCAAACGGAGTCGTCTCATTGGTTGAAATACATTAAAAATGTATTGGAAGTGATTAATCCCTTTAAATTAATAAAATGATTCCGTTTGTGACTACTCCATAAATTATATCACATGTGAGAGAGGGGAGCGATATTCTTTCGTTTTTAATTTTTTAACAAAATTGTCGGTTATTAGGAGACCCGAAAAATTTGTTTTCCACTTCTCTATATTATTTTACACTTACCCCTTTCACCGGTTTACCCACAAATTTGTGGGTAAAAAATGAAGAAAATATTTTCAGAACCCCACAAATTTGTGGGTAAAAAATGAAGAAAGAAATGCAAAAAATTTGTCAATACATACCAATCACATAAATTTTTATATATAAGATATAATTTTCTTCGAAGAATATCACAATGGTCCTCGTAATTAAAGATTTATCAATTTATTTTCCCTTTTAAAAATTTTTAAATAATGTATATTTTTTTTATTATTAAAATTTCGAAATCATAAATTTATAATTCTTGATTCTATACCGGGTGACCGGCAGAAAACTGAACATAGGGAAATAACATGGGAAATTGATTTTTTCTAAATTCCTGCTTCCCATTATAATTGATATGAATAAAAAAAATACCAAATTAAAAAGATTTTTTTTCCGCGCCTAAAGATACCAAACACTTAATATTTTGTTTTTTAATTATTGTTAAAAAGTCGATAGTAAAATTAAGAAATAGCGCTTCTTAAAAAAATATTAGCGGGCTGGGTCGTTGCATTACGTCTAATGTGCCGCATTGCTATTGTTTTTAAACTTTTTAAATTTGTTTTTATTTTAAAAATAATAAGAACGCAATTTGAATATTATTTTATTATAACAAGTTGACCAATATTAAAAGTTAAAAGTAGTTTTATTTAGTCAACAAAACCCAAGAATAAGAAAAATATCAATTGGATTATTAAATACTGAACGAAAGTAACCAAATAATAATAATATTATATCGAATAACCCTCCATTCTGCACTAAACAGTAACCCAATCTATTATAAAATGATTCTCTTACATTTGCTAGCTGTCTAGCAGTAATTTGATTGCATTCTGCAAAGATCGCGTTCCTCAAAGAATCAATATTTGGGTGACGAGTTTTATAAATTTTGCTTTTAATATGACCCCACAAAAAGAAGTCACACGGTGCCAGATCAGGAGATCGGGCTGGCCAGTTTATAGCACCACCACGACCAATCCATCGATTTGGATATGCTTGGTTTAAATAATCTCTAACGTTTACCCCAAAATGTGCTGGACAACTGTCTTGCTGAAACCAGACCTCATGGTGTTCAGAAGCTATTTCGTCTAACGCAGGACCAATATTATTTATAAGAAGATCTAAATACATATCTGAATTTAAATTTCCAAGTATTTCAAATGGACCAAGAACACGGTTATTATAAATGCCAGCCCAAATATTAATTTTTTGAGGATATTGTGTGAGCCGGTCATTAAATTTAGTCTCGGATTTTGTATAGCCCAATAGCGATGCTTTTGTACATTTGGCTCATTGTTTAATGTAAATGTACATTCGTCTGTAAAACATATTTGTTTCAGAAAGTTTCGGTTTCTGTTAGCACGTTCTTGCATTTTCTCACAAAATACAAGCCTGAATTCTTCGTCAAACAAAAATATTTCTTGATGACATTGATATTTAAAAGGATGGTACTTGTGCTTTTTTAAAATTGTTCGAACATTTTCTCTACCAACATTACACTCAGCTGCAATGGATCTAATGCTTGCATTTGGATTCGCAGAAATTAAACCTAATATAGTTTCTTCCAATTCATGGTTGTTTCTCTGATATCCTATTTAAAAAATAATGATAAGACAACTTCAATTAATAATTTTGGTTAATACCTTTATTTAAATTTGTCCAAGTATTACCAGTGTCTTCAAATTTCTTAATTATATTCTGTATGGCCGATATTGATGGAATTTGGCTATTATTAAATTTAACAGAAAATAACTCACGTATTTGGCGTAAACTATTACCGCTGTAATAATATTTTACCATGAAAACTTTTTCTTCAACAGACCACTTCATTGTTAACAAAATTAATTTTAATCTGTCAAAGTAACTTTTGTTTGTAATATTTGGAGTATTTGCTTTCATACAATAGCAATGCGGCACATTAGACGTAATGCAAAGACCCAGCCTGCTAATATTTTTTTAAGCAGCGCTATTTCTTAATTTTACTATCGACTTTTTAACAATAATTAAAGAAATCCCGTAGGATAACTTGAAGATAAATTAGGATAAGGTGGCCAGAAGTACCTCTCCTAATTTATGTGTGAGTAACACTCAAGTCGTAAGTTTAAGTGAATACTGACTTTATTAAGTTTACATATACTTATTTATACAAACTTATTGTTTACATTATCACATTCCAATTCTATTAAATTAAAAGTTATTGTGATCTGTTATTTGCTTATTCATCAAATTCCTACAACTAGTTCCTATTTATAATTGTTACAATTTATGTCTAGCTTTGTAACCTACATACATATTATTGTAATGTCAACTGACTGTTTTTTAGTTGACTAATGTAAATATTCTTTATTTATATTTTATTTCCGCATTATACATTTTTACCTTCCTATTTTTATTTATTTATCTACAGGATGGTTTGAAACGACAAACCAACCAACCAACAAAAAACCCTGTTTAATTTTTAAATTGAACAATAATTAAAAAACAAAATATTAAGTGTTTGGTATCTTTAGGCGCGGAAAAAAAATCTCTTTAATTTGGTATTTTTTTTTTATTCATATCAGTTATAATGGGAAGCAGGAATTTAGAAAAAATTCAATTTCCCATGTTATTTCCCTATGTTCAGTTTTCGGCCGGTCACCCGGTATAAATCCATAAACTTACCAAAATTTAAGAATAAAATAACCCCTTGGCCCAACATTTTGAATGCCTTTAAGCATAAATATTTTGGACCCCCAAATTTTGGTAAAATCGGTGAAAGGGTTAACTAACGAGTTTGGTCATGCGCGATCTCTTTTGTGGTATTAGTCAAAAACCACCGACCTATTTTATGTTTATAAAGATAAAAGTAAACAAAAAACGATTGAAATTTTATTATTTCAACAACTACAACAACTTAACATGATACTTTTGCAAGAAGTTATGCTCCGTTTTACTACTTTTCACTAAAAGTATAAAGGTGGGCGTCCCGTAACGTACTAAAAAGCTAATAACAAAGAATTATAAAGTGATGTGAAAATTTTAAGGAACTCACCCTTTGTGTTTCATCACTTCACCTAAGGTTTGATTAATATCAACCTGGAACAATGTATTTATCTTGGAATTTTCAAAGTAAGCGTTTATATTGTCAACACTATAAGCATTTTCTTTATCCCACTCACAGCCATGTTCAAGAACAGATTGTAAAAGTTCAACAATCTTATCGTCCTCACAAAATTCTTGTACAAAATCCATAACCTGATATTCAGGATAAGCGAAAACCACAGGCCACACAAGTTTCCCTTCCTCGTCCAAATGTACCATGTGATCTTGTAACTGAGGCACTCGAGGTAATAACTCATCGAAACTTGGTTCCTCTAAAACCAGAAACATTTAATAAAAATACAACTTAATCAGTAATGTAGTAAATCTCACCCCAATCAAACTTGACATCTTTTTTGGCTAACTCGGCCAATAATTTCACCTTGCCACTTTCCTTTGATTTCTTCTTTCTAAGATCCCTTTGAAACTCCCTCTTCTTTATCACGCATTTTTGACGCAACGCCTGGGCTTCTTTAATTTGCACATTTGTGTTCAACAAATTTTCACAATATTCTATGCCTTTATCGTATTTGTCGGTATGATAGCAACAGTTTGCAGCACGCAACATCACTTTGTCATAATTCGGTTTAATTCTTAAAGCCCACTCACAATCCCGAAGAGATGACCTGTAACAAAACACTTCGAATAAAAACAATTTAACCTTACAAATTATTACCGATAATTTTTAAGAAAGTAATTTGCAGCGGACCGATTGTTATACAAATTTGCTTCAAGTTCTTGAACACCACAGTTCATTTTAAGTGCCTTTGTGTAAAGTACAACAGCCAGTCGGTAATTTTTATGCTTAAAATTAAAGTTCCCATCTTCTTTATATGTCACTGCCAATTCTAAAATGTACATAGTGAGAACGTCAAGTTTTCAAGTTAGGTAAAACGTACCTTCAGGAGTGTTATCGGTAGAACTATACTTCAATTCTTGTAGTCCTTGCAGTAAAGGATGCAACTCGTCTCCGGGTTCTGGAGATTTTTTCATAAAAAACGGATGCTTGTCCATTTCCTAATTTAGAAATTGAAGTTACATTGTAACGACATATTGAAATCATATTCTCACCTCTTCCCAGTTATCTTCAGTCCATGCTTGCGTAAAAGGCTTCTTTTCGAAACTGTTCATGAAAGTTTCCAAATCGTCATCCAACTTTTTACAAAGTTTTAACCGCTCTTCTTCGGTCATTTCGTCTTTAGGTACATCAGCATTACTCGCACTTTCCATTTTTACAATATTTGAGTGTTCAATACGGTTGTGATGGTTTGAACGTACGGCGTAAAAGTGAATTCTAACCTAACTTTTTTAACTCACATGTCACTCACAGATGATGGAGTGAAGTTGTTTACAGCGGTCCTAAACCAAAAGTGCGTGATTTCCGAGTTTTTAACTTTTCTTTATGACAAACGTTTAGTGCTGTTACCAACAAGAAGAGGTTATTTTGTTTACAAATTTTAATGGCGACGAAATTTTTGAAAAATAGTACTCGTGCAGGTTCAAATAATCACGGTAGGGCGGCGATCATGACTGCAAACGACGTCGACATCTTGAGGGAGGGCAAAGGGCAGAACTTCGTTTGGTGCGAAACCAACAACTTTGTGACATATTCATGTTACTACTCGCCCAATGCAAAACTGGAGGACTTGTGGACGCTGAAAGACAGCATCCGGACACATCAAAAGCCAGTCCTGATGGGGGGCGATTTCAATGCGAAAGTCCCAGAGCGGGGCCCCACAGACGTGAACGCTAGAGGACTAGCGGTCATGGAATTACTAGCTGAGCTGCACATGGTGGTCTGCAACGAGGGCAACCAGCCAACCTTCGAGAGAGGCAAATCCGTCTCTGTCCTGGATCTCACCCTGGCCACAGAAGTGCTGGCGAGGGGGATCGGCAGCTGGAGAGTACTGCAAGAAGTTACACTTAGCGACCACAATTACATCGAGTTCATGGTCGGGTTGCCCTCGTGGTGCCGAACAAACCGGCCACTGGATGGAATTGGAAGAAATTCGACGTGCACAAGCTCGAAGAATACTTCCAAGAGCAGGAAACCGTCAAAGAGGATCTTCGCGTGATGGGGCTGAGCTGGCTGCTTAGCAAGGTCTGCGACATGACGATGCCGAGACGTAAATCAGGCGGCAAAAAATCCGTCTACTGATGGACCGAGGAGACCCGCAGGCAATGCTTGGCTGCGAGAATGAGAGGAGCACAAGGAGTGAGCATCGAATGTAAAGAAGGTGCCCTCGCTAAATGGAAGCAAAGACGAAAGGAGCTGTCATATGCTATAAAGGACAGCCAAAGGAAGAAGTGGCATGATCGACTCGACGAAGTGGAAAAAGACGTGTGGGGGAAGGCCTATCATATCGCCACCAAGACCCTGGGAAGAACATCTATACCAGGGCTAACGGAGAGCGCCCTTCGCGACATTGTCGGGACGCTTTTCCCAACCCACCCCCTCGTCGAATTCGCCCCCGAGGAAGGTGAAGAACCACCGGAACCCTTCTCCTTAGAAGAACTGGAAGTAGCCATCAGCAAGATGTCGATAAATAAAGCCCCCGGACCAGATAACATCCCGGCGGGAGTATTACGAGAGATGGCTAAACTCCGTCCAGACCTCCTACTGGGCGAGTTTAACAGATGCGCGGCACAGGGTACTTACCCAGAAGAGTGGAAGAGAGTGGAAGGACAATAAGCCGCTCGACGTCCCGAACTCATACCGTCCAATATGCCTGCTCGACCATGTTGGAAAAATCTTCGAGAGACTAATAGCGACTCGCCTCCAACAAGAAATCGAAGCCGCCGGGGGCCTTGCGGATAATCAGTATGGGTTTCGCAAAGGCAGATCAACCATCTCGGCGATCGAAGACATGGTTAGGAAGATCAAGAATGCAAAAGAAGGTACGTGGAGAACAAGGAAGCTGGTGGTCCTGCTGACCATCGATGTTAAGAACACTTTTAACTCAGCGCGATGGCAGCGAATACTTGAGGAGCTCTAGAGAAGAGGGGTTTCCCCATACTTACAGCGTATCCAGGCCGAGTACTTTCGGGGGAGGCGGTTGTTTATCGAGGAGCGGCTGTGGAACCACATTAAGGAAGTTAACAGCGGAGTCCCACAGGGGTCCGTCCTAGGCCCATTACTCTGGAACATAATGTACGACGGCGTTTTGAGGCTCCGCTTTCCGCCGGGGGTGAACGTGTTTGGCTTCGCGGACGACGTCACGGTAGTGGCGGAAGCCAGGACAGAGGCCGAGCTGATGGCCATAGTGGAAGAATCGGCCAGACTAATTTGCTAGTGGTTGAAGACTAGAGAGCTAGAGCTGGTCCCCGAAAAGGTACTCCCGATGTCGTTTACAATCGCGGGCAAGAACATCGAGCCCAAAGACCAGGTCAGGGTCCTAGGTGTGAACATCGACAAACACCTCTCATATCGCCCACACCTTACAAGAGGGCCGCAACTATGACCTCAATGCTGGACAGGTTGATGCCCAACACCAGGGGACCTAGCTAAGCGAAGAGGCGGCTGCTTACGGGTGTGTGACCGACTCGGTGATGCTGTACGCCGCTCCCATATGAGCGAAATCGTTGGATAAGGCGTCGTACAGAAGCATACTGGGGAGAGTTCAAAGACGGAGTGCAATCCGAATATGCAGGGCGTACAGGACCATCTCAACGGATGCCGCACTGGTGATAGGGTCGCAAATGCCTATCCACCTCAAGGCGAAACAAAGGGCCCACAGGCACAGTGCAGGAAACAAGTGTAGAACCGCGCCACCAATGTAGAAGAATGGACACGTATGGTTTGATAAAATAGCTCGACGCTCGATTACTGGGTTTCACAAAAATAGGAGTTTTGTTGCTTATTAATATTTCGCTGCCACCAGAGCCTCGCTTTCTCACTAATTTGGATAAATTGCGAGCGAGTTGAGACTCAAACTCGAAAACAACAATACTTGCTAATTATAAATTCTTAATTTGGTAGATCGTAGTCGCTTCGGAAGAGCGGGAAAAATATTTAAAACAGACAATGCTTTACTTACGGGAAACCACAAATAAAATACATACGACTTAATTAAGTTAACAAGTTTATTTATCAGAATGATTGATTTGATGTATTTTTGTGACGACAATATTTTTACAAAGACAAAGACTATTATAATGGTCCAATATTATTGAACCTACTAAAGTAAATACGAGTAATTACTCTATTTGGAATGCCCAAGTAACAAATTGTAAGAGATTAACTAATATTCTTATACCTGCTCCGGTTGGCTTGATTGAAGGCGGAACGATCTTATCTCCTCTTATAGCTCGCGTAATTCTTTGATTTAATTCGCGTCTTTTAACTTTTAGCTCTGATTTAAAATGATTTATTCGCGATAACTTGGTTTAAGATAAATGACAACTTGACTCAATTTAAATGAAGTTAAATAATTCGACAACGTTTAATTTAAGTTTTAATCTAATTGAATTTAATAACTCGGCACTCGCGTATTGCGTGATAACTCTTTTCGCGTGAGGTTTGATGACTGACTGATAACTTCTGATGACTGATAACTGCTAACTAATAACTGACTTGTAAGATGCAACTTTTGAATTTGAACTTCGCGCCAGCGCAGCGTCCTCTCCAGAAAAACTGCCATCTATTGAGAACTAACAAAGTTCAAACCTAAAATCACACTTCTTCGACGACACGGAAAATAACCTGGACCACCACGTTGTAAAATACCTACGATCGCCATCTATATATTTTTTTTGCGAGTGGGGCTACACCTCACGGCGTTTCTCGCATCCTATCTTCCACCTTCGGTGGTCTTTCCAGTCCTCCTCTTGGAGTCCTCTTTGCTTCATCGTCTGTTCCACGTCATTCCTCCACGTGCGCTTAGGTCTTCCCCTTTTTCTTCTCTTCGCTGGTAGCCAATGCCACACCCTATACGGCCATCTCTCTTCCTCCATTCTTCTCATGTGTCCATACCAATTCAGTCTTCTTCCCTCGATCGAGTCCATTATATCTATTGATATTCCCATTTTTTCTCTAATGATATCATTTCTCACTCTATCCATTAATGTTAACGCACAGCTTCGCCTCCAGAAGTCCATCTCCATCGCCTTTATTTTCCTCTTATTTCTCTCCGATATTTCCCAAACCTCCGCCCCATATATAGCTATACTCTCCACGATACTCTTGTATATTCTTCTTTTAACCGTGTTTGTGGTACTTTTATTCCATATTACAGAGTGTAATTGTCTAATTGCTGCTCTTCCTTTTCCTAATCTTTGTTTAATGTCCTCATCGCTTCCCCCTTTGCTGGAAATGAGGGAGCCTAGGTACTTATATTTATTGCATCCATTTACTACCGATCCATCTTCCATTTCCAGGTTTTTGGCTTCTCCCCCCACAACCATATATTCGGTCTTGGAATAGTTTATTTGTAGGCCCCATTTACCGTATTCTTCGCTCAGTTTTCTTATCATATAATGGGCATCTATCTCATCCTCCGCGAAAACTACCTGATCGTCCGCAAAATGCAGTGAGAATAATGTGTCGTCATGTATCTGTAACCCCATTTTTCCACATTTTCTTCTAGTAACCAAATTCTTTCTTCCGGTGTACAAAACATAATGTCAAAAACAACTGTAACAAAACAAATGATCGCTCCGGAAGAGAGACGAACATTAACTTCCAACACAAATAAAACAACCAAATTTGGGCATGTCAATTCTTTTATTATCTTTAATATTCTTGTTTGAGGAATTTAACCTGAAGCAATGATTTAACTAATCGTGATCTAAATAATCTGTTTATTTAATTACCCTGGATGTTGATTTGTTTAAATCGGCATTATTGATTTCGATACCTTTTAAATTCTTATTTTTATTTAATCCTTAGGATTGTAATATTACTTTCTTCCATGTACTTAGTACGTTTATTGAAGACTAGCTGACCCGGCAGACGTTGTCCTGCCCAAATTTCAATTTTTGCCTACATGTATTTTTTAGATCCAATCCGCATAATGGCCTTGCGACTTATTTGGTCATCGCAAATACCAAACGTATTAAAAAAGGATTAAATAAATAAATTAATAAAAAATACAAATCAAGGTTTAATAAAAAAAAAGTTTAACAAAACTGTTTAGTATTCACAAAAACCACAATAATTTCTAATTTTACTTTATTTTATTTTTGCCAATTACTCTTGTTCTTTGTGTTCTTCCTTTTCCTCCTCCCCTTCGTCTTCTAATAAGGAATTTTCGAAAGCACGCAGCGATATTGCCAACTCCTGTTCTTCTTACATACATACATTGAATTTTATATATATAGATATCGTTCGTTAATACGTTGATCCGTTGAAACGTTGATTCGTTGATCCGCACTAACGTTGGTCAAGCTAATACAGCGCTTGACCAAAGTTCGCGGCAAGATTCTAAAGTAGCCTATGTTTTTTGTAGCATTGTAAATAGCTTCTACACCAAATTTGGTAGAGATTGGTCAAACGGTGTAGAATTGTATAGAAAACATACATACATACATACATACATACATACATTGAATTTTATATATATAGATTGTGGAAAGCTATGTGTTTTATTGAAACACTAGCTGTTAATGGAAAAATACCTTTTAATCTACATTTAAATAACCACCCTTGAATTACAATTTACTACCTAATTTACCAATATAACTAAAACCAGATCTACGTTACTACAACTTAAATGAATACAAGTCTTTGGGAACGGTTTAATGTAAAACTTGCTTTTTTGTTTGCCTTACGTGGCACTGTAGTACTGAGTGATTTATTTTCCAGCCTACCACAGGATTTGGGCTCATTCATACAAGAGTCTTCGGAAAGCTAAATTGTACTTAAGAAACCGAAACCAAAACCAAAACCTTGTATTACATAAGTCAATCATTTACCAAGATAAAGCTTAGTTGACTTACTGTAAACCATCTTTTAAACCGTCGTGTGCGATTTAATCAATGACTGAATTCATCTAACTAATCTTCATAATCGTAAACAATAAGTAACCATATCGACGAAACACCCTGTATATGATAATAAATTAATTTACTAGTTGTGTATCTATTTTAAATAATGAAAACTCTTATTTATAAATCTAAACTCATTTGAAATTAAAAACACCCTGTATAGTATAATAATTGTTAGCATTTACTTTGTATTAATAAAAAACAAGTTACTATTACTTTATAAAATTAAGTGTTGGTATCACAAAGTATCCCTTTATCTTTTGTTAAATGAAGATGCCCGGATATAACCTTGAGAACATCTGCTTATTACACACAAAGAAAACCACCCCCTTACCACTTTATATAAATAACTCCGCACCCTCGTTCTTTTAACCTTGCCACATATTCTTTTATAAGTTAGATAACTTTCTCCTGATAATAATTAATAATTGAAAATTTCATTAAGCAAACCGAATTTAGCTATAATGTAAAACCCTTTAAAAACAAACTGTAAAGTTTCTATTATTTAAAATTATTATTTTGCCCAAATTTTAGTAATAAACAAGAAACCTTATTAATTAATGCATAAATTATACCTGTTAATTAAACACCAACACTAAAAGAAAGCTAACACTCAGAAATTATCTGTATTCAAAAATAAAGAAATGCCGGTCAACTTGCACATTCAACGGTTCACCTTCAAGTGGAAGATTCTTTTGTAACAAAGAAGTGACGCTAACTTAGCAAATTTGACCCTTAAAAGAAGCGCTGTCTTTCTATACCAATCGTTCCCAAATATGACTTTAAAATGAAATATACAGGACGTCTAAAATATTCTAAACCAAAAGAAGCGGTAAATTAAAATTTGAATTAATTTTAAAAACCCAATATTACAGACTGATTTTTTGGATTACTAACCTATTTATCAGATCACATCCTTAAGGGAAGTGGAAGAGACAACGTACGTGATTTCCTTCATTAGATCCCTGCATTTGAGGCTAGTTTTGGGAAAGTTTTTTAAGGGTTGGTTTATTGCTATTGATTCTACCCGGTTCTGAAAATAGAAACTATTTGTGTTGTAATTCTAAAAATTAGAAATCGTGTGTTCTATTCATGAAAAGAGAATAGTTCTTTGTCGCTAGCTTTTTTACCAGCTCTGGAATTCCCGTTACAAATAAGAAAGTTTTGACTCATTGTTACATTTTATCTAAAAAAGGGGGTTGTTAACATGATAATTTTAAACTCGAGAATTCCGGAGGTCCTCAAACAATTTGCTAAATGATTCACTAATTAAAATCTAATTTACACATCAGTTAAGTTTTATTTTATTAAGTGTTAAAATTCCACGTGCCACACAAGGAAGAGTACGACCAAGCCGAAGAAAGTGCCCTGCAAGAGTGGCAGGAACAATGGGAGCGCTCCGATAAGGGACGTTGGACGGCACGGCTGATACCATCCATCAGACCGTGGATAAATCGAAAATTTGGCCACATCACCTACGAGGTCACCCAGTTCCTGTCGGGGCACGGTTGCTTCCAGAGGCATACTTAAAGAGATTCAAGCGCGCTGACACGGAGAACTGTGTATACTGTGGAGATACGGACGACGCGGCCCACACCCTCTTCGACTGTACGATGTACTAAACCGGCCTGTATGGGGTTGTAAATTTTTATCCCACCGTTTATTCCAATGTAATAAACCGGAGGTGCGTTAATTAATTTTAATTGATTCCACTAACACCAAGGTAGAAGAAATCGGATTTATACTTCTTATTGTCGCTGCCACCACGAGCGTCTTTTTGATTTCTGACTCACCTTTACCTATTTTACTGGTTCGGTGATTTCGGGAGAGAACGCTCGAGGAACTCCCTTTTTACTGCTTCTTCGTTAGTAGCTTTTGTCCTGTTGGAAACGTAGGTAAAGGAAATTTTCGATACGAGCACTTGCGTATTTTCAAGCACTAATAAACTGACGTATTTATAACAAACGAATATATTGAATCTTTATGTACACAAATAAATTTGGCAAATTATAACGATAATTACAAAAATAATTAAGTTACTGGGAATAGTTGATTGCACAATACCTTTTTATATACTTTACTCAGCTCGCTAAGTCCACAATATAAATCCAGGAAATAGTTTTGGAAACGCGTAAACTTCTCTTTTAATTTTAATAACAATAACCTTTTTTATTATATTTGAATTAACCACTCAAACTTTTAAACTCGTACTATCAGTTGTCAAACAATTTAACTATTAATATTTAACTCAATTTTATTTCAACCAACTTTGACTTTTAAGTTATATAACTTTATACTTTTAAGTACCTAATTATTGACTCAAGATTTTAATCTAACACGTACTACCGACGACAACTAACTTATTTATTCGAGTCCTTCCTCGATGACAACTGGTGAATTTTTCCTAAGTTGGGATTTTTATCACCAATTTCCCACTGTGGATAATTTATTTTTACGCCCCCGTACCATGTGAAGAACCAATCCCCTGGTTCTTCATCCTGAGTATTACCAAGGGGGATGTGACCAAAACTCCTCGTTTCCAAAACTTATTTCCCTTTTGCATGGGTGGCCCTTCGGACCGTGTGACTTTTACAGCTGTATCTTATTTTTAAATTTTCCTCGAAATGAGGGTTTCTACAAACTATTCCCACATTTTAGGCAAATGAGCCGTGAAATTAACACTACACTTTTCCTTCACTTGCTAAGAATTATGGGCAAGGCTCTTTTTGGCGGTGCAGCTATAACTTACAACTCATTTCCTGTTCACGTGCGAAATAAACGCAAAGTAAAATTTGTTCTATTATATGCATTGATTTAAATTAATCTTTCCTATGAAATAAGCGGCAGGGCGCTCCTTTTGACTATATAGCCGGCACATCTGTAGTACTCGGTATTCTTTGAGCCTTCTTTGGGCCCGTTCACGTATTGATAAATGGTTTCCTGCTTTTAAGTCAATGCAATTTAATATTTAAAATTAGCATCTTACATAATTATTTTCTTGTATTAAATTAAATAGGGTATTCTTAAATTATTTGGAAAAGCGGGGAAGATCGATAAAGGAAAGTCGGGTAACACAAAGAAAATTATTTGGTGTTTTAGGTTAAGTAAAGATAACGATATAAAACTAAGAGGTGTTGATACATAATATTTGAAAGTAATACGGTCACCTACGAGGAGTTGATCCGGGTGATAGTATTGACGCTATTAGGGGTGCGCATATAATCGATTAATCGATCACCGTAATTCGAATAATCGATTATTTCATAATCAATTATGATAATTTATAATAATCGATTAATCGATTATAGAAATAATCGATTGTGCAACTAATCGATTGTGGAAATAATCGATTATGAAAATAATCGATTGTGAAAATAATCGATTGTGGAAAATAATCGATTATAGAATACTTTATTTTTTATTGATAACAGGTTTATTCTATATAAGCATAATATCTTGTTTTAATAAATACAACTTTTTAAACTTAAACGTAATCCCAACCCCAACAGCAATTAGAACGACCGAAATTATCGATTATTCGAATTACGGTGATCGATTAATCGATTATATGCGCATGCGCACCCCTATTAATAGCCCTACCTAGTTATGAGTTCATAATCGAGTTATGAGTTCATAATCGATTATGGGTTCACAATCGATTATGAACTCATAATCGATTATGTATAATCGAAAATTGACAATAATCGATTAATCGAAAAAAATCGATTATTTTTTATAATCGATAATCGATTATGAAATTTCATAATCGCGCACCCCTAGACGCTATACACATATCCAAGACCTGACGCACAATACAATAAAGTTAATCTTTGCATGACAACATCGTGTAATGTTGGTTGCCTAAATATAAGGAGTAAATTAATGCGACAAGTACCACATAATACAGACCCATGAGTAAGAATTACGAAATATTCAGAAACCGATCGAATAGCACCGGAACTCCAACAGAGCTGAATAAAAGAACAAGAACAGAAACACGCGAAGAACAAACAGAGAGAGGTGATACGTTTAAAAAAAGCAAAATTGTAGTACGAACTCCACCAAAAAAAGGCAACGTAACACTAACACTTGAGAACCACCCAGTATCACAGACCCCTGAAACACAGGAAATGGATGAACTAAAAAAGATGATTCTGAACCTAACACAAACAGTCAACAATGGTTTCGCCGATAATAAATCAGAGGTGAAAGATTTAAAAACTAAGATGGAAGACAATAAAAACGAAATAATGAGCCTGAAAACCAAAATCGATGAAGTTGACATACAATGGAAGCGTGAGAGACAAGAAATGAAGAGCGAGATGGAGGGGATGAATGAGGTAATTGCAAAGCAAGGGGAAGCACTGATGAAGCTGGAAGAAAGGGTGGAGAAGTATGAAAAAGAGAGAAAGAGAAACAACATTATTATAAAGGGAGTTTTTAAGAACGAAGAGTCAACAAGTAGGAGTGTCGAGGAATTTATACTGAAGGAGCTTGCAACAAAAACAGAGGTGATTGAAACATTTAAGAGGAAGAGACGTCATACTGGCTAAGTTACGGAATTTCGATCAAAAACAGGCGGTGATGAAAAATAAATACAAACTGAAGGGCTCCAACATATACATTGAAAACGACCTCACACATAAAGAAAAAGCGATCCAGGACAAGATAATACAAATATCCAAAGCAGAGGCGGCAAACGGAAAAAGGGTACGAATGGGATACCGTAAACTTCATGTAGACGGGAAATTGTATGTATGGGACGAGAAAACCTCAGAGCTGACAACAGCGGAGGGAACAGACCCAAACACAAAAAACTAATAAACGAAACCGGTGACACCGCAACGTCTCAAGCGAGTGCACCGAAGAATGGGAACGAGACAGGCGCGACACACGGCTTATTCAAATGGAGAAACGATATGGAGAGTGGCAGATTGATAAGGGGGAAGACTAAGAAAAAGAGGAAACAACTAAAGATAGGAACATGGAACGTACGCACTCTGCTAAAGCCCGGAAAAATGAATGAAGTGGCAAGTGAGTTGATAAGATACGGCATAGACGTGGCAGCATTGCAGGAGGTAAGATGGAGAGAAAATGGAGAGATAAAACAAAAAAACTTTACACTACTGTACTCTGGAGAAAAAGATCAAGGAAAGAACGGAACGGGTTTCATTGTCACAGGTGAAAATATCCAAAACATACTGTCCTTCAGAGCTATAAGCGGGAGAACGGCCTACCTGCGGATGCGGGCAAAAACAAACATATCCATAGTAAACGGATACGCACCAACAGAGGACAGCGAAAATACCGTAAAAGAGGCCTTCTACAACGAAATAGAATCACTATGTGACACAGTCCCCAAACACGACCTACTAATTATACTAGGTGATTTCAACGCGAAGATAGGCAAGGAGGAAAGTATAGCACATGTGGCAGGCAAACACACGATACATGAAAGAACAAACAAAAACGGAGACAAAATGTGTAACCTGGCAGAGGCAACAAACACAATAATAGTTAGCACAATGTTTAAACATCGAAAACTACACAAAATCACTTGGAAATGGCCAGGAGGGGAATTGGAAGACGGTAATCAGATAGATCACGTTATGATAACAAAAAAACATAAAACCAAGATAACAGACGTAAGAACACACAGAGGCGCCAATGCCGAATCGGACCATTTCCTGGTAATCACAAGTATAAAGAACGAACCAACAAAATATGTCCCAAATAGACCCAAAAAAAATGTATTAGCTACGGAAAAATTGAATGACCCAGCAATAAGAAAACGATACACAGAAAGAATTGAGTCAGAGCCGACACAAATGACCGAACACACAAATGTAGACCAAAAACTAGAAAACATCATAACTAGTATACATACAAGCGCAGTAGAAACGGTCGGATATAGAAAACTAGTAAAAAACAAGGAGTGGTATGATGATGCATGCAGAATAAAATCCAGTCAAAAACGAGAAAACAGACTACAATGGTTAAAAACCAGTGAACAACATGACCTAAACGTGTATAAAGAAAGCATAAGAGAAGCAAACAAACTATTCAAACAAAAGAAAAACGACTGGTATTCAGAAAGAATGGATGAGATTGAAAAAAGTAATAGACCAAACAACGCGAAAACATTCTATCAACTACTAAAAAGACAAAAAAAGAAATACAATTCAAAGCCAAGGGGTATAACTAACGAAGAGGGAGAACTAGAATACGACACAGAAAAGATAAAACAAATATGGAGAAGCTACTTCCAGAAGTTATTAAACACGGAACAAGACCAGGAGGAGGAAAGTAACGACGAGAGTGCCTACGACGACCAAGATATAGAGCCGCCCTCGAGTGAAGAAATAAAAACAACAATACAAAAAATGAAAAACGGCAAAGCTCCAGGAAGAGATGACATATGTACAGAATTTATAAAATACGGAGGCAGTGAAGTACACAACAAACTGAGTCAGCTGATAACACAGGTGTGGAATGAAGAGAAAATGCCCAGAGGATGGTGTGAAGGCGTAATAATTCCTCTAAAAAAGAAAGGCTCCGACGTAATTTGCAAAAACTATCGTGGTATAACGCTTCTGAATTCAACATACAAGATACTCTCTACGCTGATACTTAAAAGATTAAAAAAATATATGGAAAAAATAATAGGCCCTTATCAGTTTGGGTTTACAGAGGGAAAGTCTACTGTAGATGCGATACACATTGTGAAACAAACCATGGAAAAATGAAAGAACATAATATGGAACTGCACATGCTATTTGTAGACTTTCAACAGGCATTCGATAAGGTGATAAGAAAAGAACTATATAAGGCGATGAGAAGGAAGAAAATACCCCACAAGCTGATCAGACTGATAGAGATGACGATGGAATTTGCAGAGGCTTATGTCAGAACGGAAGAAGGAGAAACTGAAAGTTTCAGTATGAACAGTGGCGTAAGACAAGGAGACGCCCTGTCAGCGGCACTCTTCAACATAGTACTGTAGGAAGCCCTGAACGATATGGAGACTGAGGAATCAATAATAACAAAAGATGTCCAAATGATCGCCTATGCGGATGACATCGTCATCCTGGCAAGATCACAAAGAAAATTAGCTGAAGCATTCAAAAAACTAAGAGAAGCCGCAAGAAGGATGGGTCTACTGATTAACAAAGAAAAAACCAAGTACATGAGAACCAATAACAACGGAAACAAACACAAAAAGAATACGGTGTCCATGGATGGCCTAACTTTGGAGGAGGTACACAATTTCAACTACTTGGGGATGAATTTAGACAGCAACTGCAGTAGAGAGGAAGAAATGAGAATAAGGCTACAGAATGGCAATAGAGCTTTCCACCTAAACAAAAAATTGCTCAGAGATAAAAAACTAAAAAAGGAGACAAAAATGAAAATATACAGGTCCCTGATCAGACCAGTGGTGACCTATGCGGCGGAAACAGTGTGTTTTTCGCAACGCGAGGAGGAATCCCTGAGAGTTTTTGAAAGGAAGGTGTTACGCGTAATACTAGGACCCAAAAGAGATGCAAATGATGAACCTAGGCCCCTAATGAACCACGAAATCATAAGAGAAAACAAGGGTGAGGATG
Source organism: Podabrus alpinus (assembly GCA_932274525.1). Classification (NCBI taxonomy): domain Eukaryota; kingdom Metazoa; phylum Arthropoda; class Insecta; order Coleoptera; family Cantharidae; genus Podabrus; species Podabrus alpinus. Next base: position 75,908,275 of record OW026454.1, on the reverse strand, counting down.
TGGTAAAATACATGAAGTCTATGAGAATTAGATGGTTGGGGCACATCATGAGGAAGAGCGAAAAAGACATATTGAAAAGGATAACAATGTGGAAGCCTGTGGAAGAGAGGAAGGCCTAGAATTAGATGGAATAAGGATCAGGTGATAAATGACTTAACATTGATGGGAATAAACGGATGGAAAGAGAAGTTGGAGGACAGACAGAAATGGAGGGATATTGCCAGGACAGCTGTGACCCACGCAAAATTGTGATAAACAAAACTTGAAATGTAGATAATTAACATAATATGTAATAATGAGGACTGATCCACCTCAAAATATTGGATCTGTAAATCCGGAAGGATAGCGATATTCTTTTGAATGTAGAGCTAATAATAATAATAATAAAATTCTTAAATTACCTCTATTTAATTATCTCAATTACAATTATCTATGTCGGTAATGAAAATACTTAACCGTATTTTCTAGATCGGTATTTAAATTAATTAGCTAAAAGCGCGGGTTGTTACAACGAGATGGTCCCAAAATAGAGAAGACGCAAGACGGCATGTCCAGGAGACGCTCACGCCGGACTTGCCTTGCCTTGCAGGGGGAAGGCAAGTGGAGGGCCGTCCATGAGCTGATCACCTCCATAATGTCCACGAAGGCCAATGAAGAACTGGAGAGACAAGGCAGGTGAACCATAAGAAAAATAAAGTCCCGAAAGGGCAGAAGATGTCTTCGACAGGAAGGAGTAGGAGATGGCAGAAATGTCAAAGCAGGGGTGGTGTCATCTGGGTGGTGTCTTGTTGAAGATTTCCCCACTCCCAACGCTCGCAAAAAAAAAGGTTCAAATAATCAAACATTTATTTCGGCCACGTTGTCTTTGACAGTTCTTCGATGATTTGTCCTAATGTTGATGATGCTGATACACCTAAAAATCCCTTTGCAGTTGTAAGCGATTTTTCGCCCCTAATGGTAATGTAAGATCATAATTTTTTTACTTTTTACAACTATAATATTTTGCCGCATCTTGTGCATTGGCGCAAATTTCAAATATGTACAAAATCGGTTGTTATGTATTGACATTTGAAGAAGTTCGTTGAAAAAAATGGGCATTAAACACGTTTGGACAATTTTAACGCCGTTTTGCGATAGAAAACCATTATTCGAACTGCAAGGTAAAACTATAGCGATTGATTTGTCATGTTGGATATGCGAAGCACAAAATATAACCGATTATTATGTCCAACCGAAAATGTATTTGAGGTTAGAAAATCAAACTTTTTAAATTCACTTTTAAGGGATTATTTTTAGAAATCTATACTTTCGTGCATGTTACCTTCTGTTGATGGAAGTCAATCCGGTGTTCGTGTTGGAAGGTAAAGCACCGGAACTAAAGTATCTTACAATAGCGGCAAGAAATGAGTTACAATTTAAGGGATCGAAACCGAGAAACGAAGGGGCTAAGAAGACTGGGAAGGACAGGTCGAGGTTTAATCACGTTTTAAAGTTATGTCAGGATATGCTCCGGTTGGTTGGTTTGGCGTGTGTGAAAGGAAATGGAGAAGCCGAGGCGCTGTGCGCTCATCTTAACGAAGCGCAGGTGTGGGTTTTTAAAAATGTGGTAAAATGTAACCTTTATGGTAGTTAGTTAGTAGATGGATGCATTAGTCAAGATTCCGACTGTTTTGCTTATGGTGCCAAAGTCGTTTACAGAAATTTTTCCATTTCGCAACAAGGAACCCAGTCGGCAAGTGGAGGTGCCGTCGACATTTACGATATCGAAAAATCGCTAAAAAGCATCAAATTTGGTCGAAATAAAATAATAGCATTGGCCGTATTATGTGGGAGTGATTATTCTGACGGCGTTTTTGGGGTTGGAAAAGAAGCGGCAATGAAATTGTTTGAAAACCTTGACGACGATAAAATCTTAAAGCGGCTACGTTTGTGGAAAACTGACACCACTAAATACGACAATTATTACAAAATGATATCGGATAAAAACGTGTGCACTTCGTGTGGTCATTTTGGAAAATTGCAAGGTCACACGAAAAATGGTACGAGCCATATTGACCGATAATTTCGACTTCTGATTAAAAATTTTTAGGTTGTTTAAGCTGCAAGACCAACAAAGGATGTGATGGTTCCAAATTTAAAGACGAACGTCTGGGTATAAAAAACGAGGTTGCTATGAGGTCGAAAGCTCTTGCGGATTCGAGTTTTCCTAACGAAGACCTCATCGAGGAGTTTCTGACGCAAAAAGAAAACGTTTCGAAGTTGAATTTGAAATGGAAACAACCAGATATTATCGGTTTTATTGTAAGTTTTTAATTTTTTTAGTTTTTTTTATGGAAGATTTTTTTTTAGAATTTTGTAAATAAACATCTACAGTGGGATCAGCTTTATGCATTTGAAAAAATTCTCCCGATTTTCACTAGATGGCAATTAATCAATTATAGCACTTCCATGGGAACAAGTACAGGAATTCTGGTGCCTGATCGTATCAAGAAGTTGAGGAACCAAAAAGGTAAATTACTTCTTTATTTGTAAATCATTAATTTTAAATTAAATTCACCCGTTTTGGAATTTATTCACTTTTATTCGTTATTTTCACTAAAAAAATCTCAATATTTTTGACTTCTTATCGTCCTTATCATTTTAGTTGGTATATTAAATTCTTTCTAGTCTGGACAGTAAGGAACAAATTTGGCACAACTGTAGATTCAAACCTCCTTTACAAAACAAGATGTGACGCCACGGCGACCCCCGCACCCTTCCCCCTTCTCATAGACGCAAAAACACCCCCTAAATTTTAGTTTATCCTATTTATTTCGTAAACCGCTCATCATACGGTAAAAATACATCAGAGCAAATAAATTTATAATTAAATTTTAAACAAAAAAGGTTCTAAGGATATTTTTGATACGACTTACGGTTTCGATAGAATCATCACGTAAATGTAGGTCAAATATGGCGCGAACTGCAGAACTCGCGGATTTTCTCCTAATTCCTCATGTTGCGCCACTCGTACACAAAAATTACTTAAATAGAAAATTAAAAACGGACAATTATCTATCTGTAGGGTTAATTGCTTGTTCGTCAAAATTTATTTTTGATAAGTTTTTAGCCACTATTGTATAATAATAAAACGGACTGTAAAGAACAAAATGACTATAGAACCTTGAACTTTGTAATAAAAGCATAAAATTTGGCACAAGTGTAAATTCAAACCTCCTTTACAAAACAAGATGTGACGCCACGCCGGTCACTTCAACCCCTAGACGCAAAATCACCCCCAAATTAGTTTCTTCTGTTTATTTCGTAAACGGTTCATCATATGATAAAAATACATCAGAGCAAATAAATTTATAATTAAATTTTAAACAAAAAAGGTTCTTACAATTTTTTTCATACGAGTTACGGTTTCCATAGAATCATCATGTGTAAATGAAAGTCAAATATGGCGCGCACTGCAGAACTCGACAATTTTTCCCAAATATGTCGTGCTTCGCCACTTTTAACATAAAAAATTACTGAAATAGAAATAAGAAAGGACAATTATATATCTGTAATGTTAATTGCGCAACATGAGGAATTAGGAGAAATTCCGAGAGTTCTGCAGTTCGCGCCATATTTGGCGAAACCGTAAGTCGAATCATAAATATCATTACAACCTTTTTTGTTTAAAATTTAATTATAAATTTATTTACTCTGATGTATTTTTACCGTATGATGAGCGGTTTACGAAATAAATAGGATAAACTAAAATTTGGGGGGTGTTTTTGCGTCTGGGGTTGAAGGGAGGTGGGTCGGCGTGGCGTCACATCTTGTTTTGTAAAGGAGGTTTGAATCTACACTTGTGCCAAATTTCATGCTTCTATCACAAAGTGCAAGGTTGTGTTCCATAACGTCCGGACTATTCCTAATATTATTATCATCTCACATCTATTTACTTTGTCAAACTCTTGTTTAAAATCTACGAACAGCATATGCATATAAGTTTTTTCTTGGATTTTCTTTCTTATGTGTAATGCATCTACTGTAAATTTTCCTCTCCAGAACCCAAATTGAGAAATTCCAACTATTTCATTGTTATACTCAGTAAGACTTTTGTGTATGACTGTTGATAGGATCATTTTCTTTACCATGTCTTCCTGGTCTTTGCCTTTCTGTCCTATTTCTGGTTTTTCCCTGTCCCTTCTCTATAATTTCTGTTCCATGCATTATCCCCAACCTTTCTTTCTACACCTTTTCCACCAATAATTCAGATTTGTCAATTGATATTCAGAAATCGTCAATTTTAATTTAGAAACCGACAAATGAAAATTAGAATGACATGCAAAAGTGGGGCTTTTACAGTGCAGAATAAGGCTTTAATAAAAATCGAAAAAAATAACACTATGTTAAACAACTTTTTAGCGAATAACTTAGCTTCGGACTGGCATATCTTCCATTGATAATCCCTTAATCCACAGATTAGGGCTCTTTCTGGTTTCGCACAGTTTTGCAATCAACACAGAACCATAACATTCAAATATTTAGAAAAAAAACAACTGATGCTTTAATTGAGCTGAACATTTCGTCAGCGTAGAATTGCTTTGTTCTATATCCATTTTTGAAAAATTTGAGTTAGCAGTTTCGTTGGACAAATAAGAATTTCCTTGTTGTATATCCACATTAAAATAGCCAATAATAAAATCCCAAGTATGATTTTCCAACATGTGTTTTGTTCTATATCCAGGTTATGCAAAATTTGTTTGTACCTACTATATCCAAACTATTTTCAGGAAACACTTTGAATGCTTTATTAAAGGGCGGTTTTGACTCTGGTTACTAGGCTAAACATACGAGAAGGCGCCACCCATCAAGAAAACCGGGATAAATGAAACCGGGATGTGAGAGAACCTCGAAATAGCATTAAAAAGTATAGTTGCGGTATGAGGCAGTAAACTATTACGTTTCACCCCCAAAAAATCGCGTAAAAACAAAAAATAATCGATGTTACATGTACGAGAGACGAGCTGCATCTGCTGGTGCGAAATACTCTAAGTGTTAGGGTCATTAAAACTGCACGGACTGTCAATAAAATGAGCGACGCGCGGGAATCTCGTTAATTTTACCACTGAATCGGGTTCAAATGCGTTTTTTTCAAAAATTTGGGCCCTTTTCTCGCATAATATTTATATAAATCTACTCTATAAACCTTGTTCTTTAGTGTGTAGCTGAAGAAAATTTGTTTCGAGTGGTCAGAACAACTGCACTGTAGCCTAAGTTTTTGTTAAAAATGCTAATATTAAAAAAATGTTCACATTAAATTGTTTATGTTATGAAAATAAACATTATAAAACGTTTTATTTCTTTTCTAATAAATTTATTGACATCCAGTAGAATGTGAGAAAAAATATTGTTACCCCTCATAATATCCCTATATTTTGTTTTATATCCAGATAAATTAAACTAAAAAACACAAAATTTCAAATTTTGTTCTATATCCAAATGTAATTAATTAATTTAACAGTAACATAATTACTCAACAAACTTGCTTTCGAGGTAAAATAGACTTATGCTATATATTTAAGATAATCTATATCTTAAATTTTAAAAATCTTGTTATCACTTCGAAATTTTAATATTTTAATTTCATTTTGATTTATCTCGAAATACACATATTGGATGTAGAACAAAGCAATTCTACGCTGACGATTTGAAACTTTCTGAATTTCATTTAGTATTTTGTCGGTTTATAAATTAAAATTCACGGCTTCTGAATATCAGTTGACAAATCTGAATTACAATTCACAATTTCTGAATATCAGTTGACAAATCTGAATTGAAATTCACGATTTCTGAATATCAGTTGACAAATCTGAATTACAATTCACGGTTTCTGAATATCAGTTGACAAATCTGAATTACAATTCACAATTTCTGAATATCAGTTGACAAATCTGACTTACAATTCACAATTTCTGAATATCGGTTGACAAATCTGAATTACAATTTACAATCTCTGAATAACAGTTGACAAATCTGAATTACTATTCACAATTTCTGAATATCAGTTGACAAATCTGAATAGCAATTCACAATTTCTGAATATCAGTTGACAAATCTGAATTGCAATTCACGATTTCTGAATATCAGTTGACAAATCTGAATTACAATTCACAATTTCTGTATATCAGTTGACAAATCTGAATTGTAATTCACGATTTCTGAATATCAGTTGACAAATCTGAATTGCAATTCACAATTTCTGAATATCACTTGACAAATCTGAATTGCAATTTACGATTTCTGAATATCAGTTGGCAAATCTGAATTACAATTCACAATTTCTGAATATCAGTTGACAAATCTGAATTGCAATTCACGATTTCTGAATATCAGTTGACAAATCTGAATTGCAATTCACGATTTCTGAATATCAGTTGACAAATCTGAATTACTGAATTTATTATTGAAATACAGTTCAATATACAACATTTACTAACTATAAATAATTCAAATATTTATATAACAACTGTCTTTCACGAACGTAACAATGATCAAAATGAGCGTAACAAGCACTAAAATGTAGTTGCTATCATAACTATGAAATATAACAATAACTGTTGACAAACTACGCCCCCATGATTATGTCTTCAAAATCAGAATAGCAAATCGGCTCAAATAACCATATTGTTACAAAATAACCAAATGATTATCATAACAAGATTTTTATGTCAAATCAGAATCGCACCGTTTATCACTTCACTATGTTTTCATTGTATTCAGTTTTTCTTTTATGTTTACTTCTTTCACTACTTTGTTTGGTGGTTTTGGGCGTTATTTTACTTCTCCGGAATGCCTTCTCTTCCTCTTAACTTATATTTAGCTTGTCTCTTTTCCTTTTGAGATATTCTTTCATTGATGGTACACTATTTGATCTTTCTCAATTGTGCACTTAGACAACCAAAGTTGTTTGCGAATTTAATGAAATTTTTCCTATGTACATATTTTTCGAGATTTCAGCCCCCTTACCCCGCAATGCGGAGTTGTGGTTCTGGTACTGCCACGGTGTAAATAAGAATTTAGAATTTGTTAATAAATGAAATTAGATTGAATCTCGCTAATCGAATATGCGCGTCACCGTTGTACAGATTAAAATGTCTCGAATTACAAGTCCATTGGATTATTAGAAATGGGTTAAAACCCCGTTAAAAGTTTCTCTACAGTCTAATCTATATATCATCGTTTCCCAAATGTCTCGAACTCGGTGGACCCCCAAACTTAGACACTAGTATCATGGGGACCCCCAGAAAGAATTTCGTTACAAAAATAAAAATTGAAGCAACTATTGCGTTATTTAATTTAAATATTCTTTAAAAAAAAATTTTTATTTTTATGTCGTGGGTTCGCGGGGTCCGCGGACCACTATTTGGGAAACGCTGCTGTATATAAATACGTTTTTGATACCCATACTATCAATATATTTTTACTTTCCGAACCCCTAGGCAAGGAAAGTATTGTTATCAGGCAAAATTTGACCCCCCAATTTTTTGACAGATGTTCATGTTTTGAGGTCCCCTGAATCCGTTTTTATCATTTTTGGAAGGATGTCTGTATGTATCTACGTCTGTGAACACGATAGCGTCTAAACGAAGCAAGCAAATCATTCCAAATTTTGCATATAAGCTTTTTCCTGTCGTAGGACGAAGCCAGATGAAAATAAATTAAATCGTCTAACGGGAAAGGGGGTTTACCTGGAGCTATTATGACATTATGCGTCATAACTTCGAAACGAAATTAAATATGTAAAAATATTAATAACAAAAAATTACCGCTATGGAATTTTCTACATTTTTTGTCCAAGTTTTTCTCTAAAATATACAGGGCGTTTCAAAAATTTTCGTATTTGTAAATAAAATAGTAAAACGTATTCTACTAAGGCTCGCTTTTACAATAGTCGGTTAAGTCTCGGTTACTTTACACTGGTGATAAATCTAACATGATGTCCAATGAGAAGACGTCAAACCTCAAATTAAACACCAGTGTAAAGTAACTGAGCCTTAACCGATTATTGTAAAAGCGGGCCTAATGAAAATAAGATGAAATGTTTCTAATAACATGGGTCCAGAAATGCTTCGTTTGCAAGATATAGGCATTCAAAAGTTTTTTTCTTCCTATTTTGGCAAAATATAAAATTTTTCATCGATTTACTGTTGAAATTATGTAACCATTTTATTAAAAAATATTATATAAAAATTTACGTCTGTTCGGAAAGTTATGCGATGGCCACATCAGATTTTTTTTCAATATCTTTCAGCTCTAGTCACAAAAAATGTTATAATGTTAAGCGTGAGTCGTATAGCTCCAAATTTTCAACATATCAAATTAGAAACAAAATTATATTATATCGGTATGGTACATATTTTTCCGATATCGATATGATTTTCTTTATCGCCCAATCGTAGTTATAAATGTTATAATAGTAAGCGGTATGTGTGAGGTAGCAGGCCGAGTCGTAAATTTGTAAATTTTAATATCTTTATTAAGAAGTTGTAGGTAGAACAAACTATAAAAATTCTTAGTTCTTTCCTTATTATTTTTTTTTTATCCTTTAGTAAACTTCATTTAAAGCTGGCACAAAATTTTACTTCAATTCTTTAATTTGGCATTGTAAAACAGCCCCTAAGCATTTGCCGTCAGGCTCCAAGCTAAACAGAGAGAAATTCGTCGAAAAAGGTCCTAAAAATTATGAAATCAAAGAATGGCTGTTTTCTAGGAGAAAAAACTAAATTTTACAATTTTCAGCAAAAAGTGAATTATGATTAAGGTTTTTTTTTGGAAAGCCGCATGTCTAAAATTATTGGGTGCACTTAAATTCAATTATTAAAAAATTTAAGAAGTGGTTGAAAAGGCATCCATTAATATTTTGCGCCAGTTAATGTCAAAATCTGAAAACGACATTTTTTTTGGATCAAATAAAACAGAACGGTTTTCTACATAGCAGCAATAATTCTTAGCCGAGTGGGGGGGGGGCAAAGGTTTACGTAAATATTGAGACAAATTTTTGAATTATTGGTTGAAAATTGAAATTGAGCATTCGCGAAATTTTGAATTTGGAGGAACCACCTGCGCCTGTAGTAAGAGGCGACCGCTTAGAAAAGAAAAAAACTTGTTCAATCTGCCCGTCTAAGAAAAAAAGACAAACAGCATAAGCTTGCCATATTTGTAAGAAGTCAATTTGCTTAGAATGTTCGAGGAAAGTGTGCTTAGATTGTGCAGAATCTCTGTAAGGTTGAGGTATTGCAATGTTTTAGTTTTAATGGATTTCTTTTAATTTTTTGTACATGTTTTTGTTGATTTATAATTATATATTGTCATTAAAATGTTTTTTTAATATAACAGTTTAACATGTATTTTTTAATTTTATGTTCATAGTAACAAATTTACCCATATTTTTACGACACAAACTAATACATTTTTTGACATTCCGGGGGTAAAGTACTTACTTTTTACCCCGATTTGCGGGTGTAAAGGGGCACTTTTTTACCCTGGGGGAGTAAAGTTAAAAAATAGGGGGGCGGGAGAAAAAAACTTTTTTTTGCTCTAGGGCAATAAAAAAATCACCAGATGACTGATAAAAAAGTCACTAGATTGCCACGTGATCGATGGGGTTTCCTTCGCCGTTCTTAATGACGAAAGTGCGCCCCACGCCGGTTTTAGATTTCTGAATCGTGCATAATTAGCGTGGAAGAATCAAATTCGTTCACATCTGCCACGCTCAAATTTATTTCAAACAATGAAATAAATTGATGAGTCAATAAATAAATAAACAAGGTGGAACTCGCTTTAGCGGCAGTTCTTAGGCTTCTATACAGCTACCTTTCTGGTGTGGAAAGTTGTTATTATCTGGTTATTTTTGATCGCCATATAATGTAACATCACATAATCAGATAATCTGCACCAATTAAATTTTTTGCGATTGGTAATTATCATTTACTATATAAGTAATAACAATCAAACTTTTCCATTCTATTAGAAATTTTACTTCTCTGTAATGTATGGTCCGTTTTTTGAGGTGGACCAATCCTCTCCTTTCTCTTTTATTTATAACTTAACTTCACTAACCACATCAATAAAAAATTATTTTTTCACATCAAAGTAAAACAAGTAGTTTATATAGGGAGACCTCTTCGAAAATATCTTTAACTTAGTAAATTTCTTTCGAACATTTGCGTATTTATAAATTGCATTAGCGAATCGAAGCAACGGATTAACAGATTAACGCAATACTATATGGTATAGACGAAGTATTTAAAATATAACAACGTATCAGTTGATCAACGTTATGATTGGCTCTGAAACATGCGGACGGACACGAAGCCAGACCATAAGGCTTCTTTCTATACCTTGTATAGAAGCCTAACAAGGTTGTCGAGAGACAATTGTAAAACCGACCTTAAGGTGACTTAACATCGCAATAAGAAATTATCACATAATCTGTTAATCGATAACTAAAACATTCTATAATATTCTATATTTTTAAAGCATGGTATATAAGTTACGTTCGTAATATAGATTGTACCATAATTGCTGACTTTCGATGTGATAAATACTGAAGAAAGATATGATTTCGCGCTATGCTGAAGAAAAATTGGTCACAAAGTTGCTAATGATTGTAATTTTACATACAATTTCTTAACGGTGTGGATATATTGTTCAAAAAATAAAAATACAAATAACGGATAAGCAGATAATGCAATAAATGGATAAACAGATTAACGGATCAACAGATCAGCGGATCAATGTATCAGCGTATCAATGTATCAACGTATCAATGTATCAACGTATCAATGTATCAACGTATCAATGTATCAACGTATCAACGTATCAATGTATCAACGTATCAATGTATCAACGTATCAAAGGATCAACAATTTACTATATAGGTTACACTTTGTATTTAAAATTTAGGTAATACTTTTGAAAAGGAATCGATATAGCAAGTACCACTAATTTATAAACATGAACAACTCAAGCAATTATTCTAGCAGCGACTTTTCCGATTCCGATTTTGATTCTGATGAAAGCAATACAAAACATCATCTAACCTGTAATAATAATAAATTGCATTAGCGAATCGAATCAACGGATTAACAGATTAACGCAATACTATATAGACGAAGTATTTACAATATAACAACGTTTCAGTTGATCAACGTTATGATTGGCTCTGAAACATGCGGACCGACACGAAGCCAGACCATAAGGCTTCTTTCTATACCTTGCATAGAAGCCTAAATAAGGCTTCTTGTTATACTTTGTACAGAAGCCTAAAAGTAGCGCACTGGCTACCCAGTTCTTAGACCTCTATACACACAGAGTATTTCCAACACGATTTGAAACGCTCTGTATGATTTTGAATTATGCGGACAGACGGACGGACAGACACCGAGCCAGATCATAAGGCTTCTTGCTATACTTTGTATAGAAGCCTAAAACGAGTTGTAATATTAATAGGGCTGAGCAAAATACAATTACATTACCCGAAGCAAACCGAACATCAGTATCATCGGATCAACGTATCATCGGATCAACGTATCATCGGATGAACGTATCATCGTATCAACGTATCATCGGATCAACGTATCATCGGATCAACGTATCAAGGGATCAACGTATTTAAATTTCCTATATAGGTGAAAAATTATGTAAATAAAATATAACTTATATTTGGTATGCATTGAAAAAACAGATATAAGTCTATATAAGACAGCTATTTCCAAAATAATAGCGCATCACTGGGTACCCAGTTCTTAGACCTCTATACACACTGAGTATATTCAACACGATTTGAAACGCTCTGTATGATTTTGAATTATGCGGACGGACGGACGGACAGACACGGAGCCAGATCATAAGGCTTCTTGCTATACTTTGTATAGAAGCCTAAAAGTACTTACTTTAGCTACCAAATAATTCTCACGAGGTGCCGTTTTGGGTACGGTCCCCTAAGGGTGGCGACTCCAAATAAATTGAAAATTTCCTATTGCAAAGAGGAAGGTTTATATAGTTTACTGATATAACTTAAACCTGCGAATGTATATTATCAAAATTTTGAGTAAATCGAATTTGAAGTTTGCAAATTTACATGTAAAATTAACGAGAATCCCGCGCGTCGCTCATTCTGTTGACGGTACGTGCAATATGATTGACCCTAACACTTAGAGTATTTCGCACCGGCAGATGCAGCTCGTCTCTCGTACATGTAACATCGATTATTTTTTGTTTTTACGCAATTTTTTGGGGGTGAAACGTAATAGTTTACTGCCCCATATCGCAACTATACTTTTTAATGCTATTTCAAGGGTCTCTAAGCTCCCGGTTTCATTTATCCCGGTTTTTTTGATGGGAGGCGCCTTCTCGTATGTTTAGCATAGTAACCAGAGTCAAAACCGCCCTGGAGGGGCAGAGCGCAGCGGCGCCCCGAAAGGGTAGGTTTTGACGATGGATAAACCTCCCTATCGAATGCACACCCCAAAAATCGAAGAAAAATGCGCTAAATTTACGTACTTTCAAATTGATTTTTCTCGAAATTTTGATAATACATTCGCAAGTGAAATTTTTACAGTATCTATATATATAAAATTCAATGTATGTATGTATGTATGTATGTTTTCTATACAATTCTACACCGTTTGACCAATCTCTACCAAATTTGGTGTAGAAGCTATTTACAATGCTACAAAAAACATAGGCTACTTTAGAATCTTGCCGCGAACTTTGGTCAAGCGCTGTATTAGCTTGACCAACGTTAGTGCGGATCAACGAATCAACGTTTCAACGGATCAACGTATTAATGAACGATATCTATATATATAAAATTCAATGTATGTATGTATGTATGTATGTATGTATGTTTTCTATACAATTCTACACCGTTTGACCAATCTCTACCAAATTTGGTGTAGAAGCTATTTACAATGCTACAAAAAACATAGGCTACTTTAGAATCTTGCCGCGAACTTTGGTCAAGCGCTGTATTAGCTTGACCAACGTTAGTGCGGATCAACGAATCAACGGATCAACGTATTAACGAACGATATCTATATATATAAAATTCAATGTATGTATCTTAGAAGAACAGGAGTTGGCAATATCGCTGCGTGCTTTCGAAAATTCCTTATTAGAAGACGAAGGGGAGGAGGAAAAGGAAGAACACAAAGAACAAGAGTAATTGGCAAAAATAAAATAAAGTAAAATTAGAAATTATTGTGGTTTTTGTGAATACTAAACAGTTTTGTTAAACTTTTTTTTTATTAAACCTTGATTTGTATTTTTTATTAATTTATTTATTTAATCCTTTTTTAATACGTTTGGTATTTGCGATGACCAAATAAGTCGCAAAGCCATTATGCGGATTGGATCTAAAAAATACATGTAGGCAAAAATTGAAATTTGGGCAGGACAACGTCTGCCGGGTCAGCTAGTACTCTATAAACCTTCCTCTTTGCTATAGGAAATTTTCAATTTGTTTGGGGTGACCACCCTTAGGCCACCGTCCCCGCCGTTTTTGTTAGGACGCGCGATTTTTTCGGCAATTTCTAGGTTGTCGCTCATGGTACGTCTTGCTGTTTCCAAGGCACAAATGTAAATGAATTGAAATGAACCAGTGGTAGAATCAGGGGTGCCAACTGCTATTTCCTAGTACTTTTTGGTAGTAGTTCGTAATATTACTAGTGCTATTTTGTGGTAACATCGAGCATGCGCATTATTAAAAAAATGCGTTAAATTTTTGCTTTAAGTTTCTAAATTGGCGAAGTTCCTACTTTACCTCCCGGAATTGCAAAAAACAGTATATGCACGACGGGAGTAAAGTGACTTTTTGCCCATGGGTAATTGTTTCACTCGGCTAGCGCCTCGTGTAAACAATCCTCTATCCTCGAGCCAAAAAAGTGTCACTTTGCTCCCTTGGTGCATAATGTACTATTTTATCTACAAAATTACTTTTAAAGCTTATTTGTTTGTCTTAATAATTTTTTTTTTCTTAATATTTCTTAATACTTTGATAAATTTTTGTTAGGTGTTGCTGGTTACGAAATAATTTGGACCGATCCTGAGGATCATTATAAAAATTTAATTCCCGAAGACCAACTTCGAGACGTCAACTTGGAAAAATTATGGTCAACAATAGAGCCGCGTCATTTAGTGTCACAAGCTTACCCCGACTTGGTGGAAACTTACGAGAATTCTAAAATTAAACCCAAAAAAACAACGAAACGTAAAACTAAAAAAAGTGCCCAAATTGAAGATGGCGAAGTGGCTTCGGAGCCAAAAACCAAACGAAAAGCGAAAGCGGTTGTTAAAAAGAACGACAAACCGATCGATTCGTACTTTAAGAAAGCCGTAACAAATAATTTACCGGCGATAGAAGATGAAAGAAATAACTGTAGTTTTGACTTGGACGCCTCCAAGTTTGGGGACGAAGACGATCTCGACGTTTCAAATATTTTACAAGAAATAATCGGCCGGTCCCCACCGAAGTACATACAACAAAATTTGAACAAACTCAGTGAACAGCGAAAGGAAATGTTTAAAAATGTCGATTTGGATGGAAGTTTCTTCATCACGGAACCGAAAGAAGTCGATTTGTTTGAGAAGAGCATGGTTTACGATTTGTCCGATTCTAGTGATCACGAATCTGAATCGCAAGAAGCAGAAGACACTTTTGTAGAGGAATATGTTCCGTTGTTGGAACGATTGAAACGTAAGAACTGCCTCGTGTAATTTTATAAAAACATTTTAATAATTTATTTTCTTATTGTACAATAAAATTTTATATCGTTTTTTAAAAATATCACTCACAAACTTTACACTTGGATTTCACATTATACAATGAAATTTTATGGCTAATTACGATTTATTTTATCCCCCTCCGTCGTTGCATAATTCAATTAAAAATAAATAAATAAAATTTAACTATTCCACGTAAGGATTATACGTTGGTTGAACCAAAATCATAGGATACATTATGATTGTTGTCACTATTCAGAAGTGGAGTCTCCCATTCGTTTTCGTTTGAATCGAATTCGTACAAATGTAACAAGTTCTCACGTACAAAATCACTTTGTTTCTTCTTCGCCATTAAATAAACCTAAAAATATAAGCAACAGTTAGGATATCAACAAGTAACAATTAACACTCACCAATGCGGAAAGAATCATCACTACAGCTATTACAATTAAAGGTATAATTACGAATTTAATGTCATCTTTTAATACTGGATGAAAGATTGTCGGTGAAGGCGTTGTGGTGCTACTGGTTGTGGTGGTGCTCCCATTAATGTACAAAGTTTGATAAACTGAATATTGCATTTCCTATGTTTGTAGCTGCCATTGCAATAAATAATTTACTATTAAAATTGGAAATTACTTCATAATTTGATAATAATGAACTTAAAAATAAGAAAAGAGGTTATAAGTTTATGACAGTGACAGTTGGTGACAACTAAAAATAAATGACATTCAAATTTAAACAGTGCCGCATTTGTCAAACATGTATGTCCTTGGGAAATGATGCCTAATCAATCAATTAATTTGTTAAAATGTTAAAAGTTCACATTTTTAATTCGTAATCCAATATAATTTAATTGACAGTTGAGATTTATGTTTTTTTTATCTTAATTCTAAAGGAACCTGCAGGGTCGTCTTCAGGGATAAATACAAGAAGTTGTGCGAGTTCGTGCGGAAAAATTCAAAGTAAGCCTTATTTGTATTTTTTGTTTACAAAATTATTAGGGTTTATTTTCGTTCAATGAGTTAAAGTGATCCCATTCAGAAAAAGGGGGGGGCAAGAATATCTAATTTTTTTAAGTAACAAAATTAAAAAATCTCAATTTTTTTATTTGAGAATCAATAATATTTAATTTTTTTATTTTAATGGCATCCGCCATTATTTATTGATTTTGGCCATAATAGACAAAAGAACGTAGATCATAAGGTGGGGTTACTTTTTACTCCACCTCGCGTAAAAACAATCAATGCTCCTATCGGGTAAACCATCAAATTTTATTTTTAATGAATATCATAGAGGCTGAATGAGGCAACAACAAAGACTTGGAAGGTTCTTTAAAGGTCTTCTATCCATGGGCAACATTAAGCATCCATATTTGATTTTGAACCGATCCTTTCACTTCTAGTTAATGTGACGACGGTCATAGTCTGAATATTAGCGAGATTAACTGCTAGTGCAAGGTGCCCCGGTTCGACTCCAGGTGCACTGTAACAAACCGCCCTTTCTTTTAATCATAATTACTTTACAAACATTAAGTTTGTACAGCTAACTTCCGACATAGGTAATTTCTCGTAATAAACCAGCAGAGGCAAAATTAAAATGCCCCTGCTAGTATAAAAATTATAAAGTTTAGGTAAGGAATTTTAAACACCCAGTACATTGATTTAACGAAGAAACGTTTTGCTTTAATTTAAAATATCAGTGGTAGTCAGGGTCCCATTTCGGACGTTCCGGCCGGGTGCGACCACCTGTTTGAAACAGCCACTTCGTCATCCCGGGTTATTAGTTAAATCAATGCAACTGGTAATAAATAAGTCACTTGTTAGTAAAATCCACATACGAAAGGAAATGGAACATTATGCATGAAAATACCGCCAAAAGAAAAGTACTAATAAATATTCAAATTTGACGAGACGGCGTAATTCCAACTTAACGCTCGACTTCCTTCACAAAATTGGGAAACATTTTTATGAGCTAAGAAACCTAAAACGCCAGAAAGGGACCCGTGAGAAAGATCCTCGAGGCGCAGTAAAATAGTTACACATACGGGGGAAGTAAGTTTTGAGATATCCTATATGTAATCCGACTTTCTTAAAAATTAAGGGAGAAAGCCCCACACATCATTGGTCAAGCAGCCCAAAACGGAGGCGTGATATTAATATTCAGTAAACGGGAAAAAGTTGATAAAAGGACCGCGGACCCAAAATAAAAGGGCGTTCGTTCGTTCAATCGTCGGTTGACATCAGTCAGGGAGTTAAAAAGTTGAGATCGAATAATATTCGATTGTTTTTTTATCGAGAGCTAAGGCCGGGCTCGCATTTCGGCACAAATTTGACTTTAATTATTAATTCGATACTAAGTCAAGTGTAAATTTTATTTCATTCAATTATCCGGTAATTCGAGG
Source organism: Podabrus alpinus (assembly GCA_932274525.1). Classification (NCBI taxonomy): domain Eukaryota; kingdom Metazoa; phylum Arthropoda; class Insecta; order Coleoptera; family Cantharidae; genus Podabrus; species Podabrus alpinus. The sequence continues at coordinate 75,891,108 of OW026454.1, read as the reverse complement.
GCGCGATTAAATAATTTCTTCACACAGTGTTCAATATTATCCTTTTTTTTTTTGTCATTAAGTTTTAATCATTAAACGAACCGTTTCAAAATAATAAAGTGTAAACAAATTGGGATTACGGGACGGGTGACAATGTTCCATCATCGAATTTTAATATTTTTTGGTGACTTTCGGGTAGTTTAATGTTAATAAATGACAGCGGCAACCCTCCTATAGCAGGATAAACCAACTTTTGATAGAGAAAATCGACTTTGAAAGTACATAATTTTACATGTAAACGGGTGGAATCTCACTCATTTTGTTGACGGTACGTGCAAGTTGAACTAGTCTTAGACTTAGCCGTTTGCGGAGAGGCATTCGCGAGTGAAATCCCGTAGTGACAACAAGTGCCTTCCAAGTGCAAACCCCAGACAAATCCCACTTACTAGCGACAAGATGGGAGGAAAGCATAAGAACAAGAAACCGGTACAACCGGCACAACCTGCAAAGCAAGAACAGCCTGTACAGACTCCAACTCCTTACCTGGAAGAAACAATTAAGATGAGATGGGTGGAGAATGGACCCATCCAGGAAATGACCCGCGGAACGTTTCTCCGTGTCAAAAAAGGCATGGATGATATAATACTGGTTGAAGACCAGCTCACGACAAACGCCGAAAGACTCTTAGAGATAGATTCCGAAAAGAAGGAGATCCTGGCGCAACAAGCCGTCCTCAGCACAGTTTATAACAACGCCATTCAACTACCAGAAGGCTCGCCGGAACAGGCGCGTTACATCCGTGACGCACTTGGTATTGAAGAAGTCGAAACACCACCCTGCTCAACCGAGCAAGACTTCGAAACCCCAAGGAAGGTTGTGAAAAGGAAGCTGCCGGAAGAATCCAGCCCCAGCGACTCATCACCTGAAGCGGCGCTGCTTTTCAATAAATTCTGCGTACTAGACAACGATATAGAAGTGGATTCCGCTGACGACGGAAATTGGTCCGAAGGGAGTGACAAGAGAGGAAACCCGACGAGGAGGAAAAAAGTCAAGGTTAGTAAAACTTTGGCTTCCGATTCTTCCCCCCCACCGGCACTTTCAACTCCCACGAACCAAGTTGTGCACACAGGCTCCTCCCCAATTGCGCACACTAGCTCCGCCTCAGTATCAGATTTTGCCTCCGCCTCTCTGATTGCTGATATAGCCTCCGCCCACGAGGACGAAAACAACAGCGCACTCATCACCGAAGCGCTCCCAGCAATCGAGACACGCATACCCCCGATCATAATTAAAACGACCGACTGGAAATCGGTTTTCGGTTTAATTAAAAACAAAGACATTGAGTTCAATAGAATTAAATCATCCAGATCGGGCATCTCAGTGTTCCCAAAAACCGAACAAGACCACCGCGAATTAATCAACCTGCTTGAGCTGAACTCCATACAGTTTCACTTTTTTCCGCCCCGTTCTGAAAAACCGGTGAAGGTAGTCATCCGCGGACTACCCAGCTCAATAAAGTGCAACGATATCAAAGACGATCTCCTGGTGCAAGGGTTCCCCTGCATCACCGCACACCAGATGTTATACGGGCGCGACCGTCGGCCGATGCCTCTTTTCTTAGCCACGCTTAGCAAAGAGGCAAACGCAAAAAACATTTTTACCGCCTCCTCGATCCTTGGCATTGCCATAAAGATCGAGAAACCCCACAAAAAGCCCGATGCAAACCAATGTTACCGGTGTCAAGACTTTGGACACATGCAGCGGAACTGCCGCGCGAACCCAAAATGCGTTAAATGTGCCGGTGAACATTTGACCTCCGAATGTGCCAAACCTCGTACCGAACCCGCAAAGTGCGCGAACTGCGAAGGTAGCCATCCGGCAAATTTCCGAGGGTGCTCTAGTTACCCTCGATTACCAAAACCCAAACCAACAAGACGCGGTACAAACAATACCGACCACCAACCAAGCAGTGGGGCCACCAGGCACCCACCCACAACGCCACACCAAAGAAGACCAATACACGAAGATACAACTCCCCTGGTAAATCTACTAGGCGCAGTAATGTTGATGCTGCGCGAAGCTAAGGTGGATGAGACCATCATAGCCCGTATTGGAGCTCTATCTAGTGTCTATTAAACATACAGACATATCAAAATCAAAACTAGAGATCATGCGAGTGTTCAAACGCGAGTGTCGCGCAAGTGAAAACTCGTCATAAACATTGAGACATTACCATTCTAAACCTCCTGTCCCAAACGCCTCCTCAAAAAACCTTAAAAATATTTTCCATCTGGAAATTAAAGTCAGACTCAAAATACAAGACACAAAATCAGGCAAAAAACTTTGCCACCTAGTTTAGCTCAGCGCTAAAATTACGTGAGGCCCACCGGCCTCCATATTCCAAAAGCCAGTTTTCACATTAGTTAGATGAAGGAGAAAGCCGGCCACGCCGGGATGCTCCATCTAAGTCAATAACAGAAATCAGAAATTGCGGAGAGGCAGTTGCAGCCCGACTCGACTGCATGTAACATCGATTATTTTTTGTTTTTGCGCGCTTTTTTGGGGGTTAAACGTAATAGATAACTGCCGCATACCGCGACTATACTTTTTAATGCATTTTCAAGGGTCCCTAACATCCCGGTTGCATAAATCCCGGTTTTCTTGATCGGTGGCGCTTCTCGTATGTTTAGCCTAGTAACCAGAGTCAAATCCGCCCTGGAGGGGTGCAGAGCGGAGCGGAGCGGCGCCCCGTAAGGGTAGGATTTGACGATGGATTACCCTCCTTTTCGAATGCACACCCCTAAAATTGGAAGGCAAAAAAAAATTTATTTTTTCACTTTTTTGGCAATACACGGGTTATTTTCCATTTTTTTGCGAATATTTATTACTAATATCTACTAATCACACCCCCACCTTCCCGAATTTCCAAAAATATTTCAAATCGGAGCCAAAAAATTTCACCCCATTTCAAGCGACCGGCCGACGATGTGACACATCGACCCGGTGGTACATCAGCGACCCGTACTATTTCAACTCGCAGCATCTTTCTTATTTTCACACTTTTTTCGAATTTTTTTTATGATCACCTCTGCGCCGACAAAAGTTATACATTCGCATCAAAACATTGCCAAAAAGGCCGTGATAAACACAAAATTTTTCGAAATTAAAAGTTGGGGGCGTGTCAGTAATTCCTCAAGCCACGCGAAAAAGAGGCCGGCAGCCTATCCCGGCCATGGGTTATGGTTTTTACTCAATTTTCGGTATTAATTCTTAAAAATCCTCAATTATCCAGCTCTTATTGTGTACCTTATCCCTTTTTTGACCTATATATCAAAGGATAATTTTTTTCGGATATTCCTTGTCACTTGGGCCGTTCACTCTCTACCCGGGATTACAAAAAGGATCAACCATTTCAAAACCTACTACCCCTGGAGCTAAGGGTTACCGCAACAAATAGGTATTGTGTAACTTGTAATCTGATCACTGATCACTGAAATAAATTTTTGTATTGTGTATGTGGATTTATGAGCCTTAAATTATAATAATCACCTTGAAAAAAAAACTATGATATTTTTGGTGTAATTGTGTACTCTGTAGATTATTCTTGTACAACATATTTGTTTCAATATACGCAATTATACCAAGTTATATCTTTAAATGGTCGTTACTCCAGCGATCGATCAGTAGTTAGCGAAGTCTAGTTATTCCTCCGGATTTCCCCACGTCTATGATACAAAAGACACGCTACTCGATCCAACAACACTCCCAAGCTAAAGGATTTAATTAGGAGGCTCTTCTTAATCTTCCTCCGAGATCTACCACCTCCAGGGTGATTATCCAAGAAGAAAATAGATTAAGTGGTGGCAGCATACTAAATTTAATTAAACACAAAACACCCTTGTTAAAACAGGGTTCCGTTTTGTTACAACACTCTAAAATTTCGTGACGGTCACCGTGCTTCGCAGGTGTTAATGATTTGCCATCATAACAATAAAAACAGGGTACAGGCACATCGAAGACCAGCCTAGCAAGCTACCTACGATGTAAAATCCAAATGCTGATAGAACTAATTGAATATTAGATCCGAATCCGTTCTATTCCTTAAAACCTTCGTACCAAGTGTAGCCACCGTCATAAAAATATGTACGTTTGTTTTCTTCCGCTTTGTACGGGCCAAGAATTACATATTCGTTTTCTTCCATCAAGACGGATTAACTCTGGATGCTTATTTTTTCTTTCAAATGCATCAGGTCTTCCGAATATTGGCGCCCTTCTATGCTATGTCTATATTATACGTGTAAGCGTTTTCCTGAACTTAGGGGACCTACTGTTGAAAGTTGGCCCAGAACTACATGAAGCGGTTCATCTCCATTTAAAAAAGTTATACTAGGTAGTTTACATCTTATCAGTGGTTTGCCAATGCCTTCCGAAATGAGACGGTCAGAATGGAATTTTTGCTTCTCCCGGAATCGAGCCGGGGCGTTCAGCATTATCCGTCAAAGTAAAACTACGACCTTTTTATAAAATATCATAAGTACGTAGACTACATAAAACAAGCACTTTTCTAATCAGGCGTAGACGTACGAAGAACTTCAGTAAAATGTCTATATAAGCAAAAAAAAAGTCACACCAGGGATTTGCTTCTATACGCCAGTGAAGAACTGATGAGATCGATACGTGTATGCCGTTATTGGAATCCCTAGCTGCGGCGTTCTTCGATAGATAAGTTTTGAGGGCAATTGTTGGTGCAAATTTAAATTTAAGATTATATCATAGTTATTTTTTTATCAATTAAGTGTCAATTACGCATGGAAAAACAAAGCTATAAAATCTAATGAGTTTCATAAGTAAGTGTTGGCAGGCCCGTAAGCAGGATTTTTTTCAAGAGGTGTTTCTATTGATAAAAATTAAAAAACGCAGCGGGCAAGATTTTTCAAGGTCAAACGGTCCAAAATGAAAAGTAAGGTAAATCCACGTTAAGATGTAGGTTCTTTGTTCTCGTCACAGAGTTTCAATATGCATCGAGCACAGACAGGGAAATCGGAAGACAAAACGTTATAAAAACCGACGTAGATGGAAAATACTTCATTTTACAGCGATGGGCTAAGAGAGATTACCGAGGTGCGAAGCACCGACGTTAGATATAACCCACAGCGGTAACGAAACCTTTTATTGAAGTATCTGTATAATATGATATTTAATTCACAATCATTTAGTTTTAAAGAGTAATTAGTAAATAAATAATTATTTCCCATCGTAAAATCCATCCACTACATAATAATGTTGGTTGTGCGGCCTGAAGGCCGCACTTAGGGGGTTGCGATCTTACGTACACCCGTAGTAGCTCGGATTTATTAAACTAAATCTTTAGAATTTTCGAACACTCCCTAAAATTATTTTTGAGCTTTGTTAATTTTAAACAAACAGTAAAAGTAAATACTTTTTTTTTTGTTTATAATTATTGTACTCTGGCAAAATCGTTGGTTTGGTTTTGACAGAGATTTAACCAAATCGTTTATCTGAAATTTGTATTTGTCCCCCCTCGCACACTCAGTAAAATGCTGTCGTAAGTCGAAAATTGTAAATTTGCTGCGCGCGAGGAGTTCAATTCGAGAGGGCAGCGAGAACGGTCCACTTTTTGACGATCATTTTGTTGATTAGTTTAGTCATTTTGATTTTCGTTGTTTTCCAGCCCCGTAGCAAGCTCTTCGGGCGTCTGAGGCAAATTTGATTTTTATCTTCAGGCTTAGTTAATCCTCACCAGACAATTGGTGCGTTGGAGGGTGTTATACGAAGAGAGTCATAGTGACCACAGATACGTCGAGTACGAGTTCGGAGACAAAACCGCGCCCCCAAAGCCAACAAGAGGATGGGCAGTTAAACAGCTTCAAACTGCAGACCTGCGCCTAAAATGCGTTGCAGTAAGAAGAAAACTTCAGAAGCTCCACAGAAGGGACATTCGCGAAAAAGACACGGCCTACACCGAAGCCAGGAAAGAGCTTCGAAGCCAGAAACGGAACTGGCTTGACATGCTGAGAGAGGTGGACGCCAATGTCTGGGGACGGGGATACAAGATTGTAACCAGTAAGATTGCCAGAGACAGGATACCAGGTCTCACTGAACAAAGAATCCGGCAAATCGTATCCAACCTGTTCCCGACACACGAGAACGACTTTCGGAGCGAAGAATGTAGTGAAGACGACACTCCACCATTCACTACCGAAGAACTGGCAAAGGCGGTCCGGGAGATGGCAACTGGGATGGCACCGGGACCCGACCTCATACGAAATGAGGCCATCAAGATGGTCCTCGAGGAAAGCCCCCAACCGGTGCTCGACGTATTAAATTTATGTCTAGGAAGTGGCACATTCCCAGCAATCTGGAAGCGATCAAGATTAGTGCTACTGAGAAAAGGAGTGAAACCCCTAGAAAACCCCAGCTCCTACAGGCCGATCTGCTCATGAATCTCTACGAGAAGATGATACTGGGTAGACTTAGAGTCCACATAGAACAAGAGGGGGAACTCTCCGACAACCAGTGTGGTTTTTGGAAGGGGAGGTTGACAATAGCCGCCCTCAAGAAAATTAAAGAGATAGCAACTTAGGCTAAAAGTGGGAAAGGGAAGGCCAAGAAATTGGTGATGCTCATAACATTGGAGGTGAGAAATGCCTTCAATTCTGCGAAGTAGACCCACATCGTCGAAGAGCTTAAGAACAGAAAACTCCAACGTATCTGATAATTGTCTTGAAGAGCTACTTCACAGAACGTATCCCCATCATAGAAGAAGAGATGATAAAAGAGGTTCATCCGATCACTAGCGGAGTTCCACAGGGTTCAGTACTGGGTCCCCACCTGTGGATCCTGTTTGGACCTCTCACAAGATGTACACGTGATCGGATTTGCCGACGACCTGTCAGTCATCGTCGCTGCGAGGGAGCCCGAGGTACTTGCTGAGCTTGCAAACGAGGCTCTCCGAAAAATCGCCAATTGGATCGAGAGCAGGGGCCTCACCTTAGTTCCCGAGAAAACGGAGGCAGTGTTGCTCATTGGTAAAAGGTGGTGCGGAGACCTTGCGATAGAGTTGGATGGATGCCCGGTAAATCCTGGGAAGAACGTCAGGGTGCTGGGTGTCACCTTCGACCGGCGAATATGCTTCGACACACACGTCCGAGAAACAGCTGTATTAACCACACTGTATATGTTAAATTAAGCTCATTAATTTTTACGACCTACCACAATCTCTTTTAATTGATTCGAACTGTCACAAAAGTTTCTTAAAATATTTTTTATCTTTATGGGATTCATGTGATTCTCGCCCTAATGAACTTTAAAAGATCACTGAGTAATCAAAAATATTAGCAAAGATTCAATTAATATATTTAGAAGTAATAAATCAACAATTAGAAATTAACAACCGGTGAAATTGCATTATTTTCATCAAATTAAGATTTACAATTACGACAAAATCAATTGAAAGAGACTGTTTTTATCTTTTATCATAGAAGTGTCGACACACAAATTATTAAATTTAAGCCCAAATCGATTCTCTTACTTAAAAAGGAAATTAAGTTGACAGATAAACGACTCCTAGGGTCGATGTCTGACCTAAAGACCAATTTATCATATGATAAGTTCTCTTACTAAGGGCTGAAGTTCTCATAAATACAGCTCACAAATTAGTCAAAAAGTCAGTCGCGTCTTAAATTTTGAATAGCTAAATACTTCACGCCGGTTTGATTTTTGATTTTAAATTAAGTGTTTCTGTCTAAGTATTCATTTTCAAATAAAAAAGTTCTAAGTGATAAAATCATAAAAATTCAAATTCTTTAATTTTATTAGTGTCGTAACACCGACATACAATTTATTCAGGATTTTTTTTTTTTTCAAGGTAAGAGAATCGACTCATTTTGTTCTTTATTTACACCATTTAAATATATTTCGCACCATTATTTGTTTTGTGTATCTTATTTTTATTACTGTTTTTTTTAATATTAATAAACCCTCCGTTAAATTTATCGCTGTGTTTAATTTGGCAAACGAGTTTATCCCCTACGTCTTCAATTTATCGAGCTACGAGCTACCGATGAGTTTGATTATTCTCATATTAAATAAAAATAATCTGGTGGCAGCTAATCCCCAAAGATCAACTGCGGGATTCTACAATAGTGCCGGCGTCAGGTAATAACAACATCACGGACGGCCCCGGTTTGCTAGACAGCCAAGATGGCTGCTGCCCTAACGAGACTGATGCCCAACATCGGGGGACCGTCGTATACCAAGAGACGGATCCTGGCTTCAGTGGCTTACTCGATCATTCTATATGGGGCGCCGGTATGGGTCGAGGCTATGCGAGTGGCGGCGTACAACAAACATTATGAAAATATACAAAGAAGCATGAACCTGCGGATAACTTCGGGATACCGAACAACATCGAGTGAAGCGGAGGCGGTAGTCGCGGCGATGCCACCGATAGATCTTCTTGCCGAAGAAAGATCCAGAAACTACGAGATGAGGGCAAAAACACCGGCCCAAAAGCGAATCAACCGACTCCATATGATCAAACAATGGCAGGATCGATGGTCCAGGGGAACTAAAGGGGTCTGGACCAGGAGACTGATCCCCAACTTGCGCCCGTGGATCGGAAGATACCACGGGGAAATTAACCACGAGATCACGTAGGCCTTGACGGGGCACGGATGCTTCAACCACTACCTTCACAGGTTTCGAAGGTCGCTCTCGCCTGCCTGCACATATTGCGAGGAGGTAGTGGACGACGTGGAGCACACTATCTTCGTGTGCCCGAGATGGGACGAAATGAGAAGGAACGCCAGTATCCAAGACAGCAGTCCCGACACCTTAATCCGCGATATGCTCTCTAGCGGAGAAAGATGGGAAGAGGTCAAGTCTGGTATTACAATAATAATGAAGGCTAAGCACGAGGAAGAACTTGTCCGACAGGGTGGCGAGGCAGATAGATAGTTCTACGCTCGCATCTCACACACCTGTTATGGCAAACGTCTCCAAGAAGAAGCAAGTACCGAAAGGGCAGAAGAAAACACGACTGGCAGATGCGAGCGGAAGAAATGCCCATGGCGAATCCCGCGGACATCAAGGAGTGGGGTTTTAGTCGGTAAGAATCCGACACTACCACCCCTAAACACCGGGGTGGTGTCTTTTGAAGATTTCCCCACTCCCGGCGCACACAAAAAAGCCTAAAGCTTAGCCTCAAGCTAAGTTTTAAGCTAAGCCTCAAGCTAAGCTTCAAGCTAAGCCTCAAGCTAAGCCTCAAGCTAAGCTTTAAGCTGAGCCTGAAGCTTAAGGGCTCTCTGGCTAGAATAAATGCGGACCGCGGTCGCATATACATCGAGGAATTTGTAAACATTCGTCAATGCTTGGACTGTATGTCTTTGAGGGATTGACGTACTGTTCCCATTGCGCTGGTGATCACCCTTACACCAGCTGTTCATTTAAATTACGACCCGATAAACTAAAATGTGCAAGCTGCAGCGCCGTAGCAAGGGTGCGCAAGGACTGAGGCTTTTGCCTCAGGCGCGATCGCAATGGAGGCGCTAAACCTTGATAAATTTTCAAAATGATAAAAATCTTTTGCGAGGGGGGCGCATATTATATTCAAATTTGCCTCAGGCGCTCGAAGAGCTTGCTACGGCGCTGCTTCCTCTACACAACTCAAGCAAGTCGGCCGACTTAGCTTGACAAAATAAATCGACAAACTGGCTTGCGTGAATGTAGCAGACTTTATGAGAATTTTGTCAATAATTTTAAATTGGGAATTTGCCGCTGCCAAATTGCGCAAGGAGTCACTACCAGAAATGAAACGATAAATATAATTCGCTGCGCATGTTGAACGCCGTAAATAAGATCGAAATATTACTCCCCCCCCCCCCTTGTTTGACATAACAATTATACGACATTTTTGTGATTTATAATCGTCCTGCTGCAATGGTGTTAGGTTAGGCAACGAATCAAACGCGTAGGAAAACGTGGTGCATGATGTTAATAATAAATAGGGACATTTTGATAAAAATAATATTGATTAGCCTACACTTCTTTTGATAAATTTGCCATCTTACGGATAACCCTATAAGTCACACATCGTCTGAAGGGTGTTGTCATTTTTATTAAAAAATTGTAAGTTTATGCCGTTTTTAAAGCTTTTCGTCCTCAAATATGCATTAAATCCGCCCGTAATTTTAGTCGATAGATTAATTACTGCACGTGAATGCTAATCTCGACGGTGCAGTCTAAAAATTTTCATTAAAATTTTGCGTCGCAAGTTTGTCCCATAAAGTGTTAAATTTAAACTAAACAGACGTTCGATTTCTTTTGATTCTGCGATCAATTTCATTTGCATGCGATCATAAATTAGGTGTGTTTTTTTCGAATTTTTCTGTAATTTGCTTTTGATTTTTGTTAAAAAAAAATAATCGACGAGACGTGATTTTTGACACGTTAAGTCAGTGGCGTGTGGGTTAATTTTGTGATGGGGTTAGGTTTCACCAGACGATAAAACTAATCTTTGTTTTCTTTTACCATTTTGTAGATAATTCGACTGTTTAACGATTCGGATGTTGTGGCTGCCAGTAAACGGTTTAAAAGAAACAATTTACCCAAGATGTTATTCAAAATAGCTATATTCGACAAAAAAATATCGAGAGATTTTGTTTGTGATAAGTAGCTTTTAAAGTAGTTTTTTTTTTAGAAAATTTAATTAAATTTAGGCGTTATTAAATATTATAAAGTAATTTTTAAATTAATTGTATACGTGGTTTGGTGCTATAAGGTTAAGAAGGTCTTTACTTGTTAAAATTTTTCGTTGGCATCTTTCATACTGGAATTTGAAAAGCGCGTACGTTTTCCAACATTTGTACCCTACGAGTCGTATCCTACAAGAACTGATGGAGTTGTCGAGAACTTGAGAGCCAAACGTTGTGCAGCTTGTTACATTAACAAACACGGAAAGACGGGGCAGTCGTGCCCAAAATTTGAGCCAGGAGTGTAAGTCGAACCTTTCCTTCGCGCCTTTTGCTAATTTTGCTTTTGTTTTAGAGATTCTAGTTCGACAATTCCACGCAAAAGCAGCAGCAGTAGTGGTGGCAGCAAAGGCAGTATTCGTGGACAAAACAAAAATGCTTCTCGCAAATCAATAACGGAGCAGTCGAGCCAAAACACAACACATCGAAGGACGTTATCTGTCACTTCAAACAAGTCATGCGAAACTGGGGAGGATGTGGCTCTTGAGCTCAGCTCGGGCCCTTCCTCCCCACTACAGAAATTATTAAATGTAAGTTTTTGAACTTTATAATAACAATTTTGCTTATTTAACATTAATATATAGATTTAAAACCACACTGCTCTTCGATTCATCAACAACTTCTTCACTTTGTGCTTGTAATCTGGGACCTTTCGTGATTCTTTATTTTCTTTGGCAGTTCATTGTATGCAACTGCGTTCTTAATATAGACTGAGTTGTGTGCAAAGCTCGAGTTGATACGTGGATTATTAAATGTCAAATGAACCCTCTTATTGTATTTGTTTCGGATGTTGGCGACCATTAGCAATTTGAACTTGATCTATGGCAGCTCTAAACAGGCCCGCTCTCGTAGTATTGAACCATGTTTTTAAGTTTTTTAGCCGTGATATTCACCGTTCACCTTTCCTTGCATTTGCCTTGACTTTTCTTTTATCTTGACAAGCAGTTCTCTTTCTTTTCTCATCCTTTAAGGACAGTTAGATTTGTGATTCGATCTGTCCAGGGCGTTTTCAATATACTCCGGTGTAACCACATTTCTAATGCCTCCAGCTTCTTGCAAGAAATTTCTGTTAGAGTCCAGGATTCCACCCCTTTCAGTAGGACTGGGAAAACATGGCACCGTAGGCGTAGTAGTTTGGTCATTGTTGTCAATGATAGATCTTCTTTATCAGCCCTTCCTTGTCCACTACTGAACATAGGCCTCTTAGTTTTTTCAACTCCTCTCTGTCTCCTGCGGGATCCGGACAATTAGGCGCGGCCGATTAGGCGCGGACTCAATCAGGCGCGGACCCAATTAGGCGCCGTGTCATTTAGGCGCGGATACAATTGGATTGTGGATTGACAAGTGTGACAAGTGGATTATTAAATGTCAAATGAACCCTGTTATTGTATTTGTTTCGGATGTTGGCGACCATTAGCAATTTGAACTTGATCTATGGCAGCTCTAAACAGGCCCGCTCTCGTAGTATTGAACCATGTTTTTAAGTTTTTTAGCCGTGATATGCACCGTTCACCTTTCCTTGCATTTGCTTTGACTTTTCTTTTATCTTGACAAGCAATTCTCTTTCTTTTCCCATCCTTTAACGACAGTTAGATTTGTGATTCGATCTGTCCAGGGCGTTTTCAATATACTCCGGTGTAACCACATTTCTAATGCCTCCAGCTTCTTGCAAGAAATTTATGTTAGAGTCCAGGATTCCACCCCATTCAGTAGGACTGGGAAAACATGGCACCGTAGGCGTAGTAGTTTGGTCATTGTTGTCAATGATAGATCTTCTTTATCAGCCCTTCCTTGTCCACTACTGAATATAGGCCTCTTAGTTTTTTCAACTCCTCTCTGTCTCCTGCGGGATCCGGACAATTAGGCGTGGCCAATTAGGCGTGGCCAATTAGGCGTGGCCGATTAGGCGCGGACTCAATCAGGCGCGGACCCAATTAGGCGCCGTGCCATTTAGGCGCGGATACAATTGGATTGTGGATTGACAAGTGGATTATTAAATGTCAAATGAACCCTCTTATTGTATTTGTTTCGGATGTTGGCGACCATTAGCAATTTGAACTTGATCTATGGCAGCTCTAAACAGGCCCGCTGTCGTAGTATTGAACCATGTTTTTAAGTTTTTTAGCCGTGATATTCACCGTTCACCTTTCCTTGCATTTGCCTTGACTTTTCTTTTATCTTGACAAGCAGTTCTCTTTCTTTTCCCATCTTTTAAGGACAGTTAGATTTGTGATTCGATCTGTTCAGGGCGTTTTCAATATACTCCGGTGTACCCACATTTCTAATGCCTCCAGCTTCTTGCAAGAAATTTATGTTAGAGTCCAGGATTCCACCCCTTTCAGTAGGACTGGGAAAACATGGCACCGTAGGCGTAGTAGTTTGTTCATTGTTGTCAATGATAGATCTTCTTTATCAGCCCTTCCTTGTCCACTAGTGAACATAGGCCTCTTACTTTTTTCAACTCCTCTCTGTCTCCTGCGGGATCCGGACAATTAGGCGCGGCCGATTAGGCGCGGACTCAATCAGGCGCGGACCCAATTAGGCGCCGTGCCATTTAGGCGCGGATACAATTGGATTGTGGATTGACAAGTGTGACAAGTGGATTATTAAATGTCAAATGAACCCTCTTATTGTATTTGTTTCGGATGTTGGCGACCATTAGCAATTTGAACTTGATCTATGGCAGCTCTAAACAGGCCCGCTGTCGTAGTATTGAACCATGTTTTTAAGTTTTTTAGCCGTGATATTTACCGTTCACCTTTCCTTGCATTTGCCTTGACTTTTCTTTTATCTTGACAAGCAGTTCTCTTTCTTTTCCCATCTTTTAAGGACAGTTAGATTTGTTATTCGATCTGTTCAGGGCGTTTTCAATATACTCCGGTGTAACCACATTTCTAATGCCTCCAGCTTCTTGCAAGAAATTTCTGTTAGAGTCCAGGATTCCACCCCTTTCAGTAGGACTGGGAAAACATGGCACCGTAGGCGTAGTAGTTTGGTCATTGTTGTCAATGATAGATCTTCTTTATCAGCCCTTCCTTGTCCACTAGTGAACATAGGCCTCTTAGTTTTTTCAACTCCTCTCTGTCTCCTGCGGGATCCGGACAATTAGGCGCGGCCGATTAGGCGCGGACTCAATTAGGCGCGGACCCAATTAGGCGCCGTGCCATTTAGGCGCGGATACAATTGGATTGTGGATTGACAAGTGTGACAAGTGGATTATTAAATGTCAAATGAACCCTGTTATTGTATTTGTTTCGGATGTTGGCGACCATTAGCAATTTGAACTTGATCTATGGCAGCTCTAAACAGGCCCGCTCTCGTAGTATTGAACCATGTTTTTAAGTTTTTTAGCCGTGATATGCACCGTTCACCTTTCCTTGCATTTGCTTTGACTTTTCTTTTATCTTGACAAGCAATTCTCTTTCTTTTCCCATCCTTTAACGACAGTTAGATTTGTGATTCGATCTGTCCAGGGCGTTTTCAATATACTCCGGTGTAACCACATTTCTAATGCCTCCAGCTTCTTGCAAGAAATTTCTGTTAGAGTCCAGGATTCCACCCCTTTCAGTAGGACTGGGAAAACATGGCACCGTAGGCGTAGTAGTTTGGTCATTGTTGTCAATGATAGATCTTCTTTATCAGCCCTTCCTTGTCTCTAGTGAACATAGGCCTCTTAGTTTTTTCAACTCCTCTCTGTCTCCTGCGGGATCCGGACAATTAGGCGCGGCCGATTAGGCGCGGACTCAATTAGGCGCGGACTCAATTAGGCGCGGACCCAATTAGGCGCGGATACAATTGGATTGTGGATTGACAAGTGTGACAAGTGGATTATTAAATGTCAAATGAACCCTGTTATTGTATTTGTTTCGGATGTTGGCGACCATTAGCAATTTGAACTTGATCTATGGCAGCTCTAAACAGGCCCGCTCTCGTAGTATTGAACCATGTTTTTCAGTTTTCTAGCCGTGATATTCACCGTTCACCTTTCCTTGCATTTGCCTTGACTTTTCTTTTATCTTGACAAGCAATTCTCTTTCTTTTCCCATCCTTTAAGGACAGTTAGATTTGTGATTCGATCTGTCCAGGGCGTTTTCAATATACTCCGGTGTAACCACATTTCTAATGCCTCCAGCTTCTTGCAAGAAATTTATGTTAGAGTCCAGGATTCCACCCCATTCAGTAGGACTGGGAAAACATGGCACCGTAGGCGTAGTAGTTTGATCATTGTTGTCAATGATAGATCTTCTTTATCAGCCCTTCCTTGTCCACTACTGAATATAGGCCTCTTAGTTTTTTCAACTCCTCTCTGTCTCCTGCGGGATCCGGACAATTAGGCGTGGCCAATTAGGCGTGGCCGATTAGGCGCGGACTCAATCAGGCGCGGACCCAATTAGGCGCCGTGCCATTTAGGCGCGGATACAATTGGATTGTGGATTGACAAGTGTGACAAGTGGATTATTAAATGTCAAATGAACCCTCTTATTGTATTTGTTTCGGATGTTGGCGACCATTAGCAATTTGAACTTGATCTATGGCAGCTCTAAACAGGCCTGCTGTCGTAGTATTGAACCATGTTTTTAAGTTTTTTAGCCGTGATATTTACCGTTCACCTTTCCTTGCATTTGCCTTGACTTTTCTTTTATCTTGACAAGCAGTTCTCTTTCTTTTCCCATCTTTTAAGGACAGTTAGATTTGTTATTCGATCTGTTCAGGGCGTTTTCAATATACTCCGGTGTAACCACATTTCTAATGCCTCCAGCTTCTTGCAAGAAATTTATGTTAGAGTCCAGGATTCCACCCCTTTCAGTAGGACTGGGAAAACATGGCACCGTAGGCGTAGTAGTTTGGTCATTGTTGTCAATGATAGATCTTCTTTATCAGCCCTTCCTTGTCCACTACTGAACATAGGCCTCTTAGTTTTTTCAACTCCTCTCTGTCTCCTGCGGGATCCGGACCATTAGGCGCGGCCGATTAGGCGCGGACTCAATCAGGCGCGGACCCAATTAGGCGCCGTGCCATTTAGGCGCGGATACAATTGGATTGTGGATTGACAAGTGTGACAAGTGGATTATTAAATGTCAAATGAACCCTCTTATTGTATTTGTTTCGGATGTTGGCGACCATTAGCAATTTGAACTTGATCTATGGCAGCTCTAAACAGGCCCGCTGTCGTAGTATTGAACCATGTTTTTAAGTTTTTTAGCCGTGATATTCACCGTTCACCTTTCCTTGCATTTGCCTTGACTTTTCTTTTATCTTGACAAGCAGTTCTCTTTCTTTTCCCATCTTTTAAGGACAGTTAGATTTGTGATTCGATCTGTTCAGGGCGTTTTCAATATACTCCGGTGTAACCACATTTCTAATGCCTCCAGCTTCTTGCAAGAAATTTCTGTTAGAGTCCAGGATTCCACCCCTTTCAGTAGGACTGGGAAAACATGGCACCGTAGGCGTAGTAGTTTGGTCATTGTTGTCAATGATAGATCTTCTTTATCAGCCCTTCCTTGTCCACTACTGAACATAGGCCTCTTAGTTTTTTCAACTCCTCTCTGTCTCCTGCGGGATCCTGACAATTAGGCGCGGCCGATTAGGCGCGGACTCAATCAGGTGCGGACCCAATTAGGCGCCGTGCCATTTAGGCGCGGATACAATTGGATTGTGGATTGACAAGTGTGACAAGTGGATTATTAAATGTCAAATGAACCCCCTTATTGTATTTGTTTCGGATGTTGGCGACCATTAGCAATTTGAACTTGATCTATGGCAGCTCTAAACAGGCCCGCTCTCGTAGTATTGAACCATGTTTTTAAGTTTTTTAGCCGTGATATTCACCGTTCACCTTTCCTTGCATTTGCCTTGACTTTTCTTTTATCTTGACAAGCAGTTCTCTTTCTTTTCCCATCTTTTAAGGACAGTTAGATTTGTGATTCGATCTGTTCAGGGCGTTTTCAATATACTCCGGTGTAACCACATTTCTAATGCCTCCAGCTTCTTGCAAGAAATTTATGTTAGAGTCCAGGATTCCACCCCTTTCAGTAGGACTGGGAAAACATGGCACCGTAGGCGTAGTAGTTTGTTCATTGTTGTCAATGATAGATCTTCTTTATCAGCCCTTCCTTGTCCACTAGTGAACATAGGCCTCTTACTTTTTTCAACTCCTCTCTGTCTCCTGCGGGATCCGGACAATTAGGCGCGGCCGATTAGGTGCGGACTCAATCAGGCGCGGACCCAATTAGGCGCCGTGCCATTTAGGCGCGGATACAATTGGATTGTGGATTGACAAGTGTGACAAGTGGATTATTAAATGTCAAATGAACCCCCTTATTGTATTTGTTTCGGATGTTGGCGACCATTAGCAATTTGAACTTGATCTATGGCAGCTCTAAACAGGCCCGCTCTCGTAGTATTGAACCATGTTTTTAAGTTTTTTAGCCGTGATATTCACCGTTCACCTTTCCTTGCATTTGCCTTGACTTTTCTTTTATCTTGACAAGCAGTTCTCTTTCTTTTCCCATCTTTTAAGGACAGTTAGATTTGTGATTCGATCTGTTCAGGGCGTTTTCAATATACTCCGGTGTAACCACATTTCTAATGCCTCCAGCTTCTTGCAAGAAATTTATGTTAGAGTCCAGGATTCCACCCCTTTCAGTAGGACTGGGAAAACATGGCACCGTAGGCGTAGTAGTTTGGTCATTGTTGTCAATGATAGATCTTCTTTATCAGCCCTTCCTTGTCCACTACTGAACATAGGCCTCTTAGTTTTTTCAACTCCTCTCTGTCTCCTGCGGGATCCGGACAATTAGGCGCGACCGATGAGACGCGGCCGATTAGGCGCGGACTCAATCAGGCGCGGACCCAATTAGACGCCGTGCCATTTAGGCGCGGATACAATTAGGCGCAAAGACATTTAGGTGCGGGCCCATTTAGGCGCCGGCCATTTAGGCACCTGCCATAAACAAATTAAATTGTTAATCTGTTATAAGTCTGTATTTATTTTTAAAAATCACAAAAGTCCATTAATAATTAAAAACAAATAAATCTTCGCAAAAAGTTAAATCGGCCACAAAGAGGTGGATCTGCCGCAAAGAGGTGGATCTGCCGGTAGGTTAGTGTTAGTTTGTGATATTTCTTTAAAATACTAATAATTTAAATCAAATAAATCTTCGCAAAAAGTTAAATCGGCCGCAAAGAGGTGGATCTTCCGCGAAGAGGTGGATCTGTCGTTAGGTTAGTGTTAGTTTTTGATATTTCTTTAGAAAACCAATAATTACAAACAAAGAAATTTCTGCAAAAAGTTAAATCGGCCGCAAGAGGTGGATCTTCCGCGAAGAGGTGGGATCTATCGTTAGCTTAGTGTTATTAGCGAAGAATTGTCGCTGCGATGAATTGTCGCACGCGATGAATTGTCGCGGAGATGAATTGTCGCGGCGATGAATTGTCGCAGACTTATAACCGATCAACAATTTAATTTGTTTATGGCCGGCGCCTAAATGGCTTGGCGCCTAAACGGTCTGCGCCTAATTGTATCCGCGCCTAAATGGCACGGCGCCTAATTGTATCCGCGGCTAATCGGCCGCGCCTAGACCCGTCTCCTGCATGTCGGTGCCATTGTTTACCTGCTGCTTTTCTTATATTGTCGACTTCTTCTGCTTATTTCCTCGTCTCATAGGGGGCCGTCCATTAATTACGTAAGGATGATTTTTGTAATTTTGGACCCCCTCCCCCCGCCACGTAAGGGTACGTCAGATTGTGGCAACCCCCCCTCCCACATTTTACGTAAGGATTATTTAAAAGAAAATTAATTTTGACCCCCCTCTCCACCCCTTATATTTATAAAAGATGAATAATAATATATTATACTAGCTGGCACAGTCGGCCTACCGGCCGCCTTCAGCCATCTAGACCGTGTCGGATGTGGTTGTTCGGCCTTCGGCCTCACTCAAGGGTAGAGCTCCTGCCAAAGGTCAAAACTTATACATTCGTCGGCGCAATAACGAAAACGCGTCCAAATGCTAAAAAGCCCAACTAGAAAACATTCGTTGAATGTTTGCTTTCGTTTTGACAGTTTTACACAAATTTCGCGTTTTATTATTAAATGGTATTAGTATTATTTCATAATATAAATAACAATCAGCCTTCTTTAAGGCTATTTTAGCCTTATTTACATTTTTTAAATTTTCGCGTCAAGCTAATGTTTCTACGTAGCATTTCATATGTATGTATTTCGCCCTCTTCGCTCTTCCTTCGCGCATTGTATAAGTTTTGAGCTTTGGCACGCAGTCTATCACAGGCATACGTGTAGACCGTGGTTTTTCGGCCTTCGGCCTCGCTCCAAGGTACTAAAGTAGCCTATGTTTTTCGTAGCATTGTAATAACTTCTACACCAACTTTGGTTAAGATTGGTCAAATAGAAACGTAAAGCACGTGCACGCGTATTTGCATTGTCGATCGGTTGACAGTTTGACAGCATTCATTATTGTTTTTACTTCCCTATAAGGAAGTATTGTAATCATGAAAAAATTCGATGTCGATATTTTAACGGAAATATCCGTTTTGAGCATTTCTGAATCCGTTTTGACTATACTTTCGCAATGATGTCTGTATGGATGGATGTATGTAACGCAAAATGTCTGTAAGTTCTGTATCTCTGGAACGAATTGTTATATAGTAACCAAATTTCATATTTAACACTTTAATCGGTATACAAAGGCACCATTTGATTTTGGAGGAAATCCCTAAACCGGAAGTAGCACTTTACTTGAAGGACGAAATGGTTTTTCTTCAATATCTCAGGAACAAATTGTTATATAATAACCAAATTTCATATTTAACACTTTAATCGCTATACAAAGGCACCATTTGATTTTGGAGGAAATCCTTAAACCGGAAGTAGCACTTCACTTGAAGGACGAAATGGTTTTTCTTAAATATCTCAGGAACGAATTGTTATCTAGTAACCAAATTTCATATTTAACACTTTAATCAGTATACTAAAGCACCATGTGATTTTGGAGGAAATCCCTAAACCGGAAGTAGCACTTTACTTGAAGGACGAAATTTAATAATTTAATTAAATAATAAAATAAAATTTAAATAATACTTCTGTGAATCTTTAGATGAACGATAAAGGAATGATTCCTTATAGGGAAATCATGTGCTGGCCACATCAGATTTTTTAAGTTGATCAACTTTCCTTTCCTTTGCGAATTTTTGTACTATTTCAATACAAAAACATGCGCAGGGACCTACATAATAACTGTTCCAAATTTGGTTCCGATCGGTCAAACGGTTTAGGAGTCTATAGGGAACATACATACACACATACATTCATTTTTATATAAAGGTAGTAATAATAAATACAAAAATTTAAATTAAATTTTTATTTACATAGATGAAAAACCGTTCGTAAAGATCGCCAAAGTTTGATGCCATTTTCTATAATTCACACTATTATGCCACTATGTTTAATGATTTTTAAGTACTATATATTTCAATATATGGTATTTCCATTATACCTGGATATAATTAGCAACGGAAAAAGAAAAAATTATATTTGATTTTTAAATTTAATTTAAAAAAATATTTTAAGAAACTTACGTAAGGAATACGTCGGACCCCTCCCCCCTACGTAAGGGTCCGTAAGATATCCAATACCCCCTCCCCCCAAAAAACCCTTACGTAATTAATGGATGACCCCTAATGCGTTTAACGGTTTATTGAGTTGTTTGCAATTTTGTTGCATTTTTGATAGTTGGTGCCATGCTCTTGAGACCGTACGTCATGACCGGGAGAACGCATTGGTCAAAAACCTTCCTTTTCAAGCATATGGATACATCATTATTTTTAAAAATAATTTTAGGTTTCCAGAAGGCCGCCCATGACATCCAAACACGTCTTCTTATTTTGGCAACCTGGTTGTCTTCCCAATACTATTTTGTATATGTACTTCATCACGTTCTCGATTATGTGATTTCCCAGAGCTATGTTTGCTATTT
Source organism: Podabrus alpinus (assembly GCA_932274525.1). Lineage (NCBI taxonomy): Eukaryota > Metazoa > Arthropoda > Insecta > Coleoptera > Cantharidae > Podabrus > Podabrus alpinus. The sequence goes on along the minus strand of OW026454.1, from coordinate 75,870,365 downwards.
CTTTGCTCATAATTTTTGTCTTTTTGAGGTTCATCTTTAGTCCAACATTCATTGACGGGGTATTTTACTGGGATAACATTTTCTGTAGCTCCTGCAGGTTGTCGCTTATTAAAACTGTGTCTTCTGCATCTCGATAATGGTTTAGATATGCTCTGTCAATGTTAATGCCCTTGGCTTCCCACAAGAGGTGTTCGAGTGCCAGTGTTAAAAGCTTTGCCAAGATTGTATCTCCTTGTCTTACACATTTTTTGATCCATATTTTGTCCGTTTTTATCTCTTCTGTTATTTTCACATGGAAAGTAGCATTGGTATATATGTTCTTTATGAGTTTGGTATATCTTGAGTCGATCCGTGCATTTTCCAATCCCGTGTATACCGCTTCCAAGTTTATCGAGTCGAAACCTTCCTGAAGTCTATAAAAGCCACATGAACTCCAAAATTATACTCGGCGCTTCTTTATATGAGTAATCAAACCAAACTGAGATGGTCTATTGTGCCATAGTTCTTTCTGAAACCAGCTTGCTCTTGAGGCTGGTAGAAGTTGGATTTCACAGTTGCATAATTCTTGAACGGCCTTTTAGAACTTTAATATTTTTATTACTTTCTATTGTTGCCTTGATATGCTCATTATTATGTTTCCTGATATCGATCCTGATTTTCTTCCTTATCTCATTATTCAGTATGGAATACTCTTGGCTGGTTCTGTCCATTCCGCAATCTGCGGAGGTCATTGGTAACGTTTAAATTTATTTTGTATACATTTTTTGTATATACGTAAATAAAACAAACTTTCATTGGTTCTGTCCATAGCTTTTCTGCGATTCATTAATTGGAAAGTATCCTCTGATATCGTCCCACTTATGCCAAAACCATGAATATGCATTTTCTAGTTTTCAGTCAAGTGTATTTTGAACTAAATTATGAAGTAAATGAAATTCATCTATTTTAATTCAGTCAATTTTTTATTATTATTCGAATATATTCGTGGTTTTGACATAAGGGGGACGACATATTTTTCAAAAAAAAATTGTCAAAGTTCAATATTAACCGAGAAAAACGCGAAATAAGATTTCGCGCCAGCCCCCCCTTTTTTTGAAAAGTAAACTTTTTTTCTTTGTTTTGGATTGTTCCCGTTTTGTTCTCGGTGTTCTCAAAATATAAATTGTCAAAAGTTCAATAATAACAGAGAAAAACGCGAAATAAGATTTCGTGCCAGCCCCCCCCCCCCTATTTTAGTTAATTCAAAGTAAATGAGGAGTGTTCATTCAAAAGCAGACATGTCCACTTTCCGTAAAAATTTCGTTTAAAGCCCGTCTTACATCAGGACATTTCTGGCGTCATTTCTTGAGCCATTTCTGCGCAGAGACGAGTTCATAGTATTTGCGCGTGCGTATACCGTTGTGCGCAGAAATGGCTCAAGAAATGACGCCAGAAATGTCCTGATGTAAGACGGGCTTAATGTGAATTTTGGTTCTTTTCGATCGATTACGTCGATTTGCGAACTCAGAATCAACCAAAACCAAAGATTTACCATGCCAATGCAAGCTTAAATATGACGAGTTCACACAAAACCAGACATGTCCATCTCAGAAATTAAAATCCTTATATTTGACCAAAACAAGACATGTTCAATTATATTTAATATATTATGGTATACACGCAATATCACAAAACCAGACATATCCCTACAGCACATAGTATTTGGATTTACGTTCTACTTTACCGGCTACTTTACCTGCATCGCCAACTCGGCTCCGACCGAACACGAGTCGGGCTTCAGCCTCTCGATATTTTGGGATTACGGATCGGCCTTTGGCCTCCACTTGTTAAAAGGACTTTTGGCGGTACTGCATATTAAGGCAACAAATTTTTTTTTTAAATTTGTTCTCCCGCCGCTCACGCTTCCGAAAACAAACCGCAAGGGCTTCACATAATGCAGTGGTATAATGCAAACAAAGCGCATCACTGTTGGTAATATCAACTGACTCGATCGTCAAAAAAATCAATACGGACATCAACGGTCAGGGCCGTACTCAAAGTCAAAGAAAAATGACAAATAAAATATCAATATAAATCAACTAACTTTTTCGTATTACAAGTGTCAGCGTTAATTAAGATTTCACCCATAATACTCGCCTCATCAGATACGCATTGATATATGAAAATATAAATTTAACTTACCATTGTTCCAAAAAGCTTTGACTTTGAGTACGGCCCTTACCGATGATGTTCGTTTATGATTTTGAATTTTAGTCCAGGCAAGGAAGGTTTTTAGCTTGCAAAAAATCCGGGCAAGCTGAATTTTGGTAGAGATGTACATTGGAGTGTTCTAATGAACCTCCTAAAAGTCCCATAAAATCCCACGCCGGCGTCCCCCGCAATCGGGAGTTTTAGCTCCTCCAACGCGATTTTTTGCCGATAACTCGCTTATTTACGCTTGTATGAAAAATTATTATCAGGCCATAATTGAAGAGCATAAAATTCTCTGTTGAATAGATTTTTTCCAAATTTTTCCATAACACTAATATTGAAATAATTGACCCAAAACACGACTCGCCCTTAAAATGGCATAATATTGATTCCTTGCAGGGAGAGAAATGTTTTCAGGCACGGGAAGTGATTTTAAAATAAATTAATTAAAATTTGAGCAAAGGTTAGAAAATGAAAAGAAAAATGGATTTTTTCAAAATTTACCCAAGTTATAGTATCTTCCAGGTTACGGAACCGAAATTTTAGCTTGAGCTTACAGAAGGTCCGGGCAAGCTGAAATTGGCAAAGATGGATATTGAAGTGTCCTAACAAACCCTCAAAATGTCTCATAAAAATCCCAATCCAACGCCGGCTTGGGATTTTTATGAGACATTTTGGGGGTTTATTAGAACACTTCAATATACATCTTTGCCAAATTTCAGCTTGCCCGGACCTTCTGTAAGCTCAAACCAAAATTTCGGTTTCGTTACTTGGAAAATACTATAACTGGGCAAATTTTGAAAAAATTAATTTTTCTCTTCATTTTCCAACCTTGGCCACAATTTCAATTAATTTATTATTAAAAGCATTTCCCGTGCCCGAAAACATTTCTCTCCCTGCAACGGATCAATATTGTGCCATTTTAAGGGTGGGTCGTGTTTTCGGTCAATAATTTAAGTATTAGTGTGCCATAGAAAAATATGAAAAAAAAACTATTTTATAGAAAATTTTATGCTCTTCAATTATGGTCTGATCATAATTTTTCATACAAACATAAATAAGCGAGTTATCCGCAAAAAATCGCGTTGGGGGAGCTAAAACCCCCGATTGTGGGGGACGCCGGCGTGGGATTTTATGGGACTTTTGGGGGGTTCATTAGAACACTCCAATGTACATCTCTGCCAAAATTCAGCTTGCCTGGATTTTTTGCAAGCTTGAGCCAATTTTTCGGCTTTGTTGCCTGGACTAAGGTTTATGAGGGAAATCTGCCTAATAGATTTCTAGTGGTGAGCTTTCGAAGTTGATCTTTTTAACCTTTTCTGCTACTTTTTACCAAATAGTACATAGCTGCTCAATTTCAGAACAATTAAAATACAAATTGGACATAACTTAAAAATATAGAGAATAAAATTCCAAGTAAAACTAAAAAAAATTAGAATGTTGTAACCAGATAGTCAAACCGGAAACCGAAATTAATCGCTATTTTTGAGTAAAACGAAACCGAAATGAAATAAGATAAAATTGAATAAACCGTAACTGGAACTAGACGAGTATACGATATCGGTTAATATCATTCTTTTTCGTTTCGGTTCAAAATTCTGAGGTGAACAAAAAAATCACGGAAAATACGACCGTGTTAGCTTGAAGAAATTTAACATATAATTTAAACTTTTAAGCTAGATACGGCCCTAATTTCTTCCCTTGCCAATTTAACACAAAAAAATGTAAATGCTATTTAGATATTATATCAGTTACAATTGTAGGATTTTATTATAGTTGCAGTTCAAGGGTTACAGTTCAATGAGTTACTCTTTTATAAACGTGGAATTATGGTTGAGAAGTTAAGGACACAATTTTATTTAGTTTAATTAACCCTTTCACCGATTTTACCAAAATTTGGGGGTCCAAAATATTTATGCTTAAAGGCATTCAAAATGTTGGGTCAAGGGGTTATTTTATTCTTAAATTTTGGTAAGTTTATGGATTTATATAGAATCAAGAAAAATAAATTTATGATTTCGAAATTTTAATAATAAAAAAAAAAATCATTATTTAAAAATTTTTAAATGGGAAAATAAATTGATAAATCTTTAATTACGAGGACCATTGTGATATTCTTCGAAAAAAATTATATCTTATATATACAGGGTGTCCCCGTGACGGGTCTAGGACTTTTCGGCGCAGCCGGTTCGGCGTAGCCCTTTCGGCGTGCACCCGATTCGGCGCCGCCGTTTCGGCGCGAGACTAATTCGCCGCGAGCCCATTTCGACGCAACCTTATTCGGCGCGAACCCAATTCGGCGCAAGACCAATTTGACGCAAGGACAATTCGGCGGGAAATGATTTTCCGATTCATTTTAAAATATAATTAAATTCTTGTAATGGAAAATTAATGCATTACGAGTATTTCGCAGTTTTTAATCACAAATTAAACTTTAATTCACGTTTGTAAAACTACATACGATTATTAACTTGAATATGTAATGTTTTTAATATACATATTATGTAGTTGATGTATAGCAATTAAATTACTAAATTTTATACTATGAAATTTTCTCCTTTGATTATTTATCGTAGAATCATTTCTAGGTGGTAGATTTAAAAAATTCAAATTCTAAATGCAGAGGTGGGCTAATACTTTTGGTATTAAGCTGTATTTATAGAACAAAAATGGTTTCATTTGTAAATCATGAGGTTCAATAATTTTTAGAAATATTGTAAAACATTTTTGTTGTATTATACTTTAAGATTTCTTTAAGGTGGCCGAAAAATTCGCTGTTTTTGTTCGGTGCAAATCTTAAAAACGAATAAATTTAATGATATTCTAAAAACACCATCGAAATGGCTTGAAATTACAATGTGGGTGGTTTTCATAAAAAAATATCGGAAAATTTATTTTTCAGTGTCATATTTTTATTTATTTATTACTCATTAGTAGTCATCGGATTTTAGGCACTAAAAAACTACAAAATATGCTCTAAAATTTTGCAAATAAGCTATTCAAATTTACTAGCACAAATTCAATAGTTGACAATGTAAATTTAATCAATTGTTATTGATTATTTTTGTCTTTTAATATTAAAAGACCTATACCCAATTTTAAAAAATATCTTATAAATTAACAAATAAAGGTCAACTATAATACAAAAATTTATTACAAATTTATATTACTCTAATCTTGAGATCCTGAATAACCTTAACAAAATGAAAATTAGTTTGAAAACCAAGATCATGTAATTTAAAAATTAAATCTTTTCCCCCAGAGTCCTTTATTTCTTTAATAATTTGAGACGCGTCTAGAGAATTTAATATATTCTCATCTTCGGTCGAAAAGAGGCTGTAGGATAAAAAACCTGAAAATTAGCCAATGAAAACATTAACACATAACATTATTATACTTACACACAGACAGCGAAACTTACGAATACTACTAACAGGAATTCTAAAAATTACAAAAATATAATTTTTGTAATATTTCTATAGTCTCTTTCGACTGAAAATGAGGATATTTTAAATTCTTGAAAAGCGTCTCGAATTACTAAAAAGGTTAGCGCTGAATCGTCTTAGCGCCGAATCGGGTTTGCGCCTAAATGGGCTACGCCGGATCGTCCTCGCGCCGAATCGTCCTCACGCCGAACCGTCCTCACGCCGAATCGTCCTCACGCCGAAACGTCCTCGCGCCGAAACGGTATTACGCCGAACTGGCTACGCCAAATCGGCGGCGCCGAAAAGTCCCATTCCCCCGTGACCGTGGAGAACCTTTGAGGTGGTGATAAAGGACACTTTTCTAAGACAAATTTTCAAATAAAATTTTTGCCCAAGTCCAAACCCTTGGTGGGTACCTCCCTTTAAAGCAATTTTTTGAATTTCTGATTTCAAACGGCCATAGCTCCGATATTATTGATTTTTTAAGGTTAATGGATTAGAACTTTTTTAAAGATCATTCGTTTGTCTACAAATTAGGTTATAACCCCTTATCGTCTAGAATCAACGGATTTCGAGTTATAAATTAAATAAAGGGAAAAAATGTTTAAAAAATTCAGGTTTTTTTAAAATTTTCTTGCGAACCCCGTATCTCTTATACGAAACGTCTAAGAGAAAAACTAACGGCCCAAACCGGATAGGGAATTTAACGGGCTACAACTTTCGTCAAATAAATTTTTTTGGGCAACGAACCGTTTTCACAGAAGCTCTGAAAATAATGAACAAGGTGTAGGTAAAAAATATCCCTAGATTTTTTTACTATTATCTGTGCATTCACAAATGTAATTTTACCAAGTTTCAGAATTTTTAAACAAAGTTTATTTTTCGCGTCCTTCAAAAACCACCCCCTGTTAATACTCTTTCGGGGGGAATTTAGTAATCCATTGCTAAACTCTACACCTTTGTAGTTCAAATTGTAATTCAGATTTGTCAACTGATATTCAGAAATCGTGAATTGCAATATCAATTGACAAATCTGAATAACCGTTGACGATTTCTGAATATTAATTGACAAATCTGAATAACGGTTGACGATTTCTGAATATCAATTGACAAATCTGAATAACGGTTGACGATTTCTGAATTACTGGTGGAAAAGGTGTAGTAAATAAGAACTGGGGTTCCCATAAGAAAAATTGAGGCATACCATCTTGCTAAAATTTTTTAAACCCGATTAACACATAAAGGGTATTTTGCACTTTTATTCTGAACAAATAATACTGAAGTGAGGTCACAAACGCAGCGTTGGGACTGTTAAAGTAGAAAATTGCTCAACTTCATCGGGCGTTTCGCGTCAAGGCGTAACACGGAGCGTTCATTGTGCGCGGCGCCATTACTTTACATTGGTGCAACTTTCGCCGGAGTCAAGAGTGCAGCGCGCTGGTTTCGCGTTCATTGTGCTCGCCCCTTAATAAATTATTTTATTACGGATAATCAATGGTGTTGGTCAGCGCCGTAGCAAGCTCTTCTGGCGCCTGAGGCAAATTTATATACGTATATTGAGATTCGGGGATTCCCAAACTATAATTTTTATTTGACGCAATATTTTGTTACAATTTTGGAAGTAAGCGACATAAAACACGAACTGGACATTGCTCTCAAACTTTGTTGGCATGCACATCAGAAATTCTTTTCCTGACAGCATTTTTCAGAATAATAATGGTATGTCAATAATATTAAATTACAAAAAATGTTGTCAGGAATTTATTGAATGATAAACTCGTGAATGGCACCAACAAAAATAATTCAGCTATTCCATTAATAAATAGTTTAAGATCCTTGAGGTAACGTGACCTCTTTAAGTTATTTCGAAAAATATTCTTATCTGTTATTTATACCATGAATAGCAATGTATTAATAATTGTCGGGCTGATATGAAATACATATAAAATGTAATAATAAATTAATCTTTCAAAAAAATTCTAATTCGCAATATTTTAAACTGCGACAAAAATCTAATTGTTTGTATATAAACCATATTTATTCCGTTTAGATCTTTGCCGCAATTTAAAATGTTGTAAGTAAAATAACATAAAATTTTTCTAAAAGAAAGTAATAATTATTATAGTAAACAATATTTGCAACAAATTATAAAATCAAAACATTATAATCATAGTCCAGTCATAACGTAGCAAAAAAAAGGTCCGTGTGGAAATAACTTAGAAATGCAATTTGTTTGTTTAAACCCCCCTTAGTTTCTCCATCAGAAAAGAGCCCCTAAGTTTTTTGCCCCAAGGTGCAAATTTTCCGAAGAATCGCAGTCATGAATTGATCGTTTCCTATCCAAAATAAGCTTAACCCTTTCACCGATTTACCCACAAATTTGTGGGTAAAAAATGAAGAAAATATTTTCAGAAACCCACAAATTTGTGGGTAAAAATTGAATAAAGAAATGCAAAATATTTGTCAATACCAATCACATAAATTTATATACAGGGTGTCCCCGTGACCGTGGAGAACCTTTGAGGTGGTGATAAAGGACACTTTTCTAAGACAAATTTTCAAATAAAATTTTTGCCCAAGTCCAAATAAACGTATTGTAGCGTTTTAACAATGTTTTAACATTAAAACAAATGCTATAAATCAAATTGAGATTTTTAGTAATAATTATGTGAATTTATAAATTTTTACCTACACCTTATTCATTATTTTCAGTTTCTGTGAAAACGGTTGGTTGCCCAAAAAAATTTATTTGACGAAAGTTGTAGCCCGTTAAATTCCCTATCCGGTTTGGGCCGTTAGTTTTTCTCTTAGACGTTTCGTTTAAGAGATACGGGGTTCACAAGAAAATTAAAAAAAGAAAAACCTGAATTTTTTAAACATTTTTACCCTTAATTTAATTTATAACTCGAAATCCGTTGATTCTACACGATAAGGGGTTATAACCTAATTTGTAGACAAGCGAATGATCTTTAAAAAAGTTCTAATCCATTAACCTTAAAAAATGAATAATATCGGAGCTATGGCCGTTTGAAATCAGAAATTCAAAAAATTGCTTTAAAGGGAGGTACCCCCCAAGGGTTTGGACTTGGGCAAAAATTTTATTTGAAAATTTGTCTTATAAAAGTGTCCTTTATCACCACCTCAAAGGTTCTCCACGGTCACGGGGACACCCTGTATATACGTAGATAGATAGATGAATATTAAAAGAATAATTTACAAAAATAGTGAAAAGTTTTAAACGACAAGGGGTGGTTTTTGAGGCGGCTCAAGATTGCACAATCTGTTTTAGGTATATTTAAATGTGGCACGCAATCGGACGCAAAATTTTAATTTTGATGAACTTGAACTATAAATTCAAGGAACTCTTGATACTATTTTTATATAAAAACATTTAAAAATAAATCAATTCATGGAATAATAATCTACATATCCGAAGGTATTAAATCCGCTTATTGAACTGTGGATAACAATGGATTTCACGGAACCGCATTAATCTGGAGATGTACAATAATAAATTGCTTACGTCCACTTTGAAAAATTATAACTCATGAGCAAGTAGGCTAATTGTAAATAAAATGTTTTGTGATGTGTATAAAGGATTACGCTTGAATTACTATTCTTAAACATTTTGGGGCGGGACTTGTTTTCTTCTTCAATTTTCCAAATATATCTTCACGTTCTTGGATATCCAATAAATAAAACTCTCGCAAGCTGGACTTCAAAATTAAAGTTATACTTGACATCGTACACTCACCTTGTTTGTCATGCCCATATTTGTTACATTTATGCCTAACCGTATTATCCTTGATGATCAAAAACACTAATTTAAATTCCTTTTTAGAAAACCAAGAAATCTCAATCTAAGTCTAATAATATACAAACAAGTGAACAAAGTAAGGTACCTGTAAAGGCAACCAAATTAGAAAAAAGTGATGAAATACAAGACTGCAATACGCTTAATAATAAATTGGATGAAATCGAATTTATTGATCAAACTGAACAATCGATAGAAGGTACGAGTTCCGGCACGACCGCAAGTAAAGGTTACACCACCACGGACGACAGTCCACTCGCCATTCAAAGTTTCCCCGCTTCTAGTGGACAAAAAGACTCCGACGATAGCATACAAAGAAGCGGTTCCATAAAATCTCACGCAAAACACAAAGGTAAAATGTCAGGTGGTTGGAAAAAACGCATAAAGAAAGATAAGAAGAATGGCACCTCACCGAAAAGTGAAGATCAATCTACAGATTCGAATCAATCGAGTAGTGTTGATCTTTCTACCGCAAAAACCGTTTTGGATACCGTAATGACCACGGTCACCACCACCACTTGCACCACCATCACCAACATTAATCGTTACACTTGGACAAAAATATCGGAAGAAGATACCAAAAAGAGCAAAAAGGAAGACGTGAAGCCGGAGAAGAAAAATCGAACCAAGAGTTGTTCTTCGATTTTAGACGACAAGTTGGATATTATCGAGAAGCTGGCAGTTTTTAGGAAAAGTTTCGATAACGTGCAAATTTTTCAAGATGCTGCTTTGACCTTGTTTAGGGAAAGCGAAGACAATTTAAGTAAGTTGATTATTTTTATTTTTTGTTTAGAAAAAGTGTTTGTTTTGTTGGAGCATCCAATGACCAAAAATAAGTTTAGTGAGAGGTGCAAAATCTTCATAAATAGTTTGGGCAAAGAATTTGGTAGGCACGTATTTTTAAGTGTTCTAACGAAGTCCCTTACTGGCGTCTCCCCTAATTGGAGGTTTTAGCTCCCTAATATGGTTTTTTGCAAATAGCCCGCTTATTTTCACTTTTACATAAAATTATCATCAAATCAAAATTAAAGACCATAAAATTCTCTACACGACTTATTTTTTCAAAATTTTTGATATGGCATACTATTCCTGAAATAACTTACTGAAAATACGTCCCACGGTTCCACATTTAAAATTGTGCAGTATTGATTGATTCGTTGCAGGCAGAGAAGAAAGGCGAAATGCGTTCAAAAATAAATTGAATGAAAAATAAATAAATATTTCTGGAATATTATGCCGTATGAAAATTTAAAAAATATATATTTTGTAGTAAATTTTATGCTCTTTAATTTTAGTCTAATGGTAGTTTTTTGTAAAAGTTAAAATAAGCGAGGTATAGGCCAAAATTCGTATAGCAGGTAAAACCCCCAGTGGGGGGAGATACCGGCATGGGATTTTAGGGAACTTTTGGAGAATTCATTAGGACACTCAAATATGTCGGCCAAATTTCAGCTTGCCCGGATTTTTTGCAAGCTTAAGCCAATTTTTGGGCTTCTTTGCCTGCACTAATTTTTGTTATTTGACTTGGTGTTCCCATCTTTAATATGAAAATAACTGAGGCGGTTAAATCAATACAACTTCAAGTTCCCATTTCTGATGTGTAAAATTATAATATTTTAAATGTGTTTTGAGCATTCTTGTTGTTGGTTATATGAAAACCAAAGTAGGAAATTTTCTAGTTAACAACTTTAAGCTTATTAATTAAATGTTAGTATTAAGTTTTACCTTACTTAAGCTTGTTTTTCATTATTTTTGAAAAATTGTTTTGTGTATTTTTGTGTCCCCTTCCATAAATATAAAAGCAACAAACGAACTTGATATATTATATCACATCAGCATCGGACCTACAGCTTAACATGTAATTCGAATCGTAGCACATATGATTTGATAAGGTAGGCTAACAATTGCAACAACACTTCTTTTGTTTTTAGTTATATAGCTTTGCTGTTACCTATAGGTATGTTTTTATTCTGAAATCAATATTTTAAATTTTTTGCTCCTAGCAGTACCAATGTAAGTTATTATTTTTTATTTTATATTATCAATTGTTTCATTGTTTATTGTTTCATTTCTTAATTCAATTTTGAAATACAATGACAAAATTTGTACACAATATTGGAAATTTCTATTAATGTTTTGTACCGTAAACAATGTTTACTGTTTTCATATTTGATATAAATTACGATTAATATGGCAGATAATTTGCAACTTTTTGTTTCATTTGAAAACATTCGTAAAATTTTTCTAAACTGTTTAATCTGTTAGTCACCTCAACGTGATTTAGTTAAATATAACTTTGTAATGAAGTTATGTGTTGATATCTCAATGTAGAGGTGAGACAAATTCTTGTGATTTAGTAATATTTCAAGAGATTGGATTATTTAAATTGTATCAAAATAAATAATGTTAGGATTTTAGCAAGTCATAAATTGACCTTCATCAAGTTAGCCCCCCTTTAATCGAATTTTTAACTTTTTCTTATGCCAAACGTTTGGTAATCGATAGGTAAGGTTTGGTAGTCCGATTAAAAGTTTTGGTAGTTCTTTGTTTTTTCGTAATTAACTAATCAAATTTTGTTGTCAAGTTAGCCCCCCTTCAATCGATTTTTCAACTTTTTTTTAGCTCATTTTATCGATTATCATGTATGTAGAGGTTTGGTAGTCCTATAAAAAGTTTTGGTAGTCCCGAATTTTGTCGTAAATAATTAATTAAGTTGGAAGTTTACTTATGCGCATGCGCTAAATTCCACGCAAATAGAACTTATTGCCAATTTGGCCCAATTTAAACAATTTGTAACTTTTTTTAATGCCAAACGATTGGTAACGAAAAAGAACAATAATTGCGTTACACAAAAAGCTTGCGCTGCACTTCAATTTGATGTAATAATCATTCACGGGAATAGCACGAATTCCGATCTCCGGAATTGACAAATTCCCTATGGAGATAAATAATGCTAGAGGGGCCTTAAAAAAGCATTTAAAAGTGTAATAAATTATATGGTTTCTCATTAACTCAACCAATTATAAGCTCGCATTAAATTATCAGGTGATTTACAACATCATCTGTACGTGTATTTTAAATGTGGGATTCCCCTAAATGTGGATTTAAAATTTACATTTGATTTTAAAACTTAAATTAAATCAATTATTTACGACCGAATTAGGCACTACCAAAACTCTTTATATGACTATACCAAACCTCTACACATTATAATCGATCAAATGAGCTAAAAAAAGTTGAAAATCGTTTGAAGAGGGGCTAACTTGACAAAAAATTTGATTAGTTAATTAGGCAAAAACGAAAAATATACCAAAACTTTTAATCGGACTACCAAACCTTACGTATCGATACCAATCGTTTTAAATTTGGGCAAATTAGCAATAAACAATTATCCACATGGAGTTTAGCGCATGCGCACAAGTAAACTTTCAATTTAATTAATTATTAACGACCAAATTCGGGACTACCAAAACTTTTTATAGGACGAAAAAGTTAAAAATTCGATTAAAGGGGGGCTACCTTGATGGAGGTCATAAATTGTGTTTATCAAATTTTTATTAATTTATTACACGGGAATCCCCTGGTTCAATATTGTCAATATAATTATGACCTAACTTAATTTGGCACTGATGGATGGTAGCAGTGTGTGGCGGTTGGGGGGGGGGTGTTACAAACTCTTTTAATACCACAGAATTGGGCAACTTGAATTTTGAAATATTTCTGTTTTTGTCGCGTTATTTTTACATTTCATATCATGGCATCATTAATCGGGTTACCTAAGAACACTTAAAAAATTTAAAGGTTTAATAAAAAAGTAATTACTAATCATCATAAAGTACCTACTTAATCTTTTAAAAAGAATTTAATTACATCAATTGAAGTATTTCCTTGATAAAAGCACAATGAATGTTTAACATGTGTGATGTTTTAATTTTTCTCCAGAAGAATCTTCAAGTTCTTCTTCCGAATCCGCAAATATATTGAAGCCAAAAATCGACGAGAAACGTATATCGTCGGCGCAAGTTATGGAGAGCGAATTGAAGCCGGCCGTTAACGAACTCGTATCCGAGATTCTCGAATCTGCTTCCAGAATTGTGAGTCAAATTGATAATCGTCTTAAGGGTGCATCCATGCAGGATGAAATCGAAAGTTCGGCATATGCACAATTTTTAAAATATAAAACTAGTGGTGGTAGAATATCGCCATCTTTAAGAATATGTGATTTATCTAGGACGCCGTCAGGCGAACTTTTAACTGCCAAAAATTTTGTTGAAGACTACGAAGAGTACCATAATTCTTGCTTCGAAGCGCTAGATTCGGAATCGCCTTCTGGTGTCACTTTAACAGAAATCACGGAAGATGACGAGGAATATTTCGATAGTCTTAAGCCAAAGAAGAAAAAAGAAAAATCCGTTAAGCACGGTGGCGTCACACATTGTATTCCTATTGAGACGGATTCCAACGTCGACGATGATTCAGATTATCCTGCGAGCGAACTGCAACTTGTTCCCTACGATGCGCGTTATAATTTACCAAAAGCGCTGTTTAGTAGAATTAATACCGATGCTATGGTCGAAATTACCGATCAAAACATCGACGTGTTACATCAAAATGTGGAAATTAGCGAGAATAATCCTGATATGATCACGGACGTTATTGTTTTTGAGCCTTCCAAAGCGAAAGACTACGTGGTCGAAGACGACGACGACGTTTACAAACCAATCGCCGTGAGTCCCTGCGGACGATTTTTCAAGTACGAAGAAGAGGTTTGTTTTTTTTTTAAACAAATGTAACAATAAATTATTATTTTAACGCTCATTTTAGATCGGTCGCGGTTCTTTTAAGACCGTTTACCGCGGTTTGGATACACAGACGGGCGTTGCTGTCGCATGGTGCGAATTACAAGAGAAAAAGTTGAACAAGGCCGAACGGTTACGTTTCCGCGAGGAAGCCGAAATGTTGAAAAAGTTACAGCATCCGAACATAGTGCGCTTCTACAATTACTGGGAGTCGACCTTAAACAAGAAGAAAAATATCGTTCTTGTCACGGAACTTATGCTCAGCGGCACTTTGAAAACGTACGTATTTAAAAATCTTTATTTGTTTTTGTTAACCTTAAAACTATTTGCATCATGACCACACATCATCTTGTCATTATCACGGTAGGTTGTATAAAGTTCACAATACGAGAAATAATCTACATTTGAAAAAAACTTCATTTCAAATCTGATAATGCAAATGGGTTACAACATATCTTTTTGAAGGTACCTGAGGAGATTCAAAAAAATCAATCCCAAAGTTTTAAAATCGTGGTGTCGTCAAATTTTAAAAGGCCTAGCGTTTCTTCACTCCCGATCGCCGCCCATCATTCACAGAGATTTAAAGTGTGACAACATTTTTATAACCGGTACCACGGGATCGGTTAAAATAGGCGATTTGGGACTTGCAACTCTTAAAAATCGAAGTTTTGCCAAATCTGTAAGTTTTTTAAAAATAAATTTGTTTTTTATTTGTTGAGGGTGTTTTTGTAGGTGATTGGTACGCCCGAATTTATGGCGCCCGAGATGTACGAAGAACATTACGACGAAGGTGTCGACGTTTACGCTTTCGGAATGTGTATGTTAGAGATGGCAACTAATGAATATCCTTATTCGGAATGCACAGGACCGGCTCAAATCTACAAGAAAGTTATTTCTGTAAGAATTTTGTTACTACTCTTTTGTGGTCACTAATTTTGTTCTAAAGGGCGTGAAACCTGCAAGTTTCGATAAAGTTGAAGCGTCTGGAGTGAAGGATGTCATCGAGCTGTGTATTAGGCCTCAAAAAGACGACCGGCCTAGCGTTAAAGATCTGCTGAGTCATTCATTTTTTGAGGAAGATTGTGGCTTACGTTTAGAAATCGTTTCACAAGACGAGAAGAAAATTGTTTTCCGTTTGAGAGTCATGGATCCGAAAAAACGAACTCATAAACATAAAGAAAATGAAGCCATTCAATTTGAGTTCGATTTACAAACGGATCGGTACGATACAATTTCCGAGGAAATGGTAAATTTGTTGTCAAATGGCGGAATTGTAAGATTTTATAATTTTTTTTGTTTAGGCAAAGTCTGGGATTATTTTCGAAGATGATGCTAAAATAGTGGGTCGCTTACTTAAAGCTCAGTTGACTCAAATCGAAAAGGAGCGTAAACAAGAACAAGAGAAGCAACAGGAAGTTTTAAACCAACAGTTGCAATATCAATTGTTCCTTCACCAGCAGGTCGAGCAGGCTCAAAAACAGGTACAACAAGAATTTGTTCAACTGCAGCAAGGATTAACACAAAGTCATCAACAACAGGAGTTGGTTGCTCAACAGCAGTCGCTTCTACAAGGTCAACAGCAGGGAGGTTCACCTCAGCAAGGCACCTACCAACAACAGCCACAGCAACAAAGTTATCCTGGCACTCAGTTTACTATACCTCAACAGCCGCAAGATCAAGTTATGTATCAACAACAAATGAATGCCACCTCTCAGATGGTACAACAACAACAGCAGCAACAAACAACAGCTCCAATTTCAATTGATCAGGGACAACAGATACCACAGCAACCTTTGCAGAGACAAAGTTCCACCGAACCGGTTCAACAACAGCCGATTGTTTATAAACAACAGCAGTCATTTGTTCAGCCAAGCTATTTAACAGATGCTACCATACAGCAACCCCAACAAGCTGAACTATTACAAACTCAAGAACAACACAGGTTATCAACCGTATCTCAACCAGATATGTTGTCTGCTCCATCAATCAGCCAAGAGCATAGGTTTGTATTAATTTTTCTGTTAAACTGTTGATTATACTGTTTATTTTTAGGTTGAGCGTCGACAGTCAATTGGATTTACAAAAGAGTCAGTTGATTCAAGATCACCAGAAGTCGACTAATCAAGATCAAAATATTATGGTTCAACAACCTAGCGGTGTTACTCAATTTGTGCAACAATTTAGTCAAGAACATAGAAGTTCTGTCACTCAACCTCCCAATGTTCAGGAGCTACTGCAGATACAACAAAATTATGTGCAACAACAAAATATGGTCACACAAAATCAACAAAATGTGCAGCAGCAACAACAGCCCCAACAAGTTATTGTGCAACAAAATATTCCACCGCAAGATAAACCACAAGGTGCATTGGAACACAGAATTTCTGTAACCCAACAACCTCAGCTACAAGATCTAGTGCAACAAGGCATCACAAATCAACAGTTGGTTCAGCAGCTTCAACAACAAAATGTTCAAAACCAAACCAAAACTGATATTCCAATTCAACAACAGATATCTGCAATGCTGCAACAACAATCGGTCCAGCAAAATCAGACTCCATCAGATATATCTACAAGCCTGCAACAAGTGCAACAACAAAATGCACAACAACAGAAAGTGTTGGTGACAATGCTACAACAGCTTCAACAATCAAATATTCAAAATCAGGAAAATCAGACTAAGCCAGATGTAATACAACCACAGTTGGCCACCACATTACAACAGTTTCCACAACAAGTACAAAACATACCTCAAACGGATGTGACTCAACAGCAACAACAAGCAAATCAGAATCAACTTACAGCTACAATTTTACAAATGTTGCAACCACAAAATGTTCTCAGCCAAGCTCAACCACCTCAACAGCAGCTACATCTTGCCAATACTTTGCAACATATTCTACAACAAAATGTACAGCAAACACCACAACCGGATGTAGTTCAACAGCAGCAGCAGCAACAACAAATGCCTGGAATTGTTCAACAGATACAGCAAAATGTTCAAAATCAATCCGATATGAAACAACAAATGGTTCCTATTGTACAACAAAATGTTGCTGATTCCACACAACAAACTGTGCAACCACAACAAATTGTACAGCAACAAAACCGACCAGATGCTCCAACACAGCAACAACAACAGATACCTTCATATGTACAATCACAGCCAGATATGACTCAACAGTTACAGCAACAACATGTACAGATGCCTGACGCTACCGTAGATGTGCCAAACACAACTTTTGTGCAACAATCAACTAATGTCTCTCAACAACCAAATCTTGTTCAATCTCAAACAAATCTCTCACAACCTGCACAACAAACCAACGTTCAATTACAACAACCAAATCAACAGCAACCTAATTTCATTCAACAACAAAGTATGATTGATCAAAGTCTTGTTCAACCTCAGTTAGTCCAACAACCTCAGATCGTGCAGCAGCCGACTTTTATTCAACAACAACCCGTTGTTCAAGTTCAACAGCAATCGATACTTCAGGATCAAAGTAACATTTCTCAACAGTTCGCTTCTCAGCACCTTCAGCAACAACTGGCAGCTATTCAACAGCAGCAACAACAACCTATTACTTCCAATGAACAAATGCAAATGCTTCCCGATCAAAGTTCCACACAACAACAGCATTCTTTGCAGCAACAACCTGTAGTACCCGAAACTCAAGAACAACCTGTCACCGAAAACAGACAAATTGTCGATCAAAAAGATTCACAAGAGGCCAAAATAACCGAAAGTCAACAAACCGACTCGACTCATCGCCTGTCAAACGATATTCCCGCGATGAATTTGGCCGAATTACAGGAGCAACTCAGTAAAGTGATACCTGAATATCCAAATCAACAGTTGAAAGACCAACACAAATTATCCACGGTTTCGTTGCCTCCAATATCCACAACCTCCGAAGTTCAACAAGATCCAAGACGGATGTCAACTGCATCACAACCTCCTTCACAGGAATTTAATGACCAAAAAAGGGGTAAGCGTGCGGTTAAAATCGGTTGGTTTAAATTGTAAACTTTTGTTTTAGTTTCAATTACAGAATCGGAATTGTCGTTTAAAGATGTCGAATCAAAGTCAACTCATTTGGGTCGCACTAAAAGTCAAGAGGATCAGGAAATGTCGTCTACCGAACAAGTAAGTGAGGAGTGTAATTCTTCTAAAGAGAAAAGTCATCGAAGGCGTTTGTCTAAATATGGAAAACAGTTAAGCGTGATGGCGGTTAATAGCGATGGAAACGTTGAGTGTCAACTACTTTGCAAACAAAAAACTATTAGTTTTAAGTTCAATAGGTTCGATACTAAGCCGATGGATATCATTGAAGGGATGATTAAGCAGGAAATGCTTAAGCCCGGTACTCACGACAGCCTCGTCACTCAACTTGAAGATATCTTGAAGCAACTCGAAGAAAATCCACTTAAGATACCGCAAATTCAGAAGGTTAGTTGATAATAAAATGCGAGTGTTGCTTGTTGGGGCTATTCAATTTACAATGTTTCTTATTGTGTTCGCGTTTCTTTATTTTCACGCTGCATTATTAGGTGCGACATGCTTCGTTGACCAGGCAACCGCATCGGAAAACTCATCGGAGGCACCGTTCCGTAAGTCGTACCATTTTTTAAAGCAGTTGAATTGTTTTTGTTTGCAAGGTAGTTTTTTGTTTTTTTTTTTGTGTTAAGCACTGAAATTTAATAGTACCTATATATTTTTAACAATTTTGTTTTTGTTACGACTTTGTAACAAATACTGGCAACCAGTTTGAGAACCACTGTTGTAGTTTTTTGTTGAGCTGCGTTTTACCACATGTTTATTTATTTTATTTGAAAGTTGCACTATAAATTTTAACTTTATCGATTTTTTTGATCCTATTAACGCTTCCTCACGTGAGCACCTTCTTTTTGGTTTTAGATGATTAAATTATGAAATCTGTAGTGAAAATGCGTAACAAACATTTTTTCAGAGAGACGAAACGAGTACTCAATATGTACCAAACTTTAAATCGTCATCGATTCAAACTGACAGTTTCGACGCCGATTTTCAAGGATTAAAAACTACTTTGGCCGAAAAAATTAATCAACATCTTCGTTGTCGCGAAAGTTTGAACAGCAGCGGCACCGTATCGCGTAAAACTAGCACCGCAAGTGATTATACTCCCGAACACACCCTCGTTCATGACAGTCGCGCAAATTTCATGAATCAAACAGACGTTTCGTATTCTAATGATAACTGCATAAGCGTGATTAAAGCTGTTCAAGACAGCAAATCTGTTAATGATGTTTTATCTAACACTAACATGGAATCGTTTACCGATGAGTTTGAAAAACGCTTGGCAAATTTGCCTGCTGATAACGAAAACAAGGAAGAGATCGATTACGACGTTGGAAGTTCCAAAGGTGCACAAAAAATTGACGTAAAAATAATTTTGTTAAGGCGCGACTCGAAGTTCTTTAGTGGTGATTCGAATACCAATATAAATTCTGATAGTATTGGAGTCGATGAAGCTACAGAAACAAAGTCGGAAGAAACCATTTCAGATGATACTCCAATAGAAGTGGATTCTAGTGCGAAATTGAAAGTTCCTCAACGAAAAATTTCGAGATTTTTAGTAAGCCCGGTGTTGTCTGGTCAACTTGATTTACCAAGCGACAAAGATTATGGCGACACGACTGTACCTGACTCTGTTAGCAACGTGACTGAACCAGAACTTACTCAAAATTCCGCTGAGAGCGTAACCGAGACTAAGTCTACAGTTCCTGCTAAAATAGAAGAAACTAAAGCTGAAGTAGCGGAAAAACCGCAAGAGAGTTCGGCTCATAAACAGGAAGAGGCGAAAGTTTGTGGGCCGGAAATGATCAATACTTTGGAACAGTTAAAAATAAGTTTGCAAAATTTAACCAATTCACATTCGCACAAAAAGGAGTCCGGTGAGAGTAGTGACGTCAAGACCTCTCAAGGTGGCACTAGCACGCCTCAACAACAGCCGAGCAAATTGCCGGTCGCACCTCAAAAAACGCTACAGACGATTCAATCACCTCAACAGACCATAACCTCTGGTATGCTGCCACCAAATATTCAGCAAACGAATCAAGTTCCTCAACAACAATCGCAATTGATGTCTGTGATTCAACAGGTAAATTTTAGATCGCCGATTAAGTAGGTTTTTGTTTAATATAAAATTTTGTTTAGCCTCCTGCAGTGCAACAAACACAACCGCAACAAAGTCAACAACCAGTGGTTCCTCAGACTTATCAACAACCGCAACAGAGTCAACAACCAGTAGTTCCTCAGACTTATCAGCAACCACAACAGAGTCAGCAACCGGCGGTTCCTCAGACTTATCAACAACCGCAACAAAGTCAGCAACCTGCAATTCCTCAGACTTATCAACAACCACAACAGAATCAGCAACCGGTAGTTCCTCAGACTTATCAACAACCACAACCGAGTCAGCAACCAGTAGTTCCTCAGACTTATCAACAGCCACAACAGAGTCAGCAACCGGTGGCTCCTCAGGCTTACCAACAACCTGTAGTTACTCAGAATGTTCCGCAAACTTATCAGCAGCAGAGTCAACAACCTGCAATTCCTCAAAATATTCCACAGACTTATCAACAACCCGTGGTTGCTCAGAACGTTGCGCAAGCTTACCAGCAGCCTCAACAGAATCAACCATTGGTAGCTCCTCAGAATGTTGCGCAAGCTTACCAGCAGCCTCAACAGAATCAACAATCTGTGGTTACTCAAAACGTTGCACAGGCTTATCAACAACCTCAGCAAAATCAACAACCCGTGGTGGTTCCATCTCAAAATGTGCCACAAGCTTATCAACAAAATCAACAAGCTGCGGTTCCTTCTCAGAATTATCAACAAAATCAACCGTCGATTCCTCAAAATGTTGCCCAGACCTATCAACAAAATCAACAGCCTTTGGTTCCTCCTCAAAATGTTACACAAACTTATCAACAACCTCAATCAGTTGCTCCGCCACTACAACAACGTCAGGATTCTATTCAACAATTTTCTGCTGTGCAGCCTAGTACTCAACAACAAGGAAATATAAACGTTTCTGGACAACAATCGGCGCCTCAACAGTTGCCGCTCCAACAACAACTTTCTATGTCCATTCCAAATCAATCACAAGTTCCTCTTCAACAACCACAACAAAACCAATATTCAATTCAACAACAACAAAATCAAATTCCAATTCAACAATCTCAAGGGTATGCCACCGACGTTGGGCAAAATACTGCGATTCATCAAACTCCCACACAAAGTTATTCAACACCTGCATCATCTCAACCGCAAGTTGCGACAGTTTTGATGCCTCAACAAGTAATTCCTCCATCCAGTATGACCCAATCGCAAACGGGTACAATGCCGACTGTAATAAATCAAATTATACCCGCCGTTGCGCAAACGTACCCGACTCAAAACGCCAATCAAAATCAGCAGTACCCCATTACCGCCGCTTTCCAAGTCATCCAACAAGACGGAATGCAAATTCAACCACAAAGCCAAGTCTCTTACCAACAGCCAATTGTCACTTCCATGCCCATGCATCAACCGTATCAACCTCAAGTCGTTCCAGTAAATCAAGTTGCCGGTATTGTCGGCACTCAAATGACCGCTGTTACTGTTGCTTCGACTCCAATTAGCATCCCGGAAGCAAGTTTGGATGGAAAGCAAAACAAAACTTTTGCCCAAGTGGTGAAACACAATGTTGTCGATAGGTGAGTTACTTCTTTCCGTGAAATTAACGAGAGAAAAATTCTTTTTTTGTTCTAAAGCAGCAACAGAAGCCAGGCATCAACCCCTCAAAGCGACGCCACCTACGCAATACACTTACAAAATTTGCAGCGAAAACTGTCATCGGTGACTTCGTTGGTAAGCAACGATCTTTTCTATTTGAAATTTTAAATCTCAGTGACAGTGCGTCATATAATTAAAATAAAATGCATTTTACCGCTATTTGGTAACATTGGCAGTGTAAAATAATTAGATAAGGATTGCAAATTTATCCTGTTTTCGACTTGTTCGATTTATTGAATTTAAATTTTTGGTATTTTCACATTAGGGTACAGCAGTCGCCGCTTTAGAATCATCTAAAGTTGGAACCGAATTGATTGCAACCACCACAACAGCAGCAGCAACTAAGGTAAACATTTTTAGCGATATTTCGTTTTATGAAGAGAGGCAGACGAAATTATTAAATAAATTTTTTTTTAGCCTATTTTAGAAGCTTCGAATAGTGGTACCGCAACAGCCGAAATGCTTTCGCCGGTGCGCGATCTGGACAATACACAATATTGTTTAACCGATCCGAACGTTCAAGTGATGCATGAAATCAGCAATCAGTTTACTTCCAATCCTCCCTTAGATTTGGTACTCGAAGATGAGGGTATTAACGTTTTGGAAGGCATTAAAGAGAATGTTTGCAACGATGTTAACGCTACTAAGGATCATATTGCTGCTGGATTAAATCTCCCCTTAGAAAACACCACTGTTAATTTGTTAAAGGAAGCCGAAACCATTCCCGAAGTTATTAAGTCACCTCGGAAAATGGAACGCAGAATTTCTCGATTTAAAGTCAGCGTCGTGACGGAACCGGATAAGAACAAGTTGGTTATGCCGCAAGGAAATTCCGAAAAAGGAATCGAAAACGAGAAGGACGATAAGGATATCGGCACTATTATCAATCAAACCTTCAATATTTTGGAAAAGGATATAACTGCTAGTTATTGCAATCAACAAGGTGAGTTACAAGTTTTTTTAACTGAATTTATTCTCGATGTTTCAAAATCAATATGGGTACTCAAAAGATTGCAATTTTGACTTTGTTTTTTTTTCTTCAAAATTTTGCATTTCGTTCAGCACTCTAAATAAAAATGTTCTACTGTTTGGGGCCGTCCATTAATTACGTAAGGATGATTTTTGTAATTTTGGACACCCTCCCCTTCCACGTAAGGGTACGTAAGATTGTGGAACCCCTCCCACATCTTACGTAAGGATTATTTAAAAGAAAATTAATTTTGACCCCCCCCCTCTCCTCCCCTAATATTTTTAAAATATGAATAATAATCTATATATATAAAAATGGATGTATGTGTGTATGTATGTTCCCTATAGAGTCCTAAACCGTTTGACTGATCGGAACCTAATTTGGCACAGTTATTATGTAGGTTCCTGCGCATGTTTTTGTACTGAAATAGTGCAAAAATTCGCAAAGGAAAGGAAAGAAAATCAACTTAAAAAACAATAATGAATGCTGTCAATCTGTCAACCGATCGACAATGAAAATACGCGTGCACGTGCTTTACGTTTCTATTTGACCATCTGAACCAAATTTGGTGTAGAAGTTATTTACAACGCTATGAAAAACATAGGCTACTTTAGAACCTTGGAGTGAGGCCGAAGGCCGAACAACCAAGGTCTACACGTATGCCTGCGATACCCTTGAGTGAGGCTGAAGGCCGAACAACCACATCCGACACGGTCTAGATGGCTAAAGGCGGCCGGTAGGCCGACTGGGCCAGCTAGTATATTATACTATTATGCCACTATGTTTAATGATTTTTAAGGCGCTGATAATGCTACTTACTGGCACGAAAATCATGCTATTATGACGTAATTGTCGTAAAATTACGTCTATTATGACGTAAATGTCGTAAAATTACGTCCTAATAGCATGCTTTTCGTGCCAGTAAGTAGCATGTGTATCAGCGCCTTTAAGTACTATATGTTTTAATATATTTGATTTTTTATCAAATATATTTGATTTTTAAATTTAATTTAAAAAAATATTTTAAGAAACTTACGTAAGGAATACATCGGACCCCTCCCCCCCCCCCTACGTAAGGGTTCGTAAGATATCCAATACCTCCCTCCCCCCCCAAAACCCTTACGTAATTAATGGATGACCCCTTTTCGATTTCCAAAATTATTTTAAATAATTTTTCTCAAAATATGGCGCCCAATTGAGAACTAAAATTGAAATAGAGCTTGGGAACTGCAATTGAAATACTTGAAATATATATTTGAAATACATTTACTGACTAGTTTTTTAGCAGAATTTATTCTCAGTGTTCAAAATCAATATTATTATTATTAGCTCTACATTCAAAAGAATATCGCTATCCTTCCGGATTTACAGACCCAATATTTTGAGGTGGATCAGTCCTCATTATTACATATTATGTTAATTATCTACATTTCAAGTTTTGTTTATCACAATTTTGCGTGGGTCACAGCTGTCCTGGCAATATCCCTCCATTTCTGTCTGTCCTCCAACTTCTCTTTCCATCCGTTTATTCCCATCAATGTTAAGTCATTTATCACCTGATCCTTCCATCTAATTCTAGGCCTTCCTCTCTTCCGCAGGCTTCCACATTGTTATCCTTTTCAATATGTCTTTTTCGATCTTCCTCATGATGTGCCCCAACCATCTAATTCTCATAGACTTCATGTATTTTACCACATCCTTACCCTTGTTTTCTCTTATGATTTCGTGGTTCATTAGGGGCCTAGGTTCATCATTTGCATCTCTTTTGGGTCCTAGTATTACGCGTAACACCTTCCTTTCAAAAACTCTCAGGGATTCCTCCTCGCGTTGCGAAAAACACACTGTTTCCGCCGCATAGGTCACCACTGGTCTGATCAGGGACCTGTATATTTTCATTTTTGTCTCCTTTTTTAGTTTTTTATCTCTGAGCAATTTTTTGTTTAGGTGGAAAGCTCTATTGCCATTCTGTAGCCTTATCCTCATTTCTTCCTCTCTACTGCAGTTGCTGTCTAAATTCATCCCCAAGTAGTTGAAATTGTGTACCTCTTCTAAAGTTAGGCCATCCATGGACACCGTATTCTTTTTGTGTTTGTTTCCGTTGTTATTGGTTCTCATGTACTTGGTTTTTTCTTTGTTAATCAGTAGACCCATCCTTCTTGCGGCTTCTCTTAGTTTTTTGAATGCTTCAGCTAACTTTCTTTGTGATCTTGCCAGGATGACGATGTCATCCGCATAGGCGATCATTTGGACATCTTTTGTTATTATTGATTCCTCAGTCTCCATATCGTTCAGGGCTTCTTCCAGTACTATGTTGAAGAGTGCCGCTGACAGGGCGTCTCCTTGTCTTACGCCACTGTTCATACTGAAACTTTCAGTTTCTCCTTCTTCCGTTCTGACATAAGCCTCTGCAAATTCCATCGTCATCTCTATCAGTCTGATCAGCTTGTGGGGTATTTTCTTCCTTCTCATCGCCTTATATAGTTCTTTTCTTATCACCTTATCGAATGCCTGTTGTTAGTCTACAAATAGCATGTGCAGTTCCATATTATGTTCTTTCATTTTTTCCATGGTTTGTTTCACAATGTGTATCGCGTCTACAGTAGACTTTCCCTCTGTAAACCCAAACTGATAAGGGCCTATTATTTTTTCCATATATTTTTTTAATCTTTTAAGTATCAGCGTAGAGAGTATCTTGTATGTTGAATTCAGAAGCGTTATACCACGATAGTTTTTGCAAATTACGTCGGAGCCTTTCTTTTTTAGAGGAATTATTACGCCTTCACACCATCCTCTGGGCATTTTCTCTTCATTCCACACCTGTGTTATCAGCTGACTCAGTTTGTTGTGTACTTCACTGCCTCCGTATTTTATAAATTCTGTACATATGTCATCTCTTCCTGGAGCTTTGCCGTTTTTCATTTTTTGTATTGTTGTTTTTATTTCTTCACTCGAGGGCGGCTCTATATCTTGGTCGTCGTAGGAACTCTCGTCGTTACTTTCCTCCTCCTGGTCTTGTTGCGTGTTTAATAACTTCTGGAAGTAGCTTCTCCATATTTGTTTTATCTTTTCTGTGTCGTATTCTAGTTCTCCCTCTTCGTTAGTTATACCCCTTGGCTTTGAATTGTATTTCTTTTTTTGTCTTTTTAGTAGTTGATAGAATGTTTTCGCGTTGTTTGGTCTATTACTTTTTTCAATCTCATCCATTCTTTCTGAATACCAGTCGTTTTTCTTTTGTTTGAATAGTTTGTTTGCTTCTCTTATGCTTTCTTTATACACGTTTAGGTCATGTTGTTCGCTGGTTTTTAACCATTGTAGTCTGTTTTCTCGTTTTTGACTGGATTTTATTCTGCATGCATCATCATACCACTCCTTGTTTTTTACTAGTTTTCTATATCCGACCGTTTCTACTGCGCTTGTATGTATACTAGTTATGATGTTTTCTAGTTTTTGGTCTACATTTGTGTGTTCGGTCATTTGTGTCGGCTCTGACTCAATTCTTTCTGTGTATCGTTTTCTTATTGCTGGGTCATTCAATTTTTTTTGGTCTATTTGGGACATATTTTGTTGGTTCGTTCTTTATACTTGTGATTACCAGGAAATGGTCCGATTCGGCATTGGCGCCTCTGTGTGTTCTTACGTCTGTTATCTTGGTTTTATGTTTTTTTGTTATCATAACGTGATCTATCTGATTACCGTCTTCCAATTCCCCTCCTGGCCATTTCCAAGTGATTTTGTGTAGTTTTCGATGTTTAAACATTGTGCTAACTATCATTGTGTTTGTTGCCTCTGCCAGGTTACACATTTTGTCTCCGTTTTTGTTTGTTCTTTCATGTATCGTGTGTTTGCCTGCCACATGTGCTATACTTTCCTCCTTGCCTATCTTCGCGTTGAAATCACCTAGTATAATTAGTAGGTCGTGTTTGGGGACTGTGTCACATAGTGATTCTATTTCATTGTAGAAGGCCTCTTTTACGGTATTTTCGCTGTCCTCTGTTGGTGCGTATCCGTTTACTATGGATATGTTGGTTTTTGCCCGCATCCGCAGGTAGGCCGTTCTCCCGCTTATAGCTCTGAAGGACAGTATGTTTTGGATATTTTCACCTGTGACAATGAAACCCGTTCCGTTCTTTCCTTGATCTTTTTCTCCAGAGTACAGCAGTGTAAAGTTTTTTTGTTTTATTTCTCCATTGTCTCTCCATCTTACCTCCTGCAATGCTGCCACGTCTATGCTGTATCTTATCAACTCACTTGCCACTTCATTCATTTTTCCGGGCTTTAGCAGAGTGCGTACGTTCCATGTTCCTATCCTTAGTTGTTTCCTCTTTTTCTTAGTCTTCCCTATTATCAATCTGCCGCTCTCCATATCGTTTCTCCATTTGAATAAGCCGTGTGTCGCGCCTGTCGCATTCCCATTCTTCGGTGCACTCGCTTGAGACGTCGCGGTGTCACCGGTTTCGTTTATTAGTTTTTTGTGTTTGGGCCTGTTCCCTCCGCTGTTGTCAGCTCTGAGGTTTTCTCGTCCCATACATACAATTTCCCATCTACATGAAGTTTACGGTATCCCATTCGTACCCTCTTTCCGTTTGCCGCCTCTGCTTTGGATATTTGTATTATCTTGTCCTGGACGGCTTTTTCTTTATGTGTGAGGTCGTTTTCAATGTATATGTTGGAGCCCTTCAGTTTGTATTTATTTTTCATCACCGCCTGTTTCAAAATCAATATGGGTACTCAAAAAAAAAAAAATAAAATAATTTTGGAAATCGAAAAGAGTAGAACATTTTTATTTAGAGTGCTGAACGAAATGCAAAATTTTGAAGAAAAAAAAACAAAGTTAAAATTGCAATCTTTTTTTTCAATATGGGTATCTACTCAAAAAAGATTGCAATTTTAACTTTGTTTTTTTTCTTCAAAATTTTGCATTTCGTTCAGCACTCTCAATAAAAATGTTCTACTGTTTTCGATTTCCAAAATGATTTTAAATAATTTTTCTCAAAACATGGCGCCCAATTTAGAACTAAAATTGAAATAGAGCTTGGGAATTGCAATTAAAATACTTGAAATATATATTTGAAATACTTTTACTGACGGCACCTCCACAGTTTAAAAAGGATTGTTTTAACGTAAAATTATTTTGTTACAGCAGTGGATACTCCCAGTCAAGTGCAAGTATTTGTAAGTATCCGCATAACGTTTTGGCTTATGATTGACATATTGTTTACTAATCTCTTTGTGCGTAGTTGGTTTTTTTTGAACTTGATTAACGGAGCATTAAGTTTTAGAAAAGTTTGTAGTAGGTAAATGATGCATTTTAAATTTTGAAATGAAATTTTGGATATTTAGGTAATTTGCTCGCCACAATTTTTGTTTTTAATTTAACTTTGTTAACACCATTTAGTAATTTTTTTATGTTATTGCGAATGCATATTACAAAAATCTTGTTGTTGTGGTTGGTACTTTCCAACTCTTGTTCGGTTGATATTTATTTATTTTTTTTTGTTTTTGGGTAGTTAGTGTGTTTTTCTTATAGCCACAGCATGAAGGGCGTCGTGCTTCTTCGAGTGTTGGCACCGTTAATCGAAATTTATCGTTCGACACTACCACATCTCCTAATCCTATACAAAAAGCACGTTCCTATAACGATTTGGTCGCTGCTATCGAAAAATTATTGCCGAAATTGCGAGAGCGTTCGCGTTCGGGCGACACGAACTTAACGCCCGACATTCAGATGAATAATCCGAGGAAACCGTCGCGAACGCGCCGCATGTCGAAATCGTTTCGGAGAACTCCGGAAATTATCGTTCATCCGCCGGACGAGAATCTTACCAATAGTTTGCCCGATCTGAATATTTTGTTTTTGTCGTATAAATCGGAGCCTGTCGTTAATTCGGTCAACGAATTAAATTACAGTTGTCCGGATTTGCATTTTTGCGAGGACAAGAATTTTTGTTTTAACACAAAAAAGAAACGGAGTCCCGCAAGTTTTGCTAGCGTAAGTTCGAGCGTCGAAAGTTTCGAATCTTCCGACAGTTATAATAGGTCGGCGTTTAAGCGTCAAAATAGCTTGCCCGATTATTCGGAACCCGCGGAATATGTTCCGATCACCCGAAGCGCGTGCCACAATTATTTGAACGAATTGAATTATTTACAAAGTACCCTGAACGAAATCGAAGTGTGCGTTTACTGTAAAAAACTCGTGGAGGCGTGTACTTGTAAGCCTGTAACGTACAAAGCACCCAAATGGAGCGGTTTGCATAAAACAAAAAGGGGTCGTAGGCGCAAAGAGTCGGTGCCAAAACGAGAAGGACGCCGACACAGTTTGCAACAGCAGCAAGTGTTGGACGTGCAGGCTTCGAATTTTAATCCGTGGGCGGAAAAACCGAAACCTCGCCGCAAGAAGGCGGACATCACGCCCGCCGACATTCTCAAGTTGAAGTTGAAGCAGTCGTTGTCGATGCAAAATTTATACGACGGCGACAATCACGATTACGGTTACCACACGATTCATACGAGTACAAACATTCCGCAAAACATCAAAGACTTTAAATTTCACAATTTTAAGTACGACGTTAATAAAAAGAGTAACAGTTTCGAGACCATAACCGAAAATATTTTGTTCGGAAACGAACCTAGTCATTTTTCTAGTTCTCAATTTCACGATTATAAGAGCGACTTTCCCAAATCGAGTTCCTCAAATTCTTTAACTGTAATGAAATGCTGCTGCGGCAACGCACGTTGCAAATCGGTGATGCCAATCAACGTTTATTTGGAATCTTATTACATCAAAACGGTAAGAAATTTTTGTATGGGCGGTCATACCGGTGGAAGGCTTTTGTTTGTCTTGCGCTTGTTTTAACCAAAGTATGGTGAATTTTTTTGTTTTTTTATGTGTATTAAAATGAGCATGCGTCACGTGTTACGTTTGCTAATTGCTAATTTTACGATTGGCTTTTTTAGTATAGAGCCCTTGATTTAACACCTAACAAGCATTTTATTATTAGAATATTAGAAATAAAACCACGATTATTTTTATGTTGGTTATTCGCGTTTGTGTCAAACATCTGTTAAAGTTTGTTTTTGTTATTATTTATCAGTTATTGTTTTGTTTTCATGACGAAGTATCACAAAAAATCTAACCAAATAAGAAGGGCAAGTCTGTCCAAGCATAAATTGAGTTAAATTTGTTGGTGTAAATGACTATCGATGTGATTTTGGGACGATTACACCATTACAATTATGAAGTGTTTTACAGCATGCCCCCTCTTTGTTGCCAGCTTGAGCGGTAGCATGGGTATTTCAAGGTACTACAATTTGGGCGCCAGAAAGAATAATGGAAGTTGAATGAATAAAACGCATAATAGAAGGAAGTTTAACGCCCGGATTCATAGTCGCGGGGTTACTTGGCAAAGTATTATTAAAAACCGCTACTTGAGTACTAGTCAATACTTAAGTGTCGAATTTCGATTTCATAGTCGTGTAACCGATACTCAAGGGGCGGGATTACTTGGAAAAACTCAAGTATGGGTAGTAGGGTTACTTGAGTAACGGATAAATTGCGAACTAGTACAAATAACTTGTTAATAATTATTATTATTGTCAAATATGCTAAAAACCAAACAAACATCGCATTATTTATTACAAAATATATATTTTATAGTATTTAAAAATTATAATTTTGATTTTATTGTTTCAATAATGAACGAATTCTTCCCAATTACTGGTAATTTTTTGCGATTGTTGTTTGATATATCGAAAATTTGTTATTTATACTGATTGGCAATAGAAATGTTCTATATTAACAAGTTAATTTTTAAAATTTATTTTAATATATAATATATTTACACTAATTTTAAAAATTAAAATAACTCAATGCATAAGAATTTGCATAATTTTGATATAAATAAGCAATTTTATATATAAAATTATTCTGAATTTTTATTTTCGTTTAACTTGGTACGAAAACCAATACTATCGAACACGTAAACAAACGCAGCTTGCCGGAAATTGATTGTACATAACCTTAAATTGACATTTATCCAACAATTGTATTCAACATGAAACACTAAAGTTACCAAATATCGAAATATCCCTGCGTAAGGGTTCCTTTCCCGAGTATTCACGAAGTATTGACTATGAAATGGACGAAAAAAAATCAGTTACTCAAGTAACAACCATGAGTAACAACCGTTTCTTTCCCAAGTGAGGTTCTAAGTAACGGTTAAACCACGAACTAACGCAT
Source organism: Podabrus alpinus (assembly GCA_932274525.1). Taxonomy (NCBI): domain Eukaryota; kingdom Metazoa; phylum Arthropoda; class Insecta; order Coleoptera; family Cantharidae; genus Podabrus; species Podabrus alpinus. The sequence continues at coordinate 75,839,109 of OW026454.1, read as the reverse complement.
TTGACATTATAAACGTCATAAATATAATATAAATAGGTTAATAAATACAAATTTTAATTGACTGACGTTTATGAAATTATTTTATACAGTCACGTAACGTGAAATAACTTAGTCACCAAAAAATCCCTACTCAAGTATTTAAATATCCGAGCATACACGAAGTTATCATTATGACAAACATCAGTTACTCAAGTATCAAGGGTTCCTTAGCCAAGTAATGTTCTAAGTATAAGTAAGTCCTTGTCTATGAATCCGGGCGTAAGTGGTTTAATGTAATCTTCAAATGGTGGTGAATACGTCGATTTTGGTCATTCCTCAATCTTTTTTTAGATTAAAAGCATTTGAGATTTAAGCGAAAAGGTTTAACACTAACTTGTAGAAGAAGCATAAACAAACTGCTAAAGACAGGTTTAGCAAACAAAACTTGAGATTTCATCGTTACAGGTATAAATCTTATACAAACTTACTTCCAGGATCAAATAAGACCTCATGGTGTTATTTGCAAAGTATTTCTAATAGGCAAATTTACTTTAAATCAAGAACAATCTGTTCTGAAAGAACAAAGTGAATTCAAAACGAGTCACTACCGTGCTAAGGTTTGAAGAATAGCGCCAAAAAAAATGAACATTTATGGCCGGTTTCATGAACGATAATTCACTTTAATCTACGATTAAAATTCTCTGCACTCTGATAAAAGGAGTTAAATTAGAAAACCGAGCTCCCAGTAAAACGCGAATTAGACTGCAATGCAATTGGTAAATCAGGTAAATATTCGTATTCATTTCTGGCAGAAACTGGATTTTAAAAATTCCCTATAGATATTCGGAAAGCTGAAGGTTTATATAGTAGAAATAAACAAAAAAATTGCGGAATATGAAGAAACCAAAGAGAAGTTTGAAAAAAAAGGGACCTAGAATTTTTGTGTGCTTCTACCGTACGATGAACTTCTGAGGTGAAATTTTTCCAAGTGTTAAAACTACATGAAATCACACGGACTGTCAACAGAATGCGTGACGTAATCCGTTGTAAATCGACTGCAAGCTTCTGATTAGTTAAGCTTTCCAAAATTAACAATTTTAAACAACTTCAAAGGTTTTTTTTGAGGGTTCAACTTGAATATTCTGCAATTTTTTTTTATATTTATACTATAGAAACCTTTAGCTTTTCGAATATTTATTGAGAAATTTTAAAATCCGGGTGCTTAACTTCGTGTTCCTCCACACAAAATTATATTCTTTTCTGCAATATTTTTCCGAACCAAAAACTGTTAGTATAACAATAAATTATCATATTTTTCCTGTAGAAACTTACAATATTATTATTATACAATATATGGATATTTTCTAAATCGATAAAGGGGGCAAAACAAAACCCTAGTGTGAAATTTAGAAAATACATAGTATTTGCACCTTAAATTTTCAAAATTGCCGTTTTTCGCATATGCCACTACCGAAAGTGACGATGACTTTTTTCAAACATTTTTTTTTGAATTCTAAAAATAATTCTCTTTCCAATAATGTACTGCAAGTTATAGCGCCGCATTTTCTGACGACACTCCCTATACATTAAAATAATATCTAATTTTTCTGAATTATTAATATATCGTTATTCATTTTTCAAAACCTTAACTTCATTAATCACTCTAATCACGGAGTAACATACAATTTATTTGTAAACAGTTAAAATCGATGCCAATGTTGATATTATTGTTTAACTGGGTCATTGTCTTTTGTTTCTATAATTTAATACAGTGCAAGGCCAACTTTCTAGAATACATTAAAAAAAAACAAATGCGGTAACCATTCTATATGGTATAATCTCAGATTGTAACTTAACTAAAGGACGTTAAGGTCACCAAAGGTATCACTGGAAAGACAACTTTTTGGCGCATGTCGTAGACTACATGCGAGGCCTAAGGCCGAGCTAAAGGCTGTCTCCGTCGCAGGCCTGGGTAGTAGGGTGGCCGTTGGAAACCGTACTGATTAGTTTTGATATAAAAAACCTAACACGAAACAGACGGTTATGAGAGGGGGGGGGGGCAGAAATTATCAATACATCATTGGAAAAAGAGTTTCATGGAATTGAAATTATATATTCAGAGTGGTATGTAAAAAAAAGTCCGGGAAAACACTGATATAGTAAAACTTGTAGTAACGTGTGGGGGGTTTTTCGGGGAGGGTGTAGCGGTACAAATGCAGGTTTATATCGCTCCAGTCGTTTCACGTTTTTGATATTTTTTTATGTATCATAAAAAAATAATTAAAAAAACATTCCATCGATTTTTTAATGTTTGATTTCAATTTTAAGTTCTCATTGCCTTACTATGGTGTGTCCTTGAATATCCGCGTTCTCATCTTTTTTTATATTGAATAAAATATTTAAGTTTATGATATTAAATAAATAATTGCACTAAAAAAAATTATCAATACTTATTAATATTTCAATTATTATAATGAATTTTAAATTACAATAAGTGCATTTCGACAGATTACATTTATTGTAAATTATTTGTTACATACATACGTACTTATGGGAAATGCATTATTCATCAGTAATTGAAATCAAATAATCAATCTTTATATTCTATTACGTGTATTTATTCAAATTCTTTATAAATATGTAAATTTTCTTTGAGTGCCCTTTAGAGCAAAATGCCGAGTTATTGAAAACTATTGAGTTACAGAGTTATTGTTATTGAAAACGCAGACTAAATTACGTAGAGAAAAGATGTTCTACTTTTTTCTAGTTAAGGGGGTTACCTACTGTGAACGGTCGTTTTCAAGCTGATTTTTAGGAATTAAATTTCAGAAAACTGTTACAGCTATTGAGCTAAAATTTAGGATACTTATTTATTCACATTTAAACTAACACTCATAACCTACTAGGGGTTGTCTGGTTTTTCTATACTTTTTTTAATTATGTTCCAAGCGCGGGAAATGCTAATTTGAATTTTTAAGTACTTTTCTGTTTGACTTTGTCTATTCAAAGTTTATAATCCTCAGATCACTGGGTTTAAGGGGGTACCTACTTGGGGGTAACCAAATTTGGCACAGTTATTATGTAGGTCCCTGCGCATGTTTTTGTATTGAAATAGTGCAAAAATTCGCAAAGGAAAGTTGATTTTGAGTAGCCTGCCTTCCTTTAAGGAATCTCGATAATCCATTCATGCGCGTCCCTATGGGGAATCAACCTAACAAACAATAATGAATGCTGTCAAGCTGTCAACCGATCGACAATGCAAATACGCGTGCACGTGCTTGACGTTTCTATTTGACCAATCTTAAGGGGGGTTACCTAATATGAACAGTCGTTTTCAAGCTGATTTTTAGGAATTAAATTTGAGAAAACTGTTACAGCTATTGAGCTAAAATTTAGGATACTTATTTATACACATTTAAACTAACACCTAAAATTTTTGTAAAGCTTTTTATTGAAAATTGTACAAGGTACAGATCGACGCGTAACTCATGTTTCGAAATGACGCGCCAATCGGGCGCATCGTTTCCGACCGATCCAGTTATCTGAAATAAATGAATTTTTTTAATTCTTGTTCTATATGAATGTGGCTCCAGTGGGAACCTCGAAAATTTAATTTAAACAAAAAATGACAAAATGGCGAGGATTTAAAAAAAAACTTCGATTTTTACAACAAAATATTTACTTTTCACGGCCTGCAAAATGGTAATTTTAAATATATTTTGGATATTTTAGGTTCTGACTGGAGCCTGAAATATATTCTAAATGCTTAAAAAAAATCAAGTTAATCCGCCAAGTAGTTTGTTTGGAAAATGTGCGCCAGACTTGAGAAATGTAGTTTTGAGATAAATCGTTTTAAACTTTTTTGTGCTGTAATGAGGTGGATAGTGGTTGATATTCGTAACCTACCCTTAATCGCGTATACTAGGGCCATACAGAATACATTCTTCGGCTTCGAAGAAGTGAAATTCGGTACTTACGAGGGTTGCTGTTTAACTTTCTGGCCTAATAATGAAAATGCGAATATTTATCATCAAAAATGATTTTATTGTTTTTCAAAGTATTCTCCAGCAAGATTTATACACTTTTGCATGCGCTCAAACCAATTGTCGAAGCACTTTTTCCACTCCGATTGAGACACCTCCAAAACATGGTTTTTGAACGCTTCAACAGCATCTTCTGGCGACGAAAATCGTTGACACGCATTTTTCTCTTGATGTTCGGGAATAAAATGAAGTCATTGGGTGCCAAGTCAGGGCTGTATGGCGGATGACCCATCAATTCGACGTTTTGGGCGGTCAAAAAGGCGCTGGTTTGAGCTGATGTGTGAGAGCTCGCATTGTCATGGTGCACAATGATCCGTCTTCTCTTGTTCGTTTTTCGAATTTCTCCGAAGACTTCAGGCAAACAAATTGTGGTGTACCACTCAGAATTGACCGTCCTACGTTGCTCAAGCGGAACAGTCGCCACATGACCAGTTTTACCAAAGAAACAGGCTACCATTTGCTTCGAAGTGCTTCTTGCACGAACAACTTTCGTTGGATTTGGCTCGTCTTCGAAGACCCACACGGTCGATTGCTGTTTTGTTTCGGGCTCATAAGCATAGATCCATGATTCGTCACCTGTGACGATCTTATAAACGTCTTTTGAAACACCGCGATTGTATTTTTTTAAATTTTCTTTGCACCAATCCACACGACACTGTTTTTGAGCCACTGTCAAATTATGCGGGATCCAACGAGAACAAACCTTTTTTACGGCCAGGTGTCCATGCAATATCGAATGTATGCTGGTGGAAGAAATGCCCAAGGATGCCTCTATCTCACGGTATGTCACATGACGATCTTGCTTTATCAGTTCACGGACGGCATCAATGTTCTCTGGCACAACGACTGTTTTTGGACGACCTTCACGAACTTCATCTTCGAGCGAGCGTCGGCCACGATTGAATTCATTAAACCAGTTTTTCACAGTGCTATAGGATGGTGCTTCATCGCCATACAAAGATTTAAGTTCATCGATGCACTCTTGTCGTGATAATCCACGTCGAAAGTTGTGAAAAATGATTGCACGAAAATGTTCACAAGTTAATTCCATTTTTTTGCCAAATTGATTTTTGCAAGTCGCTATAAACAACAGAAATGATGGCCGTACGTCAAAACGTTCTGAGTACGTTTATGCTACAACATGTCAAACTTTACAATGCAAATGTCAAATTGCACCTAGCAACGCTTAGTGTTCCCTAGGCCAGAAAGTTAAACAGCAACCCTCGTATTTCTTCTTTTGTGGCAGTTCTCGCCTCTTTAGAATAGTAAGACGCTCGGTGATTAGACAGTATGATGCGGTCGCCGTCTCTCTTATATGCGTAAATTTTGGCCTTCTCGCCGATTTTTACATAATATATGTACGAATACCTCGGTTTTTATCCCGTCTTTATTTACAAAAAGACGTGTATTTTTAGGAGCTCAAAAGTCACTGAAATTTTCCTATCAAAACTTTTTTTTTATTAAAGAACCAACATATTTTTGTAACTCATATTATTTTGTCAGGTTTTACTGAAAGTAGTTTATTTTGAAAACTTTTAAAATAAAAATTAGCATAATAAATTAGTCAAAATAGATTAAAAAAACAAACAATTTTAGGGATTTTGTACCTAACATTATTTGTTTGTGTAAGAAATGTGTCAGTTGAAAACCTTGTATACTAACTGTACCCATAAAAAGCATAGCAGTAAATTAGTTAACAACCCCAGATGTTCCTGGGGGGTTTCAATTTGTAAGAAAAAACTTTTAAGCTTCTTTTTCACAATCAATTCGATTTTAAGGGTGGACTAAAACGTTGATTTTTAATAATTTTCTTTTTTAACAATTTATTTGGACTCCTAAAGACAATTACAAACAGCTACAACTTATATTTGTTAAATTTATTTTTGTATATTTTGTATAAAGTGCAAAATACAAAAAGTAATTCCGTTTTAAAATGTAATCATGATTTAAAAAGTTTTAATAATGAGCTCCATTACAGAAAATGCGTTATAATTCGGGTAATTTTAATGAATTTTACTTTAATATTTTTTGGACACATTTGCAAGACCCCAAACTATAAAAATATGTAATAAAAATAAAATCGTAAAAATGTATCGGTCACAGTAGATAACCCCCTTAACAAGAACAAAACTTCAGATCTTTTCTCTAGATAATTTAGTGTACTTTATTTTCAATAACTCGATATTTTGCTCTCAAGTGTATGCAACCTGAGATAAACACTAATATTCGCACGATACAACACTAGGGCTAGGACAATACTCAAAGATTCAGCGAGTACAGGTTTTAGCAAGGAGATTGCACGAGCGAAGCGCAGCGGAGCAAGTGTCAATCTCCTTGCTAAAACCTGTACTCGCTGAATCTTTGAGTATTGTCCGAACCCGCGTTGCTGTTGCGGTGATAATTCCGTGAAGAAACGCCACAACTTAAAAGCACAACATCACATACGAAAATCGACATTTCAAACGCCATTTTTAATGTCGAAAATTGTGAAACAAATTGACCATATCGCATCACAATCATTGCAAAAAAAAATCAAACAAAAAATTTCGTAAGTGCCGAAAAAAATGGAAGCATAATCGCACTAAATTTGTAATATAAAATTCGTTACTATAAAATTCGTTAGAAGTACATTGCTTTAAGTGAACTCGGGTTGGAACTAATGCGTTGAACCGGTTTCCTTCATCGCAACTGTTGAGTGCGTTAGTCATATACACTACATAAATTATAATATTCGAAGAGATTTTTTATTACGTATGAATTCTTTTACGCTCCACTACAAATATTCGATATTCTGGTAGGGTATTTGGAATATTTTTTATTTTCGGATATTATTCGACTGTGCATGCGTTGTACCCATTTAACTACAATGTAAAATAACGCACGCTGATTGGTCGAAACGACAAAATTTAACCCTAAATGGAATTATCGTAAAAATGTTATTATGCACATGTTTTTTTCTATGACGGCCAAATCCGGGGTCGCCATAGAGTACAAAATTGGCATGTCCTTTTAAAGGTCACAATAAAGATAATAAAATTTATTCCAGGTTGCCCCCATTTATTTACACAATAAAACACTCGTCGTCTGGCCTACAAGTGATAAATTCCTAGATAAAATGAAACAATGCAATCCATTTGAATACCGTTTGAGTACTGCTGCTGTTAATTAATTCAAAATCTGACGCTTGGCAACCCTAATTATAGGTAGTTAATCATCCAACATAACATAATTAACGTAATCAAACAAATAAAAATTAATGTTATCTGTTTGACAAATGACAAAATTGAATAAAAGAAAAATAACGTGATAGTATTGAAAGTATCGATAATAAAATATGATAATTGCACCACGAGGATTTGATATAAAAAATAATTTTCGCAATCCTGTTATCAGACTATTTGTTAATTTTTTCTTAAAAATCCCTTAAGCTGTTCAAACAAAATTTTGTTGGTTACATTTTTATGGCAATTTTTTGTTTTTAATCTCTACGATCTGTATGCTAATATTTGTGATAAACTGATAATGATAGTTATTTACACGTAAAAATTGATCTCAGTACATGCAGGGTTAGATCTGCCATTCTTATCAGTTTAAGGTCTCGGTAAAAACTACAAAAATAATAATCGGCATGATTAGACACAATTTTTAATCCGTAGTTTGTCATCATTAACACCACAAATTTTATATCATGTGAACGTCTTCTTATTGGTTTAATTATTTTCTTTTTCTTAGAACGAATCTTATGTAGAAATGCTGAATAGGCAAAAAGCTGAAGTCAACGCTTTGCTCGAGGCTCATCGAAAGCAGCAATTGGAATATTTCGGCACAATTGCAACAGGTTTATTTCGTCGCGTTTTGAATTTGAGTTGTTTTTAAAAGGTGTTTTTGTTACAGAGAGTGCTAAATCATCTCAAAAGGATCAAGTTCATGATATGTCATAATAATCTGTGAGAAAAGGCTGTATAGTGATTGTTTACAATTGTATCATAATTATCTAATTATATATTATATAAATATATATCGCAAGTTGATTATGTGGTTATCGCATACTTAGAGATATTTTACTCAAGTAATTGTCAATTGTAATAATTGAAGTATCCGCAATTTGGTATCTTTACGAAGTGTGACGGTTACATAAGGTGTGTGACGCGAATTTAATAAGTGAGCACTTGAATCTTTGGTAAAAAAGTTCCAAATAAGAATCTGCTCCACTAGAAGAACGTTGGCCTTCTTTGTTGACTGACAAATACTACATACATTGCAAGTGAATTAAAAATGTATTTTTTTACAATTTTTACTTGCCAAGTAATGAACCATCTGTTGTGTTCATTGTGCACCCATCGACTGAACAGTTGGAGTTGATTCCTTAATATTAAATTTCAGAATCAACCTATACTTTGTTTTAACTTATTTTAATTTTTATTTAATTACAGAGGAGGGCTCTCGGTGCTAAGGACTTTACTTGTTTACCTTTGTACTGCATTATCGCCGTAACTTACTGAAAGATAAAATTATTAAAGTTTTACTTATTTTTATGTTTTATTAATTAAAAATACAGAGTTTGTGTTGTAAATGATTTTTACTTTTTAATTACCGAGCTTGAAAATTATTAACCTTTCTTTGTAGTTTGTTCTTAGACGTCCAGTGGCCGAGTTTTTCTTGGGGGGGGCACCACGTACAAGTGGGATATCACCGATTCGTATGATTTTTTTCAATTGGGAAAAACTCAAAATGTAAAAAGACATTTTGAAAAGTCAAGAAAACATTTTCCCCTTTTCCTCTTCTCCCTGTAAAGTTGCTCAAATGGCCGTGCAGGCCCAATGCTTCTTACTTACATCTCAACGCTATGAAGACAAGGCCATGCTATCCAGTATCTCGTCGTTCACTCTTACTCAAGCACAGGGTGTTGATATTCACCAGAGGGCTATGCTAAGAAATTTTGTGAAGTCTCCATTCGAACCAGCGATCACATCAAGCCACTGCTGTGGAATACTCTTATATTAGCTCCTCCTATCCAATCTCAAAGAAAGATGTAAGACAGTCTTACAGCTTGACGTGGAATCCGAACCATGACTGATATTGTTTTGAATCCAGAATACCAAAGACTGGTACTGCTGATTTTGAGGAGGGTCCTGGCTGTTAGTGTTTTTATGATGAATGTTATGATAGAAGGATTACTGATATAATAAATAGTGCCGCAGGCGATTTTTCTCAAGCCAAACATGTTTTGGGTTTTAATTTTTGATGGTTTTGTGGCGGTCCTAGAATTAGTTCACGATAAATAGAAGTTCCATGCTACTTAACCCTAGATAGATAACCGTATCGTAACGTACATTAAAGATAACCATACGTCATTTCGACGTGTATCATGTTTGACGGCTCATATTTTAAGTTGTGTCTACAATATGCTTGCATTAGTAGTAATGTATCACCATAAATATCATTGTGTTTATGGATAAATGAAAAACGTTAAGGTTTTTTCGTATTTTATTAGGAATAAACTTAAACGAACAAAAATTGACATTTTGCTTAGCAAAATTGAAAGATTTTCTTCAAACTTATAATTATTACTATAAAACTTGTAAAAATAATTTTTTTATAAAGTTTAAATATTAAGTACGTTAGTAAAAAATATTTTAGTCATTTTGGACTTAAAGGCACTTGGGAAAGCGCTCGACTTATGCTCTCCATAAATGAGATTCCTACATTTATGGCATATATTTATGAAAGTAATGCACTTTTCTTATCGGAACAAGTGTCACCTGAAAGCTCTATGGGTCAACTGAGTTAACAGGAATAACCAGCGCCGTGGCGCCAAACATCAGCGAATTATAGCAATTTTGAAAATTCGACTACGTCGATTCGACGTAGGTTATCTATCTAGGGTTAAACAAATCGCCTCAGTAGCGTAGTTGGTTAAGCGCACGGATTCACAGCTAATACGTCTGGGTTCGAACCCCAGTTGAGGAAAATTTTTGTGCCAAAGTTTATTAATAGTTTTTTATGTCAATTATAACCGGGTAATTATTTGTAGCATAAGTGTGGTTAGCTCTGCTTCTGATGTAGGGTGGTTTCATACAAAACCATAAAAATGGACTACTCCATACCTACATACATACATAAAAGTTTTATTTATGTCTACCTACTGGTCCTAAATGCTCCATAATTCGGAATAAAGATCCTCTATTTCTGTGGTTCAGAATCCACGTTAAGCTGTAGGTTATGGCAATTAACATTGTGTTGAGGAGAGCAGTGAAGCTTTTCTCTTCAACTGTCAACCTGGCGAGTTCTCGTTGTTTTATATTGGAAGTTTTGTTTTGATTACCTTTTGGGTAAGAGGTGACTTTCTGTGATGACTTAATGGTGATGGAGATGTTGAGCTCCGTCAGGGCATTGAAAATTTCCCTCTCCTGCGCCCGACTTGTCCAGAATGGCCAGCAAAGGGCACCAGCAAAGTACCGCAGCATTTTGTAAATGTTCTGGATGTGTAAACGTTGACATTTAAGATCATCTGCGAGAACCACCTTCAGGAGTTTTGCTTGTGGGAGCTCTACACCTTTTCCACCAGTAATTCAGAAATCGTCAACCGTTATTCAGATTTGTCAATTGATATTCAGAAATCGTCAACGGTTATTCAGATTTGTCAATTCACGATTTCTGAATATCAGTTGACAAATCTGAATTACAATTCACAATTTTTGAATATCAGTTGACAAATCTGAATTACAATAATTCACGATTTCTGAACAGCAGGTGAGGTTTTCTAAATTACTGGTGGAAAAGGTGTAGTAGGTGTACGACGGAAGTTTGTGGTCATCCAAGAGCCTGGAGACAGTGGCGTAGCTAAAGGGGGCGGACCGCCCCGGGTGTCACCGAACCCCAATTTATTTAAATTTTCTGACTAAAATTACCTCGTTTCTTGGTTTTTAAACATAAAAACGAGTGGAACCCGTAGCTTTTTTCCCTGGGTGGGGGTGACACCCATTAAATCCGCCCCGGGTGTCACCCATGCTAGCTACGCCACTGCCTGGAGAGATTGTGATAATCTTGGTCTGCATTTGGCTGAATTAAAATGCCATTTTCCAGTGTTTCAATAATTTTGAACTGAATTTTGCTAGCATTGATGAGGTCTTTTATCTTGGACCAGTTGTCCTGGGTCCTTGGAACTATCGGCGGGGTGCGATGGAGTGGAAGAGAATTGGAACGGCGGAATGAGATTTAGCTTTTGCGCTCACTTAGTAAGTAGTCTTGATCATCATCGCTGTCCAAGTCGTTGATGGTCATGTGTCATGTCGTTTGCCCTTCATCGTCCAAGTGTTCCTCTTGCTGCATATTTTAGGTTGGACACAGGGCCGTACGAGCTCTTATGGCGCCTGAGGCAAATTTGAATATATCCGTCCCCCTCCCAAATGATTCCTATCATTTTGAAAATTTTAAACTATTATTTATTGGGTTTTGTCGAAGTTTAGCGCGCCCCCATTGCTATGGCGCCTGAGGCAAAGCCTCGGTCGCCTCAACCTCGCTACGGCGCTCGCTTAGAACAATGAAAACAAATGGATGCTTATCAGGAACTCATTTAGGCTGGCGGGACTGGGGGTTATGGAATACCCCCCAGGTACACTTAATTTATTGCGAAAAAAAACTTTCACTTTTACGTCCCTCGGTATTAAGAAGAACGGTACTGGGATAGTTATAAAAAATATCACCAAAAATACCCCCGCCCCTGCCGGATTACAAACAAAAATTGCAAAAGATTCAATGAAAAATAATAACTTGATGGTTCTGAATAATGGCAAGTGTACCTGGGGGGTATTCCATACCCCCCAGACCCTCCGTCGTGTAATATCGATTTTTATCATTGGGAACTTCTGAACATCTTATATAAAATACGCATAATATGTCGGAATCACCGTTTCCATGGTAACGTAACGGATTAAACCCCCCCCCCCCCGAATATGGATATTATTTTTATCGGTAGGAATTTTTCTTTTCAATTTAAATATATTTGAATAACTGTCGCGATGGTGACGTGATAGTTTTACCGGTTACCCAGTCAGTTAGAGGGAAATGGAAAAGAACGCGGGGTTGGAATCAACTTTACTAAAATCCCCAGTCCACCATTGGATCCACTCCACTATTGGACCAAATCTAAAGGGGATTAAAATCCCCACTTGGGGAAAAGGCCGGCAGGCAATTTTAGGCGATGTTACAAATAAAATCGCGGTCAAATTTTCGAATTCAGTCAAATTTGAATATATGCCCCCCCCCTCCACCCCAAAGGTTTCTTATCTTTTTGAAAATTTTAAACTATTATTTATTGGGTTTTGTCAAGGTTTAGCGCCCCCATTGCGATGGCGCCTGAGGCAAATGCCTCACCCTTGCTACGGCGCTAGTTGGAGAAGCGACTGTTTAACCCGCACCTCGCTTTGATTAGTTCAGCAATGCCCTTTTTCATAAACTTTTTCTTTGCTGGTCACTGCCACATGAGAGACATCTAGCTCGGCATTACTGTCTTCCGTCATGATTGGAACTAAATTCCAATCGTTACGTGACCTTCTCTTCTATTTTTGTGTGGTATGCATGCAAGTGTTATCACATCGTTAGGAGACCTACTTTATTTAACACGTGACCTCAGAACCATGGGAAGTTCGGAAAAACAGAACACTTTATTTTTAAGAAATTTACTGTATAGGAAGATTACAGTTTGGTGGTTTACGTTTGCCTTCCGAGATGAGACGGTTAAAATAAAGTTCTTGCATCACGAATTAAGTAATTCATGGGTTGGGGGGAGTAATGGAATCATGTCAAGATGGCCATTTTGATCACCACGTGCTTTACCCTTGTGCACTTTAGGGTAATCCGCAACTGCATCAATATCTAATGTCTCATTTATTTCTTTACATGCACGATATACTGTCGTTCTTTTCAGCCAGTATTTGATTATTTAAGTGAATCGCTTGGGGAGCGGGCTGCCACTGAATAAAATAAACAAGAGGGTTCCTTCAAAAATTTTTTACGAAATAATAGGGAAAACCGACGGACTCATGCATAAATTGACCTATGAGTGTGTGCTGTCTGTAACTCTAAATCGAGATGATCATCCGATCCTACAGTGCGGCAGGCACTAGTAGAAAAGTAACTTTCTGGAGAGGGGATTAACGGATCAATTTAGCGTTATAAAGGCACACAGACAAATAGAAAAAGCAATAAAAAGAACATTTACTTAAATAACTGGAGGCTATTATATTACGTTTTATTTATTATCGTAACTTGTGAAATGATTATTAAAATAAAATTTAAAAATTGACAATCTAAAGCGTCATTTGTTCCTGCCGATTGGGGGGGGGGGGGATTAATACAATTTAATTTTGTTGTCTAACTAACCTGCTCATCAACGACAAATCGTGGTTTGATATAATTTGGAGGGGGGGATTATAAATTTTTTATTTTCACTCTTTAGTCAAGTGCATTAAATTCATGCATCCGCCTTTAGTGGCGCCGGATTACTCTATGGTCAGCGGCGTAACTACATTCGCATAGAACTAAATTTTTTTGAATTGCCATTTTGTTTCGGGAGGGCGGGGCCCCCTGACAGCCGCTACTGCTATTTTTACTAGGTTATAATATTTTTAATTAGACAATTTTATAGGTGGGTGAGCATATTTAGTGTAAGAAAATTGCGAAAAAAAATCCAAAATCGGTCTTCTGCGATTTTTCGACGGATTTCGTTAGGTTATTCTTCGTACTTTGAGTAAAATAAAATTTACTACAACTTCTATCTAATAAGATATTTTTCTCTAAATTGAATAGTTGTTGAGCGCCAGGGCTGAGAGCAAATTTTTGAAAATTTCTGTTTAACAAATTATGTCAGATAAAAGTAGTAAATTTTATTTTTTGCCATTCCGGGGGTAAAGTACTCACTTTTACCCCGATTTGCGGGTGAAAAGGGGCACTTTTTTACCCTGGGGGAGTAAAGTTAAAAATTAGGGGGGGGGGAGCGGGAGAAAATAGTATTTTTTGCCTTAGAGCAATAAAAATAGTCACCAGATAAGTTTTTTTTGTCCTAGGGCAATAAAAAAGTCACCAGATGACTGATAAAAAGTCACTAGATTGCCACGTGATGACTGATAAAAAAGTCACTAGATTGCCACGTGATCGTGCATATTAGCGTGGAAGAATCAAATTCTTTCACATCTGCCACGCTCAAATTTATTTCAAACAATGAAATAAATTGATGAGTCAATAAATAAATAAACCTTATCATAAGGCTTGTAAGATGCAACTTTTGAATTTGAACTTCGCGCCAACGTCCTCTCCAGAAAAACGCCATCTATTGAGAACTAACAAAGTTCAAACCTAAAATCACACTTCTTCGACGACACGGAAAATAACCTGAACCACGACCACGTTGTGAAATACCTACGATCGTCATCTAGTAACCAAACTCTTTCTTCCGGTGTACAAAACATAATGTCAAAAACAACTGTAACAAAACAAATCGTCTGCTTACTGGTAAAACCAAGTAACTGCAAAATTTTCGAAACTGAGTTAAATATATCGGCATGTTAAGTTTTTTGCGCTCTTTCTACTGGTAAAACAAGTTAATTGATACCTCCCCCCGTTCGAAAGTTATGCCGTATGAAAAAATCCGCGCTCCGCGCCTCGCAAAGGGGTTCCGCCCCCTTGATCCCCCCGCAAGGGGGCAAGGGGGCTTACACGTTAATTTAAAGTATTATGACATTGCTAAAACTATAATCCTTCTTAGAAATAAATTACAACACAATACATATTAATACTGCTTAGTTATTAAACGTCAAACTTTCAAACGCTATTATCTCAAAACTATGGTTATGTCAGTTACCTGGTTTTACCAGTAAGCAGACGAAATGATCGCTCCGAAAGAGAGACAAACATTAACTTCCAACACAAAATAAAACAACCAAATTTGGGCAATGTCAATTCTTTTATTATCTTTAATATTCTTGTATGAGGAATTTAACCTGAAGCAATGATTTACCTAAATTGTGACCTAATAAGTCTGTAGATTTAATTACCCTGAAAGTCGATTTGTTTTAAATTGCTTTATGTTATTTTGATAACATTTAAATTCTTATTTTATTTAATCCTTAGGATTGTAATAATATTTTCTTCATGTACTTAGTACATTTCTGGAAGATTGTGGAAAGCTATGTGTTTTATTGAAACACTAGCTGTTAATAAAAAAAATAACCTTTTAATCTACCTTTAAATAACCACCCATGAAATACAATTTACTACCTAATTAATTGTAACTTATTTAAACTCAGCTGAAACAATTATTTGTATTTGGCTTGCTGGTTTAAAACAAGGAATCCTTCGTTAGTTTTATAGTGGCTAAAATATTATATATCTCGCCGGGCCCAACGCTCTTCTAGAAAAACATGAGAGTTACAGCTGTTCAAATACAAATTAAAATCACAACCTAATTCAAACAAGTTCAATCATCCTGTATTTGAATACAAAAGGTACCTAATTTACCAATGTTAAAACCCAGAACTAAGTTACGACAACTTAATTAACAACAAATCTTTGGGAACAGTTCAATGTAATTTGCTTTATGGTTTGCATTTAAGCATTAGTAATCGTGCGTAATTTACTTTCCACGTTACTAGGGGGTTGTTTATAATCTTTTACCCAAATCGGCGAAGCTAAATGTACACGTAACGAACCCAAAACCATTGTTTTAAATAAGTCAATTATTTACCAAGATAGAAAGATTTGCGGACATATTTTTCATCATATTTTAAACTGTTGTGCCACCTTAAACAATGACTGAATTCCTCCAATCAATTCTTTGCACTTGCAAACAATTAGCAATAACTTTGACAAACCCCCTGTATATAAATTAATTACTTGACTAACCGATTACCTAATTTAAATAAAAAAACCTCTTATTTATAAATCTAATCTCATTTGAAATTAAAAACACCCTGTAGATAATAATTGTTAGCATTTACTTTGTATTAATGAAAACAAGTTACCATTAGAAATTTGACCTTGCAGTTTAAAATAATCCCTTTGTGCATTTTAACATGTGATGGCAATGATCTACATTTAGCCTTGAATCAAATAGTTAAAATTTTCCACTGTCGCACCCTTGAAATTACAACACCCTTCTTGGGTTACAACTTCCCCTTACCTAGGCGTCCTAATAAGCCCGCACCCTTTAACCTTGTAACAAAGATATTCCATAAGTGAACTATTTCTACCTTTAATAATGAATAACTTTAAAATGCATTCAGAAAACCAAATTTAACTATAATGTAAACCCCTTTTAAAACAACCTTTTGAGTTTCTATTGTTTGAAACAATGGAATTCTGTTAAACACGAATCAATTAAATTAAAGTCATTTTGCCCAAATTTGTAAAGAAAACTTATTAAAATAATGCATAAATTATACCTGTTAATTAAAACCCAACACACTAAAAGAAATTTCACACTCTGAAATTATCTGTATTGAAAATATGTCGAACAACTTCTACGTTCAATGGTACACACACAAGTGGCCGATTCTTTGGTCCGTAACCAAGAAGTGACGCTTTCCTAGCAAAAATGACCCTTAAGTACTGGTTTTCTTTCACTACCAATAGATGTCGTTCCAAAATATGAATTAAAAATAAAATATACACAGAGTACGAAAAATTCTAAACCAAAAGAAGCGGTAAATTAAAATTTAAATTAATTTTAAAAAGTCAATATTACAGGCTTCTTGTTATACTTTGTATAGAAGCCTAAAAGTACTTACTTTAGCTACCAAAATGTCGCCACGTGGTTTCTAGGTTCTCGCTCATCGTACGTCTTGCTGCTTGTACGGCATAAATGTAAATGAACCATAGGTAGAATCAGGGGTGCCAATGCCAACTGCTATTTCCTAGTACTTTTTGGTAGTAGTTGGTAATATTACTAGTGCTATTTTGTGATGCACCACGTGCATTATTAAAAAAATGCGTTAAATTTTTGCTTTAAGTTTCTAAATTGGTGAAGTTCCTACTTTACCTCCCGGTGTCACCGTGGATTTTTACCCCCAGAAATTTTACCGCTTGTAAAAATTCTTTAGGGGGTAAAATATCTCTAGTGAAATTTTACCCCCGGTAAAATATCCCTAGCGAAATTTTACCCCCGGTAAAATATCCCTAGCGAAATTTTACCCCTGTAAAAATTCTTTAGGGGGTAAAAATTCCCTAGTAAAATTTCACTAAGGAATTAGTAGTTTGTAATTAGTAATTTTATTAAATTTTAAATATTGTTGAATAGTGTTGAAGAACATTATAAGAAAATGAGACAAAAAATTACGAATTTTATGGCGGAAAGAAAAACTGAAGTTGATAATTTTCTGGAACTACCAATTACTTAGAAAACAGTCGAATGAGAAGTGATGCAGTATGGGCAACAGAAGTTGAGCTACATTTTACTGCGGCATTTATTGGATCAGATTTGTATTCATACACTTCCACAGATAATAATAAACTTTCGGTTGGATACGTTTTCCCAGTACACTGCAATTATTAAGCGAACCCGATTACCAGAAACCTGCGTTGTATGTAAACCAGGGGTGCCCATACGGTCGATCGCTATCGACCGTTCGATCGCGAAGGCTTTCAAAGTCGATCGCCGAGGAAAAATTTTTATGAAATGACCTTCAAACAGGTAGTTTATTGTTAAAAAAAAGTATAAAGAATTATGAAGACTGTACCTCTGTACCACAACATCTGACCCTACCCTTCGGTGCGGGGGCGCGCGGGCGGGGGAGTCGTTTGACGCGCGACGACGACAGCAACAGCAGGCAGTGAGCGAATAAGCGTCATTCAGTGCAGTCACGTACGTATCACCGCGAAAGTTAACAACAAGATAGCAGCTAAAAGGCGACAAAATCGTAAATTGAATATTATTTAAAAGGTAAATAGAAAAAACTATTCATGCTATCAGGCTCTTAAGTTGCTACACGTGTGTTTTTTATTGTTTGTAGACGGAGAACCGTGAATCCCTGAAACAATGAGTGGGCCGAAGAAATCCAAAACGTATCACTTCAATCCTGAGTGGGAAGAAGAGTTTTTCTTCACTATGGTAAAAGAAAAATGTGTATGTTTGATATGCCGATTTGCCATCGCCACACCAAAACGAGGTAATTTGGAGAGACATTATAAAACCGTACATAAAAAACATGAAGACAGCTTTCCACGTCACAGTGATATACGAAAATCTAAATTGAAAGACATGAAGCGTTGTTTGGCAGGTGAACAAGCCATGTTTACAAAACCGTTGGAGAAGTCCAAAGCGGCTACTATTGCATCATACAAAATAAGCCACATTTTAGCTAAAAATAAGAAGCCATTTGATGATGGAGTGATGATAAAAGAATGCTTTCTCGAAGCAGCTGAGTCTTTGTTCGTAAATTTCAAAAACAAAGCTGAAATAATTTCAACCATTAAAGATATTCAACTATCCCGGCAAACCGTGACTAGACGTGTGGAAACAATAAGCAAGAACTTGGAAAGTCAAACTATGAATGATCTCAGAGACTGCTCTTACTTTTCACTCCAATTTGATGAATCCACAGACGCAACAGATGTGGCGCAATTGTGTATTTTCATACGCATGGTCTTTCCAGATATGACCGTTAAAGAAGACTTTCTAACAATGGTACCGTTGAAAGAATGTACTCGAGGAGTAGATATCTATGATTCATTTCTAAAGTACACACAAGAAGCACAAATGCCGCTGTATAAACTTGTATGCATAACCACAGATGGAGCTCCAGCCATGACAGGCAACCATAACGGATTCATCGCACTGTGTCGAGCTAATGAAGAATTTCCGAGCTTTTTCGCTTTTCACTGTGTGATTCATCAACAAGCACTTTGTGGAAAAATATTAAACATGAAAGATGTCATGACGATAGCCTTCAAAGTAGCAAACTCCATCCGAGCGAGAAGTTTGCAGCGGCGATTATTCAAAGCACAACTGGAAAGCAGCGGATTCGAGCACACTGACTTACTTCTTCACACAGATGTAAGGTGGCTAAGTCGTGGAAGATGTTGAAAGAGGAGACGATGTTGAAATGCTGAAAAATGGAAAATGGCAGAGCGATTTGGCTTTCTTAGTCGACATTACAAAGCACCTCAACGATATAAACCTGGAGTTGCAAGGAAAAGACAAAAATATTGTGGACATGATGTCCTCCATAAATGCTTTCAAGCGTAAGTTGAAACAATTGAAGGAAGAAATTAAAAACAAAGACTGCAGGAACTTTCCAACCCTGCTATTGCAACAAAACTCTGAACGTTTCGTGTCATATGAAAACGAAGTGACAAAAATTCTGAGCGAATTTGAAAGACGCTTTGAAGATATTAATAAAATGGAGAATATTTTATCATTTCTGTCTTACCCATTTACCTGCACAAATGTTCATGAAATCTCTTCTAGCTGTAGCGACTATTTTAATATGGAATGTACTGCTCTTGAGGATGAAATGTTGAAGCTCATTTCGGATATAAATTTAAAAGCTAGAGCCGGCAACAGTGATTCTTATTCTTACTGGTCATCAATATCCGAAATAAAATATCCATTGATGAAACAAATTGCCCTGCAAATAACTGCTTTCTTTGCATCAACATATCTGTGCGAGTCTGCATTTTCGCATATGAAAATAATAAAATCAAAATATCGCACACGTCTAACAAATGACCACCTGACAGCCTGTTTGCGTTTAGCATTAACAGAAAACATCCCTAATTATGAAAATTTCGCGGAGGACCACCAATGTCATGCTTCGACATCAGCGTTAAAATAATTTTTCTTTTTTATTACTTATCAGTAATATTTTTTATTATTTTTGTAGTGTTGGATGATTAAAAAATTAATAAACATCACTAATGCAGTTTTACTTCTAATTCTTTTTTGATAACTATTTCTCCTTCACGATGAACCGACGATCTGCAGGATCGCGCGCCTTCGATGAATGCAAAAAACGCAGACCGTTCGTCGCGTAAATCATTGACGGAGGCCTTTATGTCTAGCAGTGGACGTTCAAAAGGCTGAAATGATGGTGTCATTATATTTTGGTTTTAGTTGGTGGGATGTATGGTTTAAATGTCGATCTCCTAGTCAAATATTTTTGCTAGGTCGATCTCCCCAAGAAAAAGTATGGGCACCCCTGATGTAAACCATAAAAGTGGAAATCATTTTGAGGTCGTAGTTAAGGTAAAAAAGACTCTTCAATTGATATGAACAATTTTTTTTAATTTAATAAAAAATTATTATTAATAGTCCACTTAATTTAAGTTTTTGCCTTGGTTTTTGATTCAGAACAATTTTTTCATTGACGGAGGCCTTTATGTCTAGCAGTGGACGTTCAAAAGGCTGAAATGATGGTGTCATTATATTTTGGTTTTAGTTGGTGGGATGTATGGTTTAAATGTCGATCTCCTAGTCAAATATTTTTGCTAGGTCGATCTCCCCAAGAAAAAGTATGGGCACCCCTGATGTAAACCATAAAAGTGGAAATCATTTTGAGGTCGTAGTTAAGGTAAAAAAGACTCTTCAATTGATATGAACAATTTTTTTTAATTTAATAAAAAAGTATTATTAATAGTCCACTTAATTTAAGTTTTTGCCTTGGTTTTTGATTCAGAACAATTTTTTCATTGACGGAGGCCTTTATGTCTAGCAGTGGACGTTCAAAAGGCTGAAATGATGGTGTCATTATATTTTGGTTTTAGTTGGTGGGATGTATGGTTTAAATGTCGATCTACTAGTCAAATATTTTTGCTAGGTCGATCTCCCCAAGAAAAAGTATGGGCACCCCTGATGTAAACCATAAAAGTGGAAATCATTTTGAGGTCGTAGTTAAGGTAAAAAAGACTCTTCAATTGATATGAACAATTTTTTTTAATTTAATAAAAAAGTATTATTATTAATAGTCCACTTAATTTAAGTTTTTGCCTTGGTTTTTGATTCAGAACAATTTTTAACGTCGGTGAAATTTTACCTCCTCGATAAATATACTCTAGTGAAATTTTACCCCCGGGGTAAAATATCCCTAGTGAAATTTTACCCCGGGGTAAAATATCCCTAGTGAAATTTTACCCCCTGTAAAAATTCTTTAGGGGGTAAAATATCCCTAGTGAAATTTTACCGGGGGTAAAATATTATCACGGGGGTAAAAATCCACGGTTACACCTAGCGGAAATTTTGGCGAACTAAGTTAAATGAGTAGTATATCGTTTATTTTGCGCAATTTTGCGTATGTTGTAGTGGTGATTTTAAAAGTTTTCGACGATTAACAAAATTTTCTAATAATATACTTCGATATGAGCGCTAATCAATATTGTTCAGTGCCTCAATGTTCATCTTGGGCAAAGAAAAATCCGGAGTTAAGTTTTCATTTATTCCCCACGGCTGAAAAACACAAGACCCTCGTGGTAAATAAATTGGGAGTAAATTTATTGCAGAAGATTGGATGCACAATGCTACAATATTTATTATGTTCTGCTTCGCTTCTATTAATGTTTTACCACATAGAACAACGTGCCCTGCTTTTAAAACTGCATCGCCTTCATAAACACATCTAGATGTTTCAGACCCCTCTAAATATTTGAGATAGTCAAGAAGACTTAATCTTAATTCGTAAGATTCTCACATATCTGCAAATTTTAAAAATTAAACATAAAACCCCACGTCGAAAATAAGCGATCTAAAACTCACCTAACCGTATTATATTATTTAACTGCAGGAAGATGAACTACTAAACAACACTAACCGTAATTTGTCTTAAACAAAATAACAAGTTCACTTGGAAAAAGGAATGAAAAACTCGTAAAATACAACAGAACACACGCACCGCTGTCACACGAATGTGTTTTAACTTAGTTCACATTTTTACCCAGCGGCGCTGCGATCTTAATCTCATATCCCTATAAGATTTATAGCAATCATTTTCGTCCTAATGTCATCTGGTAAGGAAATATGTCGAGGAAACATTTTGTTTTCGCGATTTTTGTTAAAATGGTTGCACTTCCGGGCAGGGGTGGGCTGCCAAATTTTGAACAACCGGCTCGCTATTATTTCGAAGCAAAAAAAAACGGTATATAGAAGAGTGTAATAAATTTATATTACGTAAATAACAAGGTGGCGTCATATTCCGGGGGAAGTACAGACTTAAAAATGTAAATCCCGTGTCACGGGTGACACCACCTTGTGGATCCAGGGTTGAAATGGCTTATTTTTTGGTTTTAGGGGTAATTTAACAAACGGCTCGCCGAGCTTCAAAAATTTTAAGAACCGGCTCGCGCGAGCCGGACCGAGCCGGCTCCAGCCCACCCCTGCACTTCCGGGCGGTCGCCGAGGTTTTTATTAGGACCCCAAACCTTAAAACATAGCCAAAAATCAGAACCCCCTGACCATTTTTAGGAAACTGTTCTTTTCATGATTTCGAAGATGTTAAAATATTTTTCCTGAGCTGTATAATAACAAAAAATATAGCTGAAATAGAAATTTGTTTAAAAATATTTTGCCGAAAAGCATCATTTTCACTTCTTCATTAAAAATTTCAACTTTAGACGAAGAATGCGGTAAGAAGCTCAAGGTTTGAAAAGGACGAATTTTAGTATGTTAAAGTACGAACAATCCGTCGAAAAATCGCCAAAGACCGAGTTTGGATTTTTTTGATAAAAATGTGCCCAATTTTCTTATACTATTTGTGATTTTCATTTTTCTGTCATGTTAGATATTGTTCTAGATCCTGAAGAAGAAAATATGTCTTCGAAATGTAGAACGATAAAACAGTTGGGTTTTTGAAATTGGTCCAAAATTCCCCTCCATCCATTAATTGAGTAAATTCAATTTAATATTTTTTTTACAAGTTTTCTATTTTATTCAACTAAAATTTCACACCTTGGGTAGGTGTATTACCGAAGAGCCAGTCCGCCCCTGGCGAATTCGTCTACTTCTAATGGATGACGTCACCGATTATACGGGAATTTATTACCGCAAAATCCTGTTTATGTTTCAAGCAAAAAAAGGTAATTGTCGTTACAAATACATTAATAACGACAGTCAAAATAATCAACAATAAAAAAATGTTGTATATTTTACAATAAATGAAATTCGACGTACTTGATTAAATTCGATGTAGCTACCCTCTACCTTTATTTGCAAATGTCAAAAATTATTGACGTAATAATCTTGCGTCATAGTACATGCGCTTTATGTCGCTCACAGCGAAGGGTGAATCGTTCGGCGATTTTAGTCATTTAGTCAAAAGTTTCCATGTGTAGGATACATTAATTCTATTAAAGAATCCAACATGCTTATAAAGGAATTGTGAGTACACGTTATTTTTTAATTAATATTTATCGCTTATTTTTAAAAACACCTGTAAAAAAATTCGAACGAATGCCAATTGAATTATTGTTGGTGTAGGTTTTTTTTTTTGTTTATTTGGAATGTTAATGCAATTCAAATTTCAAAATTCAGTCACCGAAACGGGGCGTATTTGTCATTGAAAGAGATGGTTTTGTTTCACGATAACGCGTGTAATTTGTAATTCGTTTTTAATTACGATCGCACGTAAAATCTATTGGTTTTACTCGTCAACCTTGAATTGTTGGCTTAATCATCCGATTTTTATATTATTGTAATTGTCGGTTGTTGTTTCTTACTTTATTGTTATGTAAAATTAATTCGATGTATGTATTTTCAGCCGAGTTACCTTGCCCCTCACCGTAGAAGAGGTAAAATATTATGAATAATACAAATTTCACATACCTTGTACTTTGTGTTGTCTGTCCTGATGTGATTTAATTGCGATGATGTTTTAGTATCAAGTTGCTCAATTATATAGTGTGGCGGAGGCATCGAAAGATAATACGGGTGGCGGTGAAGGTATAGAAGTTTTAAAAAATGAACCGTTTACCAATTATCCTTTGCTGGGTGGTAAATACAATTCGGGTCAATACACTTACAAGATTTACCATCTCGCTAGTAAAGTTCCCGCTTTTATCCGATACTTAGCTCCTAAAGGAAGTCTCGAAATTCACGAAGAAGCATGGAACGCTTATCCTTATTGTAAAACTGTTATTACGGTAAGTTTTCTAATTGCAATTCATTTTCGCAGGTTTGCTTCTTCTGTTACATAACGGGATAAATCCAAATTTTAGAATCCTGGTTACATGAAAGAGAAATTTGTTATTTGTATTGAATCGTATCATATAGGCGACGAAGGAAAGCAAGATAATGTGAGTACTAACTTGTTTTTTTTTTGTTTTTGGTGCGCTGTCTGTGGTACGTTGTGTTTACTGCTGGGTGTTGGTGTTGTAAAATATTTGGGTTCTCTGCATATAGAATCCCGGTTATATGAAGGAAAACTTTATTATATGTATAGAGAGCATGCATATAGGCGACGCGGGAAAGCAAGATAATGTAAGTCCTTCATTTTTTCTTTTTGGTTCCGTAGTCAGTGCATGTCTAGGAAGCACCATTTTCTTATTTTAGATAATGCCCGTTAGTAATGGCAAATTTATTATTTCTCATTTTCAAATTGTTTCTGTTTTACGTGGAGATGAAAGTGAAATTAATCTTATTTGTTGTCCTCCCCCCTGTTTTGGTTTTCATGCTCTTCGTTACTTATAAGCATACATGGCAGTCAAACCTCCCCCCCCACCATTTTTAGGTTTGATCCCTCTTTAATTGTATTTTACCTGTAGAATTCGGAGATTGACCTACTGACCAAGTTTCTTAAAATTACTCAACTTTTTAGTTTTATTTTGTTTTCTCATAACCTATTAGGGGTTGTCTGGTTTTTCTATAGTGTAAAATTATTTAAGAAAAGCCGGGTCTGTGATCGACCCCCTTCGATTTGGCTGATTTTTTGTGGGCACATTACCCATCCGGGGAGTAGTCAAAAGCCAGAATATTACGTCCCAAAAAAATTTATTGGCTGAGCTATAGCTATTCTAAGTTTTTTTTCACAATTTTTACTTGAATTTGGGTATTTTCGATCACGCAGCGGGTTTTCGCACTACGTGGCTGAAAATGGGTTTCCTTATGTAAAATTGACCTAGAAACAAGACTATGGTCACAGATTTGACCTACGACCAATACCTACAGAAATATTGACCAAAAACACTCGAAATTTACCAAAAAAGTCCCAAATCTTGGGCAAACTGTGAAAAAAAAATAATTTCACTATATTAGACCGCCATCTTGTAGAAAATGAACCAACGAATCCAATGAGCACACTCCCAGATTTTTAGGACGAACCGTTCAGGAGATACGCGGCGTCAAAGTTAGACGTTTTCGTTTTTTCTATAAAAAATTGACATTTTCTACTTTGTGGGACAATGTTCGACCTACATGACTATTTTGCGATGTTCCCTGCCATCCATTG
This sequence comes from Podabrus alpinus, assembly GCA_932274525.1. Lineage (NCBI taxonomy): Eukaryota > Metazoa > Arthropoda > Insecta > Coleoptera > Cantharidae > Podabrus > Podabrus alpinus. Next base: position 75,813,662 of record OW026454.1, on the reverse strand, counting down.
GCACCTCATAAGTCTCTTTCGATAAAAATAACCTATCAATGCACCATTTGGAGAGTCAGGAGTCGCAAAATAGTCCTGTAGGTCAAACATTGTCCCACAAGGTAGAAAATGTCAATTTTTGATAGAAATAAAGTGCTACTTCCGGTTTAGGAATTTGCTGCAAAATCAAATGGTGCTTTCGTATACCGATTAAAGTGTTAAATATGAAATTTGGTTACTATATAACAATTCGTTCCTGAGATATTGAAGAAAAACTATTTCGTCCTTCAAGTAAAGTGCCATTTCCGGTTTAGGGATTTCCTCCAAAATCAAATGGTTCTTTCGTATATTGATTAAAGTATTAAATATGAAATTTGGTTACTATATAACAATTTGTTCCTGAGATATTGAAGAAAAACCATTTCGTCCTTCAAGTAAAGTGCTACTTCCGGTTTAGGGATTTCCTCCAAAATCACATGGTGCTTTAGTATACTGATTAAAGTGTTAAATATGAAATTTGGTTACTAGATAACAATTCGTTCCTGAGATATTTAAGAAAAACCATTTCGTCCTTCAAGTGAAGTGCTACTTCCGGTTTAAGGATTTCCTCCAAAATCAAATGGTGCCTTTGTATACCGATTAAAGTGTTAAATATGAAATTTTGTTACTATATAACAATTCCTTCCAGAGATACAGAACTTACAGACATTTTGCGTTACATACATCCATACATACAGACATACATACATACAGACATCATTGCGAAAGTAGTCAAAACGGATTCAGAAATGCTCAAAACGGATATTTCCGTTAAAATGTCGACATCGAATTTTTTCATGATTACAATACTTCCTTATAGGGAAGTAAAAACGAAAACGTCTAACTTTGACGCCGCGTATCTCCTGAACGGTTCGTCCTAAAAATCTGGGAGTGTGCTCATTGGATTCGTTGGTTCATTTTCTACAAGATGGCGGTCTAATATAGTGAAATTTTTTTTTTTTCACAGTTTGCCCAAGATTTGGGACTTTTTTGGTAAATTTCGAGTGTTTTTGGTCAATATTTCTGTAGGTATTGGTCGTAGGTCAAATCTGTGGCCATAGTCTTGTTCCTCGGTCAATTTTACATAAGGAAACCCATTTTCAGCCACGTAGTGCGAAAACCCGCTGCGTAATCGAAAATACCCAAATTCAAGTAAAAATTGTGAAAAGAAACTTAGAATAGCTATAGCTCAGCCAATAAATTTTTTTGGGACGTAATGTTCTGGCTTTTGACTACTCCCCGGATGGGTAATTTGCCCACAAAAAATCAGCCAAATCGAAGGGGGTCGATCACAGACCCGGCTTTTCTTAAATAATTTTACTCATAATTTTTTTAATTATGTTCCAAGCGCGGAAAATGCTAATTTGAATTTTTAAGTACTTTTCTGTTTGACTTTGTCTATTCGAAGTTTATAATCCTCAGATCACTGGGGTTAAGGGGGTACCTACTTGGGGGTTACCAAATTTGGCACAGTTATTATGTAGGTCCCTGCGCATGTTTTTGTATTGAAATAGTGCAAAAATTCGCAAAGAAAAGGAAAGTTGATTTTGAGTAGCCTGCCTTCCTTTAAGGAATCTCGATAATCCATTCATGCGCGTCCCATAGGGACGCGCATGAATGGATTATCGAGATTCCTTAAAGGAAGGCAGGCTACTCAAAATCAACTTAAAAAACAATAATGAATGCTGTCAAACTGCCAACCGATCGACAATGCAAATACGCGTGCACGTGCTTTACGTTTCTATTTGACCAATCTTAAGGGGGGGTTACCTACTGTGAACAGTCGTTTTCAAGCTGATTTTTAGGAATTAAATTTGAGAAAACCGTTACAGCTAGTGAGCTACAATTTAGGATACTTATTTATTCACATTTAAACTAACACCTAAAATTTTTGTAAAGTTTTTTATTGAAAATTGTACAAGGTACAGATCGACGCGTAACTCGTGTTTCGAAATGACGCGCCAATCGGGCGCATCGTTTCCGACCGATCCAGTTATCTGAAATAAATGAATTTTTTAAATTCTTGTTCTATATGAATGTGGCTCCAGTTGGAACCCCGAAAATTTAATTTAAACAAAAAATGACGCGAGGATTTAAAAAAAAAACTTCGATTTTTACAACAAAATATTTACTTAAATATTTACGTGGATAGTGGTTGATATTCGTAACCTACCCTTAATCGCGTATACTAGGGCCATACAGAATACATTCTTCGGCTTTGAAGAAGTGAAATTCGGCACTTATTTCTTCTTTTGTGGCAGTTCTCACCTCTTTAGAATAGTAAGACGCTCGGTGATTAGACAGTATGATGCGCTCGCCGTCTCTCTTATATGCGTAAATTTTGGCCATCTCGTCGATTTTTACATAATATATTAACGAATACCTCGGTTTTTATCTCATCTTTATTTACAAAAAGACGTGTATTTTTTAGGAGCTCAAAAGTCACTGAAATTTTCCTATCAAAACTTTTTTTTAAAAGAACCAACATATTTTTGTAACTCATATTATTTTATCAGGTTTTACTGAAAGTAGTTTATTTTGAAAACTTTTAAAATAAAATTAGCATAATAAATTAGTCAAAATATTTAAAAAAAAAACAATTTTAGGGATCTTGTACCTAACATTATTTGTTTGTGTAAGAAATGTGTCAGTTGAAAACCTTGTATAGTAACTGTACCCATAAAAAACATAGCAGTAAATTAGTTAACAACCCCAGATGTTCCTGGGGGGTTTCAATTTGTACGGTAACCTATCTTCGACCACTCCAAATAAATTGAAAATTTCCTATTGCAAAGAGGAAGGTTTATATAGTTTACTGATATAATTTAAACATGCGAAAGTATTATCAAAATTTTGAGTAAATCGAATTTGAAGTTTGCGAATTTACATGTAAAATTTAACGAGATTCCGCGCGTCGCTCATTCTGTTGATAGTCCGTGCAGTTTTAATGACCCTAACACTTAGAGTATTTCGCACCGGCAGATGCAGCTCGTCTCTCGTACATGTAACATCCATTATTTTTTGTTTTTACGCCATTTTTTGGGGGTGAAACGTAATAGTTTACTGCCCCATACCGCAACTATACTTTTTAATGCTGTATCTAGGTACGGCCGCGCCCTTGGCGGGACTTAACATTTGCGCCCCCCCACACCGGGGGGTTTGGGGGGTATGGAATACCCCCAACGAAAACGGGGGATCCGGGGGTCCTTCCGCGGAAATTTTACAAAATTAAAGTGCAAAGTTGTAGGTTTAAAGTTTTTTGATCAATCATCAATCAATCATGAGTCAAAACTGTACTTTTCTTGCTTTTACCAGGGCAAAATCGTCGATGAATCGTTAAAATCAATCTGAAACGCAATGTCGTATTCTATATTCAGAATTGCTAAGTTTATCAATCTGTTTTCAGACATACTTGATCTTAAATAGTTCTTGATCATTTTTACTTCCCTATAAGGAAGTATTGTAATCATGAAAAAATTCGATGTCGATATTTTAACGTAAATATCCGTTTTGAACATTTCTGAATCAATTTTGACTACTTTCGCAATTATGTCTGTCTGTATGGATGTACATATGTAACGCAAAATGTCTGTAAGTTCTGTATCTCTGGAACGAATTGTTATATAGTAACAAAATTTCATATTTAACACTTTAATCGGTATACAAAGGCACCATTTGATTTTGGAGGAAATCCTTAAACCGGAAGTAGCACTTCACTTGAAGGACGAAATGGTTTTTCTTAAATATCTCAGGAACGAATTGTTATCTAGTAACCAAATTTCATATTTAACACTTTAATCAGTATACTAAAGCACCATGTGATTTTGGAGGAAATCCCTAAACCGGAAGTAGCACTTTACTTGAAGGACGAAATGGTTTTTCTTCAATATCTCAGGAACAAATTGTTATATAGTAACCAAATTTCATTTTTTAACACTTTAATCAATATACGAAAGAACCATTTGATTTTGGAGGAAATCCCTAAACCGGAAATGGCACTTTACTTGAAGGACGAAATAGTTTTTCTTCAATATCTCAGGAACGAATTGTTATATAGCAGGGGTGGCCAACTTGATTAGACCCAAGATCTCCTGTTTACTAACGAAACCCTGTGCGATCTACCAATTACATACTTATTGAAATCTTAAATGAAACAGCATAGTTCAGTACAAAATCATATAGTTTTTTTTATTTTGTTAAGAGAAAAAACATAAATGTGAAAATTATTCTTAGTAACTACTTATTTGACTATATATTAGTGTGAGCATTGCGTCTGAGCATCTTCCACTAGTTTAGCATAATCAGGATTGTAGTTGGAAATTGCCAACCTTAAAGAAGCCAATGTATGAGCGTCTGTCAAGCGAGACCGGTATTTATTTTTTATTTGTTTTAAGTAGGAAAATGCTGACTCACATAAATATGTTGAACCAAAACACGAATGAAGTTGTTCAACACATTTCTTGAAATTTGGATATTTTTCGTTGGAAACCAATGCCCAGAAATCTTGACCTGAGGATGACCTTGCTTTTAGAAATATGTCGCAGCGCAGAGTAATAATTTCGTTTTGTAACATCATCTGCTCCATTTGAAATGTATCTGCAAATTTTGTAGCCAATTCATAGATATCACTATGATCAATGGAATCATTAAACGGATAACTGATGAATTGAACCATCTTCTCAATTTTTCTGTGACGATTAGACAGAGTCTAATCGTGATTTACATCGGTAATTGTCGACACTCCGGTAGTCTCTGTCGTCAACTGTCAACGGACTGACTGAGACGTAACACGGGACGGATTGACACCCGCCCCTCCCCCGCGTCCCACACTCTTCCTTCTTATTGGTCATCGCGAGCCGAAAACTAAAGACTATACTGCGTAGAATAGAGGATAAATAAATATTATGATGCGTGCAGCAGTTGGTGATTACGTTGCGCAGTCTGGTCTACGTATTTATATTTTTTGCCTTGCCACGATCGATTGGACTAACAGTCGCGATCGACCGGTCGATCGCGATCGACCTGTTGGCCACCCCTGTTATATAGTAACCAACTTTCATATTTAACACTTTAATCGGTATACGAAAGCACCATTTGATTTTGGAGCAAATCTCTAAACCGGAAGTAGCACTTTACTTGAAGGACGAAATGGTTTTTCTTAAATATATTATGATAAATATTTTATTGATGAATTTTTATTTTTTAAATTTAAATTATATTTCTGCGAATCTTTAGATGAACGATGAAGGAATGATTCCTTATAGGGAAGTCATGTGCTGGCCACATCAGATTTTTAACTTGCTGAACGAACGCTCACAAGACGCCACACTTACAGGCATTGTTAAAAATATCCTCAATGCAATTTCAATGTTCGGATAGGCGTCTCTTAATTCATAATTAGAAATAACGTTCAGAACATCCAAATGGGAGGCCTTATTGATGTCCTTTATCAGCTCTTTTGCATGATACTTGAAAGTAACTACTTCGTTCACAAGCTCTAACGTGTCTATATCTTTTTTGGCATACATCGCACCAAGATTAGCTGCACACTTTTCAAGAAGAGAATCAGAATATACTCACTTAAAGACTTTCCGGATAAAAAATTAAAGTCAGATGAAACCGAATGGTAGATGTTTGCCCTCTTGTCCATTTCGCTTGTAATCCTATTAAACACAACGAAACACTCTTTCTCAAATGAATTTTCAGCACTCAGCAAGTGGGATTCATCTTCAGCCATTTCACCAGCCATTCTTTTGACTTTTTTCAGTCTCTTAACAGGAAAACAACTTGTAATTTCCAAGAAACCACATGTAGCTTTGGCTTTTTCTATGTATTTCTTAATTCCTTCTTTACGTAGATCTTCAACTTTTTTAGCGGACAGTAACTTAACAATCTGGAATAACATTCATTTCAATAACGTGAAATTTTTGTCCTTAACAAAATGCACTAATCTAAAAAAAAAATTATTTTTCATGGCCGATTTTGCGCCCCCCGGTAGCTGCGCCCGTGGCGGGCGCCCATCTCGCCACCGCCTAGATACGGCGTTGTTTCAAGGGTCTCTAAGCTCCCGGTTTCATTTATCCCGGTTTTTTTTTTATGGGAGGCGCCTTCTCGTATGTTTAGCATAGTAACCAGAGTCAAAACCGCCCTGGAGGGGAGCGGAGCGGCGCCCCGAAAGGGTAGGTTTTGACGATAGATAAACCTCCCTATCGAATGCACACCCCAAAAATCGAAGAAAAATTTGCTAAATTTACGTACTTTCAAATTGATTTTTCTCGAAATTTTATGTATTCTTTCGCAATTGAAATTTTTACAGTATACTCTATAAACCTTCCTCTTTGCTATAGGAAATTTTCAATTTTTTTGGGGTGGCCAAAGATAGGTTATCGTCCGCCCGAAAAAACTTTTAAGCTCCTTTTTCACAATCAATGGGGAACATGCATGAATAAAAAAAGTTAGTTAAAACAAACAGTATTTTCCGATTAATCTTATGTATTAAATATCAAATCAGCAAAAATAACTTCTATTTATTGTATTTTGTTATAAATAATCCATTTTAAAATTCAATGATAATTTAAAATAAATTATGTGACCTTAACGCAACGCGTTTGCTTGCTTGCTTGCAATAACCTCACTTTCTTGTTTACTCTACTCGTGTAGAGTACTTTTTTAACTTTTTTGTTTTTAATTGATTTAATTATGATAAATAACAGATTTTAACACTAACAAACTTCAACTTTCAAAGCACAAAATCACAGAAAAATAATATAAATGAATGTAAAATTGAAACTTGTGACGTCACAAGTACATGGCAAATTGCGCGGTCGTTTCCTTCAATTCAAATTGACGGATTTTTAAATATTTTTTAAATTATTATCAAAACGAAAATAAATAAATTAAATAGCATTAATTAGTATATTTAGTTATTTTTGATCCAACTACGCTATAAAAAAAATTTATGCATCTTCCCTATTCCGTTTTTAAGGGTGGACTAAAACGTCTATTTTTAATAATTTTCTTTTTTAACAATTTTTTAAAATTTTTTTGGTTTTTTGGACTCCTAAAGACAATTACAAACAGCTACAACTTATATTTCTTAAATTTATTTTTGTATGTATATTTTGTATAAAGTATAGGGTCTTTCAATAGCCACGCCTGAACTTTCACAGCCGATTGTGGTTATGCTTGATATGACAGCGCTGTCATTCTGTGACGTTTGATCATGGAAAACTACACGCTTCAACAACGCGTCGAAATCGTAAAAATTTATTATAAAAATTCGTGCTCTGTCCTCCAAACGTTTCGCGAGCTACGTGGAATTTTCGGTCGACATGGGCGTCCTGCCGAGAGCTCAATTCAACGACTTATTGCGAAATTCGAGGAAACCGGCTCTGTTGCTAATCGAGCAGTGCCTGTGCGTCGCCGGAACGTTCGGTCGGAAGAGAATATTGCTGTTGTTGCTGAAAGTGTGCGTGATGACCGAAACATCTCAGTTTTTCACGGCGTCAGGTATCGAGAAATGATAACCAATTTTTTTTTGCCCGAATTGGATGATATGGACTTAGAGAACACGTGGTTCCAGCAAGACGGCGCTACGTGTCACACAGCGGGTGAAACTGTGGAGTTATTGAAGGAAAAGTTTCCAGGTCGCGTTATTTCAAAATAAGGTGACATTAATTAGCCTGCGAGATCGTGCGATTTAACGCCCTTAGACTTTTTTCTTTGGGGCTCCGTTAAGTCACTGGCCTATGCCAATAAACCAGCAACAATTCTCGACCTGGAAAACAACGTCATTCAAGCCATTGCTGCTATCCAGCCCGATTTATGTCGAAAAGTCATCCAAAATTGGATCTCCCTGATCGACACTTGCAAACGAAGTCGCGGAGGCCATTTGAACGATATTATTTTTAAAACATAATGGCATTGAATATACTTCAATCCGAAATAAAGATATCCGTCATACCACACATACAACTCTTTTTTTTCAATTTTAAAGATCGAGCGCTCTTATTGAAAGACCCTATACAAAATACAAAAAGTAATTCCGTTTTAAAATGTAATTATGATTTAAAAAGTTCTAATAATGAACTCAATTACAGAAAATCCGTCATAAATCGGGTAATTTGATGAATTTCACTTTAATATTTTTTAGGAACATTTGCAAGACCCCATTTGTAATAAAAAAAAATCGAAAAAATTTATCGGTCACAGCAGGTAACCCCCTTAAATCGTTATCATCTGGGCAAAAATATTTTATTAATGTTTATCATCACCGTTTTTAATTCCTTCATTAGCCCAATCGAAATAAAACTCCTTCCTCTTCTGTAGGGGGTTACTTATGGCTAACAACTTTTTACTTGTAAGAGCAAAAAATGTTTCTCTAAATTATGAAGGCGATACCTCTAGAGGAAAATTTAAAAAAAATTTGATTGAACGGCATCGTAAACTAAGCATTTAGGTTAGTGTGCAATCTTATTGTTTGTCTGTGCCCTCGTAACTTCAAAACAAATGCACTAATTTTGATGCAGTTTTCTGTAATAATTGAATAATTCCTTAGAGGAAGTTCTTAGCACTGATCATCTAATTAAATCATAATAATAGCCTAATGCCCGGTTTCATGAAACTTTTTTAACAAACTATTAAAATTACTCGACGATTTCTATAGGCTCGTTAGTACTGACTTTCTATTGGACTGTTAAATTTAATGGCTCATTAAAAGTGTTATGAAATTGCGAATAAGTGTATCTGTCCGTAACGCACTTCTAATTGGTCAATTGTTTATTGCCAACCTAAATATTTTTCAAAATTCAGATTAATAATCGAAAACTGATCAATGTCGGGTCACCGGCTATTTCCGATCATTCCGGCTTACGCCATGACCATTAATAAATCTTATGGATCACGTTAGAATATGCTTGAACGAGCCTGTTTTTTCCCACAAGTAGCTCTACGTTGCGCTTTCTCTCTCTTCCGTCCATAACCCTTATGCAAGGTGTGGTGGCATCAATTTGCTATGCCTGCGACTATTCGTCGCCAGTTGTTGCGATTTTGCGCTGCTGCGATGGACTCATGCAGTCCTTGTCCTATTAGTTTTTTAGTTCGATCGATCCAGCGCGTTGGCGATCTTCCTCGCGGTCGTCTTCCTTCCACAATCAACCTTTCCATAGTATCAGTTCTTCTTGCTACGTGTCCCAGATATCCTAGATATATCTGGTTGACTATTTCGACCAATCTTTTGTTGATGTGGAGTTCCTCTATAATGGAGACATTAGTTCGACGTGCCGTCATGGTATGCGTAGCAGTCTCCTGTAACACCACATTTTGGACACGGCTATTCTTCGTTCGTCGGTAGCTTTATAATCGTCCATGTTTCCGCGGCGTAAGTTGCGATTGAGAATATCGATGTTTGTATTATTTTAAGTTTAGTCTTTATTGTAATGGATCGATCTTTCCAAATTCTGTTCAGTTTTGTCAATGATGTTCTGGCAATCGCCAATTTTTCTGACCATTTTTCCGATGACCATATGCACTGACATATGTTATGCATTGTATCAATTCCATTTTCCCCCATAGCCTTCACTATCTCCGCTGTTATGTCATCAGGCCCTGGTGCTTTTCCATTTGTTAGTTTTTTGATGGCCCTTTCCACTTCGCTTCTGAGTATGTCTGGTTCTCTTTCATAGTGCCTTATGTTCTTCTCAAAGCATGGTGTATAACTTTGGTCATTGTAAAGTTCCGCGCAGTATTTTTTCCAGTCTTCCGAAACTCCTTCTATATCCGTTATCGTTCTGCCATGTTCGTCTTGTATGATTTGGGTTTTTGGCTTAAACTCTCGTGAGAGGTATTTAACCTTGTCGTATAGGTCACGGGTGTTGTTCTGTTCCGAGTGGGTCTCTAGTTCCAGGCTTATTTCGTGAAGATATTGGTTCTTATCTCGGCGTGTTTGCTTTTTAATTTTACGGCTGATTTGTCGAATTTTCAGGGCTTTGTCCATTGGGTCCATTTTTGAACTGCTTCCTTTATCCATTTTTAGGTTCTCGCCCATAATTGGTTACAATCATTTGTTTTACAGGTGTAAAAATCCATATTGAGAAAACTATTACAATCGATGCGATTCTGATTTGCACATGGTTATATAATCATATTGTTATGACTAGATTGCTATCCTAAGTTATAACCATCTCCGTAACTTGTTACCGAAAATTGCTATTCTGTTTAAACACGCATAATCATGATTGTTATAATTTAAGCATAACCAAACCTTGTTATAAATAGTTCAAATGTACCGTAAAAATACTATCAATATGACACATCGTTCCATCAGTTGTGATTTAAAAACTTTAGTTTTGTTTTGTAATTTTGTAATATATAAGTGTATATCAAAATAAATTTTTCAACGATAAAATTTTAAAATTTTTAAATACATTCAAATACAGTTCAATATACAATATTTACTAACTATAAATAATTCAAATATTTATATAACAACTGTCTTTCACGAACGTAACAATGATCAAAATGAGCGTAACAAGCACCTAAAATGCAGTTGCTATCATAACCATGAAATATAACAATAATTGTTGACAAACCACGCCCCCATGATTATGTCTTCAAAATCAGAATAGCAAATCGGCTCAAATAACCATATTGTTACAAAATAACCAAATGATTATCATAACAAGATTGTTATGTCAAATCAGAATCGCACCGAATGTACTTTTAAACTCAAAACATAAGCGTTCTCTTCCTTATTTAGTTTAGTCAAGTCAAGTTCATTCTTAGTCACCTTAAGACGAATTTTCGGTAGCTAATCTGCTCCTGTTCTTACTTAAAATAAATTTCATGCGTGAAAATATTTGCTCACATTTACTAGAAGAACCGAACGCGGACAAAATGGTAAAGCCATTTTTCAATTCGTTCGGGCAATGATTTCGCTGTGTTCCGCCTATGTTCATTTCTGCTACGCTGTAATCAAACCAAAATGTTATTCTTATTATTTATACTTTCACAAAGAATTTGTTTTGTAATTTAATTTATTTTTATATATTATGCTTTATTTGCCAAACTCAAGTGGGTCACTTGAAATTATCTAATGTGCCATCACTTGGTGACCCGCGGGGCTAAGGTTGCCGACGACTGGTCTAAATCGTTAAAGGCAGGCCGCCTGTGCTAGCTAGTAATAATTATAGGGATAAAATATTACCGATGGTGCGCTGTAAGCAACAACAAACGTGACGTCACGCTAATGCACGTTAATGATGTAACCTCGCTCAGAAATACTTTGATTTGGTTTTGAACGATAATAATACATTACAACCATGATTACAACTAAGTAATAAATAAATAATTTAATAAAAAATAATAAATTTAACGTATTTTAATCAATTTAACCTAGAATTCATTTTTATTTTAGCATCATCGTGACGTCAAATATTTAGTTGATATTACAGCCACCAGGGTGCGTACAATTAATATTTTTCCCCTATAATAAACGCGTCAAAAATTCTGATCTCCGTCACGTTTTAATTGTTTAGCCACTTCTAAACCAACTTCTGGACTACCTAGAACTCAGGTTCGGTATTTCTTATGCTGCACACAGCGACAAGACAGTTTCAGAACTGCTATTAAATCAAATACTTATGCCCGGTTTCTGAAGATCTCTGGTTATACTCTACATAACTAATCTAAGCTTAAAGTTATAGTTATCCACAATGCGCATATTCCAATAAAAACGTAGGTTAACTTTGACCAGAGATTATTTTTCGTTATAGAAACTCAAAATCTGCAGTTATACTAAGGTTAAGCTAACCTTAATATAACTCGAGCTTCAGAAACCGGGCATTAGTAGTATTTAAAAAATTCATACGATAGATTCTTGAACATATTTTTATTACCGGGTATTCCACTAATTTGCACATAAATCTAGGCAATTTTCAGAATTTTTTTTTTAGAAAAAGGAAACGATATAAAAAATTTTCTGTTATGGTAGGATATTTAGTACATATTGAATACCTACACAATTTTGAATTTTTCTTAAAAAAATAATTAAAATTTGTTCTGCTACAGCTTTCTGAAAGTAAGTCGATTAAAAAGATACCCAGCGATGGTGGGCAAGCTTAGGTCCTTTGTATTTGTCCAAAATTCAAAAACCTAAAAATTTTCGTATTCAACAAAGTTGTCAGTATCGTCCCTACTACAATCATAAATGGCGGCGTTTTAAAACCACAAAAAAGAACCGAAATTTTGTACGAATTCATTTGTTTTAGTTCGGACGATGGAGAATTTTATATAAAATCGAAACGCCGCAAGATTCAATTGAATCGGTTTATTATTTTTTAAGATAGAATGCCCACCAACTAAAGAAATATCATTCGGAGGGAGGAAAACGCATTTAAAATTTTGCGATAAGGTTCTTGTAGTGCAGGTTTCCCATATTATACGAATTTGCAACCACGTTATTAGAAATCTTCATAACTTCATTATTTTTTAAAAATTTTCACGAAAGTCTCTCGCTAATATGTTCTAGAAAGATTCCAGATTAATAATATATTATGTGACCTGTTTTATGAAAAGGGGGTCAAAAAAGGTGTCAAAAAATCATTTTCCATTTTTTTGCCAGAAAGTCATAACTTAGAAAGTCCAGAAAGTCATAACTTGTTTAATTGTTTTTGAAAAGAAACAATTGTTTCTCGTATTCTCGATCAATTTTCGTGGTATAATTGTTTGTCATTTGTTATTACAACAATCTTTTGAGAGAAATTTGGTTACCAGCTCCTCTTCCGCTTTATCGACAGCAGATACATCCATCCTAACGAAACTTTGTTCCATATCATCTTCTGCCTGAAACAAATGTAGTTCATCATCATCGCCGAGTTTTTTACCTTTAACAGCTGTTTTCTCGATAACTTGTTTTCGCACGTAAGCCCCCTTTTCATAGAACAGGTCACATATATTTAAAAAAAAGGTTTTTTTATGTGAAAAAATGGAATACCGCCTAAAGAAATCGAATCTTTTCAATCAGGCACTGACGCGCATGTAAGACAATGAACGTCTTACGTTCATTGTGAATCAGCACTTACTGAAAAAAATCAGGGAAACTTGAAATTGTAGTCTGGGAAAACCTGGAAAAGTCCGGGAATTTGCTTTGAAAAATTCGGTGGGAACCCTGTAAAAGTACAGTAGTGTTCAAGTTACGAGTTTTATGCGCCCTTTGCACCATTGCTTTTACCGTTAAGTTTGGAAATTTTGACGTTTATAGAGGGCGCTATCTAAAAAAAAGTTACATATCAATTTTCTGTGAGCAGAGTTGCCAACTTGGGGGTTTCCCCCCCAGATTTATGGTTTTTTTAAGTGGAACGGGTTTTTTTGGGGGGTGTAATATGTCTAGGGGTATTTTTAGGGGTTTTTCAATAATTATGAAAAGGTCAAAAGGTCGTTAATCTTTCGCCGAAATGTACTTACTTTGCATTTTAAATTCAATCACAATCAAAAAAAAAAAAGGTCATCAATCGTTTTTACCTTGTTTCACCATAATTGTTTTTTAAAACAATTTTTTTAGGGGCTTTTGGTTGTACTTTTAGGGGGTAAATGTTATTCAGAGTTGGTAACACTGTCTGTGAGTTGTACAACAAATTTTCCGGGATTCCGGGTGTAGAAAATCGGTTAGGGCAATCGCGCTTCACGTACCTCTCTTTTTTTATTACAATTTTCACTATCTTCAAAAGAAAATTGGGGTAGGCGACGTTCTACAGATGTCAAAACTTCGTAAATATGTCGCTTTTCATATTACTACTTGTAATTCGATTATATTTAAGTAAATAATGCTGGCCATAGACAACAACTTTTTCACTATTTATTGTTATTACGTTTATAGTTTCCTTATTTTCGCCTTCAAAACCAATCCAAATTTAGGTTTTTAGGCCTAATTGCTGTATGACACGGTCCTTATTTTCTTCCTAAATCGCATCCATGTTTTCATGCGCAATTTCAGTACAGAAAATTATGACAAGCAAAATTGGTGTATTTGAGCGTATGACACGATCCATAATTTTGTAGGTTGTATTTTTAAAAGTTACCGAGTTAAAAGCATTTTACCTAAATCGAAAATTTTATTAAAAAATATTAAGAATACCACGTGGTCGTCGTCGTCTGCTTCACGGTGTAGGCCGATTTCTAATCAGCCCATCGCTACCTTGGACGCCCAACGTCTATTTTCTCACTTGGATCATATTTATGCTCGTACTAATGGTCGAGAATTGATCTCGATTCCGGAATTAATTCTGCTGTTGCTATGATACGGCATAAATTTCAGTGATCTGATTGGTTGGTAGAAACTAGAATTAATTCCGGAATCGAGATCAATTCTCGACTATTAGTACGGGCATTAATGGCACGTTTTGGCAATCGCTGATCTTCCATTCTTTGCAGATGGGAAATAGTCATAAACCTTGTCTTTCCGCAGTTAGTTCCTCTCTGATATCTTCATTTCTATTCATGTCCAGCAGTGTACAGCCTTTTACTGCTCGTAGAAAATTTAATATCTCGTCTTCATCGTTTCATTAAAAATACCACGTGGTATTTTTGTAAATTTAATAATTGTAATATTAGGCGGTTATTTTATAGTGGAAACCAAACTTTACCTAATTTTAAAGGATCCTTTAATAAGGCATTAGGTCTTTTTGAAAATATTTTGTTATACCTAAATTGGCAATATTTTAGATAATTTATATACGGGAGTAATGAAATGATATAAATATAATTTAAATGCTGAGTAAATTTTGCAAGTCACAATCGAACAATTTAAAATTTTGTGACAATAATTATTAAATATTATCAAAAATTATTAAATGTTTATCAAACATTTATTCTGAGTAGTACTTAAAATAACGTAGAATAAATAAAATTACTGCGCACTGATAATGCGCCGTTTAAGCACCAATTTTAGAATTTGTATTCAATAATTTAGAACATGCCCTAAAAACTTGCATGCAATTTCTTTACTTGTCCTGAATCGGCGCGCACGAAAACTTGGATGCGAATAAGGACCGTGTCATACGTATAAAACCGTATTTGTATAAAAAAATTCATGAAAGAAAATCACTAATCAATAAATAATGCTTTAAACTAAAACTAAACCAACAAATGAGAAGATCTAGGGATATGTCTTGGTAAGAAGAGGCTTCGCCAATTAGTACGGGCATTGTAATTAATTTCGCGTTTGGTCTTAAACTTATTTCAGTTTAGCTTAAAAAAATGCGCGTTTTCTAAATCTAACAGAGTTTGAGCACTGTGATGTATTTAAACCAAGTAGAGATAGTTTCAAAGCTCAAAAACCCTAATCTGCCCGAGGAGGAGCCAAGAGGGTAACTATACAAATTTGAGCCTTCTGCGTCGATTTTTATTCAAAGCTCAAGAACCCTAAACTGCGCAAGGATGAGCCAAGAGGGCGAAATACATACATATACGAATTTGAGCCTTCTGCGTCGATTTTTAGGGTTCTTGAGCGTTGAAACTATCTCGAGTAGGGCGGCCGATATGCTCTGCAAGACTGGAAATTAGCTCGGCCTTCGGCCTCGCACTTAGAACTTGATGAAAAGCTTCTTGACTGTCGTTTCTCTAGCTAAACGACTTTGTCACCTTAAAGATTATTTTAAGTCTGTAATAAATGAATGAACCAATCAGAGGTGGCGCTTTTCCAGATGGTCTAAAATTTCCACAATTCACACATTCCTTATGTATAATTATTTTTCAACGCTATAGGTGCAAAAACTCTTTACTCACGATTCACGCACAATCACGTTTGTTTAATTTTACTCACGTACAATCACGGGTTTTGTGGTGATTTTTTTTATTATAGACAGTCGTGACACGACGAAAATCGCGTCACGTGCCCATTTCTAGTCTGACCACTATGGAAGTCTTCAAAAATTGTTTCATTGTTGTAAACGTGCCGGTTTGCAACAAATTAAAGTCGTATGTGGCATTGATATTCAAGAACTATATCTCGAAAACTATCGGGCCAATTGACTTGAAATTTGAACGCAGCACTGTTAGATATATTATCTACACGAAAGCGTGCGCGCTTTTGCGACAAGTCGGTTAATTTATTTTTCTTGTCAAATTTGCGTTAAAACGGTTTCCTTTCATTATTCGCCAGTTTAAAAAGTAGCGTCATAGCCACACTACTCGTGAATACGCTAAGATTATTTTATTTCCGGATTACAGCGTCATTACAACGGCGCCATTTATAAATAATTTTTTATAAATTTTGTTTTATATATTGTTGAAAGCATGAACTACCATGCAGTCTAAAAATAAAAAATATTGATTCGATACTTTTGGGTATCTTTTTCGGGCGGTCGGACCTCTTAATAGTGAATGAAGTCGTAGTAAATTCCTACAATGTAGTACGAACTGTACCTAAAAACAAACTAGACCTTTACAATTCCAAATTGGGAATAATCAATATCAATTGGGATTAAACAAATAATCTAAAAATGCACTAAATACCACATATATAGCTCATATTAAAAAATTCATTCCTCATGCAATATTTAATAATACGAGAATACCCATAACCTTTTAAGGCATTTTAATAACTTTTCCTTCATTTTTATTTTAAGAAAATATGTAATTTATTATTAAAATTGATTGGTCTAAATTGAAGAGAAGAGAGCTTAATTTTATGTTTTTTAAGCGAATTATAGTGCCGTTGCTACCATTCTCTACATATTTATAAAGTGCGCTCTAAAAATTCTCTTTTCATTTAAAAATTTGCGAACGAAAGTGCGAAAAATAGTATATGCATCACGGTGACTTTTAATATCTCATCCGATTTTTGCCTTCGGCTACGCCTCGGGAAAATTACGTCACACTTCGGATTAAAAGTGGCACTTGACCCGCTAGGTGAATAATATAATATTTTAAATCATTAAGCGTACTTTTACCGTTGGGGGACTTGATATTATGCTCTTGAGGTGGGGGGGGGGTGGACTAGCCAAATATAATCGACACTGTAGTTAGAATTTTTTTGAACGAATTTTTCGTTCGTTATTAATTTTTAGAATTTGTAACTTGAAATGCAAAATTAAGGGCGTGAGGACAAGACTAAAAATGTGATGATTAGGCTCGGGAGGGGGGGGGGGGGAGTAAAAAAAAGTGCTTGAAGTTGCGTGTTGTTTATTTTAAGGGAGTTGTACTCCTGTTGGCGCGAAATTGGAAACAAAGCTTGAAATAAGGCCAAGGATTAATAATAATTATTATAAATCTGTAGGAAAATTAAATCTAAATAGTACAATGTTTTTTTTTATATTTGAATTAATTTACAGCCTCGAAACTGTTTAATCGCGCTTTTTCTATATTTTAAAAACATTGTAAGTATTTAGAAAAAATAATAATAATATTAACATTAAAAAAGGAACTGTACTTTTTTGATGAGATTAACTTTATTTTTGCGCCAACAATTCACTTTTTATTTTTACAAATTATTCTTATTTTTTTAATTTAATTACAAGGGTACTAAAAATGTTACCGCATTAAAGTTTTGATGTCGGTCCGCCCCTGGAACTTGCTCTTTGAACTGTCGCTATTGTCTGACTAATTACGCTATTTTCCCAGCTAATTGTCGAAATACATAATTTATTGGTGAATGCTCGAAGGTGGATCGTGAATAAATACGGAAGCGGCTATAAATTTGCATGATATCACCAATAATTAAAATTTCAATTACCTACATATTTCATTACTTATATATTTATTTTTAAAACTCTTTGTAATCGCCGCTTTTATTAATATTTGCATGTTCAGGTTTTCCTTGATGAGAATTTGCAAGTTGTAAATCACACAGAGCAATTTTGAGAGGCCAATTATATTTGTAGATGTAATATTATGATATGAGATTATTTTTTTTACATAGTAGCAATCTATGCTAATGGTCACAATTTCGACCACCACTAAATCCGACATTGTATGGCTACTTAAGCGATGTGGTTCTTTTCAAGGATTAAAAAAAAACGAAACTTCAATTCAAATCATTAATTTTTGCTGTTATAAAACCGTCGAAGCTTTTAATTTGCAAATTAGGAAAATTTATTGCAGACGAGGCAATAGGCCGACTTCTAATTTCGCTCTGCAGCCAGGGGCGGACCGGCAAGGTGATCAAAATTAATTATGAAAATTAGGAATTTAATCAGATTCTGTTATGTAATATCTATGCAATGATAGGCAAGTGTGGAGAGATGGATTAGTTACATAGTTTTTGAGCTAATTTTAGTTTCTTACCTAACTTATAAGAAAACAGAAAACTGTCCCATTAGGTATGCAGTATGTACTATATGCTAAAAATATTTTAAAAAACCGTTGAATAATTCTGATCAGATTCAAATATTAAAAAAAGTAATTTATTCACGTATGTACATAGTTAAATTTAAAATACGGAAAAAAAGACGAAATAATATGTGTGTAATTTTAAGCAATAACCCAAATATGTAATTTTTCTACTTGAGTAGACTTGTAATATTCATTTTTAAATTAGAAATCATCTAAGCAAAAAAAAACTTGCGTTATCGTGAACTTTCTAGCTTTAGCAATACATAATAAACAACAAAGTGATGATGACATGTATTGGGGTGAAATTGAGCCATCGAAAAAGTTTTATTGTCTTTTAACTAACAGTAGACGCAATTCATCCTGTGGGGGAGGGGGGTCAATCCCACTTCTGAACAAACAATTTCTATACAAAACTTTAAACTACTGATAGTGGGCGAAATTCATCCTTCAAGCACTAATTTCCCTCAACAAACAAACTTCTGGTGCAGTTCTCATGTAAATGTACCGAGATGCACTTACTTCATTGGTGCTTTGTATCTACGTTCCTTTAAACAGCTGCTCGCCCTCATAAATGTTATTGTTTAAATTATTCAAGCAAAATAATATATTATGTTGATTTGAGCTAAGTAAAATATTTACATTAGAAATCTAAATTTAGCACGTGCAGGTCTTCAGGCTTCATACAGATTTTAATTACCTTGCCAATCTCGGCAACAAAATATATAAAAATTATTCGCACAATGTACTTGTTTGGTCCGCTTTTTATTTTAGAGGTCTCTGTGTTGGTAGTTTTGTTAAGGGTTTCTCCCTGTAGTCAATAATCTTAAAAAAGTGTAAGAAGTCGTCCGGGAGGGTCACAAACACTTGGAAATGTTATCTTCTGATTTAATGTGGGAGAGCCATCATCTGAATAGTTTTGATTCAGAAATAAGTTTCAAAAACGAACCTAACAAAAATCCAACCGCTTTGTAACACTTAAATTTTTTTAAACTGTCTGCTTTCAGTTTCACTCATTTTCATCTATTAAATGTAAAACATGCCTTTTCATTTCTATCATTAGTTTGTATCGTTAGCACTAACCAAAAGTAGTCGGCTTGTACTAACAACGCTTTACGCTTACTATATAACACCAATCTTGAAACTGAATATTTTTGCGACAAAAATATTGAATGCTTTCTTTTGTAGGTTCACGAATTATCTGCGGACAAATTAAAGATACGAGAAGTTGTTCACATCGACATAGCTAATGATCCTATAGGTAGCAGTGATTTTAAAGAAGACGAAGATCCGACCAAGTTCAAATCGACCAAGACTGGTAGAGGTCCATTAGTTGGACAAGATTGGCAATCAAAGATTCAACCCATTATGACTTGCTATAAGTTAGTGACTGTAGAATTTAAATGGTTTGGTTTGCAAACCAAAGTAGAAGGCTTTATTCAAAAATCAGAGCGACGGCTGTTTACCAATTTTCATAGGTGAGTGAATTTGTTTTGTATGGTAACTAAAACGATACGTTTTCAATTGGAAAATTGCAAAAGTTATTTATTCCTAGCTTTTGTGCCAGTTTCAATGACCTTTTTTTTTTTTTTAATGTACATCGAGTGATCACTGAATGATTGATTGGTGCCGTTTTATGAGGTCCAAAGTCAATCACTTCCGCATCATAAATTAAAAATTTATTTTGTGTTTACTGATAACAATTAGTAGACACAATAATATCACGCTTGTAGGCGAAGCAAATTAAGGTTTTATGAATCTAATAATTTTGGACTTTATCAAACCTGGACAATTGAAATTGACAATTAAACCTCGCAAGAGTTTAGAGAAGTAGAAATCAAATTGTCTGATTTAAAAAATTGTCTAAAAAATTAAAAACCGAATAATTTAATGAAAAAATGGTACATGTTTATCTGTTATCGCTTCCGCTATAAAAACTAAGTGAGATAGCAAAACAATCAAAAGGACTTTTTTAGCATAAAATTATCTAAAAGAAAGTTCCCAAGAGCGCATATTGGCGATTGACATTACCGTTGGTGGCGCCACCAGCGACAACAACATGGCTGTGTTTAGACGTATATTTCGAAATTCAAAGTCATGGTCTGGTGAAAATTTGCAAACATTTCAGTAATAGTCTTAAATTTATTATAATACATTTTGTTAATTAGTCGATTTTGTTATGTTTTGAGCCTGAAGAACGAATTTTTATTTTCATTTAATACGTCATTTACTCATTTGAAATTCTCCCGCATGGTGGCGTTTGCTTAATGTAAATTGCGAATGACATGAGTCAATGAAACTTAGCCCAATAATGTCATTTTCAAGTACAGCCGTGCTCAAATGTAGTGAGCCACCTGTGGATATTTATGTTCTAGGAATTTTGAAGGATTTTAAATAAAACAAAGTACAAGTATAGATTGAAACTATGCTTTTAATAATATTTTGTAGCACCACCTTTTGCCCTAAGTACGCTTTTAATGCAATTAGGCATTGCGGCTACTAATTTGTAGCAGATGTCTGTGGTAATTTTTGCCCATTCCTCAAAAATTGTTATTTTTAATTCCTCTTTTGAAGTGGTTTTACAATGGCCAACCCTTTTTTTTAATATCCCCCATAAATTTTTAATGGGGGACAGGTCAGGACTCTGTGGCGGCCACTCCAAGAGAGGAATTTTAGTTTCATTAAACCATCGCATCGTTTTTTTTTTGAGGAATGGCATGGAGCATTATCCTGTTGGAAAACATATTCTGGGCTATCTCCCTCAAATAGTTTCACAATAGTAGCCTCCAAATGGTCCTGTAATGTCTCAATATAGGTGTGAGAGTTCATTCTCCCTTTGCAGATTTTCACTTCTCCGAGGCCGCTGGCCGACATTGAGCCCCAAATCATTATGCTACCAACCCCAAATTTAACGGTGGGCACAATGCAAGTAGGGTCAAACTCCTCCCCCACCCTTCTTCTTACGTAAGTTGATCCAGGTTGACCAAAAAGCTGGAAAATTAATATTTCAAATTTTTTAATTGTTAAAATGAAAATAAAAGTTTTTTAGGTCTGATTTTGAAAAAATATTACGTAAGGACATTATAAAATACGTACCTCTATGTTGTTTTCGTCTGACCAAATTACTCTTGACCAATCGGCAACATTCCACTTTTTATATTTTCTCGCGAATTGGAAGCCGTTTTTTAATGTGCCTCTCATTCAAAAAGGGCTTCTTCAATTTACTGTTAATTGCCGCTTCAATCGGCGTTTAACGGTTTGTGAAGATACTTGGGCCCCACAGCGCGCTTGCCCTTTTTAAATCTTTCGACGTTTTCCTCCGATTTTTCAGTGACATTCTTTCCAAAAGTCGTTATTGTCTGGGGGTTGTCACACATTTTCTTCCACTTTTCGGCCTATTTGCTATAGAGCCAGCATCAGTCATTCGTTTTAGGGTGGTTTGAACCGCCCTCCGCGAACACTTTAATTTTTTTTGCAATTTGTCGTTGCAATATACCCTCCGAATCCAAAAAAAACTATTTGGTTTCGAACAGCGACACTTAATTGCGGTCGTTTTGGCATGATCTTGATGCGGTATCACCCCATTTTGCCGCTTCTCGTTTCGCCGCCGCTTTTATTCCCATTTCGCCGCCTGGTACCAATCCATTTCGCCGCTTATAAAATCGCCGCTTTTCAGTTCGCCGCCACTTTTTTTCCCATTTCGTCTCCGCCAGTTTAATTTTAATTTGATTTATTTAAAATAATAAATTTACAGTTTAGTTACAGTAATTAATTCAAATGTCCATAAAATGTGACTAACACCGTCCAAATATTCAATCCACTGAATTTCATTATTCAATGCAAGTTGTTGCAAGTTCTGGATACGTTCATTGTTGCGAATATATTCTGGTCGCTTACGTGTTCTTGGTCTACCATTGGCAATTGCAACCACGTCACGTTCTATTTTTTCTTGCTCTCTTTTCTTTGTGATTTTCGTATGATTGACTTTGACAAAAATTAGGTTAAATGTTATAGATTTCCACGCAGGACCACGTAACTTAA
Source organism: Podabrus alpinus (assembly GCA_932274525.1). Lineage (NCBI taxonomy): Eukaryota > Metazoa > Arthropoda > Insecta > Coleoptera > Cantharidae > Podabrus > Podabrus alpinus. Next base: position 75,791,279 of record OW026454.1, on the reverse strand, counting down.
TTGGTTAAATGTTTTGCTCATGTTTCCCCCCCCCCTTGCCCCGCATTTTCTATACCCCCCCCCTCTTGTGATCCCGTAATTTCCTTATCCCTCCCCCTTCTTTTCGGCTGTAGGCCCAAGTGTACACTCTTCGTCTGTGTGATTGACTCGACGATCATTTACTTGACTTGCGTTACGCGTACACCAACCGATATTTTGTTATTTCAAAAATGTACTTTATTTAACTGCCCTTTGATTCTAATTCTATGTTCATTAGTTCCAAAGTTACACACCCTGATGTTCGAGGGTGTAAACTGAAAAGTATCACATTTAGCTAGCCTTAACATGGAAACGAATTAAATTTACAAAAAAAAATCAAATAATGTATTTTTGGTTCAACTGCATTGTAAATATTTATGATGTAAATCTATACAATTAATTGAAAATCGATTCCGACCTTTATAAATAAATATAATGGTGGTCGCGCAACTTAGCTTACTTTGAGCTGTTATTGCTATGTGAATACGAATCTGACGAAAAATTTGTATAAATATTTTTTTGTAGAGAATTTAATTAGCTTTAATTTTATATTAAACTATTTTGTCATAAAGTTGAAAGAAACTTGAGAAATCGGCGAAAAACTGATTTTTGTCCGTTTCTGCCTATACTTAATTAATTTTTAGTAACCGAACCCATGCTCATCCCATGATAAAATTTGGTACGCATGCTCAGCACATTTGTACAAAAAAACTGTAAAAAAATTAACCAAAAAAAAAGACCTCTTTAAAAATAGGGGTTGAAATAGGGTTAATATTAAAAAAGTAATCCAGTTGAAACTTGTAAAACACTAGTGATGAAACGGTAAAAGTAAAAAAATAGTGCTTCCAGTTCCAATTGCCTCTTTTACGCTCGTAGATGTAATTAACGAAGCGGCTTAGCTTTGTATGTTTGATACCAATAGTCCAGTCAAATTACGAAATCTTTAAACATAAAATTATGTAGTTTGGCGATTATTAAGGATCGATAGGGGGGTGCATTCTGAGCATACATTTCAATTTGAGGGGTTCTCCGAAGGTCAGCTGTACCTCATTTCGCTAAAAACGCGTTTAATTCTATATCTCGAGAACGGTTAGTGTTAGGCAAAAAATTGTAGAGACCTTTTCTCTTCTAAATTAAATTTACTAACTTTTTTATCTGAAACTTTTTTTTTTAACATCAATATTTTTCAACTTATTACTTCCGAAAGGCAAAAATTTTCCTTTTTTTTCTCCCTATTTTTCATTTTTCGCTATTTCCTCCCCACCCGTTCAATTTTATTAAAAGTTTTCTATTATCAAAGTTGTAGATCTTTTAATTACGAACAACTTTTATCTAAAACTTTTTTCTCTACTACCAATACCTTCGAAGTTATACCTTACTTTACCGAGCGAAATCCGCGCGAAAGCAGCTATGTCATCTCCATACTGTCTTTGACACGAAGAATGCACCCTAATACAAAAATTAATAACAATAAATTATAATATATTTAGATTAGATGAAATGTAATTACACCCATAAAAAAAATTTATTAGATTCAAATAAATTCACATATTACAGAAAATTTAATTTTACTATTAATAAGGATTTATTTTTATTGATGGTTTTATTTAATCATGCCATTTAGTCATATTTAAAACAAATAAATAAATTTATTTACTGATGCCTTAGAAATACCATATTCATATTGGTTCTTTGAAATAGCAATTTACTTGCATTAAATAAATAATATATTTAAAATATTCAATTCGAATAGCCGACATTTAAATAAAAAATTATATTTGTTTCAAGCAAATTTTATTTTTTATGGGTGTAAATGCACGCAATATGGGCAAAGCATCCTTAAATTCGATATATAGGCTATTGACTATGTCGAAAAAAACAGGGGTAAAAGGAACTAAAACGTTGACGGACTTTTATTATTTAATACGTTCAATTGGTAACCAAAGATGATAAAACCGAAGAGTGCACCGGAATATAGGGGTGCGTTTTTGAGAACGGGGTGAGTTTGCCCGCTTTTTGGGTTTTCGGCTATAACTCAAAAACTATGCAATTTCAGCGGGTATTCATTAGGACATTTTTTGTAGAGAATTGAATTTCGATCAAAATGACACTTTCTGAAGTCAAAAAACGCTTGTTTTCAACAGAATAAATCCAAAAAACCAAAGCAAAAAAAAATGAAAAAATTGCATTTTTGTTTTTTTTTCACATTTTCGCCTACAACTTTTTTCTGAGTAGACTTAGGTATAGGCATTAGTACATAAGAAAGAAAGCTTACGCAACGCCCGTTGAAATGGTGGCTAGTTCAAGTCTCTACAATGAAAATTCACTGAGATATAAAGCATCTAAGTTAGCTGTTTTTCCGATTTTTACACTTTTTTCCTTCGTATCGGGTTATTTTTCATTTTTCAATAAAAAATCTATATTTATTCAATAAATAAATTATCTTGGAAATTTTATCATAATAATCGAATGTCATAAGATTTTTTATTGAAAAATGAAAAATAACCCGATACGAAGGAAAAAAGTGTAAAAATCGGAAAAACAGCTAACTTAGATGCTTTATATCTCACAAGGGGTCATCCATGCTATGATGTCTGACATCGGGATCCCAATTTTTTTGGTGATTCTATGAGCTACAAAAATTATCACTTTCTCGGCATTTAGTCCATTGCCTTATAGTTTTTGAGTTATGAATTTTTGAAAATTGTCATGGTGATTTAACTGCTACTACTATTGGCTATTATTACAAGAAACCGTGGTCGAATCATCTCTCAATAGTAAAAACATTAAAAAATAAATAAAAAAAATTTAATTCTGATAATAAATTACATAATTTTCAGAAAAAAAAAATTGGTTGGAATGGGGATCGATCTCAGGACCTACGAATGACGAACTAGACCCATGGATTATAATTCAATTACTTTTTGCTTTGCTTTCAAAATTCTTTATTATTTGAATATTATATAGGTGTTCTGCAGGACCAATCGACGCAATTCAAATACTGTAGCCACTAGACCACCACGGTTTCTTGTAATACTTGTAAAGTTAAAAGAAAATGGCAATTTTCAAAAATTCATAACTCAAAAACTATAAGGCAATGGACTAAATGCCGAGAAAGTGATAATTTTTTTAGCTCATAGAATCACCAAAAAAATTGGGATCCCGATGTCAGACATCATAGCATGGATGACCCCTTGTCAGTGAATTTTCATTGTAGAGACTTGAACTAGCCACCATTTCAACGGGCGTTGCGTAAGCTTTCTTTCTTATGTACTAATGCCTATACCTAAGTCTACTCAGAAAAAAGTTGTAGGCGAAAATGTGAAAACAAAAAAAATGCAATTTTTTCATTTTTTTGCTTTGGTTTTTTGGATTTATTCTGTTGAAAACAAGCGTTTTTTGACTTCAGAAAGTGTCATTTTGATCGAAATTCAATTCTCTACAAAAAATGTCCTAATGAATACCCGCTGAAATTGCATAGTTTTTGAGTTATAGCCGAAAACCCAAAAAGCGGGCAAACTCACCCCGTTCTCAAAAACGCACCCCTATATTCCGGTGCACTCTTCGGTTTTATCATCTTTGGTTACCAATTGAACGTATTAAATAATAAAAGTCCGTCAACGTTTTAGTTCCTTATCATATGACATAGTCAATAGCCTAATACGTTTGTTAAGAAAAATGAATACCAGGAGTAAACACCTACTGGAAGGGATATTCTTATTGGAAAATTTTAAAAATTTAATTAACGTTTTGCTGCATATAAAACAATGTTCCATTTTCACTTCGTGCAGCAGTGAAACGTTTTAAAACAGAAAATATGCGATTTTTAATCCTCACTGCGTAGAAGCCAAGAATACACTGAACGACTGAACGCTTATGCTCACTTACACTTCCTATTACCCCGACCCATTCTTAGGTATTGGTAGTAGAGAAAAAAGTTTTAGATAAAAGTTGTTCGTAATTAAAAGATCTACAACTTTGATAATAGAAAAAATTTCATAAAATTGAACGGTTGGGGAGGAAATAGCGAAAAATGAAAAATAGGGAGAAAAAAAAGGAAAATTTTTGCCTTTCGGAAGTAATAAGTTGAAAAATATTGATGTTAAAAAAAAAAGTTTCAGATAAAAAAGTTAGTAAATTTAATTTAGAAGAGAAAAGGTCTCTACAATTTTTTGCCTAACACTAACCGTTCTCGAGATATCGAATTAAACGCGTTTTTAGCGAAATGAGGTACAGCTGACCTTCGGAGAACCCCTCAAATTGGAATTTATGTTCAGAATCCACCCCCCTATCGATCCCTAATAATCTCCAAACTACATAATTTTATGTTTAATAAACCCATTTTGAGCCGTAATTTGACTGGACTACAAGTACTGAGAGCTGGGTAGCGACGGGTCGCTTTCGTGGATTCTTGTATGCGTTCTTCTTTGCGTAGTAATATTCTCCGGAAGGGCGCCAGTATCGAATACGGACGTTCAGGGGTCTTAGTTATCCTTATCGATACAAAAATAAACCAAAGTAGAAAATAAAAAAAATTACTCGTTTTGAACACACACTTTTAATATAAATTAATTTGAAATTAATCGTAAATAACATAAAGAGGATTCTTGTTTACACAGATTATATGAATAGTAAATGTTTGTATTTAAATATAAAAATTGATAATGATTTACAAATAATGTTGAACACAAATACATATACTTGATACGCAGAGCGGATCGATAGATGTCGCTGGGTTGGAGTTGAAATGTCGAACGGAGAGAACCTTCGCACTTGGATTGTCGTGTCTACGAACTTAATTGCCTTACAAAATGCTTGCGACAAAAAAAAATCGCACTAAAACTACCAAAAAAGCAAGAAATGCTAACTACGTTTATTGAAGGTAGATTAGTTTCGGATAAGCAGGTTTGCAAAGTGTTTACTACGTGCTTGGTATTATTTGTTAGACAATAATCATACAGTAAATAGTGTTTATAACTACTTACGATTTCTGTTGAAATGGTTACTGGATAATGTACGATCAGATCTGATGGTCCGTCATCACTCCTGGTCAAAATCGTCAGGATTCCGAATGGCAATGTTTGATCTAAAATATAGTTAAAAACACAGTGTACGATATTGTAAAACCATAAGAAGCGTAGCAATTGAAATGAATTATTTAAATAAGCAGTTAAATTCGTTTTGTCACCAATTTTGCGTTTTGTTCCTCCTGTAATATTTGAAATAGCGATTGTCTTTACACACATGAATCTTAGGAAAGGTTGGCAGATGGTTGGCAAAGCGGCGATTCGCGCTGACCCAAAATGGTGGAGATTTGTTCGTTGTTGAAATGAAACGAACAGATGTGTTGGTGGGTTTTCGAATTTTCTTCTTATTGGAAATTTTTCAATTCTCCGGATTTGTCCAATGGTATTAGGATCGATATTATAAAAGAATAATTCACCTCGATATATTGGCTGCGGTGTTTTGCGATCTTTTCCGGATTTAGAAGAATGGAGTCGCATCGACTTTGCACATGTGTTCGGACAATGATTTCGCTTGTCGAAATAAAATTTGATTTTCGGGATCATATATTGATCTTTGCGAATCTAAAAGGTAACACTTTCACTCGTAGTGACTTTACTAGTCATAAACTCGATAACTATGTTTGATAATACTAAATCGAATAATAATAAAATTAAAAATTTTGCGGAGCTGAAATTTTTGTGTGTCGACGCTACTAAATCGGTTTGGCAAGAGCGTTTGCTAATCGAATTTGCGCCGAAGCAAAATCGATGCAACCTTGAAGGTTAGTGATCTATTTTACCGATCTTTTATTAAAAGACCATTGATTATGGGTGAGAAAGATAAGCGGTAATCAATGGTTTATTGGATGTTCGAGAAAGTGCTATTATTCATAAAAATAAAATATATAATGGTAAATCACATTGATAAAAATAAGGTCAGCTTTGTTTAATACAAAGCTGGTCAAAAAAATCATACATAATTAGAAATTTATAGCATAATTATTTATATAAAAATTTATAAACCCTAAAATAAAGAATAAAGTTTTTCTATCGAAACCAAATAACAGAAGTCTGTTACACAGTTAGGGGTTGAAAATATAAAATGTGGTTAAATATTTGAACAGAATGTTCGTTTACCTTTACAAAACATTTTTTATTTTTAAATTTAGACCACCGTGGATGAAGTTACAGTCGTTTTCCTACAAGTCTACACACCAACTTTTTGACTTTTTGAAAGACCAAAACAAGGGAACGAGTGCCTTTTTGGGCAAATCCTTTAATTTGTATTTTTTATTTCTTACTAAGATGGTGTGTACCAAATTTTGTCAAATTAGGCATGCATTTTTTGAGAGTTTTAATTTTCATATTTTGGTTGTTTCTATCAATCTTGAGTAAAATTGACGCACTGGCAAAAATCACGATTTCACCTCAAAGTTGTCATATCAAGCAGACAACTTCGAAATGCCTAAACTATTTATTTCAGATATGTGCTCATGAGTTCTGTTTTTTATAATTTTATGCTCCACAAAAAATCTGTAACTTTGTTTGCCATTTCGCTTAGTTTTTACAACACAACCAATTACAGATAAACGTACCATTTTTTTAATTAAATTCTTCGGTTTTAAATTTTTTAATAAAATTGTCCAATATTTAGAGACCCAGAAAATTTGATTTCTAGGTTCTAATCGAAAACCGCGTCCAAGCACGGGCGTATTATGTCCCAAGTTAAATCCAATCTGAAATTAATTGCATTTGTGGATTAAAAAGTATCTAAATTGATTAACCCGATCACTAACATCTCGCAATCTAACGGCACTAAAAAACATTTTATTTTTAGGCAAGTATTTTGTTGGATGGACCGCTGGCACGGATTAACCATGGCAGACATTCGGGCTATAGAAGATAAGACTAAAGAAGAATTGGAAACGTTACGTAAAAAGGGCGAAGTACGAGGCATGAAGGCGGATTCAGATTAAGCATTATTATGCACAATTAGTCAAAATATTTTTACAATTTAATTTTTTTCTTCGCAACACTTGACTTGTTTTCAGACTTCGCGCCTTCTTGCGTACTCTACTCGAAGGCGGTCGAAATTTTTATAATTTAATTTTAATCGTTTTTAAGAATAAAGCGTCGGTGGTGCCAGTATTAACGGAAAATAAGTCGACTTTTGACGTTATTTTATAAACTGATGATTGACATTTGAGTTCGCAAAGCGCATGCGATTTAGGGTATTAGAGTAATTTTCTTTTAAATGGGTGCCGTATTTTGTCTTTATATTTTATTTTATAATTATTAATTATTTTCTCTCAGCATTCCTATGCTAGCACGTTTTTGCCTTTTTGTATATATTTATACATAATACATACAAATATATTTTTAAACTTATTATTAAATTAGTTAATTTGAGGTGAGCGAGTAGGGGAGGGGGGCGAAATTAATGCAATCGAGTGCTTGTATGGTTTATTTCACAAGTTTAGCAACGCACGATTTTACTTAACAATTAATTATTTTTTTGTAAAGTGACAGCCATACCTATTATTACATTTTCGATTCTTTTTTTGTTGTCGGTCTAATTTGTGGTGCAACACGGTTTTTTATTAACTCGGTTTATCGAAGGCTTATTTTGTTCTCTGTGTACTGTCAAAATGAATAGAGAATAGCATAAAGAAATAAATAGCATTTAACTGATGTACATTCGCCGCATCGTTGAATGCATGCCGTTGCTTTACAATTTTGCTTGAGATGGAGTGGATCGTTTGCCGGGAGCGGAAATTGTCGGCGGCGAAAGTACTGACTCTGTTTTAATCTAGCAATCGTTCGTTTATGGTACTAATTGTTAGATAATTATTGTTAATGGTTCAAAAAAGTTAAAAAATTTTCGAGTCAATTGGGAAAAATAGATAAACAATTTAAATTATATAAATGTAAAGTAAATTGTAGTTTTCGCACTTAACCGCGACGATGAAAATTTAATATAATGTTAAGGGTGAAAATTTTACCATTTGTTTATAAGAATTAAATTTATCTATTGTATTTATTTTAAAGAATCAAAATCTTGTCCTTATAATGGTAGATAGTGAGCAGTAACTCTTCAGGTTGCAAATTCTGTATGTGTTGTGTAAATAACATGTAAAACTGTTAAAAAAATGCAGTTATAGTGTAATATAATACAAAGTGTTTTATTTTTATAGTTTTCCTTTCAACAATATTTTGATTCATTAAATTTAGGATGGTGACAGTCGTGACGTTAATCTTGTATGTCAATACTTGATCTGTTGATGACCACAGACTGCGGTCCTTGCACCGCAACCACTCGGAGCTAGTTGGAATCTCTTCCAACTTGGTAATCTGCTCTTTCGGCTTGGTATGCAATACCTTATACGTCCTTTAATTGGTGGCATTATTTATTACAATTTTAAAATTTTAGGAAAATGTTTTTTAAATATTGGAAAGACTTCAACTTAAAAATAATACAGATGGACCCTCTTCGTCAAAATTAAACAAATTCAAATATAGGTTAGGGGTCGTCCATTAATTATGTATGGATGATTTTTGTAATTTTGGACCCCCTCCCCCCCACGTAAGGGTACGTAAGATTGTGGCACCCCCCCACACACACATCTTGCGGAAGGATTATTTAAAAGATAATTAATTTTGACCCCTCCCTCTCCGCCCCTTACAGTTATAAAATATGAATAATGATATATTATATAGTTATAGATAATAATACAAAAATTTAAATTAAATTTTTATTTACATAGATAAAAGTTAATATAAATAATTCATTACATAAACAAATTAATACAACAAATTTGAAATTAAATTAAAGGTCAGTCCACGTAGGAGCTAGCCATTCCGATATAGATTGTATATGCGGAAAAAAGCAGACATCACCAGGGTCAGTGACAAGATTTTCCTTATTTTCAGGCACCTCTATTTCGGGTACGGTAACCTAACCCTGGTCACTCCAAATAAATTGAAAATTTCCTATTGCAAGGAGGAAGGTTTATATAGTTAACTGATATAATTTATACCTGCGAATGTATTATCAAAATTTTGAGTAAATCGAATTTGAAGTTTGCAAATTTACATGTAAAATTAACGAGATTCCTGCGCGTCGCTCATTCTGTTGACAGTCCGTGCAGTTATAATGTCCCTAACACTTAGAGTATTTCGCACCGGCAGATGCAGCTCGTCTCTCGTACATGTAACATCGATTATTTTTTGTTTTTACGCGATTTTTTGGGGGTGAAACGTAATAGTTTACTGCCCCATACCGCAACTATACATTTTAATGCTATTTTAAGGGTCTCTAAGCTCCCGGTTTCATTTATCCCGTTTTTTTTTTATGGGAGGCGCCTTCTCGTATGTTTAGCATAGTAACCAGAGTCAAAACCGCCCTGGAGGGGTGCAGAGCGGAGCGGAGCGCAGCGGCGCCCCGAAAGGGTAGGTTTTAACGATGGATAAACCTCCCTATCGAATGCACACCCCAAAAATCGAAGAAAAATTCGCTAAATTTACGTACTTTCAAATTGATTTTTCTCGAAATTTTATGTATACTTTCGCAAGTGAAATTTTTACAGTATACTCTATAAACCTTCCTCTTTGCTATAGGAAATTTTAAATTTTTTTGGGGTGACCAGGGTTAGGTTACCGTCCCCTCTATTTCTACTTCAACTTCTTTTATCCATTCAACGTCTTCTGCTCCCGTTTTTTCGTCATGCGTCACGCACAAGAGTTCGTCCTCACGTCAAGTAAGAACAAGTTTAGCCCTTGCTTTAGCGTATTTCAGAGAGTGTTGCAAAGCTTTTATGTGTGCTGCGGCTGCTTTTCTTGACGCAAAATACAAACCGCAGTTCAAACACACTCCGTCTTTTATTTGTGGTTGTACTGAAAGGCAATACAAATCATATGGCATTTCCTTGAATTGCTGCTTAATATGCGGTAGGGGTATATTTAAGCTAAAGCGAAAGGAAAATCGATTTATGTGGTTCTTCTTCAGGACTTGGTACACTTATTCTTCCTTTGAAGTTATTCACGAGGTATAGTGGTGGAAGAAATCTGTCTGGTAACGTATATCGCTTCTAAGGTTACCACAGCATTTGGTATCGTTGCATTTTGTAATCTGCAATAAATACTGCGATTCTCTTACATGAATTGCGTACCAGTTTGGATCCACGTCTTCGGGTAGTTCAGATTGTATACCAGGCTCTATATATTCGGCTGTAACGGGAAACTTATCAATGCACACGTCGTTCCATATTTCAGCCAAAGTGTTTCCTGCAGCAGAGAAATTTTTTTTTTCTAAATCGGCGTCGATGGTCTTCCCATTAGCATCCAGGTGACTTCCATATATATCGTACTTTAAAATCAATCCAGAAAGTTCTTTGCTGAGCGGCGCCATTCTTCTCTCAACACGGTTAAATGCGCTACGTCCAGGTGCATTTGTAACAATAAATATAGCGTCTAAATTCAAATTCCGAATGGCAAACGCAATGATTTCTGGATAACGTGGATTTTCATCTGGTCCGCCATCCACAGAGATAATGAATACCGGTTTGATTTCATTTTTGGTTTTAACAATTTCTTCAAAGCACTCCAGTTCCAACAGTTTTTTAAAATCAACCCAATGACTAGCTGCAGTTGATGAAGAGTGTTTGCCGCTTCTGATGGCAATGTAAAGCTGCATTCACATAGCGGTACACGACATTAGGGCGACGGTCAATTGGGCGACGTCAATTAGGCGACGGTCAATTGGACACCGGTTTTTTGGGCGACGACTTATTAGGCGACCGGCCAAATACGGGAAAGTAGCATCGAGTATGCGGCAAACCCCGGTCGATGTCGCATCGTTCGCCCGTCGTACCTTGAAATCGAGTGAAATTTTTTCGCTCCTATTTGAATTTTTCTTTGAAATTCGGATAGATGGGGGTGTGATTAGTGGATATTAGTAATAAATATAATCAAAAAAATGGAAAATAACCCGTGTATTTCCGAAAAAGTGAAAAAATTAAAAAAATTTTTCCTTCGAATTTTGGGGTGTGCATTCGATAAGGAGGGTAATCCATCGTCAAAACCTACCCTTACGGGGCGCCGCTCCGCTCCGCGTTGCACCCCTCCAGGGCGGTTTTGACTCTGGTTACTAGGCTAAACATACGAGAAGCGCCACCCATCAAGAAAACCGGGATAAATGAAACCGGGATGTGAGAGAACCTCGAAATAGCATTAAAAAGTATAGTTGCGGTATGGGGCAGTAAACTATTACGTTTCACCCCCAAAAAATCGCGTAAAAACAAAAAATAATCGATGTTACATGTACGAGAGACGAGCTGCATCTGACTATTTTTATATAATTAAAGAGGATATTATTATTATATGCAATATCGATTAATAATAAATTGTGAAATAATAAAAAATAAATTCCGTCGCCTATATGACCGGTCGCCTAATAAGTCGTCGCCCAAAAAACCGGTGTCCAATTGACCGTCGCCTAATTGACGTCGCCCAATTGACCGTTGCACAGTGGGGTATTTGGCCTCAAAAGGTGGCATAAAATACAAAAATCAAATGCCACATGCATATTTCCTATTATGATTTTTGTAAACTACACTATCTTGGGCACCATTATGTGAATTTATAGGAACATTACTCGTTCCAATTTTCCACTACATCGTCAAAAGATGCTAAGAATTTGCTGATGAGTAGTTAACACATTTTTTCAAAAATTATTTTTGCTAGAAATCGTTATAAATTGTAACTTTTACTCATGGAAACAAGAAGCTCAAATATCTTACATAAAGTCTGTAATAATTGATCTTTAAATAAATATGGTTACAATCATATAATGATTGTATTAATTTTTGTAAAAGATTATCAGAAAAAAAAGAAGATTTGAATATGAATTAATGTCGATAAAGTAACTATATTTTTTTTTACGGATAATACTGATACTAGAGACTTTAAAAAAAATTTATTTGGCTGCCAAGATTTGCCGGATTCTCTTTAATTCGCGTTTTACTTGGAGAAGTCAAAAATTTCTAAGTCACCCTATTTGGAAAGGTGGTCGTTCAAATTTAATATTTTGTGATGGCATAATAAATGGGGAAAAATACATCGGTATATTGAAAGACGGTCTATTACCCTTGCTTAACAAAAATTTTAAAAAGAAATAATTCTATTTTATGGAAGATGGGGCGCCATGTCACAGAGCAAGATTATTCGAAGAATTTTAGGCAAATAAAAGGGTTTTAATATTTTACCCTGGCCAGGTCAATCTCCGGATATGAACCCATTAGAGTATGGCACATTCTTCAAATTAATTTACACAAAAAACCCCGAAAATCCACCCGCAAAAATGATCTGTTTGCAGTTTTAATAGAAGAAAATGGGGTAAAATTCCACAGGACACAATTGGTAATTTGATATCTAGTATGCCGCGTAGGATCAATAGTTTTATTCAAAACAAAAGAGGTACAACTAAATATTAAACCTGCAAAAATAAATTTTCTTTAATTTATTAGTTGTTCGAAATAAAAATAAGTATTTGTAATTTATGGTGTCTGTTTTATTCTGTCACGGTAGTGTATATCGTATAGTGTGTAGTTTTTATCAAATTATTCGGATTATACTTACCAAGTTAATTTGTATTTACCAAGTTAACAAAATCAACTTTTGTGTAATAAAAAAAATACCAGATAATATGAGTGCTAAAACTGTGTTGATCTCACGGAAAGAACTTTATGATATCTTGTTAAAATCTGAACAGACTGAAATGGGCGACAAGTTTAATAATTTAAATGTTGAATTAAAGAAAAGGATGTTATGTCCCAAACACAGCCCTCCCCATTTCAAGAAAACTTTTGCGACTTTCAAATCACAATTCATATTCCGTTGGCAGAAAGCGCGTAGATGCCAAAAAATTTTTGTTGACGGTAATCGGAATTGGCTCGAAAAATCGATTTCGTTTTCTCTACCCCAAACGACATCGACACGTGGCCGCCCGCAAACTGCGTTTGTATTGAACTCTGAGCGAACGAAGCGACAAAAAACTACGGAATTGAGGAAATCTACACCCCTTGATGTACTATGTTATGCCACCCAAATGAATTTAAGAGCATCAGGAGAACTCGTCTCATCAAAAATAGTTAAAGATATTACAACTACATCTCCAGAACGTGCAAGAAAATATAGAAGTGCTTATATAAAGACTTTTGAATCTGATTCCGAATCAAAAATGTTGTCAGGTGAAGATGCCTTATCAATGATCGTAGAAGCAAAGTTATCGCGGCATCAATATAATATAATTAGAAAAATGGCCCCAGAGAAGTTTCCATGTTATACGGTTGTGCAAAGGGCGAAAAAAGAATGCTATCCAACACCTGAACATATTACAGTAAGTCCTACTACTGCACTAGTTGATCTACAAGCATTACTCGATCATACTGTTAAGCGCATACTTGTTGTGCAACAATGTGTAATCGACACCCTTGATAATGAAGAGCTGGGTAAGTTGTGTTTATACACAAAATGGGGTTTTGACGGTAGCTCCGGTCATAGCTCTTACAAACAAGCTTTTCATGGTCTGGAAGCTAATAATGCAGCGGTTTTTATAACTTCCATTGTCCCACTTCGTCTAGTTTGTGGTACGAAAATCATTTGGCAAAATCCTCGCCCTAGTTCTACGAGGTACTGCAGACCATTGAAAATAGAATTTGTAAGAGAATCGATAGAAGTTTCCACAGCTGAGAAGAGTAGAGTAGACAAAGAAATAGAAGAACTGCAAAATAGTAAAACAACTATTAAAGAAAAATCACTTACAGTAAGACACGAAATGATTTTTTCAATGGTGGATGGCAAGGTTTGTAACGCGCTAACAGATACAAAATCGACGCAAAAATGTTATATATGCGGGGCAACATCAAAATCTTTTAACGATATCGATACAGTTATGCAAAAAGAAATTAAAACAGAAAATTTACAATTTGGTTTATCAATTTTACATGGTTGGATTCGTTTTTTTGAATGTTTACTCCATATGGCATATAAGTTACCTATCAAAAAATAGCAAGCTCGCGGTAGTGATAAAGACATAGTAGCCGAAACCAAGACTCGGATTCAAAAAGAATTTAAAGAACGCTGTGGTTTAATTATCGATAAACCTAAGCCTGGTTTTGGCAATTCTAATGATGGAAACACGGCAAGGCGATTTTTTGAAAATCCTGAACTCTCTGCTGAAATAACTGCAATTGATGTAGAACTTATTAGAAAAATGCAAGTGATACTAATAGTTGTGGCTTCTGGTCACGAAATAAATGTTGAAAGATTTAGGGAACACTGCCACAGCACTGCTCGGTACTTTGTTGATAAATACCCATGGTACTGTATGCCACCTACCATACACAAATATTTAATTCATGGCCCAGAAATAGTTAAATTTGCGTTGCTGCCTATAGGTCAGTTAAGCGAAGAAGCACAGGAAGCTTGCAATAAGGATTTCAAGAGATATCGTGAACATAACTCGAGAAAATGTAGCCGCGAAAGTTCAAACAGAGACGTTCTAAACAGATTTCTTTTAACCTCTGACCCTGTTATAACAAACAAAAGAGAATTACCAAAAAAAAAATCTTCGATACTTATCTCAGCAGGTATTACATTTACTAAAACCCCCTACTGACCAAGTCATTGATAATCATAAACAGATTTCCGAGAGTGACGATGACGCTGACGTGATGATGCGATCGATGGATGATGACGAAGAAGATGACCAAGACATTATTTAAGATGCTTGCTTTATTTTTGTATTAAAACCTGTATTTTCGGATGTGTATATTTACACATATCTTCCACAAATTATTTCTGTGTTTATTTCTGATGATTTTAATTTTTCAAATTTTTTCAGATAAATTCATTTTTTCAATAAATAAATGTACCAGAATTATGCAAACTATTTTTTAGATACTACTAAGAGCCCTGAAAATAAATATCCTATTTAGAAATCCGTTGGAATATTATTTGATTTAATGCCACCTTTTGAGGCCAAATACCCCACTGTGCGTCGCCTTAATGACGGTGTCCGTTCACATAGGGTCATAGGGTATTGTATGTGGATTTGGATGGTAGAATTCTTCCACCAGATTTTTACAACGTATGACATACCATTCACATAAACTTAAAAGTTGGTGTAAAATTATTCGAATGTTTACATTCCTAGTAACATTTCGTTCTGTGAGTTGTTGAACTTTCATGTGCCTGAAGACAGCCACAGAAACAGAATCAGATTTATGAGTTTTACAGTGGACCAGACAAGTAACCTTATTAATTGTAAAAGATCATAATATGAAAAGAATTAACGTTTTAAATCAAACTTTCAAGTTTCTATGCATCCCTAACGTTTATACTGTTGTGTCCACACTAGATCTTAAGAGCCGCGATCAACAGCGATCGACGCGGACGAGATGTGGTTTCAACATGTCAAAATTTTAGTTTAATTAGCGTAGTATTGTTTAGATCGTTTAATAGTATTGTATTGTTAATGTTAAGTTGTTGTTTATTGTTTCGTTGTTATGTTTTTAAGACATGCACGTTTTTAGAAATGTTGATTAAAAAAAAAAATAAAAACAAAGAAAGAGCAGAGTAACGGTGGAGATTAAAAAAAATAAACAAGTTTGATTGGGACGTGAGTGTCCACATAGAAAAAAAACGGTTAGTTAAATTCGTTCAAAAGATAAAGATTAAAAAAGGAGTTATTGATTTGAGAGCGTACGGACAGACGTGTTGAAAGTTCCTTTCCGAAAGTTTAAATAATTGGGAATTGAAGTGATCAACTGGAGTTCGGGGTGTGATGCATCATCGAGCATATAATTAAATATTGATTATCCGATCAACATTTAATCGCATTTAATTAGAAGACCCAAGATTAATTGTGAGTGGAAACTTCGCAAAGACGAAATTTTTTCACAAAGCTTTTTACACGGACTAAGGTTCCGTGTTTTTCCTACGGGGAAAGATTTTGGAATTGAAATTGGACTGGAATTGTCTCAGGTCAGAGACCTAGCCATTGCAGGTTACCATTTGGACCAGGCGATAGATACTTGATCAAGAAGAAAGTGAATGTGCGTCTGTTGTTGTGCGATACGCCCAGCCGGATCACCATAAAAAAAAAATACAAGGTTAGGATTAGATTTAATTATAATTTTAAGTTTGTGTTTTTGTCTTAAATTTGAGTGTTACATTTCCAATTTTAGTTTAAGGTGTTTCATGTTTTTTAGATTTAAGTGTTTTTAATAAATATGAATTTTGAAATTGCATCTTTGTCTGTGTTGCTCTTTGTTGGTCGTGACTCTTAAGCAAAAGACGAACCCTGAGATTGAGTCTACCAATAGGTAAGTCTGCTCTTATTAAGTTCATAACGCAACAAATTGCCAGCCAACGTGTGGCTAGAGGGCGAGAAGTCACTCGGCATAACGCTACAATACATATCAAGCTTTAACATAAAATAATTCAGTAAGGGCTGTAATAACACACTAATCAACAAGATATTAAAGTAAATTGTTTAACATACTTTTGTATTATAATTAATCGCTTCATTTTGACTTTTAAATGTAAAAAGTCTGAAACTTTGCCAAGTCATAGCTTGCAATGCCCATAGACACATATTTTTCAGAATCACAAAAATTCAGAGGCTCAGTGGTTAAACCGTCGGCTTCAAAATTTCAAAAAATCGTAACTTCCACCAAACATTTTGATACACCTTGAAACTTTGCCAAAAGATAGTTTCTAGTGTCCAAAGACACATATTTTTCAGAATCACAAAAATTCAGAGGCTGAGTGGTTAAACCGTCGGCTTCAAAATTTCAAAAAATCGTAACTTCCACCAAACATTTTGATACACCTTGAAACTTTGCCAAAAGATAGTTTGTAGTGTCCAAAGACACATATTTTTCAGAATCACAAAAATTCAGAGGCTGAGTGGTTAAACCGTCGGCTTCAAAATTTCAAAAAATCGTAACTTCCACCAAACATTTTGATACACCTTCAAACTTTGCCAAAAGATAGTTTGTAGTGTCCAAAGACACATATTTTTCAAAATCACAAAAATTCAGAGGCTGAGTGGTTAAACCGTCGGCTTCAAAATTTCAAAAAATCCTAACTTCCACCAAACATTTTGATACACCTTCAAACTTTGCCAAAAGATAGTTTATGTAGTGTCCAAAGACACATATTTTTCAGAATCACAAAAATTCAGAGGCTGAGTGGTTAAACCGTCGGCTTCAAAATTTCAAAAAATCCTAACTTCCACCAAACATTTTGATACACCTTCAAACTTTGCCAAAAGATAGTTTCTAATGTCCAAAGACACATATTTTTCAGAATCACAAAAATTCAGTGGCTGAGTGGATACACCGTCGGCTTCAAAATTTCAAAAAATCGTAACTTCCACCAAACATTTTGATACACCTTGAAACTTTGCCAAAAGATAGTTTGTAGTGTCCAAAGACACATATTTTTCAGAACCACAAAAATTCAGAGGCTGAGTGGTTAAACCGTCGGCTTCAAAATTTCAAAAAATCGTAACTTCCACCAAACATTTTGATACACCTTGAAACTTTGCCAAAAGATAGTTTCTAGTGTCCAAAGACACATATTTTTCAGAATCACAAAAATTCAGAGGCTGAGTGGTTAAACCGTCGGCTTCAAAATTTCAAAAAATCGTAACTTCCACCAAACATTTTGATACACCTTGAAACTTTGCCAAAAGATAGTTTGTAGTGTCCAAAGACACATATTTTTCAGAATCACAAAAATTCAGAGGCTGAGTGGTTAAACCGTCGGCTTCAAAATTTCAAAAAATCGTAACTTCCACCAAACATTTTGATACACCTTCAAACTTTGCCAAAAGATAGTTTGTAGTGTCCAAAGACACATATTTTTCAAAATCACAAAAATTCAGAGGCTGAGTGGTTAAACCGTCGGCTTCAAAATTTCAAAAAATCCTAACTTCCACCAAACATTTTGATACACCTTCAAACTTTGCCAAAAGATAGTTTGTAGTGTCCAAAGACACATATTTTTCAGAATCACAAAAATTCAGAGGCTGAGTGGTTAAACCGTCGGCTTCAAAATTTCAAAAAATCCTAACTTCCACCAAACATTTTGATACACCTTCAAATTTTGCCAAAAGATAGTTTCTAGTGTCCAAAGACACATATTTTTCAGAATCACAAAAATTCAGAGGCTGAGTGGTTAAACCGTCGGCTTCAAAATTTCAAAAAATCGTAACTTCCACCAAACATTTTGATACACCTTGAAACTTTGCCAAAAGATAGTTTCTAGTGTCCAAAGACACATATTTTTCAGAATCACAAAACTTCAGAGGCTGAGTGGTTAAACCGTCGGCTTCAAAATTTCAAAAAATCGTAACTTCCACCAAACATTTTGATACACCTTCAAATTTTGCCAAAAGATAGTTTCTAGTGTCCAAAGACACATATTTTTCAGAATCACAAAAATTCAGAGGCTGAGTGGTTAAACCGTCGGCTTCAAAATTTCAAAAAATCGTAACTTCCACCAAACATTTTGATACACCTTGAAACTTTGCCAAAAGATAGTTTCTAGTGTCCAAAGACACATATTTTTCAGAATCACAAAAATTCAGAGGCTGAGTGGTTAAACCGTCGGCTTCAAAATTTCAAAAAATCCTAACTTCCACCAAACATTTTGATACACCTTCAAATTTTGCCAAAAGATAGTTTCTAGTGTCCAAAGACACATATTTTTCAGAATCACAAAAATTCAGAGGCTGAGTGGTTAAACCGTCGGCTTCAAAATTTCAAAAAATCGTAACTTCCACCAAACATTTTGATACACCTTGAAACTTTGCCAAAAGATAGTTTCTAGTGTCCAAAGACACATATTTTTCAGAATCACAAAAATTCAGAGGCTGAGTGGTTAAACCGTCGGCTTCAAAATTTCAAAAAATCGTAACTTCCACCAAACATTTTGATACACCTTGAAACTTTGCCAAAAGATAGTTTGTAGTGTCCAAAGACACATATTTTTCAGAATCACAAAAATTCAGAGGCTGAGTGGTTAAACCGTCGGCTTCAAAATTTCAAAAAATCGTAACTTCCACCAAACATTTTGATACACCTTCAAACTTTGCCAAAAGATAGTTTGTAGTGTCCAAAGACACATATTTTTCAAAATCACAAAAATTCAGAGGCTGAGTGGTTAAACCGTCGGCTTCAAAATTTCAAAAAATCCTAACTTCCACCAAACATTTTGATACACCTTCAAACTTTGCCAAAAGATAGTTTGTAGTGTCCAAAGACACATATTTTTCAGAATCACAAAAATTCAGAGGCTGAGTGGTTAAACCGTCGGCTTCAAAATTTCAAAAAATCCTAACTTCCACCAAACATTTTGATAAACCTTCAAACTTTGCCAAAAGATAGTTTGTAGTGTCCAAAGACACATATTTTTCAGAATCACAAAAATTCAGAGGCTGAGTGGTTAAACCGTCGGCTTCAAAATTTCAAAAAATCGTAACTTCCACCAAACATTTTGATACACCTTCAAACTTTGCCAAAAGATAGTTTGTAGTGTCCAAAGCCACATATTTTTCAGAATCACAAAAATTCAGAGGCTGAGTGGTTAAACCGTCGGCTTCAAAATTTCAAAAAATCGTAACTTCCACCAAACATTTTGGTACACCTTGAAACTTTGCCAAAAGATAGTTTGTAGTGTCCAAAGCCACATATTTTTCAGAATCACAAAAATTCAGAGGCTGAGTGGTTAAACCGTCGGCTTCAAAATTTCAAAAAATCGTAACTTCCACCAAACATTTTGATACACCTTCAAACTTTGCCAAAAGATAGTTTGTAGTGTCCAAAGCCACATATTTTTCAGAATCACAAAAATTCAGAGGCTGAGTGGTTAAACCGTCGGCTTCAAAATTTCAAAAAATCGTAACTTCCACCAAACATTTTGATACACCTTCAAACTTTGCCAAAAGATAGTTTGTAGTGTCCAAAGCCACATATTTTTCAGAATCACAAAAATTCAGAGGCTGAGTGGTTAAACCGTCGGCTTCAAAATTTCAAAAAATCGTAACTTCCACCAAACATTTTGATACACCTTCAAACTTTGCCAAAAGATAGTTTGTAGTGTCCAAAGCCACATTTTTTTCAGAATCACAAAAATTCAGAGGCTAAGTGGATAAACCGTCGGCTTCAAAATTTCAAAATATCCTAACTTCCACCAAATAGGGAAGAGCACGTTAGAAACCACCTCCCAAATCCAATGCCTTATAAATATTGTGAAAGTTGACGGTGAATATAGTATACTGTAAAAATATTTCCCGAGAAAAATTCAATACCCCTTGAAAAAATGGACGTTGAATTTCCAAAAATTTACACATTCGGTGACGCGCATGATAAAAATTTGCAGAATCTTACCCATTCTGTTGTCGTTATGCGTAGAAAAATATATCCTAATACTTAGAAATTTTCGCTCCGGCAGTTGGACCACGCCTCTCGTAAGAGTAACTTGTATGAAAGATTACTTTTTTTACATTATTTATTGTTTTATTCGATTTTTTGGGAGTGATACATAAAAGTTTACTGCCGCATACCGCAACTATACTTTTAATAAAAGCTATATCAAGGATTTCTAGGATCCCGCATTTTTAGGATCCCAGTTGGGGTGGATTAATATTCCTCAAGAATGTTCAAGTAGGGCCTCCGCTCCGCTCTAGATCACCTCCAGGCGGTTTTGACAACGCAACATCCTTCGAATCGAATTCACACCTAGAAAATCGAAAATTACACTAATTTTATGATGGGCGTGGCCGACACTTTTCCGTTAATAAACGGGTAGTTTAGGATTGTTTTGCTGAAATGGTTTACTAAAATGAATAATCAAACTCTCAGCTTTCCGAATCTTAAAAAATTTTCAATTTCCTGATGAAAAATCCGCACCCATTCGGACCGGGTACCGCTAATGCACTAAGCGAGCCTGCTGCTATGTGACATGTATCCTTAGTATAAAATGTCCCCGATTTTCGCGCTTTTTCCGATTTTATCGATTCTTCATTAATGTTAAACGCTCGAAACGGCGTCAGAGTCGAAAAGTTCGAAAATTACACCAATTTCTGTTAAATTTTATGGGGGACGTGACCTATTTTTAACCCTTGCAAAATGGGTGAAAAATTTAATTTTCCTCAGGAAATATTTTAACGGTATTTTATATAAACCGTCAGCTTTCCTAATTTAAATAAGGCATTGGGATATGAGAGGTGGATTTTAGCGTGCTACTCCCACGCAGCCGATTGCAAATTCTATGGGGCACTTTGTAGGCTATGGAAAACATCATAATAGCAAATGGCAGATGTATAATGATTTGTTAAGAAGTAAAGAAGATGTTTCACCTAGTCACGGCGTTAAGTGTCATTTCCTTTTGTGCATTCTTAAATTTATGTTATGTACTATGCAATATGTTTTATGTTACTTTGTTTTGGTTTTTCTTTTACATACAATCAATAATAAAAACATATGATAAATTATTTTTTAATTATAGATATACGAAATTTATGAACTCCGAGCAAGTTGCGCTTCTGACTTCCTGAATAAATACTGATTTGCAAAGAAACTATAATAGAGCTAGCTTTCACATGCTATCTTTAATCGATTGGATATCGGATTTTGAACGCTTCTTTCCCATTCTGTGCTTACGAATATCGTCTTGAATTAATCATTTTTATTACTTTATTTAAAAAATCAGTTCCTTTTATAATTATATAGGAATTACTTGTAATGGTAATGTGGATTATAGTATTTAAAAAGATTACCATTTTAATCCGATTACAATGTTAACCTTTTTTGAACTCCGAGCAAGTTGCACCTCGGACTTCGATGATTTATGGAAAAACGGTAATGCAGCTAACTTTCATCTTTGGGAGCTAGCTGATGCTATCTCTAAAGAATCGGAAGCTAACTTTTTGAGAAAAAATATCAACGCGGGGGGGGGGCGTGGCTAGCGATTGTGATTGATTGTGATGATTTGTGGAAAAACGGTAATGGAACTAGCTTTGATATTTGGGAGCTAGGAAGGAAGCTTCGAAGGAATCGGGAACTAGCTTTGTGAGAAAAAATTTTAACTGGGGGGTGAGGTAACGGGCCCAAAAATAAGTGTCTTTTGGGTATTACAAACTATCTTTTGGCAAAGTTTGAAGGTGTACCAAAATGTTTAGTGGAAGTTAGGATTTTTTGAAATTTTGAAGCCGACGGTTTAACCACTGAGCCTCTGAATTTTTGTGATTCTGAAAAATATGTCTCTTTGGACACTAGAAACTATCTTTTGGCAAAGTTTCAAGGTGTATCAAAATGTTTGGTGGAAGTTACGATTTTTTGAAATTTTGAAGCCGACGGTTTAACCACTGAGCCTCTGAATTTTTGTGATTCTGAAAAATATGTGTCTTTGGACACTAGAAACTATCTTTTGGCAAAGTTTCAAGGTGTATCAAAATGTTTGGTGGAAGTTACGATTTTTTGAAATTTTGAAGCCGACGGTTTAACCACTCAGCGTCTGAATTTTTGTGATTCTGAAAAATATGTGTCTTTGGACACTACAAACTATCTTTTGGCAAAGTTTGAAGGTGTATCAAAATGTTTGGTGGAAGTTAGTATTTTTTGAAATTTTGAAGCCGACGGTTTAACCACTCAGCCTCTGAATTTTAGTGATTCTGAAAATTATGTGTCTTTGGACACTACAAACTATCTTTTGGCAACGTTTGAAGGTGTATCAAAATGTTTGGTGGAAGTTAGGATTTTTTGAAATTTTGAAGCCGACGGTTTAACCACTCAGCCTCTGAATTTTTGTGGTTCTGAAAAATATGTGTCTTTGGACACTAGAAACTATCTTTTGGCAAAGTTTCAGGGTGTATCAAAATGTTTGGTGAAAGTTACGATTTTTTGAAATTTTGAAGCCGACGGTTTAACCACTCAGCCTCTGAATTTTTGTGATTCTGAAAAATATGTGTCTTTGGACACTAGAAACTATCTTTTGGCAAAGTTTGAAGGTGTATCAAAATGTTTGGTGGAAGTTAGGATTTTTTGAAATTTTGAAGCCGACGGTTTAACCACTCAGCCTCTGAATTTTTGTGATTCTGAAAAATATGTGTCTCTGGACACTAGAAACTATCTTTTGGCAAAGTTTCAATGTGTATCAAAATGTTTGGTGGAAGTTACGATTTTTTGAAATTTTGAAGCCGACGGTTTAACCACTCAGCCTCTGACTTTTTGTGTTTCTGAAAAATATGTGTCTTTGGACACTACAAACTATCTTTTGGCAAAGTTTGAAGGTGTATCAAAATGTTTGGTGGAAGTTAGGATTTTTTGTAATTTTGCAGCCGACGGTTTAACCACTCAGCCTCTGAATTTTTGTGGTTCTGAAAAATATGTGTCTTTGGACACTAGAAACTATCTTTTGGCAAAGTTTCAAGGTGTATCAAAATGTTTGGTGGAAGTTACGATTTTTTGAAATTTTGAAGCCGACGGTTTAACCACTCAGCCTCTGAATTTTTGTGATTCTGAAAAATATGTGTCTTTGGACACTAGAAACTATCTTTTGGCAAAGTTTCAAGGTGTATCAAAATGTTTGGTGAAAGTTACGATTTTTTGAAATTTTGAAGCCGGCGGTTTAACCACTCAGCCTCTGAATTTTTGTGATTCTGAAAAATATGTGTCTTTGGACACTAGAAACTATCTTTTGGCAAAGTTTGAAGGTGTATCAAAATGTTTGGTGGAAGTTAGGATTTTTTGAAATTTTGAAGCCGACGGTTTAACCACTCAGCCTCTGAATTTTTGTGATTCTGAAAAATATGTGTCTCTGGACACTAGAAACTATCTTTTGGCAAAGTTTCAATGTGTATCAAAATGTTTGGTGGAAGTTACGATTTTTTGAAATTTTGAAGCCGACGGTTTAACCACTCAGCCTCTGAATTTTTGTGTTTCTGAAAAATATGTGTCTTTGGACACTACAAACTATCTTTTGGCAAAGTTTGAAGGTGTATCAAAATGTTTGGTGGAAGTTAGGATTTTTTGAAATTTTGAAGCCGACGGTTTAACCACTCAGCTTCTGAATTTTTGTGGTTCTGAAAAATATGTGTCTTTGGACACTAGAAACTATCTTTTGGCAAAGCTTCAAGGTGTATCAAAATGTTTGGTGGAAGTTACGATTTTTTGAAATTTTGAAGCCGACGGTTTAACCACTCAGCCTCTGAATTTTTGTGATTCTGAAAAATATGTGTCTCTGGACACTAGAAACTATCTTTTGGCAAAGTTTCAAGGTGTATCAAAATGTTTGGTGGAAGTTACGATTTTTTGAAATTTTGAAGCCGACGGTTTAACCACTCAGCCTCTGAATTTTTGTGATTCTGAAAAATATGTGTCTTTGGACACTAGAAACTATCTTTTGGCAAAGTTTCAAGGTGTATCAAAATGTTTGGTGGAAGTTACGATTTTTTGAAATTTTGAAGCCGACGGTTTAACCACTCAGCCTCTGAATTTTTGTGATTCTGAAAAATATGTCTCTTTGGACACTAGAAACTATCTTTTGGCAAAGTTTCAAGGTGTATCAAAATGTTTGGTGGAAGTTACGATTTTTTGAAATTTTGAAGCCGACGGTTTAACCACTGAGCCTCTGAATTTTTGTGATTCTGAAAAATATGTGTCTTTGGACACTAGAAACTATCTTTTGGCAAAGTTTCAAGGTGTATCAAAATGTTTGGTGGAAGTTACGATTTTTTGAAATTTTGAAGCCGACGGTTTAACCACTCAGCGTCTGAATTTTTGTGATTCTGAAAAATATGTGTCTTTGGACACTACAAACTATCTTTTGGCAAAGTTTGAAGGTGTATCAAAATGTTTGGTGGAAGTTAGTATTTTTTGAAATTTTGAAGCCGACGGTTTAACCACTCAGCCTCTGAATTTTAGTGATTCTGAAAATTATGTGTCTTTGGACACTACAAACTATCTTTTGGCAACGTTTGAAGGTGTATCAAAATGTTTGGTGGAAGTTAGGATTTTTTGAAATTTTGAAGCCGACGGTTTAACCACTCAGCCTCTGAATTTTTGTGGTTCTGAAAAATATGTGTCTTTGGACACTAGAAACTATCTTTTGGCAAAGTTTCAGGGTGTATCAAAATGTTTGGTGAAAGTTACGATTTTTTGAAATTTTGAAGCCGACGGTTTAACCACTCAGCCTCTGAATTTTTGTGATTCTGAAAAATATGTGTCTTTGGACACTAGAAACTATCTTTTGGCAAAGTTTGAAGGTGTATCAAAATGTTTGGTGGAAGTTAGGATTTTTTGAAATTTTGAAGCCGACGGTTTAACCACTCAGCCTCTGAATTTTTGTGATTCTGAAAAATATGTGTCTCTGGACACTAGAAACTATCTTTTGGCAAAGTTTCAATGTGTATCAAAATGTTTGGTGGAAGTTACGATTTTTTGAAATTTTGAAGCCGACGGTTTAACCACTCAGCCTCTGAATTTTTGTGTTTCTGAAAAATATGTGTCTTTGGACACTACAAACTATCTTTTGGCAAAGTTTGAAGGTGTATCAAAATGTTTGGTGGAAGTTACGATTTTTTGAAATTTTGAAGCCGACGGTTTAACCACTGAGCCTCTGAATTTTTGTGATTCTGAAAAATATGTGTCTTTGGACACTAGAAACTATCTTTTGGCAAAGTTTCAAGGTGTATCAAAATGTTTGGTGGAAGTTACGATTTTTTGAAATTTTGAAGCCGACGGTTTAACCACTCAGCGTCTGAATTTTTGTGATTCTGAAAAATATGTGTCTTTGGACACTACAAACTATCTTTTGGCAAAGTTTGAAGGTGTATCAAAATGTTTGGTGGAAGTTAGTATTTTTTGAAATTTTGAAGCCGACGGTTTAACCACTCAGCCTCTGAATTTTAGTGATTCTGAAAAATATGTGTCTTTGGACACTACAAACTATCTTTTGGCAACGTTTGAAGGTGTATCAAAATGTTTGGTGGAAGTTAGGATTTTTTGAAATTTTGAAGCCGACGGTTTAACCACTCAGCCTCTGAATTTTTGTGATTCTGAAAAATATGTGTCTTTGGACACTACAAACTATCTTTTGGCAAAGTTTGAAGGTGTATCAAAATGTTTGGTGGAAGTTAGTATTTTTTGAAATTTTGAAGCCGACGGTTTAACCACTCAGCCTCTGAATTTTAGTGATTCTGAAAAATATGTGTCTTTGGACACTACAAACTATCTTTTGGCAACGTTTGAAGGTGTATCAAAATGTTTGGTGGAAGTTAGGATTTTTTGAAATTTTGAAGCCGACGGTTTAACCACTCAGCCTCTGAATTTTTGTGGTTCTGAAAAATATGTGTCTTTGGACACTAGAAACTATCTTTTGGCAAAGTTTCAAGGTGTATCAAAATGTTTGGTGAAAGTTACGATTTTTTGAAATTTTGAAGCCGACGGTTTAACCACTCAGCCTCTGAATTTTTGTGATTCTGAAAAATATGTGTCTTTGGACACTAGAAACTATCTTTTGGCAAAGTTTGAAGGTGTATCAAAATGTTTGGTGGAAGTTAGGATTTTTTGAAATTTTGAAGCCGACGGTTTAACCACTCAGCCTCTGAATTTTTGTGATTCTGAAAAATATGTGTCTCTGGACACTAGAAACTATCTTTTGGCAAAGTTTCAATGTGTAGCAAAATGTTTGGTGGAAGTTACGATTTTTTGAAATTTTGAAGCCGACGGTTTAACCACTCAGCCTCTGAATTTTTGTGTTTCTGAAAAATATGTGTCTTTGGACACTACAAACTATCTTTTGGCAAAGTTTGAAGGTGTATCAAAATGTTTGGTGGAAGTTAGGATTTTTTGTAATTTTGCAGCCGACGGTTTAACCACTCAGCCTCTGAATTTTTGTGGTTCTGAAAAATATGTGTCTTTGGACACTAGAAACTATCTTTTGGCAAAGTTTCAAGGTGTATCAAAATGTTTGGTGGAAGTTACGATTTTTTGAAATTTTGAAGCCGACGGTTTAACCACTCAGCCTCTGAATTTTTGTGATTCTGAAAAATATGTGTCTTTGGACACTAGAAACTATCTTTTGGCAAAGTTTCAAGGTGTATCAAAATGTTTGGTGGAAGTTACGATTTTTTGAAATTTTGAAGCCGACGGTTTAACCACTCAGCCTCTGAATTTTTGTGATTCTGAAAAATATGTCTCTTTGGACACTAGAAACTATCTTTTGGGAAAGTTTCAAGGTGTATCAAAATGTTTGGTGGAAGTTACGATTTTTTGAAATTTTGAAGCCGACGGTTTAACCACTGAGCCTCTGAATTTTTGTGATTCTGAAAAATATGTGTCTTTGGACACTAGAAACTATCTTTTGGCAAAGTTTCAAGGTGTATCAAAATGTTTGGTGGAAGTTACGATTTTTTGAAATTTTGAAGCCGACGGTTTAACCACTCAGCGTCTGAATTTTTGTGATTCTGAAAAATATGTGTCTTTGGACACTACAAACTATCTTTTGGCAAAGTTTGAAGGTGTATCAAAATGTTTGGTGGAAGTTAGGATTTTTTGAAATTTTGAAGCCGACGGTTTAACCACTCAGCCTCTGAATTTTAGTGATTCTGAAAAATATGTGTCTTTGGACACTACAAACTATCTTTTGGCAACGTTTGAAGGTGTATCAAAATGTTTGGTGGAAGTTAGGATTTTTTGAAATTTTGAAGCCGACGGTTTAACCACTCAGCCTCTGAATTTTTGTGGTTCTGAAAAATATGTGTCTTTGGACACTAGAAACTATCTTTTGGCAAAGTTTCAAGGTGTATCAAAATGTTTGGTGAAAGTTACGATTTTTTGAAATTTTGAAGCCGACGGTTTAACCACTCAGCCTCTGAATTTTTGTGATTCTGAAAAATATGTGTCTTTGGACACTAGAAACTATCTTTTGGCAAAGTTTGAAGGTGTATCAAAATGTTTGGTGGAAGTTAGGATTTTTTGAAATTTTGAAGCCGACGGTTTAACCACTCAGCCTCTGAATTTTTGTGATTCTGAAAAATATGTGTCTCTGGACACTAGAAACTATCTTTTGGCAAAGTTTCAATGTGTATCAAAATGTTTGGTGGAAGTTACGATTTTTTGAAATTTTGAAGCCGACGGTTTAACCACTCAGCCTCTGAATTTTTGTGTTTCTGAAAAATATGTGTCTTTGGACACTACAAACTATCTTTTGGCAAAGTTTGAAGGT
This sequence comes from Podabrus alpinus, assembly GCA_932274525.1. Taxonomy (NCBI): domain Eukaryota; kingdom Metazoa; phylum Arthropoda; class Insecta; order Coleoptera; family Cantharidae; genus Podabrus; species Podabrus alpinus. The sequence continues at coordinate 75,762,957 of OW026454.1, read as the reverse complement.
GTATCAAAATGTTTGGTGGAAGTTAGTATTTTTTGAAATTTTGAAGCCGACGGTTTAACCACTCAGCCTCTGAATTTTTGTGATTCTGAAAAATATGTGTCTTTGGACACTAGAAACTATCTTTTGGCAAAGTTTCAAGGTGTATCAAAATGTTTGGTGAAAGTTACGATTTTTTGAAATTTTGAAGCCGGCGGTTTAACCACTCAGCCTCTGAATTTTTGTGATTCTGAAAAATATGTGTCTTTGGACACTAGAAACTATCTTTTGGCAAAGTTTGAAGGTGTATCAAAATGTTTGGTGGAAGTTAGGATTTTTTGAAATTTTGAAGCCGACGGTTTAACCACTCAGCCTCTGAATTTTTGTGATTCTGAAAAATATGTGTCTCTGGACACTAGAAACTATCTTTTGGCAAAGTTTCAATGTGTATCAAAATGTTTGGTGGAAGTTACGATTTTTTGAAATTTTGAAGCCGACGGTTTAACCACTCAGCCTCTGAATTTTTGTGTTTCTGAAAAATATGTGTCTTTGGACACTACAAACTATCTTTTGGCAAAGTTTGAAGGTGTATCAAAATGTTTGGTGGAAGTTAGGATTTTTTGAAATTTTGAAGCCGACGGTTTAACCACTCAGCCTCTGAATTTTTGTGGTTCTGAAAAATATGTGTCTTTGGACACTAGAAACTATCTTTTGGCAAAGTTTCAAGGTGTATCAAAATGTTTGGTGGAAGTTACGATTTTTTGAAATTTTGAAGCCGACGGTTTAACCACTGAGCCTCTGAATTTTTGTGATTCTGAAAAATATGTGTCTATGGGCATTGCAAGCTATGACTTGGCAAAGTTTCAGACTTTTTACATTTAAAAGTCAAAATGAAGCGATTAATTATAATACAAAAGTATGTTAAACAATTTACTTTAATATCTTGTTGATTAGTGTGTTGTTACAGCCCTTACTGAATTATTTTATGTTAAAGCTTGATATGTATAAACGTTAGGGATGCATAGAAACTTGAAAGATTGATTTAAAACGTTAATTCTTTTCATATTATGATCTTTTACAATTAATAAGGTTACTTGTCTGGTCCACTGTAAAACTCATAAATCTGATTCTGTTTCTGTGGCTGTCTTCAGGCACATGAACTTTCGCTTTTATAACCACATTTCAATATTAGTACTGGTATTTATGTAAAATTTTCTATATCTAATTGTTTATTTTACTTAATTACTTAATACTTAATTAAATTTATCTTTATGGTCGTCGTCTGGACCGGCCCTGCATGATGTTGTGTGGCGTGTGTAATCGTAATACGACGAGATATTTATGAAGACTGTATACAATGTAAAATGAAATGCGGTACTAAGTTTCATATTCAGTGCATTGCAATGTCCATAGATACATGGAGTGAGTTAAACAGAAGTGAAAGGATTGACCAGTGGAAATGCAGCAAGTGTAGCGAGGAAAACATAACCTCAAACGCAGATTTAAACCTTTTGGTGACAGATCTAACGAAGGAAAGCGAAGAATTTTTGCCGTGGCAACAGCAAAATCCAAGGAAACACAAACGAAACTCCCCAGAAAGAGTAATTAGAAACGTTCGGCAGAAACGTATTACAGAATTCGGTTCATTAAACCAAGAAACGTTAGTAAACACTCATAATCGTTTCCAACCGATAGCTGAGCTAGAAAGTTTAGAAATCGATACAAGTGCCCCTAAAACTGTTAAACCACCACCTATATTTGTTCCGTATGTCCAGGACATACGACCACTAAAACACATATTAAACGAAGTTACTAAAGACGGGTTTAGCCTAAAAGTAAGCGGAAATAACAACATCAAAATTCAACCCGTAAATGGAGAAAACTATACGTCAATATTAAAGGCTTTGAACAAAGAAAAAGTACAAAATCATACCTTTCAGCTTAAAGAAAATAGAAACTTTAGAGTTGTTATTAAAGGTATTCACTTCTCGACAGAAATAGCTGACATTAGTCAAGAACTCGAATACCGAGGACACAAAGTGATGCATATAACGAACATGATACAGAAGGGAACACAAGTGCCTTTATCAATGCACCTTGTAGAATTAGCACCCGATGATAATAACAAAACCATCTACAAAATAAATCGATTATTAAATACAGTTGTAGTAGTCGAACCACCCCATCAGAAGCGTGAAGTTGTTCAATGCCTGCGGTGCCAGCGTTATGGACACACCAAGACCTATTGTAATCGCCAGCCTCGATGCGTCAAGTGTGCCCTGAATCATTTCACTAAGGATTGTCCGAAGAATAAAGACACAAAAGCGAAATGCGTACTATGTAATGATGACCACCCAGCTAACTACAAGGGGTGTATAGTATACAAGGAGATTCGAGAGAGAAAGTTCCCAGCCCTGAGGCAAAAAATACAACATTTACTGTCATCACCACCACTACCTGCCCCAAAAATAAACTTCCCCCAGCAACAAACAAGAGTTTTCTACCCAAGAACATCTTATGCTGGCGCGGTAGGTGAACCAAGTCAAAGCTTTCAACCCAAAAACGACCAGTACACAACCCACAGGACACCAGAACATAACACAAACACCCTGGAAACAATGCTGAGTACACTTATGAATAGAATGGATCAAATGTTAACCATTCTTATGAAGCTCGTGTCAAAACTGCCATAAGCTTCACAACAAAATTAGCACTATGGAATGCCAATGGCTTGTCCCAACATGGACAAGAGTTAGCAACATTCATTATAAATCACAAAATTGACATCGTATTAATATCGGAAACTCATTTCACAAACCGGAGTTATTTAAAAATCCCAAATTACTCAATTTATCATTCACGCCATCCCGATGGCACGGCTCACGGGGGTTCTGCGGTCATCGTCAAAAACTCATTGAAACACTACGAGCTGCCGAAATATCAATACGAATACCTACAAGCTGCAAGCATAATGATTGAGGAATTGGGTGGTCCCATGGCTATTTCGGCTATCTACTGCCCTCCAAAACACGTAATCAAAGATGATAGTTTTACCACCTTCTTCGAGACACTTGGTTGCCGATTTATTGCGGCTGGTGATTTTAATGCTAAGCATCAACAATGGGGCTCCAGAATCGCAAATCCACGCGGCAGGCAATTATTAAAAACCGTAACAAAATTAAATCTAAACCACCTTTCATCAGGACACCCAACGTACTGGCCTACGGATAGGAACAAAATCCCAGACGTACTAGACATTTGCATCACGAAAGGAATTGCTGGAAACTATTTAGTAGCTAAACCCTGCTTAGATTTGTCTTCGGACCACTCTCCGGTTTTAATTGAAGTAAATTCTAAAATTACAGATAGAGTGAAGCCTCCGTCGTTGAGCAGTAAGTACACTGATTGGGATACATTCAGGGCACTAATAGACGAAAATGTTGACCTAACCTTGCCACTGAAATCTGAAGCGGATCTTGTCTTGGCTGTGGAGCACCTAACAACTACTATCCAAAATGCTGCCTGGTTGTCAACTCCTGAGGTACACAATCCCACAATGGAAGAAACTTGTTCCCCCAAAGTAAAAGAAGCAATTGCTAAAAAACGTAAACTTAGAAGAATATGGCAGAACACTAGGCATCCAAGTGATAAAACTAAACTCAATCGTTCAACAATAGAACTCAAAAATCTTCTAAATGAACTAAAAAACAAATCTATTCAGCATTATCTGGAAAATCTATCACCATCAGAGGCAACCGACTATTCACTATGGAAAGCCACCAGAAAATTAAAACGAGCTACTACGTTTGTGCCTCCCATTAGAAGAACGGGTGGCGACTGGGCAAGAAGCGATCAAGAGAAAGTGGACGCCTTTGCTGAACATTTAACTGAAGTTTTTCAACCTTTTCCACCAGAAAACCAAGAAGTCGACGAAACTCAACTAAACAGTGAGTCACTAAACAAACCTCTCAATGAAAATCAAATGATCAAACTATTCAAAATAATCGAAGTGGAAAGGGCTATAAAATCTCTAAATTCCAAAAAGGCTCCGGGGTATGATCTTATAACAGCGAGAGTATTGAAGGAGCTTCCGGCCAAGGCAATTAGATTTGCTACTTATATTTTCAATGCTGTAATCCGTCTGAATGTATTCCCATCGCAATGGAAAGTTGCACAAATGGTTTTGATTCCTAAACCTGGAAAGCCACCCCAGGAGCCTGCGTCGTACCGACCTATCAGCCTCCTGCCTGTATTGTCGAAAGTTTTTGAGAGAATACTGTTACAAAGAATTCAACCAATGCTGTCACAAGACAACATAATACCGGAACACCAATTCGGTTTTAGAAAACAGCATTCTACCATCGAGCAGGTTCATCGGGTAGTGGATGTTATTACCAAGAGCATTGAAGAAAAAAAGTTTTGTACAGCTGCATTCATAGATATTTCTCAGGCGTTTGATAAGGTATGGCACAAAGGTCTTCTAATAAAGATCAGACAAAAATTGCCTAAATATTACCTACTTCTAAAATCATATCTTACTGAAAGAATGTTCGAAGTAAAATATAAAGAAGCATATTCAAACCTTTGCCCAATAGACTCTGGCGTACCTCAGGGCAGTATTCTGGGTCCAGTGCTTTACCTAATATATACAGCCGACCTACCAACAACAAATTTTACAATGACCGGTACTTTCGCGGATGACACGGTGATTATGGCATCCCACAAAAACCCAATACTTGCATCGGGAGATTTGCAAGATAATTTAAACCAAATCCAGAGCTGGTTAAGGAAATGGAGAATTAGAGCAAATGACTCCAAATCGGTACATGTCACTTTTACCACGAAGAGAGAAGTTTGTCCACCAGTGACTCTAAATGGCCGAAGGCTGCCGCAGGCGGATAATGTAAAATATCTCGGTATGCACCTAGACAAACGCCTTACATATAAGAAGCATATATGGACAAAGAGAAAACAGCTTGGTCTTAAGTTTCGAGAAATATATTGGCTCCTGGGTCGCAGATCTCAATTATCATTGGAGAATAAAGTTCTTCTATACAAATGTATCATAAAACCCATATGGACTTATGGTATCCAACTGTGGGGTTCGGCCAGTAATTCAAATATTGATATCTTGCAGAGATATCAATCAAAAGTGCTTCGCACCATTGTAAATGCACCGTGGTACGTACCGAATGAAGTTATTCATAATGACTTACAAGTAAAAACTGTGAAAAGTGAGATAGGATCCTATAGTGTAAAATATCAAGATAAACTAGGTGCCCACCCAAATAAATTAGCGGTGAACCTCCTTGAAACCGATAATATACCACGTAGACTAAAACGTTATCACCCTCGGGATCTCCCAAATAGATTTGTGTAAACGAAATGCTATATGTAAAACTAAAAATATAAAATTACTATGTAAGTGAAGTTTGAAGAGGTTAGTCGCTGGACTTACCTTATTATGTCACATGGTCCAACTATTTACTGAATGTTTGTAACAGACAGATTGTAAATTTCTAAGACGCCAATAAAAAAAAAAAAAATTTCAATATTGTCATCTTCAAAGAGGTCCATGGTACAAGCACAATAAACTATCGTTTTTAAAATCTTAAAATTGAAATTATCGAACGTGTTTTTAAGTTTTTCGTAGAAAAAAATATTTTAAAAATAAAACAGAATTAGGTTATGTTATGTTAGTTACTAACATGGTTACTAATTTAAATGACAGTCACTAGCACCGCCTTTTGACGCCGCTGATTGGCGCTGGTAAGAATTCTTGCACCGTGTACTGTAAAAGTTTAGTTAAGCTGCATTCACATAGGGTATTGTATGTGACAAATGTAAAAATGTCCACTGGTGGAACAACGAAGTGGCGGAACTGCGCCGAAAGTGCATAGCGGCCAGGAGACGAGTGCAAAGACTACACAGAAGAGGAATCTTTGAGGAAGAAGAGACATATGCGCATGCACGTGAAGAGCTGAGAAAGTTCATCCTCAAAAGCCAAAAGAAGAAGTGGTCAGATCTTCTAGAGGAGGTGGACGCTGATGTCTGGGGGCTCGGATATAAAATAGTCACACGTATAAGATCGTCAGAACAAATATACCCGGCCTAACACCACAACGGATACGAAAAATAGTTGATACACTGTTCCCACGTCATGAAAACAACAACTTAATGCGAGAGGACACAGATATTGTACCCGAGTTCACAATGGAAGAACTGCAGCTGGCGGGTAAGGAGATGGCCAAGGGTAAGGCACCAGGACCAGACCTCATTCCAACAGAGGTCATCAAGATGGTCCTCACCGAGAGTCCACAACCGGTGCTAGATGTGCTAAACGACTGCCTCCGCAAGGGCATGTTTCCGAAAGCGTGGAAAAAATCAAGACTGGTGCTGTTGACAAAAGGAGATAAGCCACTGGAGAACCCCAGCTCATACAGGCCGATATGCCTGATAGACGGGTTGGGATGTTGGGAAAGCTGTATGAAAGACTTATTCTCAAGAGAATACAAACAACTCGAAATGGGGGAAGGACTCTCCGATCAACAGTATGGTTTTTGAAAGGGCCGATCTACCATAGACGCACTTAAGAAAATAATTGACATCGCCAAGAAGGCAAAGAGTGGAACGTGGCGCACAAGGAAACTGTGTATCCTTGTAACACTTGATGTTAAGAATGCATTTAACTCGGCGAAGTGGTTCTATATCATCGAAGAGCTAAAGAAGAGGAAAATACCAACATACCTACTGAACGTCCTGAAGAGCTACTTAAGCGACAGAGCTATAATAATCGAGGAAGAAATGCTTGTGGAAGAAACACAAGTGAACAGCTGGGTCCCACAGGGGTCAGTGCTTGGGCCGACCCTGTGGAATATAATGTATGACGGAGTCCTGCAAATAGAAATACCTGAGGGGGCAACGCTAGTGGGATTTGCCGACGATCTATCCCTCGTTGTGGCCGCGAAGAATGAGCATGTCCTGGCGGAGATAACAAACGAGGCCCTCCAAAGAATCAGAGAGTGGATATCGAGTAGGGGCCTGACACTTGTGCCCGAGAAGACCGAGGCGGTCTTATTGATAGGTAAACGGAAGTGTGGAGATATTGCGGTAGAGTTGGATGGTTGCCAGATTATGCCTGGCAAGACCTGACACAGATTATGCCTGACATTTAAACAGTTCGTATCCGAAACATTGGACTGCCGAGGACAAATCGATACAATCTACACTGACTTCCAGAAGGCGTTTGACCAACTTGATCTATATAGATTGATTGGGAAATTGTCATCGTTTGGCTTCTCTAATCAGCTGATTAATCTCTTCAGTACATACCTATTCGATCGCAAGCAATTTGTTGAATACCGGGGTCATAAATCTTCAGTCTTCTCGGTTAGCTCGGGCGTTCCTCAGGGGTCCAACCTTGGTCCTCTCCTTTTTATAATTTTCGTGAACGACCTGCCCAATATTATAACATCGCAAAAACTGCTATATGCCGATGATTTAAAAATTTACGCAGGCATTTCCTCATTGGAGGATTGCTATCGTCTGCAATCTGATCTGGACCTGGTTGAGACCTGGTGTAGGAGTAATCGGTTGCAACTGCAAATCTCCAAATGTAAAGTAGTCTCTTTTACAAACAGGAAGACCTTTATTGACTTCTCTTACACATGCGGGGGCAGAATCTTGGAGAGATGCGATTCCTTCAGAGATCTGGGAGTTATCTTTGACACACGACTGACCTTCACCGAACATATCAGCGAAACCCTAGGTTGTGCGTCCCGCATGTATGGATTCATCTACAGAAACGCACGTGACCTTCAAAGCATTCCATGTTTGAAGCTTCTTTACTATAGCTTTGTTCGGTCAAGGCTGGAATACGCTGCGCTGATCTGGTACCCAACACATGCGTACCACATTAGGCGACTTGAGTCTGTACAACGTCGATTTTTGAAATTCTTGGCATTCCTTCATGATGGTCTTTACCCGATACAGGGCTATGATCATCGCAGACTCTTGGCTCAATTCGATGTCGAAACACTTGAGAGCAGGCGCTTTGTATCGTCCGTCGTATTTATATACAAACTTCTGAGATACAACATCGATTGTCCACCATTATTGGCAGAGATAAATTTTCTAGTACCTAGAGGTAACTCTAGACAGAGTGACCTGTTCTACTGTAGGTTTAGCCGTACCAACTTCTTAGCCACGTCCCCCATCTGCAGCCGCAACTTTAATGTTATTGCTGACATTGCCGACCCCTACCACACGGGCCTCAAGGAGTTAGTTGCATGCTGTTACAGGCGAGTTGGGTAATCGCCCCGTCCAAACGATCCAGCATTGACTTGTATAAATATGGATTATTTTGTTTGTGCTATGTACTTCCATATATTAGTTGGTATATATATATTGCGGTGTACCAAAACCACGTCAATAGAAATGATCACGTTTTGAGTCAATGTTTTTAATTTATTAACAAAGGTAGCACGAGACTTATTTGTTCAAACGAAAGGGTTTTATCCGACACCAAAGGTTTGTTTTAACGTCATAAATTTAATGAAGATAAGGTCACGGAATGAGAAAACAATGTAAATCCAAATGCAACGTTTTAATTCAGTCTTTAAAATAAAGGTTTGTTAAAATTGTAAATTAATTTAAGTAGTGATATATAAAAATGTAATTTGAAATCAAAAACAATTTGTTAAAAGTATTAGTTATAAAAATGTGTTGAAACGTAGAACTTTTAATATAACAAAATTTACGTGTCAAAGTGCGCCGTAAACTCAATGTACCACGAATGCGAAAAACATATTCTTCAAAAGGTTTACTGGAAGACCACAGGAGATGTTACTACTTCAAAATAAATCTGAAACATAAAAATTTCATTAAAATTTTACAAATCATTTTGAGCTAAGTACGGACCTGGAAATTTTACGTCAAAATAAATCGATTTCATTTTCGATAAATGGAAAATCAGAAGTGCCTTGAAAATACCAGTAACTATGGTAAAAAACAATGGATTGTTGATTAATGGTGGTTGATTGCTTAATAAATGTAAATGGGTGGCAATTTTGTGTGTCCAGTTAAAAAGTGGAAAAATATAACAAAATTTGATTTAGAAAGTGATTAAAAAGTTAGTAATTGAGAGAATATTATACTTACGTATTTCAAAAAGTGAAAATCTGTGCAAAATTGAAAAGATTCACAATTATTTCGAACGAAAACTTTGGTCACGATACAAAAACTACCACGAGGGAATTCAATCCAGTTAGATCACGCACCCTTGAAGGCCATCGAACGAATACCACCGTATAACTTCATGGTATATGAACCCAACGAAAAGAATAACACCAAATAAAGGTACCGTTACATAAAAAATTTATTAAAAACATAAATTTTGTGCAAATTAACGATTAACTTTACACGTGCGGGAAAACGTTAGTTTCATTATAGAATTAAGATTTTGTATTAGAAATAAGAATTTTATTAACTTTAAATATCTACATTTGGAAATTAATAATAATAATAAAAAACGATTTGCTATAAAAAGGAGCATCATTTATGTATGATCATTCCAAAAGCCACTAGATTGCATTTCAGATTTAAGATTTGGCTAAGGAAGGAACTCAGCCTGGGAAAAGGTAAGTCTGTGCTATCCGAAATAGTCAAGCCGAGGTATCAATTTATTTTATTTATATTTGTCGAGAATAATTTGCTTATATTTCTATTGACGAGGTACTTTTACGTACACTCGTACAAGTCATTAACAGTTCAGAGTGCAAGCCTAACAAAGCTCCGAGGCTACACAGAAATATATATCCCGATACATAGAACAGGCAACCACAGACCCTTTAGAATTTATCAATTTAGAAGAGTGTATACTGTCAAATTTTGAAGTAATAAAATATATAACAATATGAGCAAGTCTTGAGGGGTAACAAAGTTTTAACGGTAAAAATTTGATAAACTCAGTCATCGTTAACAAGCCCAATACATTAAACCTCTTTGCCGGACCCGGTGTATGTAATTTTTTATAAACAACCGACGTTTTGAATTCCAGCAACGTTGTCAGTTCTAAGGGTCTAAATTCATCTGATGACCATATTTCTCGGAATAAATGAAGGACAAATTTGTAAAAGTTTCGTAGCAAAACAAACGGTTTTTAGTATTTACTGTTTTATTTTTATAAAACTCGAGAATAAAACTTTACCGAAATAAATTTTTGATCGAAATAACTAAAGAAAAATTTTACCTGTAAAATCAGAGCAACTTAATGTTGCTTTTTTTTGTATAAATTTACTTTATCTACTTCCGGGAGATAAGTGTGTACTTAGCGCCTCCAAATAGCGCGGCTATGACGGCAATTAATTTGTTTCGTGGATTAATGTTCTTTTGACTTCCTTAGGGAGTTAATATTGATTGCTAGGCAACTGAATAAAAATAATTTAAAATTAGTAACTTGATTTATTTTTTAATAATTATACATTTTTTATATGAAATAAAAATTCGCCGTCGGCAAGATTCGAACCTCGGATGTTCACATTGCAAACCATGTACTATCACCATTTCGCCACAGGGGGTGACATACAAAGTAATGCTTTAAATTGTCAAATCTGCTACACAATAACCATAGAAACACTACTTCAATTATATTTAACCTCCAAATTCTAATGCGTCTAATTTACTCAATTTGCTAGGCAACTGAATAAAAATAATTTAATATCAATGTAACCCTGTGTTTTTTATGTAAATTTTTTGAATTAGCTGTAACTCGAGAACGACGCTAGATATCGAAAAACTGAGCAAAAAAATCTCCCCCCCGCCCCAATCTTACTTATTTAACCCCCCAGGGAATTATCGGTAGGAAGGCATATGCAAAAAATCAGATCGATCGCGCGCAAAAAAATTTACTCATAGTTTACTCAAGTTTAACATATTTAGCACGGAAGTAGATAAAATAGTATATTAAACTTGGGAGATAACGTTGCATTACCGCACTCTTGTTTCAAAAGCCCTCGGGCCTTCGGCCCTCGAGCTTTTAAAACCTTCGTGCGGGTAATGCACCTCATATCTCCCGCGTAAATAATATACTATTAAAATAGGTGCCATGCCTATATTTTAAAAATTTGTAAAATTGCATACCTAATTAATACACTATATTTTGAGAGAATATGTTTTTGGGATTTAGGAGACCAAAATGAAACTAAAAGTTTGCTAAAGCCAACGTTTCGGCGTTATAATTACGCCATCTTCAAGGCTAAAAGATACAATATTGAAATCAACGCAATCACCCTTGAGAGGCAGACTCACCAGGCAAACCAAGATGAACAATGTTTCTGGTCGAGATGACTATGGTATGGAGGAATATTAATAATATTTTAACGGGGTTAAAAATTACACAAAAAAATCATGAACGGCAAAAGCCTAGTTAAAAACATAATAAAATTTTTGTTGAAGTCTAATTTGTAAAAAAATGTGTGCGATAATTATTGATTTTTATTAATAATGAAAACTTTGAAGTTTTTGTGATACAAAAGTAATTAAAAAAATAATTTCTATATTTCTCACGAATATTAGCTAGCTTTATAACACCAAGACGTAATAAAAAATGTGTTTGCATTGTATATGCAGGCCCGGCAATAAACTTAATTTTTATTATTAGGTACCTAGTAATGTAACTGGAAATCCATAATCCAAGTTTAGTGGTGTAATATGATGCCTTTTCAATGCACCGCTTTAAGTTTTAGCAAGGAATAGTGGATTTTCCATATTATTCAAAAACCGAATTTAAAAAAATTCACCAGTCTGCAAAATCACGATGATCTGTATGGAAATTAATTTTATGTAATATGATAAAATACAAATTTGTAATTTATAAAAAATTAGTATTGGATTTGAAAAGTCATTGTTATGTCAATGGTACCATTTTATTAAATTATAAAATAAATCATCAACGTTAATCAATGTTGATCAATTCAAAGCTAACATCGCTTACATTATTAATTTTAATCTGACAAAGTAACTATAAACCTGCTAATATTTTTTTGAAAAGCGCTATTTCTTAATTTTACTATCAAGTTTTTAACAATAAATTAAAAAACAAAATATCAAGTGTTGGGTATTCTTAGACGCGGAAAAAAATCTCTTTAATTTGATATTTTGTTTATTCTTATCCATTATAATGGAAAGCAGGAATTTAAAAAAATCAATTTTCCATGTTATTTCCCTATGTTCAGTTTTCTATCGGTCACCGGGTATAATGATGACTCATTTGTTGTTTTATGAAATAATGCTGATCACTGAATATTTGTCTTATTGGTAGGTACTAATTACATACCTATTAATGACTTAATACTTAGTATTTAATTAAAATAGTTGAAACCGATAATTATAAGAAAAATTAGAAATCAATTACCCATCCCAGAACCGAGATTAAATCGCCGTATGGCGTGAAAGTAATAAAAACCCTTAAAATCTGCATTAGCACCCCGACTTGCGTAAATGGTGGGAAATGACCGTTTTGTATTTGAATACACATTTTATTACTAAATTACCACCCCCAAATTTGAAAATCTAGCGTTGGTTGAATACAGTTAAAGCTCCTTATTCACGGTTTCGTTATTCGCGTTTTCAGTATTCGCGGATTTAAAAAATGCAACCACTTCTTGTATTCGCGGTTGAAAATTTCGTTATTCGCGGATCAAAAACTAACAATATCAATGTTTGTACTACTTCAAAGATTTAAAATTACAATTTCGCACTTTTAAAATGATACCTGCTGTGTATTTTATCTAAAAGAATTCAGACACTTGCATTGCAAAATTGTGTTGGAACATAATTACATACTTACGAGAAATGATATCATATATTTTTTCTAAATAAATGCTTATTATTAACAAATCTAAAAGTGATTCGCAAGATATTCAATTACAAATTAACACCACTCACCTATCAAAACAAACAAGTAGGCGTCCAAGTATTTATAAAGAGAAAATATTATTGTGACTAAACCTAACGTTCTTGGACAAAAGCAAAATTTTTGCCGACAAGGTGCTATCATTTGATATAAGCTGTCTTGGCCGCTATCGTACTTGTTGAATTGTTCAACTTGCCATTCGTTGCATGAACTTTGATTAAATAACACGTGTCTCTTGCATTTATTTTGATATATCTTTATTTTATTTTCTAACCTTGGAACGTATCCCCTATATTCCCATACAAATTACCATTCCATATTCACGGTTTCTGTATTCGCGGCATAGTTATGGAACGTATCCCCCGCGAATAAGGAACTTTAACTGTATTTCATTTTGAATCATTTGGTGTTAGAAGTGCTTACAGAGTGAGTTTATCAGTGGTACGAATTAGTGCAATAAAAATGAATCGTGGTAAATATTTGGTCCAATTGGCAAAGAAAAAACATGAATCAGGTACAGTATAATTTTAAAATATTATAAAATTTCGGCATGATTCATGCGTGTTTCATTCATGGTGTTTTAGATGGTGCTTTTTTGTAATTTTTTGTAATTTTTGTGTATAGTAATTTCGTTTTGTATATGTCTTGGTTTAATATTTAAATTGGTGTATCCGTAGATATAAATAAATAAAATAAAATAAATTTAAAAGTTATTATAAAATATCAATAATTGGAACAATTTATTTTTTCAATTAACAAATCTGTAAATCTGTCAGGGCTGGCTCGCACCTTTTTATCGTCCAATTTTTTTTGCCGCCCCTTAAAAAATTTTGTCTTAAAATTGGCATAGACAAACTGCCTATTTGTTATTCAAGTTATAAAAAAATTTATGCTGATTTATGATTTGCTTAAATTGTAATAAAAAGGAAAACAACGCGTAGTCGGTTCTCAGGCTAAAAGTATTTAATTACTTCTTGGGTGCATATTATTCAATTTCCATAAATCTTTTTAAAATCGTACAAAATAAATGCTTCTTGAGTACAAATCGAAATTTTGCCGCTCGGTTCAATTGAACCGTTTGATCCATAGATAGAGCCGGCTCTGGAAAATGTGCATCACTTATGTGAAAATTTACTAAGAAACTTGTCAAAAGTAGTTTTATTTATAAAAAATTATAAATATCAGTTTAACTGACAAACTTAAACTAATAATGTCATATACTCCTAATAATATCAATATTATCTTTTAATTACTCACGATAAGAAGATTTTTCTAAAGAAAACCAAAACATATGATTCGAAGGGTTATAAACCACTTCATTTTTAAAATGAAATTTAAATTACAATACGGTAAAATTTCAAAATTAAGTAATTTATTTAAAATGGTTTCCGTAAGTATTATTCTGAGTTTGTTGCAATTTATTGTGCTCCGAGCAACACGCTTGCGGGAGTTTTGCTGACTTTTATAAATAGGATTCCGGGCTCCACCAAGTCGATTCTACATGCAGATTTACCAATTATATACGACAAGCACTTGCGTTTTTAATGGTTTGTTGAATTCAGTATCAATATTATTTATGCAAAAATTAAAAAATTGGTAGATCTTCTCATAAAAAATATTTATAAGAAGAAATATCGACTTAGTTTCTTTAACCAATAAAATTTTTTTGCGAATCCGGGATGTATAATGACAGGATCTTCTGTGAACAAGTTGCTTGTTGCTTATTGAATTTTTTTTACATTATGTATGGAAAATTATTATGCCTGATAAATTTAAGTCATTGTTTTGTGTACGTTTTGTTCATTGCGTTTCTTAGTGTTGTAAAATTTACAACACTAAGAAACAAAAGAAAAGAAATAATTTACAATGTAAATTATTTCTTATTATTCTTAGTAAATTAGCTGGAATATTCTCTCTTCAATTCACCATTCTCTGCCGATTGAATTTTGTGGCTTATTGACATACACCTATTCTTTGAGGTAACCCTTCAAGAAGAAATCGGGCACAGTAAAATCTAGCAAACACGCCATATTTATTACCGTTTTTCGATATCAATCAATTTGGAAAGGAAGTAAACCAGTTCCGATTTTATTTACTAAACGAATGCAGAAATTTATCGATTTAGTAATAAAAATTCGAAGAACGACCGATATTGTTCCAAAATCGAACACTTACATTTTTGCTAATCCTGGATCGGACGATCGGTGGATGAGTGGTGCATCGGTACTACGAAAATTAGCTAAGAAATGTGGAGCTAAGAATCCAGAACTTTTAACAAGTACCCGATTCAGAAAACAAATTGCAACTATTTTGCAATTAATGAGTTTCGAGAAAACGGAAATGGAGCAAATTGCTCGTTTCATGGGCCACACGGAAAAAAACTCATGCAGAATTTTACAGGTAAGTCTACACGTAATTTGAATTTAATCGTGTTAATTTATTTGTATTTACTGTTTAGGCTTACGGAAGACGTATATCAAACTGCAAAAGTTGCAAAAGTTTTATTGTTGCTAAATGCAGGAAAGGGAGCCGAATTTAAAGGTAAAAGTTTGGCTGAAATCGAAGTTTCAGAAGATATCATCGACGCTGATGAAAAAGACGCTAATCAAGAGGACGATGAGAACGAAGAAGAAAATGAACCAACGCAAAATGTAAATGAACCAACGCAAAATGTAAATGAAGATTCTGATGTAGACATGCCGAGTACTTCTACTTCTAGAAATAATAATAAATTCAAAAAAGTAGTTAATCAAAATAATGAAAATCAAAAAAGTAAAAGAATTAGATGGTCAGCAAATAAAAAAAAAATTGTGCTAAATTTCTTTAAAAAGCACGTTAAAAACAATGTGCCACCTAAAAAAGAGGAATGTCTCAGACTTATCAGTCAAAATTCAAAAATTTTTAAAGAGACTGATTGGGTTCGTATTAAAACGTTGGTATTTAATACATACCGGTAAAAAATAACATTTAAAATAAATATTCTTAATGCTTTGTTGTGTTGAACTAAGTTTTTGTAAGTTTTTTATTTTTAAGTTAGTATTTTGTATGTTTTTTATATTTTTAAGTATTTTAATTGTTCATGATTTGATATTCAATAAATTGACTAATCAATTAAGTGTTTTTATATGTATTATATGCGACACGGCGTAATAAAAACAATATATTTTGTATAGCAAACCTCAAATCAAACTATTATTTATTAAATTAAAAATTATCCTAATGTAAAATCAAAAATCATTTCCTAAAATGTAACAGATTGTAAATAAGATGACAAAAAAAATAATTAAATGACCCATTTTTTTTCTAACAAAAATGGTTTGCACTTGGATGGTCTACTAGATACCAAACTCCAGTATTTTCAATGAAAAAGTTAACTTCGTTGCTAAAGCGGTGTTGCAAAATTTAGGGTCTGTAAAGGTTGAAAACATGTATCGGGTCTCACACCGTTGTATATATTATATACGCTTTCAGCGCCACGCTCCTAGGCGAGAGTAGTGGTGAACTAGATTAGTATATAATTGCAAGTTTAACCGCCTAACCAGACCCGGCTGAAATTGAGCAGGAAGGCTCCTAAAGGGATAGAGCACCCAAAAAGCATTGTTCCGAGACCCGCGGTCGGGTCTGACAACGTCGATTTTGGCTTGGGAACGTCGGCAGTATATAACGTTTCGGGTCTGTATAAGCGGTTTAATAAAGCTATGTATATACTGTTGTGACCCGTATTTGAATAAAGAGAGAAATTTAATAAAAGCCCAGTACAAAGGCAACACAATTTGGAGAGGTTCGAATTGTTCCAAATTGTTTAAATTAGTTATTGTTCAAGTTCATTTGGTTATATGTTTAATTTTAAGGCATGTAGGTTAAGACTGTGCAACCGTTTACCGGTAAATAAAGACGTAGGCTATAAACTGGCAAGAAAAACAAGCATGAAAAAGAAGGATGTCCGAAAAGGAACAAAAACAAAACAAAAAAGTGAATTGGTATCCAGGGATAATATGAGGATGGAGTAGTTAGTTACAAATGATCAAACATCCAGAGTAGATGTGTCGTGTCGCGCTTTGAATATCGTTGAATATTGATGAAGTTTTGGGAATCGACGTGTCGTGTCGCGAATTATACAAGTGTGACGAGTAATAGTAACTATTAATTGCGGAAATACGGGCCTATATTGGCTATCCAGGATTGAAGATGAATTGATCAGGAAAATTAATTAATTCAGAATTAATTTGAGAGAGATTACTACATACCATCCAAAGGTATCGTTACGTGTGTGTCTTACGAGGAGACGGCACATAAAGAGCAGCATTTGGACTGGAATTGTGATAGGCCAGGAGCCTACCAAGAAAAGGCGATCAAATTGGACCAGGTGATTACCAGTACAGTGTGTTGTGCAACGATAGCCACGTCTTGTCAAGAAATATAACAAGGTTAGCATAGTTCGTTTTTTAATTTTAAGTTTGCATTTGATTTGTTTGATTTGTGTTGATTGTTATTTGTTTCTTTTTAATTTATGTTTATTGTTTAATAAATATGTTAGCTGAACCCAAATTGTGTTTCTTTTGTGCTGATGCTTATTGAGTTGCTGACGTGTACCACGGAAGATAAAATAAAACAACCTGAGATTAAGAGCTTTGCTAAGGTAGGTGCAGAAAGTTTGTTTGTTCTTCGTCACCCAGAGCTATTAGGGGGACAAAGGATACAACAATACATTTGTATACACACTCCTTGTAATTAGTTTTAACTGTTAGGAGTGTGTCTAAATCTTTAAATAAATAAATAAATAAAGACCACCAAAGTGCTAGGGGTTCTAATAGATAAACGCATATGCTTCGATGTGCACCTCATGGAAACGGCCAAAAAAGCATCCAAGCTGGCGGCGGCCCTCACAAGACTGATGCCAAACATCGAGGGGCCAACGTATACAAAACGAAGAGTCCTGGCGTCGGTGACAAACTCCATCATGTTGTATGGGGCACCAGTATGCGCCGAGGCCATGAAGGTGGCGGCGTATCGCCGGCATTACGAAAGAGTTCAGAGGCAGATGAATATTAGAATTACGTCGGCATACCGCACAACATCCAACGTTGCGGTATCGGTGGTGGCGGCGATGCCTCCAATAGACCTGATGGCTGCGGAGAGAGCGACAAACTATGAGAACAATGCTAAGACGCCCGCGCAGAAAAGAACTACCAGAGATGTCCTACTCGAAGAGTGGCAAGGGAGGTGGTCCAATGCAACCAAGGGAGCATGGACCAGGAGACTTATCCCAACGATACAGCCGTGGGTAGAACGTGGACACGGTGAGATAAACCATGAGCTCACCCAAGCCCTGACGGGCCATGGATGCTACAATGAGTACCTCCACAGGTTCCGAAGGACAGAGTCATCCAAGTGCACGTACTGCGAGGAAGAGGTGGACGACGCTAACCACACAATCTTCAGGTGCTCAAGATGGGACGAGGTGAGGAGAACATATAACATCCAATATGTAACTCCGGAAACAATGGTAAACGAGATGTTGTCCAGCGAGGAGAGATGGGAGGAGATAAAGAGCGGGGTTACCGTATTGATGAGTACCAAGTATCATGAAGAGCTTGAGCGGCAAGGGACGCGATAACGGTGTTAAAGAAGAGAAAAGTCCCGAAAGGGCGGAAGAAGATTGGCTGATGCCAGCGGACGAAATACTTAGGTGAATCCCGCTGACATCCGGGAGGGGGTTTTTAGTGGACTGACCCCACACTTCCACCCAGCACGGGCTGGTGGTGTCTTTATTAAGATTTTCCCCCTTCCGACACGCATAAACAAAAAAAAAGGTATTGTATGTGGATGGTAGAATCGGTAAGAGTTAAAACGCATTAACTCAGGTAGGAGCGTTCCTACTTTCTTAGCGTACCTTACCTGAACGCTCCTACCTGAGTTAATGTGTTTTAACTCTTACCGATTCTACCATCCACATACAATACCCTATGTGAATGCCGCTTAAGTTGGGCCAGAATATGTAACTGCATCTGGAGATCCCAACCATTTGGCTTAATGATTATTCCAGCATACACCGAAGGATCAATTTGTGTTTTTCCGCTATGATCCAGTCATGATCGGGCAGTCGTACCCTATATTCAACGTGCATTAGCAAAGGAGATTGCTTTTGCACAGCTGTAATCCCAATTGGAACACGAGCTTTATCATCTTGTGATAAGAAGCATATTTGATCTGGGTCGAGAAAAGATGCCAAACTCTCCAAATATCGTATGGACGATGTGCAAAACTGTCCGTCGGAATGTCTTATGTGATTATCCATTTGACCTCGGCATAATTTTACTGGTACCGTCACAACGTGTTTTCTTCCCTCCAAAGTATTCGATTTCCTCGGTAGAAGACGTAAATATGTTGCACTTCTAGATAAATTAAATCCCATTTCGAACAGTTTTTCGTGCAAATCGTCAAGAGTCTGCAGGTCCTGATTTCTTCAGTGCGGCGACGATCTTGAGCTGCACCACCAAACGAAGCGATAGAAATTATTGTCTTCAATAATTCTGTTTGATTTTCTTCAACATGAGATCTGCCAGGAGTTCGTATTATGCCAGACGGCGAACCTTCCGAATTATTTTCAAGTTGATCTAATTTTCTCTTCACAGAATCACGATACTTTTTCTGATACTCTGCGTTTAGCTTCTTAGTTTTTAAAGTTTTTTACAATTTCATCAGTTCCTTTTTAGTTTTATCAATATCTGTTTGGCATATAATATATCTTCAAGACCTGAATATCTTGATTGAAAATGACCATTAAATTTGAATTTGAATAAACAAAAACTATTTAACGGTCGCACCGTATTCCTTTCAGACTGTGTTCGGTCTGGCACTTTTTTCGCTTTGAGGCACCGTCATCGCATTCTGATAGTTCGATTCGGGAGTTTTTCACGCTTTCAAGCGCTTTATCTGCTCTCATTTCAGAACTTCGCGTGTTTTAAGCTTCTGAAATGGTCGAACAGCTCCAAATCAAGTTATCAGAATATGTTCAACGGAGCTCAAAAGCAAAAAAAGCGCCAGACCGAACACGGCTATAACTATCAATTTGGGGCGCCACTGTTATATTTTGAGTTTAATGTAAACCAATGCAGGACCGCATTTGGAATTATTAAGAATCCAATGATAAGCAAAAAATTAAGTTTTTGTTAAAACTTAAAATGGCTGGACCGATTTTGTTAATTTTTCTTTTAAAATTATTTTCTATTTTTCGTAATAGTCCGAAGATGGTTCTTACGTAAAAAATATTGGAAAAGTTGCCCGGGAAGTTCCGCGTCGCTTTTGACTCTGGTTACTAGGCTAACATACGAGAAGGCGCCACCCATCAAGAAAACCGGAATGAAGGAAACCGGGAGCTTAGAGACCCTTGAAATAGCATTAAAAAGTATAGTTGCGGTATGTGGCGTAAACTATTACGTTTCACCCCCAAAATATCGAATAAAACAAAAAATAAATCGATGTTACATGTACGAGAGACGTGCTGCTTCTGCCAGTGCGAAATACTCTAAGTGTTAGGGTCATTGATTCCACGCGTACCGTCAACAAAATGAGCGACGCGCGGAATCTCGTTAGGTTTTTACATGTAAATTTGCTAACTTCAAAATCGATTTATTCAAAATTTTGATAATACTTTCACACATAATATTTTAACAGTATACTATATAAACCTTCCTCTTTGCAATAGGAAAGTTTCAATTTTGGGTGAGAGTGTCATAACCACCGCCACTACGAACTAACTTGTAACCTTCCTAATGGAAAGATGAAGGTTTATATAGGCCCCTACTACAAAAAAATTCTGAGAATGTATTATCAAAATTTTGAGTAAATCGTTTTTGCAGTTAGCTAATTTTCATGTAATTCAGTGGTAAAATTAACGAGATTCCCGCGCGTCGCTCATTCTGTGGTCGGCCCGTGCGTAATGAATGACCCTAACACTTAGAGTATTTCGCACCGGCAGATGCAGCTCGACGCTCCTACATGTAACATCGATTATTTTTTGTTTTTACGCGATTTTTTGGGGGTTTAAGATCCCGGTTGCCTTCATCCCGGTTTGCTTGATGGGTGCCGCCTTCTCGTATGTTTAGCTCTGCCGCGGAGCGGTGTATGTAGAACCACGCTAAAGTAGCCAATAATAAAGTGTTCATAAATAATTTATTGTAAAAAACTCGATAAATAAAATAAAAAACCTGAGACGTGAATTTACAGTGCCATTTTGAATTAATTTAATGATCCATCATTTTCATCATTATTTCATTATAGAGCATTTGGGGTGCATTCTTTCCGTATATGAAATCGACATGTTTAAATTTCCTGTCAGAAATTAAATGTAAGCCTTGTGGATTGGAAAGCTCTTTGTACAACTTCTTCACATCTTTAGGATTTGCCATCCAGTCGCTTTCACTGTAGTAAAAGTAAACTGGAGCGTTGATATTCTTCAGCTTGTAATTTGGCGGCGATTTTGAACCATATATTTTCTTATTTTTTCTTTTTCCATAATCGTACTGTCTAAAGTAACCTAAACTTAGTACCAGTCTTAGTTAAGCTTTGAGTGTTTGAAGATCATGTTCCACTTACCCGACTTAATTTCTTGTGCGTAGTGAAGAATTTGCTTGGAGGAAATTCCGGAAGGACCGTGGGCCATAATTAATGGTAATAAACTTGCATTAATTTGATCTTTGTTGAATCCGCCAATGACAAAAAAAGGATTTGTACAGAGGATTTGAAAAGCAGAGCCGTCTCTGCATAAAGTTCCTGTTAAGCCACTGAGAAGTCCAGAGTGTGGTAAAAATTCGTGTGGTCCTATCCAGTTCGCCAGCGCCTAAAATTTTATAAATTAGGGTAAAGTTTAAGTGAAACATAAAAATTTCTCGTACGGTAACCGAATAACTGCCTAAAAAGTTGCCAAAAATATTCATTAAGGGGCTTGTGATATGATACATGTACCCAATCGGTGCTAAGCTAAACATCGCTCGTACTTTATCGTTATATTCCGGTTTCTCGGCACACAAGACATAGAAGACCGTGGTTCCTTGTGAATGCCCGATATAGTAAATTTTATATTGGTTGGTAGCTGCAATAATGTAATCCATGTTTGCTGCCACATCGTAAATTGCTATTTCGTGCCAACTGAAATTCCAGAAGTCTTCGTCATCTTCGTCAGGATCTAAAGTTTTATGTTTTCTTGAATATCCTGTGCCTCTAGCGTTTGGCATCCACACATCGTAACCACGATCGACCAAAATGTATGCTGTGAAAATATAATATAATACAGAATAGGATGTTCTAAATATAAACAATTTGATAGTTACGCACCGAAACCTTTTCCAGGTCCCGCGACAATCCAATTCGAAGAGGATCCGAGAAGTCCGTGTTGTAACAAAACAGCAGGTCTGTGTTCTGAAGGTCCGCCTATTCCGTGCGGAATTCGATGCGTCTCTAAGATGTACCCATCTGTAGTTTCTACTTTATGAATTTCACATGGATATCCATGTTTTCTGATTAGATTGGGCTATAAAAATATTATAAATTACTTTAGACCAGGATGTAGTTCATCCATTGATTACTCACAATTGATAATTTGGTTTCACGGATCTGATTCCTAGATAGAGAATTTCGAAATTCCATTTTAATCCTCGCAAATGTTTGGCTGTGTTCTGGGATAACTATAATTAACAGAAGAGTTCACGAAAGGTTCGGAACATGACCTTTATGGCGCCCAAAAGAGGATTTGGTCAATGCTACGGGAGCTCAAGAAACCCATCGATGAGTTTCAGAACATTTTAAAGCGAGCAGAAATACCAGAGAACTGGCGTTCAAGTATTGCAACAAAATTTTTCCATTCTGTTACAATTTAAATAATATTGAAATTTTAATTCATACATCTAGCGCCACCTCTTAGCTACTACCGGTACAACGAACTTATGATAAGAGAAGTCTTGCGCGATAGAATTTTTCGGAAGGTCTGGTTTAACTGTGAAATTGAGCGGTCGAGCGACCTTTTCAAGCAAGAACCCTTCTATCATCGATATATATTGTAAACTTGCCGGAGCTCTGGGTAAGGTACCTTTTATTATCTTGTTTGATTTTGGTGGTTTATATTTTGTTCATAGACGCCAACTTTTGTATTGGCGAGGTGCCCTTCTGGTAGCCTCCGAGTTGGAAACATCTTTGACGAGCCGATTGTCAATTTATTTTACGTGCGTTGAATGTCTAGCACGTCCATACCACGATTGCTTAGTCGTTTTGGCTCTATTAAATATTGTCAAATAAGTGGTGTTTTATTTCTACGTAAGCGTACCCTCAGTTTGTCTTTCAGCATAGTACCGAGTGAGATCTACTACTCTAGTTCACCGCTGCAACGAGTTAGTTTAAAAATAACATCAGGGTCACTCACGAATAAAAGTAGAAAAAGCTTTGCTTTCTGCGTGAGTCGTTGTCTTTTCTGGGCTGTTCTCTCATTAGGAGCAGGGAGAAAAGATTGCGTTATCAGTATTACAATACCAATCCTTAAAAAAAGGAACAATAACGACCCCACAAACTAAAGAACTATTTCACTCTTAGACACCACCACAAAATTCTTGATAAGTATTGTAAGGGAAGAAATTGCAAAAAGGATGGACATAAGCGAAGAGCATGTCCGAATATTGACGACGAAATTTTTACCATACGCCAAATAACCGAAAAGTCAGTGGAATATTGGGTTCCCGCTTTTAAATATGTGTTTTATAGATTTGACTAAGGCTTGGGTTCGTGTAAAAATTCATAATTCAAAAACCAAGCAACATTTTTTGCAAAAATCCAAAGACCGTCGTAATATTTTTGACTTTTAGAATCACCGAAAAAATTGGGATCTTGATTGCCGATATCCTACATTGAGCTTCCCCTTGTAAGTACCGATATGTAAAAAGCTTGTGTTACAAAAATATGGATACTTAAATGCGTTCTAAATAATATAAAGCTGACCGTGACACTCACTCACTGACTTACCATTTACAGCGCATATCTACGGGGGTCGTGGAGAGTTGAAATTTTGCATACCCATGAGGTTTTACGAGGATTGAACGGGAAAATTGTCCGTTTTTAGATGGTTCATAAGAGAGGGGGTGAAATGGCAGTTCAAAGTGGTCGTAAAATTTGAGAATTCATTTTGGAGAGTTGAAATTTTGCAGGCAGCCCCGGTCAAGGGAGAAAAACAATTTATTTTTTTCGGGCGCTCGGCAAAACGGCTCCACGCGGTTTTTCGTATTTATGTATCCAAAAACCTCCGGGGTTTTTGTCCGATCGAACTCAAATTTTCGAGAGGGGGGGGGGCGGCGAAAACTGACAATCGGTTGGAACTAATTTTCAAATTTTTGTCCCCTTTCCGTTTTTTTCTTTTTTTTTTTTCGTCCACGTCCCTTATTTTCAGATTGAAGTTTCGATTTTTTGGTCTCATTTGGATCCTCTCGAATTTAGATTTGCATTTCTGCAAAAAAAAATACTTACGTCGCAGATCGTTTTCGACCGCTAAGCCGGCCGACGATTTTAATTACATTTTTTCCGCCGTTTTTTGCGCTACGCCGGGCGGCGTTGAACGAATCGCGAAAAAAAAATACGCGGTCGTCGAGCCGACCGTATGCCCGACAAAATTTGTAGATACATTTTATCTCGAAAAATGGACCGGTTTCGAATAATCGTGATATACAAATTAAAAAACGGCAAATTTTAAAAATTCGTTTTAATTGCATTTTGACGTCTCGCATAATTTCGGTAAAATCAATTGGTCCGTGCAAATGAAATTTTGATGGAGCAAAAATATGGAGGCCGACCCGTGTTCCTAAAAGCAAGTGGGAGGCCAAAGGCCGACTCGTGTTCGCTACACCGTTGTGGAGAAGCCAAAGCCGGATCAAACAAACCAAAGTCCTGCATGTACGCTGACAACTTTGAAGTGATTTTTTTTGGTCGAGAAAGAATAATTTCCCAACAAGTTTTGCATCAAAATATATTAAAATTGCTCGCGAAATCCGATTTCAACGTTAAAATTTTATATAAAAAAAATTTGCGATTCGGTTTTGAAACCCTTGGACATTATTTTGGAAAATTACTTTTTCATTTTATAGCCGTACGGTGCGAGATACGAAAAAAAGCTATAAATGCAATTTCGTGCAGCCCCGGAATCTGCCTCGGTTGCCGGTAAAAATTAAAAATCCTCCCGTAAATAAGGACCCTCTGTGGCCGTTTGAAAGATTTTCAAAATTTCCACCTTAATGCCGTCCTGGCTCGACGACCACGAAAAAAATTTTTATTTCAAAATCGATTTCGGGCGACATTTTTCGAGCCCCGTCTTTTCGAAAGTAACACTTTTGTTCGTCGGACGTCCGATAAGCTGGCAAATTGCAGAAATGCAAATTTTTAAAAATTTCGATTTTTTTTGGCGGAGATTAAAATTTCGATTTTTGGGTCGCATTGCGACGGCCTCAAATTTGGATTAGCGTTTCTGCAAAACAAATGACCTTATTGCGTAATCATGTGCAGATTTGTTAGGCGACCCCGATTGGGTCATTGGATGATTTTCGTACGACTCCGTGATGACGCTTACATGTCCTTCCGACGGTTATCCCAGATCTGGGAGAACTCGAAATGTGCGATTTTTTATTGCCCTTGCGTAGTTATTAAATGCATTTTCATTTAGACCTTGCAATCTCTTTCCAGGGCACAGTTACGGCCTTTAAAGCGAATTTTAGAAATTTTACAAAATTTCCCTAATTAGAAGTCGAATCAAATCGAATTTTGAATTTGTACCGCAGATATGCAATGGGAGGTCGGATCCGCAATATTCGAAAGTAAATCGGAGGCCGAAGGCCGACCCGTAACCGTATTACCCGTATTATTAAAAGCAATCGGGAGGCCGACTCGGGCTCGCTTCACCATTGAGATGCCAAATCCGGACAAAAGAAACCCGAGATCTCACATGCAAACCAACACTCGAACATGGAATCCTCAAAAGTTCCAAAAACCGGTCGGTAAGCCTATAAACAATCGGGAGGCCGACAGCGAGGCCATAGGCCTCACAGAGCTCGCCACAGCCGAGTGGCCGATTTTCACGCGGCTAGTTTACTATAATAGCTAATACAATGCGAATTTAGAAAATTTACCCGTGTTCCGGTTCGAGCCGGATGTCGAAAACTTAGGGGCTCTTTTGCTAAGCCAAACTAAATGGTTTAAACAAAATATTATGTCCACACATAAGTACGTAATAACTGGACAATAGTCCATCCGTTTTAAGAATGCAGAGCTAATGTTGTACTAAAACTGTGACCTTGGAGCGCGATTGGATAAAATTTATAACCCCTCGTTTACACCATCGAAATTTTATTTGCGATAGATAAATTCGGGATAAATTTATAAAATTTGTGCAAAATGAATTTGAAACAAGAATACTTGTAATTCGATTTTTCAAGTGTCAAATAGGTGACATTTGTTTTTTGTTGATCATACACTTAAATTATTCGCCGTTTGCCTGTGTAAATCTGACTTGCTGTTGAAGGCGACCTCTACTGCAGACTAAACTCGGATAGACTATAGTAACATTTATCTACAATTTTGACTAAAAACAATCGTAAAAATTCAAATTTCACGCCAAACATCTCTACTATAATAAGTATACTTACTTGAAATAAATCAGTATGCAACGCTGGTATTAATTTTGATCAGTTTGGAGGACGTGATAAAAGAATCTGTTATGACAACACAACATGTTTTCTGTTTATTAGTCAATTACCTTTTATATTATCTGTTTCGACTGCTAGTAAATCCTTTAAAACTTTTTTTTGCGTCAAAAGTATAATGATATGGGAGATAAAAACTGCCCAATATAATATCACACAATACTTTAAAGCCATTATGCACAGTCAAAAGGCTGGCTACTGGCTGGGTACATTCCAAACCCATAAATTCTGTCAATGTCAAAACTAGACTTTTATGTTTTTTAGTTGTAAAATAGTTCGCTGTCATAATTTTTGACAAATATAGTAGACGTGGCTTATTTTGATGACATTTTTGAATCATCTTAATTAACGAAACTGATCAAAAATCAAAAAAACAAATTTTTTTTACGGCAAAAGCATTATTTAAACAAAAAAATAAAATAAAAATCACGAAAGCTGCGACGCTTTTTATGGTCTGGTGGCTTCAATTCAATTGGATCTTGTAAAGATGCAGTGATACGAAATTTAACCGCCCTGTCTCTAATGAGAAGACAAACTTGGTCAAATCTCACCCACGCAGAAAAATCAATTCCTACTTTTATTTGCGCGAGCAAGCCCTGATGGTCGGTTCAACTAGCTCGGGCGATGATCGTAGGTCCTCTCGATAAGAATACTCAATCTGTAAAGGAACGGGTATATTCTATCCATCATCCAACAGATATACAGATAAGTAGTGTACCTGAACCCTTTTCACTTTTTGAAAAAGCCAAATATTATAAATATATCAGGGGTGGATCAAAAGGGTGTAATGAATTTTCAAAAAAAAAAAAATAAATGAAATAAAAAACTAAGCCAACAAGTTTTTTCAGTTAAAAGCTTTATATAGGAGAACTCAAAAATAAAAAATAATTTTTTTTCCACATTTCGTTTATCAAAATTTTCTTTTGAAGCTTAAAACTTTGATGACGTATATTTGACTGCAAAAATTTGTTTTTTTTACTTTAATTTAAAATCCAAAAATTTCCCGATTTGACGGTGAAACGGCGTTCCATTCCGATCTCGCTAACATCAGGATATGATCGTCGTGGTCACATTGAGTACAAGACTCAATAATTTATTAGGAAATACTTAAGATATAAATTTACAGTGCCATTTTTAAGTATACGAATGAAGATACAATTTCTCGAATACTTCAGAGTAGAGGACTTTAGGTGCATTCTTCGCGTATAAAAAATCAATATGATTAAATTTCTTGTCAGAAATTAAATGTAAGCCTTGAGGATTGGAAAGCTCTTTGTACAACTTCTTCACATCTTTAGGATTTGCCATCCAGTCGTTATTACTGTAGAAAAAATAAACTGGAGCTGTGACGTTCTTCAACTTGTACTTTGGCGGACGTCGTGAACCATATACCTTCTTATTTTCTCTTCCCCCATAATCGTACTGTCTGAAGTGACCTACACATATTAGCAGTTTTAATAATGCTTCGAGTGTTTGAAAATCATGCTCAACTTACCTGAATTAATTTCTTGTGCGTAGTGAAGAATTTGCTTGGTGGAAGCTCCGGCAGGAGTGTGGGCCATAATTAATGGTAATAATTTTGTATCCATTTGGGCTTCGTTGAATCCACACATGGAGAAAAGAGCATTTGTACAGAGGATTTGAAAAATGGAGTCATCTTCGCATAAACATTCTGCGATGCTACTGAGAAGTTCAGAGTATGGCAAAAATTCGTAAAATCCTAACAAATCCATGATCCACTAAAATTTGATACATTAGGAAGAAGATTAAATTAAATGCAAAAATTCCTCGTACCTCAGCATCGTCTTCTAGCATGGCTCCATATTGCATTATGGGGCTTGTGATATGTTCCATGTACCTAATCGGTGCTAAACTAAACATCGCTCGTACTTTATCGTTATATTCAGGTTTCTCGGCACACAAGACATAGAAGACCGTGGTTCCTTGTGAATACCCGATATAGTAAATTTTAAATTGGTTGGTAGCTGCAATAATGTAATCGATGTTTGCTGCTATATCGTAAATTGCTATTTCGTGCCAACTGAAATTCCAGAAGTCTTCGTCATCTTCGTCAGGATCTAAAGTTTTATGTTTTCTTGAATATCGCGAGCCTCTTGCGTTTGGCATCCATACGTCTAAACCATAATCGGCCAAAATATAAGCTGAGGAAAAAAATGATCATTCCAAATAAGAACAATTTGATGATGACTCACCGAAACCTCTTCCAGGTCCCGCGATAATCCAATCCGCAGAGGATCCGAGAAGTCCATGTTGTAACAAAACAGCTACTCTGTTTTCTGAAGGTCCGCTTATTCCGTGCGGAATTCGATGAGTCTCTAAGATGTACCCATCTGTAGTTTGTAATCGATGAATTTCACATGGATATCCGTGTTTTTTGATTATTTCAGGCTGCAAAATTGTTACAAGTTATTTTTTGACCAGGATGTATGTAGTTGTTCACCGATTAGTTACTCACAACTAATAATGTGGTGTCTTCGATCAAATATTTAGGTAGAGTTTTCACGTAATTTTTAAACTTTTTTCTAATATTCGTACAATTTTGGTTGTTTTCATCGTATGGATTTCGTGGCTGCCGTGTAGAATAAGAAATTTCTGAGATCGTGGTAGCTATAATTAACAGTTTCATGGTAAAATGTGTTGTACTAATACTGAATTGAGATACTAATAAAATTTTGCAACCGCAAAAATTTAATTAGTGCAGATTATCCGATTATGTGATATTACATTATAAAATTATGGCGACCAAAAATAACAACAACTTTTCATACCAGAAAAGTAGTTGTATAGAAGCCTATAGAACCGCCGCTAAAGCAAGTTCCAACTTTTTTTTTAAGATGTGATTTTTTTAAATAAAATTAATACCAACCGATCGAGAATCGTTTGAGCTCCAATCTCCATCCTTTGTATCCAAAAGGTAAAAAAGGGTTAGAACGTTTCAAAGTTTAAATTTGAAACTACAAAGGACGCGCAACAATTCGACAGCAAAAGAAACAATTGACATTCGCGAAATTAAATCTTAACTATTTGACATCGAAATACGCGTAGGGTAGGGTGGTCAACAGTGGATCGGTGGTATACAGTGAATCACTCATTTATTAGTTAAACCATTGTATGCATGCGCTTCCGCGAGATGTACGTGGTAGCCAATGTGATCCCTCATTGACTCATTTCACAACTGAGCGGTTCCGTTGATGGTCGGATGTTCACCAGTTACATTTGTGGTTTAAAGCCTCCATTTGTTATTATCAGGTAAGTTGAACTTTTTGTGTAATTTGATCAGATCTTCTATGATAGAGTTCTGGATGTTTTCATTGTTTTAAAGAAATAATTAACGCACGTGAGGACACTTGAATAACAGGTTTTACTCAATTTGTTTTGTCAAAACCACGGTTTGAAAATTAAATGGTGGGTTGGTCTACAGTGGATCAGTGCTACATGATTAACCAAAACATGGTCAAAGAACAGGATGTAAGATTCATCCTTCCGAATCCAATAATTAGCGGTACCGCTAGGCGACGGTCTTATAGTTGATCTTTCTCTATTGAAAATGTGCTAATTTTTTTATTTTCCTATATTTTTATCTCGAAAATGTATTTTTTCTGTTTCTCTATAATATATTATTTTTTTCGAAAATATATTGTTTTTTTTATATTTTTAGTTTGAAAATTTGTTAGTTTTTCTATTTTAAAATATGTGCAATAATCGTGGTGGCTGATCCACTGTTAACCGTAGGCCGATCCAATGTGGACCACCCCTGGTCAACACTGAATCATTATGCACTTAAAATTAAATATTTTTTTCATAGTTTGCTTGTAATACAACTTAGTTTAAATTACCATATTTCGATAAGATTATAGTCCATGTTACTCTACCCAAAATTTCAACAGACTTCATGTATTATTTTCCAAGATATATGGGTTTGAAAAATTGGTGATCCACTGTCGACCACCCTACCCTACTTATTTAAATAAAATTTGATCTTCAAACGTTATCAATAAATTGTTTAAATTACTTGCGTTCTTTTAATCAAGTTTTGCAACAATTTTTAAAACTTTTTCAATTTATAACTTTAAAAACCCCGCGCGCAAAATTTCAAATTAAAAATTTTGCATTTTAATTTTTTGTTTAGTTAATTACTTGTTACTAATATTTCTGGCCTTATTTCATAAATGGCTTGCTGAATATTGACATCCAATGCTTCCAGAATTGTTGGTTTGTTAGCATAAACCATGGATTTAACATACCCCCGAAGAAAATAATCTGGAGGCGTCAAATCACACGATCTTGGAGGCCAATTGATAGAACCATTTTTTGAAATAATGTTGTCACCAAATTGTCCTTTCAATAAATCGATGGTTTCGGTGGCTGTGTGGCACGTAGCACCATCCTGTTGGAACCATAAGTTGTCGATGTTTAACTCTTGGATTTTTTGAAACAAAAATGTATTGAGCATGTGTCGATATCTCACACCATTCACCGTAACGGTAGCTCCTTCCTCATTACGAAAGAAATATGGACCGATGATGCCGTTGGCGTGTATTCCACACCAAACAGTCAATTTTAATGGATGCAATGGAGTGTCAAGATAGTGTTCCGGATTGGTCTCAGTCCATATACGCCAAATTTGCTTGTTCACATACCCATTCAACCAGAAATGTTCCTCGTCACTGAACAAAATTTGGCGGTAAAAAAATGGATCCACTTCCAATTAGTTGTGAGCCCAATCTGCGAACGCACGACGCAATCGATAATCATTAGGCTTCAATTCTTGAACCAACTGGATCTTGTAAGGATGTAAACCAAGATCTTGATGTAAAATTTTCCATGAAGTGGACGGACAAAGCCCAAGTTGATGAGCACGATGGCGAATTGAAATGTTTGGGTTCTTTTGCAGAAACGATAGTTTCTTCGGTACGCACATTTGTTTACCTTGTTGGTGGTCTTACATCATCCAATGAAGAAGTGGTACGAAATTTGTCCATCACCGCACCAATAGCTTGCTGAGAAGGTCGATTATGTCGAGCATAAAATGGGCGAAGACCTCTACAAGTTACGCGAACGGAACTCTGACTTTGAAAATAAATTTCCACAATTTGGTAGCGTTGTTCAAGTGTTAATTTATACATGATTAAATGGCAAACCTTTCTGAACATAAATGTCGAAGAACTGTCACTTTGACAAACTTCATTCAAAAGTTATCCCTATTGAAAGATCTCATGCAGCTAAAATAACTTATGGTTATTATTAAATTTATATGTTCTTATTGTGATTATTCTCTTTGGCTATTTATTCCTAACCTTCCCAATAGTTTATGGGCCCAGTAACAACGTAAGAGAATCGAGTTATTCATCAATTTTGCAAAAATTAGCAAAGGAAAATCAATTACACGTGAAATACCTTTTGACAATTATTGGCCGAACATAAAAAGTTACCAATTATGGTTCCCTAATATGCGGATGTTGTGTTGTTGTGAAGTTGGAAATCAGATCATAGCAGATTTTGATTGGTTCACCTGAATAAAATGGTACACTTTCATTTGCTTCAATAATGTTAGGTTAATTAATTATTGTCGATAATATTTATCTTTCATCATAGCATTAATCTACAATTTTGACTAGAAACAATCATGTAAAAATTCAAATTTGACGCCGAACATCCCAACGGTAAGTACTTACTTCAAATCCTTGATATAATCACTAGATAATTTTAACAAAGTATGGAAGCACTTATATTAATTTTGATCAGTTTGGAGGACATGATAAAAAAATCTGATATGACAACACATAACTTTTCTGTTTATATGTACGTTAATTACCTTTTATATTAAATGCACTGCTTCTTAAAAATCTATTTAAAAAATTTTTTCGCGTCAAAAATATAACAGTTTGACAGATCATAATAAAAAAATTATAATTACTTTTTAAGTAGTAGGTACTGTCATAACATTACAACGGCCTTGCTTGTAGTCTGTTGTATAATCGGCATGGGTAATAACCACGGTACGTAATAACCTAATAACCATGATACAATAAGTTCATTGTATCATGGGTAATAACGATTTCGCGAGCTGCTTTCATATTTACATGAGTTTGGTTGTTTGGTGTATTAGCTACTAACAAATATTAAAATTTATTATAGTCCAGGCAAGGAAGGTTTTTAGTTTGCAAAAACTCCGGGCAAGCTGACTTTTGGCAGAGATGTACATTAGAGTGTTCTAATGAACCCCCCAAAAGTCCCATAAAATCCCACGCCGGCGTCACCCACAATCGGGGGTTTTAGCTCCCCCAACGCGTTTTTTGCCGATAACTCGCTTATTTATGCTTGTATGAAATAGTATATAACATTACTAGCAAGGTAAGAGGGTTTTTACTGGCGAATGGAGGATATAACTGACGAGCCGCAGGCGAGTCAGTTACCTCCTTGAGCCAGTAAAACCCGTTACCTTGCGTGCATTGTTTTATATTTTATTTGTTTCTCATTTGTAAAAAGGTTAGATAAATTCCAAAAAAATCTCAATAATTTGTCGCAAATGTCGTAAGCTATGGAAGCGTTGCCATGAACATGTCTGTTTATTTTTCTTTACATTTGTTTTGGCGAAAGCGAAAATGAATGTACCAAAAGAAATTATTGAGGCAGCCAGCAGTGTAGCTTCAAGTTTATTACCTGCAAAATCAGCTTCAAGGTACGAGCGAGAATACGACGACTTCAAAAAGTGGCAAAACAAAAATAGTGTGATTGGGGTAACTGAAGATGTTTTGTTGGTATACTTGAATCAACTATCAGCTAGATTCAGCCCTAATACTTTATGGGCAAAATGGTCTATGCTGAAAAGCTGCTTGGAAATGAAAGAAAATGCCCCTGTTCGCAGGTTTGTTTTCCTTAAAAAATTTATTGAAAAATATGACGTTTAGTTGTCATTTGCAGATTTCAAAAGGTAATAGCGTTTCTGAAACGAAAAAATGAGCGTTATGCGCCAAAAAAGGCCAAGGTATTAAGTAAAGAAGAGGTTGAACAATTTCTTTTACATGCTCCTGATGACCAGTGGTTGCTGGCGAAAATTGTAACAATATTTGGGATTTTTGGATGTTGTCGATGTGACGAAATTCTCTCCTTAAACATGAATGATGTAGAAGATATGGGAAAATACGTTATTGTGACATTGCGGCAAACAAAAAATTTAACAACAAGAAGATTCACCATAACCGATGATGGCTGCAGCTTCAAGCCCTGCATGTTATACAGAAAATATGTAAATCTTCGGCCTCCTGGAACAGAAAGCCTAAGATTTTTTTTGACATACCGACATGGAAAGTGCATTTCCCTTAATGCTGGCCAGCACACTATTGGTGGTGTCCCAAAGCAAATAGCGAAATATTTAGGTTTAAAAAACCCAGAGTTATACACCGGCCACTCTTTTCGCAGAACTGGAGCCACTATGGTTGCGGATTCGGGTGGAGATATTTTAGCACTAAAGCGTGCAGGAGGGTGGAAGAGCACCGAAATTGCGATGAGTTATGTCGATGATTCGGTCAACAAAAAAATCGAAATGTCTAGCAAATTATTTGGTAGTAAGGAGAGTACAAATGTTCTGCAGTCCTCGAGTTCAGCAGTTTCTGAGTCAACAGATGGTTCATCATCATCAGTATCAACTCTTTCATCATCAAAAATCTGTGTTACTGGAAATAACAATTGTACCATGATTTTCAACATATATGACGATAAAACAAAATTTCCTAATGTAAATAATACTACTAACTTGTAAAAATTTTGCAAGTTAACTGTCAGTTTTACAAGTTAGTGACTTGATAAAATAAACTTTCTTGATTAATATTGTGTTTTTGGAAACTGACGTTTACAAATGAGAAACAAATAAAATTATGATCAGACCATAATTGAAGAGCATACAATTCTCTATAAAGTCGTTTTTTTTCATATTTTTCCATGGCACACTAATACTTATATTATTGACCAAAAACACGACCCACCCTTAAAATGACACAATATTTAAATTTTTTCAAAATTTGCCCAAGTTATAGTATCTTCCAAGTAACGAAACCGAAATTTTGGTTTGAGCTTACAGAAGGTCCGGGCAAGCTGAAATTTGGCAATGATGTATATTGAAGTGTTCTAATAAACCCCCGAAATGTCTCATAAAAATCCCAAGCCGGCGTTCCCTCAAATGAGGATTTTAGCTCCCTAAGTGCGGTGTTTCGCCTTAGCTCACGTATTTTTCTTTTTACGAAAAATTACCATTAAGCAATGTACATGTACATTTCTGCCAAAATTCAGCAAGGAAATATCAAAAACTAACACTAACCTAACGGCAGATCCACTTCTTCGCGGCAGATCCACCTCTTTGCCGCAGATTTAACTTTACGTGGAGATTTATTTCTTTTTAATTAGTTTTCTAAAGAAATATCAAAAACTAACACTAACCTAACGGCAGATCCACCTCTTCGCGGCAGATCCACCTCTTTGCCGCAGATTTAACTTTACGTGAAGATTTATTTGTTTTTAATTACTTTTCTAAAGAAATATCAAAAACTAACACTAACCTAACGGCAGATCCACCTCTTCGCGGCAGATCCACCTCTTTGCGGCAGATTTAACTTTACGCGGAGATTTATTTGTTTTTAATTAGTTTTCTAAAGAAATATCAAATACTAACACTAACCTAACGGCAGATTCACCTCTTCGCGGCAGATCCACCTCTTTGCGGCAGATTTAACTTTACGCGGAGATTTATTAATATCAATAACAGTGTAGCGGCAAGTTAACCTTTTAACGGCGACGGCCGAATTGTAAATCGCGTTGGTGTTATAAATGTAAAAGGAGACACAACACGGTGCTCCATGAGGAAAATGAGCGAGTAGCCGAAAAAGCGGAAATTTCTGGTACTGCTGATGTAGAAGTCCCGAGCACTCAGGCCACAGTTATGTGTTCCACCTTTAATGGACTATCACAGGTCCTATTGTCCACCGCGACAGTAAACGTGTTAGATAAGAACGGACTCGCGCATGAAGCTCGAGCGTTGCTGGATTCCGGTGCGCAATCGCATTTTATCACGAGAGAATTGGCGGAAAAATTGCAATTACCAAGCAAGAGAGTAGATTGTACGGTCACAGGTCTAGGTCAGACAAATACTGAAGTTAAACGACAGGCCACTTTAAGATTTCAAGCCACAAGTGGAGAATACGAGGCAAGCATTTCGTGTTTGATTGTGCCCAATATTGGTGGGTGTATTCCTGCGGTACGGGTTGAGAAAGAAACGCTTAACATTCCAAATAACATCAGCCTCGCGGACGAGACTTTTAATGAAATCGGCAAGATTGATTTGTTGATAGGTGCAGGGCAGTTTTGGCATCTTGTGCGCGCAAAACAAATCATTTTAGGAAAAAATAAAGCGGTCCTGCAAGAAACGGCCTTAGGGTGGATCGTGTCCGGACAGGTACCAATAAAGACGCCCAAGGCAAGCACCGTCCATTGCGGGCTTGTAACTGAGCAGTCACTGGGGGGAGCAGCTCGCCAAATTCTGGGAAGTGGAATCTTGTCCAGAGCATGTGATTCTTTCGCCTGAAGAAGAAATGTGCGAAGAGAGTTTCAGAAAAACCACGACTCGCTTGAGCAGCGGTCGCTTTGTGGTTAAATACCCGTTAAGGGATAATGTAAATAAGTTAGGTGAGTCGAAACAGGTGGCACTGAAGAGACTTTTATAGGTAGAAAGGAAGCTCCAACGAAATCAGGAATTGGGAAAAGAGTACGCAAGATTCATCAAAGAGTATGAAGAACTGGGGCATTCGACAAAAATAGAAAAACCACAAGAGGCAGGAGCATATTATTTACCGCATCAATGCGTGAGACGGCCAGATAGTCTAACGACTAAGATTCGTGTGGTGTTCGATGCTTCCTCAAAAACTACAAGCGGGGTTTCCCTAAATGATATTCAGGTAGCGGGACCTACTTTACAAGATGACTTGTTTTCAATAACTCTGCGGTTTAGAAAACACCGAGTGGTATTGACAGCAGACGTGACAAAAATGTACCGTCAGATCTTAATAAATGAAGGGCAAAGGCCGCTGCAACGAATGCTGTGACCGGAGCATCTTTTCATGCGGTAAGATGCATGATCGAACTGGCAAACGAGAGCGAAAAAGAGAAACGAAAGGCCAGCGCAATTATAAAACGGGATTTTTATATGGATGACCTTATAACAGGGGGGGGGAGTCGTGGGAACAAGTAATGCAATTGCAAAAAGACATCTCCAAGATCATGAGTAGGGGTTGCTTTCAATTGAACAAATGGGGTTCAAATGACTCAAGAGTGTTGGCTCAATTTCAAGATCATATTCCGGGCGTTGTTTTGAATATCGGGGAAAAGGGAGAAACGAAAACATTAGGGTTATCGTGGTACGCGAAGCGCGATGAATTTCGGTACGACGTAAAACTAAAAGAAACTAGGGGAGAATTGACAAAGCGCGAGTTGCTATCCGCCGTGGCGCAAATATTCGATCCTTTGGGATTACTCGGACCAATCGTCATAACACCTAAGTTAATGCTACTCGTACAACGGTTGTGGCAACGCGAATTGACTTGGGACGACCCTGTGCCTCCTGAAATAAAGAAAAATTATGATAGATTTAAAAACCAGCTGCCTATGATAAACACAATGGCAATAAAACGACACGTTCTTTGTATTGACCCTTGCCGAGTTGAGCTACACGGATTCTCAGACGCCTCTGTAAGCGCCTACGGCGCAGTCATATATGTGCGCAGCATTACCAAAGAAGGCGAGATAATTAATAGATTGCTTTGCGCAAAAAGTAGGGTGGCACCCTTGAAATCTTTAAGTGTCCCACGACTAGAGTTATGTGCGGCGTACTTGTTAGCAAAACTGTACCAAAAAGTAACAAACGCGTTAGACATCACCATCGATTAAATTACCTGTGGTGCGACTCGAAGATAGTACTAGCATGGATTGCTTCCTCCCCACATTTATTAAAAGTATTTTGCGCGAACCGAGTCTGCGAAATACAAACGTTAACCGCAGCGGAAAATTGGCGATATGTTAACACAAAAGACAACCCAGCGGACTCTTACTAACAAGGGGGGTGGAACCCAAATATCTGGTAGGGATGGGGATGTGGTGGCATGGGCCACGTTTTTTGCAAAATGAGGAACAAAGTTGGCTTTCAAACAATGCTGAAATCAAGGAAGCTGAGTCAGCAGAATACGAACAGGAAGTAAAAAAGGCGCAAGCAGCCTTGGTTGCCGTTAGTGTAAAATTGGAAGATTTCAAGGAGTACTCTTCTTACAAAAGAGTTCAGCGAATTTATGCCTATTGCATAAGATTTTTACACAATGTGAGAGCAGCCAAGGAAAACAGGCATACGGGAAGTGTAATGCCAAGTGAATTAGAGGTCGCTTCTACGGCTATAATTAAGATCGCGCAGCGTCAAAGTTTTGAAGCAGAATGGAAGGATTTAGAAAGAAAGAAATCTCTTAAAAAGAGTAGTAAACTAATAGCGCTAGATCCCTTTTTACTTCCCTATAAGGAAGTATTGTAATCATGAAAAAATTCGATGTCGATATTTTAACGGAAATATCCGTTTTGAGCATTTCTGAATCCGTTTTGACTACTTTCGCAATGATGTCTGTATGTATGTATGTATGTATGTATGTATGTATGTCTGTATGTATGGATGTATGTAACGCAAAATGTCTGTAAGTTCTGTATCTCTGGAACGAATTGTTATATAGTAACAAAATTTCATATTTAACACTTTAATCGGTATACAAAGGCACCATTTGATTTTGGAGGAAATCCTTAAACCGGAAGTAGTACTTCACTTGAAGGACGAAATGGTTTTTCTTAAATATCTCAGGAACGAATTGCTATCTAGTAACCAAATTTCATATTTAACACTTTAATCAGTATACTAAAGCACCATGTGATTTTGGAGGAAATCCCTAAACCGGAAGTAGCACTTTACTTGAAGGACGAAATGGTTTTTCTTCAATATCTCAGGAACAAATTGTTATATAGTAACCAAATTTCATATTTAACACTTTAATCGGTATACAAAGGCACCATTTGATTTTGGAGGAAATCCTTAAATCGGAAGTAGCACTTCACTTGAAGGACGAAATGGTTTTTCTTAAATATCTCAGGAACGAATTGTTATCTAGTAACCAAATTTCATATTTAACACTTTAATCAGTATACTAAAGCACCATGTGATTTTGGAGGAAATCCCTAAACCGGAAGTAGCACTTTACTTGAAGGACGAAATGGTTTTTCTTCAATATCTCAGGAACAAATTGTTATATAGTAACCAAATTTCATATTTAACACTTTAATCAATATACGAAAGAACCATTTGATTTTGGAGGAAATCCCTAAAGCGGAAATGGCACTTTACTTGAAGGACGAAATAGTTTTTCTTCAATATCTCAGGAACGAATTGTTATATAGTAACCAAATTTCATATTTAACACTTTAATCGGTATACGAAAGCACCATTTGATTTTGGAGCAAATCCCTAAACCGGAAGTAGCACTTTTTTTTTAATAATTTAATTAAATAATAAAATAAAATTTAAATAATATTTCTGCGAATCTTTAGATGAACGATGAAGGAATGATTCCTTATAGGGAAGCCATGTGCTGGCCACATCAGATTTTTAGACACGGAATCGGTGATACGCGTCGGTGGTAGGTTAAAGCGATCCGACTATGAGTTCGAAAAAAAAGCACCCGGCGCTGTTAGACTCGAAACATCATTTGTCACTTTTGATAGTAAGGTATGAGCATGAAAAATTGTTACACGCGAGACCCCAAACGGTATTAGCATCCTTGCGGGAACGAGTTTGGATTATATCCGCTCGCGGATTGGTACGAAAGGTGGTGCGGAATTGCGTGACATGTTTTAGGGCAAACCCGGTGATAACAGATTATATTATGGCGGATCTGCCAAAGGTACGGGTGTCGCCGTCGCGACCCTTTTCGAATGTTGGGATAGATTTTGCGGGGCCGTTTTTGTTGAGAGATAGAAAGGGTAAAAAATACAACATCACAAAGGCTACGTTTGCCTCTTTGTATGTTTGGCTTCCAAAGCCATACATATGGAGCTTGTAAGTGAGCTCACAACTGATGCGTTTATGGCATCATTGCACAGATTTGTCTCGCGGCGTGGTAGCTGCAGTAACATTTATACAGATAATGGTACAAATTTTGTAAGCGCAAAGAAGGAAATTTATCGGTTGCAAGACGCAATTAAGGGTCAAACACCATTTGAAAGTATTAAATGGCACTTTATCCCCCCCCCGCGCACCTCATTTCGGTGGCATCTGGGAAGCGGGCGTGAAGATTTTTAAGTATCACTTTAACCGTGTAATTAAGGATACCAAATTAACCTTTGAAGAATTCACAACTATTTTGACCCAATGTGAAGCTTGTTTAAATTCCCGACCTATCCATCCTTTAAGTACCGACCCAAGCGATCCAAGTCCGCTGACGCCCGGACATTTCTTGATTGGTCAAGCAATTACTGGATTTGCGGAACCACAGCTTGAAGATGTCAAGGTTAGTCCATTGCGGAGATTCAAATTGCTGCAGCAGCTGAAACAATGGTTTTGGAATCGATGGTCAAGCGAATATGTAGCAGAACTCCAAAAGAGATGCAAATGGAAGCAACGATATCCCACTCTTCTAAGTGTCGGCCGGATGGTTATCGTAAAGGAAGATGGACTAGCACCGTTGAGATGGGAAATGGGACGAGTCCAGGAGCTGTATCCCGGTAGTGATGGCGTTGTGCGTGCGGTAATGATAAAAACAAAGAATGGTAGCATTAAACGACCAGTGGTAAAGGTGTGCGTATTACCGATAATGGATAACTAGTGCAAGTGTCTCCAAGTTGAATTGAAATTATATGTGTTTGTTTGTATTAAGTATTTCATTCTTCAGTTTTAATTGTTTATCTTTAGTATTAATATAACTTAGTCCATTGGTTTATGGTTGAAAGGTGGTTCCTTTCAAGGAGGGCGCCATGTTGCGGCAAGTTAACCTTTTAACGGCGACGGCCTTCGAGCCACAACAATAAGAGAACGACAAGCGCGCAAGCGCGAGAAAATGACAGATAAAAAGATAATATGGTTGTAAGAATAAGTTTTTGTACGAGTTTTAGTTGTATGTATTGTTGTGATACGCTCTATCCACGTTGAGGATATGTTGTAACCAACAAGGAGCGAACAACGATTGGAAACGGTGGTTTCAAACACATTGTTGACATGTGTTTGTTTTTTTTTGTCGTTAAGTAATTTTAAATTTTTGTTCGTGTTGTACATTTTATGTAGACATTATGTACAACATGCGGAAAATCAAAGGTGCAGATAACCGGCGGACATATGTAAACAAACCGGAAATAATAAGAAGCTCCGGTTTGCAAACAAAACGGAAATGGTAACGAAAGTTACGAATCTAAATATATAAAAGAGAAGATCTGCGTGTTTGCGTGCGTGTTTGTTTGTTCGCTATACGTTCCTAGACCCGTGGACCGATCTCGACCAAATTTTGCACAGTTATTTTGTAGCTCCAGGCGCAACTATTCTCGCATATATGGAGAAGAAATTCGAGCGGGGAGCAAA
This sequence comes from Podabrus alpinus, assembly GCA_932274525.1. Classification (NCBI taxonomy): domain Eukaryota; kingdom Metazoa; phylum Arthropoda; class Insecta; order Coleoptera; family Cantharidae; genus Podabrus; species Podabrus alpinus. The sequence goes on along the minus strand of OW026454.1, from coordinate 75,721,676 downwards.
GTTATTCGCTTTTTTCGAAAATCAAATCACAAGTTTGACAAAAAATTTAATTTGTCAAATAATTAATCTGACGTACTGTCTGTGATTCAAAATACTGTCAACAGATGGCGGGATGGAAATTGAGTGACGGTAAATTGCACGAACGACTGCAGGTAGCCGAAAAAAAGTAGTAAATTGCACCCCGGATAAACTGCACGAAATTTTGCAAACTGGTAAACTGCACTCCGAACATTTTCCAGGTAAAAATAAAATAAAAATATTTATTTTTATAATCATGAAATAGTGGGGACCCGAAATAGTAACGAGTTCGAGGGATCGGTTAATCCACCTCTTTGCGACAGATCCACATCTCTTTGTGGCAGATTTAACTTTACGCGGAGTATTGTTTTTTTAATTAGTTTTCTAAAGAAATATCAAAAACTAACACTAACCTAACGGCAGATCCACCTCTTCGCGGAAGATCCACCTCTTTGCGGAAGATTTAACTTTACCTGAAGATTAATTTGTTTTTAATTGGTTTTTTAAAGAAATATCAAAAACTAACACTAACCTAACGGCAGATCCACCTCTTCGCGGAAGATCCACTACCTCTTTGCGGAAGATTTAACTTTACATGAAGATTTAACTTTACGTGGAGATTTATTGTTTTTAATTGGTTTTCTAAAGAAATATCAACACCTCTTCGTGGAAGATCCACCTCTTTGCGGAAGATTTAACTTTACCTGAAGATTAAATTGTTTTTAATTGGTTTTCCAAATAAATATCACAAACTAACACTAACCTAACGGTGAGGCCGAAGGCCGAACAACTATGGCCTTCGCGGATCTATTATGGTCCTCCCCCTGTGAGGCCGAAGGCCGAACAACTATGGCCTACTCGGATCTATTCTGGGTCTAGATGGCTAAGTGCGGCGGATGCCGCCCGTGCCAGCTAGTGATAAATAAAGAAGTAGCATCGTGATTCCTGAACAGGATAGTCGCATCAAAGTTACTGCAAGAAGCAGTCGTTTGAATAATTGCGTTTCAATTTAGATATAATTGAAATAAGATTATATTGGCGAGTTATAAAGTGGTGCTACATAGGGAGAATAATTTTCCCAGGCGATTTAACTTCCCTGAAATAGTGGAAATCGGGCGTGTTCGGCAACAAAGAATATTGTTGATCGAAAATCCCTACGGTACGGGTGACGTACGTGAAACCCTGATAAAATATATCAGGACGAGTGAAAGAAATTATTGGAATAGAGTGGAACGAGAATAGTCGAATGATAGTGGATTGTGGAGTCTAGATTGGGAGAAGAATAGAGATTGGAAGAAGACAAGAGCGAAGAACCAAGATTGTGCGCACTGTGCAAAATAGCAGGTTAGCTAGTATCAATTATTTCAGTGCGTAGATAGAATTGTAGTATTTTAAAGATTGTTTTGAGTTGCGTTGATTGAATGTTCAAGTTTGTTAGATTATTAAAAAACTTGTTAACTGAATCCAATCGTGTTTTGTCTTTGTTGGCATCGAGAATTCGTCAATTTATAAGCTCGTATACTAAAGTGTCGTTATTAGAGTCAGACCCCGACGTATTTAGCCTGAGAAGTAGAGTCGAGTTAAGGTAGGTGACCGAAAGCTATTGTGTGTGTTCTCGTGGACTTCTCAAGTACACCAGGCACTACAGTATATTCGGTTATGAACGTCTTGCGACATTTTCCCGATACCTCCCTGTCTCTGCTCGTTGCGTGTTGAAAATGTGTGACGAGTACAGAGGACCTACAGCTTAACGTGGATTCCGAACCACGGGAATAGTCGATTTTTACACCGCCTACTCTGTTCAGGGAAGTTTTTTTAGCCATAAATAATGTTTTAGTTTTGTTCGCAAATATAAATCTATAAAAAGCTGGTTGTCTATAATAATTACTACGGTCCACATCGAAAAGATACGAAGGAACCGGCCAATAAAGAACAAACAGATTTAGCACTAAATCTGCTCTGAATAAACCTCACACCGAATAAGCCTCACGCCGAATGATCCTCGCGCCGAATGAGCTTCGCGCCAAATAAACCGGCGCCGAAACAGATGTCGCCGAAAGGGCTTCGCGCCGAAAGGGATTGCGCCGAACAGGGTTGGCGTAGAAGCGGCTGCGCCGAAAAAATTGCGCCGATTCGGCGCACGGATGTAGTTCATCGATTGATTACTCACAATAAATTGATAATTTGGTTTCATCGATCTGACTCCTAGATAGAGAATTTTGAAATTCCATTTTAATCCTCGCAAATGTTTGACTGTGTTCTGGAATAACTATAATTAACAGTTTCGTGGTAATATGACTGGTACTGATACCAAATTAAGAAAATAATAGTTTAAAAGCGATACAAAAAATAGTAACAGCTTGTATAATACTTCAATTTAATTTATTCTTGAATCCCTTTGTCTTCAAACTTTGGAATATGTTTTTAAAGTCTTGGGTTTGAATTCTTACTGACCGGTAACCAAATATTATGTACTTACTATTCTATGGAAGGGGCAAGACTGAAAAATTGGAAAGATTTGCTTTTATTTTTTTTAACCATCCATCCTTGCAGTTTTCATTCTCAGTCTTAGCCCTGCGCTATTAATCCTAATATGTTTGAAAAACCTTATAAGGTAATCACTCGCACTCCGATAAACTCTAGAGGAAGATTAAGGTGCAAAGCATCGACGTACCCGATGTAAGTATTTCAGAACCGCTGTCTATGCCTTTTCGCGGGTTCCGATCGCTACATGAAGACATATAGATAGAATGGGGTACCGACAAAAAAATTTCGTTGTGGTTTTTTAAACTTATTAAGACTTATTAAATGAAAATAAAAGTACGTTTTTCAGACTCAAGACATAACAAAGTGAACTAATTAACAAAATATATTGCAATAAATTTGACAACACATTAAAAGTTTTTGAATTTTGAGATATACGTCCAAACACAGCCATATTGTTGTTGCTGGTGTCGCCACCAACGGTAATGTAAATTGCGAATAAAATGGATTAACACAATTTAGAAGACCTATAAAGACTTGTACGAGCAGTAGCACCTACAACATTTCGTATGCACCGCCCAAAATCTGCCAAAGAACGAATCACATTACCGACAGATCTGGGCGGATTAGTAAATATTAAAATTTTGTATTAAACTCAAATTGATGTCTACAAAACTATTTTCAAGAAAAAAGAAACCAAATTAACAGAATGCGAATTTTTTAAAGATATGGTCAATTAATGTCTTTGTGATTTTTGTGACCTTAGTCGTCTTTGAAAATTTACCCTTGTTCCGGTTCGGGCCTGTAGTCAAAACCTTAAGGGCTCTTTTTGTATCGTTAGAAATCGTATTTCTGAGTTATTTCCACACAAAATTACGTAATGGCTGGAACATAGTCCATTCGTTTAAAGAATGCCGAGCTAATGCTGTACTAAAACCGTGACCTTCGAGCGTGATAAAATTTATACTCGTTTACACTGTCGAAATGTTATTTTCGATCGATGGATCACGTAAATTTATTAAATTTGGTATAAGATGAATTTGACCTTGTACCAACAGCTGGTCCTGAGACACTTGGCCCTGCGACAACTCGCCTCGGACAACTGAACTTAGCGACAACTGGCCCTGGCGACAATTGGCCTTGGCGGCAACTGGCCCTTGCGACAACTGGCCTTGTGACTACTGGCCTCAGTCTGTATTAATTTGCAGAATATTATATATTGTGAGTATCGGAAAGTAATTTACTTTGCCTCTTGATTATTAACTTGATTATTGCGTTTTGCGTTTTTTTGCGACTTAACACTTTAAAATTTAAAGATGCAAATTAACTTCATATTATTTACCGGTAACTCATAAAATTTGGTTTTAGTAAAAGTTCTCACAGAAATATAATATTTGGCTTCTGGTTAAATAAATAAAGGTGGATCTTCCGCGAAGAGGTGGATCTGCCGTTAGGTTAGTGTTAGTTTGTGATATTTCTTTAGAAAACCAATGAAAAACAACCAAATCTCCGCGTAAAGTTAAATCTGCCGCAAAGAGGTGGATCTTCCGCGAAGAGGTGGATCTGCCGTTAGGTTAGTGTTAGTTTTTGATATTTCTTTAGAAAATAAATGAAAAACAAACAAATCTCCGCGTAAAGTTAAATCTGCCGCAAAGAGGTGGATCTTCCGCAAAGAGGTGGATCTGCCGTTAGGTTAGTGTTCGTTTTTGATATTTCTTTAGAAGACAAAGTAAAACAAACAAATCTCCGCGTAAAGTTAAATCTACCGCAAAGAGGTGGATCTTCCGCGAAGAGGTGGATCTGCCGTTAGGTTAGTGTTAGTTTTTGATATTTCTTTAGAAAACAAATGAAAAACAAACAAATCTCCGCGTAAAGTTAAATCTGCCGCAAAGAGGTGGATCTGGCGCGAAGAGGTGGATCTGCCGTTAGATTAGTGTTAGTTTTTGATATTTTTTGAGAAAACAAATTAAAAACAAACAAATCTCCGCGTAGAGTTAAATCTGCCGCAAAGAGGTGGATCTTCCGCGAAGAGGTGGATTTACCGGTTACTCATAAAATTTGGTTTAAGTAAAAGTTCTCATAGAAATGCAATATTTGGCTTCTGGCCAGTAGTCCAGTAGTCATAAGGCCAATTGTCGCTAGGGCCAGTTGTCGAAAGGGCCAGTTGTCGCCAGGTCCAGTTGTCGCCAGGTCCAGTTGTCGCCAGGGCCAGTTGTCGCTAGGGTCAGTTGTCGGAGGCGAGTTGTCGCAGGGCCAAGTGTCTCAGGGCCAGCTGTCACCAAACCGAATTTGACATAATTCGATTTTTCAAGTGTCAAATAAGTGGCATTTGTTTTTACACTAAATGATTTGCTGTTTCTTTGTGTAAATCTGACTTGCTGTTGAAGGCGACCTCTACTGCAGACTAAACCCGGATGGACTATAGTAACATTAATCTACAATTTCGACTAAAAACAATCGTAAAATTCAAATTTCACGCCAAACATCTCAACTATAAGTAGTAATTACTTCTTATACTTACTAGAAATAAATCAGTAGATAATTTGATAAAAGTATGCAACGCTGGTATTAATTTTGATCAGTTTGGAGGACGTGATAAACGAATCTGTTATGACAACACGTGTTTTCTGTTTATTCGTCAATTACCTTTTATATTATGTGTTTCGACTGCCAGTAAATCCTTTAAAACTTTTTTTGCGTCAAAAGTATAATGATATGGGAGATAAAAACTGCCCAATATAATATCACACAATACTTTAAAGCCATTACCCACAGTCAAAAGTCTGGCTACTATGGTACATTACAATCATCAATGATTACAATCCTATAAATTCTGTCAATGTCAAAACTAAACTTTAATGTTTTTTAGTTGTAATAGTTCGCTGTCATAATTTTTGACAAATATAGTAGACGTGGCTTATTTTGGTGACATCGAGACTCGGGATTTTTTAACACGATAACCGATCATCTTTATTAACGAAACTGATCAAAAATTAAATAAAACAAATTTTTATTTACGATAAAAGCATTATTTAAACATAAAAATTGAAAACTAAAACCAAAATCACGAAAGATCTTGTAAAGATGCAGTGATACGAAATTTAACCGCCCGGTCTCTAATGAGAAGACAAACTTGGTCAAATCTCACCCACGCAGAAAAATCAATTCCTACTTTTATTTACGTGAGCAAGCCCTGATGGTCGGTTCAACTAGCTCGTCTGTAGCGGCGAGCGATGATCGTAGGTCCTCTCGATAAGAATGCTCAATCTGTAAAGGAACGGGTATATATTCTATACAGATAAGTAATTTACTTGAACCCTTTTCACTTTTTGAAAGACCAAATATTATAAATATATCAGGGGTGGATCAAAAGGGTGTAATGAATTTTCAAAAAAAATGAATTAAAAAACTAAGCCAACAAGTTTTGTCAGTTAAAAGCTTTATATAGGAGAACTAAAAAGTAAAAAATAATTGTTTCTTCCAAATTTCGTTTATCAAAATTTTCTTTTGAAGCTTAAAACTTTGTGACGTACATTTGACTGCAAAAACTTGTTTTTTTTGCTTTAATTTAAAATCCAAATATTTATTTCCCGATTTGACGGCGGCGAGCCGTCCCATTCCGATCTCGCTAACATTCAGGCTATGACCGTCGTCGTCATATTGAGTAAAAAACTCAATAATTTATTAGAAAAAACTAAGATATAAATTTACAGCACTATTTTCAAAATAATCTAATGATGTGTCATTTTCTCGTATATTTCAATGTAGAGGATTTGAGGTGCATTCTTCGCGTATAAAAAATCAATATGATTAAATTTCCTGTCAGAAATTAAATGATTGCCTTTAGTATTGGGAAGCTCTTTGTACAACTGGTTCACATCTTTAGGATTTGCCATCCAGTCGTTATTACTGTAGAAAAAATAAACTGGAGCTGTGACGTTCTTCAACTTGTAACTTGGCGGATGTCGTGAACCATATACCTCCTTATTTTTTGTTTTCCCAAAATCGTACTGTCTAAAGTGACCTACACATAGTAGCAGTTTTAATAATGCTTCGAGTGTTTGAAGATCATGCACAACTTACCTGAATTAATTTCTTGTGCGTAGTGAAGAATTTGCTTGGTGGAAGCTCCGGCAGGAGTGTGGTACACAATTAATGGTAATATTTTTGTATCCATTTGAGCTTCGTTGAATCCACATATAGCGAAAAGAGAATTAGTACAGAGGATTTGAAAAACGGACTTGTCTTGGCACAAAGTTGCACCGACGCTACCGAGAAGTCGAGAGTGTGGCATAAATTCGTATAATCCTAACCACTTCGTGATCCACTAAAATTTGATACATTAGGTAAAATATTAAATTAAATGTAAAAATTCCTCGTACCGAAGCAGTGGGTTCGATTACGGCTCCATATTTCAAAAAGGGGCTTGTGATATGATTCATGTACCCAACCGGTGCTAAGCTAAACATCGCTCGTACTTTATCGTTATATTCCGGTTTCTCGGCACACAAGACATAGAAGACCGTGGTTCCTTGTGAATGCCCGATATAATAAATTTTATGTTGCTTAGTAGCTGCAATAATGTAATCAATGCTTGCTGCCATATCGTAAATTGCTATTTCGTGCCAACTGAAATTCCAGAACTTTTTGGCATCTTTGGTAGGATCTAAAGTTTTATGTTTTTTTGAATATCGCGAGCCTCTTGCGTTTGGCATCCATACGTCGTAACCACGATCGGCCAAAATATAAGCTGAGGAAAAAAATGATCATTCCAAATAAAAACAATTTGATGATGACTCACCCAAACCTTTTCCAGGTCCCGCGATAATCCAATCCGCAGAGGATCCGAGAAGTCCGTGTTGTAACAAAACAGCAGATCTGTTTTCTGAAGGTCCGCTTATTCCGTGCGGAATTCGATGCGCCTCTAAGATGTACCCATCTGTAGTTTCTACTTTATGAATTTCAGAGGGATATCCGTATTTTTTGATTATTTCAGGCTGTAAGAATGTTATAAATTATTTTTCGACCAGGATGTAGTTCACCGATTGTTTACTCACAACTAATAATTTGGTGTCTTCGATCAAATTTTTAGGTAGAGTTTCCAGGAATTTCTGAAACTTTTTTCTAATTTCTGCAAATTTTTGGTTGTGTTCATCATCTCTTGGATTTGGTGGCAACCGTGTAGAATAAAAAATTTCTGAGATCGTAGTAGCTATAATTAACAGTTTCACGGTAAAATGCGTTGTAGTAATACTAAATTGAGATATTAATAAAATTTACAAAATCTTTCGTGACACATTCGGCGCGGAACATTGTAAAAATAATTGGCATATCGCTAAATAAGTTTCGATTATGAGAAATTAATAGTTTATTTTTGACATATTCCGTTCCATTGTCAGATCGTAAACATTTAATTTTTTCTTCACATTGATTCTCAACAAACGACTTGTAGTCCAAAAACTTTTCAGTTACTTCACTTTTATTTTTAAGGCAATAAACTGTTGTTTTCCTCGAGAAGTCATCGGTGAACGTTAGAAAGTATCTTGCACCACCAATCGATTTTGTATTCATAGGACCACAGCGGCGGCGGCTCGTGACTTTTCCATTTGAGGAGGCTAATTTTACAGCTTAACTACCTTATAAAATAAAACTTAGAAAAAAATTTAATAAAATATTAGTAGACACGTGTTTCGGGCTCGTTGGCTATCTTCAGTACTGTGCACAATGGAAAAAATTGTTCGATGAGTGCAGAGTGTTTTTTGGAAAAAATGCTGTACAATATACAGATTAATATTATTTTAAGTCATTCGAAATTTATGAAGCTTTAAACGTAAGACGGCGACTTTTAGTATTCGCCAAGTGATCGATGATATTCTCGTAGAATTCATTATTTCGAGACAATAAGGTAACGAATTCCTTTTCAATAGACATTACCGCGACGTTACTTAACCGATTTTGATTCATCGTATTACGAGTGTAAGTTTTAATACGTTTTAGTGTGGAAAAACTTCTTTCAACCGAAGCCGATATTACCGGTATGGTGACGACCACACATAAAAGTTTGTAAAATTCAGGCATACAACTGTGTAAATCATTTCTGAAAGTAAAATCTAATATCTTTGATGGAGTCCTACATTGTCCAAATATTTTGGGGTCACTCAGTGGCGGTTCTACCATAAGAGCTGCAGAGCTGCAGAACCACCAAAAATAACAATAAAAATACCAATACTTCAATAATTAATTATAACCTAAATCAGATTTAAATTATTATAAAGAATGGTGCATTATTATCAGTTTTGCTTTGAAAGCGTGTTTCTTATTTTCGCTAGCATATCAGTTATAATTTAACAGCTAGTCACATAAATAGTGTAATAATAAATACACGTCCAGTCCGCTAACAAAATGTTGGTCTAACTTGAACGCTATACATTTGTGCGCAGCCGAGCTGGAATGAAACGCAGACTACAATGCTAGCAATTGGTATAGTTTTACGTGGTATATATTTTATGATTTTGTTTCGAGGTAGTTTAGAATTCGAATTTTGAAAAGAAAAACTAATTTTAATATTAGTTCATCAATTGTTAAACAAATTGCAGTGAAATTAGGGCATAAGCAATAAATTGTTTAATAACTTTTAATTACACCAAGTTTCTTGCACATATTTATAGCAAAATAGTAGTTAAATTGTTTTTTGACGGATTTTGCAACTTGAAATAAAATTATGAATACATAAAATTAAAATTTATGTATTTTTATAAAATAATAATTCTTATTTTTTAAGCTCGTGATACGTACACGCATCGAATGTAAAGTCGCATGTAGTGGCTGCACTTCGACGCAGCTATCAGTGCAGTTAGATATTTACTCGAGTATATAACCGGTGCTAGCATACCTATATTTTAAAGAATGATTTTGTATTATAAACTTTGATTGAAATAATTATGGATATAATGTCCTCTACACCTACTAGATAAAATGAATGCTTATGAATTTACTAATATTCCTAATCCTAATAATATTATACATATAATAATTTTGGACTTGAGATTTTTCTGCATTGCAAAACAATTCTCAAACTATAATTTTCTGTAATAAAATAAGAAATTTGGACTTACATAAAATTTATTGTTTTAAAAATGTTGCGTCGTTTGTTTTATTTCGAACCGAACACAAAGGGCTGTTTAAATTATAAAGTCATATAAGTTCTATTTTTAAAATAACAAATATGCAGAATTATTATGACGTGATAAGCTAACTAAGGCATTTTATTGAGTCGTTTTTAAAATCTCTTACGAAGAAGGTCGTTTTTAAAAATGAATGTAATTTTTAAATTTAGTTATCGTTATCAAGAACAATTAGTGATAAGAAATTGCCGGTATATACAAGTCGAGGTAAAATGTATAAAAGACAATTTAATACGAATATTTATTTACGGAACAAATGGATTTGTGGCTGTAATCGTTAGAACGCTTTGTTTTGTTTTCCGTTTGTGTCTTTCGATATTGTCAATAGAAAAAAATTTATCTCGGGAATATTGAATTTCAACGAAAAAGTTATTGATAAGTTAAGTTTGCCACAAGCAAGCACCGGCGCACGCCATTAATGCTTAAAAACGTACAATAAGTAAGTTTATTTTTTGAGATTAGCATTTTACTGATGCCTTCCCTTTTTTATAATGCAGAACAGCCAAACATATATCTCACGAGCCGCCACTGGGGTCACTATATGCTACCGATAATTCATTTTTGAGTGGGATTTGATCAAAAAATGGATACTGCTCTAATAGACTATCTAATAAATTTTGAGGAAAGTTTTTCCTATAATCTGAAAATTTAGCAAATGTTAATAGATCGAAAAATTTTAATTTATGTAAGTCTGCAAATCTTACTTCAATTTGCACGATAACCGTATCCAAAATTTCCGCAAAAATTTGTTTATAACTTTGATGCAAATCTGGTAAATCAAATGTCCTTTTTTCTTTTTTTCTGAGCCAGCTCGCAATTTAATTCTAAACTGTTAAATATGTATGTTGTCAAAATACAAATCATCACTACTGTATCTATGCAGAGTTTAGATTAATTTTGTTAAACGACATTTGGCGAAATTAATATCGGTAAGTTTACTTTGTAAAATTGAAAATACTTCGTCTGTCTGTTCAAAAATTAATTTAAAAGTTTCTAATAAAACGCCAAATTTTGATTCATTTAAATATTGTCTTAAACTACCGCTTCTCCAATAGTTCGAGAGTCGTTTTTAAAATCATCGCTGTCGATTATAAAATTAAATACGTCAATTAATTGTTGTTTTCTTAATTGCACTGTAAATACTGCACTTCACTTTTATATGTTTTCAATACAAGTGATTATATTTAGAACATAATTATGCATGAATAATGCAAAGATTTGCAGGTGGCTCTTTGATAAAACGCATATGAGTCTAGCCTCAAACGTGTGTAAAATTGCTATCATCGTACTGTCACACGTTGAAAAGTCAAAATTCAAAAATCATTATTCAGTTTAAATATGACAAAACGTGACAACGTCGCAAATGTGATATTATAATTATGGAAAGTTCAATCCGTCCAAACAGGACGTGAAAGATAATATTACGAGGAGATAAGATGCGAGACGTCCGGCAGGTGTGCGTGTGAAGTGCAGGATTGCAAAAGATAAGAAAGGTAGCTAGAACTCCATGTCGTGAGAATTACAATATTAGCAAAATGAGAGTTCAAGTCAGTGCAGAGAGCTAGGTGGGATGAAGTTATTAAATATATCTACAGAAGGGAGAATAGTCAGTTACACGGGGAACACGCGTTGGCCTAAGTTCGATCCTACGGGAGTTACATGTAGTTACGAAGTTACATCAGAGTTACGTCGGAGTTACGTCGGTAATACGCGAGTGGCTAAGTAAGCCACTGCGTGTGTAATGTAAATTAAAATGTTGGTTCAAAGTTAAAGTTAATCATTGTTCAAGTTAATAAAAGGATTACCAAAAAATGACCTCTCGCACGCCAGGCTGTACGGCTACCAACTACTCTCGTAATGATAATTGTAAGGTTAGTGTAACAGAACTTGTAAATATGTTATTTTAACTTTAATATATATAATTGTTATGAACTTTGATTTATTATTTGTTACGCCGCCCCACTTTTTAGTGATCCCAAATTGAGCTACACACCCCAAATAATCCACGACTTAGATAAACCAAATCTAATCGTGACAGTACATTTAGTAAAACAACACAGCATAGTATGCGTTTATATTACAAGCTTATTACTTACAATTCATCTGTTAATCGCTCATGTTGATCATGAGCTTTACTAACCAGTAGCCTCTATGGTATTCTGGGTTGCCTAACTCTGTGCTAATAAACTAAGATACTTTCCTTTACTACGTAAATGGGAAAGTAATAAGCCTTTAGGCTAGCCGCTGGATATGTACTATTTCGAATTTATTTCAGGCGTCAGCGGCGTAAGACAAGTTCTTAAGCTAATTTTATTATTAAATTAAATTTTGTTTTAAACAAATTCAAAAAAAATAAAAATTGGAAAATTGGAAAATACTAATTTAAAACGAAATATAAATAGCAAGTCCGTCCAACAATTTGAGAGGAGGCTAAGCCTCCCTTGCCTCCATTGACAAACCGCCGCTGGACCACAGACATCCGAATGAATTAGTTCGAGTTTATTCGTTGCTCGAGATGCGCCATTTTTATTGAATGGTGTTCTTGACAATTTCCCTTTCACACATATTTCACACGGTTTACTGTTTTTATCCTTGATATTAACGCCTTTGGCTAAACCATTATTTAACAAGTTCATTGCTACACGATTTATGTGTCCCAATCTTCGATGCCACAACACATGAGTATTTTTTAACTCCACAAGATTCACTGTTTCAACCGGTTCGTTTAGTTTATACACACCTTTTTCTAATCTTGCACTACCCAACACATCTTTATTTTCAATATTTATTTGCACATTTGTAATTCTGCAACCATGTCTTTTATCAAACACTAACTTACGAGTATTCCTATGTTGAACCATTTGCCCAACCGAAATCAAGTTCTTTGTAACTGCTGCTACATGAATAACTTCTTGGAGCATTAATTCTTTATTACCGATAAGATCAATTTTGACTTTACCCTTACCAGCACTGTTCAACGTTGTACCATTAGCAACTTCGATATTACAATGATCGTAATGTTTGTAGTCCTTAAAATTGTTTGCATTCGGCGATATATGAACTGAGGCACCAGAGTCTAAAATCCATTCACTATTTTTATCACACTTATCATTACACATGCCAATGAACTGGGTGGTTTCTGATCTTCTATTGGCTGTAAATTTCTTTGGCTGTACCTTCTTCATCTGTGGACAAATGTTAGCTTTGTGACCCTCGGTTTTGCACTTAAAACACTTCATTTTTCGATTTTGAGCTTCCATTGGTTTGTCGGCTTGATTCCATTTCTTTTTGCTGTAAAACGCACTCGATTCTAAAGTTATTGCATGAATTTTTTGAACACTTGGTTGTAACAACAAATTTTTCACGAATTCTACGGTAGTACTTTGCTTTGATCCTTGAATCCCCATTAATAACGGTTGATACTTTTCAGATAATCCCGCCAACATCAGACCACCAATCACATGATCCTTGAACGGTTCACCAATTGTTTCCAATTGATCAGTAATACACAACATTTTGTTAATATAATCCTGCATGTCATTACAATTATCCAATCGGATTCTGAACAGTTTCGCGTATAAACCAATCAAATGTAGCGTACCTGATTGTTCATAGATTCGATTTAATTTGCCCCAAGCTTCTTTCGCTGTCTTCACGTTTTTTATTTCAGCTGCTGCTCCTGGATTAATGGACAAATTGATCTTCGCCAGAACTTGTTGATCCAAATCTTCATCTAACACCGTACCGGGAGCACATTCCACATGCTTCCACATGCCAGCATCGATCAGAAAATTTTTCATAGCGTGCTTCCACTCGCTATAATTTTCTCCATTCAAATGCTTTGATTGCGGCAGTCCTCCCATTGTTACAACTGTTGAAGATTGAAACAATATCTGTCCTCACTATCTCTAATGAGAAGATAGCTCGGAACAGATAATGTCCACGCAGAAAATAAATTCTACTTTTATTTGCGTGGGGCCCTGATGTTAGGTATAAACCAGCTCGTTAATAGCGGCGGCAAGGCCGTGGGTCGTGTCAAATGAACGCCCCGGAGAAAATCAAGGAAACAGCTTTGCTAACACACAAAAAATAAAATCAACAATAAGATGTTCATTGTCGGAAGGTGATGAGATAAGCGATGTCGGATGTAAAGTGCATTAACCGACCAGAACCAGTACAGTGGCAACAACATTGCCACCAAGAATCACTCCCCAAAATCAATCAACGGAACGTCGAGTGGTCATATAAAAATCCCACAAACGGCGGAACCACAATCGAACTTTCAAAAATATAATCAAACGGAAGCGACCCCGCTGAAATGCAACTCCCTGTACATTGGTCGCACATCGCTGCCTTCAAAAAAATATATAAAACCAAAAATAAACACAAAAAAAATGTTCAACATAGAATTTCAAATTCAAGATTTGAACCCATGTCGAACGTGTAGGAATTCTTATGCCAATGCATTCAGCCAGCGCTGGACGATGTTACCTAGTGGAAATAAGACGTCGTTCAAATTCAATAAATAAACATTATAATATAATTAATATAATTAATAAGTTGTCAACACAAAATTCAAACATTAATCTATTTCCACACTTGCGAACGTAAAAGAGATTAGATTGCCTTCAATCACTTCGATGCAGCAATTTTAAACCTGCAACTCAATTGTAATCTTGGCAAACACTCTGCAATCAAAAATGCAAGACAAAATAAAACCCAAATGTTAAAAACATAAAAAAACATGAATCAGCCAAGGGTGATTTCAAACAAAGCAAACTCCAGGTAGACGGAGAAAAGTGGGCAAAGTCGATCAACATAAACCACTGTAAAGCAATCTCATAACATAAATGTTACTTACCGCTCCGACGGAATTTCAAAACCTTCAGAAGCAGTATGAACAGCAGATCCGACCAAGAAGCGTCAACAACGAAGATATGTCAGATCTCCATCGAGTCTGCGCGGACAAAAATTGTCCCGGTAGACATATCCTCCCTCCATACCCGCCAATTACGTAATCCAGGAGTCCATGATCGCTCCACAGTAGAAATATAAATCGACATTGGTGTGTGAAAAATTAACACCCCTCTATCTTGCTTCAAAAACTGACACAACCAGCGTCTTGCTTGTTCAAAGTTTCACCCAAGACTCTCCTTCGCGTAGTATGAACAAATCCCCACCTCGGCGCGGTTATCATGCGCCTTTAAAAGAATAAATGATATATAGGGTTGAACGTAAGTGATGGATTACAAAAATCCGTCACAAGATGATCGAGTCCTCAACTGCGATTGTAACAGTTCGATCTGTTGTTGCAAATTTGCTAATTGCGCCTCCATAATTTTTTATTTTTAAAATTTTGGATGCAATAATTTGCACAAATTTAAATCAAACAAAAAACAACTTTATTCTCTTATTGTTACTGGGCCCATAACCTATTGGGAAGGTTGGCAGTAGACAAGAGAATAAATACAACAATCACAACATAAACAATTTAATAAGAGCACATTGGCAATACAACTTAATAAAACAAACAATGGATAACATCACTAACCTGGTTGTGGACTCATACTTGAGTGACTAAAAGTTTTTCAGTTTTCAGTTTTCTGTGCTGACTTATAGAGCATCCCGGCGAAGCCGGCCTTCTCTCGGTCTCAACAGACAGTCGGACGTTGAAATTGTTTGATTTGTCGATCAAACTTCGGAGTGTGGCCCCGGACGATAGCACTAGGCATGATCGCAATGGTTTATTTAGGGAGAGGAGGGGAGGAAGGTTTACGTCATCATATGATTTTTTCTGATAATTGGTACACGTTTTTCACACGCGGAATTGTCTGAATTGTTTTTGTTTACACTTGCGGTATTGTCTGAAATTTTCGCGTATTACACTCACTTGCGAGGTTGATTGTTTTTAATTGTCTTAATTGTCTTTTACACACACTCATTCGTGGAGGTCCTTGACCGGGAAATCAAACTGAACTTAGTTTGTATTGGCGTGTGCTTGGACCGAGTTGTTTACACTGGTCATGATGTTCTCTTGAACATCGGTGCTAATGTTTGCCTCCCTCAAGGCGGTGACAATAGCTGACGTCATTATTGAAATGACCTCGGTGATGGTCAGAGTTTCAATATTACGTCTGGAGTCCGGGTCTTGGGCGGTTTGTTGGGCCGTCGGAGGTGATGCTCCTGAGGTGGAACTGCGAGGAGCATTTCTGGCTGTTAGATCGGCGGTGTATTTGTCCATCCTTTGTCTGGCTGTTAATTGTTGTTTTGGCTTGGGGTGCGACTCGCACCCCTTGTAATTAGCGGTGTGTGCGCCGCCGCAGTTGGCGCAGGTCGCCGGTTCGCTGCGTGGTTATATACAGGCATCGGTCAAGTGGTCTCCGGCGCATTTTACGCACTTCGGTTTGGCATGGCAGTTCCTCCGCACATGTCCGAAGTCTTGGCACCGGTGACATTGGTTTATGCCTGTACTTTTCTTTTTTGGCGTCTCTACTTGGATATTTATGCCAAGTATGGTCGTGGTATTAAAGATTGAGACACCCTTTGGCGTCCTTTCCAGGGTGACCAGGAAGAGCGGCATGGGGTGTTTATCGCGACCGTGTAGCATCTGATGGACGGAAAAGATGGTGAAATCACGTTCCTCAAGATGCTCTTGGAGATCGCTGCATTTAAGCGAATTATGTAACCCTCGGATGACTACTTTTAGGGGTTTGTCTCTGGGAAGTGAGTACGAGTGAGACGGAATGCCCTCAGCTTCCAAAAGACGTGACAGTGCGCGGTAGTCCAATTCTGTTTTTGGGTGAATTGAGGTTCCGTTTGAAACGGTCTTAATTTTATCGTAATTGATACGCTTTTCGTTGATAAGTTTAAAAATTTGAGGCCAATTGTTATTATCTCTAACAACAATCGGTGGTACTTTGCTCGCCCGCACTGGAGGTTCGGGTGTCGAGTTGATCGGAGAAACCGGGCGCGGTTGTGGTACCGGGCGCGGTCGTGGAGTCGGACGCGGTGGTGATGCCGTGTCGATCGCGTTCGCATTCGCGAGGTTTGCGCACCGAGGGGGAGGAGCCTACGGTTACAATCGGTTGGGCGGAGCTTGTGGGAGCAAGCGGAGTTATTGGACGGGATACCATTGGACTGACCTGTTTTTCCGACGTCCGTTGTTTCTTATTGTACTTGTCGGGCCAGTTTACGTCGTCATCGGTATCGCTACCCAGGTCCTCGAGTGAGCTGAAGCGATTGAACACTTCTGCGTTTTCGGGTGAGGATTCTTCGGATGAAATGGGTAGTTTGCGCTTTACTACCTTCCTGGGGGTCTCGAATGGCTGCTCGTTGGAGCAGGATGGAGTTTCTTCGATTGGTGGTTCCTCGATGATGTCTTCCATCACAGGGTCAGGTTGAAGACCCAACGCTGCACGGATGAATTTGCGCTGCTCTGGCCCCTCTTCCATGTTTACCGCCGTGTCATAAATCCGCTGTAGGTGGGCTGAATGCTTCTTTTGTTGTTCGATTATTTTGTTTCTCTCTTCGATTTCTTTGTTTCCTCTTTCGATTTGTGCCATTGCTTCAACAATGTTTGTTGAAAGCGTTTTCGCTTCGGGTGACGAGCCAGGGGATTTGGCCCTAGCGGCTGGTGGGGGCACTAGTACAGTGGAGCCTTTCGACACCACTGCACCAAGGTGTTTGGTCTTTTTGGATTTCTTACCCATGGCTGGATGATTTTCACTGTTCACTGAACTGACTTTTCCACTAGAAACTGTTCACTACTAGGCACTGTTCACTACTCGGCTAACTGGACGCGAATGACTTATATCCAGCATTGGTATAAAGATAACTAGCTACATAAATATGTCACGCCATCTATTAGTCACATTGTAACTTATATACCAACAGTAGCTATAGAACGCAGAAGTGGTTCATTTACTTCACAATTAGCATGTGATTGGGTAAGGACATTTTGACGCTTTCTAAATGTCATTTAGTGCTTTATAATTTTCATTTGTCGATTGCTAAATTTAAATTTACGTCTTATGAATATCAATTGACAAATCTGAATTATGATTGACGACATCAGAATATCAAATGACGGGGGGAGTCCGCCAGCGCCCGTGACCCGAAATCGATTGAAAATTTCCTATTGCAAAGAGGAAGCTTAATAGAGTATACTGTACAAATACTGTGAGAATGTACCATAGTCAAAATTTTGAGAAAAATCAATTTGAAAGTACCTTAATTTTACATGTATTAGGTCTCTAAATAAACATAAAAAACTATGGGGAAAACCTAGGCCTTGCGGGGCTCTGCCCCGCGGCCGGTTTTGATGGTGCTAATTACTTTTTAGGGTGGTTCCGGCCCGGCCATAACTGTGTGCATCGAAAAACCCAAGCCGTCCGGGCTCCGCTCGGACGGCCGGTTTTTCATGGCCGTCGGCGCTCCGCGCCAAATAGCTAAAGAAATTTGTAGCGCCTACCATCAAGAAAACCGGGATGAAGGAAACCGGGAGCTTAAACCCCCAAAAAATCGCGTAATACAAAAAATAATCGATGTTACATGTACGAGAGACGTGCTGCTTCTGCCGGTGTGAAATACTCTAAGTGGTAGGGTCATTGATTCCACACGTACCGTCAACAAAATGAGCGACGCGCTGAATCTCGTTAAGTTTCACCAGTTTTTACATGTAAATTTGCAAACTTCAAATTCGATTATTTCAAAATTTTGACTATACATTCTCACATAAAATTTCAACAGTATACTATATAAACCTTCCTCTTTGCAATAGGAAATTTTCAAATTATTTGGAGTCCCGGGCGCTAGCGGACTGCCACCCAAATGACAAATCTGAATAACGGTTGACGATTTCCAAATTACTGCTGGAAAACGTGTGGTAGTTTATTAATTAATCGTTGCCTAAATTGTGTTTGAAATTCAATTTTTTAACTATTATAAAATTGTTCGTCGCTTGCCTGAAAGGTAAAGAATTTTAATTCTGATGGTTATCGGTTACAGGGACAGAACTTGCACTCAATTAGAAGTTTGCAATTTATTCAATAATAAATATCCTAACTAGAAACCAATTACGCGTGCCACTGTTAGCAAAATAGAACAAAAAATTTTGCTAGTGGGTCATACGAGAGATCGTCCACGACCAAAAATTTACGATTACGTGGATAGCTCAAAAACAAAACACGATAAAAATATGTCAATGACAAAAAAAGTGACATTTTAAAAAATAAGCTTGACGTATCCTAAATTTGTATAAAATTTTGTATGGAATTATATTGCATTGTGGTTATTATTAAATTTATATTATGTTCTTATTGTGTTTATTCTCTTTGTTTATTCCTAACCTTCCTAATATGTTATGGGCCCAGTAGGTAACAATGTAAGAGAATAAAAGTTATTTTTTGTTTGATTTAAATTTGTAAAAACTATTGTATTCACAGTTTTGTGTTAAGAAATTATGAGGGCGCAATTAATCCGCAAAAATTGGCAAAGGAAAATCAATCACGCGTGAAATTCCTTTTGACAATAAATTGGCCGAACATAAAAAGTTACAAGTTCTGGTTTCTTCGGGTTTTTTAATATTATTATTTAGTCGACTGAAATGGATGTTGTGGTGCTATTGGCAACTCCAAATAAGAAAAACGCCACCATGTCACAATTTATCGAACTGTAATATATGTGGTTAAATTAAAAGCGCTATTTACTTGTGCATGTTTTTATCGTAGTTTTGAGTGATAAAAGTGATTGTGATATTATTTGAACTATTTCACAGCAACTTGTTCTTATTGTGAACTTATTTCCTTTATGTAAACAAATTTAAACCGCCATATTTGTTACATTTGCGGCGCCCCCGACGTTAAATCAGTTCCCAATAGCGTTGGAAATCGCGTACCCTACACGATTGACAGTGTAATCAGATCAGAGCAGATTTTGATTGGTTCACCTGACTAAAATGGCACAATTTTATTTACTTCAATAATGTTATGTCAATTATCATTGTCGATAATATTTGTCTTTAGTCGTAACATTAATCTACAATTTTGACTACAAACAATCATTTAAAAATTCAAATTTGACGCCAAACATCTCAACCGTAACGACCGTTAAGTACCTACTTACTTGAAATCCTTGAAATAAATCACTAGATAATTTTATCCAAGTATGGAAGCGCTTATATTAATTTTGATCAGTTTGGAGGACATGTAAAAAAATTTGCGATGACAACACATAACTTGACTGTTTATACGTTTATTACCTTTTATATTAAATGCATTGCTTCTTAAAAATTTATTTAAAAAGTTTTTTCGCGTCACAAATATAAGAGTTTGACAGATCATAATAACCAAATTATAGTTAATTTTAAAGTGCTACTGTCAAAATATTTTATTATCGCGGCCTTGCTTGTAGTCAGTGATGTGGTCGGCATTGGCAACAACGATTTAAATAAATGCGCGGGCAGCTCTCGTGTTTACATGAGTTTGGTGACCGGTTTTTTCTAAAACGGTTGGGAAAAAATTTTGATCACGAAAGTTTACATGAAGAATCGAATGGAAATACTGGAATTTTCCGGAAATATAAATTTGAAAAGTTTTCTCCAAAATGTCGAAAACTCCAGATTTTTAAATAGCACGGGGGGGGGGGTGATCAAAAATGGTATCGTTGAAAAGGTCTTTCAAAACTAAGCAAACATTTTAATTTAAGGAAAACATAACAGTTCAAGACTCTCCACATGAACTTTTCCTAAGTAGGAAACTACTTTTTCTAGGAACGATTGGAGTTACTTTAAAATACAAACAGTTTTCCCTTTTACTTTATATTTTGTGTCTCCCCATTGAAACAATTCATGGGATGCCACTGAGTTTGTTAGCGGTTGTTTTTCCAAGGCAACTCATATTGGATAAAAAATCCGGTGAGAGTGTCATAATGATTGCCATTACGAACTGACTTGTAACCTTCCTAATGGAAAGATGAAGGTTTATATAGGCCCCTACTACAAAAAAATTCTGAGAATGTATTATCAAAATTTTGAGTAAATCGATTTTGAAGTTAGCTAATTTTCATGTAAAAACCTAACGAGATTCCGCGCGTCGCTCATTTTGTTGACGGTCCGTGCGTAATGAATGACCCTAACACTTAGAGTATTTCAAACCGGCTATTCCAGCCGGAGTACCGCAAGGCTCCATCCTAGCCCCAACCCTTTTTAATTACTACATCAATGATATCCCAAAATCCACACGGACAAAATTATCCCTGTACGCTGACGACACCGCCATCACCTCCGAATCCCGTAAAAAGGATAAATCCATTGACTACCTCCAACGACACGTTCCCGATCTCGAAAATTTTTATGCCACTTGGCGATTAAAAATTAACGAACCCAAATCCACCCTCACCGCTTTTTCCAGACAAAGAGACCAAATTACAAACAAACTTACGATTAATGGTACGGACATCACGCACACCCCTACGGTTAAATACCTAGGGGTGACCCTTGACCAACGACTTACATTCAGAACGCATTTAAAACTCACTGCACGGAAAGCGCAAGCAGCAATGCATGCACTTTTCCCATTACTTTCATATAAAAACGGACTTGACCCTAAAATCAGACTGACCTTGTACAAACAATTAATTAGACCAATTTTATTATACGCCTCTCCAGTATGGAGCAGGACAGCCCCGACTAACATAAAAATCATTCAAACAATACAAAACAAGTGTCTCCGAGTCATTTCCGGAGCTCCACGCTACACACCCATACATGATTTACACACTTCACATCAAATTCAAACACTAACAGAAGTCATACACAACACAGCCATAAAATTTTTCACATACACGGTAAGGCAAAACCCACACACATCACACCTTGGTACACACACACAAGACACCTTGCCCTTCAGGATCAAACACAAACTTTTACACCATGTCATTTTAAACAATCAGTAATAGGAAAGTAATTGTCAGTAGTTTAATTAAAATTCATTTTTATTTTCATTTTATTTTGTTAAAATTTCAGTAACTTAATTCTTTTTTGGCTTTTTTTATCACGGCGCGGGGTTTTTGCACTCTTTTTTACCTCGAGATATCAAATCAATTAACCTTCAGATTTAATAATATTCAACTTAATTCGATTAATCCTCTAGGGCAGGGGTGGCCAACTTGATTAGACCCAAGATCTCCTGTTTACTAACGAAACCCTGTGCGATCTACCAATTACATACTTATTGAAATCTTAAATGAAACAGCATAGTTCAGTACAAAATCATATAGTTTTTTTTATTTTGTTAAGAGAAAAAACATAAATGTGAAAATTATTCTTAGTAACTACTTATTTGACTATATATTAGTGTGAGCATTGCGTCTGAGCATCTTCCACTAGTTTAGCATAATCAGGATTGTAGTTGGAAATTGCCAACCTTAAAGAATCCAATGTATGAGCGTCTGTCAAGCGAGACCGGTATTTATTTTTTATTTGTTTTAAGTAGGAAAATGCTGACTCACATAAATATGTTGAACCAAAACACGAATGAAGTTGTTCAACACATTTCTTGAAATTTGGATATTTTTCGTTGGAAACCAATGCCCAGAAATCTTGACCTGAGGATGACCTTGCTTTTAGAAATATGTCGCAGCGCAGAGTAATAATTTCGTTTTGTAACATCATCTGCTCCATTTGAAATGTATCTGCAAATTTTGTAGCCAATTCTATGATCAATGGAATCATTAAACGGATAACTGATGAATTGAACCATCTTCTCAATTTTTCTGTGACGATTAGACAGAGTCTAATCGTGATTTACATCGGTAATTGTCGATACTCCGGTAGTCTCTGTCGTCAACTGTCAACGGACTGACTGAGACGTAACACGGGACGGATTGACACCCGCCCCTCCCCCGCGTCCCACACGCTTCCTTCTTATTGGTCATCGCGAGCCGAAAACAAAAGACTATACTGCGTAGAATAGAGGATAAATAAATATTATGATGCGTGCAGCAGTTGGTGATTACGTTGCGCAGTCTGGTCTACGTATTTATATTTTTTGCCTTGCCACGATCGATTGGACTAACAGTCGCGATCGACCGGTCGATCGCGATCGACCTGTTGGCCACCCCTGCTCTAGGGGATAGGTACGATTTAACAATTCAAGTTTTAATAAATATGTATTTGTGTAATGGTTTGTTATTGTAATTTGTTATCTGTTATTATAGTAATTAAAATTATTATTGTAAATATGTATGTAAAGTTTTTAATGTCAATAGAGTTCTTTTTGGTTTTTTTTCGAACCGGCAGATGCAGCTCGTCTCTCCTACATGTAACATCGTTTATTTTTTGTTTTTACGCGATTTTTTGGGGGTTTAAGATCCCGGTTGCCTTCATCCCGGTGTTCTTGATGGGTGGCGCCTTCTCGTATGTTTAGCTCTGCCGCGGAGCGGCGCACGCGATTGAGAAACCGCCCGGAGCCCCGGAGGGGCGTAGGGTAGGTTTTTTGATGCGCACAATTCTGGCCGGGGCGGATCCACCCTAAAAAGTAATTTGCACCATCAAAACCGGCCGCGGGGCAGAGCCCCGCAAGGCCTAGGTTTTCTCCATAGTTTTTTATGTTTATTTAGAGACCTTATTCTTAAAATATTTGTGGTTCTGAAAAGAACCGGTTTTTTTATTCAGTTTGGCGACCGTGCTAGCGATGTTATAAGCACGGCAGTAGACTGGCAAATGCGCTCCGTGCCGAGCGAGCGTGACTTATATTTATAACCTCGGCAATGGGCGTGGCCTAAACATGCGATTTACATGTAAAATTTAGCTTTTTTCAAATTGATTTTTCTCAAAATTTTGACTATACATTCTCGGACGAAATTTTTACAGTACACTCTAATAAGGTTCCTTTTGCTATAAAAAAATTTTGAAATTATTTGGGGTGGCAATCATTAGGTAATTCTTCCCAAAAATCCAAACTATTTTAACATTAATTAATAGCTTTAAAGAAGAAAGTATTAAGTATTGGATATCTTCAAACGTGGGAAAAAGTTCTCTTTCACATGAAGAAGAAGAAATGACTTACCCTATTTAATTAATTATCTAAGTTGTACATGTTGATATGAAATTTAACGATTTTGAAATGGAAAAATGCGCAAGAATGAATTTTGAATGGGACTCGCCCGAAGGCGATGCAACGAGATAGACGTGAGTCGAGTCGCGCTTAGAAATAATTTTTGAAGAAGTAATTTTGTAATTTTTGAAAATGGTTTTTAATATTTGATTTTGAATAAAAATAAATTAAAGAATTAAGTAAAAGTGTATGGATTATATTTGATTTGCAAAAGGAAGAAATTATTTGATAAAAAATTAATTGATGGATGATTGATTGAAGATATATGGAATTGAATATAAAATCTCGGAAAACCACGGGGTGTAATTTTAAATAGCTTTTATCTACGTTATTGCGCGTTTATTTATAATCTTTAATGTTAAAGGTAGATGACGGTATAAAATAAAGAAATGGAAATATTTGAATCGGTACAAAAGTAACGAAAAAGTATATTTTCTGTTTATGCCCTGACCATAATATTAATTTCATAAAAGACAATTTGTATTGCTACAATCTAATGTTTCTTCATCTTCTTCAACACCTCATCGTAGAGGACTTTGGGTGCATTCATAGCGTATAAGAAATCAATATGATTAAATTTCTTGTCAGAAATTAAATATCTCCCTTTAGTTTTGGGAATGGCCCTGTACAACCTCCTGACATCTCTAGGATTTGCCATCCAATCGTTTTTACTGTAGAAAAAGTAAACTGGAGCTCTTATGTTTTTCAACCTGTAATTTGGTGGTGCTTTTGAACCGTACACCCACTTATTCATAAAATATCCAAAACTATACTTCCTGAAGTAACCTAAAAATAACATAAGAACAGTTTGTTACAAATACATTTTTTCGGGGTTAATTATATACCTACCAGAATTAATTTCTTGTGCGTAGTGAAGAATTTGCTTGGTTGAAGCTCCGGCAGGAGTGTGGGCCATAATTAATGGCATTAAAGTTGCATTCATTTGATGTTTGTTAAATCCACAAATGGTAAAAAGAGCATTTGTACAGAGGATTTGTACAATGGAGGTGTCTCCACATAAACTTGCTCCAACACTGCCGATAAGTTCAGAGTGTGGTAAAAATTCATGTAATCCAAACCACTTCGAGACCAACTAAAATTTTGCAAACGGTCAAAGTTTAACTTACATACATGTAAAAATTCGTCTTACCGAAGCTACGGGTTCGATAAAGGCTCCATATTTCATTATGGGACTTGTAATGCGTTTCATGTATCCAATCGGTGCTAAGCTAAACATCGCCCGTATTTTGTTGTTATATTCCGGTTTTTCGGCACACAGAACATAGAAGACTGTGGTTCCTTGCGAATGCCCAATATAAAAAATTTTCTCTTGCTTGGTAGTTGCAATAATGTGATCGATGTTTGCTGCTATGTCGTAAATTGCTATTTCGTGCCAACTGAAATTCCAGAACTTTTTGGCATCATCGGAAGGATGTAAAGTTTTATGTTTTTTTGAATACCTCGAACCTCTTGCATTTGGCATCCACACGTCGTAACCGGCATCGACCAAAATATAAGCTGGGAAACAAAATAAGGATAGGATTATTCCGAATAAAAATAATTTGATGAAAACTCACCGAATCCTTTTCCAGGTCCCGCGAGAATCCAATCCGCAGATGATGCCAAAAGTCCGTGTTGTAACAAAACAGCAGGTCTGCCTTCCGTTGGTCCGCTGCGTCCATAAGGTATTCGATGTGTCTCTATGATGTACCCATCTGGAGTTTCTATTGTGTGCACTTCGGATGGATATCCGTATTTTGTGATTATTTCAGGCTGTAAAAAATTTAAGAATTAATTTTTGACCACGTTTTTCTTGTACTTATTGATTACTCACAACTAATAATTGGGCGTCTTCGGTCAAATTTGTAGGTTGAGTTTCTTCGACATTTTGGAATCGTCTTATAACCTTCTCAATTTTTTTTTCGTTATATAGTACATCGTTTTCGTTTGGTGGCAGAGATGTAGAATAAACAATTGCTAAGATTGTAGTAACTATAATTAATAGTTTCATGATGAAATGTGCTGTTGTACTGATGTCAAATTGAGGAAGTAATAGTTTTTATAAACAAACAAGATTTGATTGTTATTGATCTTGAATTGATAAGCAATGGAATTAATATGAAAATTTTTTGAACTTTGTTTATTGATTAGCATAACCTAAGTACTTGGCAGTTTTTTTGGCTTGCTGCGGGATAGGACGACGTCCTTTTTTCCACAGGAAGAAAAAAGGTATTAGTTTGCCCAAGTTTTTTCCCAACATTTCCCAAGTTCTAGATTTGAAGTCATAACTTCATGGTTAAGGTGGAAAATGGGTAGGAGGCTCCATAATTGTGACTAATTATGTAAAATTCAAATTTTACCCCAGACGTCTCCATTACAAGTAGGCACTTGTAATTAATTACTGGATAATTTGATCAAAGTGTGGAAGCACTTGTATTAATTTTTATCATTATGATAAATCTGAAGGATGTGATAAAAACATTCGGTTCCGCAATTAATTCTTACAATCTAATTTTAGAAGTAGATACTTAGCTTGCAAGTTAATTTCTGAAAATGTAGTAATCTCAAGAATGTTTTCAAAAATCGTAAATAATAATGTTGGAATTTCTAAATTGGAATTATGTCATCCATTATTGTTGACTTGGAACAATCAGATGTGACAATACAATTTTAATTTCGCCAAATCCACCATGGTTTACCTTGAAGTTTGGAATGAAATGTGATTCAAAATTTTTCGTATCTTAGATAAGATTATAGGTACCTACTTCACATTGCCTTCATTGAAGATTAAGGTCATTTTCTTAATTCAAAAACAGCATCAAAGGCGGATGATAAATTGGAAACTGAGAGGAAACCAAAGGTTGAGGATAATTTATTTTTATTTCTAAATTTAGATTGCGAAACATTTCGAATTTAGTTGAGTTTACATCAAAGTTTTGTTTTTAACAAGCTGACACGGTCGGCCTACCAAGGGGCTGTAGAAACGACGGCCCCCCTTCTCATCGCAAATTTTTTATAAAATTGGTATCAATCGATAATTTTTCATAGTTTGAACCCAAAAGGTAAAAAGGTTAGATCGTTTAAAAGACTGTGAAATTGTAAATTTTATCAATATCGCTCCGAGCAAGTAGCGCGCAGAATTTTAGCGTTGCTTATAGCAATTAAAATAGATTTTATTTATTATTATTAGAAAAGAAAATTAACATCATAGCCAATACAAATAATTTGCTAGTCGATAACACTGCACTGACGGCAGTACAACATCACAAGCTCATGGACGTTCTCAAAAAAATGAATATAGACCAAAAAGATATCCGGTGCATAGGGAACCTATATTGGAACAACACGGTCCAAATTAAAATGGAGAAGTATCCGTCAAAGCGAAAATCTACAGGGGAGTCCAACAGGGATGCGTTCTCTCGCCTCTCGCAAGGTGTTTTTGATATTGATTATAAAGCCTTTATAAAACTTCTCTTCTCCTTGGACCGGCAAAAAGTATGGAATTTCAATTGCAAAATAATAATCCTGCTTTTCCATGAACAATTTTTTTTCCTACAGGGAAGGGGGAAACCTTCATAGGCACCACCCCATCAGGGATGGTAGTGTCAGATTCTTACTGACCAAAACCCCCTCCCTGACGACAGCGGGCTTTGCCTTCTCGGCATTACTTCCGCTGTCGTCTGCGATCTTCCATGCTGCATTGATGATGCAGGCTCCCGATGACCTCCCGGTTTAGCACGAAAGTTTGTGTCCGGGAGGTCAGGCACTATCTCTTGATTCTACTTTTTCAATTGAACCGGACACACCACTTGCCGCGATCCAACACGTCGCACCGGGTCACCTAGTGGTCCGTGATCGTCAGTATAGGTGAAAGTCTACTCGTCATTAACTTAATAGGCGGAAATTCCGGCGACAAAGTTAAGGCCGAGCCGACCGTCATCCATACCAGAGACTCCGAGCCCCCAAGCGACCCTACAAATCATATTAAATCACAGAGCGCGATGCGACCGGGTCATCTTGAAAAACTTGTGGTCGCTGGCAAAGTGCCAGTCCACTCGTCTTTATATTTGACGGCACTATTTTCGCGATCGTCCCCCTCTGGATTAGCACGAGAGTTTGTGTCCACAGAGGGTCTACGCGCTATCGTCGTACCGACAATAATCTACCCCGTCAAACGACCGTCACTACTCGACCCGGACCCGACCCGCCGATTAATGACGATATTCTTCGGGAATTCTCTTGGGAACTTCTCGCGCATCTTCTCGCGGGAACTTCTCAAGGGAACTTTAAAAGGCTGTCATTGACTTAACTGTATGGCGAGGACTCGATCTTCGGCTTGCTCAGCTCGTTCGTCCCCCTCCTTGGTCTTCATCACTTAACTGATGAAGACCGCTACAGCCAGCCATTCGTCTTCGCCGGACAGCATGAAAGCAATCATGTTGTCCGGGCTTAGTGTGTCGCCCATCCGGTTTCGACACCATTTTTTTAACCTGTCTGCTGTTCGACCAAGCCTTCGCCGAAGCATTGGGATCGCTCGATCAACAACCATCCAAGAGAAGCGTGTCCTGTCAACCCGGTGACCAGAGGGTGTCTCGAGGTAGCCGTTCAATCATCATTCTCGCAGCAGTCTCCGGCATTGGAGTGTTTCGTCGTCTGTCTGGGCCTGGGTAAGTCGATTTACATTTTCATTGTTTTGGGGGCTGTATGTTATTGTGAGATATTTTTTATAAATTAAATATAAGGTGCGTGTTATTTTTGCCACCTTCAGTTTTAGTGGCTCTTCGAGGCGCCGCCGGCGTTTTGGTTCACCGGCTACAGATTTAATCGTACGCTGTTTTAATTTGTTAGGTTGATTCCCCTCAGGAGTCAACGTTTTCATTTTTTGTATTGTACCACTGAATCACCTGTGTAACCGTTGTCGTTATTGTTGACTACCATTTTGTGTGTCATTAAATTGTTAACTTTAAAGCCGTCTTTTTATTTCCCTTGTAGAAGGGAATTCTTTTATAAAGCTTTCAGGAGTAACTACGCAATCGGAATCCACGGCTCTCGCATACCGACGTTACCATCTACAAGCTAGCTTAAACTTCGACCAGGGCTTACCACGTTGTAAAGTGGAGTTCGTCACTTCACGTGGGAGGAATCTTCCTTCTCGTTTGCCGTCCTCTCATTAGGGACGGGGAGAAGAAGAGGATTTGTTTCAATCTGGAATGAGCTTTCCAAGCCGGAGGACCGGCTCCTTTGCCAATCGTCGAGCGTCCGCTGCTTAATGGTGGGGTCCGGTCCCGCTCGTACGTCTGCTCTCTCTCTAGCTAAAAGCTCTATGGGAGGCATGGTGGCCAAGACTCGCACGGCTTCGCCGGACACGGTCCTGTAAGCGCAAGTTACTCGAAGTGCCATCTTGTGCTGGACTGCTTGTAGCCTCTTACGGTTACGCTGGACGTTGACGGCCTCTTGCCAAACGGGAGCGGCGTACAACATCACCGACGGTGCCCAACATCCTTCGCTTCGTCGGTTTTGGGCCACCGATGTTGGGCATTAGTCTAGCGAACGAAGTAACTATCGCCGTCGCCTTGTTGCACGCCGTACGGATGTGATCGGCAAAATTCAGGTTCTTGTCTATCTTTACCCCCAGTATTTCCATGAACAATTTAACCGGAACGAAGTAGCGTCGAAAAATGTTTGTGGTTTGTTCAAAAAATTCTATTTTTAAATTTTACTCTGTATTATTACAAGCTCATGAGATTAAACAAACACTCATCATTTAATATAATATCTAATTCCTATTGTTCTATTGTTATATTAACGAATTGTAACAAATTGTGAAAGTTTCTTCAAAATGTGTTTTTAAATTTTCAATAGCGATAAGAAGTAGGAAATTATCATAATTTTGGACGGCCTAGCGACCCGGGATTTGGCAGCCATATTGGAAAAACCACGTAAGAAAATACATTTATATAAATATTGTGAATATCTCGCTTTGGGTTCACTTTAGAGCAAAATGTTAGGGAATCGAAAATAGAATAAACTAAATTCCCTACAGAAAAGATCTTATACAGTTTTTTTGTAAATCGATCAGTTGCAGAGTTACAGCCATCAGAGCGCACGGAGTATTTCTTATTATTTATTTACCGATTTCATTATTTGATATTATACGCGTCTTAATAGTTATTTATGTATTGTCGTGTTCTGTTTATCATAGGGGGTGGTCTGTTGTAATTGGGTCAATTCCTGGTACAATGCTCATGGTTAAATATTCAATTAATGGACCATTATAACAATTAGAGAATTACACCTGAATCTTCTTGATACTTCTGAATGAACTGCTTACATCACCTAATCTAAAACATAACGAACGTAATTTTTCTTGTACACACAAATATTTCAAAAAATGTTATGAAAAGCAAAAGAAGGTTTAATTGTTTTAATTTATAAAAGCTTTGGAAAGAAATTAAATAAAATTTTGTTATTTGTAAAAGTGTAGGTATTTAAAAATTAAAAATGATAAGTGTTGCGTTTAAAAGAATTAGTGCGCGGACAGATAAACAATTTGGTGGGATGAAAAAGGAGAAGGAATTTTGGACTCTCGTTGCGTCCGTGGAGACGTCAAGACGTAATTTAGGACTCTCTGTGCGTCCGCGGAGACGTCAAGACAGAATTTTGAACTCTGGTTGCGTCCGTGGAGACGTCAAGACGGAATTTTTGGACTCTCTGTGCGTCCGTGGAGAGGAATAAACGTAATTTTAAGAAAGTTGAATTTTGGAAATTGTTTTTGAATAATTGCTTATTAAGTTATAAAATAAATGTTGATTGATGATTCAAGAAGTTAGAAGAAGAAGTATAAAAGTTTCGATTGATATTTTGAAGATATTTGGAAAATTTTGGAGACCGCTAATAAAATTTTATGGTTACGTTTTTTTATGGTTATGTTATGAATTATTGAAGATTATCAATTTATGAACTTACCTGAGCGTTTATCCTGAGAAACGAAGAAATTCAATTCATCATTAATTCTGTTGGGAATCTTCATGGTATGGAAATTGAATCCAGTCGCAGAGTCATCTCCACTCCGTTTGTTCCGCTACGTGTTCTACACATCGATGGTGCACGACGATATAAACTTCGGTAAGCACAATTGTGTCGACAAATTTTTAATAACATTTAAAATAATAACCAAGTTCGCGCGTAAAAACTGTGGGGGATTTATAAACTTTTCTATAATTGTTTTTGTAAATTTAATTTATTCCTAATTAATAAAAATCAATCTTTTGTTTTTAAATGATTATATTTGTTAATAAATTACAATATTTGGTTTACAAGTAATTACGTTTGATTTCACTTAATTCTACAGCAGTGAAGAAAAGAATAATCAGGTGTAAGATACAATAGGTTTATTATTTTTCATTTCTTCGAGGTTATTAAATTAATGTAACTTACATGAGCATTTAACTAATTGATGGACCCAATTTTCGACCAAAAAAATAAAAGAGTTTCATGCAGGCTAGTCGAGGCATAATTGGGCGGTGTTATGCAGAAAGCTACCAAGCCACGTCTGCATAAATCCGAGATAATTAACAATTAGTACAGTATTAAATTAAAAAAATAAGGAGGTAACTTCCTGAAGAAATTAATAAGTTATCCTGTGGCTTGGATGTTTTCAGCAGAATGTATAATGAACCTTACTGGCTCCGTACCTTCAATAATTGAAAAAAAAAAAAAGTGGCTTGGTAGCTTTCTGCATAACACCGCCCAATTAAATTAAGTGCCATTGAAATTCTCCCGCTATATAAATCATATTTATAATCTGAACAGTAGCAATACATATGGCAGTATCAAGGGCACAATTAATATATTATAGCACCGAGGGTAATGTAAAGCACGACGCGTTAGAGGAGGGCTTGAAATTGCCCGAGGGCTATAATCTGATTGTGCCCGTGGTACATACAACGTTTTATTTCATTTTGTTACTTGGTACTTGAATTGTCAAAATTGAAGAATTAAGTATTTTGAGAAAAAATATCATGTCATTTTGTTTGTGCTATGAATTTTTGGTGTGCCATGGTTCCTATGGCGAGAAACTTGGTGGGGCGAGAATTAATTTTTTTATTTAGCAATAACTCGAAAACGGCACTAGATATCGAAAAACTGAGCAAAAATTTCTCCCCCCTCGCAAGGTACTCCCTTCCGTGAATCGTCGGTAGGAAGGCATATGCAAAATTTCAGATCGATCGCGCAAGAAAAACAGAGTCTGGACTAACTCTTTTGTTTTGATATTGTTGTCATTGCTTAGCAACTTTTTATGCCCTCGGGCTATAAAAGCCATATTATGCCCCCATTTCCGTACTAAAAAACAAGGTTATGATGCCAAAATGAAATAAAATATTTTTAATACATCTTCTGTTTAAACCATTTAACTGATTTATTTATACATACAGGGTGTCCCCGTGACCTTGGAGAACCTTTGAGGTGGTGATAAAGGACACTTTTCTAAGACAAATTTTCAAATAAAATTTTTGCCTAAGTCCAAACCCTTGGGGGGTACCTCCCTTTAAAGCTATTTTTTGAATTTCTGATTTCAAACGGCCATAGCTCCGATATTATTGATTTTTTAAGGTTAATGGATTAGAACTTTTTTAAAGATCATTCGCTTTTCTACAAATTAGGTTATAACCCCTTATCGTCTAGAATCAACGGATTTCGAGTTATAAATTAAATTAAGGGAAAAAATGTTAAAAAAATTCAGGTTTTTTTTAAAATTTTCTTGCGAACCCCGTATCTCTTAAACGAAACGTCTAAAAGAAAAACTAATGGTCCAAACCGGATAGGGAATTTAACGGGCTACAACTTTCGTCAAATAAATTTTTTTGGGTAACCAACCGTTTTCACAGAAACTTTGAAAATAAGGAACAAGGTGTAGGTAAAAAATATAAATTCACATAATTACTAAAAATCTCAATTTGATTTATAGCATTTGTTTTAATGTTAAAACATTGTTAAAACGTATTGTAGCGTATGAAACTTAGATGTATTTCTTCGCGTAGGTTTGCCAAATTGTCGCAACATTAGTGAGTGACGTTATAGAGGGACAGCTATTATGGAACCAACTGTCAAAAATATTTTGGGTATTTTCAGTTGTTTTGTGATTATCAGCTATTGTAAATTTTAGCATAACAATAACTTAGTGGTAACCCTGTCCACCAGGTGGCGTGAAAAAGTCATTTATCGAACTGAAAACTTTTTACTATCTTGGAGTATCTATCGTGAATATCTTACTTGGATATAAATTTTAAATCGTAGGAATCGATTTACTTGTACTGATGCCAAATTGAGAAGATGGTGGTTTTCATATAAAAATCAAGATTTGATTATTATTGATGATAAATTGATAAACGATAACCGAGTGTGCTCAGACTTATTAAGATTACAGTAAACGGCATTTGAACTTTGTTTTCGGATTACCATCTACTGATCACGCATCTTTCAATTTTTTATCAGTTATTTTGGGATGAGATGGTATAATACGGAATGCAATTCAAAATACTTTTTGAATCCCTTTTGGGGCTTGTAAAACTACGAAGCTATCCAAGGCATTCAGCATTTGTCTTGCCGGATTCAAATTCATATCTACCGGTGGCCAAAGTTATTCTTACTATTCCATTGAAGGGGCAATGAGAAAAAATTGCAAAATGTTTCGGTTTCATAAACGTAGATTTTCAAATTTTATGTGCCATACCTAGATTATTCTTGAGATTACATGTTTATTATTTTTATGATTTTATCAAAGTGATGAGCAAGCACTTGTATTCATTTTGATCATAACGATAAGTTTGGAGAATGCGATCTTTGATTTCATTAATAAATTAACGGTGTCTAAACTTACAAATATTATATAGTAAATAAGTGAAATTATATCTAAAAATAAATTAATCTCAAGAGAATGTTTTCAAAAAATGTAAATTATAATATTTCTATGGTGGAATTACATCATCCAAATTGTAATAAAAAAATTTTGATTTAAATTTTTCAAAAAT
Organism: Podabrus alpinus; assembly: GCA_932274525.1. Taxonomy (NCBI): domain Eukaryota; kingdom Metazoa; phylum Arthropoda; class Insecta; order Coleoptera; family Cantharidae; genus Podabrus; species Podabrus alpinus. Next base: position 75,687,845 of record OW026454.1, on the reverse strand, counting down.
GATTTATTAGATGTTTAAAAATTTGATTTTATTTTAGAGTAGAAACGACGGAGGCAGGCGCTCAGAAGGTACTCATTTACAAGTTGCTGTAAGTTTCTGTAGCAGCAATTTGCCAGGGCCTCTTTTACAGGTTACTTCACTATTGCTATAAAGTTTGTTCAGATAGTAACCCGCCAAGTTCTCAATTACAGCAAGTTGACAGGTTTTCATCTCGGCGATAACTACATTTTATTTCAACTCTTTTCATTTAAATTATTCAATTAATTTTGGAGGTTAATGGAGATCTTAATACGCCACTGTTGATGAGATTACTTTATTTTTAGAAATGAACTTACATGATATAATTTCTATCTTTAGATTGCGTTCATTAATAATTGCAGAAATCATAGATCACATTCTCCAAACTTATCATGAAGATCAAAATTAAAACAAGTGCTTGCCCACTTTGATAAAATCATAAATATGAAAACAAAAGTTTAAAATGGAGGTAGGTACTTCTAAATATGGCTTGAAATTCGAATTTTTTTATGGTTCTTATCCAAAATTGTAGAATAATGTTAAGGCAAATACAAACCATAAACAGCATTGAATGAAAAAAAAGCAACACAGTTTACAATTTTTCCTTGTCTCCACCCTCGCCCCTCAGTAAAAATATATTCCGTTAGCAGTAAATATGAATTCAAATGCAGGACTTGGGATTGTGTTGAAAAAGTTTGATGTCAAAGGGATTTATTATATAAACTATTATTTTTACTTCTTTTAGCAAAACGGGCAAAAAAACCAAGTAAAATTTTGTTAAATGCATGATCAGTACATACCAATCCATAAACAATAAAGGTCAAAAACTGTTTACTTTAAGTCTCGATAACATTGAACAGATTCAGTTATGGCTTATCAATTCATCATCAAATCTTAATTTTTGTATAAAAATCATCAGCTTCTCAATTTGGTATCAGTAAACCAAAACATTTAGACATGAAACTATTATTTGTAACTACCGCGATCTTAGCAGTTGCTTATTCTTCACCGCTGCCACCAAGTGGAGGCGATGACTATTATAACGAAAACTTTGAAGAAATTAGAAAACAATTTCAAAATTTCTAAGAAACTCTACCTAGAAATTTAACTGAAGATGCCAAACTATTAATCGTAAGTAACCGTGTATTACATCCGAGTCAAAATAGTACATTATGCACCAAGGTAGCAAAGTGACACTTTTTTGGCCCGAGGGTAAAGGATTGTTTACACGAGGCGCCAGCCGAGTGAAACAATTACCCGTGGGCCAAAAGTCACTTTACTACCGTCGTGCATATACTGTTTTTTGCCATTCCGAGAGGTAAAGTAGGAACTTCGCCAGTTTAGAAACTTAAAGCAAAAATTTAACGCTTTTTTTTTATAATACCTACACGTGGTCGATAAATCGCAAAATAGCACTAGTAATATTACCAACTATACTACTAAAAATTACTAAGAAATAGCAGTTGGCACCCCTGATTCTACCAATGCCATTGATTCCAATGCTTCATTTCATTTAAATTTGTGCCTTTGAAAGAGCAACACGTACCATGAGCGAGAACGTAGAAATTGCCGAAAACTTCTCGGATTTTGGTAAGATGTTCGGTATCGCTAATTACGGCCAGATACACATTCATGTAAATGTACAAAAATGATGATTTTATAATAAATTAAAAAATTTAACTTTTACAGATTTTTACTACTAAAAAGTCACCAGTCATCTGGTGACTTTATTTACCGCTCACCCCCTATTTTTTAACTTTACTCCCGCTCACCCCCCTATTTTTGAACTTTACTCCCGCAGGGTAAAAAAGTGCCCCTTTACGCCCGCAAACCGGGGTAAAAAGTGAGTACTTTACCCCCGGAATGGCAAAAAGTAATTTATAACACATTTTTTTCAGCCTGAATTAATCAAAATGTACGGATATCCATCCGAAGTTCATACAATAGAAACTGCAGATGGGCACATCTTGGAGATGCACCGAATCCCCTACGGAAGCAACGGACCATGATCTAGCAGCTTGATTCGTTCCAGTTTTGGATTAAAGTCGTTAGCAAAATGTTCATTCGTCTTGAATCACCCAATCACGTCTTAATAAGCAAATTCACTAAAATACAAATAATCAAATATACGACCTTTGGGTAAAGTCGCAGTAACTCGCATCACCATTTATTAAACAAGAGTTCGTGAACATCCAGCCATTGGACGACTGGAAGCCCGACTATTCCTGGATGGTCTGGATAGTCGGGGAAACCAGGTGTTCTTTCAATTGGGCCAATATGGGCGATGTTGATGAAATGCATCGATTTTAATTGAAATCCTACTGAGAATCTGTTGGATCGATAAATTGGATGTTTTATCAAAGTCCTACTTAGAAAGAAGTAAGCAGGATTTCTCGATTGAGTCTCTACTTAGAATGAAGTAAGCAGGACTTCTTGATTGAGCCCCTACTTAGAACCTGTTATTAGGAAAAGAAAAGAATAACTTGATAAGAATAGGAAAGGAATAATTAATCAATCAATCAATCAATGGCACTCCATTTCTCGAGAAATATCGCCGCGTCGCTGGACGCTTTTTAAATCCATTTTCTAAGGTGGATTAATCCTTATCTTCTGCTGTTTTCTTTACGTGTTGTTAAATTTCTTTTCTTTACAGCTCCACATACTTCTTCGCTTCCTCCATTATTATCTTTCTCCAAAGCGGTCTGTTAAGCGCCCTCTCTCTCCAGTCGCTGATCTTCATAGTTTTCAAGTCACTCTCCACCTCGTCCTCCCTCGCGGCCTTTCAGCATCTGGTCACCACTTCATTATACATCTTATTGTTCTGTTCTCCTGCGCTCTAAGCACGTGACCCAGCCAGCCCAACCTCCCAGCCTTGACGTGTCGGACAATATTACCGTGTTCCAGCATTATTTCTATTTCATTATTGGTTCTTATTCTATACTGTTCGTCGTTTATCTTTTTTATGCCGAGGATCTTCCTTATGATTTTCCTCTCAAACACTTGTAGCCGGTGTTCCTCGCTATTCGTCATACATACTATTTCCGTTCCGTACGTCGGAACTATTTATCTATTTATCACTGTTCCATTGCATTCAGCTCTTCTTATAATGCCCTCAAGCACAATGTTGAATAGGGTCGCCGACAATGTGTCTCCTTGTCTCACTCCTGCGTTCATGGTAAATTCCTCAGTTACTCCTTTCTTAGTTGCAACCACCGCTGTTGTGTCATCGATTGTCATCTGGACCAATCTTATAAGCTTTGCTGGTAGCTTCATTTCTTTTAGTAGGAGATCTCTTCTAACTCGATCAAACGCCTTCTTGAAGTCCACAAATAGCATCTCTATCCGTATGTCGTGTTCGTAGCATTTCTCCATTATTTGGGTTATTATAAACATCGCATCTACTGTAGATCTTCCTGGTCTAAATCCCTGTTGATAATCTCCTATCTTGCTGTTTACATGTTCTTGGAGTCTTCTGTGTATCATTTTGGATAGAGCCTTATAGCTATTGTTAAGCAGAGATATTCCTCTATAGTTGTTACAGTCTCTTCCGTCACCTTTCTTGTAAACTGGTATGATTTTTGATTTATTCCATTCCGACGGCATCTTCTCCTCCTTCCATACTTATTTCATCATTTGGTACAGTCTACTCATCGTTGTCTCCTCCGCCATTTTTATTAGTTCAGTATTTATCCCATCTACTCCCGGTGCTTTATTGTTTTTCATTGATGATATCGTCTTACAGAATTTGTCGTAGGTTGGTTCTTCTATGGTTGTTGACCTTGCATTTTCTCTGTTTCGGTTACTTATTTCTTCGTCCAATAGTTCCTCAAAGTGTTCTTTCCATATTCTTTTGATCGTTGTTCCGTTTTTGTCTTTTAGTCCTCACACTTCAGTTTCATTCTTATTTCTTTGTTCTTTTATTTTCTTGTAAAATTCTCTTCAGTTTTTATGTGACCTTTCTATTTCTGTCATCATTTCTTCAATCCATTGGTTCTTCTTATTTCTGCACAGGTTCACAGCTTGTCTTCTCTTTGTCTGTTTCAGTTTGGGTACTCATCCTGGATTCTGGATTCTGGATTGTAGGTGGAGGGCAAGAAAACTCACACGCACTTAGGCCACTAAATTGGGCCCATTGTGCTACCTCCAATTTCAGCGGCCCCGCGCCCCGTCATTCATCAAGCCATCCCAACTGGAGGATGAACTCCAGGATCCTGGCGGGTGGGGTGCCACTGATTCTGGCCATGTCGGGCCAGAAGTCTCCCAACATGGATCCTCTCATAGAAGTCAGAGCTGGGCAGTAACAGAGCACATGCTCAGCTGTTTCCTCCTCTTCGTTGCATCCACGACATAAAGGGTCATCTGCAAACCCCATGTTGTGGAGGTGTTTATTTAATCTGCAATGTCCAGTCAGTATCCCTGCAATTGTCCGCAGATTGACTCTGGACAGCTTCATATAGTATCTTGCATGTTTCCATGAAGGCACGCGTATTGCTGCTCTAGCTTGGTTACATGTAGTTCCTTGTAGCCATCTGCTGGTGTGCAGTTCTAGGGTATAGTGTTTTAGGAGAGTATCTATGGTTTTGACGGCGGGCGTGATCATCGGCTCCGGGCCGCAGGGAAGACCATTGGAGCCATTTCTTGCCAGCTCATCAGCCTTTTCGTTACCCTCGTTACTTTTATGTCCCTTAACCCAGCAGAGAGAAAGGTCATTTTGAGTTGATATATCATTCAGTGCCCGGATGCAATCAAGCACCAGACCAGAAGTGACTTTATGGCCCCGAAGTGCCACCAGAGCCGCTCTACTGTCTGATAGTATTTGTATGTTTTTGTTCAGAATACTCCTATCCTGAACTATTTTTGCGCAGTGTAGTATACCCACAAGCTCCGCCTGGAACACAGATGTATATTTACCCAGCGGTATACTTATGTTTAGATCAAGTTCAGCAGAGAAAATTCCTGCACCCGATCCAACATTATTTTTGGAGCCATCCGAAAAGAGATGTATATCGTAATCGAATGTTTCGTTTGCGTTTAACAGTACATTGTATTTCCTGTCAAATATATATTTAGGGTGGATTCTGTCGGATTCAAGTAGCAGAAGAGGTACTCCTTTGGAATATTCCTCCAAGATCTGCATATGGCCCGCAGTTCCTCGCCTATGAGTCCAGGCTTTCCAACTGCGCAACCTGAGAGCTGCCTTGACCGCCGTTTCCTGCACATGAAGATCAAGTGGAGGGAGGCAGAGAAGGGTCTCAAGCGCTACAGTTGGGGCCGTTCGCATCACTCCAGTTACAGCCAGACAGATTGATCTCTGGGTCTGGTGTAGGGAGGACGCTGTTGTTACTTGTTTGGTTCTGGGCCACCATACAAGGGATCCGTAGCAGAGCATGGGTCTAATGACTGCCGTATAGAGCCAGAGGGTGATCTTGGGGGATAAACCCCAAGACCGTCCCATTGCTCCCCGACACTGCCAGAAGGCCATTCTCGCTTTCTCTAGTTTCATTTGTAAATGTTTTCCCCAATTCAGCTTCTTGTCCAGTATTATTCCCAGATACTTGACTTGATCAGCTATTTTTAAGGGAGTCCCTGTTAAGCTAGGCATGACCATGGTCGGTAGCTTTTTCTTTTGGGTGAAAAGAACAAGCTCTGTCTTTGCCGGATTAACCGAGAGAGAGTGCTCTTTACACCACTTCTCTAAAATCTTGAGAGCATCCTGCATTAGGGTGCATAAGACATTCTCAAATTTTCCAGTGAGCAGTATGACGATGTCATCTGCGTATCCTATGGTGTGGTATCCCATGTTATTTAAGAGTTTCAGAAGGCTGTCTACCACCATGTCCCACAGCAGCGGGGAGAGTACTCCCCCCTGAGGGCAGCCCCTTGTTACAACTCCTTTAATGTCAACGTCCCCAACTCTGATCTCCACGATTCTCCACTTCAGTATAAAACTGATCCATCTCGCGATGGTCGCGGAAACGCCGTGGATCTGCAGAGCAGCGTTTATACTTCCGAAGGTGGCTTTGTCAAAAGCCCCCTCGATATCAATGAACACTCCCAGGGTGGACTCTCTGTAGTCCAGTGACCTCTCTATGCGCTCCACTACCTTGTGTAGCGCCGATTCGGTCGATCTCCCCTGGATGTATGCATGTTGATTCGCATGTAGTGGTCTGTGAAACAGAGCCACTTCGCGGATCTCTCTATCACACAGTCTCTCCAACGTTTTCAAAAAGAACGAAGTGAGACTGATAGGTCTAAAAGATTTGGCCAGGGAGTAATCACTTCTACCTGGCTTGGGTATAAAGACAACTTTTGCCGTCCGCCATCCTTTTGGTATATAGGCATGCGCAATGCATGCTCTAAACACCCGCACCAGGTGACGGAGCACCACGTCCAGTCCCCACTGTAGTAGGGCCGGAAATACCCCGTCAGGCCCGGGCGATTTAAAGGGGCAGAATGATTTAATTGCCCAGCTCGTTTTGGTCTCATTCACGACCTTCTTTGCAGTTTCCCAGTCTATCGCCGTCGGTGGCCGGCCCGTCGCCTTGTCCCAGCCGAAATCCGAAGCAGGTCTACTATCGGGAAAGTGTGTTTTTAGCAGGATTTCAGCAGTCTCCGAGAGGCTCTCTGTGTACGAGCCGTCCTCTCGACGCAGACTGCCTGGCTGCTGATGTGGATCTTTTGAAATGATCTTCTTTATTCTTGCTGCGGCGGCAGTTGATTCAATGCCACTGCAGAAGATCCTCCACGATTCGCGTTGTTTTTGACGTATTGTTCTCTTATACTCCGACTGGTGCGTCTTAAACGCTGTCCAGTCAGTGTCATTTTTTGAGTTCTGCGCCTTATTGTAGAGCCTCCTGGTCACCCTCCTCAGCTGGTCGAGTTCTTTGCACCACCAAGGTGTTGCTCGACCCCGTAATCCAGCAGTCCGTAGGGGACAGGACATCTCATACGATTTTGTGAGGGAGTTTTGCAGCGTATCGGCATACAGTTCAATCTCCTCAGTAGTTATTAAGTATTCTTTTGTGAAAGTTTCTGCCTGCATATCGACCTCCAGGGACGAGGAGAGGTGGTCTAGGAAGACCAGCCTGTCAGCTCTCCTAGGGTTTCGAAATTGCTTGGGTTCCACTTTTTTAGCTTTCAACTTGAAGCAAACCCATTTATGATCCGACAATGTCAGTTCGTTAGACACATGCCAATCATATATATAATTTGAAATGCTTAACGACGCTAAGGTGATATCAATCACCGAATTGCGTTGGGGTGACACGTAAAAAGTGGGGTCATTCCCTCGATTAAGAATTTCTAGGTTTGTACTAATAAAGTAATCTAATAGAGACTTACCTCGACCGTTGCATTCCCTGCTTCCCCATGCGTGATGACGGGAGTTAGAGTCGCAACCAATTATGAGGTGTTTCTTCTGTTGCTCACAATATTCCACCAGCTCCACCATCCCCCGTGGGGGTGGTGACTCCGGTGAGTCTATTGGAAGGTAGATTGATGCCATAATGACATCCTGTTGACCATTGCCAAAGTCGCAGCTGAGCCTCACCGCTGTGAGGTCGCCGTCGCTATACTGTGGCAGAAGGTTGGCCTGAATGTTGTTAGGTATGTAAATACATGTCCTAATTTTGTTTGTGTGACCTCCTGTAAAAACAGTGCCGTTTAGTTTTGTAAAACCTTTTACATTAGATTTTACTAACCATGGCTCTTGAATAAGAGCGATTGTATCCTTGCAGCAGTCGAGGTGGCGGCATAGGGTTGCAACAGCCCCTCGACAGTGCTGGAGGTTGATTTGTAGGAGGTTCCACTCTTGTAGGGAAGCCATTTCGCCTGCCTTGAAGAGCATCCTACTCCATTATGCCCGCAGACACACCACCCGAACCTTCGCCCATCTCCATCGGAGTGGATGTGGTGTCTGTCGGCATCGTATTGGGTGCAGAGTCATCCTCAAATCTCTGCAGCCTGATTTTCAGAGAGGTGAACTTGTAGTTCAACCTCTCTCCTTTCGCTTTGATGGCGGCATCGTCTTCCTGTCCGACACCGAGAACAAGGAGTTTGCCTTTCGGCTCTTCCTTGACCGAGTCGAAGAAGACACACCATTCTTTTATTTTTGCCCAGGTGTTCTGAGCAGCCAGGCGTCTCATGACAGCCTCAGTGGATTCCGGTTCCCCGGGGATCCAAAGGGTTGCCTTGGTCAGCCTGGGCAGATTATCCACCTGGACAACATCTAATTTTGCCCCCTCCCACATATCTGTGAGGGTTGCAATGGTTGCTTGCAGCCATTCAAGGGAGCCTTGATCACAGCAGGTGATCCGAAGGATCTGTCCTGAGTAATGGAACCCTTTGAAAGTGGGTGCTTGCACTGATTCACCAGGCCTTGTGTCAATGAAGACATCCAAGGCGGTGGTAAGTTTACCTTCCACCATCTCAACCTGGGTCTCGGTGAGCTTTCCCAGGGGATTTGAGCGGTCTATCACTGCTACTCGAAGGTGCTTCTCAGCAGCCTCCTTGTAGGTGACAGACTCCGCTCTGGTGGAGGGTCTTTTGGGTGGCATTATTGCAGGTTTCCGCCTCTTTCCCTGATTGCTCAGGGGCGAGGGGAGCGAGTCCTGCGAGCGCACCCGTTTCTTTGTCACACCTGTGGGTGACTTCTTAGCTCCATGAACCGGTGGCTTTGAAAGCCTGGCCTGTTCGTGAGCTGTGCCGACAGCGGTAGGGCGTTTTGCAGTGATATCTTTCGATACCTCCGCCAAACGGGCCCTCCTACGGCGTTTGGCTTCCGCACCACAGACCTTACGCCTTGGCGGACGTCGATCTGCAGTGCTGGCCTCTTCATTTATATTTTTAGACGGGGTATCCTGAGCGGACGCACCCGTCTGAGCTGTTGTCGATGACTCGACTGGTTTTTTGTTTTTGTTTTCATCATCCATGTGAGAAAGTATATAGTTTCATCTCTCGAGGTCCCCACCCTCACCGGAGCCTCACAGTTCTGGGACGCTGTAAACAACGCCAGGGCTACCCGAGAGATATAGCTCCCAGGGAGGTGAGGTGTTTGCACACTCCATCCTCCCCCAAGAGCTCGTCCTGCTAATCCTCTGACGGAAAAGCATAGCCGATTGATCTAGGTGGACTAGTCTAGACCTCCCGTTTGAGCAGAAATCCGGGCCAAAGTGGAGTGTTGCCAGACCTGTGGGAATAACAGCCACCCTCAGGCTGACTCAGCCACCAGGATCCCCTCATCCTGCCTTACGGGTCACCGCGCACGGCACAAACACGCAGGTACCTGTATTTGTCTGATTTCTCCACGACGACCATCATCCCGGTTCATTGACAGCCACGCCAGGCACAAAGGTTTTTAAGCCCCGGCCAGACCCGAGTGCCATAACAGACCGAACACGAGGGGGTTTTAAGTCCCTGGTTCGTATCCTACCAGGTACACGCCCGCCGCTTCCTCAAAATACGCAAGCCCCCTCACCACGTCAAGGTTCAGGTACATTCGAGGGGGTGGGTACTCATCCATTTCAGTTTGGCTTCTCTTTTCTGTTGTATCAACACTTCACAATCGCCGTCAAACCATTCTTTTCTATTGTTGGCCTTTCTATAACCGATTGCTTTCTCAGATGCTTTAATTATAATTGAAGGGCCTAGTGGAAAAAGTAGTTAAGTCACTTTTTTTCAATTTGTATTTGAGCACATTTTCACATTGCGGCATTTATTCTCTACAAATTAGTATAAAAATCAACAAAATGAAAAAAAAGTTACTTAACTACTTTTTCCACTAGGCCCTTCAATTGTTCTTAATATTAGGCCATTCTTCCTCAATGTTCTGGCTTTGTTGGTTGCTCTGTGTTTCTTTCTTTAGCTTTTGGGTGTATTTCCTTATTCTGTTATTTTCGGCTTTCTCTTCATCCATTCCGATCTTATCTATTTCAATCTTCATTATAACCATATTGTGATCCGTGTCGACGCTGGTGCCTCTGTATGATCTTGCATCTCTTACTTTGAATGTTCTTCTTTTAGACACCATTATGTGGTATATCTGATTTCCTTTATTACTCCCAGGTCTCATCCAAGTTTCTTTATGCAATCTCTTGTGTATAAAATCTGTTGTTACTATTCTTGAGTTGCACATCATTGCTAGGTTACACAGTTTTTCTCCATTATCGTTGGTTCTGTCATGTATGGTGTACTTTCCTACCACTTCCCCAAAGTATCTTCCTTTCCGATCTGGGCGTTAAAATCTCCTAATATTATTATGTCATCTCTCTTTGGTGTTTCTTCGTATATTTTCTCAATTTCTTAATACATTATTTCCTTTTCATCTTCGTTTGCCTCTTCTGTTCGTGCGTATGCGTTTATTAGTGACAGATTTGCGTCGTTTCCTTTGATTCTAATATACGCCACTCTTCCGCTCACCGGCTCAAACTCCATTATGTTTTCTGCGTGGTCTCTCGCTATCATGAACGCCACTCCGTTTCTACCCTGTTTTATGTCTCCAGAGTACAACATCGTATATCCGTTCTTCTTCATCTCTCCACTCTCCTTCCATCTCACCTCCTGTATCGCCGCTATATCTACTTTATACTTCTTAATATCATTGATCACCTCATTCGCTCTTCCAGGCATTAGGATCGATCTCACGTTCCAGGTCACAATCAAATCATTTCAAATATACGCCACTGAGGAGATCTAATAAGATCGAAACATGTCTGTCGTTGTTGGAATGATTTGGTTGTGACTACATTTTTTACCTTACATTTATTTTTACACTACGTGCAGTCTTGAAAATGGGCCAAAATACGGCCCAAATCGTCGGGAAAATGTAATATTTTTCAATGAAGACCTAGGACCTCAACGAGATTCGTTTATTCATTTTCTTTTTTCTTTCCCATTTTCTGTCTCCTTCTATTGTAGTTCTCATTATCAAATTCGAAATCCGTGGAAATTGCAGGGTTCTTCATATTTTGACAATCCTTCTTTATTCTGGCTAGTTTTTTGGATCCAGTGGACTTTCGCGTTCTGGCCGTCCTTTTACAACTTCTTGTAAGGCCCCCCATTCATACTCCATGTTGTTAATTTCTGGTATCCAACTCTAGTGCCGTTTCCCTTTTCGTTCTCATTCTTAGTTCATTCGTCGTCTACGTATATCCTTCTTCCCCTCAACTTTCTCTTATTTTTCATTATCTGTTGCTCTTCCGCCAAGTTTGCAGCTTGACCACTATCGCCTTCCTTTCTTCAGCTTTGCCAATTTGGAAAATAATTAGGAAAAGAATAATTACCTGATAATAATCGGATTTTGCAAATTGATTTATTTAATTTAATTATTTGAAGCAAAAATCAATCTCTATACTCAATGGTTGATGTTTAAATCTGACAAATAATCTAGACCAGTAACAAACACAGTAAAATATTAAAACAAATTTATTTATATTTTATACATCCTGATTGAAACTTGCTACAGCTTGACGAAAAATAAAATTTTCTATTTTAAAAGCTACCAATATTAATAATAGCATCATACAAATTAATAATTTATAAATTCTTTTAAGATAAAGCTTAAATATCTTTTCGCATTTTACATAAACTTGACAACGGCAATAATTTTATATCGGTTTTCATTTTGACGACACCTTCGGAAGTATCGATCGACAATAATTCTCCCGTTGCTTCGCGCTCTTCCCCAATAATGACCTAAATTTAAAAAAAATTGTAGATTCAAACCAATCATTTAAATTAACTTACCTTAAAGGCGTCACCACGTTGAGGTTGGACTGGATCCAAATGATCACACATTATGTTAACCACACGGTCCTCTGCCGGTAAGAATACCGAACACATAGAGCCCGATATGCTACGAATTATACCTGTTTGACCAACTAATCCAGAGTCGTCGTGACTGTCACGTATTCGCACTTCGATGTCAATTGTGTGCCAGTCTGTTAACGGTAAAACGTCCAGGTTGGCTCCAGGAGTTTGTGGATTGTATGGCATATTGGGACTGTAACCCGTACTAGGTGTGTTGTATGGATTGTTACTTGCAGGGGATTGACTGTAACCTGTTGCTGGACTCGGAGTTGAGACAATACCTAAAAATAACATTGTTTCAATATTTTACGTTTTATTAGTTTCATAATCCTTTGTGGACAATCATCTTGTACAAGAAGCTTCATAGATATGGTGGTCACCTTTTGGGCAAGATGGAATCTATGGTCAAACCTTGTACAAAAACTTACTTTGATATCCAGGGCTTGGTTGATAAGGACTGAATCCAGGATCGCTGTTGAAAATGGTTCCGGGCGTTTGAGGTGTGTAAGGCCCATTCATTTGATAACCTCCAGGTGTACCTAAAAGATAGTGGATTTGTTAAGTTTTTTTTATTACAACAATGGTGTAAAATAAATACTTGGATTGTATCCAGGTGACGGATAAGTGTTGGATATAGTGGGATCCCATTCGGAATGAGCGTTCGGTGTTCTGGAACCATCATGTATGGGCGTCATAGAGCCATAATGTAGAGGCGTACGCGAACCCGAATCAGCCATAGGTGTTTTGTTACCGCTGTCACGATACAAAGGCGTTTGGTTGCCACCGTACGCCGGAGTTCTTCCGTAACTTGAAATGCTTCCATCTCTGCTAGGTGTACCAACATCAGCAATGTGATTTTTATCGACAGATATCGTCTGACACGACGTGTGTAACTCGATACGAGCGGTCGTTTGAGTGGCATCTTTTACAATTCCAATGTTACCCTTATAAGGACCTCGAGTGATTTTAATAGTTGTACCAATAAGATCACGGTCTCGGGTGACACGACCACGTCCACCACCTCGTGGTCCGCTGAATCCTCCACCTCCTCCCCCGCCGCCACCACCTCCTCCTCCTCCTCCCCCTGCTGCTGCACCGCTCGAAGGATGTAAAGGTGAACTGCGACGAGGCGACATAAATTCGAAACCGGAAGTTATGTCAGCAGTAGGCGTGGTTTTATTTCCACCAGCCAATTGCAAATGTTTCGTTTTACACACAAAAATTCCACCATTTTGCAAATACTCCATCGAATGCAAAAACGCAAAATTTCGGTAGAGATGTTTAATTTCACCTGCAAAACCCGAGTGGGGACCATCGATGACCTTCACCATGTCTTTACGATGAAGATTATTACGGAACGAATCCAGCGCGGCCGTAAAACGATTCAAGCGTCGTTTTTGAAGCGAACTCGGTCGACACTCGACCACTTTACCGTGCATGTTGAGAACGTGAAAATTTTCGCGTTCCAAACGCACGATCACGCCAACCGTTTCGGAATCTAAATTCACCAAATCTCCCCACTCAAATTTACCCAGCGAATCCACACCACTTGCCATATCGGTACACAGTTGCAAATCTTTAGGTAAAATTTCCATTTCGTGCATCGTCAAATCCGAAATCAAAACGACGCGATTATTTTCGACCCGCACAATCAAACCAGTATCGCCTTCGTAACGACCGGATAACACTTTAACGTGATCTCCCATTTTGAAATACTTCCGTAACTCGGAAGCTTGAAATACCAGGTGGTCTTTGAGATCGTCGTGTTTTGGCATTACGGTCAACATGTTGCCATCAATCGACACGATTTTACCCTGCAAGTTGATCAATTCGCCCTCACAAACTTCCACGTTATCGCCGGTACTAAAAGTGTGACTCAACACTTTGTCGTCCTTTTCTGTCGGCAACTCTAAATCGATTCCTTCGGGTTGTTCTTCAAACCGTTCCAATTCGGCTAGGGTTGGTTTCACGCCGTCCACGATCACCGCACTTAGAGTAAAATTTTTGTAGAGGAAGCCTTTGTGTGAGTAGCGATTTCCTTCAAAAATTAAAAAGTCACCGTCTGTTGTAACTTCTCCACCGATCGCTCTTATAGCTTCGGGGTCAAACGGTTTGCTAGGCGGTCGACGTTTTCGTTTTCTCTTTTCAGCTTCGGATTCCTGAAAAGAAATGTTCACTTGATAGAAAATTTGTTTAATCGCATAATTGGTCATTATTAAAGACAAGCTAATGAAAGATTATTTCAAATATGTAAAAACATTCCGTTTTATTTTTTAATTCTGTAGGCAATCTCAAAAAATTTACGACCAGATTAGAGATTAGGGGCGAGAATCGCTTACAAACAAGCGCCAGGCTATTCTATATAAAGATCCAGATGTAGTTCAAGAAATTAAGGCGCAACGACTGCGCTGGGCCGGCCACAGTCCGAGGCAAAAAGAGGCTAAAGTACCCTAACAGGGATAGTCGTTCACCGACGCGCGGGGCGTAACTTTGCGGAATCTCACCCATTTTGTTGTCGGTCCGCGTGATTTTATATACTCTAAAACTTAGCGATTTACGCACCGGCAGATGCAACACGGCTCTCGTACGAGTAACGTCGATGATAGGTTACTGTTTTGTCATTATTTTTTTTTATGCGATTTTTTGGGGGTGAAACGTAAAAGGGAACTGCCGCATACCGCAACTATACTTTTAAATGCTATATCCAGGTTTTCTATGATCCCGGTTTTCTTGATGGAAGGCCATTCTAGTATGTTTAGCCCAGTAAACCATTGTCAAAACCGCTCGGAGGGCCTAGTGGAGCGGAGCGGAAGGCCCGGAGAGTAGGTTTTGACAATGGAACTACCTTCGAATCGCATCCCGAAGAAAAAAAAATTTATTCTTAAAAAAAATGTTTTCTTTTTTTTTGGTTATGAAAATAACCGATTTTTATATCAATGCGACGAATTAAAGTACAGTTACACCGCACAATGCCCGTTCATTTGATTCAACAAGTTCAAGAGCACGATCAGCACATCTTTTCGTGTCGACCACCCGAGGTTTACTGACGCATCTCCCACCGATCTGTCGTATTTACGTGATTTTTATGGGCGTGGCCTTAATTTGAGTAATTTCATAGGCCGGCTTCAATCCCAACGATGCATTTAGTTTTTATTTAAATTTCGGTTTTATTTTCAATTTAAACTTAATGATCCGCTATTTATATTAAAGCTAAAGACTTTTTTGATCGAAATATTAAGCCATTTTTATAGGGAAATTTCAATTTTCGAATCCCTGATAGAAAACTGGAGCTCAAAAAGATAGCTGTATGGTCAAATTGGCATGGGAGGGTACCAGTGGGAAACAAAGCTGTGGGCAACCAAGAACCAGATAGAGGACAATATAATGTCCTATCTAAAACGTACTTGGTATTTGCCTCAGGCGCCATCGTAATGGGGGCGCTAAACCTTGACAAAACCCAATAAATAATATTTTTAAATTTTCAAAAAGATAATAATCTTTTGGGGGTGCGCATATATTCAAATTTGACCACGATTTTATTTGCAACATCGCCTAAAATTCCCCGTTGGCCTTTTCCGCAAGTGAGGATTTTAATCCTCTACAGTAGTTTTTCGTCTATAACTCGACAACTTTCATTTTTAGTGAAAATTATCATCAATTCAAAATTGAAGAGTACAAAATTCTCTATAAAACTTCTCATACTAAGTATTTATTAAATAAAAAGAATATCCAGAGAAAACAATTGCAAAAGGTTTTGAATAATTCTTATACTGAATAAAAATTTCGTACATTTAAACTTCACCATCGATGGTGAACAAAACGAAACGGGGTTTCAGGATTTACTTCAGATCTAAAGTAAATTCTGAAACCTTGTTTTGTCGCGACAGTTATTCAAATATATTTAAATTGAAAAGAAAAATTTCTACCGATAAAAATAATCTCGATATTCCGGGAGGGGGGTGTATTGCGTTAAGTTACCATGGAAACGACGATTCTGACATACTATGCGTATTTTATATAAGATCTTCAAAAGTTCCAAACGATAAAAATCGGTATTACATGACCGGGGGGTCTGGGGGGTATGGAATACCCCCCAGGTACACTTGCCATTATTGAGAACCATCAAAATGTATTATTTTTCGTTCAATCTTTTGCAATTTTCGTTTGTAATCCGGGAGGGGGAGGACAGCAGGTGATATTTTTCATAATTATCCCAGTACCGTTTTAGGCTTCTATACAAAGTATAGCAAGAAGACTTATTTCTTAATACCAAGGGAGGTAAAAGTGAAAGTTTTTCTTTCGCAATAAATTAAGTGTACCTGGGGGGTATGGGGGGGGTTATTCCATACCCCCCGGTCTTAAATGAGTTCCTGATAAGCA
The DNA here is from genome assembly GCA_932274525.1 of Podabrus alpinus. Lineage (NCBI taxonomy): Eukaryota > Metazoa > Arthropoda > Insecta > Coleoptera > Cantharidae > Podabrus > Podabrus alpinus. The sequence goes on along the minus strand of OW026454.1, from coordinate 75,671,642 downwards.
TCCATTTGTTTTCATTACTCTAAGTCAGCGCCGCGCCGTAGCAAGGGTGATCACAATGGGGGCGCTTAACCTCGACAAAACCCAATAAATAGTATAAAATAATCAAAATGATCAGAATCTTTTGGGAGGGGGGCGCGCATATATTCAAATTTGCCTCAGGCGCCAGAAGAGCTTGCTATTGCACTGGGTAAACATAATGGTTATTGAGGCTCCGACATTGCGATAGAAGAATATACAGTGAATAAGTGCTAGTAAGGGATTAATTTTGATTGTTCGGTTATTTAGTGACCGAATAAAACAGATGAGAGTGGAAAATTCAGAAATAAAACATGAGGTAAGGGTAAATAGCAACAAAATGCTACAACACATGGAAACCCCACGTGGAAGAATTGAAAATAATGAGAGAGGATCTGAGCCAGACAAAAATCATCTGGGACCAAGAAAACATAGCCAAAGATTTCAAAAATAACTGGAGGCAGTTGAATACAAAATAGAGCTGCAAGAGAGAGAGAGAGAGAGAAAAGAAGGAACAAAATAGTAGTGACAAGACTGAAATTGGATGTACTGAGAAAAGCTACAATGCAATGGCAGGGTTTATAAGACAAAACTTAGAGATAGAGGTAAAAATAATGACGGCATACAAGATAGGAGAGAAGTGTGATCAAAGTAGAAAGTTGGGGAAGAAAAATTAGAGATGAGAAATAAATTAAAGTTGCGACGCTTGACAAGAAAGAGAATATACATCGATCATGATTTGATGGTTATGGAAAGAAAAATACAAGCAAAAATTAGAGAGCAAGCTGAAGAGTTGAGAAAATGTGAGAAGACAGTAAAGGTAAGATACCAGAAATTAATAAGTGTGAACATAATATACTGTGCATAATAATAAACTGTGAACAGTGTGAAGAAGAAATAAAGAAACGTGGAGCCTTAAGAGAGACAATACTAAGAAGAACTGAGGAAGACAAAAAAAACTACGAAGAACAACGTAAGCGGTGTAAGAAAATAATAAGAGAAAAGGGGGACTATTTCACTAACTCAGCCACTCGAGTGCTACACACTAAAGAACATGCTTATATTTGTCTATTAAAACAAAAAAAAGTGTACATTGATGAAAAACAATCCCAATATCGACTTTTGAAAAGTACGGGCAAGTAGCATCGAGTATGCGGCAGACCCCTGGCAGACGTTATACAATTGAAAGACGGTCCCTTGAAAATGCGTAAAATTTTTTCGCTCCGATTTGAATTTTTCTTTGAAATTCGGATAGATGGGGGTGTGATTAGTGGATATTAGTAATAAATATAATCAAAAAAATGGAAAATAACCCTTATATTGCCGAAAAAGTGAAAAAATTAAATTTTTTTTCTCCGAATTTTGGGGTGTGCATTCGATAAGGAGGGTTATCCATCGTCAAAACCTACCCTTTCGGAGCGCCGCTGCGCTCCACTCCGCTCTGCACCCCTCCAGGGCGGTTTTGACTCTGGTTACTATGCTAAACATACGAGAAGGCGCCTCCCATAAAAAAAAACCGGAATAAATGAAACCGGGAGCTTAGAGACCCTTGAAATAGCATTAAAAAGTGTAGTTGCGGTATGTGGCAGTAAACTATTACGTTTCACCCCCAAAAAATCGCGTAAAAACAAAAAATAATCGATGTTACATGTACGAAAGACAAGCTGCATCTGCCGGTGCGAAATACTCTAAGTGTTAGGGTCATTATAATTGCACGGACTGTCAACAGAATGAGCGACGCGCGGGAATCTCGTTAATTTTACCACTGAATCTCGTTAAATTTGCTAAGTTCAAATTCGATTTTTTCAAAAGTTTGAGCCCCATTCACATTTTTTATTGTTACAATTTGCTAAAATAAGTGTGTTCTTTAGTGTGTAGCAGAAGAAAGTTTGTTTCGAGTGGCTGAGTTAGTGATAGAGTAACCGAAATTTTTATCAAGGAGTCAAAAAAGTAAAGAAAGGCTAGCAAGCAAGAACAGCTTTTTGTAGAGATAAAGATGGTAATTTGGTAGGGACATAAAAAGAGATAACTGAAAGATGGGCAGAATACTTTTAGGAACTCCTAAGTAAACAACAGAGAAACAGTGGAAACTGTAACTTCAAGAAAATAATACAGAGGGGAAGAAAATCTTAGTAATGAGGTACCAAACAAAGGAGAGATTTTGGAAGTAATACGAAGCCTGAAAAATAACAGAAATGCAGGAGAAAAAACGCAGCAGAAACCAGGCAGAAAGTTTGTGAAAACTCCGAGATTAAGGTGGTTGGGACACTTAGTAAGAATGATTTTTTTTTCAGATTCCCCGTTGGGTTAAACCACTCAAAGGGAGCATAGTAAGAATGAACAAGACAAGAAAAACCAAGATGGTGTGGGAAACGGAGTTTGGAGGTACGAAGAGAATAGGGAGACCAAGCAACAAGTGGCGCACCCTTCCAAATTCACTAAAAAGCAAGAAATAAAAAAAAAAAATTTTTTAAATAAAAACCGACTTCAAAAAAATGCACTAAAAAGTAAAAAATAATTAGAAGTTATTAGAAGAAGATTTAACTGAAATTAGAAGTATATTTTTACAGTGCTGAGCATAAAAATTAATGTATTACGTCAATAATATACAATTATTGTTATTTTTGGAGTCGGTGCCAGCCAAGCTGTTAAGAAATTGGTACTCCGCTACTTCGTTAATACACGTTTGTTAACCTTGGCTGGCACCGACTCCAAAAATAACAATAATTGTATATTATTGACGTAATACATTCATACATGTCGGTTTTTATTTTTTTAATTGTAAATAAAAACGGGATAAAAACCGAGGTATTCGTCCATATTTATGTAAAAATCGACGAGATGTCCAAAATTTACGCATATAAGAAAGACGGCGAACGCATCATACTGTCTAATCACCGAGCGTCTTACTGAGGCGAGAACTGCCACAAAAGAAGAAAAAAGTGCCGAATTTCGCTTCTTCGAAGTTTAAGAATGTATTCTGTATGGCCCTAGTATACGCGATTAAGGGTAGGTTACGAATATCAACCACTATCCGCCTCATTACAGCACGAAAAAGTTTAAAATGATTTATCTCAAAACTACATTTCTCAAGTCGGGCGCACATTTTCCAAACAAACTACTTGGCGGATTAGCTTGATTTTTAATAAGCATTTAGAATATATTTAAGGCTCCGGTCAGAACCTAAAATATCCAAAATATATTTAAAATTGCCATTTTGCAGGCCGTGAAAAGTAAATATTTTGTTGTAAAAATCGAAGTTTTTTTTTAAATCCTCGCCATTTTGTCATTTTTTGTTTAAATTAAATTTTCGAGGTTCCAACTGGAGCCACATTCATATAGAACAAGAATTTAAAAAATTCATTTATTTCAGATAACCGGATCGGTCGGAAACGATGCGCCCGATTGGCGCGTCATTTCGAAACATGAGTTACGCGTCGATCTGTACCTTGTACAATTTTCAATAAAAAGCTTTACAAAAATTTTAGGTGTTAGTTTAAATGTGAATAAATAAGTATCCTAAATTTTAGCTCAATAGCTGTAACAGTTTTCTTAAATTTAATTCCTAAAAATCAGCTTGAAAACGACTGTTCACAGTAGGTAACCCCCTTAAGATTGGTCAAATAGAAACGTAAAGCACGTGCACGCGTATTTGCATTGTCGATCGGTTGACAGCTTGACAGCATTCTTTATTGTTTTTTAAGTTGCTTTTGAGTAGCCTGCCTTCCTTTAAGGAATCTCGATAATCCATTCATGCGCGTCCCTATGGGACGCGCATGAATGGATTATCGAGATTCCTTAAAGGAAGGCAGGCTACTCAAAATCAACTTTCCTTTCCTTTGCGAATTTAGGTCTAAGGGCAGTTTTCATCGTCTTACCAGGTTATACCCTTGCCAAAATTAGATAAATAATTTTCACGAAATATTCTTCCATTTTTACTTTTAAAAACGTTAATAAATAAAATTAACTTACAGATTGTGTAGTCCGCAAAGCACCACGAAGTCTTGTATAATCGATTCTGGGCAGCAATTTCAAGTGAACTTGATTTTGTGCCATATCAAAGTAATCCACTTGAGCAATATCGTCCTTATATTGTCCTCGTTTGAGACGAACCCATTGTTTTGATTTTAAACCAGATTGTTCTTTAACCACCCTCAGAACATCAGTCATTTCTTTAATCGGAACCATCTGCTGTTTCCATATACCCATACGTAAATTACTGACATTTTCTATTGCCGATTTCACATGAGGTTGTTTGTAGGCTTCGATATAAATGTAACCTTTCACACCTTCCGGTGCAATCGCAGATTTGATTTGTAACGGTTCATTACTTGGCTGATAGGTCAAGAATTTACGCATAAGTAAAAGGACGGTGCTTTTCTCTTCACCAATCCTACATTTGACCATCCACAAGTTTGGATCCCTAAAAGAAAGTTTTGAGTACCACCGTCTCAAAATATCAAAAACTTACTTGACACCAGGAAGCAAAGTTTGTTGAGTGATTTCGTCCGACATTTCTTCACCTCCTTCACCAAAATGTCTAGCAGCAGCGCCATCGTCAGCGTACTTCTTCCGCAAATATTCTTCAATTTCGTGTTCTTTCTGCGTGTCCCACAAGTTGGTTCCTCGCCTTCGTCCTTCAATTTCTCTAGCAGTCGGTCCCAATTCATCAATTTCGTTACCAACAATTCCAATTTCCTGTGCTCCTTCCTCCCAATCGTCGTCATCTTCCACTTCATCATCCACCTCGGCTTCGTCAATAATAAAACCACCATATCGATCTTTCTTTTTTCGTTTACGCCGGTGCCCTTCATCTTCTTCGCTGTCATACTCTTCACTATCGTGCAACGAATCGCCATCAGGTTCCTGTTCGTCTGCAACTTCTTCATCGCCAGAAGCTTCTCGAGCTTCAGACCTACAAAACCGTACGTGTAGAATTCAATTTTAAAAAAACAAAAATCACCTACCCTGAACGACTGCGAGAACGAGATCTTGACACAGAACGACTACGAGCACTAGCAACTGACCCCGATCTCACACTACTTCGTCGTGAGCCTCCAGAGCGGTTCGACACCACGGAACCCCGTTCTGAACCCGAACCCTCGGCGTCCGAAAAATTGCTTGCTTCAGAATCAGACATTGCAGAAGAAAATTTAACAACACCCAAAGTTAGGTTATGTTTGTGTACGTCCACCTAGGTCCTAGTTTATAATTAAATCACATAATTCGTATTTAGTTAACACTACGTGGAATAAAATTGTTCACTTACGGTATTAATATAATATTACTTACGCGAATTAAATACACAAGCGTATGTATACTAAAAAAAGTCTACCGTATTCCGAATTCGACGACGCAGGAATGCGCCATCTATACATTTTTGGGTCAACTAATAATATATCGGTAATTTAGTGTTTTACTACTGTGGTGAACATTAATTTGAGTTTTTAAATCAAGGTGTTGCAGTGGCGTAGCGTGGGGGGGCAAGAGGGGGCTCATGCCCCGGGCGCTACTCACAAAGGGGCGCCTACGAAATCCTGAAATCCTACGAAAGCCGACCCTGATTAATACCTGGACAACACTGATCAACAAGATGGAAATTATACAAGAGCCGCCCTGGCCAATATCAGGACGTTTGAAACAAACAAATTATAAAATGTGTAAACTTGCTTTTATCTAAATTGTCAAGTTGGTAACCTGCTCTAACTTGATAACCCAAGTAAAAGTAAGTTGAGAAGTTAAGTTTTTTTGTGAAAGAAAATAAATTGAAGTATTAACGGTTATCCAGTGTTTTAATTCGAAGAACCATATAGTGATCTTAACATCAGAAGTGCGATCGATTAAACCCACGTTGAACCAACGGATAAGTATCAAAACAGATAATAATTTTTTTTCTCTTCTTTTTCTTCTTCTATATTTTTCTATTGTTTTGCACTAATTATCTTTTAAAAATGGCCGACCAAATAACCAATAACGATTTGCGCCAATTCATCAAAGAACTTATCGGAATCCGATCAGCCGAAATCAAGGATTCCTCCCGGGAAAAACTTGAATTCAGTCTGTCAAAATTTCATCCGGATCGAAATGATTATTCTATGAAGGAATGGTTGGAAGACGTGAACGCAATCAGAACAAGCCTAAATATTAACGACCAGATTATGATCCTAAAAACCAGCGAAGCCCTCCAAGGGAGAGCGAGAATGTTTTATGATGGTTGGAGACCGGCTGTTAGAAACTGGATTAGTTTCGAAAACGACCTGTTAACTACATTTCCAGATGATATTACATGGGACATGAAATTGCTACTAGCCGCCAATATGAAAAGCGACGAATTTAGCAATTTAAATGAATACGCAATGAAAAAGATACGCAGCCTATACCGATACGAACCAAGCTTGATATGGGAGAAAATTGTGTCCTCTGTAATTGGTGGAATAACTTCAAGAAATCTACGAGAACAGCTACGATTACAACGACCAAAAATCCAGGAGGAACTCATGTTGTTACTTAACCAGCTCAGACCAGAACGTGGAAACGAAATAGATAGACCATTTCCAAAACGCCATAGACAACAATACGATAATTACGAAAGATCAGACAAACGCGCTAAACTTGGAACAAAGGCCCCATATTCTGGAAAATGTTTTTTCTGTGATCAGGTTGGTCACAAGGCGCTAGAATGTACTGCAAGATCAGGCAACACCAATCAGACCCCACGATCACAATCCACAGCAATATGCCAACACTGTAAAGTAAAGGGGCATACCGAATCAGAATGCTGGCGGAAAATGGAAAAAGTGACAAAATGCGAACACTGTAATAGAAAGGGTCATACCGAATCGGAATGATGGCGGAAAGTGGGAAAAGTAAATATAAATTGCACGACGACTAGAAAATGCAGGATCATGCCTTCTGCCGTTATACCGACAAAAGATGGAAACCATACGCTTAACTATCTCGTCGATTCAGGAGCCGATTGGTCAGTGATTCATCATAAAGTAGTGAAGTCAGTAAACGGTACGATAACACCGTCAAAAGAAATAATTTCAGTGGTCGGTAATGAAGTTATACGTGTCATCGGACAATGTCGATTATTTGTAACTCTTCAAGAAGTAACGCTCGAAATTGATTTCTTAATCGTGCCTGACTATTCGATACCTGGAGTTGACGCCTTAATCGGGTGGGAAACCATTTCTCTTCCTGAATTAGAAGTCGTAAAAAGGGAATATGGTCTCGATTTGCGACTTCCCTCAACCACACCAATCGTATGCCGCACTGTGGAAGTACGAAATGAAATGTCAGGATTGGACGAGCCGATGAAAAATATGGTAATGAAACTCTTAGCTGATTGCCAAAAGCTAACCCCGAGGGCCGTGACCACTGGTAAGTTAAACATCCAATTAACGGACAATGTACCAGTGGCGTTTCGACCAAGAAGGTTAGCCTCCACAGAACGAATTCAAGTAAAAACAATCAATCAAGACTTGCTAAATGAAGGAATAATTAAAGAAAGCTCATCTCCATACGCTAGCCCAATAGTTTTGGTAAAGAAGAAGAACGGGTCTCTTCGACTATGTATTGACTACAGAGAAGTTAACAAGAAAACCAAAGTGACCAAAGTAGCTGCACACGAACAACTGAGGCTGTGGCCGGAGAGGAAGAACGAAGATACGGGCGTATTTTAAAGATAACATTTTTTCTTCTTTCAGTTTTATTGCCTTGTTTTGTAATTGCTTACTTGACTATGTATAGACTACCTTTTGGCAAGGGGAAGGGCCCTGGGTCATCTAGGTAACAATTTTATAAATAAACCAAAAAAAAAAAGACGCCAGCGAAAACGATGCCCGGGAAGAGTCCCATGCCAGCAAAAATGATGCCCGGGGAGAGCCCCGGGCCAACGAAAGTAATACCCGGGGAGAGCCCCGGGCCAGCAAAGATAGCCCCCTGGCTGGGATGAAAAACAGCAGGAATGCTGATCCTCGCCATTTAAAACTCACTGGAGCACGAAATGTAAAATTGTGTTTAATGATTGTACCTTTTTGTAACCCATGTTTTTTAATAAAGTCTATTATTATTATTATATTATTATTATTATAACGGCCGGGGGAGCCCCGTGCCAGCTAGATTAATTAATTTAATTTTATTAACAGGTTTTCACCAAAAACAGTGACGAGGACGTAACAATCGCTGGATGGCCGTGTTAAAAGCAACGAAAATCATACAAAAGCCGACCCTGATCAGTATCTGAATACACCCGCATCAGCTAGACACGCAAGACCGCCACGAATGGAATAATGTTGGTAGAAATACGCTGATGAACAAGAAATCAATGGACGCCATGAATTCACCGAAAACTAGTTACGAGGACGCAACAATCGCAGGATGGCCGTGTTAGAAGCAATGAAATCCTACGAAAGCCGACCCTGATTAATACCTGGACAACACTGATCAACAAGATGGAAATTATACAAGAGCCGACCCTGGCCAATATCAGGACGTTTGAAACAAACAAATTATCAAATGTGTGAACTTGCTTTTATCTAAATTGTCAAGTTGATAACCTGCTCTAACTTGATAACCCAAGTAAAAGTAAGTTTAGAAGTTAAGTTTTTTTGTGAAAGAAAATAAATTGAAGTACATATTAACGGTTATCCAGTGTTTTAATTCGAAGAACCATATAGTGATCTTAACATACATTTCAAAATCTAGTCTTGTTTTCTCAACTACATTTTTTGTCTCAAATTTAAAGCCTAGCTTTTGAGCCTACGACTTTATTTATTTTACTTTATTTATTTATTAATTTGCGAGTATATTTTACATATAATATTATATGGTTTTCGAATGTGGGGGGGGGGCGCTAAAAAGGTATTGTGCCCCGGGCGCGAGTTAAGCTCGCTACGCCACTGACAAAGATATTGTACAAAGAAAAGATAATAGAAATATGGATTACATTTAAGTCATATTAATAGTTTAAAAATTAGGAAAGTAAAAACAAAGTTCAATTTTGATAAGTAAATTTTGGTAGGTAAAATAAAAACGTACTGTACATAAAAGATGGAAGAATGATATGAACACACTGTATATGTATATATCCGGGGTAAAGAAAGCAAAATTGCACATTCTTCAGTTGACATAAAAAAAAACAAGTAAAACAGTAGGTGAAGAAATTGCAGAGTATAACAAAAATAAAAAGGTAAAATACAATAGTATCTCAGTTATTACTCTTATTTTTTAAATTCTTTAGGGAATTAAGTAAATATTAAAAATAATTTGGCTTAGTAAAAAATGAAATAGAATTTAGGGAGCCAAAGAAGAATAAAAACAAGATAGCATAAACGGATTAAATAGGCATTCATAAATTTAGGTGTAAGCTAATTATGAATTGTAGATATCTCCACATAACTAAAGGACAACAAATCCAAGCGACCCGACCGTAGAAATTTCACCTGGCGTAGTATGGAAAAAATTACCGCAAGTTGTAGCATATGAGTCCAGCATCCCAATTAGCTACGAAATGGATTGGATGCAAGATGTAGAAAAGGCCACACGACAAAATTCTTTCAAAAGTGGAAACTGCCAAAATAGAGCAACCACTGAGTGCTTATTGGAATCAGCCATAGAAAAAAGAACTAGGAACGGCATATGACAAGGATTTACACATACTAAAAGAAATACAAATAATAATTTGGAAGTCAATAAAAAGGAAAAAATTACCTCAAGAAGCAGAAGAGCTCTCGATTTTCTAGGTGATGGGTTGGCATGGTGCTGCGGGGTCGCAACGATAAGTAAATTGGAAGGATTAACGACAACAGAAAATGACATCATCGTTTAACGGAAGGACTAACGGCTGCTTTAAAAGGGATTGGACACGATTCAACAGAATTTAATAAATATGAAAAAGAAATGACCAAAACATTCCAGGGTATAGAGAAGAGAATGAATTTAGTACAAGAGGAAATTGAAACGGCACAAAAAACAGGAACAAATTGAATTGCCTACGACAATCTAAGACGCATGATTCAATAGACAAGAATAATAAGAACGAATTTAATCATGACATCCTGCAAGCAACATCAAATCCCATTAATCATTTTGGAAACTACGGCACGACTTGGCTCAATTGGAAAAGGAGCTGGAAGCGTCAAACCAAGGACTCGCGATCCCAAAGGAAGACGTTACGCGCTACTACCAATTACCAATTTGTGATTGTAGCTTTACAGAATCCAAGGTGCATCTACATGTGAAAATACCAATCGTTTCAAATAAACAAATATGGATATTATTTGAACTGTTAACTACATCGTTCGCGTGGTATGAACAGACGTGTACATTAAACCACGATACGCTGTATATAGCAGTGTCACATAATGTAGGAAAAAAGCCGTCAATTAGAGCAGTTTCAGGAATGGCACTTCACCAATGCAGAGCGTACGAAGACAAATTATGTTATATTCCACAATTATCGTCAAACGAATTCAAAGGACCATTATGTGCAATCAAAATTTTTAACGGCGACACCATCGAAAACTTAAGTCATTATTGTCCCATGACTTGTCGACAATCTACAGCAATGTTAATAGTGGAAATATCCGAAGCCGAATATCAAATAACACATCCAAAAAATGGAACTAAAATTGAATGTCCAAATCAATCCAAAAATTTAATTCCTGATTATGGGAGTGGCTTAAACGTGCATTTTACATGCAAAATTATGCTATTTTCAAATTGATTTTTCTCGAAATTGTATGTATACCTTCGCAAGTGAAATTTTTACAGTATACTCTATAAGTAGCGAAAGAGAGAGGAAAAACGACGATATGGTTGAAAAAGATCCAAAAATAAAAATCCTCGAATCCAAAACCATCGTGAAAGGTAGAGATAAAGATGAAGAACAAAACCCAAAGAAAAAACCACCGGAAAAGACCAGAATAACGAGAAGCCAGAGCATAGACGAGTCGCGAAAAAACGCGAAAAATAAAAGAGGTCGGGAAACTCCCGAAAATACCGAAGAAAGTGATGAGGAACAAACGTTCCTTATAAAATCAAAAAGAAATCGCAAAAAAAGGAAAGAACTTACGATTCAAATGGACACCGCCGACTCCTCGTCGAGCGAGGAAAGTGACGGGTACGACCTTGATACGATTCTGAAGGAAAAAGCGAAAGAACTTGACATGACCCAAGTAAAAGAAATAGAAACCGATAGTGATGATACAAAGAAAAAGAAAAAGAAAAGAACCAAAAACCAAAGAAAACAAGACCGAAAGAAAAAAATAGAGGAAGAATACCGAAAAGAAGAAGAAGCCAAAGAAAAGAAAAACGAAACCAAAGATACAGAAGACATTGCGAGGGTGAACACAAGCCCGGAAAAGACCGTTAAGTCTACTCCGGACTTGGCCAGTAGCCAGACTTTGGAAACTGAACCAGATACGCTGACCGACCAACAATTGAAAGAAAGATCGAAGTGTGTGATAAACGACGCCCATGAAATACGAAGGTTTTTAATGAGAAGCAAGGAGGCCCTCAGCGTTCGAGATGAGGCCCTCGAAAGAATAAAACACTTGGAAGAAATAGCGCAGGAACTAATCCAAGACGGCATCAAAAGAAACAACATTGGGACGGGAGCGCCTTCAGCCTCCCCTCCTCAAACAAAAGCAATCATAGAAGAGGTGGTCAAAGCCATCAGCAAGACCACTCCTCCGACAGCACCGACCCTTCAGGTCATTCACAGTAAATCTACACCGGAAACAGACAAACAAAACCCCCCCAGGGATTACCTGGAGGCGGCTAAGAAAGTCGCCGCTGGCGGCCCCCGTAGCATGCCCACTAGGAAATTCAAGGTCATAGTGTACCCTGACGAAGGGAACACTAATAAATCGGCGGACGAAACCAAAACACAACTGACCAGCATCAAACTAGCAGACCTAAAAATCAAGCCAGACAGAGTATACTCCATAAACAAGGTGGAACTCGCTTTAGCGGCAGTTCTTAGGCTTCTATACAGCTACCTTTCTGGTGTGGAAAGTTGTTATTATCTGGTTATTTTTGATCGCCATATAATGTAACACCACATAATCAGATAATCTGCACCAATTAAATTTTTTGCGATTGGTAATTATCATTTACTATATAAGTAATAACAATCAAACTTTTCCATTCTATTAGAAATTTTACTTCTCTGTAATGTATGGTCCTTTTTTTGATGTGGACCAATCCTCTCCTTTCTCTTTTATTTATAACTTAACTTCACTAACCACATCAATAAAAAATTATTTTTTCACATCAAAGTAAAACAAGTAGTTTATATAGGGAGACCTCTTCGAAAATATCTTTAACTTAGTAAATTTCCTTCGAACATTTGCGTATTTATAAATTGCATTAGCGAATCGAAGCAACGGATTAACAGATTAACGCAATACTATATAGACGATGTATTTAAAATATAACAACGTATCAGTTGATCAACGTTATGATTGGCTCTGAAACATGCGGACCGACACGAAGCCAGACCATAAGGCTTCTTTCTATACCTTGCATAGAAGCCTAAATAAGGCTTCTTGTTATACTTGTACAGAAGCCTAAAAGTAGCGCACTGGCTACCCAGTTCATAGACCTCTATACACACAGAGTATTTCCAACACGATTTGAAACGCTCTGTATGATTTTGAATTATGCGGACAGACGGACAGACGGACGGGCAGACGGACAGACGGACAGACACCGAGCCAGATCATAAGGCTTCTTGCTATACTTTGTATAGAAGCCTAAAAACAACGGAGTGATGGTTGAGTCCTCTCAGCCGTCGCTCAAAAACTTGATCGGCAATTCGTTGCTAAAAGAGAAGAAATTGGTGGCCCGGGAGCCTTCAGCTACCTGGCCTTCAATTTCTATACAGATGGTTGATAAATCATTGACCAAAGAAAGGGTGGTCGAGGAGTTTACCGCGAACTACCCCGAAGCAACAACAGCGGCCGGGAGCTCCTGGCTCAGGAGCATCAACCCGGTGCATTCCAAGGGGAAAACCCACAACAAGTGGATCCTGGAGGTTCACCCCGTGGTCAGGGAGGCGGCTATCAAGGACGGGAAGTTTCGTGCTTCCTGGAAAAGCTACCGCATCCATGACCACATTACGATCACGCGCTGCTATAAGTGCCAGCGCTTTGGACACACAGCAAAGTATTGTAAAGGGAGTGATGCATGTGCATTCTGCTCCTCCACGGAACACGCCTCACGTGCCTGTGGGGTACAGAATGATCGGGCAAAACATGTGTGTATTAACTGCGTCAGAGCTAAACATAGCGATGCCAGGCACACTACAGGATCCAACGTGTGTAGGGTCTACAAGGCAAGACTTATGGATTATGCCCATTCAGTTCTAACGCTTACAGATATCGTCAATGAGTAAGCCCTTCAAAGTCTTGCAGGTAAACCTGAGGAACTCGGAGGCCGCCACGGCCGACGCGCAACGTTTTGTTGCCCAGGAAGAAATTCTCTTGGCCATTTTTTCGGAACCCTACTGCTACCCCGCGGCAGCAGGAGGGTTTCGTCTTCCCTTCTCCCCGAACACTCGGACGGCAGCAATCTTCGGCGACCACTTCCGGACTTGCATCATGGTTAACGATGCGGTAGGAAATGAATTCACGTTCTCCTTCCTCCCGCAAGTTTCCAGCAAGTTCGTAACGGTCGTGTCAATTACCTTCAGTAATAAAGTGACCTACTATTTTATAGGCACGTATTTTCCTCCCTCAGAGGATATACAAATTCCACTCGAAGACCTCCGGAAAGCACTGGGTGTTTGCGGAAAGGGGAAGACCTATATTTGCGGAGACTTTAATTGTCGATCAAGGGTGTGGTATGACACCGTAGATTCCAATTCCAGGGCACAGGCACTGGAGGAATTCATTGTGCAGCACGAGCTCTTCGTGTTCAATCGACCTAACAAACCGCCTTCGTTCGAGGACTCCCTCGGCAAGAAGAGCAACATAGATCTAACGTTGGGCACTTGCGACACCGTCAATACAACCCACTCATGGGACATTGCGGAACATGTCATTATCACTGATCATAAAGCCATCACATTTGAAATAGGTGCACCTAATAATCCCATCAGGATTAGTTGGAATAGAAACCCGGATACCATCCAAGCGGAAACCATCGAGACAGAGTTAACTCGGTGGGTAGAGGAAAACGGCCCCAGGTCGGACAATCTAACCACCGAAAACGAAATCGAGGACATGGTCTCAGATTTGCACGGAAGGATCCAGGATCTAATAAATAGGAAAGCCCAAATGAAGAAGATCTACGTTGGCCGTCCTGACTGGTGGACCGACAATCTTGAAAGAGCACGAAAGAAGTATCTCTCGCGGAAGACGGCTTTGTATAGGAACCGCATTGAGAACGAACAGAACGGGCTGTACATTGCAATGATGGAATCTAAGGACAAATTCCTGGAAACATTGAAAAAGGCCAAACAGGCCAGTTGGCAAAAGTTCGTCGAGGACGACCTTGTACCTAATCCCTGGGGGGTTACTTACAAATTAGCTGCAAGAAAATATAAGGGGAAAAACATCCTCACCACCTTCAGTGGCGGGGACGGGAGGATAACGGAAACGCCGGAAAAGACCCTAACCTACCTCATGAACGGTCTACTCCCCGACGACGATCGAAACTCCGATGCAACGGTGGATCACCAAACCATGCGGTCGGATTTCGAAAATCTGAGGGGCGTGCCGGACATGGCGCAGGTTAGGGAGGTCGAAAGCGACGAGCTGGATGACCTAATCAGGACGACGCAAGCCAGAAAGGCACCGGGTTTTGACAACATTCAGGGATCTTTTCTTAAAAAACTCTATGTTGTCAGCAAAAACGTGTTAATGGGTATTTACAACGCGTGCATTAAAGTTGCTTATTTCCCCAAGCTGTGGCAGAGGGGGGTCCTCAAGATCCTACTCAAGAACCCAGATGGGGAAACAAGCAACATCAAGAACTATAGGCCGATCACCCTCTTGCCGGTGTTCGGCAAAATATTGGAAAAAATAATGAAAAGAAGAATTCTAGAAAGTAATACCCCTTACCACGATCGGTGCCAACATGGCTTCGTGGAAGGTATGAGTACCACAACCGCCCTTAAGGCATTCTACGAAAAAATAGATACTACGGAGATGAAGCGGAAGAAAGCCAAGGGTTTTCTCGCGGTAATCTTCTACGACATCTCCGGAGCTTTTGATAACATGTGGTGGCCAGCCCTGTTCCGCTCGCTGAGCGAAAAAGGGCTCCCTCACAGGTTAAAGGTCATGATCAAAAGCTACCTTTCAGTCCGGGAGGTGACTCTCACCTCCGGGGTCTCAAAGGTAGGGAAAAGATCCACGAAGGGATGTCCACAGGGCTCGGTCCTCGGCCCGATCCTGTGGAACTCACTTCTGGATCATTATCTAAAGAAAGACAAACAGGAGGGTACTCATACCTTCGCGTACGCGGATGACATCGCGACCGTCGTCACGGCGGATTCCCGAATCCAACTGCAAGAAAAACTTCAAACGTGCGTCAACGAATTAAGCGGATGGTGCAAGGACATGAAACTCGCTCTCTCGGAAACGAAGACGAAGATCATGTGCTTGTATCCGAAGCGTGTTCATAATTATGATTTAGATGTCAGACTTAACGGAAAGAAAATAAAGGTGGTAAGGGAATATAAGTACCTTGGGGTCCTTATTGACGAAAACCTATCGATGCAACCGCATGTAAACTACGTTTGCGGCAAAGCCAGTAAACTAGTCCATGCGCTGCATCGAATGGCAAAAAGCGGTTGGAACCTGAACACCTCGAACTCTATGCGAAGGATCTACCAGGGGGCGGTAGTCCCCATCTTGGCTTACGGAAGCGAGATCTGGATACATAGAATAGGGGATAAGCACACGTTGGCCCGGCTAATATCGTGCTATGGATTTTGCTGTCGCGTGATAGCAAAATGTTATAGGACTGTGTCGGCCATAGCCGCGGGTGTTTTGGCAGGTATCCACCCAATCGACTTAGAACTCTTACGATTACTGTCATGGCGTGAAGCCAGAAAAAAGAAAGTAACCACCTTTATGGGGGTAAGAATAGACCCGAAAGATTACAAATACAGAGTGGACATCAAAAGAAAAATGGAGGACATAATCCAAAAAAAATGGCAACAAAGATGGGACGATGGACTGGTAGGTAGAATTACCTACCAATTCATCCCCAAGGTAAGTCATAAAATAATGAACAATTCCTTCCAGATGACGCAGATGCTAACCGGACATGGCGAGTTCGGCCGACACCTCAAGAGATTGGGGAAATCGGTGGACGGACTATGTTCGGCGTGCGATATTCTCGATGAACCTACACATCGGATACGGGAGTGCGATTTGTACATACAAGAACAGTTGGAGTTGGCGGCCTATCATGGCATCCATCTCCCTGCACAACTGGACGAGCTGTACGAAGAAACACCACCCGACCTAATGTGTAAGTTCCTCGAGAACAAGACCATCAACATAACTGAAAACGAAGATCTAATCATATAAATTAACAACCCGACAAGGAAAAAGGTTTGGGTGTAACCTAAAAATCGATAAAAGTGATTAAATGAAAAGAGAAAAAGACACCAAACCAATACATGAAAAACTTATACTTAACAAACAAGTCACGATGGAAAAATGCCCACGCAATCCCGATATGGAAACTTAAAAAAGAAAAATTATTAGAACCACAAACTACACAAAAACCAGGCAGATTAATTGTTAGTTACAATAGTAAATACGATACACGGTTTGAAACCCGGAGAAAATTCATACAGAAACCTACTTGAACCAGCAATATTAATTTTGATAAATTATTTTATTTTTATGACAACATGAATGTCCTGCCAATATGCAGGATTAAGTTTTAGATTAGCAATGCTAATCCGTTTTTTAAATAAATAAACTTCAATTATAGTATACTCTATAAACCTTCCTCTTTGCTATAGGAAAATTTTAAATTTTTTTGGGGTGGTCAACAATAGGTTACCGTCCCCGGGAAGCATAATGGAATGGATTAAAGAAAGAAAAAGTACTCCGAGAAGTTTTGCCGAAAATTATGGTTATATCAGTCATACAACATTTTTATTGTGGAATATAAGTTTAACTGCATTGGTGGGTTATCTAATCTATAAACAATTACCAAGACCAACAACCGTAATCGCTACAATACCAGTAGGTCAAACAGCCGCATCAAATGGGGAAGAAACGTCACCAATCCATCATCAAGTGTTAATAATTATTACAATAACAATATGTGTAACTCTAGTCGTGATATTAATATGGTGGTTAGCGAAAGGTATCATCAGAAAGTGCAAAACAGTTAAATACTCAAACACTCCCAGGGGGGGAGAAAAGGTAGAAAATGAAGATGACAGTGGTCCTATTATAGAAATAGAAAACCAGGTGGAACTAGAACAATTAAAAGCAGGACGAAAGGTGAAAGTGTGCCTAAAAAACGAGTGCGGAAGAGTAAATAAAAGTGACGCGTAAGTGCAAAGTACGAGTATAGTTATAATAAATTTTATGCAATCCTTGCGTGTTTATCGTGCTTTTACTACTACTTTTGCGGTTCGTAATGACCTTCTTCAGTCCCACGTTAAACGGTGCGGGACTAAATTTTAATTTAGTCCCTCATAAATATTACCACTTACTTTTTTACGTTAGCATTATTCAAAGGCATTATTTATAAGTTCCTTCAAAGGTATGCGTGATCTCATTGCAAACGCGTTGGCGGTACATGTCAGCAAAGTTTACATAGCAACCTCTGTTATCATTTGTAATGGGATACATTATTAGACAATTTTTTTATCTTTTGCATTGCGCTTTTTAACTGCACTTCAATTTTAGGCTTCTATACAAAGTATAGCAAGAAGCCTTATGATCTGGCTCCGTGTCCGTCTGTCTGTCCGCATAATTCAAAATCATACAGAGCGTTTCAAATCGTGTTGGAAATACTCTGTCTGTATAGAGGTCTAAGAACTGGGTCTTTTAGGCTTCTATACAAAGTATAACAAGAAGCCTTATTAGGCTTCTATACAAAGTATAGCAAGAACCCTTATGATCTGGCTCCGCGTCTGTCCGTCTGTCTGTCCGCATAATTCAAATCTAATCAGAACCTTCGAAATTGACCAAATATTAGTTATATTTTATTTACATAATTTTTCACCTATATAATTTAAATACGTTGATCCGTTGATCAGTTGATACGTTTTTTTGCAATGCAGACCAAATATAAGTTATATTTTATTTACATAATTTTTCACCTACTATATAGGAAATCTAAATACGTTGATCCGTTGATACGTTGATCTGTTAATCCGTTGATCCTTTAATCCGTTGATCCTTTGATCCGTTAAGACGTTGATACATTAAGACGTTGATACCCTAATAAGAAGTTATATCTCGAAAAATTTAATTGGTGTAGATTATCGGATTATCTGATGTTACATTATAAATATTATGTCGACCAAAAATAAGAGGTCTCCCTATATAAACTACTTGTTAGGCTTCTATACAAAGTATAGCAAGAACCCTTCTGATCTGGCTCCGCGTCTGTCCGTCTGTCTGTCCGCATAATTCAAATCTAATCAGAACCTTCGAAATTGAAATTATAAGTTATATTTTATTTACATAACTTTTCACCTATATAATTTAAATACGTTGATCCGTTGATACGTTGATCTGTTGATACGTTAATCAGTTGATACGTTGTTTTTCAATGCAGACGAAATATAAGTTATATTTTATCATAATTTTTTACCTATATAGGAAATTTAAATACGTTGATCCGTTGATACGTTGATCTGTTGATACGTTGATCCGTTGATCTGTTGATACGTTGATCCGTTGATACGTTGATCCTTTGATTCGTTGATCCTTTGATCCGTTGATCCTTTGATCCGTTAAGACGCTGATACCTTAACACGTTGATACCCTATTATTTTTAAGATTTTGTTTCCCCTCAAGAGTTGCGCATGGTGTTATATTTGATCACTTCAAAATTTAATAACATATACGTTCTTAAAATAATCCCTTGTGGTGGGTTTGAGGTTGTCTGTGCAATGTATCGGGCCTGGTAGCGACAGATGAACGAATATAAATAGATTTGTTAGGTTGCTACTAAAGATTCATATTATTAGAATTACCACAGATTTAAGAAATGAAATATTCTGAGATTTATATTTGAACTTAAAATGCTAGATTTTTCTTATAGGTATCTGAAAAAATAATTTTTATCCGATAATAAAGATACTAATCTGAAAATCTAAATGTTTTGTCACTAAAATTTACTTATATATGTAGAATATTTTTTAAGTTTGTAACTCTCGGTTCCGAATTATCGGATTACCTGATATCACATTATAAGATTATGGCGACCAAAAATAACAACAACTTTTCACATCAGAAAAGTAGTTGTATGTATAGAAGCCTAGGAACCGCTGCTGAAGCACGTTCCAACTTGTTTATAATTTAATTTGTACCTGTTTATTTCAATTTTTCTTTTCGGCTATTTTTTGTCGGTATAGTTATTAGGATTGCATAAAATGGTATACACAACTCGTGGCTAAAGCGCCATTAAATCTCTTGTGCTTGCGACCCCACCTCCGCGTGTTCGCAATCCCCACGCGAGATTAAATGGCCTGCTTTAACCACTAGGTGTGTAACATACTATTAAGTAATATGTTAAGTGCTAATAATAATTATTTAAAGAAGATGACTAAATATTGTAAACAAGTTTATAGTCTGTACTATAACAGAGTCATCGTAAATAAGGACGTCCCAATGTAGCGAAAATTTATATAAGAAAGTCAGTAATAAGCTAGCAAAATAAGATCAAAATACCACTTTCTCACATAAAATTTCTAAACATTAATAAATTATGTAAAGAAATAAAAGGCAAGAAAACAATCCTAAAATATAGGTTGCAAAATTAGCAACCCAGTACAAAACAAATGGAGATTATTGAAGGAAATTAAAAAGGCACTATAATCGGAATAATCTGTATTATTCTTGTATAAACACGTATCGAAAGGATACAGTGTAAGCGAATTATAGTTTGATCGAAAAGGATCAAAATAAGGGTTGTTGAAAATAAATAGGAAAAGATATAAATGTATTAGGCACACTAATGAAAAATTAAAGAGAAACGTATCAGGAAGCGGTCAAATTCAGAAGTTGGAGAGTAAATAAAGAAATTTTTTTTGTTGTTGTATGCGTATCCCCAAAAAATTTAAAGTAACAATTTTGAACGCTTCATCAGAATAATTATTAATAAACTACACATTGAAGACCGCTACGTAAAAAAAAAACTTTATATTAACAAAGTTAAAACAACAAGTGACCTACATAAATGATGTAATACAATACGGCAAAATTTGCTTAAATAAGATGTAACAGTTAGATAGGTCAAGACTTAATTAACTTTTAATAACAGTAAGTTAAGCACTATTAGGCTTGATACGCTGTAATATAATATATGTCAACATGCCATAAAAATTAACATAGTACAGCAAATTCGAATAAGAATTAGAACAAAAAATAAGTTTTTGAACAATACTTTTTACAAAAAAATATTGGATTTTCAATGTGTAAGTTAGAATTAATAAAAAATCAAATAAAAATAGCGCGAACAATGATTTTTGGAGATTCAATGTACATTTATAAATCAATATGAGAGCTACCATATATAAAAACATTAGTAATTGGTTATTGTTGGAAAAATTTTTATGAGAATTATAAAAGGTCCCTAAAAGAATGAAATAAACTTATATAAGAGGAAAAAATTGTAAAAAAATAAGGAAAATTTTTTTTTTTTATATAATACATTATGTAAAATATATGTTAATTTTAAGATAATCCCTATAACATTAGCGATTAATTAGTTTAAGTATAAAATTTTCGTTTTTTAGTTATTTAAGAAATATTTTGATTTTAAGAGTGGTGGAGCAATTCTCGTGTAATCATAAATGTAGAAACCAGTGCCTTTATTTTAAATAGAAGCCTAAAAGTAGCGCACTGGCTACCCAGTTCTTAGACCTCTATACACACAGAGTATTTCCAACACGATTTGAAACGCTCTGTATGATTTTGAATTATGCGGACAGACAGACGGACGGACGGACAGACACGGAGCCAGATCATAAGGCTTCTTGCTATACTTTGTATAGAAGCCTAAAAACAAAGGTTAGGGCCAACCTTTAAATCAACAGGGGGCATGTCACAAATAGATAATTAAATTAAATTAAAACGGCCAGTATATAAATATCACCCTGTAGAGTAAATTTTATAATTATGAGTATTACTAAATAAATATTGCAGAATATAAAACATACACGAGTATTGTGAAGTCACAGACTCAGCATTATCGATAGGATTTAGGAAGGAACCACAAAAAGAAGTAGAACAAGGAAAAGTTATAAAGTATCCTAAAATGGGGGTAAAGAGTGAGTTGTGATTTGGAGTAGCAAATTAGTCACTTAAAAAGTGTCGGGCGCGTGTCCATTGGAACATCATCAACACTTAAGGGTCCAAAATGTCCACTGTAGGAATCGTCAGAACTTCCTGGGTCCTATTGGTTACCCTGATTGTAGAGTAAGGAAAGTTTAATTTATATATTATATATGTAATCTTGTTACCCGAATATTTAATTTAAAATAGATTAGTTATTAATTATCTAATGACCATTATTTGAAAGCTACATCCCAAACTAAGATCCCAAATTACAAATGAGTTAAAGGCTAACTACGAGATGCTTTAAAAGGGCCAAAACACGACAGGTGATGTTAAAACTGCACGACCAGCACTACGGAACGGTAACGGCGCAATGGCCTTCACAATAACTTAAAAGCCATGACCGTCGCTAGCCAAGGGGGGGGGGGTAAACCAACCTTGGTTACCGAAGGTCTTTGTTTACGGGTGGGGCTTAAAACCCCAACCCTACAATTAAAATTCAGGCGCTACACCAGCTATACGAAGGATGTGTGGGCTATGCCCGGTAATCCGCAAAAAAATAGACGATTCTGATTCTGAGGCAGCACAACCATAAGCGACTCGTGACTTGTTTCAATGTGAGGGCATAAAATATACATCATAAAAATGAAAAAAATAAATTTATTAATTCACTTCCAAAACATTTTTATTCCAAAAAACCTTAATCGATAACCATAAGAATAAACGCTAACTTTAACGAAATGCAGTATTTCAAATGCTGAGCATAGATGAACAACAAAACCCGCAAAAATCAGCCAACGTCTTGCGTTACTTTGAAAATATTATTACTCTTCATTTTTATGGCCATCCTGATCCCCATAAGCTAGGGGGTATTCCATACCCCCCCCCAGACCCCCGCGGTCAATGAAGTCACCAATTTTTTAGGACTACATCCGGCTAGAAAGTTATGGTTGTGCGGCCTAAGGCCGCACAGAAACGTTTTCATGTTGCTTACTAAAAATTGAACCAACGACAGCGATAAGTGCATTAGGAAAAGCTAAATAAAAGGAAATGCTCTCATAATCAGCTGCAATCTTAATTTTTAGATTGGCAAATTTATTATGATTGAATAGCTGTTATTTTTGGTTATGTACGTGTACCCTTGACAGCTTTTTTTCAATGTTTTTTTCCGTAATCGCAAGGAAAGCCGACGTTGTGATGAAGTATTTGTGTGGAGGTATAGTTTTGTGGCGGCAACTCCTGTATGACTGTAACTCCAAATTGAACTGACAATCTGTTCCGTCAGTGCGGCCTTTATGCCGCACATTCTAGGCAATCGCGAAACAGTACGGCGTTAAAACAACACTTTTGCTTAGGGGTCGTCCATAAATTACGTCACACAATTTTAAGCAATTTTTAACCCCCTCCCCCCCGATCGTCACACTTCGTCACACAAACCTAGACCCCCTCCAAGTATTACGTCACATATTCTTGAACCCCCCTACCCACAAATTTTTCGAATTTAAAATTTATATAATAAAATGAATTTTTGAAACCCCCCCGCCCCTCATCGTCACAAGGGTCGGAACCCCCCCCCCCCCCCAGGAGCGTGACGTAATTTATCGACGACCCCTTATCTGTTTGTTCATTATGCATCTCTTTCATTGGTTTATTTATTTATTTATTTATTTATTTATTTATTTAAAGATTTAGACACACTCCTAACAGTAAAAACTAATTACAAGGAGTGTGTATACAAATGTATATATATATATATACCAACTATAATATATAGAAGTACATAGCACAAACAAAATAAAATAAAATAACCCATATTTATATAAGTCAGTGCTGGATCGTTTGGACGGGGCGATTACCCAACTCGCCTGTAACAGCATGCAACCAACTCCTTGAGGCCCGTGTGGTTGGGGTCGGCAATGTCAGTAATAACATTAAAGTTGCGGCTGCAGATGGAGATGGGGGACGTGGCCAAGAAGTTGGTACGGCTAAACCTACAGTAGAACAGGTCGCTCTGTCTAGAGTTACCTCTAGGTACTCGAAAATTTATCTCTGCCAATAATGGTGGACAATCGATGTTGTATCTCAGAAGTTTGTATATAAATACGACGGACGATACAAAGCGCCTGCTCTCTAGTGTTTCAACATCGAATTGAGCCAAGAGTTTGCGATGATTATAGCCCTGTATCGGGTAAAGACCATCTTGAAGGAATGCCAAGAATTTCAAAAATCGACGTTGTACCGACTCAAGTCGCCTAATGTGGTACGCATGTGTTGGGTACCAGATCAGCGCAGCGTATTCCAGCCTTGAACGAACAAAGCTATAGTAGAGAAGCTTCAAATTATTATTTAGTTATAAACCTAAAAAAGGTTTAGATGCAACCATGACAGTCATGGCCTGAACGTTAACGAGATCAACTGCTAATGAAAGGGTAGGTGTAAACTCCCCTAATGCGCCAGGTAAATTTCAAAAAAGCATGTAAACTCCCCTCCGAGCAAAAGGCCAACACTTAAACTCACATGTAAACTCCCCTCCTAAGCAATTAAGAATGAGGGGAGTTTACATGCAGAATCAAACCAATAAATTGAAATTCCCGTTAACAACTCAGGACCGTACGCAGGATTTCTTTCCGGACGGCGTTTTTGTTGAACGATTGAAATTCACGATCTTGCATATCATTTTCCTACCTAATATGTAATTAGCGAAAAACTTGAAACCTACATTTTTGAGTTTTTAAGTTAATATTTGTATTTGAAAAATTACAAAATATAACCTACTTATTTAATAAGGGAAAGTAAATTCATGTAGCCGGTCGAACACGGGGTCTGCACGGGTATCGGGTTACAGTCCCTTCAAATGGAGTGAAATTTTTTCGGTCCGATTTGAATTTTTCTTTGAAATTCGGATAGAGGGGGGTGTGATTAGTGGATATTAGTAATAAATATAATAAAAAAAATGGAAAATAACTCGTGTATAGCCAAAAAAGTGAAAAAATTAAATTTTTTTTGCCTTCGAATTTTAGGGGTGTGCATTCGAAAAGGAGGGTAATCCATCGTCAAATCCTACCCTTACGGGGCGCCGCTGCGCTCCGCTCCGCTCTGCACCCCTCCAGGGCGGATTTGACTCTGGTTACCAGGCTAAACATACGAGAAGGCGCCATCCATCAAGAACACCGGGATCTATGCAACCGGAATGCGAGAGACCCCCCCCAAAAAATCGCGTAAAAACTAAAAAAATATTCGGCCATACTCGTGTATAGCCAAAAAAGTGAAAAAATTAAATTTTTTTTGCCTTCGAATTTTAGGGGTGTGCATTCGAAAAGGAGGGTAATCCATCGTCAAATCCTACCCTTACGGGGCGCCGCTGCGCTCCGCTCCGCTCTGCACCCCTCCAGGGCGGATTTGACTCTGGTTACTAGGCTAAACATACGAGAAGGCGCCATCCATCAAGAACACCGGGATCTATGCAACCGGAATGCGAGAGACCCCCCCCAAAAAATCGCGTAAAAACTAAAAAAATATTCGGCCATACTCGTGTATAGCCAAAAAAGTGAAAAATTTAAATTTTTTTTGCCTTCGAATTTTAGGGGTGTGCATTCGAAAAGGAGGGTAATCCATCGTCAAATCCTACCCTTACGGGGCGCCGCTGCGCTCCGCTCCGCTCTGCACCCCTCCAGGGCGGATTTGACTCTGGTTACTAGGCTAAACATACGAGAAGGCGCCATCCATCAAGAACACCGGGATCTATGCAACCGGAATGCGAGAGACTCCCCCCAAAAAATCGCGTAAAAACTAAAAAAATATTTGGCTATACTCGTGTATAGCCAAAAAAGTGAAAAAATTAAATTTTTTTTGCCTTCGAATTTTAGGGGTGTGCATTCGAAAAGGAGGGTAATCCATCGTCAAATCCTACCCTTACGGGGCGCCGCTGCGCTCCGCTCCGCTCTGCACCCCTCCAGGGCGGATTTGACTCTGGTTACTAGGCTAAACATACGAGAAGGCGCCATCCATCAAGAACACCGGGATCTATGCAACCGGAATGCGAGAGACCCCCCCCCAAAAATCGCGTAAAAACTAAAAATAATCGATGTTGCATGTACGACGCTCGAGGTGCATTTGCTGCTGCGAAATTTTCTAAGTGTAAGAGTATATCGATTTGCACGTACCGTCAACAAAATGCGCGCCCGCCGAGCGATGGAGTGGCATTCGACCGGTTGTGCACCATGCACATGGTACTTTTCCGTACTTTTCAAATTCGATTATTTAAATAATTTTGAATTAACGAAATTGTCTAAACCGGCCCTGTCCATGCACATGGTACTTTTCCGTACTTTTCAAATTCGATTATTTAAATAATTTTGAATTAACGAAATTGTCTAAACCGGCCCTGTCCATTTAACAAGCCGTACTTAAATTCTAATTGTTATAATCTCCTACTTACGTATAACTAGGGATTATACGGTTCGAGGGGAATTTACATGCCGACTTAAAAACCAAAATTGAAGAAAATAAAAACAGGTCAATTTGGAGGGGAGTTTACATTACCCCTAATGAAAGGCTCCCCGGTTCAACTCCGGGTACAGTCTAAAAATTTCTTGACCGTTTTCCGTGCTTTTGGAGGGCACGTTAAGCCATCGCTTTCCATGTGTTAATGATTTGCCATCATAACAATGAAAAATAATGAATAACAATGAATAAGCATTCGCATTAAAAAATATTATTTTTTATTCTGTGGTGTTGTTCCATTTTGGGAGGGCGGCGTCCCGTCGATGTTGTACGAGTAAATAAGTAATAAATGAGAAAATAATTCATATCATATAAAAAGATATTAATACGAATAATGTGGATTATGAAAATCGAAAATTATTATTATGTAGGCTCTCAAA
Source organism: Podabrus alpinus (assembly GCA_932274525.1). Classification (NCBI taxonomy): domain Eukaryota; kingdom Metazoa; phylum Arthropoda; class Insecta; order Coleoptera; family Cantharidae; genus Podabrus; species Podabrus alpinus. The sequence goes on along the minus strand of OW026454.1, from coordinate 75,645,250 downwards.
TTCACAAGAATTTAGGGTTATACTAAGGCCATGTTCGGTATCAGAACATATTCCGATAACTCGATTTGGAGCTGTTCCGCGCTTGCAAACGCTATAGTTCCGTCCATTTTATAGAAGCTTAAAACACGCGAAGTTCTGAAATGAGAGCAGATAAAGCGTTTGAAAGCGTGGAAACGCCCCAAATCGAACTGTAACGGTCCTACAATTGGTCACGAGAATAGAAGTTCCGTGCTACATAAACTAATCGCCTAGGCAGCGCAGTTGTTTGAGCGCGCGTAGTCCAAGTTGAGGAACATATTTTCCAGCATCCCATCCTGTTAAATTGGTGACCCCGATAGAACATTGAGCACTTGTCTTCTAAAAATCTCATTTCTAGGAAGATCACGCTTAACCCTTTCTTTCTATTCACAACAGCTAACTAATCCACGACAACAGACACCGACGGCTACTGCTTACAACCAGCAGGGTTGCAGTTCACCACCACGGCTACTACTACGCGTGCACCGATTGAGTTGAAATTGTATGTACTAGTTTGAAGCAGCTGTCTAAAGATGTGATTAAATTTTGGTGGAAAACCAACCCTTTTTAACCCATTTTTAGAAGAATGAAAATTGCTAAAAAGGATTGCCGCTTCCCGGTGGAACATATGAGAATGAAAATCGTATCAATCGAAAGAGATTATTTTTCCGTATCTTTTGATACCTCACACTTGATATTTTCCTCTTAAATTATTGTTAAAATGCAAATTATTAAAAGAATATGGGTTGCCTTGGATAATTTTGATTTGTCAAGGTGATTTGTATTGTTTATTACTATAATTTATTATTTTAACTAATTTACGTATATAAACATAATATTGTTATGTAATTAATACCAACCGAATTTTTTAATTACTTATAAAAAAATTAATTCTGACGTCATTACGACCAACGTTAAAATTTAATTGCATATAGACGGAGCAGCGTTCCGCAAATTTCCAGGTTTTTTTTTAATTTTGTATTAATAGTGTATTTTTATTTTAACCCCTTTCTGCATGATTTTTCCTATTTTCATGAAAAAATTTAATCTAGTAGACTTTGATGTGTACAGTTCGGAAAAAATGTTAAAAAAAATAAAAATTAATCGTATATTTGAAAAAATTTGTTTGTGCCACATATGGCACAGCATGCAGTTAAACATGTTCAACTTATTAATATAATATTTAATATTTTAATAAGGAATACATTTACTCAATGTGACTTTTTAAAAAATAGTTCCTGTCTTGGTTCAAACATAAAGATATTTGACATTTTCTGCATGTCAAATGATTTTCCTAGACATTCAGGGTATTTGCATCGCTGTCGAAGTTTATTCCAAAAAGGTACATATGTGGTCAATGCCATCTAAACGTACTTCTTCCACTGGTATTTCAGCTGTAGGATCACGTATCTGCTATTCTCTGAATTGGTTTTTCAGTGACCTGCAAGGCCGACCACGAGAGCACGGTGTGTCTCGGCCACAAGAAGCTTGAAATCAACTAAAGGCAAATTTATCTCATTTTCTCTCCTCCGTAAAATCCAAGCATTTGTGTATTATAAGTCAAGAAACTTTTTCTCGTCGTCGGGTACAACAAGATGACATTTTCTCCATTATGGATTTTCTAGTGTCAACGGGGGCGGTCTTACAAATTGAAGTAGGGGAGTATCGTCCGCTTCATCTGTTTCTGATACTACATCAGGTCCAACCTTATGTTCCGAGTCAGAATCATTTTTCTCCGCAAGAACTTCTCCCGAGTCTGGGATCGGCCTCCGATTATCATCGTCAGATAGATTTTCTTCCTCACTCATATTTCCTTCCAGTATGTCAATCAATAACGCATTTTTGCGCCCATTTATTTTATTACCCCCCATTACACCTAAAATATACACATACTTGAAAGTTTTTTTTATACTACTCAGTTTGCATGTTGTGCCATATATGGCACGTACGTATTTTTCGAAAGTTTTGCTACATATAACATATAACACTTACCTCACTGTTGGTTATCGTGAATCACTTTATTACATACGTAGATTTCTTCTTGTAAGTCGTATTGTTCGTTTCCGAACGTCGTGACCCATCTCTTTCTATGCATGTGATGTGCGTTCCAAGTATTTTCACATACATAGAGGACCTACTTGTTTAACGTGGGATCCGAACCACGGGAAGTGTAATACACTTCATGTTGAGATGGGCACTATTGGCAAATTACCTCGGTGGTTTGCCATTGCCTTCCGAGGAGAGACGGCCAGAATAAAGTTCTTACCCTGCCCGGATTCGATCCGAGCGTTTCGCATTAGCAGTAGACGCACTTAACTGCCAAAGCTATGACCATCTCATGTCTATCTCTATGACCATCTATGTAGATTTATCACAATATTTTTTGAAATGTCGAATTGTACCTACAAATACTTCAAATTTTCAACATAAAACAAATAATGTGGGAATCAGCTGCTAACATGGGAGTCCAATTTGCAATAGAACATAGTAACGAATACAAGACGCTTAGTGTACATAGTGTGTACAAGACAATTTGTACATTATCGCGCTAGATAGTACTAGAAAACGCTTTGTGCCATATATGGCACAGTATGCGGAAAGGGGTTAAGAAAGTTTTGATATAAACCAATACAATTGAACAATTGATATCAAATGAAGTTGAATCTAGTAAATGGGAAAGTAATGTGTTGTCACATCAGATTTTTATATAGAAGTTCTTGAAATTTAAACTGCAATAACTTAACGCTAAATGTTATGTTTTAATAGTTAACTTATGAACTGAATATTGAATTAAAATTTTTAATTTGGGGGGGGGTGAGGTAACAAAACAATTTAATTTCGCGAATCGATTACCTTGGTGGAGGGGGTTGTTTAACTATCTTGCTCATCTGTGGACGCTCGTAGTTTGTTATAATGGGGGGGGGGCGATGACCTTATTCTAAGACTGTTTTAAATCTGTATCGCAGTTTATGGTCCAAGCGACGTCGGATTATACAATTTTCAGTAGCGTAATTACGTTGCGAGCGGCGTATTCGCATTAAAAAATATTATTCCGAGTTATTCCGGCCGCCACTGCTATTAGGTTTCGTTATTTTTAATTATAGCTGTTAATTGTTACCATTATTACTTTTATATTTTATTTCTTTAATCTAAATTAAAAATAATTGTCTCACTTATTATCTTCCGCTCACAGACAATTTTTAATGTGAAAATCTTATTACCTACATATAAAACGAGCTTATTGTGTTTATTATTCTCACAAATTGCATTGTTAATAAATGTGGGCCATTAACATGACATTAAAATCCTCCATGTCTGAAGCGAATTAAAATATGAATTATTTATTATGTAAAAATTGCAAAACTTGCGGTTGAAAATTTTAATTATGAAATATGCACTTATAAACTCGTCGCTGTGAATTTTTTATGTGGGCTCCCAGGTTAATCTAACTATCTCTGCCCCCCCCTTCACCAATAGAATTTTTGAGAGACTTACTTTTTCAGTTGAGGGTGTTTATTTGGGTCCGGTGTCAACGGCCCAACTGACTAAAAATAATCCCCCAAAAAAATGGCTTGATATTTAGGATCCAAAAGGGCATTAACTTTAATATAACCAAGGATCTTAAGGTTACATCTCGAAAAAGTACCATAATTTAATTAAATTTGTTTGAACATCGTGCGATAGGCTGTCGGCCTATTTTTTGCGTGGTTTCGAGAACTACGGACACGCCCCTAACATGAAATTTAACAAAATTTTGGGTAATTAACGGCCTTTTTGGGTATGTTTCTGTCCGAATGTGTAACTTTTGTCGTCGCGGAGGTGATCATAAAAAAAATCCGAAAAAGTGCGAAAATGGGAAAGTTGCATTTCAAGCGGCCACTGGCACACCCCGGGTCGATGGCACATCGTTCGCCCGTCGTTCTTTAGTCAAGAAGGGGGTGGGTTTTACCCCCCCCCCTTCTTGACGACGGTCGTGGCTTTGAAAAATATAAATAAAGACATTTGCACAGATGCCTTTTTGAATAAAGCTGGTCATGCTCGAATTGACGTCACCACCTGATCCCCTTCGATGTCAGGGTCGGGTTGTGGTGATAAGAATGTGATAGAACACTGGGTGTGAATGAAGAAATAGATGTAAAAGTGATCGGTATCGGGGTTTAACCGTCTTGTTTTCCGTATCGGGGGAGTGTCAGTCGCTCCGATGCTGCGGAAAACCCTCTGGTTTTCTCCTGATGCCGGTCAGGTTGGGTTTCTGCCCCGGGGGGGGGGGGGGGGGTTGCCCCCCTTCGAGTGGAGTCCGGTCCTGCGTGGCCGGAGTTCCTGAACTCTACCGGAGAAGAATACTCTGTCTTGCGACAGGGTAGAAAATCTCCCGAGTGCTTTCCCCCAGACTGCCGCTATGCCACCTTAAACCAGTGAGGCACATACCGACGGAGACCGCAAAATTTCCAAAAGCATTTGATCTAGTCTGGTGTATCAGTTATTAGAGCAACTTACTCTTAAACTGGTACGACAGACAACTCTGAAAGGGAATATCATTAAATAACAATAAAATGCTAAGCCCGTTCCTATAGCTGATGGCAAACCGAATCACGTCGAAGAATTGAATGCACTGTGCAATCAGCATCCCGTTTTTCGACTTGATTGGATTTCTTAGCGTTGAAAAATAGAAGTAGCTTTGAATTGACTGATTGCTGTCGTTCGTTATGGCGGAAGCCGCGTGAGAATGGCCTTAGGTCTCTTATACCTTAGAAAGTCTTCGGGTCGGTAGTTACCAAGCCCTCTGACCAACGGGTTTTCGGAGTTGCCCAGGTTTCCGTAGAAGTTTTCCGCCAGGTGGCGGATAAAATCTTCTATCGTTTCCACGCCTGCGTCCTCCCTGATTCGGACATTTCTGACGAATCGGGGGGCCTTCACGATTCGCCTCAATGCTTTACTTTGGACTATGCGGAGTTTTATTATGTGAGTGTCTGCCGCATACCCCCAAGCTTCGCATGCATACGTCATTACGGGTCTGACGCATGATTTAAATAATCTCAACTTATTACTAAGAGAAAGTTTACTATTGGATCTCAATAAAGGGTCCAATTCCCTTAGCACTCCTCTGGCATTTTTGCTTACCTTCGTAGTATGTGGACCCCACCGTAGTCCACTGTCGAGCGTCACTCCCAAATATTTGGAAGTTCTGCTCCACGGGATTTCGGTGCCATACATCCTCAGGCAAGTGTCGGGTTTTGAACCTTTATGTGTTTTCCTCGTGAAGAATCTTGCAGTACTTTTGCTCGGATTGACACCGATGCGCCAGGTGCTGAAATAATCTTCAAGGTTACTAAGATAGCTTTGAAGGCGGTTGACTACGAATCTCGGTTTAAGTGAGCTTGAATATATAGCAGTGTCATCCGCATAGAGAGCTGCTTCTGTTAGAATTTCATTTAGATTTAAGATTGAATTAGAACTTGACTTTCGACTCGCCGCGGGGAGATCGTGAATATAGATAGTAAACAACCTGGGGGAAAGGAGACTGCCTTGGGGTACGCCCGCTGTGATGCACTTTTCAGTGGAGCGGACGTCTTCAAGTTTGACGCAGAACTTTCTATTCTCTAGATACGAGTCTATCAGTATTACGAGCTCCTCTTGGATGCCTGCTTTCTGCATTTTATACAGTAGGCCCTGGTGCCATACCTTATCAAATGCTTTGGCAACATCCAGGATCACAGCACCCGTAGACTGTTTCTTGTTCCAGCTCAGTGTTACATGTTCCACAAACCTTACCACTTGGTGGACCGTTGAATGCCCCGGTCGAAAACCAAACTGTTCATTAGGAATAATTTGGATTTCGCCCGTTAACTTGTCCAGCCTGGTCAGAATGACCTTTTCTGCTAATTTTCCTAGACATGAGAGTAAACTTATTGGACGATAAGATTTGGCTTTTCTCAAGTTTTGGTTAAGTTTAGGGAACATGATTACGTCGGCCATTTTCCAACGCGATAGGAAGTGCCCTAGTCTTAACATCGCGTTGACAATGGTTGTGGCAGCCGCGAGAGCCTTCTTAGGAAATTCCGCAATTACCCGATTAATGATGCCGCACGGGCCCGGAGCTTTCCTTTTGTTTAATTTTTTGATTATTTCTTTTATTTCGTTGAAAGAGATTTCGGTTATTCTCCTCCTTACCTCTTCGTTAACCATCTCGGTGTGCTTGCTTATTGTCGGATCAGTTACAGCGTTTGGGCTGAACTGCTCCTCCAAGCTGCAAGCCAGCACCTCAGCTTTATCCAGGGAGCTGAGTGCCAATCCGTTAGGTCCGTCGAGGGGGGGATTTTCACCTTTTTATTCCCTTTTATCGCTTTGACGAATTTCCAAGCTGAGGAGGTTTGGAGAGAAAGTTCCTCTAGCTTTTTACCCCATGTCATCTCCCGGTGTTCCCTGATTTCGCGCCAAGCGTCCGCTGCTAGGTCATTATAGATTTGTCTGTCAGCAGGGTCAAAGGTACGTTGAGCGCGCCTTCTGGCCCTGTTTTCCTGCCGGATCAAATCTCTAATGTGACCAGGAAGTTGGTCGCGAGGATCATTTTTGGGGACTGAAGTGGTGGCAATTTGGACCGCTTCGCTAACCTTTCTTTCGAACTCACCTGCGAACCTTTCCAGGTCTTCAGTGGTTCTAAGAATGGGGATTGGCCCTAGGTTAAGCGCGAGTTGGTCCTGGAAATTGAACCAATTGACTTTGTTGATGTAGGGCTGAAAGTTGTCCTCTTTTTCTTCACCTAGTTGAAGTAGGACGGGATTGTGATCTGAGTCCAGCTCACTGATGGTAGTGAGCCTGTGTAGGAACTTCAGGTTGCGAATGATTGCTACGTCTAGAACGTCGTGAAAGTGATCCGTATGAAATGGATCGTTTTGAGAATTTTGAGAAATCGCGTTGTTGTAACTAAGATGAGTGTACTCTACTGGAGCGTCGACTAAGAAGTGATGCGCATCTGAGAGTCGAAGAAAGACTCTCCCTGCTTTGTTGAGCTTTCGGCTGTTCCAAGCTGGGTGCTTGGCATTTAGGTCGCCTGCGATTATGACTTGGTCGTCTGCGTTGCCTAAGAGTGCCTCGATGTCAGAATTTAGTAGTGCTACACTCGGGGATTTGTAAACAGAAGTTAGGTGCAACCAACCGTTTTCCCGTGTGAAAATGCTTACGGATGTTGCCTCTAAATTCTGCAGTTGCGGAACTGGTTTTTCGTGGTAATCAATTGAAGATTTGATATAAATAGCTGTTCCCCCCTTTTGACCCCATCACCTATCTGACCTATAACAAGAATTTCGGCCCTGTCGGCCGGCTTGAGATGCGTTTCGCTAATCATAATGACGTCGAGATGGTGTCTTCTCGCGAAGTCAAGTAACTCGACTTTACGAGATCTGATCCCGTTGGCATTCCAATAAGCTACTTGTAAAGATGAGGGTTTAACTTTTTGGCGTAGCATAATATTAGACTAGGTTTTTGGAATTTTTTGCTTTGTTCTGCTTTGAAGATGCAGTTTTCTTTGGTTTAGCGACTAAGGAAAGAATAGCAGCTAATTGTTCAATAAGAACCGGGTTTAAATTTGAAAAGTCAGATAATTGAACCCCTGGTTTCCCATTGACTTTGTTGCTTTTGTTGTTTGCGGGGCGATTCGCAGATGCCTTATTTTTATTGCGGTTTGAGTTTAAGTTTGAGGACGCGGGGTTCCTGTTTGACTTTGACTTTGTTTTTGTTTCGTTGTGCGGTTTTGGACGTTTAGCACATCCCCCCCAGCTGGCTGGGTGTTGGCCACCGCAATTCGCGCACTTAATTTGTTTTGGATCACTAATTACACAATTCGCTGCTAGATGTGGACCCGCGCACTTTACACATCTTTCGTAAGAGTTGCAGTTTGCTCTTGCATGGCCGAATCGTTGACACTTGTAGCACTGTGCTGCTTGCATTTTTACGTGCGGTTGTTCTATGCGCACGTTCAGATCGAGGATACGCGAAGTGTTGTACACTTCCTTTCCCCTCTATGTCTTCTCTAAGACGACGAGGAAGATCGGGAGTGGCCTTTTTTCTTCGTTTGCGTGTCCCCTAACGAACTGCGTCACTTCGATGATTGGCAGGCTTTGTGCTATGAGATCCGCTTTTACCTCTTCTTCCTTGATTTCCGCTGGGAGGCCTTTAATGACTACTCTCAGCGGTTTTTCAACGGGAAGCTTAAAAGTGAAGAACTTGAGCTTCATCTCCGTTAGGATTCTCGTTAGTCATCTGTAGTCTTCTTCTGAGCTTGGGTGGATTGAAATTCCTTCTTTCCCGTTGTGAGCTTTCTTGTAGTTTGGCCGGTGTGCACACCGCTTCGTATAAGAGTAGTTCAATCTGCTCGGACCGACGACAAAAAGAACGAGATTCCACCTAAACCCCGCCCCGCGCATCACTGAATCGTGAAATTTTGCAAACTTCAAAGTGGATTTTCTCCATCAGAAGTTGATTTATCCACCTATTTGAGTGTTTTCATTGACTTTTAAAAACATTAAACTACTATCCGAAAACCGATAGCTAAAATCGCAATTCGAGGTTGGAACATTGACACTCTTGCCGTTTATTTAACCAAAATGATAATACATATTTTTTTAAGCGTGTATATATTTTGAACAAAAATTTATTTAGAACATAAATTTTTCATTTTGCACTTTTTCAAATATTTATAACCTCAAATTTTAATAGTAAAAAACAAAAACAAATGACTAATTATACAACTGGTGCAGTTGGCATAAAAAACATTGAAAAATTCTCAAACATTACATTAAGGCTTTGATTAAGGACTCCGTTTATTTACGTATAAATATAAATGCTGCCGTTCAGTTTAATTTCTACATAGGTATAATGTACATAAATATACTAGGACGGTAATATATTAGTATTAATTGGTAATTATGAGTAATCAATCCTTGAAAAATTTAGAATATAATATACTTTAAGCACATATAAAGGCAATATACACTTGGTATAATTATCATGTTTCCAAAATTACGACATCGACATTTAAGACATAAATTTCTATCAAGAGATCATCAACATTTTAAGGCATGAAATAAGTGCACAAAGAGTTTTACAATTACTTCTAAATTAGTTATTAAGACTTCCGCTCACTTTTACAAAAATAATGTGCCAAATTTAAAATAATTGCTTCAGAAGTATAATTGCCAGTGCTAAAGTCGAGATGGCTAACGAAGACGCGCTACTTTTACATTCGACAGGTTTTTTATCAGTTTTCAAGTTAGCGCACAACGCTGATTTAAAATCTTCTTGTGCGGCCGCACTGATATCTTTACCATCAACTATGATTGTGGGTACAGATTTTAGAGTTGGTTGTAATTGTCGGGTCAATTCACCCATTGCTGACAAATAGTCGTTACCTAAACAAAAGAAATATTTTCGGGTTAATACCTGCAGTTTTTTGGGGTACCTTTTCACCTTGATTGTGTTTGGCACAATTTTCAATTGAGTCGATGTAGCTGGGAACGTGATTCATGGTGGAACATAACTCGACGGTGAAGTTGTAGATTTTCAAATTGCCCTCGGTGGTTTCGGTTACTTTATCCATTAGACAATTTATCGTGGCGACGGTGACATCGTTAAATCCATATTCGGTATTCGAATTTGGCATGATGTTGTTGATAGCGCAGGCATGAATTTTATTTCCGGTACATTCGTAGGGTCCATGATGACAAGTGAATTGTAGCTGACCGTCAACATTTGTTTCAGAAGATTTACCGTAAGGGACCAAAGTTAAGTTCACCCATTCGCCCAATTTGCCGACCAAGGTTGGATAAGCCTTTGAGAAAAATTTTCTCGAATCGGGACACGCAGACTCGTAATAGACTGTCACGGAGACCTGCAAGGAAAAATTTATGTTACGCCACTGCGTGTTGACTACATATGGACAACGTATGACTCAACTTATTTAAATTTTTTTGATATGCACGTTGCAGATACCTACGGAAATGGGAAAATATTATGACAAATAATATTGATAACTTTAGCATATAAAAATTAAAATATATAAAAATTTTAAAAGTAAATATGTAGTTGAACTTGAAACTTATTTATTATTATTGCGACGATTACCGATATTAAATTATCAAAAAAATTTCCAAATGAAATTTTTTGTATTTATCATGGAAATTTGATCGTCATGAGTGCAATTTAAAATTTTTAACCAATGAGGTGTTGTTATGTAGCACATAATAATGCAGTAGTATAAAATATATTGGTGTTTCTAGTTCATTAGAATATCAACTTTCTAATTAACAGTTACAACGAAATATAAAAATTTGTATACTACTAAAATTTGTATGAAATCGAATTTTTGAATTGGAAAAATTATTTTGTTTTTTAATAAAAATATATTTTTATCCAATCACTTACTTTTTCTATTTTTTGTGTCTGAATTGCTACAAAACAGCAACTCAAGGCAACACAAATACACAGCACTTTGTTGTACATTTTTTTTGGATCACTAATAATTTTGTATGTAGTAGGTAAAATGTGGTATTATTGCGCTGATAAGAGGTTGATTAAAAATATCGAAGTTATTTATAAAATACCACGACAAACCGCGTAAAAGTGAAACAGAGAAGGAAATAAGTTGGAATATAAAGAATAATTTAGATTTTTGTGTTTCAAGTGGGAGAAGTAGCGACGAAGGCGCAGTAGAAGCGCTTGTTGTTCATAAACTTCTACATGACGAAGTTTCATATAATATAAAATCGATAGAGGCGAAATGGGGTTAAAATGTACAAAATGAGGGTTGAATACACCTTTATTAAATGGAATTATGTTTTGGTGACTAAAAGTAATTTTGGGTATTAAAATAAATTTACATAATATTGCGTAGAGACAAGACAGGGGCGGACGCGCGCACAGTTCAGTTACCCCGATTACCTCATCCGGAAAACCCAAACGAAATAGTTTTTATCGCTCGAAACGATCGGGCTGAAAATGAAATTTTGATTTATTGGTGATAACTTTACGATTTGCTTACTGGCCAAATTTTGGATAGGTGCAGGGAACTAAGTTCTGTCTCAGTACGTTACTGGTTCTGTATATCACCGTTATGTTTGTTATGCACGCAACGGTGACTATACGCAATTCGTAAGGAAATATGCAGCATGTCGACATAACCCTTTAATTCACAGGAAGTCATAAAAAAATGATTTTATCACAAAATTAATTTAAAAACGCCACTAACCGCCTAAAATTTTTTTAAAAATATTTTTATTAAATAATGTCAATTTTATTTTTGCATTGAGATTTTCCAAGATATTCGAGGTGGAATCTATATTTTATCAGTGCGTCATCGTAATTAGCAGAATTACCTACAACGCTACAAAAAAAAACTGAAAGCAATCATTTATAGTTAATTATATTGCGCTTCAAACAAATATTCAATATTACATAAATTTCCGAGGCGCCATCAGCACAGTTTTATATAGAATGTACCTAATAACTATCAATTATTTAGTATTTACCCTTACAATAGTTTACACAAACAAATTAATATCGAAAAACGATTGCCTAGTCTATTACGGTATGAACCTTTGATTACGTATGTATTATCATAATGATATTTATGATAGACCAACCTTATGGGAGTTTTTAGAAATATCTGGTCGAGTTGTTGCCGGGTTTAGCGCCGTAGCAAGCTCTTTCGGCGCTTGAGGCAAATTTTGGTAAGGTTATATAACCATCCCCGCTCAAATCAAAATTTCCTATTGACTATTGGATATTATAAGGTTTATATAGCAAACTGTAAAAATATTTAGGGTGAAAGCGGGTCAAACTTTTGAATAAATCGAATTTGAACTTCGTAAATTTTACACGATCACTGACGCGCATGAGGGCCATTTGTGGAATCTCGCCCATTCTATTGACGGTACGTGCAAAAAGATATACCCTAACACTTAGAAATTTTCGCTCCTGCAGATGGACGACAGCACTCGTAAGCGTAACATCTATTAAAGGTTATTAGTTTCCCTTTATTTTTTCTTTTATTTCATATTTTGGGGGTGATACGTAAAAGTATACTTTTAAAAGCTATATTCCGGTTTTATATGATCCCGATTTAATGGATCCCGGTTGGGGTGTATCCTCAAGTATGTTTAGCCCAAGTGGTAGCGTTTAAAAAAACCGCCCGTGGATTAATATTCCTCAAGTATGTTTAGTCCAACCGTCTGTATCGAATCCCACACAAATAACGGGTGATTGTATTGTATTGTACTTAGGGGTCGATTGGCCGCAAGGGCCTTTCAGAACTGCGACCAGTATTGATATTTTGTTCATTACCCTGCTAATTAGGTATTCAGGAATTCAATTTTGCTAGCAAAACATAGAATACTCCTGAGAGGTTTTTGTTGCACCTCTTTGGGTGTTAATTGCGTCTGTCCCAGATATTTTAGCCTGGATCGGGCTAAGGCATCACAGCTACAGAGAATGTGTTGGGCTTATTCAGTTTCCGATTCACAGAGTCTGCATACACTAGCAGAGGAGCTATATCTAAAAATCCGAGAAAGAATGGGTCGCATGAACCAACTGTGCCCAATGTTGATCTTTCTGCTCATAGTGTGGAGGCTGAGGCTAGTGCCTTGACACAGATGGTTCCCCCAGTGGCTTTATTGCCCTCTGAACAAGAGGAGTCTTATACTTTAGTGCGTAATCGTCGGAGGCGTAATAGAGCAACCATTGAAGGCTCTGCTTCAGGCCTGGAAATAAAGGCGGTCAAGCAATTTTCGCACTTGCATGTCTTCAACTTGGATCCGCACCTAACTGTTAATGATCTTAAGAGCTATCTTGAAAACAGGTTTGGTGAAGTGTTGTGCGAGTCTCTACCATCCAGACGTCCGTTGGAGTATAGCTCCTTCAGGATTTCGGTCTGGAGCGAAAAATTTGAAGAATTAAAACAACCCAGTGTTTGGCCTAAGGGAACTCGACTGAACAATTTTTTGTTCCATCTGGGGAAGAAGACGGAGTTCAATTGAGGGCAGTGAGTAGCAATTTTGGTGGTAAGATAAACAATATTCGTAACACCATGGATAATTTCTCCATATGTCACATTAATATTAGATCTATTGTTAAATGTTTTGATGACTTTTGCTGCTTCGTAACCTCTAAGAACTTTCATATTATTTCTATCTCTGAAAGTTGGTTGTCACCTCTTTTTCCTTCTTCTCTACTTGACATTCCCGGTTATTCGCTTTATAGAAATTATCGTTCTACCAGGGGTGGTGGGGTTTGTTGCTTTATCAAAAATAATATCAAATGCAACCCTATCGTAATCGACAATAGCGTTACAATTGATCTAGAACAATTATGGCTTGCCATACATATTAATAAAAAATCATATGCAGTGGGTACGATTTATCGACCTCCTCCATCTCCCTTATCGACTCTTCATGATTTAGAACTGACTTTGTCTAAACTATATGTGGAATACGACAGCCTCATTCTTATGGGCGATCTTAATATTGACCTATTGAAAATTAATCGTCAGTCCAATGCTCTTCAGTCCCTACTTTCATCATACAATATTACTCAAATAATCGATCAGCCCACCCGAGTTACTCAATCTTCAGCTACATTAATTGATCTAATCTGTGTCAGTGATGATTTATCTTACTCCAGTGTTCACACGCACGACTTACCCGATATGACTGATCATCGTTTAGTGTGCTGCCGCCTAAATCTTCAGGGCGTGAAATCCGCGCCAAAAAATCCGCGCCAAAAAAAAAAAAACAAAAACTGTTAGAAATTTCAAATCTTTCAACACGGAACAGTTTACGATTGATGCTTCCAACATTGATTGGTCACTATGCGATAAATTGAATGATATAGATGATAAACTTGCCTACTTTAATGTTGCGATTGACTATCTCTTCGATCTGCATGCTCCCTTATGTAAAATTAATTTAAGGAAAAGTAAACCTGGTTGGCTCACCGATAACATCCAACTCATGATAAAACTTAGAAATAAGGCCTATCAAAAATCCCTGAAATCAAAATCTTCCAAAGATTACGAGCATTATAAGGATCTACGCAACTTCACTACAATGTCCACCAAAAACGAAAAGAAGGCCTATTTTAAATTTCAAATTGATCAGAAGTCAAAAAACCCTAAACAGTTGTGGAAATTTTTTGATCAAACGAACATACATACGAAATCCAAGCACTCGATCAATCTCGATGATAACGATCCTAACTCACTCAACAGCTACTTTGCCAACATAGCTTCTTCTGATATCAAACCTGAAGTTATCACTTACTTCAAAGAGAATCGTTTTCTGGTCTCTAGTAAATTGATCTTTCAACCTGTCTCATCTGAAATTGTAACAACGGCAATCTTTAATCTACAGTCCAATGCTATCGGCGTCGATAGCTGTAGCTCTAAAATGCTAAAGCTAGCTTCACCCTTTTGTCTTGACAGCCTAACCAATCTAATTAATTATTGTCTCACAAACTCTGTAGTACCAGCAATATGGAAGAAGTCGATCATAACACCAATCGCTAAAAATAATAATGCCACTAAATTTACCGATCTTCGACCAATTAGTGTGTTGCCTGCCCTTTCGAAAATACTTGAGTCCGTTCTCCACAAACAGCTACTTGATCACATCGAGACCAATAAGATCTTACCGAGTATTCAATCTGGTTTTCGCTCTGACTATAGTACTGCAACGGCTTTAAGTAAAGTTACTAACGATATCTCCAAGAATATGGACGATTCCAAGGTAACAATTATGACATCTCTTGACTACAGCAAAGCATTTGATGTGATTAATCACGAATTACTCATTTCCAAGTTATTATACTACGGCTTTCGCAGCTCAGCCATTGCTCTATTGCTAAATTATTTGACTGGTCGAACTCAACGGGTCAAACTGGATGGATGCTTATCCAATGAACTAGCCATAACCTGTGGTGTTCCTCAGGGCAGTATTCTGGGTCCGCTTCTCTTTGCCATTTTCACAGCTGATCTCCCCAGCGTTCTTTCTTCAGACTGCAATATACACATGTATGCTGATGACACACGAGTGTATATCTCTAACAAACCAATCTTCGTCAACAATGTTATTGAATCGTTAAACAACAATCTAGCTTCAATAAAACGCTGGTCAACCAACAACGGGTTAATCCTTAACCCCAACAAAACAGTTTGTTTACGTATGGGAAGTACATACTGTTGTACTTTAGCCGACAACACCCGATCCATTGATGTTAAGCTTGACGGATGCATATTAAAGTTCAGTGAGAATGTTAAAGATCTGGGTGTAATTTGCGATAGTAATTTGACCTTTGAAGCGCACGTAAACAAGATTTGTGATATTGGATATTTCAAACTCAAATCATTACATAGGTATAAGTATCTCCTTCCTGCTGAAATTAAGTTGCAACTAGTGCAAAGCCTGGTGTTATGTCACCTGGACTACTGCAGCGCAGTTTATTATGGATACCTTACTGCGAATCTAAAACGTAAACTTCAAGTACTTCAAAACTCCTGCATGAGGTATACTTATGACCTTGACTACAGCAGCCACATTACACCCTACTACAATAAATTTGGTATCCTCAAAATCCAAGCTCGTTTTGAACTTCTCTTCGCCATGTTTTTATACAACTTACATAAACGTGATAGTCCAAGTTATCTACTCGAAGTAATGAAGAAAAGATCTGATCATCATCAACTTAACTTTCGCAATCTCGTGAGCCTCAGTATACCTCACCACAACACATCGAAATTCAAGGCTTCCTTCGAATACCGCGCATCAGTTACCTACAACAAGTTTGTTGATATATTTAAGACCACCGGAACAAGCTACACTATTAGGAACAAGATAAAAACTATTTTATTGGACGAACAAAATGTGATCTAACCGGGTAAAATTGTAAAACAGCTCTGCTGAATCTTTACCCTTTTACTACCTTTGCTGTTTACTTTGTTTTTTTCCCCATTGTAAACTTGAGCTAGTAAATAAAAATTATTATTATTATTATTATTATTATTATTATTATTATTATTATATATGTCATCGTCCTCCATTCCCATTTTCTTGAGGTGATATCTCACCTGACAATGTCCGGTAAGCAACCCCGTGATGAGCCTGATTTCATTCTTTGATAGTAGAAGAAGCTTTTTAGTCTCTACAGTCGAATACTCTATAAATTTCTTCGCCTGTTTTTGACCTGGTGTACTATGCCATGGGGTTTTTTGTTCTCTGCTTCCCACTTCCGGACCTCCAACCCCCTGTGTGTCTTGGACAATCCACAGAATGGTTCGGGCCCAGTCGGGGCAGCCCTTGAGCCTGATCTAGCCAGTTTATCGGCTATCTCATTACCCTCAATTCCCTCATGACCCGGCACCCAGTGGAGGGCAATTTTATTGCCTTTGGCCAGTTTCTTGAGGGATTGTCTGCATTCCCATGTGGACAAAGACTCAAAGCTATTTGCTTTGAGTGCCTTTATCGCAGCTTGGCTGTCAGACATTATATTGACTTTTTTGCCCTTAATGTTCCTTCGCAGGCATTCATGGGCACATAGTGCAATTGCAAGTATTTCAGCTTTCATAATTGTGGGATAGGTTCCTAAGGCTACAGATGCCTCATATTTTGGGCCATATATGCATATGCCTGTTCCCTGTTCAGTTTTTGATCCATCTGTGTACCAGTTGGAGGATTTTGTATCCACTTGTATTTTATGACATCTAGCCGTACTTTGGTCTTGAATGATGACCTCAAACGGTGTTTCAAAATCAAAGATTTTCGGAATGATATCCGAAGGTTTTTCAAACAGATCTGGCTGTAAGAAGTCCAGGATCTATAGGTGACCTGTCTTATCTCCTGGTTTGAATTTCTTGACTTGGGTAATTTTTATGGCAGCTTGTATGGCTTCCCTTTTCACTCGTAGGTGAAGAGGTGGCAGATCTAAGAGTGCCTCCATAGCCGCGGTTGGGGTTGTGCGCATAGCCCCTGTTATACCCAGACACGCTAGCCTTTGCAATTTCTGCAACCTGCTTTGTGTCGTGATTTCGTTAGTTTTTGTCCACCACACGAGCGATGCGTATGTGACAATGGGTCTAATTATTGATGTATATGACCAATAGATCATTTTTGGTCTTAGTCCCCAGGTCCTTCCAAAAAGTTTGCGACAAGCCCAGAAGGCTCCTGTTGCTTTGGAAAGAATTTTATCCATGTGTAGTTTCCAGGTGAGTTTTGCATCCAGGGTTACCCCCAGATATTTTACCTCTCCGGAAAAAGGTATCGATAAACCCTGAAGCTGTGGAGCTTTTAGGTTTATCTTTCTACGCTTTGTGAATGGAACTATAGTGGTTTTTGAAGGATTCACTGTAAGTTCTTCCTTTTCGCACCATTCTTTTATTTTGTTTAGGGCTGTTTGCATTAGGTTTGAAATTATGCCTTCATGCTTGCCCCTGATTATAATGACAATGCCGTCCGCATATCCTAGTACGCAAAATCCATCGTCAGTTAATTTATTCAGTAGGTCGTCTACCACGATGGACCACAGAAGACGTGATAGCACCCCACCTTGTGGGCATCCCCTTGCTGCGGCCACCAAGATTTCCTCCCCTCCTAAGGAAGCCGTTACTATTCGGCTTTCCAGCATTGATTCTATCCAAGTTATCGTGGGTGCCTCAATGCTGTGTCTTACGGCGGCTGTTTTTATAGATTTATTTGAGGTGTTATCAAAGGCACCCTCTATATCTATAAATATTCCGACCGCATTTTCTTTTGTTTTGAGAGATTTTTCAATCTCTCTTACAAGGTGGTGAAGTGCATCCACCGTACCTTTGCCTGGTTGGTAGGCAAATTGATTTCTATGAAGCGGCATCCTTTTGAGGGATTCGCTTCTTATATAGTTATCAACAATTTTCTCCATCGTTTTGACGAGAAAGGAGGATAGGCTGATTGGGCGATAAGATTTAGCCTCTTCAGGATGCCTTCTGCCCGCTTTTGGTATAAATACCACTTTCACCCTCCTCCTTTTGTAGGTAAGTTCAAACTTAAAACTTTTTGTTGCTAAATGTTTATGAGTGTGTTTGGCATCATCTGTGTTATTTTCCATACAATAAATTCACGTTTTTTTCCTTTGTTTTAATTTTTTCAATTTTAACTGTGATGGGGTTAAGTTGACGAAAAACAAAGTAGCTAAGATGACGAGTTCGTCATCTTACCCACTCCCATATAATATGATGTTTGTTGGGTAATAAATTATTTACACTCAATTTTAGATCATAAAATATGGGAACAGTGTACAAGCGCAAAACGACACGACAATCATGGAGTAAAGAGAACATGCGAATTGCCATAAATGAGGTTAGACAGAACAATAAAAGCGTAAATTCCATGGCAAAAGCATATAATCTCCCGGAACCAACTCTTCGAAGATATCTGAAGCGGGATCCTGAGGAAGTACGGTTAAAATCTCTCCTAAAATAGTATATTGTTAAAAACAATGATGGATCTTTATTTTCAGGAATTTCCTTGCAATGCTGGTCGATTCAAGAGCACGTTTTCTGATGTAGAATTAGAAGAGCTACGAGAGTACATTATCAATATTGACAAACGGGCATTTGGATTAACCAAGGAGCAATTCAGCACGATAATTTATGATTTTGCGGAAAAACGTCACATTTCACACAGATTTAACACAAACAAGAAGAAAGCTGGACGACACTTTATTGAGTGGTTTATGCGGAGATACAACTTTTCCCTACGAAAGCCAGAATCGACTTCGATAGCTAGACTTATGGGATTTAATCGCCAAAGTGTTTCCATTTTTTTTAACGCACTTAAGGAACTCAAAGAAAAATATAATTTTCAACCAAATCAAATTTACAACGTAGATGAAACTGGTCTATCGACAGTTGCCACAAAAAATCCGAGGATAATTACTCCAAAAGGCAAACGAAGAGTAATTAAGATATCTTCTGCGGAACGAGGAACTAATGTGACTGCTGTATGCGCGATGAATGCAAGTGGGACATTTATTCCCCCTTTTTTGATATTCCCTAGAGTTAGAATGCAGCCAGCCTACATGAACAACACACCTGCTGGATTTGCAGGTGTTGCACATGAGACCGGATGGATGACATCTGCAAATTTTTTAAAATACCTGGAACATTTTATCCAATACGCTCGTCCTAGCGAAAACAACAGAGTTCTGCCAATAATGGATAACCATGCAAGCCATGTTACCTTTGAAGCTGTAACATTGTGCA
Organism: Podabrus alpinus; assembly: GCA_932274525.1. Taxonomy (NCBI): domain Eukaryota; kingdom Metazoa; phylum Arthropoda; class Insecta; order Coleoptera; family Cantharidae; genus Podabrus; species Podabrus alpinus. The sequence goes on along the minus strand of OW026454.1, from coordinate 75,625,953 downwards.
GGGAAAATTATAATTCTCTCTTGGGATTTCCCGCACACACCAGTCACAGAATGCAATCATTGGATGTGTCTGTATATGGCCCCTTAAAAACAGCATATAGTAGAGCTTGTGATGACTTTTTGACAAACAATCCTGGAAAAGCCATTACACTAAATGACATTGCCTCAATATTCGGGAAGGCCTATTTAAAAGTAGCAACAGTCGCGAATGCTATAAGCGGGTTTCGGGCAAGTGGCATTGAGCCGTTTGATTCTGACAATTTTCGGACATTGACTTTGAAACTGTACAAACGACAGAAAGGGAACTTGACGCTGAACCCAATTTAATTGAGGAAAATTATCTAAGTCTTTCGAACTCTACAGCAAGCACTAAACCTGTGCCTTCCACATCTGGTCTTCAGCGAATGCCAGAGTCAGTAACTCCGAACCAAGAGTAGATGGAGGCAGCTAATATTGAAAAAACATTACAAACTCCTGATAAAGAATGCCAGAGCAAGACAATCCAGTTGGGATTACCTCCTTTCCCTAAAGCAAACACGCAGAACAGACGCTGTAGGAAAAAGCTACCATCACTTATAATCTCTAGCACGCCCGTTAAAGATGCTTTAGAACAAAAGCACAATGAAAAAATTGAAAAAGAAAAGAAAAAACAAATGAAAGGACCGTAGAAGAAAAATATAAAAAAAATCAGAATCAAATCGGTTCAAGAAAAAAATAGTAAAGCAAATAAACAAAATAAAAGCAGAAGTGTAAAGCGCCAAGTGTTTGAGTCATCTGATTCATCTGAGAGTTCCGTAGATGTACTAGCTGTGGTGGATAGTAATGATGACATGGACGAAGAGGTTGAAGAATATGACAGACTGTGCATAATTTGTGAAGATGAGGGCAAACATAACGAGCTTTGGTTTTGTTGTAGTGAATGCACCAAGTGGGCACACGCAGAATGCACTGCACTTAATTTGAAAGAAGCAAAAGCCAAAGTGTGGGTGTGCGACTTTTGTCGTGATTAAAATTAAGTCATAATTTGAAATTTTTTGTTCGCCCTTGGCTTTTTTTAATACTTTTGACTTTCCTTGCTTTTAGTTCTTGTTTATTTTTTAAAAATAAATCATTAAAGTGTTTAAGTATATTGTTTTATTGCCTATTTACCATATTCGTCAACTTACCCACATACGTTCGTCATCTTGTCAGCAAAAGCGGGTAAGATGACGATAATTACATTGTTTAAAAAAAAAAATTACCAGCCACAAAGTGCAAAATTGAATTAAAAGTGATTCAAATATTCATTAGTCACTTAAATAGTATACGCCCCGCTTTAGAAAACATTTATTGTTTAGAAAATAGAGTTGTAATTTTACCGCAAACCTTAAGTTCGTCTTCTTAGGGCCCTCTCCCCTATGTATTGCTATGACCTCCCTTATTTAAATCCTAGACACGTCTTTTTGCTGGGCGCCACATTCAAATTGAATGAAAAATATAAAAATGTAATTTTTGTGAAATTTGCGTGCTAAAATTTAATAGAGAGCTCATCCACTTGTCCCTTTCTTATAGCTCAGCCTGAAACTCTCTCAAGGTAATGCAGGTGTTGGCGATTAAATCAGGGAAGTTGCTTAATAAGTTGAAAATTTGTTCAACTTTAAAAATGCTAAATAATTTTGAATGAGAAATACTTAAATGTTTTTTATCAGATAAACGATCCACTTCTTTATTTATGAATGATCTTTAAAAATTAACTTCTTCAAATTAACAAAATATACAGATACGAAATCTGCCACCACAATGGTTTACAAATAAAATACCAAAAAGATGAATTGAGATCCTTTTCTTTCTTCCTTTCTTCAAATGCTTAATATAATTAAGGCTTTCCGTTGTTCTTAACGGGTTAAATGTTTTTATTTAAATTGTTGCTTTTTGTAAAGCTTATGAAATAAAATAATAAATGTTTTGTTGATAAAGATTTTTATCAAATAGGGTAGCCGAAAATGCACCTGTTAGAGTCTTTTTCCAGCATCCTTTATTTTAAATGCTGAAGGCCAAAGTTAAATTTTAAAATAATAAATGTTTCACAAATACCTTATGATTTTTATGATCCGGACTTTTTATAATAAGTCAGCGTAGAACACACTTTACCTTGCAATACACTTGCGCACTATTAGACACTTCCATTCGTAGCTGAATGTTGTACACGTTGAATCTGCTCTTCACTGGATTGAGTTGTTGTTACAATATTATACAAGTTTTATCTCCAATTGTTGTTATTTAGATATATTGTTTCGGACACGGCCAACTCGGCGATTCCAACTCGGCGACGGTCAACTCGGCGACCGGACAACTCGGCGACGGACAACTCGGCGACGGACAACTCGGCGACCGGTCAACTCGGCGACCGGACAACTCGGCGAGTTTAGTTATAACATCATATAACTGCCTGTTCATAATACATAAGACATAAGATTTAAAAACGTCATAATTTTAATAAATAAAGTTGAAATCATCAAAAGTTATGCCGTATATAAATCTTACGTAATTCTTATGTCCATTGTGAATAGGCATATAACATATCATAACTCGGCTTAGTTATTTTATGTTTTATTTTTAGAAAATCATAAAATTAATGTTCTGCATATTTTTATTGAAGTCTATTTTAAATTTATTATTAAGTTATTATTAATCTACATTAGTAAAGACGGCTCGATTCAATTCTGGCGTTGTGAGAATAAACACCACGGATGTAAAGATCGGATATGGACGAATATAGCGGACGGTTCTTTTAATTCTATACGAAATGACCATACATGTAGTAACACTGGAAATGCAGCAAATGTTTTACTCCAAACTGTATCATCAAAAGTGAAGCACCTCGCAAGTACAACCATGGAAAGCCCAACACAAATAAGAGCACAAGCCGTTGAAGATGTTCCTGCTACGGTGCAAGGCATTCTTCCAAGTAGTGATGTGATGCGTAAAAACGTACAAAGGATAAGAAAAAGAAATTTGGATGCACCGCCAAATCCAGCTATTCGTGAAGAAATAATTATTCCCGAAGATTATTCCCGTTATGAGTATACAGTCCAGGGAATTTTGAGCGGTTTCTTCTAGCAGATTCGGGAAGCAACGAACACGATCCACAGCGAATTTTAATATTTGGTCGTGAATACCATTCGACATGGGCTGGACAGATGAAAAAACTCTATATGGATGGCACATTTTTACTGTGTCCTTCTCTCTTCTCTCAAATTTTCGTCATATTGTCCAGAAAAGATGGACGCGCAGTGTTTCCCATATTGTTTTGTTTGCTGCCGGATAGAAGCAGTGAAACGTATTCTAAATTATTTGGTATGATACGAAATCTTTGGCCTCAACTTATTCCAGAAAGTATAAGTGTGGATTACGAATTAGCGATCCATCAAGCTATTCACACAGTGTTTCCAGAAGTGAATATTCATGGTTGCTTATTTCACTTGGTTAAAAATCTTCGGAAACACTTGAGTTTAAACCATCCTCTGCAAAGTTTTAATAGCGATGCCGAGTTTGCAGTAAAAGCTAAAATGATTACTTCTGTTTCATTTGTTCCCCAAGAAGACATTATTCACGCGATTACAAATCTGGAAAATTATTTGCCTGGAGAGTTTGAACCAATTTTAGAATGGTTTACCAACAATTATATAGGACGTCTCAGAAATAATGGAACAAGAGCCGCAGCTTTATTTCCTTCTAATATTTAGTCAGTTTACGAACGAACCTTGCTTGGAAGCGACAGAACAAACAACTTCGCAGAAGCTTGCCATCGCAAACTACAGTTGGATTTTGGTAGTGGTATTGCTCATCCTACTTTGTGGAATTTTATAGACAAGCTAAGGAAAATTCTTAAAATGTATGATGTCGATTATGAAAGAAATATTGCTGGCCACGAAGGTCCAGCGAAAAGAAGACGTTATCAAGAAGCCGATAACAGAATTCTAAATAAGGTTGTTGCGTATGATCGAGAAAATATTATTGAATATCTTCGTGGTATATCCCACAACTATGTTATGGATTAAAATCGTATAAAGATATCCGTCCAAATGAAATTTTTCGTTGGCTCTTTGAGTAGTAATATTTGAGTTTTCCATTTTTTCCGTGTCAGCTAGTTTATAATTGTTATGTATCGATATTCGTTGTAGACACTTCTTACACTTCTTCACACTTACACTTATTCAATAAACTTATAAAGCCTATTGCTTATATTGGGAATTTACATCACCGATGAGGGCGCTAACGTCGCGTCATAATGGCTGTTCTAATTAGTATAGCACGATATTGCACATAAGTTATTAATGCGTATTGTACTAATATAGCTAGTCGACTGCGTTGTAATTGTGGTAAAATTCAAATTCTAACACACAATTAATTAACAAATAATAATAATAATAATATAATAGCACTACAGGCCTTGTAGACACATGGCTTGTTTCACCACTATGGACCATGTCTTCCTGTCTTTGACTATATCTTTCCAATCTTTAATGCGCAGTGTATTCAGGTCCTCTTGCACCTCCTTACTCCACCTTGTTTTTGGTCTACCTCTCCTTCTTCTTACCTTCCCCATGTTCATCCTTAACATTATGTTGGGTATCCTCTCCTAGTTCATTCTTTCCAAATTACCCAGCCATCTAATCCTATGCGACTTAACTACTCCAACAATAGTCGCATCTTCATACATCTCATATAACTCCTGGTTTGTGCGTCTTAACCATATCCCATTCATGTACTTTCCTCCCAATATCCTTCTCAAATTTTCCTTTCCCACACTACTAACATCACCTGTTCTTGTTTTCTCAATGTCCAGACCTCACTTGCATATGTTACAACCGGTCGTATTATTGACTTATACACTCTAAGTTTCGTTGATCTGGAAAACATTTTTCCGTTCATTATTGCTTTCATAGCATGCGCGCTTCTGTTCCCCGCCGCAATTCTAGCCTTTATTTCTTCGCTGCTGTCGGGTTCTCTCGTTACCAGCGTCCCCAGATACATGAATGTTTGCACTTCCTCAAATTTGAGCGATACATTTTGTTTTAGTTGTATTTTCAAAAAGCCGCCCCTTTCGAAAGGTCTACCATCCTACAACCCTGTATTTAGTTTTTGTTTCGTTAACATTAAGACCCATTTTGTGCGCTGCATTTAATATATTTTCCGTGGTCTGTTGCAATTCGTATTTTGTTCTTGTTATGATTGTCATGTCATCCGCATAGGCCAGACACTGATGTCGGCTTCGAAATATTGTATTTCTTCCGTTAGTTTTGCTGTTTCGCAATACCCATTCGAGCGCTAAATTAAACAAAACCGCCGAGAGCGGATCTCCTTGTCTTAGGCCACTCTCTATTCTGAACTTTCTCGATATTTTGCCATTCATTTTCACTTTGTTCGTGGTTTCATTTAGGGTCATCTTTACGAGCCTTATCAATTTGTCTGGTATTTCCAATTCTTTAAGTGCTAGACAGAGTTGGTTTCTGTTAATACTATCATACGCCTGTTTGAAGTCGATAAATAGCAGATATGACGATAGACTGTGTTCATGGCTTGTCGCTTGTATTTCTCTTAGAACATAAATTTGGTCTGTCACCGTCCTACCCTTTCTGAATCCACTTTGGTATTCTCCCAAAATTCCTTCTGTGTATTGACTTAGTCTATTTTTAACCGACTTCAAAAAAGGAGGAGGTTATCAATTCGTCTGTATTTTTTTTTAAATGTTTGTTACCTCATAACTCCGTCATTTATTAACCGATTTTCAAAATTTTTTCACAATTCGAAAGGATATAGTTTCAGATTGGTCCCATTTAAATTTCATTAAAATCGGTTGAGTACTTTGGTTTTTATAAATTAAATAAGACGGTCATCTGTAGTTAAACACTTCAGGTCAACGTCGTTGTCATAGTTACGTTGCGATTTTGACACTAAAAGTTTAATTAATGACATTGACATATAGTCAGTAGCGGCTCGAGAATAGGGGGCACAACTTTGACATAAGAATGTTAACCTTATAAATGACATTGACATATACTCAGTGGCGTTGCACAATATTTTTAAAATTAGCAAAAATCAAGTTACAAAGTGACAAATGAATTAATTTATGACATTAATGTACATTAATTAAATTAACCTATTTACTTTTAATTTAAAGCGCTCAAAATTGGTTATTGCCTTCAATAGTCTTTTCTTATGAATATAAAAAAAGAATTATATTGATACGACGTTTAGTTTTTTAAATTTGTACAAAAGATTAGAGGCTTCTTTCAACATCATTCCCTCTCTCTCTTTCCGCAGCGCACTCTTAAGGAACGCAAGATTCACTAAAAAGCAAGAAATAAAAAAAATTTTTACAAAAAAACAAAAACCGACTTCAAAAAAATGCACTAAAAAAAATTGCACTAAAAGGTAAAAAATAATTGCGTTATTTTTAGACTTGAATCTACTCACAAAATATAAATTTTTTATTATAATAAAAAAAATATAAATTGTTATTTTTGGAGTCGGTGCCAGCCAAGCTGTTAAGAAATTTACAAAATGTATTTGAAATCACATTAATGCGACAATGTAGCAATACCGATGTCGTGTATACCTAGTGGTACTCCGCTACTTCGTTAATACACGTTTGTTAACCTTGGCTGGCACCGACTCCAAAAATAACAATTTATATTTTTTTTATTATAATAAAAAATTTATATTTTGTGAGTAGATTCAAGTCTAAAAATAACGCAATTATTTTTTACTTTTTAGTGCAATTTTTTAGTGCATTTTTTTGAAGTCGGTTTTTGTTTTTTTGTAAAAATTTTTTAATACATGTGGCCAGGATTTTGTATACAACGTTCAACAGTGCTATCCCTCTGTAATTTTCACAATTTGCCCTATCGCATTTTTTGTGTAACGGGCATATCACTGCTTCTCTCCATGATTTTGGCATTTCCTCCTTATCCCATATTTCTTCGATCAATTCGTATACCATGATTCTAACTACTTCTCCACCATATTTGATCATTTCTGCTTGGATCTGGTCTTCTCCGGCACTTCTATTATTATTCTTCAGACTGTGTACTATTTTTTCTATTTCCTCTAGTGTTGGTTTTTCGACATTTAGCTCGTTTACATTGTTACCATACCCTTCTTGTTTTCCATTGTCGTCGTGTGTTGGTTTGTTTAGCAACTCTTCAAAATACTCAGCCCATCTCTCTATCACTTCGGCTTGTCCACCGACTAGGTTTTCTTGTTTGTCTCTACATATCGTTGTTCTTGACTGGTATCCTCTTCTGATCTTTTTGACTCCTCGATAAAAATTTCTGATTTCTCTTGATCCATATTCATCTTCTATCTTCTCCAAATTTTGTATCATGTGTTTTCTTTCCTTCGCTCTGAGCATTTTTTTACATGCCTTCCTTTGAACTTCGTATTTGTGTCTGTTTTCTACTGTTTTTGTTTGTAACATTATCTTCCTGAGCTTTTCTCGTTTTTCGATTTCCTTCTGACATTCCAGGTCATACCATACTTTATTTTTGTGCACCCTTGTCCTATTTTGTTTGGATGCTGCCTTTCTTATCGTCTTAATTAAGTAATCTGATTTTGCTTCTATGTTATCCGGTTTTATTTCATCTATTATCGATTCTTCGATTGCCTTCAGGTAATTTTCTTGTATTGACTTCCTTTGGAATGCAATTCGTGTGGTCTCGTTTGCTCTTCTGCTTTCCAAGTTTTTACTTATCGGTATGGTTTGTTTCAATTTTGTTCCCACCATGAAGTGATCAGAGTCGACGTCGGCCCCTCTATAAGTTCTCACATCCTTAATACTGAATTCGTTTCTCCTCTCTACCAACACATGATCGATTTGGTTAACATTTCTTCCATCGGGCGTTATCCACGTCCCTTTGTGAATATTTTTATGTTGGTATTGCGTGCTTACTATTTTCATGTCGTGTTCCATCGCGAAGTCGATCAAGAATCTGCCATTTTCATTGATGGTTTCTACGTGCATGCTATGTTTTCCGATGGTTGGTTGATACACTTCTTCTCTTCCTATCTTTGCATTGCCGTCACCTATGACCATTTTTAGGTCGTATTTTGGTATTTTTCCGTATTCTGTGTTCAATGCTTCGTAGAATTCTTCTTTATGTCCTATTATTTTTTCATCAGTTGGTGCATGAAAGTTTATTATACTTATTTTTTGGTATTTACCTCTTAGTCTTAGGGTACACATTCTCTCCGACACCGGTTCAAATTTTATAACAGCAGCTTTTAATCGTTCGTTTACAACCATTCCCGTTCCCAATCTTCTGCTGTCTCCACTACTCATAAAAAATGTGTAATTCTCAAGAACAAAGACCCCACTATCCTTGTGCTTCGTTTCTTGAACCGCCAGTATATCAATTCGGTAATTTTTTAGAACCCCTATCAATTGCTTCATCATTCCCCCCTCAAATATTCCTCTCACATTCCAGTTTGCTACAAATATTGTTTCATTATCCTGTGTCCTTGCATTTTCCGTCATATTTAGTTTCCGTCCGGGACATATTTTTGCTAGTTTTTTGCTGTAAGGGATTCCACATTCTTTATTATTTCACTGGTTTGTTGATCCCAGTCCCAACGTTCGCGATTTATGAAGACCTTCCCGTATCCCACTTTCACATCTCTTCCCTTCTCTCTTTCAATCTTGGCAATTTCTCTCAACTTCGCTTGTATTTTTTGCTCTTCCTGTGTTAGATCATCATCAATGTATTTTCTTGTACCTCTCAATTTGGTTTTTGCTCTCATCACAGCAATTTTGTCCTGCCAATTGTCTAGTTTTGCCAGTACAAAAGGGTTTCCAGATCTCGGTTTTATTAGCTCTGCTGCTTTAATTGTTACCTCAAGGTTTAGTTCATTCTTCAAAAATGTTTGTACTTCAGTTGTAATCGTTTTCTCGTTCATATTGACCCCCTTCAGAACTATGTTATTCTTTTTCTCTCTTTTCTCTGTTTGGTTCCATCTGTTCTCCAGGGCCACAATTCGGTCTTTCAGTATTTTGTTTTCATCTTTCAGCAACTTGATGTCGTTTTCGTATACCCGTTGCCCCGGTTTGATATCTTTTACTTCATTCAACAGTTCCTTTATCATTTCCTTCAGTTCCTCCATTTCTCCGTCAGTCGTGTTAACTGGTTTCTTTGTCGGGGTTCTGGTGAATTTTTTACTTTTGCGAAATATGTCACTCTCCGCCCCTCGTTCTCTTCTGTTCTGTTCTTCCGTTGTCGAACTTTCACTATCGTATTGATGTTCTTCTGATTTCATTTCTTCCCAGCGCGTATAAGATTAACACCCGAGTCAACCCCTCGGAGGTACCAAGCTTATTTATTTCAGCAACTTAGAAATTTATATATGTAGATCAAAACTCTCAGCAGTTTCCCCACTGTATTTCAAGATCGGTAACAGGTCAACGCCTTGACCTATGCAACCCAATTTACTTTTGCTTATCCTATACTAACCTTTAAAATTTTCCAATTTACAAACAAGATTTTACCTTATTTTCTTCTACTTCCACTTGTTTCTTTCAAACCTGAGCTTTCCTACTCTTCCCAGCTCCCAAATTTCACTTTCCAAATCACTAAAAACTCACGTAATTCACTTCAAAAAAACACTCTTTGTTCTAGCGTGACGTAGCCGTGTTTACGGTACTAGCATCGACACAATCCCTTAATTAACAAATACACGTATAAAATTTTGGGTATACTAAACAGAGTAGTTAATATTATGGACGCGTAGTGGCGCATGGTTAATGTAAATTCCCAATAGTATTAAATGGTATTAATATTCTCTAGTTGGTACTACTTAAGAATGTTAATCCCACAATATTTAAATGCATCCATACATTACATTTCTCCCCTTTAATTGTTGAACCGTTCCGGGGGACGTGATATCCGACTTGACCTTCTGATCGTGACCACTGATGGCGCGTCTGGTTTCCTCTGTTCCGCTTCGTCCACTTCTGTTGGCATGGGAATACAGAGGAACATAAAAACATAATATGGCATTAATATGCCATCTATATAACAATAGTTGTAACATCAATAATATTCCAACACCTCCACTAGTTATGGTATAACTATTGCTAATCCCATCTTGCTTGAACAATATTGGTGTTTTTCTTTTGCTAATGCATTGGTTAACGAATTTGCCACTATTTCCTGTGTTCCAATATGCTTGACCTGAATTTCTTTTAAATCTTGTCTTTCGCGAACAAAATGATGCCTTTTATCAATATGTTTTGTTCTACATCGATATCCTGCGTTTTTGCTTAGATCAATTGCTCCTTTGTTATCACAAAATATATCGATATTAAAATATTTGTAAATAATTTAGATTAATAATAACAATTAAAATATTTGTAAATAATTTAGATTAACAATAACAATAAATTTATAATAGCCTTAAATAAAAATATGGTATTAATTTTATAATTTTCTAAAAAAAAATAACTAAAATACACTCGGTATCGCCGAGTTGTCCGTCGCCGAGTTGTCCGTCGCCGAGTTGCACCGTCGCCGAGTTGTTTGTCGCCGAGTTGTCCATCGCCGAGTTGTCCGGTCGCCGAGTTGTCCGTCGCCGAGTTGTCCGTCGCCGAGTTGGAATCGCCGAGTTGTCGCGTACCGATATTGTTTGCCGGTAAGTAGATTTACGTTATTTAATCATCGGATATTCATCGATGTTTAATGTTGATAATTTCTAGAAGACACTACTAGAGTTAGCCATCTTGATCTTGATAATCAATTTCAAAGGTAAATAAATTAGGATCGCATAGTGCACGTCCTTCTACTTCAAACATTAAAGATCAACTGAACTATTTTCTTGCGCAAAACGTGAAATTTGCAATCACTTTTGTAAATTGTAAGTCAAATTGTATCCTTTCGTAATTTTTGGTTTAATTAAATTTATTGTAATTTCCAGAATTGCATGGGTATTTGAAGAGATTACTTGTATGCTGTCCTCCAGTTGAATTTTATCACGGTAGTCAATCTTGTTACAATTCGAAGAACTTTATTTGACTATTTTTCGTTATCACGATTCACTTATCAATTTTATGCAATTTTGACCTTTATATACCTTTTAGTGGATGTTTGAAATTCTCGAGCAAAACTCCGAGCAACATGCGTTAAATTTAATTTTGCCAGATTACAATTCAATTATTATATTGAAAGAATATCATACTTAAGTTGGTATAAATGGTCATCAAATGATTAACTTCCCCCCAGTAGTTTTATGATCATTCAGGTTCAAACGATGCTCTAACGTTTGACACCAAATTCAACCAAAAATTTGATACTTGGGAGGCATCATGTCTACGCCCCCCCCTCCAAAGTTTTTTGCGATTAACTCCGCAACCTTTGAGGCTCAAACGAAAATACTAGAAGCCCATTCAGGCTCAAACGATGGTCTATCGTTTGACACCATTTTTATAAAAAAATTCGGAACTGGGGGGGGGCGGACCTGACATGCACCTGTCATATAGTAGGGTAAGAGGATCCACTACTTTGTAGATTTGCCAATTTTATCTCCCCCCCCCCCCTCTAAATATGTTGAATATTACAAGAATATTTTCAATTTTTACATTCAAACTGGAATAATTTTATCTTTGAATGTACAACCACAAGCTACCGAAAATACACATGGGATGTAAAATGTTATTTCTGTCGATTGATCCCGATCCCTTTACATGGTTGGTGAATAAAAAATAAAATAAAACGTATTCAAGACAGTTTAAACCACGCCTTTTAAGACTTAAACCACTCCTCAATCGTTCTAAGCACCGCCCTGTTACAACTGGAGCGAAAACGTCGATCGAAAGGGCGTGGATTAATTTATAAAGGGGCGTGGTTTAAGCCGATGTGGGTTAGAACTAAACGAACGTGATTCAGATTGTAAAGGCGTGTAAAATATATTTTACGAAATAAAAAATATTTACAGGGTGAGTATTTTACTTTTAGTAAAACCTATTTTACTTTACCTGGGTCTGCAGAGATAAAAGAGCATAACTGAAAACGAAGCGACGTGGTTTAAAACAACGGAGGCTAGGTTTATTCTAAACAAATGGGCGTTACTTAGGTCTGCAAACCATAGATTAGAATGAAAGTGACGTGGTTTACATCGACAGGGCGTTGTTAAAGTCTGAAAAGGCGTGGTTTAAACCATCTTGAATAGTTTTCCATATGAATGCGTTGAAAGAGAACACTTTCATGCAGGTTTAACGTTTATTTTTCAGAAAATTTGCACAGTCTGCGCCTTTAACATATCCACAACACTGTAACACCCTGTACACAACATTGTCATATAAATATAACACCCTGTACACAACATTTTTATATAAATATTAGCTTGCAGGAAACATCAATTGTAGGTCGCAGGCTTGCATAAAAGTATTTGTGGTATGAAAAATGTTGTGTACCAAGTAGTTTTGAAGCCACACGCATCCGGCCCCAAAAGTCAATAACTGCCTTTTTGATGACTGCGGAATGAACTCTTTGCAAGGGTCATTTACAACTCAAAAGGGTGGGGGAGGTCGGAGAAGGAGTTAACAGATTTTGGAGAAGTCAGTTAAGTTTCGATTGTTCTTTGGAAAGGACAGAATCTGTTAACTCGCGCGCGCGAACGCGGTTTTTCTAAATTATATTTGTGCATCTTTTATTAATTTATTCCGAGTTCGATAAAATAGAGTGGCCAAAATTTCGACCAAGGGTTTCAGAACTACTTCAAGGTAAGTGGTAAAAATTTATGTAATATTCTATAAGTACGTGACAGAAGCCGACGCCAGAATCCAAGGCCAGCATTTTGTAATAAATTATTACTATCAATTAATATAATTATTTAGTCTACTTTGCTGTCTTTTATTGAGGAAAGTTTGGGAGTAGAGTTATAACGTCTCCGAAGGGATCAAGAAGAGATAAAGAAGAATAACCCTCTCTCTCTTAGGTGAACACTAAGGGGGTGAAGAGGTTACAACACATAAGGAAAGTTATTCAAGCATTAGACCTAAACCACGTCCTATCGATATTAACCACGCCCCCAAAGAACGCCCGTTTCGTTGTCAGTCCCGGCCTTTTAGGGCAAAGCTCCCTTCGTTGTATTTCTACCTAGGGGCGTAGGGTCGTTTAAAGGGTGATTTGGAATAAAAGGGCCTGGCGTAGGTAGGCAAGGTTTCGACTTACCACTCGCAAAATACGTGTTCCAAGTATTACACCATTGTATTACATGCTATTACATAAGTATTACATTTAACCTGTCCCAACTATTACATAAGTGTTTAACCCCTCGGAAGGGGACATTATTTAGATCGAAAGAGCGTGTAAAATATATTTTACGAAATGTAAAGAAAGAAATTTGTTGGGTGGGTGTTTGGTTTTCTTTATTCTCTATCTTTTCACATTTTAAAGAAAATAGTATATTACACACCAAGTGGCAAAAGGAGGCCATTCGATAAGCCTAAAGGATGCCGGAACGGCATCGCCATCGTCGTAATTTATATTTAAGGAATTAATTGCATGTAAGTTCGGAAAGAGAGAGAGGGAAGCAGTAGATATGATGTTGAAAGAAGCCTCTAATCTTTGGTAGAAATTTAAAAAACTAAACGTCGTATCAATGTAATTCTTTTTTTATATTAATAAGAAAAGACTATTGAAGGCAATAACCAATTTTGAGCGCTTTAAATTAAAACTAAATAGGTTAATTTAATTTATGAAAAAGGACAATTTTTGCCTTCTGTAGATCATTATAAGGACGAAACCTGATTTTGAAGCGATTTCATCATCAATTATAGAAAACTTATACAAAACTTGTAAATCAAAAAGTGCCCTTAGTGGAGTTTTAAACTATATAAAATCAACTTAATGCACAAAGGGTTCAAGGGTTCCCTTAGATATGGCGCAAATCATTTTTTTAAATTTTTTAAATTTCTACAAAAGATTAGAGGCTTCTTTCAACATCATATCTACTGCTTCCCTCTCTCTCTTTCCGCAGCGCGCTCTTAAGGGCCAATATATCAATCACCAGTTAGTTTTACCTCGCAGGTAAGAGAGGTTTGACGTCTTCTCATTGGACTAAAAGACGTCACATGGTTGATTTATCTGATAGCTAAGTTTAACTGGAGATTGATAAGTTGGCCCTAACATGGTTAATAATAAAAGTAAATATAAAATTTAAATATTCTTAATATTATTTCAATAATAACAGTTTAATATAATTATTCATTTATTACAATAATAGCAAAGTAACATACAATTTATTGTACAAGACTTTAAATTTTAGCCATATGTTAGAATATCAATAACACTCGCTTCGCACTCGGCTGGTTTTTCGTCAGCTTTTAAGTTAGCGCACAATGCTGTTTTAAAATCTTCTTGTGCCTCTGCACTAACGTCTTTACCATCAATTATGATTGTTGGTACAGAATTTAGTGGAGGTTGCAATTCTCTGGTTAAGTCACCCATTGCTGACAAATAGTTCGTTCCTAAGAAAAAATAATTTTCCCTTATTAATACCGATAGTTATTTGGATTTAGCTTTTTACCTTGTTCGTGATGTGCACAATTTTCAATAGAATCGACATAATTGGGAACGTCATTCATGGTGGAACATAACTCTGTGGTAAAGTTGTAGCGTTTCAGCGTATTTTCGGTGGTTTTGGTTACTTTATCCATTAGACAATTTACGACGGCGAGGGTGACATTGTTAAATCCATATTCGCTATTCGAATTTGGTGCAATGTTGTTGATAGCGCAGGCATGAATTTTGTTTCCATAACATTCGTAGGGTCCATGATGACAAGTGAATTGTAGCTGACCGTCCACCTTTGTTTCTGAAGATTTACCGTACGGAACCAAAGTTAAGTTCACCCATTCTCCCAATTTGCCCGCCAAAGTTGGATATGCTTGTGAGATAAATTGTCTAGAATCGGGACACGCAGATTCGTAATAGACTGTCACTGAGACCTGCAACGAAAAATGCATGTTATGTTACTTAATGTACATTATGTTAATGTAAGTAACAGGAATAAATGTGTATAATACATTTACCGGTAAACAGGCTACGCCACCTGGTGTACAGGGTTATCTCTAAGTCATTGTTACGATTGGCAACTTCAAATAAGAACACGCCACCATGTGACCGTTTATAGAACTGTAATATATGTGGTTAAAGTGTGGTTAAATTAAAAGCGCTATTTACTTGTACATGTTTTTATCGTAGTTTTGAGTGATAAAAGTGATATTTAAAGTGATTGTGGTATTATTTGAACTTTTTCACAGCAACTTGTTCTTATTGTGAAGTTATTTTCTTTACTTAAACCGATTTAAACCGCCATATTTGTTATATTTGCAGCGCCCCCAACGTTAAATTCAGTTCCAAATAGCTGGTAATCGCATAACAATGATTTAGAGATAACCCCATGTCAAATTAAACAATTTTTTGCAATTATTATATTCATGTACCGCTTCGATTTTGCTCAAATTTGGTATACTTCTAAGTTATTCCAAATAAACGGACTCGTATTTTTTTGTATGGCTCTAAAGTGGTTCGTTTACATCAGTGGTTCCCAAAGTGGTCCAGGTGGACCCCCAGGGGTCCATAGGAGACCACACGGGGGTCCACGTAGACGTGAAAATAAAATAGAAAAAGAAAACACCCCCAATTTAGGGTGATATTTTTTAGGAGTTTTGGGAATACAGTAGAAATGTAGCAGCAGGGGGTCTACCGAAAAAAAAGTTTGGGAACCATTGGTTTACATTGTACAGCCCTCCTAAATAATTCAAATTTACCACTTATATTAAAAATTATAATTATAAAAATTGTTACACTTTTGGCTACTGGCAGGCCCGTAGCCAGGATTTCATTTGGGGGGGAGGGCACTTGTAAAGATAACAAACTTTTTCCAAAATATACCTATTTTATTTTCGAAATTCAAATGTTTTACTTTCAAAATTTTTGATTCTTTTGAACATTTCGGGGGGGGGGGTGCCCCCCTCCTGGCTACGGGCCTGGCTACTGGTATACCAAATTTTAGAGTGGGTACGCTTTTGGTTTAGGAATGACATCGAAATGAATGATCGTGGTCATAAATCGAAACACTTCAATAAATATGCATGGTAATTCCATATCAAATAAGAACCCCTGCAGACTGCAGACTTTCTATCGGCCGATAGTTAGAAACCGACTAACTATCGGCCGATAGAAAGTCTGCAGTCTGCGGGGGCTCTAAACCAAAGTATTTTCATGACCCTCTTCGATTTTACACAAATTTTGTACATTTCTAAATTATGCCAAATAAACGGACCCGTATATTTTTGTTTGCCCTAAAGTGGCCCGTTTACATTGTACTCCAAAGAGGAATTCGCCCAGCTACTGGACATACACACGAAGGAAAATACCCAAAAACTTGAACAAGTGCAGCCAAAAGCCATAGAACCCAGCGGAAAGGGGGCAACCCTGGAATCTGATGAAAGGGCCCAAAAGGTCATAGCTTTGAAACCGAAAGTGGGCAATACGAACATCCCGACGGGCAGCGACTCGGAGAGCGATCCCGAGGTTTTCGTCAACCCGCGGGACAAGAAGAAGATCAAAAAAAGACGACAGCAAGACAGAAAACAGGAGAGCCTCAAAGAAACAGCGAATAAAGAAAGGCCGGAAGCGGTAATTATCCGCATGAAACCAGACGATAGAAGAACTGATATCATAAAGATGCTCGAGAAGGATATGGCCACGGACGTAGTCATAACCTCTATAAGGGGCACGAGAAGAGGGGATCTCATCCTTGAGACTGACCACGGCTGTGGCAAGGCCAAAGGCCTTAGGGAAGAAGTGGGGAAAGTTCTCCGAGATCACGAGCTAGTAGAAAAATCTAAGAGAAAGATAATAGAAATCTTCGACCTCGCCGAGACCACTACACCGGAGCAAGTGGTTGCGGGGGTACAGAAAATAGTGGGTCCCGAAACGCATCTCGCTGTGAGGAACCTGAGGAGTACGCAGTGGGGCACCAAAAACTGTACATTGGAGGTGGACCCCCAAAAGGTGGAAGCGATCATAGGGGCAAACATAAAGATCGGAATGATCAGTGGATGTCGGGTGCGCGAGGTACAACCTTCGGTAGGGTTTTGCAGGAAGTGCTGGCGTACTGGCCACCCAGCCGCAAGTTGCGACGGAAAGATGGAGGATAGATGTGTCAAGTGTGGCGGCAAGGGCCACAAGGCGCTAGAATGTGCAAACGAAGAGAAATGTGCGGTGTGTGGCAGGGGGCACAGGACC
The DNA here is from genome assembly GCA_932274525.1 of Podabrus alpinus. Classification (NCBI taxonomy): domain Eukaryota; kingdom Metazoa; phylum Arthropoda; class Insecta; order Coleoptera; family Cantharidae; genus Podabrus; species Podabrus alpinus. The sequence continues at coordinate 75,608,666 of OW026454.1, read as the reverse complement.
ACCACATGTCCCACACACAGAAACGCCGTGAGAGATGAGCATCTGGTCTGTAGGCGGTGCAACGAGAGAGGACACAATTGAAGTTAATTTATTTATAAAATAAAAAAAACATTTTGAGGTTGTTGCCAACCTCATCATAAAATGGACCCTGCAAATTGGCGGGGAGTTCATGTTTTCATCACAATTATAAAATCATTCTTAAGCGCACATTACACGCGGCGTTTTTGTTATGCGATCGGTTGCAGCAGCCACCTAATCAGCTAATCGCATAGGCAACCCATTCAGCAATTGATCGCCATGCCTTTTTAAATCGCATGGCTTTAAATAGAACTCGTTCTATTTTATATGCGCTTTCTCATGCAATCTAGTGATTTCTATTAACATTTGATGTTATTGAAGTTATAAAAATAGATAAAATTGACGTAAAAATATTGTACTTTTATGTTGTGTGGTTAAATTTGTTAATTTTTTTTTGTGAGTTAAAATTTGTGATAAATTGTTAAAATACGAAAATCGCACCACGGCTATGCATCGCATAGCCATATGCATTCGGTTGCACGTGCATTCGGCTGCTGCGATCGGCTGCTGCAACCGATCGCATGAGAAAAAGGCCGCGTGTAATGTGCACTTTAGAGTTTTTATCAAGTTCTGGTCGTTTTTTTATGAATTTTTTAATCGGGTTTCAAACCGCGTGTCATTTGGTATATTGTTACATACATATAATCTGCCTATTTTTGATAAATGTTGGTTTCTGTTTTGTTTGTTTCAGGTCTTAACAATGGATTGCGTGGGCGTTTTTATTTCATCAATGTTTGGTAAGTATCGGTTTTCATGTCTTGATTTGTAATCTATTTTTCATTTTCGATAGTTATTTGACTTTTTTTGGGTACACTCAAACCTTATTTCTTATCACGGTTATTAGTTTTTAGGATTAGATCTTATTGGTCACGGTTATTTCTTTCGTTGTCAATAGTGGTTGCTATGGATTGTGCAAGGGCCATAAGACGGTCCTTATATACATTACACAGGGTTGATCCTGTGGAGTGCTTATTGTCACTGAGCTTCGCTCTGACACAGTTGGCGCATACATGCATAGCAGGTTCCTTTTGTACTACACAGTCACGTGAAGCGTGTTCTGTTGAGGTGCAAAAGGCGCATGTTTCATTTCCTTTGCAAAATTTGGCTGTGTGGCCAAAACGTTGGCATTTATAACATCGGGCAATTCCGATGTGGTTCCGCACTCGGTAGCTTTTCCAAGCCACTATGAATTTACCTTCCTTGATTGTTGCTTCATGGATCAGAGGGTGAAGCTCTAGGATCCATTTGTTGTGTGTTCTTATTCTGGTATGTACGGGATTGGCTCTTTTGAGCCACGAACTCCCGGCCATATTGACCGCCTCGGGAAAATTTCTTTCTATTTCCGCTATGATTTGATTCTTAGAGACGGATTTGTCTACCATCTGTATAGCAATTGATGGCCAGGTAGCTGAAGGCTCCCGTGCCATCAATTGGTTCTTAGCTAGTAGAGTGCTGCCTACTAGTTTCTTGACCGAAGGGTGGGAGGATTCCACCACGACACTTTTGTTTTTTGTCAGATAGAGCCTATCTGCTTTTATTCCAAGATCTTCCGCTCTGATGCTAGTCAGGGCGGCCCTTGTGTTTTCCGCTGACAGGAATGAGCTACCCTCTCCAGGGTAGACAATCACTTTATATTTCTTGCGCGTGCTCCGGGGGCTGCTGATGGCAGCCCTCTTCATTGCTGTTTGGTACCTCCTGGGTGGGCTGTACTTCGTGGGTTCTTCCTTAGGGGAAGAATCTGTTTCCTTGGGTTCCCGGACCTTGAAGAGGTTCGGGGTGTTGGACTCTGCCAATTCTTTCTTAGGTGGGTCCTGCTTTTTGGGCTCTTCCTGAGGGGAAGAAATTGTTTCTTTGGGTACCCGGACCTTGAGGAGGTTCGCGGGGGTGGCAGGGGCAGGGACCGCCTCTGCTGTGTTTACTTTGGACGGGGGAGGGGTGGCTGAAGGCTCACCCGTCCCTCGTATGTTGTCATTGCCCTTCAGTATAAATTCTACAAGTTTCAAGGTGCTTTCTTTCATGTCTTCAACATTTTTTTGTGCGTTTTCCTTATCTTCGAGTTTTTCTTTGCTTTGGTTGATGAATTTCATTACTTTATGTGATGCGTTCGATACATTGGAAAGTATTTCTTTCGCCCATTTTGTTGCTTCCGTATGGTTTTTACTTGGTGTTTCTTCTATTCCAAGTTCTTCTTTTTCTTGTATTGCCTGTCTGATTTCGGACAATGCTTCGAGCAGTTTTTCCATTTTTTGTTCGCTTTGTGTTTTCTCAGTTTCATAATTTTTTTCCTTAGTTTCGTTACTGTTTTCACTTAGCGTTTTCGTTACTTGTCTTTCATGTTTTTCTTTATCTTGTTTCGCCAATCTGGCACGTTTCCTTTGGTTTTTGTTTGGTTTCATGAGATGAGTCCCACACTCCCGGTCTTGGGCAAGGCCGGGGTAAGTACATAAAGTATTTTCCCCTCCTCCAACGCACACAAAAAAAAAAAAAAAAGGCCCGTAGCCAGGATTTCATTTGGGGGGGGGGCACTTGTAAAGATAACAAACTTTTTCCAAAATATACCTATTTTATTTTCGAAATTCAAATGTTTTACTTTCAAAATTTTTGTTTCTTTTGAACATTTCGGGGGGGGGGGGGGTGCCCCCTCCTGGCTACGGGCCTGGCTACTGGTATACCAAATTTTAGAGTGGGTACGCTTTTGGTTTAGGAATGACATCGAAATGAATGATCGTGGTCATAAATCGAAACACTTCAATAAATATGCATGGTAATTCCATATCAAATAAGAACCCCTGCAGACTGCAGACTTTCTATCGGCCGATAGTTAGAAACCGACTAACTATCGGCCGATAGAAAGTCTGCAGTCTGCGGGGGCTCTAAACCAAAGTATTTTCATGACCCTCTTCGATTTTACACAAATTTTGTACATTTCTAAATTATGCCAAATAAACGGACCCGTATATTTTTGTTTGGCCCTAAAGTGGCCCGTTTACATTGCACAACGGGTCCGGATTTTTAACACTGACCAAAAAATTGAAAATTTACTATAGAAATGGCATAATATTTCGATCAAGAAAATGTTTAGCTTTAAAATTAATAGCGGTACAACAAGTTTAAATAGAAAGAACAACGAAAATTTAATAAAAAACACCATGCGGTGGTCGGCATAGGTTCGCGGCCTATTTTGTGCGTGGTTTAGAGAACTACGGACACGCCCCCAACATGAAATTTAGCAAAATTTTGGGTAATTAACGGCCTTTTTGGGTATGTTTTGGTCCGAATGTGTCACTTTTGTCGTCGCGGAGGTGATCATAAAAAAAATCCGAAAAAAGTTTAAAAATAAGAAAGTTGCGGCGAGTTGCATTTGTACGGGCCACTGACACACGACGGGTCGATGTTCCACCGTTCGCCCGTCGTTGCTTGAAATCGAGTGAAATTTTTTCGCTCCGATTTGAATTTTTCTTTGAAATTCGGATAGGTGGGGGTGTGATTAGTAGATATTAGTAATAAATATTAGAAAAATATGGAAAATAACCCGTGTATTGCCGAAAAAGTGTAAAAATAAAATTTTTTTTTCTTCGATTTTAGGGGTGTGCATTCGATAGGGAGGGTAATCCATCGTCAAAACCTACTCTTCCGGGGCGCCGCTCCGCTCCGCGTTGCACCCCTACAGAGCGGTTTTGACTCTGGTTACTAGGCTAAACATACGAGAAGGGCCTCCGATCAAGAAAACCGGGATAAATGAAACCGGGATGCGAGAGACCCTCAAAATAGCATTAAAAAGTATAGTCGCGGTATGGGGCAGTTATCTTTTACGTTTTACCCCCAAAAAATCGCGTAAAAACAAAAAATAATCGATGTTACATGTACGAGTGTCGAGCTGCATCTGCCGGTGCGAAATATTCTAAGTGTTAGGGTCATTTATTACGCACGGACCGACCACAGAATGAGCGACGCGCGGAATCTCGTTAAATTTTTACATGTAAATTTGCAAACTTCAAATTCGATTTACTCAAAACTTTGATCATAAATCCGCTAGTGAAATTTATATCAGTATACTATATAAACCTTCCTCTTTGCAATAGGAAATTTTCAATTTATTTGGAGTGGTCAGTGAAGTCGTTCTCTACCCTGCACAACCCTCCGAAATAATTCAAAATTTACTTCGACACAATTTTTTTTGTAAAATAACGATATTGAATAGGCCTTTTTAGTGAGTTTTATGTAAATAATTCTTCTTCCTCTTAATTAGTTCTTTGAGGATTTGGTTTTTTACATCTTAGGTAGTTTACTAGGAGTGCCTTCGATGTGCATGCACCATGTTTTATATTGTTATGATGACAAATCATTAACACAGGAGAACCGACGGCTTTACGTGCCCCCCGAAGCACGGAAGACGGTCAGGAAATTTTAGACTGTACCCGGAGTCGAACCGGGGCCTCTTGCATTAGCAATTGATCTCGCTAACGTTCTGGTCATGACCGTCGTCGTCTTAAATAATTAAGGTCATAAAATAAGGTCACAAATGATCGGAGGATCAAATTTTGACTTTGAGTGGCCCTCCCTCAAAAAAGGGGCAATCTAAAATTCTCAAATAAATATATTATCTTTATTATACTTTTGGCTACTTGTATTCCAAATTTTAGATTAGACACGGTTTTGGGTTTTTTGGTACTTTCGGTAAAGTGTTTCGATTTATGACTACGATCGTTCATTTCGATGTCACTCTTGGACCAAAAGCGTTCCCACTCTAAAATTTGGTATGCAAGTAACCGAAAATATAATAAAGATAATTTTTTATTTTGAGAATTTTAAATTGCTTCGTTTTTGCGGGAGAGGCACTCGAAGTCAAAATTTAATAATGGCCCCCATTTTGTGACCTTAGTTATTTATACAAAAACGTCACTAAAAAAGCCTATTTAATATCTTCATTTCACAAAAAAAATTGTGTCTCTGAAGTGGTACGGTTCGGCCAATAGAAATTATTTATCGGAGCTCTACAAGCCAAATTTGAATTACTTTTGAGGGCTGTATAATGTAAACAGACCACTTTATGGCCAAACACAAAAATACGGGTCCGTTTATTTGGAATAACTTAGAAGTATACCAAATTTGAGCAAAATCGAAGAGGGTCATGAAAATCAACCAATTTGATTTAACATGGAATGACCAGAAGCACCAAAATCACCCACAAAATTTAAATTTTTACAATTATAAAAAAAACACGACAATATACATCCTCTTTGCTAAGAATTGAGAATTATTTTGTCGAGTTTTATTAAAAGTATAAAACAGATGCAACTGAGCATGCGGAAGTCAGACCGTTCTCGAATGAAATATCATTGGGCGGTCGGACCGTCCTCAAACGAAATATTAATGCGCGGTCGAATGGCCACAAGTCACTCCATAATTCCATAATTATGTGAGAGTGACTGCATCCCGTCCGGACGAGATGAAATATTTTGGAATCGGGAAATTTTACCATCGAAATACGTAAAGCATCAAAATACGAATTTTAAAAATTTCGAAAATAAAAATTTTACGTATTATAAATTTGCATTTGCACTGAAAATCCTCATTTTCGTATATTTACAATTATTTTCTAAATCAATCGATGGTTACTCTATCACTAACTCAGCCACTCGAAACAAAATTTCTTCTGCTACACACTAAAGAACACACTTATTTTAGCAAATTGTAATAATAAAAAATGTGAATGGGGATCAAACTTTTGAAAAAAATCGAATTTGAACTTTGCAAATTTAACGAGATTCAGTGGTAAAATTAACGAGATTCTTGCGCGTCGCTCATTCTATTGACAGTCTCCGTGCAGTTTTAATGACCCTAACACTTAGAGTATTTCGCACCGGCAGATGCAGCTCGTCTCTCGTACATGTAACATCGATTATTTTTTGTTTTTACGCGATTTTTTGGGGGTAAAACGTAAAAGATAACTGCCCCATACCGCGACTATACTTTTTAATGCTATTTCGAGGTTCTCTCACATCCCGGTTTTCTTGATGGGTGGCGCCTTCTCGTATGTTTAGCCTAGTAACCAGAGTCAAAACCGCCCTGGAGGGGTGCAGAGCGGAGCGGAGCGCAGCGGCGCCCCAAAAGGGTAGGTTTTGACGATGGATTACCCTCCTTATCGAATGCACACCCCAAAATTCGAAGGAAAAAAACATTTTATTTTTTCACTTTTTCGGCAATACACGGGTTATTTTCCATTTTTTTGATTATATTTATTACTAATATTCACTAATCACACCCCCATCTATCCGAATTTCAAAGAAAAATTCAAATCGGAGCGAAAAAAATTTACGCATTTTCAAGGGACCACGGGCGAACGATGTGACATCGACCGGGGTCTGCCGCATACTCGATGCTAATTTCCCGTACTTTTCAAAAGTCGATATTGGGGTTGTTTTTACTCCGTTCACCCTTTTTTTTTGTTTTAATAGACAAATATAAGCATGTTCTTTAGTGTGTAGTACTCGAAAATTTTTTTCGAGTGGCTGAGTTAGTGTAATAATCCCCTAAATTAACACTACCCATTAAAAATTGTAATATCTGACTCCGTTCGGTTTCTCAAATTTTTCAGTTGTTTCTTCGTGAGGGAGAGATTAACGCAAAATTTGTGGAAAGGTCCAAATAATTTTTCAAAGTATTTTATAATTTTCAAAAAAAAATGTAATTTTAAAAACCGTTAATTTACGGCGGAAATGAACGTGATAATTTATGCAAATAATTTTTAGAAATTTCAAGAAAAATTTACGAAAAAAAGTGATCATTAACAATGAAGGAGAGAGAAATCGGGAACTCGATTGATGAGCAACTCGAATATATTATGTAAGTCCGTCGTTTTAGGACTCACCAATCGAATTACCAGTTTTTTTTTCCTTTAGGCCGCCCGACCTTCAAATAATATTGTAAACTAGCTGGTAAATATTGATATTAAATTAAAAAGTAATAACAAGTTAGGCAACAACAAAATTAAAATGATCAAACTTATTTAAATTTGTTTTTTTTTGATATGGGAAAAAATGGGAAAATACAATCACAAATATTATGTAATATCGATAACTTGAGCATAAATAATAATATAATATAAATTGTTATATCAACAATATTGAACTTGGAAATTTTGTTTTTATTGATATCAACTGATATGAACAAAATTTTTCCTAATGAATATAAGATTTTTTGTATTTATGCACTTGAAATCCAATTTTTTAATTGGAAAAATTATTTTGGATTTTAATTGGCGGGTAGAAAGCATAAAATATAATTTTATTCGATCACTTACTTTTTCTATTTTTTGTGTCTGAATTGCTACAAAAGAGCAAGTCAATGCAACACAAATACTACATAGTATTTTGTTGTACATTTTTTTGGATCACTGTTAATTTCGTTATTGGTGTTGTAGGTTTAGTTTTGCGCTGATAAAAAACAGATGAAAAATATTAAAATTATTTATAAAATACCACGACCAAACCGTGTAAAAGTAAGCAAAGAATGAGATAAGTTGGAATTTAAGAAATAATTTCAATTTTTGAGAATCAAGTGGGAGAGGTAGCAAAGCATTTGCTCACCAATCGAGTTCCTCATCAATCAAGTTTCCGGTTTCTCGCTCTTAGAAGAGAGAGCTCGACTCTTCTAGTTGTAAATATTAGACATGCCCAGAGGCAGGAAATTTTTTTTTTCCAGGATAGCGCGAAATCATTATTTTCTTTATAATTCATCTCTTTGAAAGTCGGCAATTCTGGTACAATCTAAGATAACAATGTACATAATCCTACATCAACTGAAAACGATGTTTTCGATTGATGTATAGTCATGTTACATATTTTCAGTCGATGTTATGTTAGGTTAATAGTTGCTTTGATGCGCCCTTTGTAATTAAAAATATAGTTTGCATTGTAATACACTTGTGGTTTACTTAATAATGCTTAGGTACATTCTTGCCAATAAATTCCTGGAAGATGAAGTTTCGCTTGCGGGTATTTTATTGCACTTTGTAAATAACCTTATCGCTTGGAGTTTCATGTTACTTTCATTAAGTAACATTCTCTTGTCTAAGGCAGGAGTGGCGTTCGAGCAAAGGTCCGAGAAGAACAGGGGAGTGAAGGAAAAGTAGTGACAACGTTTTTGCCTCCACTGATCTCCCGTAGCATTAACATTACTAAACGCAAGTTGAGTCAAATATAGGTCGCTACAATTAAAGAGATAACATCCTAAAAGTTTCATCTTTATACTAATTATTTCCTAGTTCGGTCTGAGAATGGACTGCAGTGTATTCAATACGCTCGAGTTTGAATCCAGATTAAAGAATATTTTTTCAAGACGAATTTTTGGGTGAATTTGATGTCCAACATTAGAGCACCGTTTGAATCTGAATGAGCTTCTATTATTTTGATTTGAACTTCGAAAATCGCAAAGTTATTCGCAAAAAACTACTGAGGGGGGCAAAACTCATAAACGTGTTTTGCAATTTTCCTTCCCTTTTTGAATTTATGTGTGCAATTGATGTCAATCGATAGAGCTACGTTTGAGCTTCAATGAGCTTCTATAATTGTCATGGTTTTAATAAGTTAATTATTTACAAAGTTGTGAATATTTGAAATTTTCGAGTAAATTCCGAGCAACATGCGTTAATTTTAATTTTTCCAGATACAATTCAATCATTATATTGAAAGAATATCATATTTAAGTTTCAAATGATTAACTTCCCCCCAGTAGTTTTTTGCGAATAACTCCGCGACCTTTGAGGTTCAAACGAAAATAATGGAAGATCATTCAGGCTCAAACGATGCTCTAACGTTTGACAGCAAATTCACCCAAAAAATTTGATACTTGGGGGTCATCATGTCTACGCTCCCCCCCTCCAAAGTTTTTTGCGAATAACTCCGCAACCTTTGAGGCTCAAACGAAAATACTGGAATCTCATTCAGGCTCAAACGATGCTCTAACGTTTGACACCATTTTTATTTTTAAAATATTCGAAACTGGCGGGGGGGGGGAGCTGATATGCATCTATCATATAGTAGGGTAGGAGGTTCCACTAAATAAATAATAGCCTTAATCATCGCTGGATGTATGAGAAGTATCAGGACTCGATGACTGTGGTACGGACGTATGGAAAACCGGATCTATTTATAACGTTTACATTAAACCCAAAGTGGAAAGAAATGGATGAAAACCTTCTTCCGGTTTATAACAGTGAAGGAATAGTAATTGGACGGCAAGAGGCTTAGGAGAGATCAGATTTGATGAACCGAGTTTTTATGTGCAAATTAAAAGCGCTCAAGAATGACATCATAACAAAACAAATATTTGGGAAAGTTATTGCGCATACCTTGGTGATTGAGTTCCAAAAAAGAGGTCTTCCTCATTTTCATATGCTTTTCTGGATTGCCGATGAAGATAAACCACGAACTGTTGAAGATATCGACCAGTTAGTAAGCGCTGAAATACCCGACGCTTCTAATCGAGAATTGTTCGACACCGTCACTCGATGTATGATTCACAGACCGTGTGGTGTTATTAATCCGTCGGCGCCCTGTATGACAACTAATGCCAAAGGTGTGTCTCACTGTTCAAAGGGATTCCCAAAACCATTCATTTTCGAGACATTCAACAACACCGATGGCTATCCAGCATATCGTCGCCGAGACAATAGTGCCAATCATGTCATAAGGAATAAGATGTCAATCGATAACCGCTGCGCTGGGTCGTGCCATACAATCGGTATTTGTCTCAAAAATACGATGCACATTGTTTATATATATTTATATAGCAAATCGAGGTCTCGCTTCTCATTTAGTCAGAGCCTACCACTTCTTTAATATATTTTTAATATCTAATAGATCATTTTGAGTCACGTGACTTTGACAGGGCGCGGCCATTTTGTCGTGGGGGCATACCTGTCGGGACGTCACCTCGAAATGATAAATTGTGATTTAAGGTTATGATTATGAGGTGTAAACTTCATAAAATCATAACCTTAAAATAAAAATCAATTACGAAATTTGACAGGGCGCGGCCATTTTGTCGTAGGGGCATACCTGTCGTGACGTCACCTCGAAATGATCTATTGTTTTTTCATTTTGCTTTCAAATAAAATCAAAAATCAAATAAAAACAAAATGCTTAGTAATGGAGTTCCATTTTTATTTAAAGTACCTAAGACCCCGCGCGAAAACGGGGATCCACTGGTACTTTAATAAAACGATAATGTGTTCGCTTAAGCTTTGGTTTGTTCGAAAGTGGTGCCGTCATTTTTTTTTGGTTAAGAGCAGTTTTTGACGTCTGTCATTGATTATTCACCTAGAAATTATTAACAGGCATTCCCAACTTAATGAGTACACTATTAATTATTTTATAATTATTAAATTAGGACGGCACTGCCTCTAATCAATGACAGACGTCAAAAAATTTATAACAAAAAAAAGAAAAAATTATCGCTTTCGAGTAATTAAAAGATTTAATTTTGATAATGGGCGACATAAACTTTTAACAGTGACAGACATAAAAGAATTAAGATTCTTGAATAAAATATTTTATTTGAAAAACAGTTTTGCTACAAATTCATGAATTATTTTGATTTGTTTGGGGTTTGAAATACTTGAAGGGGTGGTTTTTGGAAGTATAGTCAAGTTATTTTATACTTAAATTTGATTTTCACTTGTATCGACCTTAAGTACATTATGGATCTCGGTTATCTGAGAAATACGAAGTCTGTTACAGTCATAGATGTATTATATTTCATAGATACAGACTACTAGTAAATTTCAACGGCAACATAGACTACACATACTTTTTTGTCGCCATCCTTGTTTAACACATGCTCATAGCACGTGCTTCATGAATTTTGCATCTCACTCAGGAGTACAGTTATAAAATGACAGCTGTCAAACCTTATTTTTAGGTTAGAATTTTAATATCTTAGCGTAATTTTCTTTAACAGATCTTTGGCAGAAGTAACACGTTATATTAATCGATAATTTTCTTGCTGTAATTTTTTATTTTTTCTTTGAATTTCTTCGTATTTGCTCTTAAGTAAATACTTCAAACAGTGGCAGTAACGATGGTAACGAGGTAGTAACCATGTAAACGCACACAATATACTTCCAGCAGAATTTTAAGAGAGATAAAAGATTGATAGTACTAGTGTATAACAGAAATAGCAATACAGTACTAAGTCGGAACTATGTTGGTTTTGGATGTTTCAATGCTAAGGTATAGGGCAGTCGGTATCTATGAAATATAATACATCTATGGTTACAGTAAAAAAAAGTTACGCACTTTTCCTGTAACGGGTCGTCCATAAATTTACGTCACGCTCCGGGGGGAGGGGATTTCAAAAATCAATCTCAGGATGCGGGCATGGGGCCTATGGACCTATAGGCAGGGAACTGGTGGGCACACGCGGATTCTGAAGGACTGCCTGAATAGGCTGCTTCTTTTGGGTCTTGATGCCGACAGAATACCTCCTAAATATGTGTTTAGCAGAGGTTTTAACATCCTGCTAAACACGACAGGAACCGACGATGTAGACATATGTCTGTACACAGATGGCTCCAAAACAAATACAGGCTCAGGTGCGGGGTCTTCTCCTCGGAACTGCAGCTTGATATAAAACTATCGCTGGGTAGATGTGCCTCTGTCTTCCAAACGGAAATTATGGGCATACTTCACTGCGCAGAAATATCCCAAGAAATGAATATTCGGGGCAAAACAATCAAGATATTTACAGACAGTAGGGCTGCTCTTATGGCACTTGATCGGCTCGGGCCTGGTGCTTCAATGCATTCAGGCATTGGAAGTGATATCAACACACAATGTCCTAACTCTCAATTGGGTAAAAGGACATGATGGAAATGAGGGTAACGAGAGGGCTGATGAATTGGCGAGACTGGGCTCGGATAACCCACCATGTGGTCCTGAGCCTTATTACGCCGAGCACCAAACCTTGGATACAATCATAAAGGAGGAAACTCATAGATTGCATACAGAAAGGTGGTTGAATGTGGATGGGTGCCGACAATCAAGGGCGGCGATACGTGGACCATCAGGTAAGCATGCAATAGTATATTATATATCAAGGTTGTGAAGGCCGTCATTATTGCCCTAGCGCCAAGATTATATTCCGAGGTGCTTTGCACCGAGGAATATAAGGCGCGGAGGCAATAATGGTCTTCACAACCGTGGTTTATATACGATTTTTTCCACTACTAGATTTATTACCATTTTTTAAAATTCTTTTTAACAAAAAAATTTTCAAATTTAAAATATTTATTTCAAATGACAGTTTTGTTTTGTTGATTTGACAGTTGATTTGACAGTTGTTGACAAATTTAGGTTATTAAATAAAATAAATCGCGGTTCGTCAAATTAACAATGGATGGCGCTGTCACTTGCTGTCACATTTAATTCGATTATAATGAAATTTTAAAATTAAATTAATGTATTAAAAAAGCGTTTTAAATAGTTTAAATACAATTAATTAGCATTTCTCGGTTATTCTAAATCATTTAATAACAACATTTTTCTTTAAAATAGTCGCCAAGTTATCAAAAAATGTCATTTTGTTCAAAGGTTAATAATGAAAAATTATTCACCACTAGTTGAAAACGTGTCACTTCTTGATCGACTAACCTAAGTAAAAATGATAGCCTATATGACTAGTAGTGGAAAAAATATTATATACAATTGTCCCGGGACAGTCTGCGAACCATCGTGGGCTTTCTCACGGGACATTGTAAGTTAAACAAACATCTACACACAATGGGATTGGTTGACAGCCGCCCATCGCTTGCGTCAAAGAGAAGATCCATGTTAGGGGACTTCTGGCCTGACATGGCCAGTATTAGTGGCATGCTACCCTCCAAAATACTCGAGTTTGTCCTGAGTCTGGGATGGCTGGAGGAATAGGAGGGACGGTGGGCCGCTGATGCAAAGGAGGTAGCATAATGGGCCCGATATGTGGCCTGAGTGCGCGCGAACCTATTTGCCCTCCTAAATCGATCCAGAATCCAGAATGCAATGGGATGTCGGATCCGCAATATTCGAAAGTAAATCGGAGGCGGAAGGCTGACCCGTAACAGGAATAACAAGTGGGAGGCCGCAGGCCGACCCGTATTATTAAAAGCAATCGGGAGGCCGAAGGCCGACTTGGGTTCGCTTCACCATTAAGATGTCAAATCCGGACCAAAGAAACCCGAGATCTCACATGCAAACTAACACTCGACCATGGAATCCTAAAATGTTCCAAAAACCGGTTTGTAAGACCACAATCGGGAGGCCGACAGCGAGGCCATAGGCCGCGAGCCTCGCAGAGCTAGCCACGAAAATCGGCCAAGAGGCCGATTTTCAAGTGGCTAGTCTCTTAAAATAACGGAGATCCCCATGGTGTAGGTCGAAAATCGGGCATCCAAGTACCCATTTAAAATTTCCATGATCGCAAAATTACACAACGAGGCGTAAATATCCCGAAAAGTTGTGTGCTTCAATTTAGAATTCTCTTTAATTTTTCTATTTGGAATTCGTTTAAAATCACTGGGAATTTATTGGAATCTTTGCAATTGCAAGTCCTTTTCGAATTATCCAAAATAAAAAATTATTACGCGGTCGGACCGTGCAGCAGCCAAATGAGGTTAATGTTTTGCCGGTTAGGGTTTGCGCATGCGCTGCATATTTAATTATGCGAAATCAAATTTTTATAACAATTCGTCGTTTATAAAGTTAATTAACATCATCCACATAATTTTCGTTAAAATACAACAAATAACGTAAAATATGTACTGTCAGAAAAATCGTGCAGATTTCTGTTTTTCAACCAACAAATATGTTAGCGGCATTGACCGGCAATTTATGTAACCACCTGAACGTCAGAGTATTTTTTTAGTGTTTGAAACGTCAACATGTTCGTAAACTTTGTGTCTACAGCAAAAAACGGTTAACAATTTTTATTTATTTACCGATACCGGATTAATCTGATCGTTCGGGCTGAACTTGCGTTTATTTGATATTACATAACCTAGTCTTAAATTAGTGCCTAAATGACATCAAACAATTCTTTGTACTTTTTGGGAGCCGCGGTGGTTGGAATTGTAAGTGCCGCTGGGCTGTTTATCGCCGAACATTTCAGACAAGAACGCAAACGTCACGTAATGGCACAAGATCTGGCCCGGTTGGACCGGCAATTGGTGGGTATGCAACAAGAAATTGAACTGTTACGAAATTTACAAAAGGAACGGTAAGATGTTGTTTTGTGCTGCTCTTTTGTGCTTGTGTCCAACGTCGGTGTTAGATTTTATTTGCAGTTTTCGAATGAGGAACCAAAATTGAATTTGCATTCAACTTTTAAAAAGTTTGACAGGTGTGCTTGGGTTATTTTTGTTAGCTTTGTTTGTTGTTATATATCGCTTTGGTTTGCTTAATTTATCGTGTTTTCTTGTAGAAGTGCTAATCGTGTCAAACGAAGTAGACGTAATGCCCCAAGATCCGCTGCTGCTTTGTCTGTCACTTCGGATGACTTTAGAAGTGCTGCCGGTGATAGCTCTGATTTAGAATTTTATGACCTGTCAGATGAAGAGGATCTTTCCACAGTCTCAACCACTTTGGAACAGGTCAGTTGGTTGGTTTATTTTATCATTTTAGTTTAATAGTTATTGCTTTATTGTATGCAAATTATTTTTATTAATATTCTAAGTTCAAAATTTAACCTGATTGGAGGGGAAGGGGCTAATTGTCTTGTAAGCAGTTTGATACCATAAAAGTTTTGAATATAAATGAGATACCACCAAGATGAAGGTTGAAAATGCAAGTCAATATAATTTTTATTGAATGTATTTCTTAACCTTTGATCAAGTGTTAAGTCCATAATCTCACTTATTCAATTATTTGGTTAGCAAATAATACTCAAAATTTGTTGATATTTCTGTATATAGCCCAACATGACTCTAGAAATTCAAGGGGTAAAATTTCATAATATTTTTTACCATAATATTTAAAATTTTTATTTTAATTTTCTAGAAATTGCAAGCTATCGACGAAAAATTAAACGGTGACGCCTTAAATGACATACAATCGTCTCTAGAACTACTGCAAGATTTGTGCCTGGAACATCCGGAAGATCCCAATCTGCTGTGGCGTATCGGAAAAGCTCACTATAAAATAAACATGATCAGTAACGACAAAGAAGTCAAGACACAAAACATTGAAAAAGGTATAATCGCGTGCGGAAACGCATTAAAATTAAACCCCAACATCGCTGAAGTGCACAAGTGGTATGCAATTTTGGTGGGATCCCGCAGCGACATGCAACCGTTAAAAGAAAAAATCGGTGACGCCTATTTATTTAAGCAACACTTAGACTTGGCACTAAAACTCAATTCCACCGATTCGACCTTACATCATCTCCTCGGAAGGTTCACTTACGAAACTGCAAATCTTAAATGGTAATTTCGTTTTAATTTTAAAGTAAATCTTACACAGTGGTTATTTTAGGTACGAACGTAGAGTCGCCGCCACGTTTTTTGCCGATCCACCCAAGGGAACATTTGAAGAGGCGCTAGAGCATCTTTACAATGCTGAAAACTTGGCAACGAAGGATTGGAAAGAAAATAAACTTTTAATTGCCAAGTGTCAAATTGCTATGGGAAAATTTAAGGAGGGAGTGGATTCGTTGGTCAAAGCCGATGCAATGGACAAAGATTTCGTGAGTTGTAGTTATAAATTATGTTTGCGTTGTTGAACAAAGTTTGTTTTAGAATTCGACTGTTGACGGCGAAGTTAAATCTTTGTTGGAAAAGTACAACACCTACAGGTGAAATTTATAGGCGTATTTTTAGGGTATTATTTTTTAAATTCGTACTTTTAGATGTTTCTAATTTTTATAAGTAGATTTTAATGTGTAAGTTGGTTTAAGGTAATTTTATTTTGTGAAAGTAATTTAGTAAGAAAAATATTTTATTTATACAATTTTTTGATTATTGTTATAATATTGTTATTGTTATAATTAAATGTATTCCTGAAGCATCTTTTAAGTATGCGACTGTTTAGTTTGCATAGACGGTATATAAGGTATGACCTCGACTGATTTTAATTTATAAGTAAGATTTTTTCCATGAATATTAAGCTTTTCGCGTTTTTAGTCCAATTTTAATTATGTTAAATTTTGTAAAATTTAGCAAGGGGAAGCTTAATATTTGTGGAATAGGAAATGCAGTATTTTATGTAAACCAAAACTTTTTAATAACAATTTTAAATAATCCTTCTAATAGATTGCTACACTTGGGTGCTGTAAGACGGGTTCTTAATGCACTTTTGTTTTTAATTGTCACATTATTGTTGCTTGTGGAACACCATGTCGTGGCAATGTATCAGGGTAACCAATAAATTTTATTTATTACTTCCTCCTATGTGTTTTGAATTCAAATAAGATTTTCACTCATAGAGCAGACAATAAATACTCTTAGGTATTTCTCATCGAAAAAATAAAAGTTACAACCACAAAATATTCCAGGTTAGAAGAAATTGCAAAGTTGAAGGTGTACAAAATGCCTAATCTATCTTGTGGTGATTTTTTAAACGAATTTGTACAAATTGGGCAACAGCAAAGGGATATTGGAAGTGTAATTTTGAAATATTGATAAACAAATTGGAATCCATCAATTATTGTTATTCCGTTTCTTGAGTGATTGGGAGGGAACCTATAGAAGACTTTTATGTATTTTCGAAAGAAAATATGTCAAAAGTTGATTGTAATTTATTTTGTCGCTACCCATTAGATTTCGTCTTAAAACTTTTCGAAAACACCTTGTATTTGGTGCAAAAAGTTGCATAAATTCCACGCGTCATTTGTTGTAGCATCTTGTGGCGCTAACTAGCGACGAACGCCAGAAGCAAGTACGATAAGTCACAATGACACATTTTGAAGGGTTAGACTACATTTTAAAATGATTTTATAAATGGTTTGTTGTTATTATTACACATTTTAAAATTATGAACGCTACTAATTATTGCAAAGGTCATACAAATGAATCGTCAAGTCGCTCAGAGAATTTCTTTTCATGGTAAGTTCTGATTAGAATTCAAATCGTTTTTTTAAATTTACGTAATTTATTCTTTTGTAATGATTATCAATTAACGAACAGTGTAAGAAAGTGACCAATAATAATAGTCTTTGTTGTTCCAGTGCCATGAAAAAAAATCGTGCAAGTTCAAGAAGGAGAACATTCATTTATGAACCATGAAGGATGAGGGAAAACCAAACGGAAAACGCTTTTGAAAAACACAAATGCCATCTTCCCAAAGGTAACTGCTTTTATGAATTCTGCATTATATTAATCTTTTGAGGTTACGCACAATTTTGTATTTTACTTTACTTCTCCATTTTAAAACTTGCACTGAAAACTATGCACTTATATGTGCAACAGAAGAGGCTATGAAACTGATTCTTATAATTTATTGTTTTGCTTAAAATAATGTGTCACGTAGACATTATAAACTTTTGAAAAATTGTTACCAACTTTTGATTTTTATGGTCGATTTATACTAAAAAAGTAACGTAGCGGAACGGAATGTAGAATGTAATGTAAGCGATGAGCTTATGCACTTCCCAGGGTGTCCACAGGCCACTATTTTGCCACTATTTTCAGCCAGGGCACTAAATGCCCACTATTTTTCATAAAATGGTGTAAACGCCACTAAAAGGCCACTATTTTTACAATTTGTTGGATAATTATATTGAATATCATGAAATTTTCTCTGTGCTGTTTCCTATAATTTGATTTTCCCACTCTTTTTTATTTGATAATAATTTAAAAAGTTGGCAATGTTCCCTACTGCGGTGCCCGAGAACTTTAGCGCTTTAGCCTAGGGCGAACTAAAATGGGTTACTTAACAACAGAGGCATTGGGTCCATATTTTAAATCAAAGCTTCTCAACGATGTCCAGAATTCGTTTTTCTCCGTTCTGTATGACGAGACCACCAACAACGAGAGTAAAAAGGAATTGCAAATATCATTAAGATTTTGGTCTCGCCAAACCGATGAGGTATGATGTGTACGACATCTGGAGACAGTATTCATGGGGCATGCTACAGCAAAGGCTCTGGTAAAAAATATTACGACCACGTTATCTAATGCAAACCTGTCGAGAATAAGTCTGCTCATGCTTGGTTCCGATGGACCTAATGTTAATAAAGCCGTTCTGAAAATTATCAACGAAGATGTTATACTTGATCGGGGCAAAGGCTTGGTCAATATTGGAACATGTAATATCCACACGGTTCACAACGCGTTCCTCAAAGGACTTGGAGAGCTCGGCGAATGTGCTAGCGACCTAATAATAGATGTGTACAGGTTTTTCAATGATTTTCCATCAAGGTGGGAGGATTTTGAAGCAATCCAAAAACAAGAAATGGTACCTCAGCAGAGATTTGTTAAACATGTCAGCTCAAGGTGGCTTACCATAGATGGTGCAGCAAAGCGTGTGTTAACACAATGGCCAGCTCTTACGAAATATTTTCTGACATTCATTCCGACAAAAAAGCACAGTTTGACAAAATCAGCTAAGTACAAACGAATTGTTGATCGTCTCAAACGGAACGTTATGAAAGCAGAACTTTGTTTTGTGTCGTGCAGTACAGAAGTTTTTACTTCATTTACAGGCTTATTTCAACGCCAGGAGCCATTAGTGCATGTGTTGTATGATGAATTTAGAAAGGTTGCACTGACTTTGGTTGGGCGGGTTTGCAAACCAGCTGTGATAGCAGAAAGTGAGTTCAAATCAGACGTACTCTTCAACATTGAAAACCTGCTTCCAATTTCCAAAGTTGAAGTTTGTTCGCAGACAACAGCTAGCCTAAGAAGTGTAACTGAGCGAGAAAAGATAGCATTTCTTGGCAGTGCTCAGAAACACTATATTGCTGCATGCAAACATCTTCTGAACAAGACTCCAATTGAAGGGCTTGGTGCAATAACCGTCCACGTGCAGCATACACAGTTTTGAGTAAAATGAGAAAAACGTACCATTCTCTTATTTTCCAATTTCCATTAATTTTTGCGTCTGGAATAGATATATTGATCATAAAGTAACTTCACTTAGTAATTTTTACATTTATATTGTTTGTGGTTTTTTCGAAATTTTAGTCATAAAAGTGTACGTGGCCGGTTTTTGCCACCAAAATAGGGAAAATATGGAATGAACAGGTTAAAATTAGATAAAAACATGGCTTTTATAATTTTTACGAGGGGCATTATACTGTCATATTTCTTGCTTTTTAATGGAAGCTTTTCTTTGTATGCCAAAGGGGCATTATTTAAGTCATTATGTGACTTATTTAAGTCATTATGGGGCATTATGTGAGTTACGTGGCCGCTTATTGCCACCAATAAATTCACATTTTACAACTGTGCTTGCAACATATTTGGTGCAATAGTGGGTCACGTAGACATATTCGGTATTTCTAAGCGTGATACGTGAACGATTCTTGCACCAAACGATGAAGCGGAATTTTTTTGATCAAAAACTGGCGTTAACTCAATTTTGACAAAATCGGTCTTTGACCGGTTATTGCACCAAGCCCTTCAATTGGCAGCGACAGTTTGGTGAAACATTTCCGTTGTCTGCAACCTGGCGAACGACTGAAGGAGAGGAGCCTTTCAAGTATATCGAAGATATGTGCAGCTCTGCCTATAGAAGATATCTCAACATATGAAATAAAAGACGAGTGGCGTCTTATGCGTCTGGAGGATGTTATTAATGAGAATGTCCCACAGCGAATTGACCATTATTGGCGAAACATAATCAATCTTCAAAATTGCAGTGGTGAGGTAAAATATCCTCTGCTAGCCAAAGTTGTAAGAGCTAGCTTGGCTCTCTCACACGGAAATTCAGATGTAGAGCGAAGTTTTTCAACTTCTAAGCGTGTCCTGACTGAGGACCGAGCCCAAATGTCCCAACGAACGCTGGATGCAAGGATGATTGTTATGGATGCAATGAAGTCTTATGGAAATAATGTAGCAAAAGTGCCCATAACGAAAGAACTTATATCGTTAGGACATTCTGCTCGAAGTTCGTACACAGAGTACTTAGAAACGGAGAAGAAAAAGAAACTTGCAGACAAAAGGATGAAAGCGGAAGAAGTGGAACGCCTACGACGTGAAGAATTAAGCCGACAAGCAGCTTCCAGTGCGCAAAAAAAACATTAAAGACATGGAAAAGAAGACTAAGGATATGAGGAAAGAAAAGGAAATGAAGCAGAAATCCTCAGATGGCTTGCTGAAAGAGGCTAATAGTCGTCTGAAAAAAGCTATTGAAAACTACGATCTTCAAGGTGTTCGTTTAGCTCAAGGGCTTCTTGAAGGGGCTAATGCTTTACTTGCTCAGGAACGAGTAAAAGATAAAGAACTTACAAAACTGGAAATCGGCCTCCATAAGAGGAAGTCCAGCCTCATTTCAGATTTTTTTTCAAAGAAGTCCAAAGGCAACTAGCATTTTGTGTAAAAACTTTACGGGTAAATCTAAGTCTGTGATTATTTGTAATGCAAATTTGTATCTAGTTAAGACGGACTATTTCATTATGTAGTGAGAGTAGTGATTGTTTTTTCTCTACCATTCCGTCCAAATGATAGTGCAATTTGAATTACTACAACACTTGGTTAAGAATAACTTTATTAAGAGATCTGACTGACCGTTGACATGTTGGCTAACTATTCACTTTTAAATATAAAATATATTGACATACTACCGGTAATTCTTTTACTTAATTCCCAAATATCACGACCCGTTAATTGTGCCATTTACTTTCCTTCAAATTTTACCGCATTGACAATATTGACCACTATTTTTCAGCAAATCTGCCACTATTTTAGCCACTATTTTACCCATCTGAGGCCACTATTACCACTATTTGTACATCCTCAGTGCTGTGGACACCCTGAAAAAGCGTTTATGCTTACGCAATGTAATGTAGTAGACATAACATAAGCGCTTTTATGGAAGTGCATAAGCCCATCTCTTACATTACATTCTACATTCCGTTCCGCTACGTTACTTTTTTAGTATAAATCGACCATTAATTTATTCTAGATTTCATTATTACACCGAATAGGATGGTGCGATACAGTAAACGAGATTCATTACCGACAGGAAGAAATGTGTATCAATTTCAAAATTACAGGTTAGTTACATTTTTTTGTTCTTTATTCTTTTTGAAAATTTCACCGTTTCAAAATCACCGTTTTGCAAATTTTTTAAAATGGTTTCGGGTTTTACCTGGAAGCTCTTCGTTTATTCCGTGGTGTACAAGGCTGGAATCTGGATGAATAACCAATTCTATCTGTTATACGTGTGTCAAGTAGTTACAGAATTGTTTTATATAAAATTTAAGTTAGACACAATTCATAGGTACGAGCTTAGGTGCTTCACTTTTATTCTCAGAATACATAATTAAAATAGACAATTTATTGTAAAACAACATGGATAATTTAAACAGTTCAGATATTGTCATAGAGGTCATGTTCGGTCCGAGCCTAATTGAGCCTATCGACGCTGAACCGTGGAAACCTAAACACATGGGTTCAAGCAAACTATTTAACGTAACTTAATTTAATAGCTAAAATGTTTGTTGAAAATAGGGCCAGTAAGAGCCTTAATAAATTGTCAGATTTTAGGGGCTTCGATTCGCCCGTTTGCAAGGAAATTTAATCGGTTACACATGCAATTCTATAACTGCCTGAAAACTCGCGTCGGTCAATTGATTTAGTCTATTCTGTACCTATTCTCACCAAACTTTTTAACTATTCAATATGAAAGGTTAACTAACTGTAACTTAATTAATTTAAGAAACTGGTCCGGTTCATATAAAATATTTATCGCAAGCATGAAGCATGCGCAAAAACTACTTGTAGGTAGGTTTCAAAAATATCGTTGGTGGTTTGTATTAGGTACATTCGTTTGGTATATAACCGAATAACCAGTATACTGTAAAGTTTGTTACCATGAAAGCGTATTGTTAGGAAATGTATACAATTTTCCTTATTTTCAGGTTAAAGTTTCGATTTTTTGGTATCATTCGCTTCCTCTCGAATTTAGATTTGCATTTCTGCAAAAAAATACCTAGGTCGTAGATCTGTTTCGTTCGCTGAGCGCGCCGCTAACTTTAATTACATTTCCGCCCACTTTTATGGAGCTACCTTTGGCGCTGTCCAACGGATCGCAAAAAATAATGCACCGTCGCCGAGTGGACTATATTACGAACAACTTTCTTACTAAAGTTTTTTCCCAAAGATAAATCGATTAGGAATTATCGCGATATATCGTACAAATTAAAAACGGCAATCCCTAGTAATTGTTTACTTTCACTGCATTATCTACTTTTACGGTAACATATACACCAAGCTTCAAATTTTTTGATCAAAGTATAATTTTCGCCACTCTATAAAAATCACCCTGTAGTACATAGAATTTTTCTAGTATTTTTTGCTTATTCGCGTATTTAATGTTGGTGTATACACCAAGCTTCAAATTTTTTGTCAAAGTTTAATTTTCGCCACTATAAAAATCACCCTGTAGAGTTATATATTCCCATAACTAATAAAATGATTAGATAAGTCTGGTAATTTTCCAATAAGTGATGTAACAGGAAATACTAATATTGTAATTGTTTATTCATTTGTCAATTTAGCAAAAGGAAATCTAGAATGTTCTAGAATAAAAATTCCGCTTAATAAACTATTTGGAAAAATACATAAAAATGAATGTTAACAAAATTTCAGCAGTATTGTTTAAGTCGTCATAATGTAACTTTAAGTCATTATTGTTTAAGGTGTAACTATGCTAGTTTTGTAATTGAAATTCAAGAAATCATTTTGTGGAAATTAAAAGTTAAATAAAAAATCAAATAAAGAAATTTTAAGTGTTTTTTAATAAATT
The DNA here is from genome assembly GCA_932274525.1 of Podabrus alpinus. NCBI lineage: Eukaryota > Metazoa > Arthropoda > Insecta > Coleoptera > Cantharidae > Podabrus > Podabrus alpinus. Next base: position 75,585,648 of record OW026454.1, on the reverse strand, counting down.
AGTGATAAGTTCAACGTATACAACTGGCGCAGTCGTTAAACGGATCGAAATTTTTGGGAAAATTGGAACAAAAATCGTCCAAGAATTCCAAAAACCACGAAAACTGCAAGATTTCAAATGGAAAGCAAACAAGAATCGTTGTGAACATTTGGAATCAAACCTTAGTTTAAGAAAAAACAAGATTTCAAATTGAAAGCGAACAAAAATCGTCGTAAACATTTTGGAATCAACCCTAATTTTAAGAAGAGGATCCAACAGCCGAAAACGTAGACAAGCATCGCTACAAACAAGTTGTGGATCAACCAATTAATTTTAAGAAGAACGTGGACAAAAATCGCCACCCTAATTTTAAGAAAAGGACCAACGACCTGCAAGCAACGTAGACAAAAATCGCTACAAAAGCAAGCTGACCGTTGACCGACTAATTTTAAGAAGACATATGAAGAAAAATATTATAACGTGAGTAAAAGCTCAAATTAAAATTCCTAATCCAAAATATTAAAACCTAATTAATTAAAATAATTTGAATTAGTCATATACGCGAAATAAATTAAATTTAGAAATAATTTACGTTTTATAAAAATTACATCACACAGTAATAAGATTCATTTATAAATTCTATTTTTAAAAACCTAAGTTAAATGAACTAGCATTTCTGCAAGTTATTGTAAACGACACCCGGAAATAACGAAGAAAGCATATACAATTTTACATATAAGTTTAAAAATCAAATCCAGAATAAAAAATGTCAAATTTCAATCAAATTCATAACAATCAAAACTTCCGAAATTTCCCAAATATTAAACAAAATTATGAAAATCAATACTATCAATATTACCCAAATTCTGAATCATCCGAAATTTTTGAACAAAAAATGCAAACGTTACGGAATCAAATTTCAAAACTATATAAAGAACATCAATTAGTTAAACAAAATTTAGGAACAGCACAATCAGATATTGATAAAAAACATTACGAAATTTTGATGAGCCAAAATCATGAAAAATTTGTTTTGCTGCAAAAAGCAGTTGCAGAAAATCAAAAGTTAATAAGTCAATTAGAAAAACAAAATTTACTAATTCCATTAGAAAAGCAAACTTTTGAACAAACCACTTTACAAAATTATGAAAATCAATTTAAAAGTCAAGAACCAGAAAAAAAATGTAAATCCCTAATAAACAACGGTGTTATCGAATTGCAAACGTTACGGAACCAATTTTTAAAACTATATCAAGAATACCAATTAATTGAACAAAATTTAGAGACAGCAAAATCGGAAACTGATAAAAAGCATTACGAAATTTTGATGAACCAAAATCATGAAAAATTTATTTTACTGGAAAAAACAATTTTAGAAAATCAGAAGTTAATAAGTCAATTAGAAAAACAGAATTTACTAATTCCATTAGAAGAGCAAAATTTTAGAACAAACCACTATCAACAAACACCCAATCAAAATTTCGATAACTCATTTCGACTTGAACCGAATTTTCAAAATTCTAATTTTCAAAATTTTAACAAACCCTTTGTATTTAAACCGAACTCCAACAGAACTTCATTTAAACCTACCCCAATGGAAGTAGACAGCGGTAGAACGAATCTCCAAAGGTCACATCATTTAGAACCGACAAATTTCCAAAAACAAAAACCAGTTAGAAATTTCAAATACATGAACAAAATTTCGACAAATAATTACAAAAGAAAAAATTTTAGAAAATTCAAATTATCTTCAATTAAATTCCAACAAATCTTAAAAAAGCGAAATCTAGCTGAAAGACTCAAATACTTAAATGAAATTTTGATCAATAACAATAGGGGAAATCATTTTGGAAATTTCAAATTATTTATAAACAAATCACAGCAAATTCTAAATTGCAATAACAAAAAACAAAAAAATTTAAAATTCCAGGTTTCAAAAACCAAGCAAATAATTAGACAAAATTTAGATTCAACAAAATTAGAAATTGATGATTCAAATAAAAATACTAGTATCAGTCATGCTGATCATTCAAAATTAAAGTCTAGTGACATTGAAACAAATAATTTATTGTTGAAACTAAATAATTCTAAAATTCTTGATCAAAGTTATAAAAAATTAATAATGCCGAAAAGAACAATATCAGAGAATCAAATTTTAAAATTACCCCAATTAACGAATTCACATTATTTAAACCCAATTAATTTCCAAAAACAAAATTTAAATAGAAATTTTAAATACGTAAATAAAATTTAGATTAATATTAACTATAAAAGAAAACAGTTTAGAAATCGCAAATTAATTTCAAATAAAGCACAACAAATTTTCAAAAATGGCAACCGGAAAAAGAAAAAATTTAATAACCACTATATTGACCAATATTCACTTTTGGTACCTCCAAAAAATCGAAACAGCAAATTTTCTTTTCACGTAATTCCACAATACACATTTTTTTTTAAATAATTAAAATAAAACTTAAATAATTCCAAATTTTTCAAAATCCCAAATTTTCAAATTTTACATATGAAACTAGTTAAATACACTAACGAACATATTTAATGATTATACATTTATCAAACTGACGCAATTATTTAAATTAAATTCTAAAAACTCAATCAACAGCAAAATAACAAATCTTAAATCATTCATTTAAAAGAATTAAAAAGACTAAATTGCAATTCAGATTTCTAATATACATACTAGCATCGGCAAATGAAATAAATTACATTATATGGCAATATCCTATATCTAATATTATTAAAATATTGGACAATTTAGGAAATTCATAAATCAAAATTCTCATCTTGGACGCTTATCCAAATTTTTAATATGCACCCTTTTACAAATCAATCTCACTTTTTAGAAAACAATATAATTTCATAAATCCCACATTTCATAACATCATTGAAAAAAAAAATCAATACAAACAAGAATTTATAAAGTCAATCGAAACCAAAATCTTAACTTATCAAAATTTTTTTTTGATGTCAACAATTCTAAATTTAATAAATAACTTTCGAATAATCAATGACTTGTTAAATAATTTGGAAATAACAATTAATTTTGCAAAAATTGATGTTTTTCATAATTAAATAATCACACTTATGAACCTTTTAAAAGAAATGAAACTTGTAAACAATTAATTACTATTTGAACCAAATTTAGAAATTATCTTACTATTTGAAAAATTTTTATTAATATTAAAATTTATTCAAAATTAAATCAAAACACATTTTTATTCGATTTTCCAATTATTGAAATTGAAAAATATGACTATCTTCAAATTATCTTTTACCAATTCCTAGTTCCAAAAATAATTTAAAATGATCCTTCAAATTCAAATTTCCTTATGAGCAAAATTACTCCAACTTCGAAAAATATGTCAAATTAAACCATTAAATTAAACAACATCAAAATTCGAGAATGGAAAATGGATAGTGATATCAACAAAACCGATAATTGGACATTCAAAAGTGAAAAAAAAAAATTAAAAGTAAACATTTTTTAAGGGAACATAAATATGTGATCGAAATTAACCAATCTCCGCGAATTAAAAGTAAAGGACATCAAGTTACAAAATTCGAAACAAAAATTTAAAACCTAAAATTCTTCGAAGTATTTGACAAAGGAACTTGTAGTGTTAATTTAGAAGTGAACTCTCTGAACTGTCCACAGTCGATTTAAGTGAACTAAACAAAATTTAAAGTGAAAAGATTCGAAAAAATTTTATTTTACAGTGATACAATTTAAAGTGTTTGAACGATTTTAAATTATTTTGTTATTCTATTTTATCATTTTTATTCATTGTTTATTGTTAATTATAAAATCTTCATTTATGTAAAAAGGTATAGACATTATCAACTTGGAAATCAAATTACAACGTCGAAACGTCATCGAAATGGACACTGCTGAAAAATTAGTCACCATAAAGCTCCGAATTTTTCATCTAAAGGGGGGAGAAGTTATATATTCCCATAACTAATAAAATGATTAGATAAGTCTGGTAATTTTCCAATAAGTGATGTAACAGGAAATACTGATATTGTAATTGTTTATTCATTTGTCAATTTAGCAAAAGGAAATCTAGAATGTTCTAGAATAAAAATTCCGCTTAATAAACTATTTGGAAAAATACATAAAAATGAATGTTAACAAAATTTCAGCAGTATTGTTTAAGTCGTCATAATGTAACTTTAAGTCATTATTGTTTAAGGTGTAACTATGCTAGTTTTGTAATTGAAATTCAAGAAATCATTTTGTGGAAATTAAAAGTTAAATAAAAAATCAAATAAAGAAATTTTAAGTGTTTTTTAATAAATTAGTGATAAGTTCAACGTATACAACTTGTAGTACATATAATTTTTCTAGTATTTTTTGCTTATTCGCGTATTTAATGTTGGTGTATACACCAAGCTTCAAATTTTTTGATCAAAGTTTAATTTTCGCCACCCTATTAAAATCACCCTGTAGTACATAGAATTTTTCTAGTATTTTTTGCTTATTCGCGTATTTAATGTTGGTGTATACACCAAGCTTCAAATTTTTTGTCAAAGTTTAATTTTCGCCACTCTATAAAAATCACCCTGTAGAGTTGTATACGTTGAACTTATACACTAATTCATTAAAAAACACTTAAAATTTCTTTATTTGATTTTTTATTTAACTTTTAATTTCCACAAAATGATTTCTTGAATTTCAATTACAAAACTAGCATAGTTACACCTTAAACAATAATGACTTAAAGTTACATTATGACGACTTAAACAATACTGCTGAAATTTTGTTAACATTCATTTTTATGTATTTTTCCAAATAGTTTATTAAGCGGAATTTTTATTCTAGAACATTCTAGATTTCCTTTTGCTAAATTGACAAATGAATAAACAATTACAATATTAGTATTTCCTGTTACATCACTTATTGGAAAATTACCAGACTTATCTAATCATTTTATTAGTTATGGGAATATATAACTTCTCCCCCCTTTAGATGAAAAATTTGGAGCTTTATGGTGACTAATTTTTCAGCAGTGTCCATTTCGATGACGTTTCGACGTTGTAATTTGATTTCCAAGTTGATAATGTCTATACCTTTTTACATAAATGAAGATTTTATAATTAACAATAAACAATGAATAAAAATGATAAAATAGAATAACAAAATAATTTAAAATCGTTCAAACACTTTAAATTGTATCACTGTAAAATAAAATTTTTTCGAATCCTTTCACTTTAAATTTTGTTTAGTTCACTTAAATCGACTGTGGACAGTTCAGAGAGTTCACTTCTAAATTAACACTACAAGTTCCTTTGTCAAATACTTCGAAGAATTTTAGGTTTTAAATTTTTGTTTCGAATTTTGTAACTTGATGTCCTTTACTTTTAATTCGCGGAGATTGGTTAATTTCGATCACATATTTATGTTCCCTTAAAAAATGTTTACTTTTAATTTTTTTTTTTCACTTTTGAATGTCCAATTATCGGTTTTGTTGATATCACTATCCATTTTCCATTCTCGAATTTTGATGTTGTTTAATTTAATGGTTTAATTTGACATATTTTTCGAAGTTGGAGTAATTTTGCTCATAAGGAAATTTGAATTTGAAGGATCATTTTAAATTATTTTTGGAACTAGGAATTGGTAAAAGATAATTTGAAGATAGTCATATTTTTCAATTTCAATAATTGGAAAATCGAATAAAAATGTGTTTTGATTTAATTTTGAATAAATTTTAATATTAATAAAAATTTTTCAAATAGTAAGATAATTTCTAAATTTGGTTCAAATAGTAATTAATTGTTTACAAGTTTCATTTCTTTTAAAAGGTTCATAAGTGTGATTATTTAATTATGAAAAACATCAATTTTTGCAAAATTAATTGTTATTTCCAAATTATTTAACAAGTCATTGATTATTCGAAAGTTATTTATTAAATTTAGAATTGTTGACATCAAAAAAAAATTTTGATAAGTTAAGATTTTGGTTTCGATTGACTTTATAAATTCTTGTTTGTATTGATTTTTTTTTTCAATGATGTTATGAAATGTGGGATTTATGAAATTATATTGTTTTCTAAAAAGTGAGATTGATTTGTAAAAGGGTGCATATTAAAAATTTGGATAAGCGTCCAAGATGAGAATTTTGATTTATGAATTTCCTAAATTGTCCAATATTTTAATAATATTAGATATAGGATATTGCCATATAATGTAATTTATTTCATTTGCCGATGCTAGTATGTATATTAGAAATCTGAATTGCAATTTAGTCTTTTTAATTCTTTTAAATGAATGGTTTAAGATTTGTTATTTTGCTGTTGATTGAGTTTTTAGAATTTAATTTAAATAATTGCGTCAGTTTGATAAATGTATAATCATTAAATATGTTCGTTAGTGTATTTAACTAGTTTCATATGTAAAATTTGAAAATTTGGGATTTTGAAAAATTTGGAATTATTTAAGTTTTATTTTAATTATTTAAAAAAAATGTGTATTGTGGAATTACGTGAAAAGAAAATTTGCTGTTTCGATTTTTTGGAGGTACCAAAAGTGAATATTGGTCAATATAGTGGTTATTAAATTTTTTCTTTTTCCGGTTGCCATTTTTGAAAATTTGTTGTGCTTTATTTGAAATTAATTTGCGATTTCTAAACTGTTTTCTTTTATAGTTAATATTAATCGAAATTTTATTTACGTATTTAAAATTTCTATTTAAATTTTGTTTTTGGAAATTAATTGGGTTTAAATAATGTGAATTCGTTAATTGGGGTAATTTTAAAATTTGATTCTCTGATATTGTTCTTTTCGGCATTATTAATTTTTTATAACTTTGATCAAGAATTTTAGAATTATTTAGTTTCAACAATAAATTAGGGGCCGTTCATGTATTACGTAAGACGTTTTTTCCTACTTTTAGACTCCCCCCCACCCCCTAGTAAGAAAATGTATATGTAAATGTTAATGTTAATACATGTAAAATAAGATGTCAGCTACCCCCCCCTCCCCCTAAACGTCTTACGTAATACATGAACGGCCCCTTATTTGTTTCAATGTCACTAGACTTTAATTTTGAATGATCAGCATGACTGATACTAGTATTTTTATTTGAATCATCAATTTCTAATTTTGTTGAATCTAAATTTTGTCTAATTATTTGCTTGGTTTTTGAAACCTGGAATTTTGAATTTTTTCGTTTTTGGTTATTGCAATTTAGAATTTGCTGTGATTTGTTGTTTGAAATGTTGTTATTATGAGATAAAATGTCCGTGTTTTTAGATTTTTGGTTATTTATTATTATGTTTAAATGGTCTTGATCGTCTTCTAATTGAAAATTGCCGGCTGTTTCGTGTTCGAAACTTTCGGTTATTTCTTCATTTGGATAACTTTCAAAATTTTCTAAGGAAGTTTGTTCAAAATTTTGTTCAGAGTGTTTTTGATTTTGATTTTCGTAAGGATTATTAATATTTGCTTCGTTGACGTTCAAATGGTATGACCTTTGGAAATTCGTTCTACCGCTATCTATTTCCATTGGAGTAGATTTAAATGAAGTTCTGTTGGAATTTGGTCTGGGTACAGAATGTTTGTTGAAATTTTGAAAATTAGAATTTTGGAAATTTGGTTCAGGTCGAAATGAGTTATCGAAATTTTGATTTGGCGTTTGTTGATAATAGTTTGGTCTAAAACTTTGAAAATGCGGTGATGGTTGAAAATTATTCTGTCTAAAATTTTGGAAATTTGGCGTTTTATTTTGGAAAGTAAATGAATTTGGTTTAAATTTGTTAAATTGCATCGAGTTATTGGTGGGTCTAGAACTGTTTTTGAATGTAAAATTTTGTGTGTTGTTAGTTTGTAAATTTTGAGTTTGTAATGAATTTTGTTTTTGGGAGGAATATAAGAAATTTTCTTCTTCCAAAACAAGTCTCATTGCGGTTTCAAGTGAGTCCGGATTCCTTAATCTGACATTATTTTGTAATTGCCCTGAAAGCCCTCGTATAAATGTTTTTAATGATAAGTCGTCATAATTTTTTACTTGTAGCAATTTCTCAGCAGGTGTTAAATTGCTTACATTTATTTTTGATAAAATTAAAGATCTACAATCTTGACAACGCATACCAAATTCATAAGGATTTTCATTCGTGTCAGGTTGTAACAAGATGAGGTCTTGTACTAAACAGTCTAGATTTCTTTGATCACTAAAACTTAAAATTATTGTCTTTTTAATTGCATCCCAATCATTTAATTCTTGTCCATTACAAATTAACGTTAATGCTCGATCTCGTAATTTACTTAAAATTGCCCTTAGTAAAAATCGATTTACTTCGTCCGCGGGGTTTTCTGAATTATAAAATGTTGCCAAAAAATTTTCACACGCGTCAATAAATATGTTTACCGCGTTTTGATTACCATCAAAGGTCGGAATCGTGTTTAAATATAATCTTAAAAATTGAAAATCTACTTTATTTTGGTTGTTATGAATTTGGAAATTTGACATTTTGATTTAAATTTTATTAAATTGTATTGAGTTATTTAGCGTTTATGCTTTCTTTGTTATTTCCGGGTGTCGTTTACAATGATAACTTGCAGAAATGTTAGTTCATTAACTTAAGTTTTAAAAATAGAATTGATGAATAGTATTTATTATTACGTGATGTGATTTAATTATTATTAAAATGTAAATTTTGCTTATTTAAATTTTTCGCGTATATGACTAATTCAAATTATTTTAATTAATTAGGTTTTAATATTTTGGATTAGGAATAATTGAGCTGTTTTCTACTCACGTTAATAAAAATGTCTTCATAATTTTCTTCTTGTTTTCTTAAAATTAATTGGTTGGTCCACAGCTTACGTTATCGGCAGCGATTTTTGTCTACCTTTGGCTTGCTGTTGGGTCCTTTCCTCAAACTAGTTGTGGCGATTTTGTCCACTTCCAATTTTTTTTTTTGCAGCTTTCCGTGGTTTTCTGGAAATTTTCGGACGATTTTTGTTCCTATTTTTCCAAAAAATTCGGTCCTTTAACGACTGCGCCAGTTGTATACGTTTAACTTATACACTAATTCATTAAAAAACACTTAAAATTTCTTTATTTGATTTTTTATTTAACTTTTAATTTCCACAAAATGATTTCTTGAATTTCAATTACAAAACTAGCATAGTTACACCTTAAACTTAGCTTATACAATAATGACTTAAAGTTACATTATGACGACTTAAACAATACTGCTGAAATTTTGTTAACATTCATTTTTATGTATTTTTCCAAATAGTTTATTAAGCGGAATTTTTATTCTAGAACATTCTAGATTTCCTTTTGCTAAATTGACAAATGAATAAACAATTACAATATTAGTATTTCCTGTTACATCACTTATTGGAAAATTACCAGACTTATCTAATCATTTTATTAGTTATGGGAATATATAACTTGTAGTACATAGAATTTTTCTAGTATTTTTTGCTTATTCGCGTATTTAATGTTAGTGTATATGTTACACTCAATACCCGATTTCGGGCAATGCCCGAAAAAAATGCGCAAAACTAGTTTTGAGCAACGAAGATTTCCCAAACCCGAAATTTTACTTTTAAACGGCTATTGAGCGTTACAAAATAAGCAGAACTAGTTTTGCGCATTTTGAATTGTACAAAACTAGTTTTGTAGGTTTCTGAATGACCAGCACTAGTTCTGCTTTTTTCATTTAATCAGCATCCGAATAAAATAAATAACATAAACATAAAGGGGGTGAAACGTAATAGTTTACTGCCCCATACCGCAATTATACTTTTTAATGCGGTCTCTAAGGGTCTCTAAGCTCCCGGTTTTTTAGATCCCGGTTTTCTTGATCGTAGGCGCTTCTCGTATGTTTAGCCTAGTAACCAGAGTCAAAACCGCCCTGGAGGGGTGCAACGCGGAGCTCAGCGGAGCGGCGCCCCGTAAGGGTAGGTTTTGACGATGGATTACCCTCCTTATCGAATGCACACCCCAAAAATCGAAAAAAAAATTAATTTTTTCACTTTTTCGGCAATACACGGGACGATTTTTGGGTTGTGCATTCGATAAGGAGGGTTATCCATCGTCAAAACCTACCCTTACGGGGCGCCGCTCCGCTCCGCGTTGCACCCCTCCAGGGCGGTTTTGACTCTGGTTACTAGGCTAAACATACGAGAAGCGCCTACGATCAAGAAAACCGGGATCTAAAAAACCGGGAGCTTAGAGACCCTTAGAGACCGCATTAAAAAGTATAATTGCGGTATGGGGCAGTAAACTATTACGTTTCACCCCCTTTATGTTTATGTTATTTATTTTATTCGGATGCTGATTAAATGAAAAAAGCAGAACTAGTGCTGGTCATTCAGAAACCTACAAAACTAGTTTTGTACAATTCAAAATGCGCAAAACTAGTTCTGCTTATTTTGTAACGCTCAATAGCCGTTTAAAAGTAAAATTTCGGGTTTGGGAAATCTTCGTTGCTCAAAACTAGTTTTGCGCATTTTTTTCGGGCATTGCCCGAAATCGGGTATTGAGTGTAACATATACACCAAGCTTCAAATTTTTTGTCAAAGTTTAATTTTCGCCACTCTATAAAAATCACCCTGTAGTACATAGAATTTTTCTAGTATTTTTTGCTTATTCGCGTATTTAATGTTGGTGTATACAACATCAAATTACACCGAATTAAAAATTGTGATTTCCATTCAGCAAACATCCCGAATAATACGAGTAAGTCAAGTTACTTATGTTGGGTAATAATAACATGACGAAAACCCGATCTCCATACTGTTATTCGTTTAAAAGTTTGACCCCGCGAGGAAACTGAGCATCCCCTTCGAATTGTAGTCCGGGGCCGCCGGCTTTTTCTACTTCAGACTTTATTCCAAAAATGCGACCTTTATCCGACAATTTGTTTAAAACTTGAACCTTGTCACGCAAAAACCAGAAGTTCTCGCATTGTTTTATGGGTTACGTTGGGGAAACCGTCATTGATAAACTCAATGCCAAAACCGCTTTCTCGATCCAGCGATTCCTTAAAAAGTTGGGCACCGCGCGAAAAATGTAAGTGTCCGCTTGGATTTGGAACTCCGGGCCGTCGACCGATTAACTATGCCGAAAACCCGAGATCAATCCAGTGATTCCTTAAAAAGTTGGGCACCGCGCGAAAAATGTAAGTGTCCTCTTGGATTTGGAACTCCGGACCGTCGACCGATTGACTATGCCGAAAACCCGAGCTCGATCCAGTGATTCCTTAAAAAGTTGGGCACTGCGCGAAAAATGTGAGTGTCCGATTGGATTTTGAACTCCGGGTCGTCGATCGATTGACTCTATGCCGAAAACTCGTGCTCGATTTCTTAAAAACTTGCGTTCGTCGCGGAAAAATTAGAAGTTCTCATCTCGATTTGCAAAACACGTTGGAGAACACAATGCCAAAATAAAAAGATCCCGATCCTGTAATTCCTTGATATGTAACCCTTTTGCGCAAAAAATGATAAGTCCCCGCTTCGATTTATGTTGTAGTATGTGAAAATATAAAAATTAATGTTAACGAATCGTTTTGAAGATGTTTGTAATATACGTTTTCTACTTTGCAGATTCTAAATATGGAACCCTCAGGAGGAAGATCCGTCCAAGGTTTAATGTTAGTTTGGAGCCGTTTGTTAAACTAGTATACTATAAGGAAGTGTAAAATAAATTAGCTTTATTTAAAAATTAAAGTCAATCAACTTAGAATATTTTTGTAAGCGAAAGTATGTAAGTTTATTCGCTATGTTTTAAGTTAAAATAACTTTTTAAAATATTTTCTATCTTATAATGATGCACCGTTATCGATAATAAATGTAACTTAAATAAAATTATATGTTTTATTATTACTAACACATAGCAATGCACGATACGTAAGTCGATGACGCAGATGCCCCACCAGTTCCGAACGAAAACCGAACGCGCTTCGGTTGTGAGTGGGGTAAACCAACTTGCTATATAAGTAATGTATTAACTACGGGCTGGGTGGGTTCCGGGCTGCAAGTTAGCCAGCAAACATCTAGCTCCTCCAACCCCAAAAATCGAAGAAAAAAAAATTTAATTTTTTCACTTTTTCGGCAATATACGGGTCGATTTTTGGGGTGTGCATTCGATAAGGAGGGTAATCCATCGTCAAAACCTACCCTTACGGGGCGCCGCTCCGCGTTGCACCCCTCCAGGACGGCTTTGACTCTGGTTACTAGGCTAAACATATGAGAAGCGCCTACGATCAAGAAAACCGGGATCTAAAAAACCGGGAGCTTAGAGACCCTTGAAATAGCATTAAAAAGTATAGTTGCGGTATGGGGCAGTAAACTATTACGTTTCACCCCCTTTATGTTTATGTTATTTATTTTATTCGGATGCTGATTAAATGAAAAAAGCAGAACTAGTGCTGGTCATTCAGAAACCTACAAAACTAGTTTTGTACAATTCAAAATGCGCAAAACTAGTTCTGCTTATTTTGTAACGCTTAATAGCCGTTTAAAAGTAAAATTTCGGGTTTGGGAAATCTTCGTTGCTCAAAACTATAGTTTTGCGCATTTTTTTCGGGCATTGCCCGAAATCGGGTATTGAGTGTA